>JAUJYP020001084.1:9700833-11060000 GCA_030674075.2 Linum usitatissimum
ACAACCGTCAGATAGCCAACAAAGACAGTGTCTTTCAAGACACGAGGATCAACGTCCCTTTCCCTTGCGAGTGCATAAACGGCCAGCTCCTCGGCCACGTCTTTCTCTATCCGACGGTCACAGGGGACACCTACCAGCTCATCGCCGGCAGGAACTACGCCAACTTGACCACCGTTGACTGGCTGCAGAGGTTCAATACTTATCCTGCTAATAACATCCCTGATACGAACGCGGTGGTGAATGTTACGGTGAACTGCTCCTGTGGAGATAGCTTGATTTCCAGGGACTACGGTCTGTTTGTTACCTATCCGCTTCTTCCTGGCGATAGTCTCGATTCGATTTCGCGGAGCAGTAATGTTTCCAGGGATTTGCTGCAGCGGTATAATCCTGGTGTGAATTTCAGTGGCGGGAGGGGTTTGGTTTATGTTCCTGGCAGAGGTGAATTGTGTGGAATGCTTGCTCTGTGTGTGGATTGTGGTTTTTAATTTATGGACTGTGGGCAAAGCTAGTTAGTAGTTGGAATCAAACTGCTTTTTAGAGTTGTTCATATTGGATTGAATTTGTGCAGTTTCAAAGGATACGTCTTCTTAGAATGAGACTTGTGATTTGTCCACTTTTGTTGCTCAATAGGGAGTTTGTGTACCAGCAAACAAATATTAGAATCTATAGTATTGATTGCATATATAAGAACATGAATGTGGATAGATCACCTCAAGAGAATCGTAGGTTACTGCTTTACTTAGCGGGATACAATAACTTGTGCGAATGATGTTCTCTCATTTCGATTTATAAGCTTGTGAGAGGATGCAATGGCTATATAATCTTGAGGGTGGTGCCTAACCGATGCAATTCTTTGTCTGCAGATGCAAGCAATAGCTATCGCCCCTTGAGATCAAGGTAACATCGAACACCTATATCTTTATCCAATAGACTGTAAATGGTTGCTCTACTTGACCTGTGTCGATGTCTTTTAAACGGTCATATTATTAATATCTTCTGGTTTTCCATTTTGCAGCTCTTCTGGTGGTTTGTACTCTCTTCCTGCTGTCTTCTTTCACACTGGAAGCTTCGATAAGCTTTTTGCAATCCCTGAGCATATTTTATGGTTTCGTATCTACAGGCTTATCTGGAGGATTTGTTGCTGGCATATCTATAGCAGCAGTTGCTGTGGCGGTGTTGTTGGGCGTTTGTGTATATGTTAGGTTCTACAGGAAGAAGAAGGAGAAAGAGACGGTACTACTGCCGGCAGTATCACTAGGCTACTCTCCTCGAGGCAAGTTCGAAATTTTAGTTTGAAGGGGGGAAAACCATATTTATGTATCAATTTAAACAATTGACCTTTTTTAATGTCTAATTTGATTCAGGCCCTGGAACTAACTCAGATAAGCCATTGGAATCAGCTGGCGGAGCAGGTTCTGGCGGACTAACTGGCATTACCGTTGACAAATCGGTGGAGTTCTCATATGAAGAACTCTCCAAGGCTACCGATGACTTCAGTTTGGCTAACAAGATTGGTCAAGGTGGCTTTGGAGCTGTTTACTATGCAGAATTGCGGGGAGAGGTTTGTGATTGAATTGTTTTCTCAAGCAATCATTGTTCTCGCAAGAGTTTCTGAATTGCGGAGCCTATGAGTTCTCCAACCTTGATGCTTGACTGAAATGGAACTTAATATTAAGTTACTTTGCCAGACTGAATATCTGTTTTGAGATTCACCTCTGACTTTGTCTTGCAGAAAGCTGCAATCAAGAAGATGGACATGCAAGCATCAAAGGAATTTTTTGCTGAACTCAAGGTTTTGACACATGTTCATCACTTGAACCTGGTAATTTCTCCACTTTCAAGTCTATAGGTTTGATTTCGTGCTCCAAAAAAGCATTTCGTAACTTCATCTCGTACAGTTTGGGCATTGATAATATCACTCATCATTTATGAAAAAAAAGCGTAGTCGTGTTCCTTCACAAGTTTCTTGGCAATAAAGGATCTGTATGCATTACTACTCGCAGGTCCGGCTGATTGGATACTGCGTTGAAGGATCTCTCTTCCTGGTGTATGAATTCATAGAGAATGGAAACTTATCTCAGCATTTGCGTGGTTCTGGTAAGAACAAAACAGGCTGTATGAATCTCTAAGTGCTCTGGTACGTAGAATCACATATTAGTGGAACCAACATCGGAATTGTTTATCTGCAGAGAGGGAACCATTATCCTGGGCGGCCCGAGTACAAATTGCACTTGATTCTGCCAGAGGGCTTGAATACATCCATGAGCATACCGTTCCTGTATATATCCACCGTGATATCAAGTCAGCAAATATATTGATTGACAAGAACTATAGAGCAAAGGTTCTATTAACATCTCTTTTGTCTCGCTGCATCATAGCTGCTGCCTTTTCTCTGTGTTTTGTTTTGCTGATACTGTGTGTTACAGGTTGCAGATTTTGGTTTAACGAAACTGACTGAAGTTGGAAGCACCTCGCTCCCTACACGTCTTGTTGGCACATTCGGATACATGCCACCAGAGTATGCTCAATATGGCGACGTTTCTCCGAAAGTTGATGTATATGCCCTTGGAGTCGTCCTTTACGAGCTTATTTCGGCTAAGGAAGCCATTGTAAAGCCAAATGGATCCAACACCGAATCAAGAGGCCTCGTCGCGTTGGTTGGTTTTCCAACCGAGTCATGATCTTGAATATGCTCTGTCAAATATAGAAAATTGATCGTCTGTTTGTTTTAATGTCACAGTTTGATGATGTCCTCGACCAACCGGATCCTCAAGAAGACATCAGAAAACTAGTCGATCCAAGGCTCGGCGAAAACTACCCCCTTGACGCAGTTCGTAAGGTAAATTCATTGTCTTCGAAACATTTCTTTCTCTTTAAGGTTTACCAATCAAACTAACAAACCGGTTCGAACTTCTCGCGAGCTTTACTACAGATGGCCCAGCTAGCCAAGGCGTGCACACAAGAGAACCCTCAACTACGTCCGAGCATGAGATCCATCGTTGTAGCTCTAATGACGCTCTCCTCAGCAACCGAGGATTGGGATGTCGGTTCGTTCTACGACAACCAAGCTCTTGTCAACCTAATGTCCGGACGGTAACGATAAGGAGTCCTCCCCCTTGTCGTCGTATGTGTGAATATTGCGCGAAGATACTGTTGTTTCTTCAGGTTTTGTTGTTGTAAATGATGTGTAGCAGATGAGGAAGAATTCCTGAGATGTCTGTAAAACCAAAGTATCTAGAACTCTTGCAACAGCTAGATTACCGTATTTTTTATGGATCTATTCATAGATGAGGAAAAAGACTTCTGCTTTGGTCCTTGATAGTAACAAATATGAACTTATCTTTCTTTTCTGGACAAAACTATGATTAACAAACAGCCCCTATGGTGATGAACACGCGCGAAACTGTGGAAATTTGGAAGTTTTTTCCGGATAGGCCTATTTACCCGACTTGGGTCTGGGCCCAATCGGCCTTTGCACCCACACAAATCTACCTTCCCCTTAAGCCTCATTATAGCCGGGCCGAAAGGTTTTATGCAGATTGGGCCTAATTTTTCGGTTCGGGTCAGGGCCAACCCGGACTTGTTTCTATTAGAAAAGGTGATCGTCGGGAAAAGGTCATCATTCGATGACTGAGGTCGTTGCCGGAAAATTCATCCAACCCTTTGTCGCTATCTTGTTCACACTTTTCACTCCGTCGATCGTCGTAGTACTCTTTTCTAATCAGTGTTCCTGGGTTCAAGACCTCTCGTAATCGGGTATAGTTTCTTCCGTTTTTTCCTTCTGATTTTCACTTGTTTGTTCTCACCGTTCTATTTTCTGTATAAAATCCATGTATCTATCCTGTGTTCTTGAGCCAAATCCACAAGCTCGAGTCATATGCAGGATTTATGGTTTGATGTTCAGGTGTTCGATTGCAGCGATGCTGCTCTACTCTCAGTTCTGAAGGATTTTTACTTGTTGCAGGTCCAACATTTGATGGACAACCATAGAGAAGCTGTAACTGCGATAGCAAGTTACTTCCTTTAGTGGTCCACATTAGGAAGGATTGCAAGTTTAAAGTAAAAAAATCTGAGGGAGTGAGAAAGGAGGAAAGACAATGGATTTCTCTGAGCAGGAAGTGGAACTTTTTGGAGAGGAATATGGGCAAGATGACAAAGATGACAATGGCACTCGTCATTCTTCCTCTTCGTCCTCTTCCTCTTCATCCTCGGTAGCATCCAGGTCATCAGCTTCTTCTTCGTCGGGAGCTTCGTCTTCTTCTGGAGGAGGGGGGAGTGGAAGTGGCAGTAGCAGTGGGGAAGATGACGACAATGGTGAAGAAGCGGTGGACAGCGATAAGTACCATGGTTACAAGGATGTTAACAATACTGGTGGCTATGATGAAGAGAAAGATCTTTTTGGTGATGACAATCAAGAGTATATTAAAACTACTGCTGTTAGCCAGTACCCAATTCCTGGTGATTAACTCTCTTTCTTCTTCCTCTTCCTGTCATTTTTTGTTTTCAAGTACACATTTTTATGTGGTCTTTAGCCCTTCAGTGTATCTGTTTGCTGACTTCCTTTATACATACGTTCATCAGTGTTACCTGTTGTACGAACGCCCAATAATCAGGGAAGAGGAGGTTTTGGACGTGGTCGTTGGCAAAATGATAGAGGTGCAGGGCTCCTTCCCCGACCAGGATATCCTCCTCGGCAGGGGTATGGTGGATACGGTAACAAATTCGGGAATGCTCCTCGGGATGAACGATTTGTCTCTGAACTAAAGTTTTCAAAGAGTGAAGAAACCTTGTCAAGAAAATGCGTGGCTATCCAAGCGGTGATTTTCTACTTACCTTATCTTTTTTTGCTTCAATATTTTTTTTGTATATTTAGAGATCATGTTCTATCTTGCATCCTAGTTCGTAACAATGCATGTTTGCTGTAAATCAACATGCTATGACCAAGCGATAGAAGTAGAATGCTGTCTTTTAACTGGTTTATTATTGTTTTCGCTTTAGCCATGTGAACTTGGTTGCTATAGTCGCGTTGAAGGTGGAGAAGTCTTCTTTGATGATCGCAACTTGGTAAGCTCTTCAAGATGTATACCCAATTTCTCGATGTGTTTTTTCCTGAATTTTCTGTTGTATATGCTTCTGGATTAGCAGTGATTAATTAAGTACACCACAACTGTTTTTGTCTTTTCAGAGGCTTTTTAAGCGTATGATATCTGAAGATGTTGGAGCAGATCTCAATGAAGGTTTTGATACATTCACTGAAAAGAAAGGTGGAGTTCTGACTTATTGGAAGTTTCAACTACTTTTTTACAATCAAAGAAACAGGATTCATTAACTGTCATCTTTTAGTTCCATTTATATTAATTTTCCTGGATACGATTCCTCTGGCTGATTTGTATGGGAAACTTCCTTCCGTTTTTTGCTGCCCTGGTACAGATTTGGGCTCTCAAGGGTTTGGCGACCTCCTCGGTTGTATACGAGATAAAAATATTCCCTTGGACAATATGCATTTTATTGTAAGAATTGAATTTACTGAAGTTTCTATCTCTCTTATTTGCATCACTTTAACAAACTAATGTGTTGTTGCTCTTTCATCTTTCCAGACTTTCCGCAACAACTTAAATAAGGTAATTAATGGTTTTTGTTAGAAAGTGACTATGTCATCTTGATATTTTATCATTCATTTGTGTGTATTTCTCAACATATGTACCGTAGTTGTTCTTTTCTCACAACCTTTTTTCGTTAGTTAAGGTAGGCTGAGGCCTTCACTTTGTAGATTATTAGAACTTAATGCTAGGATGTCCTAGGATGTCTGCAATATTTTCTATTATACTCACTACTCAGTGTTGTAGAGTAGTTTAATAACTTCTCAGAATGAAATTCAAGTATGAGGAATTTTGGCTTGGTAACGTCCTGTATTGGTTGCAGATAATGCAAACTGCATATATTCGTCATGAGCCATGGGAAATGGGAGTGCATAAGAGGAATGGAGTTGTGTATCTTGATGTACATAAACTTCCGGAACGACCTCAGAGTGAGTTGGAGCGTCGAAGGTAATGAGCTGACTTCAACTACATGAATATGATTACATAGGCATGTTTGTGTGTTTATATATTGGTGTTAGGAATAACCAGATTTTATTTCATCAAAATCCATCTTTCCAAAGAAAAATGGGATAGTTTATACAGACTCATTAGACTAACAACCCTCACCAATTAATCCCACCCAAAACTCAATCACAAGTAATCAAAACTCAACCCACTTGATTAGACGGCATGGAATCATACTATGAATCTGTTGAGGGTGCTTCTGAAGAGGGCCATTTCTTGTTTAATTAATTCTAGATTGGTTTCTTCCTTTTTTCCTCTCAGGTGCTACTGGGGATATTGCTTTGAGACCTTAGCCACTGAAGATCCGGGCAGAAGTGACGGAGAAGGGATCCATAACGTTGATGCCAACGTGGAATATTGTGCCGTGTTCAAGACAAAGTTAGGGGCACATCGCATTTTGATGGGTGCTGAAATGGACTGTTGTGATTCAACTGACGATGGAAGGAGGTTCTATGTGGAGTTGAAGACGAATCGGGAGGTCTCTACGATACCCCTGTTTAATCTGTACCCTCATGTTTTCGGTTCTCAACTTTACATGATTTCCCCTTTGTTGTGCAGTTGGAATATCATACAGAGGAAAGGTTTGAGAGAGAGAAACTGCTCAAGGTTTGGGTATGTCATCTTATCTCAGACATTTTGAATACTTAGGTGTGCTCTCTGAAGAGTATTCTATCTCCTGTTATTTATCATATTGTGAAGCATTTTCAGCTCTAATAAGAAATAACTGAATTGATATCAAATATAGTTCCGTCATTTTCAGCAGTTCACGAAACATGTAGTTATGTATGCATTAGATATAACAAGATTTCCTCTCTTTTCCTTAATGCTTTCTAGTGCTTTTCTTCAGGATATAATTTTGCTCACTATTTGTTCGTTGGTTGCAGATTCAATCGTTCTTAGCTGGCGTCCCGTACATTGTTATTGGATTTAGGTAAATTTCTACTGACGAAATAGATGAAAGGTTATTTGTATGGGGTAAGGTCTGGAGTAACTATATCCGATTTATATGTACTTGCAGGGATGATCATGGCCGACTTGTACGAACAGAGAGACTGAAAACCAAAGATATAACACAGAGAGTTAAAATGAAGAACTATTGGCAGGTTAGTGCAGTTAGTTGTATACCATCATTAGTTTCGACAAGTTCCCTGTATAAGTTTCTGACCGATGATGGTAAAAATGGTGGCAGGGAGGTGTCTGCCTAGCATTTGCCGACGAGGTACTATGCTGGCTTTTCGGCACAGTGAAAGAAAGTAAGCTTCTTGTTCCCTCTCTTGTTTATCACTATGTATGTAGTGAGATTCCCTCGTTCCCGAATCGCTAGCACAGCTTTAATTTGTCAAAATATTGTGTATCAGATCAAGATTACATACTGCAGTTTGCTGCGCCCTTCATGCGCTTAGAGCTTCTGCAAGCATCGTCTTGTCCCGACGCAATAACTAACCATGTCAGTCAGTTGGTGCTGTGAAGGATCAATCTTTCTTTTGAAAGCATTAATTTAGCATCATGATCTACGATGAGTTAACTGCTGGTTGAATGCTCAGGACACAACTTGTATAACAGGAATCGTTGACGATTGTTTTTTCGGAGAATATGCGAAACGAACCGAAATGCTAGTAGTATCGATCGGTGGAGCAAAAACACACTGTACTACTATTCCGTTGACAGTAATACAAGCTTGGGGTAGCATACTTATGTTGTATTTTCATTCCCGACTTTAATATACTGTTTGCGAGATCGTTCTCTTCTCTCCTCCTCCGGCTTCCACTTGAGGATTGTTTGTCGTTCAGCTAACGAAACCGTCCATTTTGTGACATGCCTGATTCTTGAATATGTTTAAGATGTATTGTCAGTAATTCTCACACCCTAAATTAAAGACTAGGTTTTACTGCTTTATATTTTCTCGTCCATATATGAGTAAAACATATGTAGAAATCTAAGATGAACAAGAGCTGAGGAACCTGGCCGACATGAGGCTCGGTAACGAGTATCCATTCGATTCCGTTCGAAAGGTATGTTACGAAATGATCAGAATCGATGTTACTCGAGTTATGAGTTATGTACGTTTGTTTTTGTTTGTTTATGCAGATGGCCGAGCTAGGGAAGGCGTGTACGAGGGAGAAGCCGGAATCACTGAGATCAGTTGTTATAGCCCTAACGACCATTTCATCGGCTAGCCAAGCTTGGAATCCTGAAACTTTCTACGGAAGAGGGGATGGGTGATGGTGTTAATTTCAGTTCTATGGCTTGATGATTTTTGAAATGTAGGTAGAAGGGAAATTGGCGGGAACGAGTATTTAGTGTTCTCGAAGTGAGAATACTGGTTTTAGGTATCAACACGGTTATTGGCGTACATGTCATAAGTTTATATGTGCCGGATAATGGTCACTAACAAGGCAGTAGAACAAGTATCAATAGACTTACATAACCTACTTAAATTTGTCGGATACGATACTTGGCAATAACAAGACATTAGAATAAGTATCAATAACCTTACTTCAGATACTTCAAAATATAGATTATATATGTACAATTTTTCTTATTTTATATGTGTCTAGCCACAGCGAATTCAAAATAATTTATTCTATTAAGCCGAATTGTTGGAGATTTCGAAATGGACTAATCCATGACTTAGAAGAATCTCCCTAAACCAACCACTTGACCTTACACATGTGTATAGAAATAATGCACATAATAATTGGTAATGGCCAGCTTGTTAATTGAGGATTTGAGAACAGCTTTTCTATTTATTTAGTTTCAGTTACTTTAATAATTACACATGAAAATTCTGAAACCACTTTGTGTTAATTAAGGGAAGGGTTTCATCGGTATTTAACATGGAATTTTCTGATGCATTCGGGTGTACCGATGTATTTTTTATGTGGCGCTTATATAATATATTGTGAAATAATAACTAAGCTGCTAACGTGGATTTGAAAAAATAATTTTCATTTAAACCATATATTAATTTCTATATATGATTAAGGATCACAGCTGATCAGAGAGACAAAATGAGATTGATATATTCTTCAAAATCTCGCACAGAGCCATGGTCAAAAGCTTTTTATAGTGTTGTCCGAACAAGCATGACCCAATGACAACTCTGGCAAGAGATCGAGGTTGCTTTTGAGAGAAACCTCAGAAGCCAATCTTCGATTGTGAATCTGATTTGTTTAGCTAAGATGGGGATTAAAAGACAATGTTCAATGCATATCTATAATCTTTTACATAGTTTGAATTCTAAATTTCCAGCGTGCAATGTTTGAAACTTTTACTCAAATTCAAGCTCTATACTGTTGGGGTTGCATGCCTACTTCACATTGCATCATACTACAATGTAGCATCGCATTTTAAGCACAAACGAAACCTTTTGGCGATACTTTATGCATATTTATAATTTATTCGGATGGTTTGGAATTTTAAATTCTTTTAGCATGAATTTTTTATCAATTCCAACTAAAACTTGAATATTAAACTTTAAAGCCGCATACCTATATCAATAACGTCAAATTAGAAAATCTTTTCGTGGTTAAAACATACGAGAGAAAAAAATTTCTCGAAAATACTTTTCTAAATCTCATCTAAGCTCTCCAATTAAGAAATGAAGAAGGTAATCTATCAAACTTAGAAACATATACATTATAATTAAGGATAATCAGCTGAAGGAAAAGGATAATTTCCATTTTATAATTAATTTCTTTATGCAACTGCAGTATTTCATAAATTCATAATCAACTGGGCCCCGCAAAAATAGCCGTTATAAACATGCAATCCACGTGTCACAACCTAACCAATACGTACCAGCTAAAGAAAACAAAACGCCGCCATAAAGGCAATAATTAATTAATTTATCCCCCGTAAAAGGAAAATTTAAAAAATTACAAGAAACGGCGAAGCGATTTGCCGTCTCTTCGTTGGTAGATTTCGACAGCAGCATCACAAATCATATTTATACAAGGAAACTGAAGGATTTTTGCTTTCAGTTCACAAACGTTAGCTCGCCGGAATATATATTTCTCCGGCCACTGTCGCCGGTTGCTCTGTCCCACTCTGTTCCCTTAGTTCCAGCCTGAAGCTCGAAGGAATTGGGTTTCCAACTCCAAGCACGGAGCTCGCCTCCAATTTTCCCGGCGATTATTTGGGTTCCGTGAATAGGTGATACTTCTAAGTTCTATTCTTTCTCTCTCTCTCTCTGTTTTTGAACTTTTTTTCGCCGGAACTGCTGAAAAAACAGAGCTGATGGTGCTGCTGCGGTTTGAAGGTTAATTAAGCAATGGCGACGATAAGTGACATAGGGGTATCGGCAGGGATAAACATACTGAGCGCATTTGTGTTCCTGATCATCTTCGCCGTGCTTAGAGTTCAGCCGTTTAACGACAGGGTTTACTTCCCCAAATGGTACCTCAAGGGTTTAAGAGCGAGTCCAACTAGGTCAGGAGCGTTCGTCGCCAAGTTTTTGAATTTGGACTTCCGATCATACTTGAGGTTCCTCAATTGGATGCCTGAAGCTCTCCGAATGCCCGAGCCGGAGCTGATTGACCATGCCGGACTTGATTCTGCTGTCTACCTCAGGATTTACTTGCTAGGGTATGAATTTCTTTTCCTTTTGTTGACTCTTTCGTCGCTGGAGATTGAATCTGTGAGACTAACGAGATTGATATTTCATATTCGGTTTACTTGCAGGCTGAAGATATTCGCTCCGATTACGATTCTGGCGATTTCGATCTTGGTGCCGGTTAATTGGACTAATAACACATTGGAGAAGAGTGATTTGACTTACAGTGATCTTGATAAGCTGTCTATATCAAACATTCCACAAGGATCACCTAGGTAAATTGACTAATAACTAATAAGCCAGTGATTATTATGATCTAAAGTATTGAGCTTTCGTTATTTGATTAATTTCGGTTTCAAATCATACAGATTCTGGACTCATTTATTGATGGCTTATACCTTCACTCTCTGGACATGCTTTATATTGAAGAGGGAGTATGCAACAGTGGCTTCAATGAGGCTGCATTTCCTCGCATCAGAACATCGCCGCCCTGATCAATTCACGGTAAGAATCGAATTGATTATTTTCAAATCCGGTTCGAATGAATGAATTATTGTTTTGTTTTTGAGTAGGTACTTGTTAAGAATGTGCCACCGGATCCTGATGAATCCGTTAGTGAACTTGTGGAGCATTTCTTCCTAGTCAACCATCCAGACCACTACCTCACTCATCAGGTTGTTTACAATGCTAATAAATTTTCGAGCCTAGTCGTGAAGAAGAAGAATCTGCAGAATTGGCTAGACTACTTCCAGATCAAGCACTCAAGAAACCCTTCTAAGAAACCCACCACAAAGGTAATCTGTTTTTTCTACCTATTTTTCTTTGCCAGTCAAGTTTGAGTCTTTACCGATGGGAAATTCACATTCTTTTTTGATCATGTAGACTGGATTCCTTGGCTTATGCGGGGCAAGAGTGGACGCAATCGACTATTACACTTCCGAGATCGAAAAAATATCAGTAGAAGTAAGTAGCAGGATCATAACTAGTTACACGGTCGAATAACTAGTCATATGTGAAAAAACTAGTTATATAAACGAATAACCAGTTTTTTTAGAGTGTTTACTTCATGAATGAGATGATCCAAACCTTTTTTGCAGATGTCAGCGGAGAGGGAGAAGCTAGTGAACAACCAGGAGGTGATAATGCCAGCGGCATTCGTGTCGTTCAAAACTCGCTGGGCGGCTGCAACTTGTGCACAAACACAACAGTCCAGAAACCCAACAGAATGGTTGACCGAATGGGCTCCGGAACCAAGAGATGTCTACTGGGACAACCTGGCAATACCATACGTTTCGCTTGCGATCAGGAGGCTTATCATCGGGGTTGCATTCTTCTTCCTCACATTCTTCTTCATGATCCCGATCATGTTCGTTCAGTCCCTTGCAAACATAGAGGGGATCGAGAAGGCGGTCCCATTTCTCAAACCACTCATTGAAATGTGAGTACTGCTTTAGTAGTCTCTTGTTCTTTCTTCTCGTGTTACTTGGTAAGTAAGTAATTAACAGGCCTTTTAATTACTTCTTGTACAGGAAAGTTGTGAAATCAGTAATCCAAGGGTTCCTTCCTGGACTTGCTCTGAAGCTGTTCCTCATCTTCCTGCCATCGATCCTTATGATCATGTCAAAATTCGAAGGGTTAATCAGTTTGTCCACATTGGAGAGGAGATCGGCAACAAGATACTACATTTTCCAGTTCATCAATGTTTTCCTTGGCAGCATCATCACAGGAACCGCATTCCAGCAGCTAAAACAATTCATACACCAATCTGCAACCGAGTATGATTCTAATTACTTGAATGCACCAAGCCTATCTAGTTATTTGAATGCAATGGTTATCTAAACAATGAATCTTTTCTCGTCGTATAGCTGGTAGTTTTTGAAACTGAGTATGACCTGATTTCTTTCTGCATAAACCTGTCGAGTTATTGAGATGCTATGACTTTCTAAAGAATGATTTTTTCTCGTCATAAAGCTGGTATCTTTATGCATTACCCTATCGAGTTATTACGTTGCAAAGGTTATCTAAAGAATGAATGTTTCTCGTTGTAAAGCTGGTACCTTTTGCACCTGAATATGATCCAATTACTTCCTGTTTAAGCTTATCGAGTTATTGGAATGCAATAATTCTCCATAGAATGTGTTTCTCGTCGTAAAGCTGGTAACTCTGACCTGATTTCTTTCTGCATCACCTATGGAATTACTGGAAAGTAATTGTTCTCTTTCCTGGTCATAAGAGCTCTAATCTTTCTCCAAACTTCATGCAGGGTACCAAAGACGATCGGATCATCAATCCCAATGAAGGCCACATTCTTCATAACCTACATAATGGTCGACGGCTGGGCCGGAGTAGCCGGCGAAATCCTGAGGCTAAAGCCCCTAATAATCTACCACCTCAAGAACTGGTTCCTAGTCAAAACTGAAAAGGACAGAGAAGAGGCAATGGATCCCGGAACAATCGGATTCAACACAGGCGAACCGCAAATCCAGCTCTACTTCCTCCTCGGCCTAGTCTACGCCATTGTCTCACCAATCCTCCTCTCATTCATCCTCCTCTTCTTCGCCTTAGCCTACGTAGTCTACCGCCACCAGATCATCAACGTGTACAGCCAAGAATACGAATCTGGAGCAGCGTTCTGGCCAGATATCCACGGACGAATCATCACCGCATTAGTCGTCTCACAGTTTCTTCTCATGGGACTGATGAGTACCAAAGAAGCTGCTCAGTCAACGCCATTATTGATCGCTCTCCCGGTTCTGACATTGTGGTTTAACCGGTTCTGCAAAGGGCGGTACGAGCCAGCGTTTCTTAAGTATCCGTTGCAGGAGGCGATGAGGAAGGATACGTTGGAGAGAGCGAAAGAGCCGGGTTTGAATTTGAAGAGCTTTTTGAACAGTGCTTATATACATCCTGCTTTCAAAGAGGTGGATGATCATGAAGGAGTTGAAGATGATGGGGAAGAGCTTGTGGTGACTAAGAGGGTTCAGAGTAAGCATAGTAGTAAACACAGTGCTACTTCTTTGCCTGAAGATATGGAACGTTCTTTACTGTAAATGAATGTGGAGATAGTGTTAGAGGGGGAAATTGTTTGATCATTGAGAGGGATGATTGATGAGAATAGTAGAATAAAGGGAATAGTACAGATATATATATAGAGAAAGATCCTTATGTAGGATTTTTTGGTCCATGTAGTTTGATTTGCAGGTTGAGATTATGAGATGAACTAAGAATACAAAATTAAGGACTGGAATGTTAAGAAAATAATTTACAAGGACTCCGACGGTGATGAAATTATTACCTCCAGGATCCACGTAGTGCCGTTGACGAGCCAAGCCGCTCGTAAGTAGCCCGGTGTTCGATTTGGGAGAAGTTCGTTTGTAATTCAGCTTGATTTTAAATGAGCAAATTTTGAGTTGTTTGACTCGCAAGTTGACTCGAGTTCGAGTTTGAGAGCCGACTTGAGTACTAGTTCGAATATATATGACTCGTTAGTAGACTCATTAATATTACATATATAATTAGTCATATTAATTTATGATTGTGCTAATGAAAATGTAAATGGTACATTATTAATATCAGTAAAGAATAATATCAGTAAAAATTTGTAAATTTTATGAAAATTTGTAAATTTTATGAAAATTTATTTTTTAACTTGATTTGTTGATTCTAAATTTAGCTCAATTGGAGTCACGAAGAGATTTCAATAAGCGAAGTTCGAGTTGAGTTTGAGTTTGGCTTGTCAAGGCTAATTAACAAGTTAGGCTGGAATTGGCTCGAGCCTCGACACATGCTAAAATTTTCTAACTCGAGTTTGAGATCATCTAAAAAATAACTAGCCAAACTTGAGCATAATGAAATTCGGCTCAATCTGTTTGGTTGATAAAAATGAACCGATCTAACAATCAAGTTTTGATTTTCTGCGGTCAGATTAGCCGGTTTGGTCCGGTTCAAATAATGACACTGTTTCCCGTCAACAAAGCAACAAGATAGAACTCTACGCTCCATTTCTTCCTTCTCCGTTTCTTCCTTCATTTTGTCGCCACGCAGAAGAAGCTACAAACTCAACCACTCCACTTCCAATCTCATCCAGCGATCGAGATCCATCAATTAGCCTCTCTTCCAGCTGAGCTACGATTCCGATCAGTTCCATCTCCGGCGACAGATTTGAATGGACGAGGTGATGACCACCGCCGACGCGACATTGGGAAGAGCGGCGCTGAAAATGGCCAGGACGGCTTCGTCGTCGATCCTCTCCACTCCGACGCCTCCGTCCTCTTCTCCTCCTTTGTTGTTGTTGCCGAGCAACCTCCCACTGATCTCGGCCTTCCTGGCCTTCGCCCTCGCCCAGTTCCTCAAGCTCTTCACCAATTGGTCCGCAATTTCGTCCTAGTTTCCGTTTTTCAAAATCGGTGTTGGAATTTCGTTTGATCTGAAAGTTTGTGTTTATGTGTGTTGGTTCCTAGATGATCAGGTTTAAGGAGAAGAGATGGGATTCCAAGAGGATGGTGGACTCCGGTGGGATGCCGTCTTCGCATTCCGCAACAGTGACAGCGCTCGCTATGGCTATTGGATTGCAGGAAGGGACTGGATCCCCTGCTTTCGCCATTGCTGTTGTCCTTGCTTTCGTTGTACGTAAACGTTCCTATCCTTTTTCATATGATTATATTGCCGAATGTGAATGTTGGATATGAATAATGGTATGGAAATAGGAGAGGTTTTCCATAGGAGAGGTTTGAGCTGTGTAGATGAGTTCCCTGGATTTTGAATGCTGCTTACTAGGTCTAATGATACATAGTCGAGTTTGAATATGAATGAGGGATGAGTGAAATGTGAGGTTTGAGTGTAGATGAATCATGTCTTCTGGGGAAATTAATGATTTAAGAGGGTGAGTTGATCGGTGATCTTATTCCTTAAAAGTTCCGAATTTGGTTAATGCAACCTGCTTCATTTGGACAATTGATGAGTTCTCTGAATGTTGCTTGTATAACTGGTTATCCTTTCTGTTTCCAGGTTATGTATGATGCATCTGGGATCAGACTTCACGCTGGCCGTCAAGCTGAAGTAAGTGATGTCAATGCATTTATAAATAACACTTCGAACTTGAGCCGCCTCGTGATATGATTACATTGTGCTTTTTGTTGCAGTTGCTGAACCAAATTATGTGTGAGTTTCCGCCAGAACACCCCTTATCCAGTGTGAGACCTTTGCGCGAGTTACTTGGACACACTCCATTCCAGGTTTGTTTTCTTTCCGGTCTGCATTGTTCATAGTCAGTGATTTCTTGGCTCTTGAATGAAAGTCTTTCTAGACAAAAGGATTTGCTCATTTTGAAAGAACAGAGAAACTTTGCGGAGGGTATAGATTCTGATGTCTAGAATCAGAAAGGGATTCCTAACCAGTGAATTATAGTTATATGTAAAGGATCATCATCATCATTAGATACTGCTTCATTGTGATAGATGTTGGTGTTACTCATATTACAAGTCCTTTCCCGATACATTAAACTGAAGCCGGAACTTGATGCAGGTCGTTGTCGGAGCAATGTTGGGATGCATAGTATCTTACCTGATGAGAAACACCGACTAACATCAGAAGTACCGGTTGAATCCTTCACCGATTTGCAAGGAAACACAGCACTCGTTCCCACGGGAGCTTCTCAAGTAGTAGTGAGGCAAGGGGAAAGGGAAAGACCTAATGTAATACTTAGAACTCCAAAACTTCGAAAAATCTTTACCGTCTCGTAAAGAATCATATAGACCTCTATTCTTTCTTGTACCTACTTGAAATACTGCAAATTTCTGTTGTGTTTTATTACTCTTGTTGGAGAAATCCATGTCCAAATTATGAATGAAATGGAAAGCAACTTCAATCCAAACTAGTTTGCTTTAACCTTTGAGTGAACCCTTTATCAACTAAAATCGCACCATAATCATCGATTCTAAGTTTCGATTAGTTCCATAATTATGCTTCAAACTTATTCGTACACTTAAACATGTACCAACCAAAATTCATGTAACTACCACATTCCTCTTATCTCACCACATTTGGCACGTCCCGGTTATCAATGCAAAGATGGTTGGGATGATTTCGATAGTAAATGTAGTTCGAGCAGTTGTTGAGCAGCAAACTGGGGAGCTGAAGAGACTAAATGACTACATTCAAGGAGATTACTATTGAAAGGTTTAAAAACAGTTGAAATGTTGCACAATTCCATCTTTCTAATAACAAAAAATCTGCTTTCGCATTGGGACATACTTAAGATTCTATTCTAAGATCCAACATGGGAACGGACACCGTAACTCACAAACCGTATTATTACAAGATATTATCACTTACGACACTTGATCGACGTTGAATGAACCATCACGAAACATTAGCAGCATCATAAGCTAATATGGAAAACTAAAGATATGGGTGTAGAAGGTTCAAGTGAAGAGTCTGTTCTTGTACCTTTCTACTATAACTTGTAGTAGCTGAGCACTGATTCCTGCAGAGCCATCGAAGTCGTAAATTCGCATGTAATTTGCTGTTGTAATTAAGGTACCCAAAATGTTGATGCCAATAACTGTTGATGACGACGTCTCACTATGTCCTCCTGACAAAAGGTTTTTGAAAAGCTGTGCTCTTAAATATTTCCATCTTAAGCTTCTCTGATTCAGTATGGCCCTGCGCAAGCATCAGCGCACTCATCTTCTTGGCCTCTTCTGCAAATTTCCCAGCATGAAGACCAAGTATAACCCTCGCAAAGTCAGCTGCTCCGAGTTGCTCTTTCTTAGCTTCCAAAACACCTAAAGCCTGAAGCGCTTTCTTTTCCATATTAGCTCTGGCATAAACATCACAAAGGATTACTTGAATCTTCAAAGGAGGCGCCTCACCCAACTCTGCAATTTTCCTCACTAGCTGCTCAACCTCATCAATCATGCCCATCTTACCAAACCAATCGATAAGAACAGTATAAGTAGCAAGCCCTGGCTCAAAACCTTTACTCTCGAGCTCCAACAAAAGGCTTAAGGCCTTATCCAGTAAATTCTTCTCCTTGTAGGCTGCAATCATGCTGGAAGTACACCGATCGTCGGGCTTGAGTCCAATCTTCATCATGTAGTCAAAGTTTTGCCTTGCATCATTAGGCCTACCAGCTTGAGCATATGCCTCAAGAAGCAACGCCCCACTTTCAAGTGTAAGGTTAAATCCTTTCCATTGCATTGTTTTCACCATTCGTCCAGCTAAGTTAGCATCACCTAGTTTAGCATATGATTCAAGTAAAGCCATATATATGTCCTCAGAGACGTGAAGACCGCTTCCTTCCATTTCCATTAGTAATGACGACTCAACCACTGTAGGCTGCCCAGCTTTAACATAAGCCATAATCATCGAGTTGTACACCGCGACGTCAGGTCGAATGCCATGAGCCCTTAAATCCTCAAATGCCTGTCTGGCCCTATCCAGATTACCAGCCTTACTGTACATGTGTACCAAACTTGTGGCAGACGAGATATCAGGCACAATACCTTGGTCATTCATCTTCTGGAGAATTCTTTCTGCGTCTTCTACATGGTTCTCTTCAGCATGGGCAGCAACTAGAACAGAGTAATCACGGATGTTAGCCTGGAAAGAATCCTCCTTCAAGAGAAGTTCAGCTACCTGCGTGAAACACATAGCAAAATCATTCACTTGAACAAATTCCAAAAGCAAACTGCACAGGAATTAAACCAGTATCAGTTATAGCTAGCACACAGAAATGGAAAAGAACAAGTACCAGCTCTATGTAAAACTTCCAAACTAAGACTAAAAGGAAACAACTTTTGCAAAGAAACTAACCTTAAGGTATAAATTAGCATCCCGTTCTTTCAGCTGGTCAAGCAAAGCAACCCAATCAACCTTTCCCGGATCCAGAAGCTCTTTCCATTCCTCAAGTAGTGAGGAAGGATCATCTTCCGGTTTCAAAGACAGGATTTTCTCAGTTACTAATCTGCATTTCCCTGATATTGGCTTCGGCTCTCCTGACTCGTGTAATTTATCAGCAACTTCACCCCATTTGGGGTCTGAGAGGTCAAGCCCATAAATTTTGTACTTCATAGTACCATGTCTCTTCGGAAGGTCAACAACCTTAGGCTCCTCCCCACTCATCACAGCTTGCTCCTCCCGCTCTATCAAGCCAGCAGGCGTGACTTCTGTTTCCTCTTTCTCTCCTCGTCGAAGTCGCTCCAAGCTCTCATAAAAATCAGCTTCCTCCATTTTCTCTCGAGCCCATTTAAACCTGAGCTCTCTCAGCATATCCCCCTGAAGACCAATTTCACCAGCAAACCTACACATCTCTTTCACCTCCTCGTCTTGCAAGAAGCGTTTCATTTTCTCTTTCTTCTTTTCCTTTTCCATATCCTCCAACACGGAAGTACTAACTTCCCACACAGTCCTCCACAAATCCTCACTAAAATCCTGCGATGGCACAGAAGAAGATCCACCAGCTCCACCAAGCATCTGATCCAAATTACCTTTCCCCATCTCAAACACAACTTTCTCAACTATAATCAAAAGCATACTATCAACCGTCTGCCTATCACATTCAGGGTAGGCTTCGGACAGCTTTTTTCTCATCATCCATGCAAACCGAGAAAGAAACTCATTCGTTGCTCCATCATCCCCTAGATCACCGGAATCAAGTTTTGGATTCGAACCCAATTGGCTTTTCAACTCGGAGGCCTGTGATGAAGCTGAATGGAGATACCTACTGATGAACATACCAGGTTTTGAATACTCAAACTTTTGGAGTTTTGGGGAGACTGAAACTGAGACGGTGGAGATATCCCTAAACCCATTGCCCAAATATGGAGACATGTATCTTCCGTACAACTTCTTGACCGACTGCTTATTCACTAGTTGCTTCAAATTCATGTTTCCCCGATTTCAGGTAACCAAATGCCAAGATTCACAAGTTCTGGAAGGAAACGAAAATGTTAAAAAAAGAACTACTTTTTTGGAGCTAATCTGGAGAGATAGAAGAGAGAAGGGACAGGAGGTAAAGAGCTGCAACTTGAACCTGATCGGAGACCGAGCGACGACGACGGCGAAGGGGCGGAGATTGAACTGAACACAAGAGTGGGGAAGGAAAAGGAGAAAGTCTAAAGTGAGATACTAGCTAGGGATCCGTCTAATCCAAATTCATATTATGGGCTTTCTTTCTGGGTCCAGGCCCGGAAAAATTCAGACACCAAGCCCATAACGCCTGTTATCATTATATCACGATTTTCTTACTATTGACGTTTTTATCGTTAAATTTTCGATCTTCGAGTTCACTGGCTCGATTAGTAACATGAACATTTTGATGATAGAGAGTGTGGCATAACATGTCATGAACTGTTGGATAGATAAAAACTTGTTACGGTTCCTGTAGCAAATCGAGACGAACTTTGTCACGTAATTATATATATCCATGACAAAATGGTCATGGAAGTTCTTGACCGTGACAAACTGGTAATTGTTTGAATAAATCCATTACCAAATTATCATGAGTTCGTGACAAGTTTGTCTCGGATCACATTTTTGTGACCAAATGGCAATTTTCTTGTCATGGGTGGACATCGCATCAATTGGGAACACCAATAGTCCAACATCATCAAAGTTCTATCACGAGTGTGTTATTACTAACAATTTTACGATTAAATCTTCGATCTTTTAAATTTTGACTTAATTTAAAGCGGTTTCTCATCTACCCAAAACAAAAAATTAGATGAAAACACCAACTTATTCGTACACCAAATACACTATGAAACATGTACCAAATAAGTTATTCATGTACTAAATACAATATTCTCATCTTATAAATGCCAAACCCAAAAGCTTCCATTATTCTCATATACATTGTACCTACTGAGAACACCAATATATAACATCTAAGTTTCATCACAAAAATGTGTTACTATCGACAATTTTACAACTAAATCTTCAACCTTTTAAGTTTTGACTCGAATTAAAACGACTTCTCATCTACCAAAAAAGACCGACTTATCCGTATACCGAATACACTTAAACAGGTACCAATTACCATATTCTCACCTTAAAAGCTTCCATTACTCTCCTCTAATGGTAACTGACCCACATGAAGAATTACAAGTTAAGACACCCCAAATAAATGCAATTTACTCTGCTTACAGAGAACTTTCAGCAAAAAACATTGGTACAGAGACACCTTATTATCATGCAGTTACCAAATTTCCTCCCCTTGTAAAACGCCATTTTCCCTCTCTCTTCTTTAACTTCACACTTTAAACACCCTTTTCCCCCTTTCCCATTCATTCATGCATTCACACACTGCAAGAGTGAGCAAACCATGACAGCGAAGAAGAAGCTTTCAAAGCTTAACCACCACCATCACCACAAGCAGCAGCAGAAGCTTTCATGGTTTCTCTGCAAGATGCTCACCAATGTCTCCTTGTTCTTGTGCCTCATGCTCTACCTCCACTTCCACCCCCACAGACATCAACCTTCTTCCTTGACAGATCATGATCACCACTCTTTCTCCCGTGATCATCGGACGTTCCAGGGGACCCCGAAGATCGCGTTCCTGTTCTTAGCTCGACGAAGCATCCCTCTCGATTTCCTCTGGAACTACTTCTTCAGAGTTTTGTGTTCTATCTCTACATCTGATATAGTTCTTGTTTCCTTTCTTTGATCTCATCTGTGTTTTTTTGTTGGGACAGAATGCTGATGCTGACAAATTCTCAGTGTATGTCCACTCCGAGCCAGGGTTTGAACTCAATGAGACCACCACTGACTCTGCTTTCTTCCATGGTCGACAGCTTAACCAGAGTGTTCAGGTAAACCATGATCAAAGTTCGGTTCTTTTTTCACAATGTGATATCTTGTCATGAACCATTGCACGTACTATATAACTCACGTTGTTTGGAAGATAATTTTTAAAAGGCATATTGAGATTCGAAATGAACTAATGAATACCTATAGGTCATAAAAAATAGGGCAGGTAGTCCGTTGGGCAGTTAATAACTGGCCACATTCGGTTTGTTAATTCTGGTTTTACAAAAAAAAATCATAAATAGGGGTGGAAGTTGGTCGGACAGTTACTAACGAACCGAATGTGACTATCGGGATTCAAAATGAATACCTATCGGTCATCAAAAATAGGGGTGGGAGTCGGTCGGGTAGTTAATAACATACCACATTCGGTTCGTTGAGTATGCTTTTATATAAAAATACGTTAATCGATTGATACAGTGATGATATCGGTTGATTAACCATCAATTAACTAGATGAGATAGATCATTTAGGTTAAAATAGGTATAAGTATGAAGAAAATTGGTTAACATTTTGTTTTGGTTAAAAGAATCGCAATTTCTTAACTGATTAACTGACCAAATCCGGTGATAAACGTACCTCTAATCAAAGATTTTGATATTATGTATGAACAATTGTGTCTCAATAGCTCTAGCTTTTGAGACAAGATTGGTTTGCTAATTCTGATTTTGTAAAAAATATACATTTATCGATTAACTGACCGATATAGTGATGATTGGTTTATTAACCATCAATTAACCGAACAAAGTAGGTCAGTTTCGGTTACAATATATAAAAATATGAAGAAATTCAATTTGAAATTCTAATAATTTTAGGTAAACGGATTAACCAACTGAAGTCAATCGGTTAATCGGTTTTAACAGTTAAGCATTATTGAATATCGACCTCTAATTGAAGACTTTAATACTATGTATGAACAATTGCATCCCAATAATCCAAATTGTTGGTGCGAGATTATTAGTTTTGTATTATACATTAACGTCTATTCGCATAATCCGGTTAATGAACCAGGTAGTATGGGGTGAACCGACGATGATTCTAGCTGAAAAGCTGTTGCTTCAGGCTGCTCTTCATGACCCTGCCAATCAGAGATTTGTTCTCCTCTCTGACAGGTTTGAAAAGTTAACATTTCGGTTTACGATCAGCTATAATATCCGAATCCTGACTGATCCAGGTTTGTTAAATTGCTGCAGCTGTATCCCTTTGTACAACTTCAGCTACACTTACAGCTACATAATGTCATCTCCCAAGAGCTTTGTTGACAGGTGAAAGCACAAACTTCATCATAAGCCACTAAATGATTCTGTTACTGCCAAAACCTGAGGTTTCCATAGTCTGCTGTTTGTGTGCTTCTCTTCAGCTTTGTTGACGAGTCGACTGGCCGCTACAATCCTGACATGTCGACCACTATCCCCAGAAGTAAATGGCGAAAGGGATCTCAGGTCGAGCTCTTATCTCGTAAATAACTGCTTTCTTTTGCGAAACCATTCGATACTCTTGGCAACAACCTAATCGCGATATTTTCGTCGTTGCAGTGGGTCACATTGGTCAGAAAACATGCCGATGTAGTTGTCAATGACAACTTCGTATACCCCATCTTCAGGAAATACTGCAAGGTAGTTTCAGGATTTTTTCGTGACCTTTTTATCTACAGTAACATTTCGAATCCGGTTTTTTTTTCGCCAGAGATGGAAAGCTCGGAGGAACTTGCCCCGAATCCTAAGAATCCTCGTAAGCTACCCCTTCGAAACACCTTTTTTTGCCTCCCGGCATTCAAATAACAGTTTCATCTTGTTTTTCTCTCTCTACAGGATCTGCATTTTGTATTTCAGCATCAGAAACACTCAAACTGCATACCTGATGAACACTATGTACAAACTTTGCTCACTGTAAGAAATGTTTTCTCCGCGGTAACTCGAAAAAAGCTCACCATTTTTTCGTCATAAAAATCAAGTTTCGATTTTCAGATAAATGAGTTTGAGCACGAGGTCGAGAGGAGGACACTCACTTACACACTATGGGATAGTACCCCAGGAAAAGACTGGACACAGATGTGGCACCCGGTCACTTTCGACCAGCCCGATACAGCCACCAACAAGATAAAAGAAATCAAGGTATCAAAGTAGTTTTTTCCTATAGCAAACAGTGGTATCAGAATCTGATTTCACTGACACGTTTGATGACAGGGGATTGAGAACATACATTATGAGAGCGAGCACAGGACGGAGTGGTGCAAGGTGGCGAACATCTTTTCGTCATGCTTCCTATTTGCGAGGAAGTTCAGCCAAGGAGCCGCGGTGCGGCTCCTGAACGAGGATGCCGTTGCTTTGTTTGATCCCGAGGCTGCATTGTTGTCCAATTATGCTCAGTAGGATTTTTGAGAAATGTTGCTTCTCTCTTAATGTTGTTTAGTTCAACACATTACGAAGAATTTAGATTTTACTATAGAATAGTGAAAAAGTTAGGTGGACCTCGAGTGACATGTACGTTTGCGTAACTATATTTCGAATCGAACCGGCAATATATAAGGTTTTCGAAACTACATTATCAATTGGTCTAAACACCTTATTTGAATCATGTGAAATGGCGTATTTCGAATGAAAACGGCGTCGTATAGGCCGCTCTCTCATTCTCGAAAAATTCAAAACGCTAAATTGGAGGGAGAAAAGGAGAAAAATTCAAACGGCGCTTTTTGTTCTTATTGCTGTTCGTTAATCTTCAGTTTCAGAAAAAACGATTTCAGCTTCTGCGATTATCCGCCGGCAGTGAGAGATTGAAGAAATGGGAGAAATTTTGAGCCCAAATCCGGCGATGAAGCAGAGGCTTCCTAGAATTCAGTCTCCGAAAAGCCCTTTCGTCTTGGGATCCAACAATGACCAGCTGGAGCGAGCCCAGGCTAGAGCTGCTCGCGCCGCCGCCGTACGCCGTAAGACGGTGGCTGTCGCCGTCAGTTCCCAGCCTTCCGGTGGCGAATCAGCGGATCCTTCTTGCCTCGACAAGCAGCAGATCTTCGACCTCTTTCACAACTGCATCAAACTCGCCAGCGAAAATGTCAGTTTTGCCCCTCTTTTCCCCTTTGGCTGTTCTCTTCATAAATTTTTTAATTGGGAGTTTTGTTGACGCAATTGATGGTGAGTGTTCTTTGATTCCGCAGAAAATCAATCAGAAGAATACATGGAATTTGAACTTGATTGACCACTTGTATGACATCATTAAGGTGGAAGAAGAAGAAGAAGATTCGGAAACCAATTTCCAGAAGGTGGCACATTTTTTTGCATTATTTAAGTTCAATTTGTTTTGTAATTGTCTAGCAATGCGGATTTGACTGTTGCTAGTAAGTTCATTGGACTAGAGATATCTCTTCAAGACTATACTCTTTGCGTTTGAACCTGGTTTTGCTGGCTTCTAGTTAGACGTCTGTTAGATTCCCAGTGTAATTTCTCACCATTTGTGCAGGCCAGTTGCACACTGGAAGCTGGGGTGAGAATCTACTCCTTAAGAGTGGATTCTGTGCATTCCGAAGCATACAAGGTTCTTGGTGGGATACATCGAGTGGGTCATGATAACGAAGAAGGTTAGGTTTGGTTCGTTCTCCTCTGAAACTTAAGGCAAACTTGAAACTCTTGATTGGATAATGGATATTCACTTTGGTTTGGATTATGCATTTTGTTTGAGAATGTCCTTGAAGTGGAGGTTAGATAGGCAAAACTAAAATGCTGAGTTGAAACTATGTATTGAGTTGCAGTTGATGGTCTTATATCCTGACAGATGCTGCTTCTGGAGATGCAAATGCTGATACCGGTGAACAAGAGGACGGTCAAGGGAAAAAGGAGACGGAGAAGAAGGTTTTTAATTTTTACTATCAGTTGTGGCTTTCTGCTAGGTTATGTAATAGATTTTATATGCTAAACAGGAATTCTGTGGATGCAGATCTCGCCTTTGTCGACATTGGAACCATCTTTTGAGGCTCTTAATGTCAAGAAGCTTGATGGTGATCTTATCTTTAGACGTTCTCATTTTGCCTGCTTCTGAAGTTACTGCCTTCAGTTAATAACTGGAGTTTTTAATTTTTCCGTTTCAGTTGCATTTGCTGTTGATCCCCTTTATCATCAGACTTCTGCTCAGTTCGACGAAGGGGGTGCTAAGGGTCTTCTACTAAACAATCTTGGAGTGTATGGTGGATGTCGAGTGCTCTTCGATTCACAGGAAGTGCCAGGAAAGTGTTTCACATCTGAAACCCAGTGTGTAAGTGACCAGTCCGTTGACCTCTCTTTTGCTAAGGGTATGTTCTTGTTTCAAAATCACTGGCTCTGTACATAGATGATGAAGAGTTTGCTGATCGTGAAAGCTCGTGGTTGTTTCCAGATTGCATTGGACAGATGGTACTGAACATGCGAGCCAAGGATGAAATTTCACCAACCCTTAGTGAAATTATCAGCCGGTTTGATGAAAAGAACAAAAGGCCATTAGATACATTCTCTTCCCACCAGAATACTGGCAACCAAGAGGAGGTAGATGACGGCTATAACAACGAAGCTGAGTTTTCCGGTGATGCATTTGAGAATCAAGAGACTTGGGGTGTCGAGCATGACGATTGCCATAGTGCTGTTGATGAGGACATCGATAATGCAGAAGCAAGTATTCCTAGTTATCACCAGGTGCCTGAATCGACGTCACATCCTACATGTGTCTGTAATGAATTTGTCACTGAAAATGTATCAACTCTTGCAGGAAAATGAACCATATCCTTCCGACATCCCAGATATGGATGAGAGAAACCACACAATCGACACATACTTGTTACGGAGTTTAGGTTTCGCATCCAAACATAACGCTTGGGCAGGACCTGATCACTGGAAGTACCAAAGAACCAAAGGTAAAGCTGACATATCATTACTTTATCCCCAATTCCATTATATATAACCTTTTTCTTATAGGTGCAGAGAATGTTCCCAATGGAGAAGAAGGTCCTGATAGAACAACGAAGAAATCAAAGACCAAGAAGCAAGCAGAACCTGATATCGATTTCACAAAAGCCTTGGAGGAAGAAGCGCTAGACGTTTTTGCTCCTCCAAAGAATCCCAAGTCACTTCTGCTACCAGCAAACAGGACAGCCTCCTCCTCCAACACAAAGTTACCAGAAGATTGCCACTATCAGCCAGAAGATCTTGTTAAACTCTTTCTTCTATCCAACGTCATGGTAATGATGACTACCTTCTTACGCAGCAAATTTCATGTGTCATTGTTATGTTAATGAATCGAGGCAATGCTCTCTTGCAGTGTATTCAGAAGCAAGGAAGAAGAACATCCAGAGGTAGTAGAGTTGCTATCATCTCCTTGAAAGGTCATTTCTCTTCCTCACCCAGTCCTAAAATGTTAAAAGAAGAATCTTTTTTTTTCCAGAAGAATCAGGACAGTTCGACGACTACGAAGAAGCACAGCCGTCATGGGATGGTGACGATGGCGACTTTGATGGCGGCCAGGTTGAAGATATGAATGTGCCGAGCGATGCGGAAAATCCAAATACTCTAGTTTCTCAGCCGCGGCAGGTTTGCTCAAGCTCCAAAAATTACTCTAGTTTCTCAGCCGCGGCAGGTTTGCTCTAACTGATTGATCATTTAGTAGTAGTAGCACAGTAAATAGCATTCGCTTCTTGTTTATCAAAATTCAGGTTGTGAAAATTGAAGTGACATACGATAAGAGGTCTAAGCAAGTTGATGTCCAACGGCTGAAGGAAACTCTCTGGCGCCATATGCATGAATCTCCACAAAAACCTGTACAGGTACGTTATTCCTGTCTAGGTTCGATAAGGGTCGTAGGCTCGTAGCTAGACAAGTTTCGGCTAGTGTTTTTTTCATCGGTTACATAATTCATTCATCAGTCTTGAATCATTAATGGTTGTAGGTTGAACGGGCCACCATTTTGAGTTTCCGAATCTTAATGCATTGGTAGTTAGTTACTAATGTTGTCCGTAACCCTTGTTTTCCGTGCACGAAAAAAGCAGAATGAAGAGGGAGAAGGAGAAGAAGAAGAAGAGGGAGTAGTGTCATTCAAGAGGCTATTGGCAAGGTTTCCAAACGAGTGCAATGCAGCTGCAAGCATCAACGACATCTCCCCTCATCTCTGCTTCATATGCTTACTGCATTTGGCCAACGAGCACGGTCTCAGCATCCATGGCCGCTCTTCGTTGGATGATCTCGCCATCCATTTCCCTAATTCGCAGCTCGAACCGGATGTGTAAGTAAGTAGTAACAATATTCCGTGACTTTCGTCTGTAATACTACTGAACTAAAATCTCGTGTATGAATAGTTCATAGTTGGCTTAGAGAAACCAAAGTGTGTGTATGTTTGTATTTTTGTACTATTTATGGAATTGGAAAGACAAACCGAAAAAACGACGACGTACTTCCTAATAAGTGTTGGATATGACGCATGTGAAGCTGATGTGTTCGAATCCAATTACACTTTACGTACAAACACATACGCTAATGTTTATTTCATTACTCTAGTTTGTTGTCTTATTTATTTATTTTCATTATCTGCAATTATTTTAGGGTGAACTGCCAACTGATCCTATCAAGTTTGTTGTCTTATTTATTTATTTATTTCCATTAACTGCAATTATTTTAGGTGAACTGCCAACTGATCCTATCAAGTTATTAATGTGGTTAGTTGGGAATATTGAATTCAGGGTTGTTTTGTTTAAATAGTAGTAATTGCAAAAAACCATTATCTTCCATTATAATATTGAATGAATTCATAAATTATCTTCTTCAATCTTCCTCTAAAATAACCCTTTTTTCGCACACAAGTTCGGTTCACGATCAAGAAAACACGGATCGAGCACCAAAGCCTTATGGCCGATTGCGAGAGACGATGGTCCAGTAGCCGGAGAACCAAAACCGGCTTGGAGGTCAGAAAAATAAGTTTAATAAATATAAAATGACGATTTTTCTTTTTAATTTAGACACTTAAATCATGTAGTGAGATTGGCTGCATGCATCAGAATTTGCCGGATCAATATATCATGGCCCATCGAGATTTATAGTCGGCAACAAGTTCATACTTGACAAAAAGAAGAAGAAGAAGAAAAAATATGATAAAATTTATAAATTGCTAAAAAATTAAGGATATAAATATTTTAATGGGTTGTTCTCTTGTCACATTCTACCCGTCTCAAGCGTTAAAATTTTATATATGTTCGGCTCATTATTTGATCATAGCCTATATATAGATGAAACTAGAAAAATGTCACAGATAATTTTTTGTAGATTTAAAAGTGTGCGCCTACTCCTTTATTCAATGTCATCCGCCTTCGATTATGATTTTTCTCGTTAGCGAATCTCATATCCACCTGAAAGCGAGGTTTACCTTTCTAAAACTCGCTAACATCTGAGACATTGGACAACCCAGCAACAGTCGATATATTGGCTAACCTACGAGAGACACTTCTTCTTCCTCAATAATAAATTTGAATACTTGATCTAAATAAATTTCAGTTCAATGTCCAACTTCCTGCATGTGTTTAGTCTTGTTTGATTTTCTTCCCATCAGAAGTTTTAACTACAGTTAAATCACCTCTGTTTTGTCGATAAAAAATCCAGAAAACAAACAACACCCTAGATCCACATAATTACACTGCAACTCAAATGTTCAAGAAGGTGCGAATAATTAAAATAAAATGAAACGATAAATTAAAAAAGGAAAAAATACAAAATAATAATAATAATAATAATAATCCATCATTAACCATGCATATCCATGCACACTACTACTGTACATAAGCTAGTTTTTTCCTATATAAATGAACACAAAAACCCCAAACAAACCACAACAAATCTCCCCACATTTTCTAGCAATAATGAACTCCACCGCCCCCCAATCATCTCCGCCTCCTCCTCCGCCGGCGTAGCCATCATCGTCCGCGCTGCCGGTGCAGACCATCCCGGGGTCGTACGGGTGGCCGGTGGTGGGTCCGATAAGGGACAGGCTGGACTACTTCTGGTTCCAAGGACAGGACAAGTTCTTCAGGAAGAGGATGGAGAAGTACAAGTCGACGGTGTTCCGTACGAACGTGCCGCCGTCCTTCCCTTTCTTCGTTGGAGTCAACCCTAACGTGGTGGCGGTGCTCGACTGCAAGGCATTCACCCACATGTTCGATGCTGAAGTCGCCGACAAGAGAGATTCCCTCGTCGGCGACTTCATGCCTAGTGTCGGGTTCACCGGGAATATGAGGATTTGCGCTTATCTCGACACCTCTGAACCTAAACATGCTCAGGTTTTGAATATTTATGGTGGCTTACTAATTAGTAATGACCATATTTTAAATAAAAAAGTTATTGTTTTTGTGGATGCGGAATAGTTGGATATACTCTATCAAATTGTATAAGTTTCAAACTATTTTGAGTCGCATATAAAAAATATATAAATGAATTTTCTACACGTAAAAAAAATTATATATTATCTTTAGACCTAAATAGGGAAACCAGATGCCCTAAGCCGAATTCGAAATATAAATTTCTACGGCAACAAAAAATGTTGAACACCTAATCTTAACTAAAGTGTGTTGCTCTAGTTTTATTTAGAGTGAACTAAATTATTTACTTCCATTTAACATCTTATGTAATTTTGTCACAGAATTACTAAAACGGATATTATTTCTTTTTCCTTATTGACAATACTCTTTAACAAATAGAAATCGAAATGAGTCACTTGTGATTTTTTGTGCTTTAAATCATATGTGGTTACATGTTTCGATGACGGAAATAACTGAGCCAAATTAATATAGCATTGAGTTGGATTTGGAAAAATGAATTATATTTCTCGTAAAAACCCTTAAAACGTATCCGAAATTAATGGTAATTGACGAAATTGGGTTGGACCAGAGCTCACCCCAACACACTCTTGAACAAGCAGTGTGCGGGGAAAGAGTACGTGACCCTCACTGCGTCGTTGATCGTGGCCCACTTGTTTCGACGGTACGATTCAATCAGTGGGGAAGGCATGACGATCACAGCCGTTGAAAAGGCTAAGTGATCGTTTGGGCTGTTTTGGTGATTATGTATGGGCTTTAGGGGGTGAATGGGCCGGATGGTATGAATAGTATGGGCTTTAACTGGGCCAGTCCGAGCGTATGAATAATATGTATCCTGTGTGTAGCTACTATGAAATCAATAAACGATGCTGTTTTAAACGACTTTGTTTCGCTCTTTTCAAACTCGATATATGCTACTGCCCGAATACTTCATTTGTATTTATCGTGATAACTAGACCAAACGAATTTGAATTACATCTTAATTAGTTAGTTGAAATTTGTTTCACATAATTACAATTTATCGGATACTAATTAAGATAAGTTCAATTCATTAAACTAAATAAATCGTTGATAATCATTATGAGACAATTCTCCACACGATATTAATCTCACAAAAGCTCCAAACACTTAAATATATTAAAGTCCAGAGTCTAAAAGTTTGAACACACTAAAAAAAGTTCGACAAAACTCTATAAACAAACTTAAAAATTGAAATATGAAGCATCATCGCGATAATAGACCAAGAGCAGCTATGCACCTCGCCTTCTGCAAGATTAAAACACAACATATATATATATGTCATCGTAAGAATTCTAGAGATTATCACGAACAAGCATTCTCACATATGGAAACCAATGTTATCTTTACCTCGAAGAAGACCTGTTCCTAGCGACCATATCCCAAATGTGAAGACCTTTACTGAAGGCTCGAGTGTACAATATCCTAGTCTGCATGGTTCTGACGCCAGGGATCCACGACAATACTGCAACCGGCATCATTACAGTCATTCCAAACATCATGTCGTATAACCTCGCCACAGAAACCACCAACCCCCACTTCTTCTTCTTCTGCAACCATGGTCGAAACACTCGAGCAATCGAGACCACCCCCCATCCAGTCGAGATAAACCCCAGCGAAATGGCGAACAGATCGCCAAATCTGAAAGACGTGAATACCAGAAGTAGTACCACGATAGTTACTGCAACCACAGTGACGATGAACTGGACCAGACGGTAGTAGATTTGTTTTCGAACAGCGTACTTTCTGTGTGTATATGCCAGCAGGAGGTACGCAGCGAAAACCGCGATGTTGAATACCCAAGAGATGAAGTAGACAGCAAGGGTGGTGGATTTCGATCCGATCCCAAGTTGGTACACGATCCCGAACTGGAAAAGGAAGAACCTCAAGTTTAGTGCAATCTCCGCACATTTCCCCATAAGCCCAGTTGTTCTTAGGTAATCCTGCTCCTCTTCCCACCATTTCTCCCAGCTCTGTTCAGCTGGTGCCAACATATACTTATCGTATCGAAACCAGTTCACGAAATCCTCAAAGTCGCTTGCTGTCTTCAGCCAGTCGAACCCTGATGGATTGAACACGAACGGAGCGATCATCCAGGAGATTACGAGAAACCAGCTGGACACTGTTAGTAATGTGTACACTAGTGTATCATTGGCTACAGGACTGCAGGATGCATAGACTATAAGTATCAACCCGAGTTCGATCGCCTTAACGAAATGGCTTCGAGCATAGAGTCTATAGTTTTCGGAGAATCTCGTGTGGGTCAGAACAAACCCGCGTCCGGTTGCTCTATACTTGGCCCCACCATGGAGGATCGTACTACCGAAGAAATGAGACCGAGTCCCCATCGAGAACGAGTAGAACACCGACGACAACTGGAGCTGCATTATCAAAGAATCCCAAATGGATTTGAGGAATCCTTGCTCAATAGAGTTCTCCACTATGGTTGGAAGAGCTGTGAAGATACCCAGCTGGATTATGAACTGTTGATTCAACAATGCGCCGAGTGATTTAATATTACTTGTTCTTCTGTTAGCCAAAGCAGAACCTTCAAAGCCACTAAGAGCCAGATAAAGCCGCCCCCATAGAAATGCATAAACCGTCAGGATCGCAACCATCGTGTTGAAATAGAATCCGACCGTGGTGTAGAACAAGGACAGCATCCTGAAGAAATCCAACCTGTGTCCTAACCTGTAAGCATCTCTGCTGAGAACCTGCTCGCCGTTCCCACTCGCGACTTTGGCTTCGAACATCGATATCTGATTCAGCCCGACGTCTCTTCCTTTTCCTACCTGGATGTATTCGTGATGAGTCACATTTCCGCCTCGCAGCGTAGAATTGAACCCTGCGAAAATATCCTCGCTGATGTTGATCACTTTCGAAGCTTTACTGAGACCGCCACGCGTCAGGAACCAAAACCTGTCGAAGACATCCGGGTGGCCGTAGTGCATCCTGACTTTCAGAGGGTTTGCTAACACTCGCTGTCCCAAAGTGACAAAGCTCATTTCTTGAGCAGACATGAACCACGCCAGTGACGATATCGAGCCTGTGAAAATGTGTTCCCTAACCCCCAAGATTGTTGGCTTCCGGATACCGTGAAACCTCCCGTATTCTTGCAAGAGATTCCGCATTTTGATAGCCTCTTCGAAATAGTTATCCTGATTCATATCGATCGTCTGCAATGCATCGCCGCGGGTGAAGATTAGAGCATGATTTTGATTCTCCGGCTTTCCTTCTCCGATCTTAACGGTCCAGGCAGCTTCACCCGGTAGATCTCCACTTCCTCATTCAACTCAGCGTCATACTTGACAAGCACGGAATAATAATCCGTGACATTATGATCAAGACGATCAACCTTAACCTCATCAACATAGGCTACACGAAGAGCATCATTGTTTTTCAACAAGTGGAGTATCTCTTCTGCATTAGGATCATTGTTTGCCTTCTGAGTACCGTATGTCTGACAGGCAACTACATAAGTAAATTTCATCGTGGCGGTCCTGCTGAATCTATCCTGTTCCCTAGCACCTTCTTCTGTAACGCCTATCTCGGAGACCGAATCGAGAAAAGCAAGCATCTTGAGAGCACGAAAGTAGTACATCATTCCTCGAACGGTACGCGATAGTGTCTGGCCTCGGCAAGAAGCCCAAAGCTGAATATCTGTGAACTTGGTTTTCCAAAGCTCGTCATCGCGTGCAAGTCCTTGTCGTAGCATCCTTTCGACAAAGTTGGACCACTCATCGAGATAAACAGTTTGCAAGTGTCGTAAAGTCGAATTCCCGTCATCACTCTGTGCTACAAGTAGTTCTTGGCTGTATACTACTTCCTCATTGTAGTATGGGGTCAGAACACTAAATGCCATCATTTTCTCAACTCTGGGAGCACGCGGCATCTGCATAAACACCGAGTTGCAGAAGAACGCGATCCTCCGTCTCGCCTCTGGATTTCTTGGAACATTCTCCATTGAATCTTTAACGGTACAAAGAATAGTGCGCAGACGTCTGACATTCATGTAAAAGGCCTGATCAGCGAGACGACGTGGAAGTTGAACCGCATTCTCAAAGAGGAGATGGCCACCAGGATCCTTGCGATGTTTCTTGAGCCGTCCTCCAACAATTTCATACAGAGACTGCAATATTTTCACAACCTGCAGATTCAAAACCTTAGTGTCTATCTTTAACAGGCGAACAAGTCTCGTTAACCCGGCTTCTAAGCGAAAGAGGTCATCCCTGGTGAAAGTCTGGGTAAATTTTCCATTCTGAAGTAAGTCATCAATCTCTTGAAACCAAAAAATCACAATTGAATGCTCTTCAGTGTTAGCCGTGACGATCGTAAGTAGTAAGTACTTGACACTGTCGTATGCTTCTATAACTGCACAGCGCCTGTACTCATTCTTGCTTATCTTGTACCATAGCCACTTGTCATTATAATCTTCTGGCAACTGAGTTGCTTGCTTAAAAGCAAGTGACAGTTCATTGCAAATGAGGAAACATGGCCACCGAATTACTCGTACATTCCACGAGTTGTGTGGCAGCTCCAACAATTCAACCTCACGATCAGAGATGATATCCTCTTCCCTGAATGTCATTATAATCTCATTCCATAGCAAAGAAAACTTGTTCGCCTCGATCTGATTGGACTCCAGCTTCTTATAAGGCTGGCCGAACCCGTGCAGCAGCTTTGAGCGATGCATGGAATCTTTAATGATGCTCTTTTTGCGCTGAAAGAAACTTCCATACTGACGCTGATGCTCTTCAGACATCAAATTGAACTGGAATGCACCGGCAAAGAACTGAAACCTTAACCTCAACTGTCGAATGTTCCGAATCTCGCCCAAATGAGCAAACAAACCCACTGCCGCCCCTACCAAAGAGGAATAGATAGAGTACCAAATTTGCAAGTCCATCAAGTAGATTAACACCACTGGAAGCCACAACAATCCAACAGCAAGTGCATTGTGGCAATTGTAAAGCGCCTGCCATTCATACTCGACATCATCGAGGCCCAGCAGTACTTCTGATGGCCTAATCATTGGTTTAATCTGCAAAAAATAGCTGAAAGCAAACTTTGTAGCTAACACCACAATCCAGAACAAACTGTACTTGATACTGTCAGCAATCCCTTCGCTGAGTCGACGACCAACGTAACTCCTGCTCTGGAACCACCAAGATAGCAAGTGAAAGATCCTCCAATCTGTGTCCTCGAGGCAATTCCTAAGCCACGGAACTACACACAGAACAATTGTCAATAACTCAGGCGACACGAAAACTAGTACCGAGTGAATAAAATTCACAACCCTCGCATTCGCTGCAGCTGACCATCTCCCATCCTGGTTCTTCTGGCTCCATATCCTTACATACAGCACCCCAAACACTATAATCCATCCAACAGCAACACCACTCTTCAACACCATTCTAACACCAACCCAGATTGTGTCCCTTGAAACCAACCTGTACTGCATTCCAATATCAAGCATCGACTGTAAAAACCTCAACCCAGCCCAAGTCAGGAAAACTGTCAGAACCTCAACTTGAACATCCCTATATCCCAATGCCTGCCATGGATATTCCTTATGTTGCCCCGCTACGATAACTGCAGCTTGTAGGAACAAGATCAGCATCACAAATAGCCTGTCAAAGCTCCGAAACAGGTTCAGAAACGACCTCTGCTCTACAAACCCTCTCTTCCCATGACCTGAAATCTCTTCAAAGAAATCACTCTTTAAATCAATTGGCCAATTCAGCTTCACCAAACAACTCCTACTCCAAAAGTACTCGTTGATATCATCATAGTTCCTCCACGACATGTGAGGCGCCGTCCCGTTCTTACTCTTCTCTGCCTCAGCCTTCACCACTTCATAAATCGGCTTGACAACAGAACTCAGAAAGGCATTCTCCCCGGTGTACGACGGCATCAAAGGCCGGCCAGTGCCCACGTCATCCACAATCCTGTTCAGCTCCGTAGCCATGTTGTGGAATATGAAACAAATACACTCCGGCATAAACCGTAAATTGGCCGCCTCGCCCCAAATTAAGAGGTAAAGTGAAACATACAAGAGCTCTAGCCGCACGTCCGGCCGATTCAAGTTCCGGACATTCGACTTCACATTCAGGTAAGAGCACCATCCCGTGTAGTTCTTGAGCAATTTGCGCCGGAACAGACGCAATACCTCGTGGTTGAGAGCATCTGCGTTCTCCTCCGGCCGAGTCGCAATCAGCCGCATTTGCGAGTTGGCCAGATGCAGCACGAGAGGCTCCCTCTGATTCTTGACGTTGTCGCGCTGGAAGCCGAAGAAGAGCGCCAGCCAGTCGAGCAGGTCCATCGAATGTTGCCACTGTACAATTGGAGGTCGCCGGAGGTCGCCGAGGTCGAGCAGCGCTTTGATAGCGGGCCTGACCTCAGGATATCTAAGGGGGGGATCGTCGGTGGCTAGTAAGTTGTGGATTGGAATCATGTTGAAAGTCTCGTCATGCCGTGTGCCGGATCCTTGAGCTCCCGGGTCACTGCTCGGTGTAGCACGGCGGCGGACGGTATCGGACATTGGATTCCGAGGCGGCGGGTTTTTGGCGTGGGAAGAATCCGGTGGACTTGAAATGAAATAGTGAAGCAGGGAAATGATGATGAAAAAATGGAGGGAAGTTTGGAAGAACTTTCTTGTTCAGGTGTGTTGCAGTCTTGCAGACTTGCAGTGAGGTGAGCTCAGCGTCAGTGTGCTTGTCTGTAACGATGACGCAATCTTAATCCTTTTCTTCGAAATTTCGCTTCTTTTATGGTACCGCCAAACTATTTAAATATTTTATTAGCCAACATGTAACTATTTAACTAATTAATTATTTTTTATAGGATTAGTGATCGTGAAATGAAATGAAATATAGAATAAGTTAATTGCCCAAATAATTGTCCTTTGAGTCAACATTTAATATTGTGCTTTGTCCATGACCGTCATGATAAGCTGTGGTGTAACTCGGTATGAAATCAGTGAGGAAGAATGGGTTTATAATTAGCCATATACTCCTAATCGTTATAGTTTGGAGGATATGGTTAGTTGTGAACCGATTCTCGGATGGATTTTTTATCTGTCTACCTTTTTTTTTTGGCTGGTTACTCATCGACTCAAACGGTTTACAACAAAAGCTTTTAATGTAAAATCGGACCTGGCCTTTGACTCGGTTAAGAAAATGCCCCTAACTCAATCATTCGTCCATGAAATTCTTAGGTCCAAACTATCTGTTTGCCAGGGCCAAAAAGGAGTTTTACCAACATATAGACCAATCCTTTATCAAAATAAAACATATAGACCAATCGTGTCCAACCCTCTAGAGATTTTTTTTGGTGAACCCTCTAGAGAATATAATCACACGTTTAAGTTGTTGCATTGAACTTAGGGGACAAATAATAAATTAAGAATAAACTAAATTAGTCGTCAATAATCAAGAATATTGCTTATAAAAAAAATATTTAAGAATATTTTATAGGAATTTCTATGGTGGGGTGGTCTATGCTCCGTGGGGCTCAACCCACCATACGTCCATCCTCAAGCCACTGAGGTATTGACTGTAATCTTGTAGGTTGGGTTCGTGACGTCCAACCCTGAGAATCGTCTCATCATTAGGATCATCAACAAGGGTGATATGTTTGTCTTTTCGATCGGGCTGGTTCACTTCCAATGAAACGTTGGTCGTGAACGTGCTATGGTCGTTTCTGGGTTGAGTAGCCCGAACCCGGGGATTGTGAGGATGGCCGAGTCTGTGCTCGGGTCAAACCTTAAGATTTCAATGGACATTCTTGTCAAGGCGTTTTAGTGTAACGAGGATGTGATGAAACAACTTCAATCTAAGTTTTGAAAAATAGCTGGTTAATTTATTAATTAATCGTGACAAAATAACAACTTTGATTAATTTTGGTATTATTTTCCATTTCTTTATTTGTGTAATATTTTTTTAAAAACATTTACGTGTATGTGTAATATGTATATAATGAATAAAATGCAGCCTATACTATTATAGTTTTAAGTTTTTCATAAAAGAATATTATAATTTACTTTTTATAAATTTTTAAAATTTAGTAAGTTATCAAGCTGACGTGGATGTCCGTAGACTATATATGAGTAAGAAAAACTATGTTATAGTAGCATGGGCCCATACGAAGAGGCTCAATTCGTTGGGTCCGACTTTATTATGGGCCCATACGAAGAGGCTCAATTCGTTGGGTCCGACTTTATTATGGGCCCAATAGATAAAATGAGTAGTAGTAGTGGGACCCAATTCAAATACTTCATCATCTGCCAAATCACTCGCCAACTGATCAATGGAGGAATCGGAAGCCTCCGCCGCCGTCGAAGATCGAATCTCAGGATTGCCGGATGGAATCCTCCACTGCATCCTCCGCCGCTTGCCGTCCCAAGAACAAGCGGCACAGTCCATCACCCTGTCTACGCGATGGAGAAGTCTCTGGCGGTCCTACCCGATTGTGGAGTACGACTGCCATATTCGCAACCGCCGCCAAGATCTCCGGAAATTCGGCGACGCAACCATCCAGAGGTTTTCGGCTCCTGACAGCCTTTTCCGGATTGAAATTCTGCAACTCCGGCTACAATTAGACGAGCGATGTTTCTCCCATTCGCCGTCGCCACTTGTGATCAGCTGCAAGCTGTAGAGCAGCTCCTTAATTTAGCCTCGGAGAGGAAAGCCGAAGAGGTTGCGATCAAGATCACGAGGTATTTCGGCAATATAATAAGAATTCCCTTTCAATTGATCTCGAATTCGGCCGCGAAGATTGTCCGATTGCAAAGAATCCAATTCCACGGCTGGAACGAACAGCTTCCCCTCTTTCTCTGAAATTTCTACGATCCTTGCATCTCGAATTCGTGGAACTAGACGGGATTTACACGAGCTTGATAGCAAACTCTCCGCTGCTCGAAACCCTAGAACTCCAGGGTATCCAGAATCAGAAGAAGCTCCAGATTTCTAATCTCTTCAAATTGGAAAACATGAAAATCCGTGGAAGTAATTCCCCCACGGAATTCGACATCACAGCTCCTGCACTCCAGACTCTCTATCTTAGACTAGACGGCCGGGCGACCAAGATTGAAATTACAGCTCATCGGCTGCATTTCATGCAAATAAAGAAAGTAAAGGACTTCCGTGTTGACGCACTGATTTCTAAGCTCCCATCTTTGGAATTCCTAGGCCTACATGGATTCAGTTCATCCATGAAGACGCTGAAATTCTCTAGTCCCAATCTCAAGATGTTATCGTTGTGGCTACCACACGGATTAAGCAATATCGATCTCGACTGTGGACTAGACTTTACGAGATTGTATATGCACGGCGGTGAATCTCTCCTCGACGAATTGCAACAATGCAGAATCACCAATTCTCCTAATTGTGTGTTCATGGTCCGTATAGACTTGAAGAATCGTCATCCTACTAACCCTTTGTTCATTAAGCTCAGGAATTTCGTCGAAAAATTTATCAAGCTGAGCGTTGTTTTATCGAGATTGAAAAAGAATTTTTAAAATGTTGGATTCGATGATGAAGATGTGGATCCTCAGTTACACCCGGTGTCCATAGGGGACCTAGGAATTGTGGTAACGGATGATACATTGTTGGACACTGACGACGACGACTGTACAAGTTTTATGGACGGTGTATTTTGGGCAATGCCGTCCTCTGTTTTTTATTGTGGTGATTCTCACGACGATTCCATTCTAAGTAGGTAGATCGATGTGTTTTCGTCACAAATTGATGGCGGGAATTGGCAAAGTCGACTGAAAGAGGTCGAGATGCTGGCGGAAGCAAGGAAGTTGGAGATTTTAATGGATTTTATTTTTGGGTATATGAAATGGACCAAAAAGTAGTAGATTTGTTTAGGTCTACAAACAAGCCCAAAGGAGGTACCTTCATCCACACTCCACAATATTACTTACCCAAGTAAGTCACATTGCAAGATTATTAAACTAAAAATCATACCAAAAAATGATTATAAGTAACATAAAAGAACTAATTAATGAAGATTCATCATTCAATTCAAATTAATTCAACCTTTCGATCGAATAGCTTATTGGTCCACCAATGATTTGGTGAAACAACAACGTATTTATCAACCTATATTATTTAAGATGATAATATCCTTGAAGGATTGCAATCTTTCATTTTAAATTGGAGCCTGAAAGTAGATCATCTAACAAATCAAACTATATATATATATATATTAGATGTATTTTGATTTGGACTTCAAGTAAATCAAAATTATTAAACTAATGTCATATAACAAAAATAAATATTACACAAATAATTAAAAAATATAAGATGCACCACACTAATTATCAATTAATATTCCCACCCAATGTCTATTTAACTGACACACAAAAAAAAACACAACCACTTTCATCCACAACTCATCAAAATCTCAATATGGCTCAACCACCTCATTCTCTTTCTCCTTCGTCCTCTGCCTCGGCCGCAGCGGAGCCACCGCTACAGGCCATCCCTGGATCGTATGGGTGGCCGGTGGTGGGTCCAATAGCCGACAGGCTGAACTACTTCTGGTTCCAAGGACGGACCGAGTTCTTCAAGAAGAAGATGGACAAGTATAAGTCGCCGGTTTTCCGTACCAACGTGCCGCCGTGTTTCCCTTTCTTCACCAGAGTCAACCCTAGAGTGGTGGTGCTTTTGGACTGCAAGTCGTACGCACACTTGTTCGACACGGAGATCGCTAACAAGACCGATACATTGCTCGGAGACTTCATGCCTAGCATGGGTTTCACCGGTGATCGTAGGATGTTGTCTTACCAGGATGTTCTTGACCCTAAACATGCTCAGGTTGGTAATTTCATGTGTATTTATATACATGTTAGAAACACTTGAGTTGGGCGAAATGAAACCGCTCAAATCGAAATGGTCAAGGTGCAATAAAATGGTTAAGAAATTATTCTCATTTTTTTCCAGTTGGCCTTTATGTCAACTGGAAGAACAAACTCACCTTTCTTTCTAGTTGGCTAAAAATTTATAGGGATTATTGGGCAGCCCCTATATCGTACGATGCAGTATAAATGACTTCCAACCGCTATTTTTCTAACGGCCGGATAACGGTTGTAAGGGAAGTAGTCGTTGAAGGTTTGCACCGTACAGTACATGCTGCACAACGTGGTGCATGAGTGAAGCCACTAACTTGTTATTTATATTTCGATCGGACCTTTTAGATTATTTCAAATTAATTTACGTCTAAAAATAATTTTTTTTGAAATAAATGAGACTAAATATGTCGAATCCATATTATCATTTGATATGATAATATAAGTATACTTATTAACCTATATAGTGTGGAGATAATTTCTCATATACATATCCTTATTAATTGACCTTGTTTTTTTGCCACGTCAGATAAAAAAGTTTGTCATGGACATTTTGAAACGTGGCACCAAAGTGTGGACTACGGAGCTAAAAGTCAACCTAGACGAGATGTGGACCACTCTCGAAGCCAACATCTCATCCAAAGGAAGTGCCACGCTGTTCTCGCCACTTCAGCATTGTATGCTCAAGCTACTACTCAAAACCTACGTGGGAGCTGACGTGTCCGAAACAGCCCCAGACCTCCTGAAGTCCGGCCCCACCGTTATCAACGCGTGGTTCGCCCTCCAAATTCACCCGACAATCCCCATCAACGTTTGCCAACCCCTCGTAGAGATCTTCCTCCACTCATTCCGGTACCCATCTTTCCTCATCCGATCAGGGTACAACAAACTCGCTAGTTTTATCAAAACTCATGGTACGAACTACGAAATAACTAAATGCCATGTTTATGCCACGTATTATACTATATTATATCGTTATTAATATTAATTATGATTTGTCAAATGATGACTAGGACATGGCGTGGTGCAACGTGGGGTGACCGAGTACGGACTCACCGAGGAAGAAGCCATTCACAACTTGTTATTCGTTCTGGCCTTCAATTCGTTCGAAGGATTTACCATCTTTATCCCCAAGCTATTGGCCCGATTACTCGACGACTCGACCGGGTTACAAGAAAAGCTCCGGGTCGAAGCCAGGCAAAGTGGCTGGTCGGACCTAACTTTCGCTTCGTTCAAACAAATGCCGTTGATTCGATCCTTCGTCTATGAGACTCTCCGGTACGAAGCGCCGATTCCAAACCAATTTGCCAGGGCAAGAAAGGATTTCAAGTTGAGCTCGAGCAAGGCGTCGTATGAGATCAAGAAGGGCGAGCTATTGTACGGGTACCAACCATTGGTTATGCGGGACCCTACAGTTTTTGATGAGCCGGATAGCTTCAAACCTGACCGGTTCCTGGGCGAGAAGGGGGCGGAGTTGCTGAATTACTTGTATTGGTCGAACGGTCCAGAGGCCGGTTCGACCAGCGAGTCGAATAAACAGTGTGCGGGGAAAGAGTACGTGACAGTGACTGGGTCATTGTTTGTGGCACACTTGCTTCGACGGTATGATTCCATCAGTGGAGAAGGTTCGACGATCAAGGCCGTTGAAAAGGCTAAGTGATGGTTTGATTGGACGGTTGTGATTCTACATTGTAATTTACCGATTTCCATTTCTTTTCTTTTTATGGTTTATAAACTGTAATTTCTTATTTTTCTTATCATGCATAGACTTTGGGATCTCTGCAAACAAAGGTTTTATTGTGAATGAATAAATTGTTATTGTTGAATATTGTTGTTTATATATACTATGCATGTTTATACTTTGGTTTCAAATTCTTGATCTTGAAATTCGATAAAATTATCCAAATTTTAACTTTTTATCATAAATCTTAATCCCAATAATTAAATTCTCAATTCTTAACCATATTTTAAACTCTAACATCGACTTACAACCTCCAAAATCTAATTTTATGAACCACATAATATGAAAATAGCGAAGTGTTGGTTGATGTCATGTAGGATGGTCGGCACACGCTATCCTGATATTTCCGATCCTCTCTTATTTGAGTTTTTAGATGCCCGCGATGTTTGTTTATGGCGTTGTCGTTCTCGAGTTTTCCAAGATGACCTTGAAAGAGATGATGAGTTAGTAGCTAGCTACTCACATCCGCGACCGTCACGTTTAATTTTCCTCAACACAAACGCGCCATTGTCCAGGACATCATTCAACGGCACCTAATACTTCTTCTGATTTCACTTTCAAACTATTTGTTGATTATCTAATGGTAAATATTTAGGGTTTACTATTTTTATCCCCTGGCCAAACTATCTTATATAATACAACCCAAAAAAAAACAAAAAAATTTAATTCCAAACCAGATCGTAACTCGTAATCAGTACTTGCCAAAGAATTTCTTTGTATTTTCCGAACTCATCAAATCATTAGTCATTGAAACCAAAACACAAGCATATATATATATATATATATATATATATATATATATATATATATATCTAGACATGTCTGATTATTCGCCTCCTCATGCGTTGAACGAAAGAACAGTAGTAGTTCATATCTTGGATTTTACGTACGTAATAATCGCCGTTAATCCAGCCAAACAATTCTTGCAGCCGCCGTGTCTGCTGGAAGAAAACCTCCTTTGTTTCCAGTCAACAGAATATTCCCGGCCACCGGTTGTGTGCCCTCAGCTGGCTGCTTCAAATAATCAAATCCCACGTCAACGTTTATCCACTTCATTACATTTACACAAGAAAAATAACTTTCTCCAAGATTGGCTTCCATATGGGAAACTGGACAATTCGTTTGCGTAAGCCAATCGTGCTCCATATGGTCCAAGTTGGTAACTCGTTGATCGAAATCCACAACTGTAGTGATTAGTTTGTCAGGTAGAATGTAGAATGGGTTTGAAATAAGGTTGAGCATTGGGTTATTGGGTAGATGGGTTGGGTTTTTCATTAAAATCAACCCACTTTGGTAGGTCACTATAAAAAAATTAGGAGTTGGTGACGGAGGCTGTCATTTAAAATCAAATAGTAAGATTTTTTGTATGAGTTAATGGAAAAGTATGTTTCATATTGAATGATGAAAAATATAAATATTACCGTCATTTTTACCAAAACCTCCTAATAATATTCTTTTTTTTTTTGTAAATTAATCGACCTTAAGATAAAAAATTACGTTAATTGCTAATATTATCCCTCATTTATTTATTATTTATTATTTATTTAGTCATCCTTTATCTGATTTTTATCAAGTCATATGTTGAATGACTCACTTTTTCATCCACGTAGATTACATTATCATAGTAAAATTTTAAAATTGTGTGAATTTTAAAAACGATGTGCAAAACTGGCAAATACGTAATAGATTGTGCCAATCTGTTGTATTAGTCCTAATTTTTATGAACGACTTGATACATTTTATATCCCATAAAATCGTATGTATTTTTTTCAAAATTGAAATATCTGGTCAATATATTTTTTAATTTCACTCTATATACTTTAACGATATTCACTTTGAATTTTAAAATCTGTTTAATGTCTCCGATCATTCTGATTTTGATATCGAAAATACGAGAGGAAGACACGCAACAATCCATACGCGTGGCCGCGTTCTGAAGCAGCCACCTTAATACTATTCAAGCTCAATTATTCGACCCCAACTTGCTACCTATCTACCTAAAAAAACCCTTTATATTATGAACTTATAAATCACATGTCTCACCAAATAATTAATAAACAACAAAAAAAACTTATCAACCGCCGCCGACCAATCATACACTTCTCAACCTCTCCATGGCTCATTCACCACCTATTCCTCCGTCAGCCGCGGCCGTCCCGCCGCTACGGACCATCCCGGGATCGTACGGGTGGCCAGTGGTGGGTCCGATAGCGGACAGGCTGAACTACTTCTGGTTCCAGGGACCGGAGAAGTTCTTCAGGAAGAGGATGGAGAAGTACAAGTCGCCGGTGTTCCGTACCAACGTGCCACCGACGTTCCCGTTCTTCGCGGGAGTGAACCCCAACGTGGTGATGGTTCTGGACTGCAAATCGTACGCACACTTGTTCGACACCGAGATCGCCGACAAGAAGGATACGTTGCTCGGAGACTTCATGCCTAGCGTCGGTTTCAATGGTGATCTTCGGATGTGTGCTTACCAGGATGTTTTGGAGCCTAAGCATGCTCAGGTTGGTAATTACTTTTTAGAAACCATGGTTATCGAAATCGGGTCGACCAATAGGGTTCGGACCGATAGGCCCAATCTCTATCGGTCGAGTGGTTTTCTCAACTTTCCTTTCGCCCTTCGATCGGCTTAAGTGGTAGCGGCTTCCCGGTTGAGTCAGCTGGTCAAAACAGGATTGATCATTAAAATTAGTGGTTTAACCGGTGACGAATGTACTACGACCATCTCGATCATTTTGGTTGTATCAGTTCGAGTTCAATCTAACTTAGAACTAGATTGAACTAGAATCAATATAAACCGAAACGAGCGAGATGGTCAAGCTATATTTTAGTTAAATACAGATGGCATTATATAATTTTTTATTAATTATATATTAATCTATTTATATACGAATTGCACGAATAAAAAACAAACAGAATTACTCGTATATATTCAACCTTATTAATTTATTTGTTACTGGATGACACGTCAGATAAAAAAGTTTATAATGGCGATCTTGAAACGTGGGACCAAAGTGTGGACTACGGAGCTGAAAGTCAACCTAGACGAGATGTGGACCACTCTCGAAACCGACATCTCATCGAAAGGTAGTGCCACGTTGTTCTCGCCACTTCAACATTGCCTGCTGAAGCTGCTGCTCAAATCCTACGTGGGAGCTGACGTGTCTGAAACGGCTCCAGACTTGGCGAAGTCCGGCCCCACCATCATCAACACGTGGTTCGCGCTCCAGGTCCACCCGACGATCGCTATCAACGTCATCCAGCCTCTCGAAGAGATTTTCGTCCATTCGTTCCGGTACCCGTCTTTCCTCGCCCGACCCGGATACAACAAGCTCGCTAATTTCATCAAAACTCAAGGTGCGACAAATTGCCACGTTTTTTCTGACTAGATAATAATTTTTAATTGTTTAAAATTAATTGTGATTTGTCATTTGGTGACTAGGACATGACGTGGTACAACTTGGGGTGACCGAGTACGGACTCACCGAGGAAGAGGCAATCCACAATTTATTATTTGTTCTGGCATTCAACTCGTTCGAAGGATTTACCCTATTTATCCCCAAATTATTGACCCGGTTACTCAGCGACTCAACCTTACAAGAGAAGCTTCGGGTCGAAGCGAGGCAGAACGGTGGGACCGAACTGACATTCACCTCCTTTAAGCAAATGCCGTTGATCCAATCTTTCGTGTACGAGACCCTCAGGCTTGAACCACCGGTTCCAACCCAGTTTGCCCGTGCTAGAAAGGATTTCACGCTTAGCTCGAGCGAGGCATCGTATAAGGTCAAGAAGGGCGAGCTGTTGTGCGGGTACCAACCGTTGGTGATGCGTGACCCTACTATTTTCGACGACCCAGAGAGTTTCAAACCGGACCGGTTCCTGGGTGAGAAGGGAGCTGAGTTGCTGAATTACCTGTACTGGTCGAACGGGCCGGAAACCGGTTCGGCCAGCCATTCAAATAAACAGTGCGCGGGGAAAGAGTACGTGACCGTAACTGGGTCGTTGTTCGTGGCCCACTTGCTTCGACGGTATGATTCCATCAGTGGGGAAGGTTCGACGATCAAGGCCGTTGAAAAGGCTAAGTGATGGTTTGATTTGGATTGGACGGCTGTGATTCAAAACTGTAATTTCCTAATTTGAATTCCTTTTTTTGGTGATTATGCATACACTTGTGGAACGCCATATTGTAACTTTTTGTTTTTCATAAATAAATAATCTTTTAATATTTATAGACTGATTTTACTTCTATTTCGAACTCGAGGCTCGAAATTAACTTGATTTTGTTCGAAATCAGTTTATCCAAGGGATCATAAAGAGGATTTCCTCAAAACTAATGAGGTTTATTCGATCTCGACCAACAGAACTAGTTATCAGTTGATATTAAATCACGGACCATTCAACAAACCCGAGAGCAACCCATCAACACCAGTAGAACGATTAGCACAGTCGCTTAACGAGGACCGTGTGCCCAGAGCCACCCCGCAACCAGGGCCTCGATCGGTGGGGACTCGACATCGCATAGTCGTGTCTCCACTAAGAAACATACAAACTGGATATACAGGCCAGGAGCAAAACTACAAATCAAGCAACACGATTAAGCTTGAAATTGGCACTTGCCGTTGGAATTCTATTACAGTTTCATAATCAAATTCTAAGTGGAACCGTGTTCATAACAAGATATCTGTTCAGTACAAATCTCAGAGCCTTTCGAACTCTTGCTTCGAAAAAGGCTCCTTCCGAAAAGAACATGAGGGCATCTACATTCTACTATCAAAATGAGCAAGTAATGTACCAGGAGTAGTGTCAGCTTCGCTCGCGTACCGAAATCGCTTGTTTTACGCAGTCTGCACGCTTCCTTTACTCTTGGCAGAAGAAGCTCCTTCTTTCCATCCCTTCTGGCGAGCTCTAGCCTCCCACAGTGCTGTGAGCTTCTTTTGCGCGACTAATGAGGCCTCGGCCTTCTCCCTTGCTTCTTCGCAAGTTTCCATACCCGAATTGCACTTGTCCGCTTCCTTCTGGTACTGGGACGTGATCTTCTTAGCCTCGAGAAGTGCCATCCCAGCTCGTTGCTGGCTCTCCGAAGCTTCCGTCTCTCGTAGCTTGAGCTCCTCTGTCAGGAGCTCCGAGAAGTTCTTTTCTGCATCTTCACTCACCTCAGGGTCATGCTTCACGCAATCTACAAAGGTTACACCGAAAAACCCAATTACACCATCGATCAAAGTTTCTTGTTAGCATATAAGCGGATCATAGCCTTCAATGAAAGAAATCACCTTTAAATTGACAAGGAAACAACGACTAGAAGAATGAAATCACCAAAGGGAAACGAGGACCAGCAATAGATGACACTAAAACCCCATATTAGATCATCTAAAGTTTCTTATTCTCACATATTGATTAGATGATTTGACACCCTTCGACAACAGAAATCACTTCAAATCTCGACAAGGAAACAACGACTAGAAGAATGAAAAACGGGGAAATCCAGTTCTGATTTAACTTCCACAAGAAACTGACTCGTAATGTTCTCACAGCTACTAGTTCCGAAGCATAGATGATCTTATCTTCTGGGAATGAGAACTTACAGAGTGTAGCATCTCTAAACATGATTCAAGAAACAAAGATCTTATCTTCTGGGAATGAGAACTTACAGAGTGAAGAATCTCTAGACCATTTAAGAAATAAACTAGAAGTAAAAAGGAAAGACCACCATCGCCAAGGACACTGCATTAGATGTGTAAATTAACAGCATTTTGAGCTGCAAACATTAGTACAAGCTAGAACTTAATTTCCAGACAAGAGGAAGAAACATGGTTAGTGCCAGCATTTAAGAAGCCAAATGAATGTTCCCTGCAGCATTATTCCCAAATAAGGACACACTAACAGATAACCTTCCAATACTCTATGGCTATTCATGTCCATACGTAACTCTCCAATTTATAATACCAGAGATCAGATTGTAACCAAAGATGATGGAGAACTAACCTGCAAAGGTGGCGTTGCTCAATTCTGCAACCAGAAGAACAAACAAAAAACAAGTGCAGGTCAGATTGAAGTAATTGAACTAATTACACTACAAAGTAACAGTTTTAGGGCCTCCTGATCAAAGACATCACCAATTGGAAACCTTTAATAGTCCAAGATCTGGCTTTTCGTCCAGATCTAGAAATCGGGCAGCACTGACCTTGAGGGATGGCGAGAAGAGGCTGAGTTGAGCAATCGCAGACGCAAGGAGCACAAGTGGAGGAAGAAGAAGAAGAGTGACTGACGGCAGCTAAACCTTCCTTCAAGTGCCAGTAAAGAGGCGGACCCAGTATGTAACCTGTCAAGCACAATCCCATCACTATCAGAGCCAGTTTCACCACCGCCGCCTGGTTTACCGCCATGATCGCTGATCCCTCTGCCTCTCAATAGGAGGAAATGGGAATCGAGAAGAAGGGTGGATTAGATTCGCCGAACTGAAGAGTGATTAATGTAACTTGCCGCAATTGGATTGACACGGTGGAAGAAGAAAAGATTTGAGATTTGGAGGAGTTTGTTATTATGAACGAAAGATTTGACCTTTGAGCTGTCGGTCGGTGATTTCACTCCGCCATTATTTTGACTGTTCTTCAATTTCCCCGATTTAGCTTTAAAAATGGAACGGTAAGAAACAATTAAAAGAAGATACAAAAGTAGGGAGAAATGATAATTTCTTATTAATGTGTTTATATTTGGTAAAATTTATGTATAGATATGGAACAATATTATCGAATTTTAGTATTATTACACATGAAGATCAATGATAATGGATGTGAGAAATATGAGCTACAATAAAATTGTGGTATGAACATTCGTCATAATATTCATTATATTACCTATTATATATTTGTCGATTAAGAAAAAGAAAACTCAAATGAAAGAAAAAAATTTACGGAAAAAGTGTATATCATTCTTTTAATACGGTATCAACATATCACATAGTCTTGTTACAAAAATTAATCAGGAAAGCACATTAAAAAAATTACGATGGAATATGTTGGGTTTTTTCTCTCATTCATCTTTATTAAGATGAAAAATATATTTAGAGTTGTCATGTCATGTAGAGTAATGGAGAATAATTACTAAAGATGATCACTTGATTGTAGTCGTACACAAACATTCACTATTTTCTTAGAATCTTGTATTGCATATTAAGTATTATGACAATATATACTTTCTTACTCTATGGAATATGTGAAATATAATTCATTTGTTTATTTTAGGAAAAAATGGACTCAGAAAGTTCAATCTTTCGTAATTTTATAAGAAATGGCACATTCTATTCGAAAGACTATCATGTTCATTACAAACTTAGAATCTCATAGAGGTTTCAACGAGAGAACAAAGACCACAGCCAAGGCAACAGAATTCCCAATAGTAGCCAAAGGAATCCCATACTTCCCTTTCCTAAACAATCCTTCAACAAACGGCTTAAACAAACACAATATCCCCACACATCCCACAATCTCCCCCAACCCACCACCACCGATCAGCCCGGCTCCTAGACCCGCCAAGGTCACCAGCACGAGCGTCGTTCCGGGGATGAAAATGGGGGACCCGTCAAACGTAAACCTACTTGCATCTTCATTGCCACTCTGATCGTCACTATCCTTTTGCGTGACTTCGAACACGGTCTCTGATAGCCCTAGAACCTTGCACACCACGCCTAGAACCGAGAACAGTCTGGGACCCGTTACCACGATCCTCGACATCTTCTGGTTGTTCCACCATGCCCAGATCGATAGCCCCGTTTGGAAGTACTCTAACAATGTGTATAATGTGTACACTGCTAGTATTGCTGTTGCGATGTAAAATCCTGGATCTTGTACCTGTAAAAACGAAAACATTTCTCGATAAATAATATCAAAGTCAATCTCAACCCTCTCCCAATAACTCAAGTGAGTTATTGGGATGCTACAATTCATGACACTTTTTCAAGTCAACTATGATTCAGTTCAGTTATGAGTGGTTGATTCTCTCACCTTTGGTAGGAAATTGGATTTGGTGAGGAGGCAGTAAGCAGGAAGAAAGGAGTAACAGAGCTCAGGGATGGAGCGTAGAGCCCAAGTTAAGATCCAGACATAGCTTAAGCATTGCCTGAACTGAAGCTTTGCAGTGATGACTGAGATCAAAGGGCTTCGGTTGCTAATCAGGATTTCGAGTAAGCCTGTTGCCCATCTCTTCTGTTGGGTTAAGGAAGATGGACCGCCTGTCGGAGCACATCCTAGAAATGCCAGAGGAGTTGGATTGCACATCAGCGACTTCCAACCTCTCGCGTGAATGGTTAGTCCCGTTAGTACGTCTTCTGTCGCAGAGCCGTATTGCCAACCAACCTGCAGAAGAAACATCGCCATGCAGTTACGTGATGACATCATTGGAGAGCTAAAATCTCGATCCAACTGAAAAGGTGGGCCAGTCAAATGAATTGGTACTAACATATGAGATATAGGTTGGTTACTAACATATGCTTTGCCCCAATTGGTGGAAGATTCATAGTCAGAGCCAGAGACATGATTTGCTGCCTCCATCAGGTCAGAAAGGCTAGATTCGGAGGTTTTGGTTTGGTTACTGTTGTGACCATTCAAAGCAAGAGCAGCTGATTTAGCAAGCTCCTTTGAATTGCCAAATGTTATCAGCAGTTCCTTCTCCGATAGATTTTCTGCCAGAATGTAACAGAAAGTGAGATTAAAGACGAGAAAAAAGTCTTTTAACTCTTTTTTGGATTTCACAAGCTTTTGATCTTTTGAAGGATTACCATGAACAGGGGAGAGAATTCGGCCTTGTTTACGAGTGTCATCTGGGCATAATCCGTAAATAACTTTGCGCCTGTGAAAGCATCCTGTTCCTCCGTAGAATGGCCCTTGGAGACCCGATATCCCAGATCCTACGAACTGATATGATACATAAACAAAAAGGAGATTAAAACTCATGAGTCTGAATTCGATGTGAAGGAGTTAGTTATTCTAAGACAATGAAGCGCAAGGAATATGAAGTTTGAACTATTACTTGGTAAAGGACAACCATCTGATTGCCAAAGGGATCATCTTTCAAGGCGCCGTAGAAACACTGGGGGAACTGGACGAACCCAGTTTCCCTCTCGTTGCTAGCACCAAGCAACATACACATTGCATGGCGGACGATGTGGGGGTTGTTGGCGTACATGTCACAGTCCACGTTCAACATGTATGGAGCGTTCGTCATCAACCCTGAAACTCTTGTCTGCATATCACCACCAATTATGTCCAAGTCCATTGATTAGTTAAGAATATCAAAGATAACTAAGATCACGAAATGAAGTGGTGTAATGCTTACAAGGACGTTCATGGCGCCTGCCTTGTAGTGATGTGGATATTTCGGTCTTTTCTCTCTGGATATGTATACCAAATGCGGCAGCCCTTCTGCAGAAGAAGCTGAAGAACTGCCATATTCTTTGTTCTCCCATATTATCTGATTCAGAATAGCATAAAGTTAATCTAGAGTTGTAAATTTAGCTGAACTTTGTACCTACTCTAATAATATAAGTCTAGACAGATAAGAATATCGAGATACCCATCCTACTTCCGTTTCTAACATAGCGATGGAATAGTGAAACTTTAATAATTGAGCAAGTTGGTAAATCACCTTGATTATGGCTGGATGGTTCTTGCGATCCCCATTGGCAAAAGCATCCAAATCGCCACAACTAATTCCTTCCCATGTTGACTGGTCACTGGCTGCTGCCTCTTCAATATTGCGGGTCAGCGTTCCATATGCTTCCTACTCCACATGAAGTTTCAATTAGTCTACTGTATCATTGAAAATATGTAATTTAATCAGTTTAACTTTTTTGTTTTGAGAAAATTTAATCAGTTTAACACTGAGCCATCTGCTTAAGCTAAGCACTTTTTTTTGTTTACCTTCATTGTTTCGCGCTCTTGCCAGAACTCGGGTGATCCATCAACAGGATTAAGAGAATCATCGTTGCCAGAACCAGAGAAGTACCTAAAAGGCGCTCTAACCTGAATGTTGTACTTCTTACAGAAAGGAACCCACAGCTTGGCAAATTTTGATGTTTCCACTAGAGAATAGTACGTGAGGGGCGAGTAGCCATCGTCCGACACGTAGCAAGCCAGCTTGTTTGATGGATAATCCACCGCCATTAATGAAAGAACAGTATTCATAGTGATTATAGGCGGCTCAAGCACAGGGTCAGCCGTCGTCACAAACATATCCACCGGTGGCAGTTCCTGCTCCTCCGCCCTACACAAATAACATTTACTTCCAATCAAATTTAAAGTACGTGGTTGTGAAACCATATCAAAATTGCACGATATTATAGTATCATTGAGACTAAAGATTCAATATTTAAACTCATACCAGCTAGGAAGCCGCTCTGGGTAAGTTTGGAAAAAGGCGGGAGTCCACTTGATAGAGATGGTGAGGATCCATAGGAAGGTGAACCAGGACTCGCACAATAGTGCAACGAGCCATGGAAGTCCATGGCTGTGGAGATGGAGGAGACGGTAAACTAGAAGAGAAGTCAAGAGGAGTGTTACCACGATGTCTAAAGCTCTGTGAGTATAGTACTTGAGAGCAAGTTTCTCGTACAGATGGCCTGAAGATAGAGAAGCTTCATTAGTCTTTTCCATAAGAAGAGGAAGAACAAAAGAGGTGGTAGTAAACTGTAAGGACTATTCTTCTGTTATTGTGTTTATGCCATATCTGACCATTTTATATAGGTGGGGCAGCAAATGTCCGTCATGCCATTGGAGTTGTGATGGATGATGTAAGGTGAAACAGTATCACAGATCAGGTTGATGGAAGTATTAGTTCAAATTTAACGACAGAATCACGGAAAAACTGTTGGGATTACAATCCAAGTGCCACGTTGGTAAATCGGGATTGATTTGCCAGGCTAAAATGTGTCCACCAACCAAACTAGTATGAGGCCTTATGAAGAGGACACCCAAAAACAAATCCATGATGGTTTGGCCCAAAGCCGACAATATTATACTAGTCGGAAGGATTAGTAGGCTGGCGATCCAACAAAAACAACAATAGAAAAATACTAATCTTAATTTTCCGTTCAATTTTGAACGGCATTAAACGTTGTTCAATGGACAAGTACATTTTCATAAACAATTATCAGTATTATATGATCTTAAGATGAAACCAATCAAGATGTCTTAATCAATGCATTGGCAAATGCTAGTTTGCATCTAAACAGAAGAAGAGAGATTGTAAGTGTCTAACCGTATAAACTATAAAAAATTTCATGATAAAACTACGGAGAGGAGATCCAATCATTAAAAGTAGATGAAAAATCGAGATAAAAGAGCTACAGGACAATACCGATTAAATGTATTGTTCATACGTGATTGGATCAACAAGTACATCCGACTAAAGAATGATCAGTATGAGTTGTGATGAAACCTACAATCAAAGATGGTTTGGTGAATGCATGGTATTGAACATGGCGAATAACGCTACAGCCTACAGGAAACTTTCATTTAATCAGAAGAAGAGAACTAATAATTATTTATTTACAAGATTTAAGTAAATTAAAGTTATAAGTTAAGAAAATGAATTTACGTGGACCCAACTCTCTTCCTCTCAAAAGAAGAACAAGCTCAGTACACAGACATTGGCTCAATGGCGACATAAAATGAGAAAAAAACATTGCATACGGGTTTGGTTTTGCTTCCTTAACCAATCCTGACGCCACAGTCATATACACAGAGGCAAAACGACAACTGAATAGCATCAAAAGGATAGGTTGGACGTAGGAACAATATATAAAAAATTGGAGAAGCGGAGGCAAAGAGAAAGAAATATTCATCACGTCAAGTTCCTATTTCTGAAAGATAATTGAAGGATTTATAAGTACCATGAATAATTGTAGTAAGAGGCAAAGGGTAAAGAAGTACTTTAGAATTTGGTGGAGACTAGAGAACCGATCATTTTCCATCTCTCCCAGTAATCCATACAAGTTGAAGATACTATGTGAGAAGTGGCCGCCAAAGTCGTCAGCGACTCCAAAAAAAATTGATCTTGTAAGATTCTCATTGTCTTTTCCCTTGGCTAATCATATTCCGCCGTTCTGGCACAGAGATCCATGCCTGCCAGCTGAGCTGATTAAGAGACTTACAGAAATGCTAAAGCACAGTATGTGGTAGTGGGATGATGTAATGACGTAAGAGATGACTATGTTGTTAGCTCGTACCTTCCATGAAAGCCAATCTCCGTTCTAGGTCCATCGTCTGTTACAAGATAACAATAAGACAAGGTCCTGGTCATGATGCCTGGACCATCAGTTTGAATTGGTCCACCAATTTTCAAGTTTTTAACTTCACTGGTACTACTCAAAACGGAGTTATTGTCATTTGTTTGTATATAATAGAGCAAATGACCGTTGGCCTCCATTTAGCATCAGTCCAACTGTAAGCACCAAACTTTTCAACTCCAGCATCTGCTATGATAAGGCCATATCTCGTCCAGAATATCGTGGCTGCAAATCAACCAACTTCTTCCCACTTCATTCTCCATCCCGAATTCGCGATGAATTGTACAAGAACTTAGAAGCGCACTCAACACAGAAGGATCAGGCTCACAAAATCACTTGCTTCTCCCAACATTCCTGCTCTGCCACAGAAATCAATGTCTGCCGGGTGAGATGATTAGGACACTTATAGAACTGCTGAAACACAGTATATGGTAGTAATAAGATGTCATGATATAAGAGATGAGCATTGATAGCTCATACCTCCCATGAAAGACATTCTCCATTCTGTAATTGTAGTTGTGCCTTCAGGTGGAATCAAACTCGGATCAGGAAGAATCTAGGTCCATCATCTGTTACCAGATAACAAGAGTCCTAATATCAATGTAAATATTTTGATGATTTTCGTGTTGGTCCACCAATCTTCAAGCTTGACTTCACTGGTATCACTCCAAACCATAATTATTGTTATTTGTATATATGTAATAGAGCAAACAGTTGTGGGGTTTCATTTAGCATCAGTCCAACTATAGGAAGCAATCTTCTGAATTCCAGCATCTACCAATCCTTTCCTAACGTAAGCAGCCAAATCCCACCTCCCAACACAAGCATTAATATTGGACAAGGCCACATATCGTCCAGAATATTGTGGCTGCAAATCAACCAGCTTCTTCCCCACTTCATTTCCAATCACCAATTCACCATGAATTGTACAAGAACTAAGAAGGGCACCCAACACAGAAGCATCACGCTCACAAGGCATACTCTTTACAAAATCACTTGCTTCTCCCAACATTCCTGCTCTGCCAAGGAGATCAACTAAGCAACCATAGTGCTCCATTCTCGGCACCACCCCGAATTCCTTTCCCATTGACTGGAATACGCTAAAACCGAGCTCAACTAGCTTGCCACGAGCACATGCAGTGAGTAAAGCCACAAACGTAACTTCATTCGGACGAACACCTTCACCCTTCATCTTCTCAAACATGTCCATGGCTTCCTCTTCTCTACCGTTGTTCGCAAGCGTGGAAATAACAGCATTCCAACTGCAAACTTCTCTACTCAACATTCTACTAAAAACCAAAACACCCTTATCCAAAGACCCCAACTTTCCATAAAGATCAATCAAAGTTGTCCCCATGAACACGGTGAAAATCGCCTCATTCCTAACCATATAGCCGTGCACTTGCTTCCCAATACAAAGACCTCCACGATCCAAATTAGCACAGGAAGATAACACACTAACATAAGTTGCTTCATTAGGCCTAACAAACCCACGAATGACACCATCATTGTTAACCATCATATCCCGAAAAAACACAATCGCCTCGCGGAAAAGACCGTTCTTAGCGAACCCATTAATCACACTTGTCCAGCTCACAACATCTCTCCTTGCCATCCTCCCAAACATCGAAACAGCAGAGTCCATGTCACCATTCTTCGCATACGCATCAACCATCGCATTGTACTCGAACACACCGCGGGAAATCATTTCATCGAACAACTTACGTGCGCAAACTCCATCGCCAAACAGTGAGTACATCCCGATTAGGGACGTCTGCACAAACGGATCGATCGACACTCCCCTCCTCAAAGCTTGGCTTTGAATCGAAACAGCGCAGCGGAAAGTGGAGCAGATTCCCGCGGATTTGATCAGGGGAGGGAAAGTGTGGGAGTTGGGCAATATTTGGTAGCTCAGCATGAGCTTGAACAGGCGGAATGTGTGGTGAGAATGGGCGCCGAAGCTGAGGTTGCCTCTCATCGGAGTGTTGTAGAACTGAGTTGGTTTCCATTTGGAATGTGGTTTTTGATTGAGAAGGCTTGTGGAGATCAAGTGGGCGTGGATTTGGTTGAGTTGAATTTGGTGTTTGATGAATCGCTGGAGAAGTTGGAGAAGGAGCTCGGAGGATTTCGGTGACATTTGGCAGCACCTGAGAAAAGAAACATATTACACGATGAACAACTAGTTGTGCAGGTTCTTGGGCCTTTTGCGTAAGCAGGCCTGGGCTATGGGGAAATAACAGGCCAGTTAAGCAGATTATTGGGCCTGATCATGGAGCGGGCCTGCTTGTGTCACGATTACATGATCCGGTTTGAACCAGTTATTATTTCAGACCGAAAGCATCCTCATAAGACATACCTAAGAGTCGAAAAGTATCATCGAGTGTCCACCCTAATCCAAGCGGATTGGGCAGGTCACGTGTTGGGTTAGTGAGTTTGCGTGTTAGTTAGACTAAATAGGATTATGGATTAGACGAACTATGAGCTTCTCGAATTTTGGCCAATTAAGATCGCATTATGGTTGGAAGTTGCCGGATTGGGTTCATTAGTCAGGTTGAAATTATAATCGAGTTAGACAAGGGAATTCTAACGAGTTGAAGATTAATCTCATAACAGGTCAATCCGGTTACGAGACGAAGTATGGTCATTTGGCGATGAAATAGATTTAACATAACCACCAATGTAGTACCAGTCTGCCCACAATCATAGGCCATATTTACAAATACTGAAACTATGTAAAGTTCATAATGACATAGGCTAACTTTTTCGCCCTGTAACGATCCATGAACAGTGAGGAAAGCCTTATGGAGGAGATAAATGCTGACTAAAACAAGGAAGGATTGAAGATTGTTCTATGCGAAAGTGCCCTTGAGAGCAGAAGGGTCATCGAGATCAGCAGCAGATGTTGCCTTGCCGTTGTTCTCAACCTCCTCGAAGTAATCCTCTCGAGCATTATCGGCCAGCATGAGCGCGACCAGCCAGAAGAGAGCCGAATCTAGAGAAACGAAAGCACCACCACCCAGCAGGCCAGTCTTAGCAGTCAGGCATTGGGTCTCGAGATTGTGATGAACGTTCCTGGACAAGTGAAGCTGTTCTGTGATCGTTGGCCACAGCAGCAGCGCTGCAGCTAAACCGCCGGTGAATCTGCCAACCGATAGTTCATACATTCGGTTAGCGAAACGAAAACTGAAAGGGTCACTAAGCAACAAATCTCATCTTGTCAACCTTTCTCAAAGTGATCGAACAGATAAACCAGAAGTTATTGAACAAGAGTATCATGAAGAAGCCATTAATGCAATCTGATCTCGAACTCAAAGGGATCGACATAGAGATAACCAAGTTATGATAACAAATCATGATACCAACCCCCCCCCCCCCCCCCCCCTTCTGATTCCACAAACCCTAACATCACCCCACAAAATCCTAATCATCTATATACACTACCATTCAAATGCAACAAAGCATGATGATGATAAAGGTATAATGATCTGACTGAAATGAAACAGACTAATTCCAAGAACAAATCAAAGAGAGCTTACATAGCGATGTTGAAGAAGACGAGGAAACTGGTGCTCCTAAACATAGCAGACTGCGGAACGGACTTCCCCTTGTAAGGATAAAACAACGAGACATAGCCAACCACCGCGGCCGCGAACATAAACGCAACCGACAAGTATCCCAGCGCCACCGTCGGATCCGACGGATACTTGCATATCACCACTCCCTTCCCGGTGATCGGGACCCCTTCTGCCGGCTGAGAAGAAGAAATTCACCAATCAAAATCAAACGATCGGTTACCAGAGAACGGAGGGGTTAATGATTCATACTATACCTTCTTGTTCTCAGCCACAATGCCGAAGATGAACGATAAGGCGCCGAGGGTGGCGACGATCAGTGACATCAGCTTCATGGTGACTGCCATCTCTACTGCCTGCTATGAAATCCGATGATTGGAGAAGACTATAAGAGGGAATTGAGAATTGAAAGTTGATTGCGAGAGAGAAGAGAGGGGGGATTACCTTGTATATGAAGGAGGAGAGGCGGAGGAAGACGACGAGAGACGGAGGAGGAGAAACCGGCGGTCAACGGCGGAGGGAAAGATGGGAGACTGGTGGAGTGACTGAGTGAGAGCTGGTGAGCTGATTTTGTAAGGATTTGTTTGGGAATTTTAAATTACGGGAAGATAATAATTAATAATTGATTATAGGGAACGCTGAAATGTAAGTGGCCTAATTACATGGTTAAATACATTTTTATTACTTTTATAGTTATATTGGTGATAATTATGGTCCACTAATTACACAATAAATCGTTAGATACATTCATAAATAGTATTTATATTGACCATTAATTCTTGTCCATTTTTTTTGTGATTTTCTTTTGATAAAAATTTTAGGTGTAATGGGCCTAGCATTTATTTATAATCAATTTAATTTCAAAAATATCGAATATATGATAATGTGACAAATAAGCTAGCAAATAATAAAAATAGGAAAATTGTAAACACCTAAGCACATTTTATGTCCAACTCTAGCAAGATAATCATATATATGGTTGTCTCCTTTATAAATATGAATAATCTCGATCTCTCACATCTTTTTTGTTAGAGTAACTTTTTCGATCATTACAAGATAGAAAATATAAATAAACATAACATTGGTATCTATATGTATGGTGTAGCTGGATTCGAACCCGATACCTTCAGGTCTCCGATACTCGCTGCAACAACTCATGAATCTCATTTAAAATAGAAGAGTGTTGGTGAATCCCTTCCCTTCCCGCGAGTATCAAATTAACTGCATAACGAGAATTAAGATGCACATATACTCTCTGATAATATTTCTCCCAAGCTATTCTAAGACCAGTCACGGTCGCCCTTAACTATGCTCGGATAATCGAACACACTCCCAAGCACGTTATAAGCCGTGAGAATACGATCTACACAATTACAAATCAAATCTCATATAACGAGCTGCTTGACCCATTTCCGAATTTAACTCAGTTTTTGGTGATCTAAGTTTGAAAGAAATCTTGTAGAGCACATAACTCATGTAGCACATTAAAAAGATAATCCACTACTACACGGTGCATCAATACTCTGCAACGAACAAATTCGGTTCCCACTCGCAATAAAAAATTGTTGCACGTCACTGCTTTTTTCTCAGAGATTATTATTCTATAATCTTCAATCTTGACCACCAATCAAACCGAATCCCATTCCTTTTCACTCACCCGTCGGCACTATACATGGCTAGAAAACGCCGCCGTATGATCGACTTCGTTTCCATTTCCGGATAAAGAGAAGCAAACCCAAATGTCGACAGCTGCAATTTCACGATCACTCTCCCTCTCATCACCTACCAGAAGATTCACACTCGCCACCAGAACCCACTTATCCTCTTCTCGTTTACAGGTTCGCGCCATGGCTGCCTCTGCTGCTGCTGACCCCTTCAAGAAGATCCAAATCCAGAGGGAAGACACTGTCAGTACTTCCTTTCTCGTTGATTCTTCGTTTACTGTTTTCATTCGTCTCGTTTCGCCATTGGATGATGGGGGTTGACTTGATGGTTTAATTGAGTTACAGTGTGAACTAATGGAAATGGGTTTATTCAGCTTCAGTTCATTTACGATGACGAGGTGTGCCCTTGTAGGAAAGTTGCGATCTTGGGGTTTGTTTGTAGTTTTTTTTCTGATTTATGGAATGTAATTAGTCGTTGATGATCGGTTTTTGTGTGTGTTTAAATTAGACGTAGTTAAGCGTGATCTTGGTTAAGTTGAATCAGTTGACGAATGGGAAGTCTGTAATCTGCTTGATTTCAGCTGGTTTTAGTGTATACAGTTGTCGGATATTTAATAGGATCATGGACGAATTCTGGGTATAAAAAAAGGCATGAGATTTCGTATGAACTCATGAGATTTTGCTGCATTCTTCTCTGATGTGGTGGCTTACCTGATTGGACAAACATAACTGTGATGATTCTGATAGAAAGCCTGCAACATTTCATTCCTAATTTGAAAACTTGTTGATTGATCAGACCTTTGATGCGTATGTTGTTGGCAAAGACGATGCACCCGGGATAGTTGTGCTGCAGGAGTGGTGGGGTGTGGACTTTGAGATCAAGAATCATGCCATCAAGATTTCTCAGCTCGAACCTGGATTCAAGGCACTTATACCAGAGTAAGTGCGCTTTTTCTTTCAACTGTAATAAGTAGGGTTGGTGGAACCATTTCTGTGTATTCTGATACTGGAAGTTCTTTGAACTATCGTCAGCTTGTACCGCGGAAAGGTTGGTTTGGATACTGCTGAAGCTCAGCATTTGATGGATAATCTTGACTGGCAAGGTGCTATCAAGGATATAAGTGCTTCGGTTAACTGGCTCAAGGCCAACGGTTCTAAGAAGGTTTGGCCATTTGATATTGAGCACGTCATTGTTGTTGATTGCTTAGTTGTACGTTCAGCTTGGTGGTAATTAAATTGGAATTTATGTTGAACTCCAACAGGCTGGAGTGACTGGATTTTGCATGGGTGGTGCTTTGACAATTGCAAGCTCTGTTTTGGTTCCTGAGGTTGATGCAGCTGTGGCTTTCTATGGAGTTCCTTCACCTGAGCTTGCAGATCCTGCCCAAGCTAAGGCTCCAGTTCAGGCACATTTCGGAGAGCTTGATAACTTTGTAGGCTTTTCCGATGTCACAGTAAGTTCTCTTCTGCTATCATGGCCTTTCAATAGCTACTTCTAAGCTCACATTACATGCGTGTTAATCTTCCCTTTCATTGCCATGAACTTGCTGTATCGATTGGCAGATCATAGAAGCTGCTATTCACTTACATTGTTCAATCGTTATTTTTAATAGGCAGCAAAGGCCTTGGAAGAAAAGCTGAAAGCAGCTGGAGTGCCATCCGAGGTACATATATATCCAGGCAATGCTCATGCTTTTATGAACAGGTCACCAGATGGTATCAAGAGGAGGAAATCCATGGGACTTCCTGATGAAGATGATGCTGCTGTTGAGCTAGCTTGGACTCGTTTCAAATCGTGGATGTGTCGTCACTTGTCGTCATAAGTCTAAACCGCTCGATGACTCAGTTCCACCACCCGCTTTACCTGCCATAGTTAGTTTTTTAATAAAGACGAACTCAAAGCTGAAGATCAACTCTTGTGAGAACCGGCATTGTGTTATAGCCTTGTGGAATGTTTCTTGTCTACTTAGGTCAATGTTGGTAGTGATGTCGATCTTCTCTAATCATTTTGATGAGCATTTTCAAGAAAAGGAAGGAACTTTCGTAAGTAGTGTTCGCGAAATCATACCGTAATAGCTGATCCTATCAATTTAGCCTCCAGAGACATATCATGTATCGTTCGATGGCGCTTCCATCGCGAATGTCGCAAACCTTTGTCATGGAATCTTACCCTGTTCGTGTTTCGACCTAGATTAATTAACAATGAGGCCACATCGGTATGAGCCGGAGGATATCGGATAGACTATACAGAACATGGAGTACAATCTAGAGATGGCTTGGCGCGGATACTAAAAAATTTGAATATCACATTCCAAACAAAGGCCTTGTAGTCATATTCTCACCGAAATGCTACCGTGCGTGTCCCGCCGTGTACAGTTTTGGCGCTTAAACCACCAACAGCAGGGCTAAGCCTCGATAGTCTCGATGGACCGTTCTGACTCCTCCCTCAGACAGTTGGTATCACCGGTTTGATCTCCATTACGACTGAGCTTGCATCAGCTGGCCAACTTGTTCACAAGATGGGTGACGGATCAAGTAGTCTGTTGACACATTACAGGACCAGATCACTAACAAAGACAAGATTGAATAATTAACATAATACAATAAGACAAGAGGCAAGGAGACCAGCAAGTCAAGTCCAGAATGGACAAACCCTTTTTGACAGAGAAACCCCTTGGACCCCATTGTTTTGAACTCCTTGTAGTTAAATGATGAAAGGTACTCTGACAAGTGGTTTCATGACTTAAATTAACTTGATAGCTATCTGTGAGTTTGAAGTTGGCAAGTAGCTAGGAAAAAACTCTCTGTTATTTAATTTTCTCCAGAAGTAAGTAATCTGTTATTGTCCTCTTGATGTGGATATGAATGAACTATGAGGATGTCAAAGAGCAATCAGTATTCTGTATAGTAGCAGTAATAGCTAGAAGACACATTATATCTGCAGGGCACCCTGGAGGTGAAACTGTTTCAGCCGAGACTAGAGTGTCGAATTATTTTGAGTTTTTTTTTCCCGGAATAGACCAAGACTCTCATATTTTGAAAATTAAAGTTTTCTCCTATTGTATTTTCAAATGGGGGAGAAGTTTGTTGTTATTAATATTATCATGCATTGATGGGAAATTGTTAGAAATCTAAACTAATATTTTTATAGTTGAAATCACATATATCCCACCAATAATAATAATCAAAATCTTTCAAAAATATTTTTTAATTTCATTTGGCTATTATTTGAAGGGTTAAACAAGGTGAAATCTCAATTTTTAATTATTCTGAACATGCATGTCAAATATTAACCAATATGAAAATTTTCAATTTTCATGTCAAAATTGGTCAATTTTCAAAGGGGTTAATCTATGAAAATTGACAATTTTCACAAGAGAATTCAAAAATTTTAAATCAACTAATATTTGACATGAATGTTGAAAATGGCAAAACAATCAAGTATCATTATGGTAACTCTTGTAAACAATGGTCAAATGAAGTTAAAAATCAAATTTACTCGATGTTATTTTAGCATATTGAAAAATATTTTTTAACTTCATTTGCCTATTATTTGAAGGACTTCACAAAGTGAAAATTCAATTTTTAGTCATTCTAAACATGCATGTCAAATATTAGCCAATTTAAAATTTTTCAATTTTTATATCAAAATTGTCAATTACCAAAGGGGTTAACCTATGAAATTGACCATTTTTACAAGAAAAAATCAAAATTTTCAAATCAACTAATATTTGACAGAAATGTTGGAAATGGTTAAGAAATTATGTTTCACTATAATAACCCGTGTAAATAATGGTCAAATGAAATTAAAAATCAAATTTACTCAGTGTTGTTTTAGCATGTTGAAAATTTTTTAACTTCATATGGCTATTATTTGAAGGGATTAACAGGATGAAATCTCAATTTTTAGTCATTCCAAACATGCATGTCAAATATTAGCCAATTTAAAAAAATTCAATTTTCATGTCAAATTTGTCAATTTCCAATGGGGTTTAACCTATGAAAATTGACCATTTTCACTAGAAAATTTCAAAATTTTCAAATCGACTAATATTTGACATACATGTTTGAAATGGCTAAAAATTAAAGTTTCATTATGGTAACCCCTATAAATAATGACCAAATGAAGTTAAAACATAATTTTACTTGATTTTATGTTAATGGTGAAAATTGTCAAATTGGCTTACTTTCAGCATGCATGTGGTGGAAAATCACTAGAAATACAAGCTAAAATTTTTATAGTTGAAAGCAGCGTACATCCCCACTAAAATTTTCAAATATACAAATGCTACCTTTTTACGTTGATTATCAATTATTCACGCACATTCACTTTTATTTACCCAAATTCATCATTTATTCACTCCACGCACAAAATGCTACATTTCCCTCTTTTATTATCCAATCAAAAATTTGACACATTTTCATAAGATAGCATTTGCGAGAGGTGAGATAAATTGTAGAGGCAATAGATATTTTCATTTCAATGTCGTCTATTAGTACTTTCAAATTCACTCCAAACTTCCAATCCTAACCGAAATCTTTGACTATTTGAATTTCGCTATTGAATCAACTCATAATCGATTAATCCGACGTTTTCATGAGCACAAAAGTCCAAAGCAGAGGATGCTTCCCACTTGGTGATCTAGTTAGTTTAGATTCCATTCGCATTATTCTCGTGCAGCTGGAAGACCGTCGTATCAATAGGGTTTTGGGTCACCTCCATGCAAATTAATTAATTAATTAATTAATTAATTACAGAAAGCCTTTTCGTGTAGGGGTGGAATTCGTGATGGGTTTGGGTACCCAAACCCGTACTCCACGGGCACTTATTCCGTAAAATTCAAAATTTGCATCCCAAATTCCAAATCCGTTTAGAATGATGGGTATTCATAGTCCCAAATTCGTTCAGAATTATGGGTATTCATAATCCGGATGGATACGGAGATGAGTACCTGTTTTTCCTAAACAATATAAATCAGACAAGTTGATATTTTTATCATTTAGCCAATCTACCATATTAATCCACTGTCACAACAATACCACTAAATTAAACTCATTTTTATGTGTGTTGGTGTGATGTTTGTTTGAGTTGACTGTGGGTTAGTAGAAGTAGTAATGGTCATGAGTTTTTCATTTAGTGTGGGTTGGTTATTAAGTGTTGTTTGATTAAGTATTAGGGTCAACGAGTAAAATGGAACTACGAGTTAACTCGAACGAATATATAGATACCAACGAATACATAAATCACTAAATATTCTTTCTATGTTCCGAATTCGTACAAGTAATGGATACCCAAATCCGTACATAATCAAGATGGATTCGGGAATACCGATAACCCATTGTCCCAATTTCCAGCCTTACCTTTTTTACCTTTTGTTTTTCTTCATGAAGTAGTAGTCTTTGGTCATCGATGGACGTCCGCATAATTTGAATTTCCTTTTTATAATTAAAGCTGTGAAGATAATGTAAAGGGCCAGACGATAGCTTTTGTTAAAGAATTTGGACCAATGTTTATGGAGTCTTGTTTTGAGAAACTGGGTTGAATTTTGAAGTAGGGAAAGACTAATGTGTTCTCTTATGTGACTTGTTGGTAATTGGGTATATCTTATGTGACTTGGATATTTAATTTGTAAGAGAATGATATAAGATGTATAATTAACTTTCTTCTAATAATTCGAGCTATTAGTACGTAATGATTCATATATAACAGGATCATCTCAATTTTTACATTTATAATAGAGCTTACGGTAGCTCGGTTCGGGCTTCTATCAAATCATTTTCCTCTACTTTTTTCAGCTCTTACTTAGCCACCTAATCGATTCTCTAAAAATAGGTAGATAGCCGGCAAGCACCTATACATAATTTTTCTGACAGACTATGTTAACAAATCTCGTATTTAAGACCGAAATAAAAATTTCATAACATTTTTAAAAAATAATTTATATAGCATACGCCGTCAAGTAAACTCTAGAGCGGTTTAATTACCACTTGTTGGGCTTGGGGGTATATATTATAACGTACGCCGTCTAGCTAGTTGCAAGTGGATCAAGTTAGGTTTGGAAAAAGAGAGAGCTAATTAAAACGACAAGTCGTACGTAACCCATGGCCTCACGTTAAATTTTACAAGGTAATAAATGAAGTCATGATCATGCATGCAATTTGGAGTTAGTAATTAAATATATATATATATATAATATGGTGGGCGTAGGTTTTGGCTTTATTATCCGCCCCCATGTTACGTACGTAAAATGAACAGCCACCGAAAATAATAAAATAATATTAATATATATTAATATTATCCAAAAACTTGACTTCGTGGACTTATATGATCCCCGCAGAGTCCACGAAATTTCTCGTGTTCACATTACCACGTTTCATGCTAGTCGTCTTATCAAATCAGATATTTATTACTTTGGAGTTGGTGATCGTGACCTCTAGTACTATCCACCAAAAAGGCTGGTTATACAATTACGTACATCATAACGTCATCAATAAATAATTAATAATTAATAAAAAGAGAAAAAACTTATATATATTTAAAAGTATTACGGCCAACATTAATATGATAAATATGAACCGATCCATACTATCTCGTGAGTATATATGGCATGATCTGTATCAACTTGTGAAGCTGATGATCCGAAAGAGTAGAGTGATGGTAGACTAATACTACTTCATCCTTCTCGTAGTGTTATCGAACTCAATCTCAATAGATTAATCAGGTCGTGAGTTCGAACCTTATAATAACTTATAAGATTTGTCGAACCAAAATTCAATTTTAATTTGAGTACCTTCTCAAAAAAAATTACTCATTAATTGATAAAAAAATCTCTTCCCTACATTTTTTAACAATTGTTAAATGAAGCGAAACGTGATGTGGTACTACATTTCATAATGATTAAGGATATCAAGATAATTGTTACTTAGAAAGATTTTTAAATTAATAATTTCATTAGCAGTGTCACGTATGATATAGACTAATTTCTTAAGAAACAATTTTATGTTAATCATGTTATATAAGTATATTGGAACATTTTTTTCTGATATATATTGGAACATTTTTGCTGTACATATAAGTTTTTAAAAATTGATAAATGAGTTAATTGTTAAAGTTGGTGATGTGGCAATGAATACAATTAAAAATTGCTAAACAATGTGTGGAATATACCAAGACTATTACAGTTATATTGTTGTTAGACTGAGCAATGAATACGGCAGAAACTAAATAAATAATTACTGAATTGAGGTTGAAATTCGGAAAAGAATAGACATAATAAAACTAGATTTCAGCTGTAGTAAAGAAGAAATAAAACTAGATTAAAGCTATAGTAAAGAAGAAATAAAACTAGATTACAATTGTAGTAGAGAAGTAATAAAATTAGATTACAGCTGTAGTAAATAAGCAATAAAATTAGATTACAACGGTCTAGATTACAATTGTAGTAAAGAAGCAATAAAATTAGATTACAGCGGTAGTAAATAAGCAATAAAAATAGATTACAACTGTAGTAAAGAAGCAATAAAACTTTATTATGATGACGGTAAATAGGCAATTGCTTTTGAAGCAATTCCTCGACTATTGACGTATTACCTCAAGAAAACTCCTCAAGGTAATCATAATCCTCTCCTCGGTTTTCTCTGTTGTTATCGTGTTTTTTTTGTCCCTCGGTCTTCCCTCAAGCTTCCTTATTTATAGGCAATGAAAGACTTCAATCTCCTTTCATTAATCGTGGAGAACTAGATGGATAAGGACTAGGATATATCCTCAATAAACATCAACTCTGTTATTGCATGAAAAACGAAGGAAGTTGATTCAGACTCCAACTCTAATTACCTAGTGTGAAAGAAACACTAATTGAATTGTTCGAATAAATCACGTTATTCATATTCAAAATAATTTAATACTTGATCCAAATCATTCTTAGACATTACATTTCCAACAAATATCTCAGCAATTAATGAGCCAATAAAATTATTAAAGGTCTAAAACTCGCTCACAATTAATTCTAATTCATATATATATATATATATATATATAGTAACTTATAGGTTTGTATTTGGATTTTATATATAATTAAATAGTCGGTGCATGCAGAAGTACTTAGGACTTATCATCAATATTACAAAAAAAATTCAACACGTGTTTAACCCATTTATTTGCTTCTAGTGATCAAGTTGTACGTAATTTTTTGGTGCCATTTCTGGCCATCTATAGCTAGAAGTAGTAGTTCCACACACGCAAAAGCCCTAGCTACGCCAAAATCTGTCGAACCAAATTCAATTTCAATTTGTGTACCTTTTTTCAATATCTTTACGAATTGTTTAATATCTTTTCGGTTTAGTAAAGAAAAATTACGGATTAATAATTTATTTTGACAATAAAGGTTTGTTAGTACTCGTCCATAAAGGTAAGTAGACAACAAAAGATTATTACAATGAATCCAATTGTTCGAAAACAAGCCCCGTTAGAGCACTTTTGGCAACAAAATCATCAGCTGTATAGAGTCTGTGGGGATTCTATAATAAGAAAAAGCAGTCGCGAGCTAGCAGGATACTTTTTTATGTATGATAAGTATTCATTGGCGGAATCAAGATAATCGGAGATCTTGCGTGAAATTTTAAGCGTAAGAGTTAACTGATATAAGAAGTCAATTATGATAATATTTTTCATTAATAATAGTAAAATTAAATGCGTAATCAATTGTCGAATTCATTACTTTTTACCTGATACAAAAGTAAAATAATAAACGAGAAAGACATTTGTTATACTATTATTTTTTCTAAATTTCATTAATTTAAATTAAACTTATAATTATTATTTACTAGTAGATTGTATATAAACTGGTTTCATTTACGAGTTCATATTAACTCGTCGGAACAGATTTTCTGATCTGGGTATGATAACATTGATTACAAATAATAAAAAACATTGATTATAAGTCTATATTTTGGACTTTGGAAATCGAGTTGTTGAAGGAATCAATTATTAATATATTACCACAATTACAGTAAAAACATATTTGTAATCTTTTATTATTTCTCCATTTCTACTGCTACTCAGTCTGACTAAATCTCACTAAATAATTAATTAATTAATTAATTAGCAAGACGATAAGTTGCAAATCTTTTTGGAAGTTAGCATATTACAGTCGTGCGCGGGTGATCGAAGGCCCATCTGAGTTCACACTTAACACCCAATAAAATAAAGATATTATATTTTAATTTTCCACGTCACCTCTCCCGACACGTGTTCTATTCGCATTGGGACGTTCATTGACAAACGCTGACTGTACAATTATTGTTTTGGCAGGAGGGGCGAGACTTGGTCAACTATCACGTTCGTCAGTGAAAACTGTTTCTTTTTCATAATTTCAAAGGCTGTGTTGTCTCATAAAATAAATGAGTGCCTAAAGGAGGTTATGTAATATGTCGAAATTTTAAATTAAAAATTCGATCGGATGGTGATTTGAGAGAGACTCCTCTGAATTTATCGCACTTTTGAATGAGAAAAGATCAAGTAATTTGTAAACAATACATATATACAAAGCAAAGTAAGGCCATGAGTTCACACATCAACACTCTTTTGATGTCGTCAATTTTTATGAGATGTTGGATCGGAATTGATTAGTCGAAGTTGAGCGTATTTATCGAGGAAGCAACCGGGCTGCTGACTACTTAATTGATTGTGGTCATAGTTTAACACTTATTGGTGTTTACATATTCCTATTAGTGATCCAACATTATTGTCTTTATATTTATTGTATGACTCTTTTTGAGTTTTCCTACCTCTTTTGATTATGAATGATAAATAAGCACTGAACGCGCTGGGTTTAAAAAAAAGTAAGGTCGTGAGCATCGAACTAAGTATTTATTATATGTACTTTCTGCTTGAAACCAACGATGGATATCTCAGCGATGGAGAACTACTTGGACCGATCGTTAATAATTCATGAATTTAACGTTTGAAGAACTGATTTCAAGTGTGATATTCATTTCATTTTAATTTAATCCATAATTTCAAAATATTTTTTTCCTTTTTTTTTTTGCATAATAGATATCAGGTTGGAGTCCAAGGCAAGGCATAGACTTATTGGTCATATAGTTGACAAAATAATACAGTGATCATTTACTCCCAACAGAAGAGGAACTGGGTCATGCCTTTATGGGTACAAAATCTTTATGGAAACCAAAATTATCCACATTATAAATGTAAATCATAATTAAATTATTAATAAGAGATAAATATGAAAGTGAAGATGATGGATGAGATTGGTGAAAATGAGAGGGTTGGGGGGGGACAAAGTTGCAGTTCAGTTGACAATCATGGATGGGAGCTACAGGCTTTGTGCTTGGCGCATTCATCCATCTATATTTCTCTATTCATATTTAGTGTTGTTGGCCCCCATTCATTGTCAAACATTATTCGATAGCCACGCAGTTGCAAAAATTGTGTTTGAGAGTACGTGAGAGATCGAGCTTATTCATATTTATCGTGTGAGGTCAATCATGCATCCGGTTGAATACTTAGCTAACATTGGGCGTGAGATCACACACTATAGTACTCTTTTATCCTTAGCTTTTATGAGATGTTGAATCGGAATTGAATAGTGGGTTAACATTATTTTTTTAATTATTTTTTATTGTTAAAGGTATATTATAAATTTTGAATTTTAAAATTTAGTGAGATATGACTAGAAAAAAATATGTGGAAGTCAATTAAGGTGACCACCATTAATTTAACTAATCCCAACGACATTATTTTCTGGGAAAAATTGAAGTGTGGAAAGCATCTTTTCTAGTGAAAGGGCATTAAATTCACAAACGTGCGTAGGATAGACTAACCCCCCCAGAATCACTAATTAATTAATTAATTAATCAATCTTTTTATTAATAATAGTACTTGAACAATAACTCCTTTTGTTGGATCTCTCAAAAGAGAGATACGTGTCTCACGCACATAAGTCGTCATCATAATCTCAGTTCCAAAACGTATTATTACTATACTTCACTTGGAATTATTGTTCATGACTCATTAAGTACTTTCATTTCTCAAGTATCCCCAAATGGTCCAAGATTGCATCAATAGACTCAAAAAGTATTACAAGGATCTTAAACGGAAGAAGCCGTAGTAGAGAGGTCTCCAATTTGCAACGGAAGACACAACCATAACAAAAAGGTCTTCCATCCGCAACGGAAAAGGCACTTATATCACAACATTTTTAGTCGACGCTCTATATAACGAAAGCCGGTGACTGTTTTGGTTTTTTCAACGGATATACCACATTCTGTTATGGCTATTTCCGTAGTAGGAGGTAAGATGTTTTGTAGTGTGTGCGTCTCAACTCCTCAAACTTACTCACTTAAGATTGATCTCACTCGTGTTCTCTCTCTAGTTAGTTGTCTGCTCTTTTGCGAGGTACTATCGAGCTACCACACACAAGTCACATTTCCAGTTTTCTCAAACGATCCAATTCATCATCAAGTCATCAACTCTTCTAACCATACCACTCACAAATCCAACTCGAAACAATATATACTTATTGGACCACCTGTATAATTATTAGACGCAATTTCAAATTATCTTCAAATTTATTAAGTCTGACTCAATACGTCGAACCCGCCGTCGAATTCAAAAGGTTAAAGAGTGAAATCAAAGAGTAACAAATATGAAAAGACAATAGATATCTTGTGACTATATGTGTAGTCTAAAGTCTGAGTTTTAGAATTTATAGCCTAACCCCATGCAGCCAACCGCCCGTTAATATCTTTTCAAAACTGAGAAAAAAGAGTCGTTGGGTGGCGGGTTTATTCGATCGCAGGTTCATCCGATCGCAGGTTCGCGTTAATTTCCGGGCTGAGTAAGTCATTATAATTATATCAATAATTTTGATAGAGAAATATCAAACTAATCAGTCAAGCTCACATGAGTTGCAAATATTAGACCCATTTTTTGTCAAACAAGTTGGGGGGTGATTCAACTTTCAACGACGTCGTGTTCGTCAGTCTTTTTTTCTTAACGTCTTTAATGTTTAGAACTAATATTTTATATTTGCCGACTAACTTATTTATTTAGTCCTTATTAGTTGAAACTTCAAAAACACCCTAGCAAGGCTTGTAAGTTCTTTAGCCAATTTTAATAATTTTTTTGTTGCTTCAAAACAAACTATCGTTTACAGAGATATTACACAATGCAAGAGGCATCTCGCCGGAGAAGTTACAACGAGCAAGCTTGTGCGCAACTTTATTTTGAACTCTCTCAATCCGGCTAACCATGTGAAAAAGTTGGCTCTAAATGGCAAAATGACACGCTTCGACCATTACGCCAAGCTCCAAGATGTCCATATTCCATCCTGATATAGCCATGACAATCTCCTGGTTATTTAGAATCACCCATTTTCTTACAAGCTAGCTTTTGCAGGAGGGGCGACATGAAGAAACCAGAGAAGGCCACTAGAGCAGCGACGATAGACCAACCAGAGTAGCTTGAAAGAACTAGATTAGGTCACTTGACTTTCAAAGCATTGCTCCCTCCCTATAACTCTCTGATCTCTCACTCTTTGGTCCATAAACCATCAATGCCTTTGAATTTCAATACCTAAATTACCTTACTTCAACCTAAATAATCAATGCCCTTTACTTGTTCTAGTACAACAAACAATAATGTGTTGCAATTAGTTGATTACCGACGGAGATTTTGCTCAATTTTTTCAAATAAATAAACCGATTTGGTTTCCGAAAATTCGTGAGTAAGAATATCATTTTGGAGTCAATAGAAATTTTTCCTAACGGCGGAATCACTTTGATGTGCCTGTTATTAATGTGTTCGATAATAAAATACTTATATTATTTAATTTACTTATTCTTAAAAAAGGTTAATGCGAACAATCGATCTGGAATATTCTCGTGGAGTAGTGAAGTTGGTGGCGTTGTGTGACTAAAGACCTTAAAGTACCATGTTCGAATTCAACCATACCCTACATAACGGACACCTAATATTATATTTGTTTCATTTCTCTCTTGTAAATATAATTTCACCTGATCTATCTTCAATAAAATTTAAAACTCATAATTATTTCCACAAAGTCCATTTAATTAACAATTTCCTAACCAACATCCTTAATTGTACATGGAAGAAAACCCAGAGAAAAAAATGGGTTGAATCAACCAATTAGTTGCATTCTCAGTCAAAAGTCTTCTTTTAGACTAATTAATCTATTTTTTAGAACCACAGAAGAAAACAACACAAAATTAAAAATAAATAAACCCCATTATTTCCACATACCCAGCCGAAGAAATCGGTCTCAACCAGGAGCGGCTGACTGGGTCAACCCAGTTCGAACCAGAAACCACATCTCCGTCAAGTTTCATCCTACGTGTCCAAGTCAAACCAAACTCTGCGGCCAGAACCGACGAAAAAAAAAGAGTTTTGTCCATTCTTAGGGTTTGGACAGAAGTAGGGCCCGGTGGCCCATAAAACCGTTGACTCGGCCGTCAATTTTTTCGGGCAACAAGGCGCCGGGACAATAGGGGCGGTGAGTTTATTTAATAAGCAGAAAATAATATTTTAATTTGAATAATTTAAGTACCCATACGTCAAGCTGATTTCTTAGTCTGATTCAGTGATTCTTGGCAAATTGACGAAACTATTTAATCACTATTTTTTGATTAATTTGTTGTTAAGATCCTTAGGCTCGAGATTCAAATCGAATTTATGATTTAGAGTTAGCAGTTGTGGTTTTCGTATTGAAGTTATGAAGTCATTTCTTGTATGGCAAGACTTTTAAGATCATGAAATATCATAAGAGTTTCAAGTATTCGGTGAAATAAAAGGAATTGAAAAAACAGATAAAGATGATTGGTCAAATTACTCAAAAATTATGACTATGTGATTGATTATCTCCCAAAAAAAGTTAATGTTGTGGCTGGTGCTTTGAGTAAAAATGAGAGATTACCCAATCTGCTAATATTGAGAAGCTTGGAAGTTGAGCTTGAAGTCAACTCGACGAAGCGGGTATTGGTGAGATTGGTAGTGAGACATTTGCTTCTGGAAATTAAAGGATAAAGGATGCTCAAGCAGAATATATCTTGAGTACTGCTAATGCCAAGCAGAAGTTTGTGAAGAGGGTAGCAACTCCCTACACTTGGAGAGACGGTTTGATGTTGTTGCAGGGTCGTGTACATGTACATGCAAAGGCTACTCTCACGAAAAATATTCTGAATGAGGCTCACTCATTAGTCTATGTCATGCACACGGAAAACTAAGATGTACATATGACCTTCATGACACATTATTGGCGGCGGAGAAATTCATGTATGTCTCTAAATGTGTGGTATATCGTAAGGTCAAAACATATCATAAAGTTGTTTCGGGTGGCTTGCTTTAACCTCTACCAATTTCAACGTAAAAATTCAAGGATACCGATATGAATTTTGTTTGTAGTTTCTCACTAGTGAACGGTTATCAATTCAAGAAAGCCTACTCCACGGCAACTAACAAGATGTGTCTAATTTAATTTAGTTAAAATTTATGTTGGCTTAATTTTCTTGTTATTATTTTCCCATTAAAATAATTATATATAAAACTTCGTTAACTTTTGTGGGATAAATAGACACTTGCCAATATATAATCAATATTACTTAATATTTTGAATATTAAAATATTCACCGCGTACCAATTTATATATTTTTTCATTCATATTCGATGTAGCCAATATACATATGTGAACCGGCAGAATTAGCAAAAATGATCAGGGGAAGAGAAAATAGGTTCGCTCGCTTTTTCAACGCTTGGACACTATCTAGTATCTCACTGCCACGTGGACCTCCTCGACTGGTCCCACCTCAGCCTCTATGTGCTTCTTTGTCCCCCCTAACCCCTCTTCTTCTTCACGTTATACATATTTACTTTATGTTATTCATATTTTACTTTATGCGGTTTGTATTTCATTATAAATGAATTGTTATGTTTTAATAAAAAAATTGTAAATTTAAATATTTTTATTTTGTACAGTTCATTTTTATTAAAAAAATTTAATTTTACCTTTTTACAATATATTTTTACTTCATATTGTCTATTTTTATTAAAAATAAATATTATAAAAGTTATAATTAGAAAAGAGATAAATAAATATTACTTACCAAATACTCTTAAAAAATTAACATATTATACAAAAATTATAAATATAAATAAAAAGTAATATATATATATATATATATATATATATCTTTCGTATATTCAAAAAATAATAACTATTTCTTTTTGAATTTTTATTTTTCGAAAATTATAAATAGAAAATATTAAATAAATATATCTTGCGAATAGTATAGAAAATGGATTGTCATTTGTAAAAACAGACTACACGAAGTAAAGACGGACTGTGTTAGTAAATCGGACTGCACTAAGTAATTTTTTTATTAAGGGTATTTTAGTCTATTTGCGGACTGTACGAAGTAAAAGACGAACTATATATAGTATTGGGCTAATTAAACAAATTAATTCACCGCTTCAATCAAACCAACAACATTGGTCAAACCGGCCGCTTACCGGTTTATTGAGCTCGATTATAAGTAAATCCAATATTTTAGGAGAGGATCCTGATAGGTTTTATAGTATTCATTAACACGTCTTACAAACAGAAACTATCAGAAGAGCTGAGCTAAAGTTTGAAAAATTGACACGATAAGTCATGTGTACATAATGGGGTTACCGGGTTCGAAACAAATACGTACCTCTCGATCTTTTCAAACTTTGTAAATATCATTTCAGGAACCGTTACGTTCCAATAAATTATTAAGATGTAAGGGTCGATGAGAATACTGTGTTACATTAAATTTAATGCTTTATACGTATGATCAACCAACTCACCGCAGATCGTGGTACTGAAATTAAAAAGAGTGCAGAAATGGAGGCCAAAACGCGTTTTTAATCTTATTATTATTTTTCTATGCTTCTTGAAGGTGTTGTTTGGTGGCATTTATCAGGCACCTCCCCCCTTCTTAGCCCTAAGTCTCCGGAAACTTCATTGACTTTAAAGTTTTACTCACATCTTTTTCAAACTCATATGGTATCGTCGAATGGTCTAATCGGTTGAATCATGTATCACTCATTTGTCGGTTTATTGATGCGGAAAATCTATACCACGATATGTTATGATGATTTATTATAGCTTTGTCCGTCTTTTTTACCCAAAAAAATATCATTTGCTCACAGCTTGTTTTATGCCGATTTATTTTTCGGTATAAATCTTACGAATGATGAAGCTTTATTTTATAATAATGGTATAAGCCCTAGCTAGCTATAGTCGTCTTCGTTGGTGTCAGATATTTTTTTTTCCCCTTTCATTTTAGTCTTCAATATCCCACGATGGAAGATACTAAGCTTAAGCTAGTCGTCTTTGTTGACGTCGTGCCCTAGCAACTAGCAAGCAAAAACTTTAAACCAATACATATACTAGATTTGTGTACTTGGACTTTTTGGTTAGAGGTTGGTTTGGGTATTTCTACCTCATATTTTATGCTAGAATTTATCTTGCAGATTTAAGTGAATTTTTGGTTATCGAGTTTCAATATGGACGAATTATGTATCATTCATTATTAGAAGGTCGGCGAAAAATAAATAAAATTGTATAGAATGGAGCCTACTAGTCATAAAATAAGGAGTTTCTTCTCGAATATCCCTATCTTAGGCCAGCAAGTCTAAGATGGGAAGTCTGAAGAAATGAAGGAAAGATTCGTCACTAAGAGGCTTCTCGAACCATCCGCATATGACAATTGGAAGGAGTGCATTAAATGTTGTCAATACCGATGGACAGTGGCATTTAATGACGATTTTATGGACCCCGGTCAAATGTCAATCCGTTTGTATAAATAATTAAATAGAAAACTTGTAATAAATACATCGCAATCACGTACATCTGATCTGTATTTTTCTCTATTTTTCACCTCTCCGTTTAAGATAACATCATTCTTTTATATCATATCCTTATTTAGCTCTAACTACACAGTAAACTTTCACTAATATATGTGTCTACTCACGAAGCATACCTCTAGAAGTTCACTAGATTTTACATTGATAAGTCAAAACGGTCCCATTGTGAGTATTTCTTTTAACATGGTTAATTTGGCCGTTTGTTTCTTGCTGTTTTCACTTTCGTTGTAATTTTCAAACTAATGCTTGCATTTCCACTTTTGACAACACACAAAGGAAGAAGGATTCACATTTTGTTGAAACACCTTAGAGCCTAATAATAGGAAATCAAGTGTATATATTATTAAACAAATATCTAATCACACGTTTATCTTAACTATAATCATATTTTATTTTCATATAGAATTTTATCCATTCGAAAATGACTAATCTCAACTTTAATCTCGGGCAGTCTGCACTTAAATATGTTTTACATATCGAACACTAGCTAAATTCACGCGTAAAATAAATAAAATAATACTATTATTAGAGCGAAAAATAACACGAACGGTATAACTGAATTGAATCTGAATATGAAATTTCTTCGAAATTCGTAAAAAAAGCGAAACAAAAATAAATTGTTTTGACCAACGAACAGATCTTCACCAAATTAAGAAAAAAGCCACCGAAAAAAAAATCATCCCATTTTGAACAAAATGCCACGGCGAGTTTACACAACCAAACCCTCACGCACACAAAAGAGTCCACTCTTTCCTTTCCCCCTCATTAATAATTAAACAAACAAAACAAATAAATAAATACTAAGGTTGTTACAATTGAACCAAATCAACTGATTGAACCGGTCGATTTGATGTCATAAACTAATCATTAGACCGGTTTCATCCTTCCGAAAACAAATAAAAACAATGAGTCTCAATCGCAATTCAAGCCCGAATATATAAAACTAGAAAAATCAACAAATGCAACTGGGAATATATTTTCAAACTAATATCCCCTATAGGTATGGATGTCACTACATAACTTTCATAAGATATGGTTGCTATATAGATGCTAACGAGCTAGACGTCATATTGTTGATGCTAACATCCACATAAAAGGTATTCGTATTCGGAAGTCTCAAAATGTCCAATACTCCTTGGTACATATACCTCTTAGGTAGTCGCCACCAAAACATCGATAAGGCTTATGTGGCACCCACCTATAAGGTATCATAATAATTGTCATATAATCGGCCATGTAAACAATATTTTCAATGCTTCAATCTCGATCCATCCTATAAACATTAATCCCGGTCATACATGCATCAAAGAGGTGACATATCGGTTGATGCCGAAATTTACATAAGGAATACCGTACTCGGAAATACCAGAATGCTGATCGCTGAGATATGGATACCATGCGTTGTTGCCACTTAAACCCAAATAACACAATAGGATACCAAAGTAATTTTCATATAATCAAATATTTAAGTAATATTTTCAATACTTCAATATCGATCCAACCTCTAAATATTAATCGTTTCGGTCGTCCAGTTTGAACCCGATTTTGGATTCTAGGAAGATAACTTTTCTTGCGGGTCTCTCCGGTTTACTAATCAATCTTCTCTCTCCAAAAAGTCTCACCTCACCTTCCCCTTTTTATTGCCGAGTACATTGCATTGCACCGTTTCGTAGACTCTTTCTCCTCCCTTCATTCTCTCTCTCTCTATTTTCTCTCCCGATCCCCAAACCCCCAATTTTTCTTTTATATATTTTTCTTCAATTTTCTTTCTCCTCATTTCGCCCTTCCTCCCTCCATTTATGGCCAGGACCAGCACCAGGAGTGGACTCTCCATTGATTCGCCAGATCTCCTCACTGCTCCCACTACTACTACTACTTCGACTACTCTCCCTAGTCATACCCGCTCTTCTCCGGCGGCGACGACCACGACTCCCTCCTCCTGCCGCTTCCTGTTCTCCGTCGGCCAGGCTCCAACCGTCCTCAACTCCCTCCCTCTCATGGACTCCTCCTCCTCCCCCGCTCCCGAGATCATCGCTCAGCCCACCACAATTCAGTTCGTCGATGACGGCGGCGGTGCTGATGCAGGTGGCGGTGGAGGTGTTTGTCATCTTGTTCATCATCGGCGGAAGGTGATCGATGAGATGGACTTCTTTGCGCAGAGGAATAATAATAGCGACAGCGTCGATCTAATGAGCGTCGATTCCGATCGCCGCGATGGATTGGAATTGAAAGTTAACGTAAGCCGATATATAGCTTATTTGTTTTTTTCCTTTTACTGTATTTCTCTCTCTATGATTTGAATTTGAACTGGAATTGTACGGATTTTGTTTTTTTGTTTTTGTTTTCACAGACTGGATTGAATCTGCTGACGAGGAATACAAGCAGCGAGCAGTCGGTTGTTGACGATGGCGGCGGGACATCGTCGACTAACGCGGACGATAGAAGGCTGAAAACAGAGGTAATTGTCTAATTGATCATTGATCAAGCAATCGGTGAAGAGAAGGGAGAAATGTTACGATAGAAATTGATTTTAATTGTTTTGAATTTTGATGATCAGGTGTTGAATCTACAGGCGGAGCTTGACAGGATGAAAGTGGAGAATCTGAGGCTGAAGGATATGCTGAATCAAGTTAACAGCAGCTACGCGGCGCTGCAGATGCACGTGATGTCGCTTCACCATGATCAGAAGCCGGTTCCGGCGCCGACGGCGGCGGACGTCGACGATAAGAAAGCCAACGGAGGAGGAGCGATGGTGCCTCGTCAGTTTATGGATCTCGGTCTGGCTTCCTCGGCGATCGGCGCCGCCGGTGGTACGACCGGCGACACTGACGATCTGTCATTGTCGTCGTCGGAAGGACGGAGTCGAGATCGGTCGCGATCTCCGACAGCGGCGAACAATAACAACGACGAAGCGTCGGCAGCAGCGGCGGCTGATGTAGACAGTAAGAAAGCGATCGTTGAGAGAGAGGAGAGTCCCGATCAAGGCGGCGGAGGAGGAGGAGGCGGAGGATGGGCCGGAGGAGCGAGTAATAAGGTTGCGAGGTTTAACGGTTCGCCAAACAAGAGCGTCGATCAGACGGAGGCCACGATCAGGAAGGCTCGTGTGTCAGTTCGTGCTAGATCGGAAGCTCCCATGGTAAATAAAAATTAAACTAGAATCACTAATTTTACGATGACTGTGAATTGAGTTGAATTATCAATTATGCTTAAGATTTTGACTTCTTGTGATTAGATTACTGATGGATGTCAATGGCGGAAGTATGGTCAGAAAATGGCCAAGGGAAATCCATGTCCTCGCGCTTATTATCGCTGCACCATGGCTACTGGCTGCCCCGTCCGCAAACAGGTTCGATTTCAAATACCTTTCACCTTATTATTATCTCAAATTTTGTTTAATTGTGAATGAACTTTATACATGACTAACTTGATTGTTCGAACATGTCACCTAAGTAGAAAATCCAAATGTATTTATTTTAGTCGCGCGAAATACTCAACCAACTCTTAACGTCAGTTTGACTCCGGACTTGAATTTATTAGCATCACATGTGTTCAACTAATCGGATTTGGATGTCATACTTGTAAAACTGAATTAAGTCCACATCACTAGTCTTGAGATGATAATCGATCTAATAAGTGACTATCATACTCCAAAATCAAAATTTGTAACTTAAATGTCACATGTTTATGGTTGAATTTAGTGTAGATTTGATCTTTATAATTTATTTACTAATACGATTAAAATGTAATTCTCGAATCTAGATTCACTCGTCACAAATATCGTGACAAATAAATTCATCAAACATTTTATTATATTGATTTTATATCTTCTCGAATTTCTGACAAGATTCTTTCTTATCGTACATTTCACATATTGATTTTGACGGGAGATTTTAAATTTTTAATGATAACAGGTGCAAAGGTGCGCAGAGGACCGTACAGTACTGATAACAACCTACGAAGGGACACACAACCACCCACTCCCACCGGCGGCGATGGCAATGGCGTCGACAACCTCGTCTGCGGCGAGAATGCTTCTCTCCGGCTCAATGTCCAGCACCGACGGACTCATGAACTCCAATTTCCTCACCAGAACCCTCCTCCCATGCTCTTCAAGCATGGCCACGATCTCAGCTTCAGCTCCTTTCCCAACTGTTACATTGGACCTGACCCAAACGCCGAACCCATTAACCGGCCTCCAACGACCACCGCCTAACCACCAACTCCAGCTTCCCTTCCCGACCACCGCCAACCAGTCTCCGGCGGCTGCCGCTGCCGCATTGCTTCCTCAGCTTTTCGGCCAGGCGCTGCACAACCAGTCCAAATTCTCCGGCTTGCAAATGTCCCAAGATATCGACCACAACGCCGCTGCCGCTTCCCTATTCGGCCATGTCGGTGGTGGTGCCGCCGGAGGAGGAGGAGGGCAGAACCAGGTGGCTGATACGGCGGCTGCCATTGCCGCTGACCCCAACTTCACGGCGGCTCTTGTGGCGGCCATCAGCTCAATAATCGGCGGTGGCGGTGGTCAGCCGAATGGTAATAATAGTAATAATAATGGTTCGACTAGCAACGGCAATGGAGTTATGAATACAAGGCAATAAGTGGTTGAATTACAAACCGGTTGGTTTATTTGATTAGGTTCGGTTTTTCTTTACTCAATTCTTTTGAGTTATTTTCTTTGGTTATTTTTTCATTAAGATTAGGGAGGAAAGCATATGGTATACTTGTTAATTAATTTTTTGGGGGTTCTTCTTCATGAGAAGGACTTGAGTTTAGGGCTTTAGAATTTTAATTTTTAGAGTTTGAAAATGTAATAATTATTTATAGGTTGGGTAGTTCTCCTCGCTCGATCTTTTTCTCGAATAATTTCATTTCGACAGTATGTCAATATTATATCAGAAATAATATTGGACAAACAATCATTTTATTTTTCAAATTTTGAATTTCTTTCAATCATTTCTTTACACAAAACGGTATTCACAAGATGAGAATCTTTTAGGTTAGAATTGTTTCATTATCATAACGATAATCTATCATATTAATACGTAATTAAACCTCATTAGTTACGAGATCAAAGATGTTTGATAAAATGTTTAGGAAAATATATGAATCACAAATAATGGATTTTTGGATTTGGTTTCAATTAGTCAGGGGTTGAATGCAATTAATGAGTTGGCAGGCGGCGGTCATGGAGTCAACTTAAATTCGTCAACGGGAGGATTAAATCTGATGCGTGTCGTATGGACGGGAAAAATATGAATAAATTTATATTAAAAAAAATATGAATTGAAAACGTTATTAGGTTGTCTGTTTCTAGTCTTTATTTCTTCTTCGATACTGTGGGCTAGTGAGGATAGATGGAGAGTTTTCTTGGGGTTTAGTAGGTATGATATGACTAATCAGTTCAATTATTGAATCATATTGAATTATAGGGTTGGTTTGGTTCATTATTTATGATGGGAAACCAAAGGTGTGCATGGTCCATACTTCATAATAGTATAATCTCTTTGAAAATGGAAACTAACAACGTTACCGTGACGAGTTCACTTTCATTTTCAAGATCAATGTCGACGGTTCGGTATTGTCGGGTGGACATTGAATGTGATGTAATTTTACTTACAACATTCTAGTCCGCCATAAGTTGAGGATTCCAAATATGTTCTGGGTGTGTTTTATTGCAGGGAGAGATTGAGCTTGTTCACGATGAGAAGGAGGCGCTCCTTAATGATATTTTCGGAAAAGCATGTAATGGCGATATTAGAGTACATGGGGTCTTTTCCAAAAAAAAATACATTTCATCATAACAATGTTGGTCGAGATATCTCCAATAAGTCCATACATGTAACTTTTCCGGTCAAAAGTCTAACAAAATGATACGAGATGAACAATAAAATGAGATTAATGGTATCTCATCAACAGAACAAAGTTTAGTGCCGTCAGCAAATGTCTTCTTTTGAGTTCACAATACCAGAATTCAAAATGATATCGTTTGAGTTCAAATACACATGTAGATTCATCGACCGAGTTGTTTGTTTCGAACTATCGTTTTAGTACCATTCCAACAAGAGTACACATAGGGGTTGTGTTCACAAATTGTGAGCTTCAATTTACAACCTCTGTCATGGTACTAACATGCAATGGAACAGTGAAGCTTACATGAATATGAATGTCAGCGTCACGTAAACAACACCGGGCTGGGCTTTTAACGAATATCCCAACTCCAGCTATCAAGCCCATAGAAAACAGTCCAGAAGAAAAGGCTCAGAAGCCCAAAAAAAATCCATCGACTGTCCGGAAGTTAGGAGATCCGTCTCCAGCCATTGGATATTAACTACCAAAAAATCAAATCGAACGGCTCTAAACATTCCAAAACCATACTTCCCGCCACACCCGATCCTCCCCTTTTGCCGCTTTCCCTCTCCTGTATTTGTCCTCCCACCATGGAAATTTCTTGCTCCCTCCAACCAGTACGCTTCTTCGTCTTACTTAAAACTTCCCCAAGTTTCTACCTTTCTTCCCATTTTTACTTCGAAACATCATGGGTACTGAACTAAAAGCAGCTTGGATGATCCTCCTCCTTCTATTCATCTTCCCGGCGATGATTTCCGGCAGCAACGGCCAGCTCGTGAGAATCCCGGTGAAGAAGCGGAAGCTGGATAATCATCTCGATCACCCTCCGACGGCGAAGAAGTACGAACTTGGAAACGACGTCGTTGTGGACCTGAACAACTACTTGGACTCTCAGTACTACGGCGAGATTGGAATTGGGTCTCCTCCCCAGACATTCAAAGTGGTGTTCGATACGGGAAGTTCGAATCTTTGGGTTCCTTCTGTGAAGTGCCACTTGTCTGTGAGTTTACTAGTACTTTCTGATGGTTCTGATTTTTTGAATTTTTTTTCCAGTTCTGTTTTAAAGGGTTTTGATTTTGGGGGTTTTGGAAATTTGCAGCTTGCTTGCTTTATCCATTCCAGATACAAGTCCAGTCGTTCCAGCACGTACAACAAGAATGGTATGTAATTAGTTAGTTGTAGCTAAGAACAATTCGAGGTCTGAGTGATGATCTCTACTTGCTAGGGAAAATTCGAGACAGGGTTCGAGATTGACTGATAATCTGATTATTTGTCTAGGAAGTTTTAGACAGGATTCGAGGTTGACTGATACTCTTTAGCTTGGTTTGACATGGGAAAGTGAGATGAAATTTTGAACATTTTCCCCTTCGGATGAGAAACTCAGATATCGAAGAAGTGATTTTAGGGAGCGAACTTTCCCGCTTCTATCTAAATTCCATCCACCTTCCCCCGCCAAACCAAACCGTTAATTACTAGGGAATTTGACAGGATTTGAGGTTGATCCATACTCTGTGTTTGCTAGGGAATGCGAGACATGTTTTTCGAGGTTGATCGAACAATCTGTGTTTGCTAGGGAATGCATGACATGATATTCGAGGTAGAATGATGATCTATGCTTTTATTAGGGAATTTGGGACATGATTCGAGGTTGACTTGATGATATGATGTCTACTTGCTAAGGAATTCGACACAGGACTCGAGGTTGACTGATAAATCTGTATTTGCTAGGGAAATTTGAGACAAGATTCGATAGTAAAATGTTAATAATCAGGCTTCTCTTTAGATTTAGTAGACCATGAGTTCATATGGGTGTGATTGTGTGGATTTATTCTACAGGCATTCAATCTGGTCCCAACGAAAAGTGTGTTCTTTTCGATGCAGGTACCTCTGCTAAAATAAGCTATGGAAGCGGTTCAATCACTGGATTCTTTAGCCAGGACAGTGTCACAGTTGGGGATATTGTAGTGGAGAATCAGGTCAATGTTTCAGGTTGACTATTCATCTAGATTGTGTAGATATATAGTCACCGTTTGTTAACAAGCTTCGCTTGACTCTCATCTCAGGATTTCATAGAGGTGACAAAAGAGCCAATCGCCACGTTCCTGGCTGCAAAGTTCGATGGCATCCTCGGGCTTGGATTCCAAGAAATCTCTGTCGAAAACGCTGTTCCACTTTGGTACAGCATGGTTGATCAAGACCTCGTGAAAAATCCGATCTTTTCGTTCTGGTTGAACCGAAATGCTGAAGGCGAGGAAGGAGGAGAGATTGTGTTTGGTGGAGTTGATTCTGATCATTACAAGGGGAAGCACACTTTTGTTCCTCTTACTCAAAAGGGCTATTGGCAGGTTTGATTACTAACCACTTATTCCAGCATACATAACCGTGTTTCGATTCCTATGTGTCTTTCCCTGACCGAGTTCCTATTTCCAGTTTGATATCGGTGATGTGTGGATAGGAAATCAATCTGTTTCAGGAAACTGTGCCGGTTCCTGCAGTGCAATTGCTGATTCGGGGACTTCAATGTTGGCTGGTCCAATGGTATGATGATTTTGAAATCGAGGATGTTGGTTAGATCTTCTTTCCAAATGACATATTTGTTCTCATTTTTTTCGCAGACCGTGATCGCTGAGATCAACCATGCCATTGGGGCGACCGGCATTGTAAGCCAAGAATGCAAATCAGTAGTGTCACTCTATGGCAGAACCATACTGGAATTGCTACTAGCTGATGTAATCATTAATAATCTTCTTCATTTTTCAAATGATAATATGTTCGATCGGTCGACTAATGGTGTATAAAGTCTCGACCTTTTTGCCTTGATCTGTAGGTACTGCCACATGAAATCTGTTCTCAGATAGGAATCTGCCTTGTGGATGGGAATCACAGTGTCAGGTAAAAAGATTCTGAATCTTTTTAGAATCATTGCATATTCAAAAATCTGCTTAATCCTGACTGTACTCTTATAGTATGGACATAAAGAGCGTCGTGGACCAGACGAAAACTGATGGCTTGGACAACGCGCTGTGCACTGCGTGTGAGATGGCAGTCGTGTGGATCGAAAACCGGCTCAAACTAAACGAAACGGCTGAACAGATTCTTAAATACATCGATGAGGCAAGTTAAAAAAAATTGTCCTGTCACTCACCATCTTTTCTGTTTTAGCCAAAATTAAATTTGTAACCTTTCATTTTTGCTTAGCTTTGCGAAAGGATCCCCAGTCGAGATGCACAGTCGGCTGTCGAATGTAGTAGTATCCCTTCGTTGCCTGTCGTCTCGTTCACCATCGGTGGCAAGGACTTTGACCTTTCTCCGGAAGAGGTAACAATACTAATATAGCTTGTTATTATAGCGCGGTTTCGTACAGTCTTGTCTGATGCCTTATCTTTGTTTGAATGTTCAGTACATCCTTAAAGTAGGGAATGGAGTTACAGCTCAGTGTATTAGCGGGTTCTCTGCTTTCGACGTGCCTCCTCCTCGCGGCCCTCTATGGTAAGTTCTGCTCTATTGGATTTTCGTATCTACAGTCTAAATGTCCACAACACTTTCTCTGGTGTGGATTGTAGGGTTCTGGGAGATGCTTTCATGGGACGTTACCACACGGTGTTTGACTACGAAAACTTGAAAATCGGATTCGCTTTAGCCGCTTAGGTCCTTCCTATGTCCAGCCGGTATGTCCACAAATCATATATTGCGTCTTCATGTAAAATTTAATTAGTGTAGCTACAAAACAGCAGTACAAAACAAGTAGCGGGGATAGCTCAGTTGGGAGAGCGTCAGACTGAAGATCTGAAGGTCGCGTGTTCGATCCACGCTCACCGCATCTTTTTTTTTTCCTCCAGCCCTCAAAAACCTCTACATGGGACCAAATAGAATTCGCATTCTCGATTTTGATTTCGAAGCAGAACAGCGGGCATTGATGATGAAGTTGTTCACTTGTTCTAGCTAACTTACTATATTTTTTTCTGGCATGTTTTCATGGGGATTGTTTCCTGCAGGGTAAACATCACACATGTGTAACATGTTTCTCTGGTTCAAGATAATTGCTACAGTAATGCTACAAGTTGGCATGAACTGTGGATGCAGTCTTTTCATGCAAGACTTGTGTATCAATATATAACTACTTCTCCTCTGGATCACGACCTAGCGAGGTTAGCACCACGATCGGTTCGGATAAACTTGTAGGGCCTAAAAGTTTCGGGTTGTATTCGGCATGAATAATCAGAAGCCACTCGTTCTAAGCTGTGTTGGACATAGGGGGCCTTCCGAATCTAGCTAGAAGGTTGACAACATATGTAACTTTCCTTATAATTGTAGATTGATTATTATGGATGTTACATGTTGCTCTGTATTTTTTAAGTTTTTATACAACCTTATTCGGTACACTATATTGAACCATTCTAAATCATCGTTGTCAAAGTTATTAGCTACAAATTCATTTCAAAAAAGATTCTTAAATTTGAAACCACCCAACCATGATATAATTGCCTTCTAGAAGGTATATTCTTAACTTTGAACAATGAAAAGAACTAATCATTGGCAAAATAGTTAGCTTCATTAATCAGTTTACTTTCACTCCAAACTCCATTTTTCTTCCCCTCTTCTTGTATCTACACCACTATATCGGCACCTCCAAGCAACGTATATAGTGACGGTTTGGTCCAAGTCTCGTTCGGTAACTACTATATATTTATGGATCACCAACATAATTGTGAATTTGATTACAGAAAATTTTCCTACTACCACTACATATTTATGGGTCGTCAACAAAATTGTGAAATTGATTATAGAAAATTTCACCAGCTGTGAATATTGAAAGTTGGTGTGGATGGCGATCCCCCTTACGTACTTTATACAATATTATTTATAAATATCACTCATTTGTTAAAGTAATATATACAATTAATCGGAATTTGGTCACATAATTACCCCAGGAAAACTAAAGAATTTGACCAAGTAACAAAGGGAGAGTTTATTATTATTATTATTAGGGTGCTAACTCGTCACGCCAACATTAGATGAAATTATTGACAGAATTGGATGAAAAACATGACAAAATAGTACCATTGGTTAACTAGTCCATAATGTAGGGGAGTGAATGGACAATTTGATAGTACAAGGGGTCGATTGATACTTCGACAAAATGGACAATTTTACAAGACCGTGTGAATATTGTAAGTTGTTGTCGACGACAATCCCTTGAGTACTTTATACGATCTCATTTTGTACATATCACTAAACTCTAAAGTAATATATACAATTATAATCGGAATTTGAACACATAACTATGTCAGGAAAACTAAAGAATTTGACAAGTAATCGAGGAAGTGCTTTTTTATTATTACACAGAATTGTTGAGAATTGGATGGAAAACACGACGGAATGACATGATCTGTTAACCGGCCAAAATATAGAGTAGTGAATGAACAATTTGATAGTACGAGGAGGCGATTGCCACTTCGACAAAATACGGGGGAAAGTGTATATTTTCCCAAAAGAAAACGAGTTTCAAAGATGTTATAGTTAAGCAGCTACGTGGCCAGACAATCAATTACGTATCATGGTATAATGATTACGTGGACAGATTGGAAAACAATATTATATTATTATATGTAGGGCTAAACCAAGCGTATCAAATGATAAGTGATCACCAGGAAGCAAAGCAAAGCAAACACTCATTTTCAATCAATGGAAGAATGAATGAGCAGTGAGCTGAAAGGTCACCCAACACAATAGATTTTGGGCCAATGGAAAAGGTCACCGCCACTTTTCCACGTAATCATGCCGGGCCACATGGCCAAATTACACCGTAGGAAACAACCGAGTTTCCGACCATCTTGGATTTGCCATCGATCGTTCGTAAGTTAGCATTGGCGGAGCCAGAAAATTGGCCAAGAGGTTCGAAATTCGTATCTAACAATATATGGTGGGAAACGGCTAGAAATTTAAGCTGGAGTTTTGATAATCGAAAGCACATACATCCCCACTAATAATAACAATCAAAACTCTTAAGAAAATATTTTTTTTAACTTCATTTAACTATTATTAGAAGGGTTTAACACGGTAAAACCTCAATTTTTAATAATTTTCAACATACATGTCAAATATTAATCAATTTGAAAATTTACAATTTTCATATTAAAATTGATAAATTACTGTGTGATATTCTATGAAAAATGACGACTAAATCTCAATGTATCTGTAAAAAATAATATTTTGAAACAATAAATTTAATTTCCAAGTTGAAAGCCCTCACCCTATGAGATTAATTGTTGGGATGTGGCAAAGGCATATATGGCCAACACAAAACACAGCAACACGAAGAAGAATGGGAAAACTGAACAACACTCCAAAACTTTATCCAAACCCAACAGCAAAACAACTCCAATCCTTTCAATTGGGATCACCTCCTTCACTTCCCTATAACCAAATCCATCAACTTACACCACAGCCACCAACCTATTAAAAATTCATAGAAATCACACCACCTCCAATCGATGAGTCTAATGGTTATATATTTAGACCGTTATAAAAATCATATAATCAAGAATTACACTGAGTAGCTATATATACTCCGGGCCCCAAGCTCCAGGACCGGAGTAGGCGCTATTGCCTACTCCGGAAGAAGTGTCTACGGTTAGAAGAGATCGTGAGCAGAGTTCAAAAAATATTCATGTTGAAACCCAAAACACATTGCTCATAATGTGTATGCCGTAATATTTACGAGGGTTACACTGTATTATAGCAAGGCATGCCCTAAAAATTCGACTCTTATATTGAGTTGATAAACGATTTAAGGTTGAGTCGACCGGAATGATAGGTTTTGAGAACACTGAAAAATTCAAAATGTGCATATAGCCTGGCGGGGGCATGCCCTAAAAAATCGACTCTTACATAAACTCGTAATACCAAAATGACTTGATAAACAACTCAAAGTCGAAGAAGCCAGAATCGTAGATTTTGAGAACTCTGAATTTTTTTGAAATGTGCATAGGCTCTTATATTAATTTATGGTACCAAAATAACTTGATAAACAACTTACGGTTGAATCGACCAAAATAATGATTTTTGAGAACACTGAAAAATTCGAAATGTGCATCGATCATTATAATATTAGAAAGTGTTGGACAGATGTGTACGCACACCAATATGAAATAGTGTTGTTATGATATTTTGTTTTACCAACATTAAATTAAATATGAAGTGGGTGTGTGATCATATGTTGCACAAGTGAAGCTACGTTAGGTTCACATACACACATCTGAAGGCGACGTAGCCGCATTCTTACCCACACAAAATATCGGTTCCAGACACAACCAAAAAGTTGGTTCATGGTATGGGCCAACGACCCCACACAATACAGCTCTCAATTTCACCTTATTGTGGCCCGTGCTATAGCCCACCGCCCACCTTTTTTCTAGGTCGAAATTCCGGACTTCTTGGATCGTATTCGATGAGGTTACGTATTACGTACGGTTGGTTTTTTCGAGCGAGGGAATCATCTTACTCAGTTGAGTAGACATTTTAAACTCAACTTAGAACGAAGAAAAGCGACAAAAACATGCCTCTACAAAAAAAAATACAGTTTTAGGAATTGGACAAAAACCGTCCCTAATATTCAGTTAAAATGGTCTAATATTTAGTGATTATTAGTGACCAGAAACAGTCACTTATTATGTCCGAAATGCTGCATTTTTTGTAGTAACCTACTTGTAGAGCGATGATTGTGAAACTCAACTTAGAACATTTCGATCCGAAACTTGAACATTTATCTCGATAGCCCCAGATTGGATTCCACACCAACCCGTTTTCCATGATGTTTTAGGCACCATTCAAAACCATTCACCAATGAGATTTAGGGACCAGCTAATTAGTGACCATTTTGATAAAGCAACATGTATTATGATCCCTGAAATTGAATGTCCATATACATGGCAACCTACTCGTCGAGCGAAGATTGTGAACCTCAACTTAGAACCTTTCGACCCAATTTTTGAACGTTTATCGGCTTGATCGCACCCCGATCGGGTTCGACACTAACCCACTTTTCCATGGTGTTCTTTTCTTTCTTTCTAATAATTCCTTTCTGCCCACATTCCTTGGTGTACACATGAAGTTGACCGTCCAAAAATAAATATGAATGATGAAATACACACACACGTGAGTTGCTTGTAGGGGAATGGAATATGATTAATTACTAGAAAAGTATAAATAAATTAATAACCAAAAAAATTCATAATCATAAGAATAATATATCTTGTAAGCCACGCTTGGAATATTTTTGGACTTTGCTCTTCGTGTTTATAGTTTGGTGATTAATATAATTATATAATTAGCCGTATAATCTCGTTTTACATTATCATAATTCTGATCATATTTGTTAGCTTTAGTCTTCAGACCAACTAACCTGACCAAACAGTTTGGAATCAAATCTACAAATTCGCTAACAATGATTTCTTTGGATTTTTTTGTCTCCGTAACGATAATATCGTATCAGTTTGGCTCGCTGTGTTAAACCAATGAAAATCTTCAAAATTAATAAAAAAATTATTGAAGATTTGATTCATAATAAATTTTGGCACAAATCTTTCCCACCAACTCAAATTATTATGACATAATAATTATATATTTGTTGGAATTTGAAACTAGGGTCTTAAATTGGTATGACAAAGTTTTGTATAATATTATCAGAACTTGTCGAGTCATTATGATGGCCGAACCATTGCTTAGAAGAGACCTTAAGACCGCCGATGTATCAACACGTAGCATGCTTTCCCAACAGCTTAAATTATAACGAAAAAACGACATATTCAATTGATAATCTACCCAATTGATCTATAGGAAAATAGTCTTGAAATCAAAGTGATTGACTTAATTTGTTAGGGGTTGGTGTAACTTCTTGTTAAGGTGGTGTAGCTATATAGACTATAGTGTGTTTAGTTACTTTAATCGCAATTGTAAGCAACCTGTTAATTACAAGTTAGTTGGTTACAATTATTTTTATTTTCTACTTTTAATTATTTTTCATCAAAATTTGTTAGTTGTTGCAACGTCTTTACCACATACACCCCCCAACTTTAGAATAAATTACATTTTCAATTATAATTTAACCATCTTCCTTGCAAAATGGTCCCATTTAATTTGTTGCCCAAAGCATTCATGATTCGTCACAACTCAACTATATACTATATTTTAAGTGTTTTCTCATTTAACACGTTCCATATTAAATAATTATTTACGTTCCAATAGATATTTGCTTGAGCTTGACCATTTCGGTCTGACCGCTTGGTTCTAGTGAGTCTCAAATTGCAAATGGATTGTCCGATGGCTCTTGGGAGATCGATCTCAAAACCCATTAAACTTAGTCCATTGCGGCAAGATCTTTGGTTATAGACAAATGTGATAAAGACATTAACGGCTCGCCTCAAATTAAAGGTTAGAGATCGTTTTCACACAAATTGTTGGAATCGATGAAACAACTATGTTCAATTGATTTTACTATGAAAAATCTGTTATAAATTCAAAGAAAATATGCAATCAATACCTAGTCTTTCTCAATTTTGTCATTTCTCTATCCTAATCTCATATCATATTTGAACATAATACTTTATATCACTTGATTTGTAAAGAATTTATAACCATACATTTTCGCACCATAGACCGTATATAAAAATATATATTAATTCATCTCAAAAAATAAATAAAAATTATATAACATCAAAACTCTAAACTTAAAAATAAATCAGATTATAACTTAATAAAGACTCGTCTAAACCCGTCACTCGCGAAACAACATTAAATGAATAACCACAGTGAATAGTTATTACCATACATGGCGTGAACGTGGAGTTAGCTTTCGGTCATGAAACTCTTCAGGGGGTGGCTACATGTGTACGTCGAGGGGCTATCACTTGGGCAAATGTACAAATTCATTGTATTTAGATAACAAATTCAATTCCAAAACAAACCGTAGAGAGATAGTAATTATTTCCCATTTGTGACGGTTTGTTGTAACGTCCAATACATCTTTTACTTTTTAGTCTCTGGGTTTCATTATCCATTTGCACTCAACTACGTATACATTACAACCCTCATCATGATATTCATATATAGCTCAGTCTCCTCCTTTTTTGTCTCTATCTACTAATTTTCCACTGAAGTAATCATGTCAATCTAACTAAAGAAATATGACATGTTGTACTTTCGGCATAACCTTTAGAAACGTTTTCTTTGCGAGTGGGGTTGTTGTCGAACCAATTTGCTCTCGAGCAGGTTAGTGTTCGGTTTGAAAAAAAATTGTTAGTAATTCGACTCATTTTAAACGAGCCAAACTCGAATTAGGGTATGTTTGAAGACTTGATGGACTTGCAAGTTGATTCGAGTTCGGGTTTGAGAGCCAACTGGAATACTAAATTGACAATATAACTTGTTAGGACTCCTTAATGCAAAATATGTTTTGCCCATATACCATATATATATATAATAAAATATATGTAAAAACTTATATATTTTAGGATAGCTTGTTTTTTAACTTAATTTTGTCAATGTTTTTAGTGTACAAGTTTCAAACTGTTGTTTAATGTAATTTGGCTATTGTTCGGAAGGTTTAACATGGTAAAACCTCAATTTTTATTCATTCCTAATATGCATGTCAAATATAGTCATTTTGAAAATTTTCATATCGAAATTAATCAATTTTCGTGTGTTATACTATGGAAATTTGACCATTTTCACAAGAAAATTTCAAAATTTTCAAATCGGCTAATATTTTACATGCAAGTTGGAAACTGCTAAAAAATCAAGTTTCACTATGATAACCCTTATAAATAATGGTCAAATGAAGTTAAAAATCAATTTTATTTGGTGTTTTGTTAGTATTGAAATTTTTCAAATTGGCTTATTTTTTACATACATGTAACACTGTACGTGGGTACAATTTTTATTGATTCAAAACCATATCCAACCGTAAAATTTATAATTTTTCAAATTATTATCTAAATCCAATCAAATTTAGTTACTAATGGATAAATCAATTTAATTAATAAAGTTGAGTTAATTAGTAATTTTTCTTGTACAAAGCTAGGTAGTTATATTAGTTTTACTGTTAAATCGGTTGCAAATGCAAGTCCTAATAAAACATCACTTTAGTAAAGAGTCAATGAAAGTGGGGGAAATGGCGTTTACTTCACTCTTCTTAACCATTGCTCTCAAGCAATGAAATGTCACACGTAACATTTTAAATAAAAACAACACAAAAAAAGACAATATTATTTTCATACATCTTATATCACCATCAAACCCCCCCACTTCATTACAATTGACGATTCCTATGTTTCTTTTGTTCAAGTTAAATTTTAGATATAATTATGTTTTACATCCGTTCAATTTTCGAATCAATATCGATTCGGAACATATTATATGTTCTATCGACGAGTTATATTAGAACAACGACAAAGCTAAGAGTTCTGTTTCATGTGGTTTTGCATACCATTATTTTCATACATGTTTTCGAGTTTTGGTTTCAAAAAATCAACTGTATGAGCTAATATTTAATTTTTTATTATATTTATGTTCATTTATTTTGATGGCAATTTTGACACTGATCTCTATTCTCTCCATCTTGATTCAATGGATGTATTATGCCGAGATCGATCACCATACAGTCTTCTTAATTCATAAGTATATTTTATCGAACAAATACGTTTCGATATATATTTCGATTCTATTGATTGGATTCCAATTATATATATAGATTCCATGTGGATAAGATGTTCGCACAAGTGAAAAAAGAATGAGAGCTTACGTGAAGTGTTAAAAACAAACGTTGCATATAATTTGTTGTGTGTTCGTCCCCCCTTTCTCCAAATTTTAATAAAGAGTGGCCGCAGCCATGTAGGACAAGAAATCCGACGTGGCAAGAAATTATAATCATAAAATATATATTTATATTTGGTATCTCCTCATCGCGACACGTGGCATGTAGTGCATGAATTGCAATTTTTGTAATTTTCTTTTTGTGGTACCTTTTTGAATGAAAGTGCATGCATTATGACGATTGCTTTGCTTGAGGGAGGAGAAATCCAAGTAGTTAATTGTAATTAGGTGTATACATTAATTCCTAGTTAAAGGTAGAGTACTAATTATAGTGTACAATTCTTTAGCTAATGGCAAAGGAATAGCTAATTATATCACTTGTATGTCCCATATTTGTGTCTTCTTTGAATCCACTATTTTATTATGTAATATTTGTTTGTTGTCTCGATGGTTTGAAAATTTTGATACAGATTGATGGCCCTTAATTGGGCTTTCATAATTGATGGACTTCATATATAATCGGGGTTTAAATGTATTTGATACTCACATCACCGTCCTTTTAATATTTGATTGGTACGACGTTCTTTCGTTACTCTAAACACTTGCATTATCTTTTGTAGGCTGAAGGCTTTCAAATTATAGTAGAAGAGCTCCGATTGAGCGAGCTTTCATGATCCTGAACTTAAGATTCAACAATATATTTTACGAATGATCTTATTATTCCATTAAAAAGTTTTTTTTCAAATAAAAGGGCTTACTTTAAGACAAATTTAAAGCATTTATTTTCTTATATCGAAAAATTCTTCGATGAGCATCACATGCCGTCGTTAGAAAAATTCTGGGGTTGCCGGCCTATGTATTTTTACATGGAGTTATGATCGCTATGGTATGACAATGTGTAATTAGCAGATGATTAAGGAGTTTGGCTTGAACGTGTGTATACGACTATACGAGGTTCCCCCGAAGTTTACCAGGAAAAAATAAGTTGCCACGTGGAATTTGAACAAATGTTAATGGATGTTTTCACAATTACGCCGTGATTGTGAAGACAAAAGCTTTTCTTCATGGGGTTTCTAGAACAGGTGGTTAATGATGTGATTAATCATTTTTACTTCACGATTTTTCCTTTTGTTAAAGCGTTGAAATCCCATAATTTCAGCATCGATCGCGATTGCTTCAACACACAAAAATAAACCTAATCCTCTACAAATAATTAAAGTGATGAATTGAAAAGGTAAAAATAACAAGAAAATCCACTTGTTAATTTCCTTTTGATCAATTCAATTTATTCCCCCCCCCCCCCCTGAATTTTGGTATCACATTTTCTCAATTTGAACCTCTGAAGATGTCTTTATGAACACTTAGACAATGTATGTGTTTATGAGAAAACCCTATTAGATTAATTATCAAGTCTAATTGTATGGTTAACAAAGATTCTGACTTTGAAAAAAATGCCCAATTTTCCATTCATTGCCACTACTAAAATTTAAAAGACTTCAAATTTGACCTTCACCAATTTCAAAAATATCTTAATTCAGCTACACTAATTCTTGAAAAGACGACTTGATTTTATGTACGATATTTCATTTTTAAGTAATAGAATCCTAATTTCACTATTAATACTTCAAATCTAATGCTTTCTGGTTAACCGAATATCCTTTATTACCAATCTTTCTTCATGGATTAAGATGTAAAACGATCATGTGGATTTTTGCATGTAATAAAATAATAATTTTTACTAACAAATATCTAAAGAGGAATATAATCCACTATCCACCAAACCCCAACCTCCCTTTCCATTAACCCACCAAATTAACTTTCAAAAGTCCACCTTCTAATTCCCCCCACACACAATTCCAAAAACTCACAATATGTCAAAATAGGGTCAAGTTTTACTATTTCCTAATCACAATTTTTTTAAAAAAAATTGAAAAATAAAATACCCTAAACCTTATCCATATATCAAACCACACCCATACAAAAATACGTATTCTCCTACGTATTTGCAATACATATACATACCTCTATTCAATTCAACCAATATAATTTCTACCCACATGACACTTGTCACTTTGCCCACTTTGCCATGTCATCCATTGCCGTATCAACTTAGCTGATTAACTCACATCCACCTCCCACCAATATTGGGCCACGTTGCTCATATTTTGTCAAACCATTTCTTCTCCTTTTCCCTACCCTATTTTAAGCCATATATTGAAAGCTACTCATCACTTGAGAGAATTTGAAAACTATAATATACTCGACCCGATCGACCGTACTGGTTTACTCACATATCGAATACGATTTCACATAATTAGTAGTATGACAACAATGTAAAAGTTCACTAGTCTTTACATTTCGAGTTTTCAATGTCGATTCATTGTAAAAACTCTTATCTTTATATTTCAGATAATCATGTTTTATTGTATCTTGAGTTGGCATGTAATTAGTAATTAAGGTGATATAAACTTTTTATTATATGCTTTTGTGTTGTTCACGTGATTTAATATGGTCGTTTCGTAAAATGCTGGTCTTTCATATATATATCATTCCATATTTAACCAGATTATTAGGATTATACTTATATACTATCTAAATTTCCCCCATTTGAGCCATCTATACAAAAGAATCACATAAAAATCGTTGAGTCGTAGTCTTATCATGATTCGTTAAATCAACGGAGTAATAATACTTTCCAAGAGTTCAAAATAAAGTAAGTGACTTGATAATATGTAACAGAGTCGGAGATGGCGATTGGAACCACAAACAACGTTTGTCATAATTAAGTATAACAATCTTTATAGATGTTGATTACCAAATATTGGATATTATTTAAGTTTATCGGTTCGATCTTCGACACGACATCCAACCCAGCTAACCAATAAAACTAACATTTCCTCTTTTCTCAATTTCTTTCATGCCGTGTCATCATTTGGAAGGTGGCCCTATAAATAAGAGCAATTAACGGCTCATCCCAATGGCAACAAACTTCACAAAAAAAAAATTCTCTCATCTCAAAGAAACCAAAAAAACTTTAATTTCCTCTGTTTTTCTCTCTTCATTCTCTCTGTTTACCCAAAAGAAAACGATGAGCTGGACTAGAGGTCACAAACTTGGCCACGGCTCCACCGCCACCGTCTACTTGGCAACCGCCAACCGCTCCGGCGAACAATTCGCCGTCAAGTCAGCCGAGCTCTCCCAATCGGAATTCCTCCAGAGGGAACAGAGGATTCTCTCTTCAATCTCATCTCCTTACATAATCGGATACAGAGGATGCGAAATTACAAAAGAGGAAAGCGACAGAGTTTTCTACAATCTGTTGCTCGACTACATCCCCGGCGGGACGATCATCGACGAGATTCACCGGCGGGAAATCGTCGGCGGCCGGATGGGAGAGTCGACGATCGGATCGTACACGTGGCATATCGTCAAGGCGCTTGAGCATCTACATTCCAACGGAATTGTGCATTGCGATGTTAAAGGTAGAAATATTCTGGTCGGACCGGGTGAGTCTGCCAAGCTTGCTGATTTCGGGTGCTCCAAGCGGGTCGGGTCAACGACGGCGGTGATCGCCGGGACGCCGATGTTTATGGCGCCGGAGGTGGCGCGTGGGGAGGAGCAGGGTTTAGCCGGAGACTTATGGGGGCTGGGTTGCGCGGTGATCGAAATGGCGACCGGCGGCGGTTCGCCGTGGTCGGAAACGGAGGTTGCCGACGACCCTTTTTCGGCGATTTACCGGGTGGGTTATTCGGACCGCGTGCCGGAGTTTCCGGGTTGGTTTTCCGAGCAAGGAAAGGATTTCTTGGATAAGTGTCTAAAGAGGGATCCGAATCAGAGGTGGACGGCAAGTCAGCTCCTGAATCATCCATTTCTAGCAAAATTCGACGATTTGAGTCTGGAATCACCGGAATCTTTGGCGAAGATTCCATCTTTCGATTCCCCGACGAGCATTCTGGATAACGGGTTCTGGAATTCGGTGGTTTCGGACTCGGAGGAAGCTTCTTCTTCATCATCATCATCGTCGGAGGATGAAGAAGAAGAAGATGAAGCAGAGGCGAGAGGGAGGATCGGACGGCTGGGGATGGAGGCTTCTGTGGGACCCAGTTGGGATGAAGATGATTGTGGCCGTTGGATCACGGTGAGGGAGAATAGTGAAGAAGAGGATTGGGTAATGGAGGAGTCATTAGAGAGTGATTATAGTGTAATTAGTAGACGTGTAGGGGTTAGTTTGGGAGGGTGTAAATATGAGAAAATTGGTAGTTTTGGTGGAGTACTTAGTTGTAATTTGGGGTTTGAGAGGGCGAGGCAAGATGGAGATGTGTCATCATTGTCACTAATTGCTTCACAAGCTTATTAGAAAATTTTCCTCCTCTTACTTTGCTTGTTGTGTATTCCATACCATTCGAAAATTTTGTCTCTACATATTTTTTCGTACTTTAAATTATGATAAAAGTATCATAATAACTAAATAATTTGGAATCTTATTCAAATGGAATGTTCGAGGAGTTATTAGATTTTGGTCCAATCAATTCAAGCTATATTGGGTAAACATGTATGCCAAGTGTGTCAAAATCCATGATATCTATTATGGTAAAGCAACCTGAATTACGAAGTCCATATCAAACTTGCATCCTTTCTTTCCATTTAGTCTTACACTGCAGGGTTTATCATCTAGTAGTTTCAGCGATTCGAACACTGTTTCGATCACGGCAAGGTTTCGGGCAAGTGGGTATTGTGGGATCCTAACCACATCTGGTAAATTAGGTCAAAATTTGAAGCATGAACTTGGATACAAAGCATATTCCAAAGTTTGCCATGAGAATTACCCAACTGCCCATTGGCCAAACAAGGATAAGGACACCTCCAAAAGATGAGCTAGCTAGCTAACTAGTTTGGCCAAGTGTGAGTTGAAGTTTCCAATTCCTTGGCTAAAAAGCACTTGAAGTATTAATTGAAAATGGTTAGGTGAAGGGAGATTAGACCAAAACATAAAAGAAGTAAAGAAGAAGAAGAAGGTGGTGTTGCTGGCTGACTTATGCAAACTGCCCACAAAAACACCCCCAAAAAGTTTGGTTTGGTAGGTAGAGTGGGAAAAGCTTTGGCCTTTACAATTGAATTCCACCGCTGCCCAATTAAGTGTGTGTTGTCGCCATTATTAATTAGCTAGCTAACGGTTTAATTGATATTCTCATCCGGATCCGAGCTAACGTTAAATCAAACGGACAAACAAATTAAAATTTAGAGATTTAATTAGTGTCGAAACGGATTTGAATCTCTCGTTCCTACACTTGTCCAGGAAGATGGAATGGGGGTGCTCGGCTCCTATTCATCGGCGGGTTATGATTAAGAGATCTAATTAGTGTAAAAACATACTTGTACCTCGTTCTTACAGTTTCCCATGAAGACAGATGGGGCCGGACCATATCCATCGGCCTGGGGTGGGCACCTCGTCGTGTAGAGCTGGAGCGGAGGTGTCAATTGGACAGGGTAGAAGTTGCAGGTATATATATACAAGACTAAATCTCACTCTCTCAAGGTTAGGGGCTTACTATTAGGTGCAAAGGGACATACAAATTGTAACTAACTTCCAACAATGATTAAAACACGACTATATTAACGAGAGTTTCGTAAACCAATGAACTCAACTCAACTGTTTGATCTTTCAAACCATTCCGAATTCACCCATCAATAGTTGTAGTTGGTTTACTAACCTATTGAAACAACTTGGTGCCTCGTGGCATGTTGGCCTCCTTGGGTTTTGATCAGTGAGTCGAAAGAAAGAAAGTCTAGATATTAAACCTATGCATGACGTCATGGATGTGTCATGTTTCAACACGTTTATACTTGGATATCGTTGTTTCCAGAGGTGTTTGGGGACGAAGTTTCTCGTAGTTTCAGAAAGATTTTACATGTACAATGACGTCACTAATTGGGGTGTCGGTTTACCTACGAAACTAAGGTGCCCAAGTGGCCAGGTCATGCATGAACAAGAAACTTCTTTTAATTAATTAGTCTTCATTGTGTACTCAAAGTCAAAGTTGACCGACTTAGTGTATGTCAACGCTAAGTTCGTTCGTTGTTCGATGTTTCCAATTTGATTTTTATCGTCTCCGCGTAAGCTCTACAAGCTGTACAGCCGTTTTGCACTGTTTGATTCAACGAACCATTCCACCAAAGAAGGACTTGGGCATGTTTCCACACACAGAAAAAGACTTGTGGATTTGCTGGTCAACATTAAAAATCACAAACAATTAAGTCAAGCCACCTACATCGATGCCAGGATGACGGGGAGACGACTCATCATGTTCGATCTCCGGGCGGGAGTATGCCTCTACAGTCACGACTGGCAAGGAGTTTATCTTGATGTTGATGAGTAACAGGTTTTTTAGGTAACCTCTTTTCGATCGATTCACTCATTATATTTATGAATCGTCCTTGGAAGATAGATTTGGAGTAGCATGTTGATCACTATGGAGTAGCCGTTATGGATAGTGCGCTTGAGCCCAAAACAAGAAATGGGCTTAAAGTCCAAATAACGAAGCCCAAGTTCAAATTGGACTGGCGGCTAAGTCGCCATGAATCGCCGCCATTCCCTTGTTCCTATAAACCCAGTCCTTCTAGGGTTCAAAGTTCTTAATCGCCTTTGAGAGAACGAAGCTAGCTTGAATTACTGTGCAGCTTCAGTTCCGTTGCGGGCGTAGACCAACCAAGCTCTCTTGTTTTACCTTTTGATTTGAAGCTTCCCATCTTCTCATCCAACAGAAGGGATCATACATTCTTCTGTCTTCTCAAATGTTTTTGAAGTTTTAACGGCCGATCCAAATGAGATCTCACTGGTTATTAGTGCGAGAGCTCAATTTCACCCGGCCAACAGTTTGATTCGTCGTGGGCAAAGTTTCCATCTTTCGGATTTTTCATGCTTTGTCTCGTGTTTAAGTTCCAGCGGAAACCGCCCTAAATATTTTTCAACGAATGCTAACAACTATCCGATAGTGTTGCAGTAAAAAAGAATCTAGCTTTACCAGTTTTGTGTAGTGTTTCGACTGGGAAAACTGACGATTTTTGCAATGTGATTCCAAACCATAGTTTCATTATTGATTCGCACCTGTGTGACTGATTTTAGACTGATTTGAGATCGGTATGGTTCTGATAACCTTAAGCAAAAGTTCATACAAACATTACTTAAAGCAACATGGCTTCAAAAGATGAACCAAAATTTTGCTGACTATTTGATAATAACTCAAGATATCCTATTGTTTCACCATTCCATGGTGTTACAGGCCGTTTGATAAATTCCTAAAGCTCTATTCATGAAGTGAAGAACAGTAGAACAAGATTGAATATGGTTTTTGTACAGAGTGACTATTACATGTCCTTCTTGGGCTCGAATATCTCTTCTGCAGCTTTGATTTCATTGGTCTTGGCTTCACATTCGGCTTCCAGCTGCTTCACTTTACTGCGTAGAGAAGCAGCTTCTTCTTCGAGTGCTTTCATCTCTTCTGAGTTGCTGCTGCTGGTGGTTTTGGTATCGTCTACTCCTCGAGTGTGTTTCTTGGCGGTCTCCATTGTCTTCCTTAGCTGGCGAAGCTCCCTGATGTAGTGGTGTAGCCTGTCGATCATCAGCGAAAGGAACAGCACAAATCCTGCACCAAAATGGCAGTAATCGAGATATCAAAAGTCTGAACTTTGTAGACTGTTTCAAGAACAAGCCAACCTTTGCTGATCGAAAAAGGCAAAAACTTGACATCCAGGATACCCTAGTCAGAAATCTCAAGATTATATCGAGTTTGAAAGCTGCACCAAGCGAAATTTGAAAATGCACTAGACAGTAGACCCTGATTCTGCCATTGTAACCATCATGTCAAGACATTCTGGAGTAAGACTGATAAAGGATTCATAATAGTCTATTTCTGTATTAAAAAAAAATGAAGAATCAGGTCAACAATCATGTAAGTTCTTGAAGAAAAGGCGATTATAACTAGCCAGACAGTACTAGACCATATGCAATTGACATATATGTCCATATGAAAGTAGACTACAAATTTAGAAACTAGCCCAGATTTGATATCCGATGTTATGCCCAACTGCAATTGGCAACAAATTGAAGAAGCCACAGCTGTTAATCGACCAACTGAGCAACCCTGAAACGTAGCCAGTGCAAAATTATACCATTTGCACACATCTGATGACTGATCTAACATTTCTAAACCAGCCAAACAGAAACGAAATCAAGCAATTCCAATTCCAGTTTGACAGAATCGATAAAATCCCAGGCAGAGTCTGGAAGCAATTTTGTTACCCATGAGAGAGGCTTCGAGGAGGTGGCGGGACATGAGGACCTGGTCGGTAGGATTGGGAGCACCGGCCTCGATGGAGCGATTCTGAATCGTGAACATACTGTAAAGGCTGGAGAAAAGTACCAGCAGGAGCGTTCCGGAGACAGTTTTCACAACGATGGGACCTCTCCCTCGCTTGAGCCGATCCAAGGCCATGATAACCAGCTTCCGCAGCGGCGTCTTGAACAGCAGCAACAGGATCAACACCATCTGGCCGAAGATCACTCCGTATAGAAGCTGTATCATCGCGAAAGATGAAGAATTTCGGAGGCGAATCGGAGTTGGAGTGGAGGAGAAGAATGATTGAGATCGGAGATGGCAAATTTGAGAAAAATGAGAAAATGTTGGTTTAAATGGTAAAGCAGCTCGAATGTTGACACGTGTATATTATGATGTAGTGGCCGCGTATGGCGGTTTTGAATTTTTTGTCGGCACCAGTTGACTGATCCACTATTACTATAAGTACCGGTTCCTAATCGGACCGGATCAATTCGTCAAAATCATTGGTTCGCTCGATCGGGTCATAACATTATTTTCTAATAAAAGGAACTTGATTCAATGATCAAGGAGCAACTAAAGAGTGTTCAATAAGTTAACACTTCACAAAATAACAATACAAGAGGTCCCCCTAACAAGTTAGCTGGTAAACAGTCAGTCGCGCGCTATTCTCGCGATCCGGTCCACTTGCGAAACACCATCCCTCCCGTGATGACTTGTGGTAACTTGATCTGTCTGCTCCAGTAAGCTTTGATTGAGAACAGCAATCAATAGAGCTGCTTCTTAAGGCCGGCAACGTGGCTGCTCTTCTAGAGCTCGAACAAGCACAAGACAATTTGTCAAAATGAAAGTTTGAAGTTGTCCCCTCAAGGCTAAATCTATTGCTGCAATGAGGGCATTCGCCTCCGCGCAAATAGATGCTCGAGCTCGCAGCCCTACCATAAACCACATGTCTCTGATAATCATACATTATGACATCGAAAGCTCTCTTCTAGATGTCAGTTTTGAACGACCCATCATCACACACTATTGTTCTTTAACACTGAATATACTATTATATATTTATATGGCATTCATGTTCAACTCATGAACCCCATCTATACCCAAAATGTCAAAAGAACACACCTAATTTCAACTAAAATTGCCCATTTCTTTTTAAAACGAGAACACTATACCAAAAACGCCATGGCCAGGGGGAAAATGCATACATAACACCCCTATCAAAATCAAGGTCCCCCAAAAGAGGATTCCAAAACATGGTTTTATTCACTGCAGTTTCTTCATTGCCTAGTTATACTAATTAACGAACAGGAACCTTAGATCAGCCTCCGTCAGCTTCCCGAGCGCTTCCGACGAGCCACCAACCGTCCTGAAGAGGGGGTAACGTAAGTCTAGGTGGATAACCTAAGCTATGAAATGGATGAACTAAGCTAAGAAGGTAGAAGAACTCTCACCCCTCAAAGACAAGCTCTTTCTTCTCCTGTAGCTGCAGAATCCTCTCCTCGACTGTGTTCTCAATGATGAATCGGACGATCCTGCGAGAGTGAAGAACACAACATAACTTCAGCTTTCTTATCATTTTTTCGTGTTTTACCCATCAAATGAACATACACAAGTAAAGATGGTCGACCTAATAGGCTTGTACTGTCCAATGCGGTGGATCCTATCTTGAGCTTGACGCTCGACTGCCGGGTTCCACCAAGGATCCATCAAGAAAACCTGCGTGTTTTCACGTGCAATGAAAGTCATGAACAAACAAACTTATATACAGCAAAAAGTATGAATGAGGTTAGGCCTGGGACTTTACATTGGATGCTACGGTGAGATTAAGAGCGACACCTCCGGCTTTCAAACTCATTAGAAAGATCTTGCAGTCTGGATCATCTGTAAATTTCTTTATAGCAGCATCTCTTTGTTGTAGAGTCATGCTCCCCACTAGTTGGACGCAGTTTACACCAGACTGCAAACGGATTCATCGACACTTCCCTCAGATGAACGAAATACAGTAAAATATGTGATAAGGAAGCAAATGACTGAGAGCTTACCTTAATGAGAGAGTAGTGGATGAGATCCAGAAACGAGGTGAACTGGCTGAAGACAATTCCTTTTGCTGAACCGTCCCTTTCAACCATATCTCGGATTTCCTCCCTCTGCGGAAGATGAAAAGAAGAAAAGTTGTTTAATATTTTTACATCAAAGGAAAAGGTACTAACTTGCATATCTACTGCAGTTTACATATATGACGTACCAAAGCCTCTATCTTTGTGCTCGTCTGGAAATCATTCAGTTTTATTCTGTTAAGGATACTAGCAGCTCTGAATCCCTTGACGGTTGTTTTCCGAGATTGAGAATCACCGTAAGTCTTTGAGGTGAAGTCCACAGTGAGTGGTTTTGAGCACGTAGGACACAAGGCTTGCCCCAATGAAGCAGAATAATCAAGCAAGCATGCTTTGCAGAAGACATGTTCACAGGAGCTCACCTGAAACAAAAAATACAGAACTTACTTAGGAACTAAATAGAGAAGAAGAAAAACCCAGTTCTGCTTGCAATAGAAACAGGAAATCACGATAATGGAATAGCTAGCGCACCACAGGATCATCTGCCGGATCGTGACAAACACCACAAATTTGTTCGACAACATTTTCATTAAAAGTGTTCTCCTGCCTTTGAACTGCAGTTGCAGAGTAGACCACAAGGTATGGATGATCAACTGCCTATAATTTGCACAAAAGGAAGGTAACAAGAATCAGTAAACCAAGAGACTGGCAGATTGCAAAATGAAGAGTTTTAGACGACTCCTTGGGGAGGTAGGAATAGGATAATCAAGTGACAAAGCATCTTGTAGCCTAGTGCTTCATTTACCTGGCGCAAACGAGTGAGGAGGTCAAATATATGTGCATAATTATTCATCACCGTCCCAGCGTCAATATATCTGTGACAGACCAAATATCGAACTAAATGAAAGGAAAATCGAGTGGTAGATACCATGAAAGAGATAAACACAGAATGAAACATACGTATTAAACTGTGCCCGACTCTCATTGTATAACGACTCATAGTAATCTTCTTCCTTGACGCCCAGTGTATCTCGCCTCAATTTGACCTAGAGAGGAGTGCCAACAGATATTAAATCAAGTGACCAGCTTTCTGCGAAAGAGTGCCCAAGTCAAACGCATTATAGAGAAACTTACAATTCTAGGAGGAAGAGCAAGATCAGCAGCTCGACCTTTTTTGGTCCGCCTTAGTACTATCTTCTTAAGGACTTTATGTTTCAGCAATATCATAGCCCTCCTCCCCGCATCAGAATTTCCGTAGGATTGTATTGGGTTAGAAATGTACTACCAAGACAACAAGAAGTGAAAGTTAGCATATCGGTCATAAACCCATAACACATAATAGAAGACTGCGGAAATAAGATGAACTCACCTTATTCCACCAACAAAAGTGTCTCACGGTACTGTGTTCACAGCCAGAGCAATGTTGTTTTGAACTGTAAAGAAGATGAACATTGCCAAGCCAGTTATAAAATGCTAAGGACAGTGATTCTCGGCAAGTACAAGGAGAACAGAAAAATTATTGCAGCATTCAGGCTTTAATAAACACACGATGCCCATAAATTAGATAACCAGTTGAAAAGTCCTTTAAGACCCGAATCGTACCCATAATCAAGAGTTCTGCAATCGCAATCTTTACACAAGTAATATGAATATGGTACAATCTGTAGGAATCGTACCTGCATTCAGAGTGCAAAAAAGAAAACATAAATTAGATAGCCAGGAAGGATAACGTAGAATTTACCAAAGAAGCATCATCTCACCAACGAGTATAGTTCTCCGACACGGTTCTGAAGGGGGGTGCCACTAAGTGCCCACTTGAAAGAAGAATCCAACGCAAAAACAGCCTTTGCAGTATTGCAACGTCTATCTTTTATAAAATGGGCCTATCGGAAATAGATGGGAATTAACAGTGAAATAAAACACAGATAAGAAACTGCAGAGAAACTTAGCTAAACTGAGCATACCATAGGTTCATAGAGATAAAAACAATCTAAACTTTGAGCTACAAGAGGTTTGGAAAAACTAAATCTCTCAGACCAGAATTAAGTAAGTTCAAATAAAAGTGAGCAATGTTAGTTGCCAACTAACCTCATCCAATATTATACGCTCCCAATTCACTGAATGCAGAATCGACTTTTTCTTAGCCAATGTCAGATCAAGATCGTCATTTTCCGCTGTAGATGTCTTCTTCCAATGCCCTTTCCCCTGATAAGTTGGAGTGGATTTACTGTCGAATGCATCCAAATCACTTTCTGGTAAGTCTTCTGTCTGTTGAGCTTTGAGTGTTTTCTTCTGTTGCTTAGACTGCTTTGAAGTTTTCATGGCATCAGGACCACAGAAGTATTTAAGATGTACCCACAACTTATTCCCCTGAAATGCCTTTTGACAGTACATGCATTTGTTCTTGGGTGGCATCATATACTTTCTGAATTCAGCCTCAACGATACTATATGTGGTAATAATAAAGTCATAATCTGCAAACTTCTTTGAGTTTTTTCCTCTATTTGCTCCATGATAAACCAGAACCTTGATACTTCCTTTAGTAGTAAAACGGTCAATCTCAGTAACCCACTGAGTTACAGCGACCACAGGACAAATAACAAGGGTAGTCTTGATCCTAGATGAATCATCGCTTGAACCAGATGTTGAAATTCCAAGTGCAGAAATTTTTTGTCGCATCGCTCTTCGAAGAAGTACAAGGGAGATCGCTTGAATAGTCTTCCCCATCCCCATCTCATCAGCAAGAATCCCCCCTCTAGTTTCAGAGTCTTCCTGTTTTGAAGCCCAAGCCAGCCATTCCGTCTGATACCTTAACAAAGGTATGATCAATTCTGATGGTGCCTCAGCAACTTCAGCCACAAAACCATTTTGCTGATCCAAATCCACGTCCACTTTGGAATTTTCATCGAGCCATTTCTCATGCGCTTCCTCCCATACTTCCCACAGAAGAGGCGGTGCTGATGCATCTCTTTTCTTCTTACTCCCTGATTTGTATTTCCTTTTTCTTGCCCCATAATTCACTTCCCTTCTTTGTTCTTCTTCATCACTGATTTGAGGTATTGCCAATGACAGATTCAAAGATACTGCAGGATCATCGATCGGACCTAGAGAGGCCTCTGCATGATCACCATGAGTAGAAGTAGGATTGCTGGAAGAAGCAAAGTCCTCTTGTCCATCACGGATGTCAACCTTGGCCTTTGCTTTGTGCTTCAAACCAAAATCAAGAGTTACCTCCTTCGCTGAACCTACAGTGATGCTCCACCGTGTCAAACATCCAAATGAACTCAGTAGGCATTAAATCCATCATTGCTATACAAAACCCAATACATGATAATACCTTCACTGTCAGAGCTATTATGATCAGAATCATCTGAAGGCACATAGATTTCCTCGTCCGAGCCATCGTCAGTCAAATGAATGATATCATCAGCTTCTCCCGCTAAATCACTCACTTCATCCACAGAACCTGATTCAAAGCAGGTTGGATAAACACAAGCCAACACTAATCAAATCTCCCACTCTTTCATTCATAAAGCATCCCAACACACTAGTTCTAAATTCAGATATCGATAAAACAATGGAAGATAAATGCCAGACTGTCAAGATTACTCACTCAAACCAAAGCCAAAAAAAAATCATCAATCTTTCAATTAGAACCGTGATACCATCAACAACTCTACAACCAAACACATCTACGAGCTAAAACCACCCTCAAAAACAGATTTTATATTCGCTCCATTTCCTCATCAGATAATCATTCCATGATCCCATCTACCAATTTCTCCGGGTAGGAGAAAGCGTAGTCAATTCAAAACCAAAAGCCCTAAACAGGCAAAGCAATCAATCCAACTATTCGAAATCACTCATTACTGAAACAATCAAACACTAGCAAGCCAAGACAAAAGAACGGATTCTTTTTATCATCACTAACCAAACAGCTACAAAATTCCATCCCCCAAAACAAAGAAGAAAGGCTCACATCAGAGACGGCATCCAGACTTCTTTAATATCATTTACCAAACAAACCGCTAAACTACGTCCCAAAACAGCAGAAAGCCAATAACTCATTGTAAGCCAAAGTATGAATAAGCAATCGCACCGTCATCGTAATTCTGAATCTTGGCGGCTATTTTACGAGAGCGAAGCTTCATCCTCGCCGGAAATAAGATTCTAGGTTTCCGACCCTAGGGATTACGAAATCGGAACAGATTCTCCCTCGACCGCGCCTCGTCGGGATGAAATTCCGACGGCGATGTTTCTCAGACTACGCGGTGGTGGACCGAAAATTAAGGCTTTCGTAGTGCGATGGCCGATGGTGGAGGTGGAGACCGGGAGAGACACTGTGTAGTGTGTGAAGCGGCAGAGCTAATTGGATGATAGGCGGCGGGAAACGCTTTATATAGAACGGCGCGAAAACGTAGCCACGTCAGACTTTCGGTAATCACGTTATATTATAAAATAACGTTCAAAAGGTCAAGCTTTCAGAGGAAGTTTCTGACGTGGAAATGGAAAGTATTTTAATAAATTAATACTATATATTAATAATAATATGGGTATCCACTTAATTTGTTTTTTACCTCTAGGTCAACAGAAGATATAGTAGAAATAAACAATTATTTTCGTTAGTTTCGAAAACTTACAACACCAACACGCAATTTTGCTATTAGAACAATTCTATTTAGACGTTATTTAGTTCGTTTCTAATTCCTAATATTAGAGGTAGGTAGAATTTTAATTTACCAAATTAATACCATGATCATTTTATAGAAATTACCAGATGGTCCGTTACAATACTTTTTTTTATGATGGTCTAACAATACTTTTTTTTATGATGGTCTAATCTAGAAATCCAACTAGGAGTCTAATCATAATTTCAACTAGTCAACTTTATATATCTAAAACATATACACCAAAGTGCACGGTGCATCATACCAATGTGCACGGTATGATAAAAATATAGCGTATTAAGATATACAATGCATAGTGCATAGTGAAAGTGCACTGTACACGATGCACACAGTACAAATTTGAATATATCATATCAAGATGTCTGATGCATAATACATAATAAAAATGAGCTGGACCGCCATATTTAAAAACATGATCACTTCTCGCAATCTTTCACACAAAAAAAAATAGAAACCACATTCGCCACACAAACTCAAAGAACCCATTTCTCTTATGAAAAAACCAACAATTAAGAACACGATGAAAAACCAACAATTCCGACAAAAACCTAACAAATGACAAAGCTTGAAAATGTGCATTACAAACAAATGCCATGTCACCCACTCGTGACATTCTACTCTTTCTTTCTGACTAAACGTGGGTTCAATCTCTTTTTATAATTTGCCGCTTCTGCATAATTTCACTCTTTCTGTGCAAATGTAACAAGTTACCAAACCTTCTAAAAGCTTCAAACTTTCAGAGCCCGACGGCTCGGCCACATCGAAGAGCATTGCTCGGGATTGGGTACTCGTCCCTCCACGAATTAGCCGGAGAATACACCCGAAGGTAGAACTGCTGTCCCAAGTACTGCCGGACCCAGTTCTCGGACCGCACGTTCCACATCCCAACGTTGTCCAGTGGCATGTAGATCGCTGTCCACGACTGTGGATACACCTGTTGTTGTGTCACAACGATATGAACGGATTGATTAATTATGCTCGAAATCAGTAGCATACCAATGAGGTAAAGTAACAAATTACATAGAGATTACCTGAACAGTGCAACGAGAGATGGTGTCCCTCAAGTTGTAGTTCAATCTGCTATCAGGTGACCATTGCCCTCCATCCATCCTGCAAATAAAATCGAACAACTCGGATCAAAATTAGGGATGACAATTCGGTTATGGTTAATGGTTAAACCATGGTTTTAGGCTAGATGAAAAAAGAACTCATCAAGCTTACCCAACAACGAAGAAGTTGTGACCATCAATGTGCCAAGACTGGACAGAATCCTCAGTATTCTCGAACACGAACTCAGCGAACCCTCGAAAATCAGCAGCCATGACCGATGTTGCAAGATAACCGCCCCCACCGGTCGGATTATCAGGTATGCTACCAAGGGAGAACACACCACCAATGTTGAAATGATCAGCCAGCTTCAACGGAGTGTCACCAGGTACAAACGACACACTATTCACAGCATATCTTTGCTTCCCATTAATCACGGGAGCTGAGTTCTGGACCCTCACGGTACGTGTTGTGTTGATCATACCGTAATGGTACGATCCCTGAGGGTTAGGCCTCGGTCCGCTGGCACTCAGGTTCCTCCTGAGCGACCGGGCCTGTTCGAGTGACCAGTCGATCTGGATGGTTGGTCCACCGGGGGGAGCGCCCTGGATTCCAGCTGCGGAATTCGTGTAGTGGAGAATCGAGGTTGCGGTCACGACTTGGGGAGTGAACCTTGTTGAGACTACAATGTAGTAGTCCTGAGGAGGCTGGTCTGTTGTGACTAGAATCGAGTATGATTGTCCTAAGTGGATGTCGAGCGAGTCGTATGTGTTCTGAAGCGTGTGAGTTCCTTCGACTTCGACAAGCATCATCTTGTGGCCTTGGATTCTGAAGTTGAGTCCTGTGGTGATCCCCACGTTCGAGATCCTGAACCTGTAAGTCTTGCCTGGGGACATAGTCAAAGAAAGTTGTCAACTTTTCGGATATGGTTATGTTGGTAATAACAAGATTCGATGTCAGGAACCACTCGATCAAATGCGACCATGTGGACAACAGTTACATCCTAATAACTTGAAAGTTTCAAAAAGGGAGAAAGGAATGATCAAAGTCCGGTAACGGTTAGTTACCTTGATCAACGGTGAAAGTATAGCCATTCGAACCAAGGCCATTGATGAGGATTCCATCAGGGAGAGGAGGAAGCAAGTTTCCACCATCCAAAGTTGCTTTAAGATCCTGAAACATACATTCAGCACTCAGCAAATTGCCTTACATACTCAGAGAAAGTAAAGTGCTTTCAATGTACTAGTAAACTCACAGTGTGGTTCATTTTGTACCAGTCACCAGCAAGAAATGTGAAATCACCAGCAGGGGCATCAAAGGGGATAGGGATGGCAGGGCGGCTGTGGATCTTGATGCCGCCATAGCCACCAGCAGCCTTGTGCATTCCAAGGGAAGGGAAGTAGAAGTAGCTTCCGATCTGGTCCTTCACTTGGAGCACATAAGTGAAGTTTGCCCCTGGTGGGATTGGGCAGTTTGTTCCGTACACTCCATCTTGCCACGAGTTCCTCCGCTGCTGCACTCCATTCCTTCAATGAGAAATCACACACAAACATCAACCATAACCATGAACATCTAAAGCAAAACTTGCATCCAAGCAATAACCTTTGAAGTACTTTTTGACAGTTTCTCATAAAGCGCAAGCTTGAAGCATGATCAGCAAGCCATGTTCAAGAAATGGTCCCTAAGACCCTAACAAATATGAAATAAACCCCTAAAAAAGTGTGGCCAAATTTGTAAAGCAGAGTGTTTATGAACTAACCAGGAGATGAGGAAAGGCTCATCCAAGCTGTTGAAGACACTGACAATAAGATTGTCATTGGTGACAGCTTCAATAGGTGGCCCTGGAAACTGGCCATTGATCAAGATCCCTTGCTGCTTCACACCAAGTGGGTATATGTCCCCATAAGTCACATTCCAGTTGTAGAATTTGTAAGGTGATTCCCCACTCACTAAACCCAACACCAGCAGCACAACCAAAAGCCCCCAAAACCCACCACCAGCCATTGATTTCTTAGAGTTTTCTGCTCAAAGATGGAAACTTTCTTCAAGAAATGAGTTTTTTGAAGCCTTACAGAAGAAGGAAACAGCAGCTTCTTCTTACTTCTTGGTTCTTCTTTATATAAAGTCCACCGTCATACACTTTGGCTTTAAGGAGGCTTGTCGGCGAAATATTGGATTCTCCTATGGGTTTGAAATGTGGATTTAGATCTGATGGATTCAAAAATAATAAATGGTGTTGGTTCGAAGTAAAGTGATGACTGATGAAAGCGGAGACAGCTGCCAGCCACTGTACAGAATCTGATTTCCCGGTCTGCACCGCCTCCTGCTAGCTTCTGGAGATGCGTGAAAGTTCTATTTTTTGACGTTTCTGAATTTTAGTCAATATTGAAACCCTTTTTCGTGATGTTTGTTCAATTTTTGAATGTAGTTTTTTGCTTTATAATCTCTGTGCTAATAATAATGCAGCAATCTTGATGCTTGCCGCCATTGGCGTTGTTTGTAGCTGAAGTTTGGGTGGTTTTTGTCGAAACCGGTACTAAAGTTTTTGTTTATACTGTATTAGTCTAAGAGTTTTTGTTAATGATGGATTAGGCCTATTTGGTGGCAGAAGTTTTTGTTTTTACTGGCTGAAAATACTAAATAGAGTAATGAATGTGTAGTGGGGATTGCAAGTGGCACTAATAAATAGCTGCAAATGTGCAGCTGGGGACTTACACAAATTCAAACACTGTCCTTGCAGTCAGAACTCAGATGACATAAACAATTAATACTGCCAATAAATCTAAGTTCCAAAGGTAAAAGTTGGTAAGATCTGATTTCAATTTTCAAAATAGCTTGTATATTTTCTTGCAATTTTATACATAATTTAATCAGCAGTAGAACTCCTGATTGCGAAACTAAGGATAGTAGGCAAATCTAAACCACCATCCCGAATTTTTCAAGTTCGAATTTCATCAATTACGCTTCTAAGCTCACTATTAACCTTTAAATTGTATCGAACTATTTCGAACGGAGAGAAAAGCCAAATATATAGTTTCTGCCAACTATGTACGTGGGCACATGAACAGACATCTTGAAGACGGATACGGAGCTGTGGGTGTGGTTCTCCGGCGAGATTGCGGCTCCCATGTCTCCACCATGGGACGTGTCATACCATCTATTGTCAACCTGCTAGTCCTTGAATTCATGGCAATCTGCCAAGCCCTCCTTGCAGCGCGGCGTGGACGTCCCCAGGACTCTATGTCCATTGTCTCCGACTGGGCAAAAGCGGTCCACCTCATCAACAGCTCGGTGGACGATATCCGGGTGGGCCAACTACTTCATGAATGCCGTACTATCTCACTCTCACCGTCTAGGTATTGGGTTTTTTTGGTCTTTTCACTGAGATAGGTTGGTTAAGCGTTGTAATCAAGCTTTCCATTGCTGAGTATATTCTCCACCAATCAGTCCAACACAAAAGAGAAAACACTTACAATCTCTATTGCTGATTATAGTGGTTGTTGAAAGCTACTTCAAACAATATAAATCGGTTCGTAATTCGATTAATTTGCAAATCAGTTGACACTTGATACAATTCAACTCGTAATTTAATTATCCATTTATCTGATTCATCAAATTAAAAAGGTCACAAAACGATCAAACCTAACATGATTTGACACATGATTCCATTAATACATGACCTAGTGAACTTGTAACTTCACAATGCTGCTATCAGTATCTAGTTGGCTCGTAATCAGAGTAACTTCAAAATCTGACTTGTCTACCTTGCCCCGTTTGATGTATTTATACACATAATAACGTCACCATCCAAATATTGACTCACTCGCACATCCAATTCTATGATCGTCCCCCAATTTGATGGATTTACTCGTAAAACATTCATAACTTGAAAGGGTAAATATTTGTCTATCACGAGCAATGTCTCCAAAACCATACTAATAGAGACGATCCGACCGATTGTTCCATTATAATGAAAGAATCAATCACAATTCAACTACCGTTCATAATGATTTAAATGTTTAAAACCATACCATTAGATTCACTGATTTAACGAAATCCCAATCGCATTCTAACCATGAATAAAATAATAATTAATTAATATATTGTACAATTGGCAACTTCAGTTCTTTTGTCTCTATACGAGCACCAAAATACCCCAACACAAATCCAACTAACCCTCACTGAAAAAACCTCCCAAAAATTCCCGCCTGAGCTCCGGGCAGAGAGAAATGGGGCTAATCAAGTCAGCAGCCGGAGACTTCATCCTGACCACGATGTGGGTATTCTCCGTCCCACTCCTCATAATCTCCTCCGCATGCGTCTCCTCTTCCCTCGGCGCCGAGCCCAAATCCCTAGCCTCCCTCTTCATCACCGTCAACGTCGCCGCCGTCTTCGTCCTCTTCTTCTCCACAATCGGCGCCCTCCTCGGCGGCGCGAGCTTCAACCCAACCACCACCGTCACCTTCTACGCTGCAGGCCTCAAACCGGACATCTCCCTCATCTCCCTCGCTTCCCGGTTCCCGATCCAGGCCGCCGGCGGCGTACTCGGCGCTAAAGCGATCCGACAACTCCTCCTCCCGACGAGGTTCCGCCACGTCATCGGAGGGCCGTCGCTGAAAGTGGATCTCCACACGGGAGCGGCCGCCGAAGCAGGTTTGAGCTTCCTGCTCTGTTTATCTCTGCTTTCGATTATGGTCAAAGGTCCGAGGAATTCCCTGGTCAAAGTCTGGATGCTGGCCGTGGTGACCGTTGGATTGATCTTCGCCGGAGGGAAGTTCACCGGTCCGTCTATGAACCCTGCGAATGCTTACGGATGGGCTTATGTGAACGATCGGCATCAGAATTGGGATTTGTTCTATGTTTACTGGGTTTCTCCCATCATTGGCGCCATTGTTGCTGCTTCAGTGTTCAAGCTCTTGTTCAAGAGCTCTCCTCCTCCCCCTTCCAAGCCGAAGGCCGAGTGAGTCAAATTTGAACCGACTCGATTCGACTCAAGATCAAGGTGAACTTGTAACAATTTGATAACTAGTGGGGATCATTTTGAATTGTTGTTTCATGTAGTTTGCATTGCTAGTGGTTGGTTGATTGGAATTGTTCCGTAAAAACCGGTCGAACCTGTGAGGTTAAGGGCTATAATGTTATCTTATTACTTGTTTATTGCCACAATAAGGTTAAACCCATTAGAGAATGACTATCAAAGTGTCCAAATTGGTTTTCACCAACTACATTTTCAATATGAAAATCTGTTATGATCTATGAAAGGAGAAACAAAGAACAATGAAGTGTTTGGAAAGGGGAACTCTTCTCTTCTTTTCTCAGTTAACCAGAAGCCATGGCATTCTTCATCAACAGAGAAGCACTGGGAATCATTATCCTCTGGTCAAAGGATAAAAAACGTCAGCTACTTTAAGAACTAGAGAAGTGGGAAAAACTGACATTGGAGAAGTGTTGTCGTACCTTATGATGAGCCTTCTTTTTCTTCTTCTAGCTCTAGCTAAAGCAGCAGCCATGGCAGAGAAGGATTCCTGGTTCTGCATTTTTTGCTACTGGTGGAAAGAGCCAAGAGACTGATGATATAGAGTTTGGTTTGGGTATTGAGATTCAATGAACTTGGTCAGTGGAATGAACAGTGGGAAATGGCACTTTAGTCCAAAGTTGGTTTCTTGGAGCATAGTTCAATGGTGGACATCATCAAAAGATTGGAACTTTATTGCTGGCATTTGCATCCAAAAGCAATTAGAAAGGGGGGAATTTTTTTACCTTTTCAGATTTGCCCTTCTTCTTCTGCAGCTAAAATCAGGTACATGGGCGAGTTTTGCAGGTGGCGTTGGCAGAGCCATTATTGGTGGGAATAGTATTCCCTATCAAACATCAAATCCTTGGCCTGGAAGGATTAGTATTGTTGTAAATTGTAACATATATATTCTTCCTCCTTGATTTGCTAGCTCTCGAGGATCGATTTGAATCGGACTTGCATTTTAGGAGGCTGCAAATCCACGAGAGGATTGATACATCTTTTGTTCTAATCTTCACATCTTTCAGCTGATGTCGCCAGTTGTAATGTTCTTTAAACCCCACTCTGTCATCTTCTAATCAGTAAGCAACACGGCGTTCTCAGAATCTAATGATTTCAAATTTGGAGATCAATCTGATGATTAGTTTTTGAGTTCTTCTCATATGGATGTTGAGAATTGAACCTTAATTCTCTCCCTGATACAGTACACCATCAACCACTAGGCTGTCCTTGTTTGATATGTAGTTGAAACATTCAATACCATCGTATAATGAGACTGTTATGTCCGTTATTACCCCATAAAAGCACATCATAACCCAAACCCTCCAAAACCACACAAAAACCATTACAAATTAACAATTTTTTCTAATTGTTTTTATGGTACGGACTCTCAAACCATATTGTTCATATTACGGAACGTTATCAAAATCAAACTGACATACGAATTGTACTTCATCAAATAAACCCAAACAATACTACGAACTGTACTTCATCAAATAAACCCAAACAATACGACTATAATTATCCACAGCCAAAGAATGAATGGCGCTAGTGAAAATAGTACCCGATAATCCCCAAATATCATAATTCAACATTTCTATAATTTTTGAAGTTCAGAAAATTAGTTTCTCCATCCGTTAGCATGTACATAATACAACCATGGCTAAACTAACTTATGCACAAAACAAGAAACAATAGAACAAGATGTCGTTAGAAAATGCGACAAATCGAACAATTTTTTTGAAAACAAACCTCTTAAACTTACAATCTACGTGAAATTTTCTTTCTATATGAACGACTCTGTGCAATTGCTATTGGAAATCCACCACAAACACAATTACAATCTTAGGATTGCTCTCAAACTTAATTACCCATCGTTAGCCTTGTCACACACGAAACAATTTGATATGGAAAATTGGGTAGCTTTCGTATCCTTGTTGATAGTGGCGGTTTGTTCAAGTCTAGCATCTGCAATGGATCCTGCTAATCTCCAGGATTTTTGTGTGGCCGACACTAGTGCCAATGTGATGATGAACGGTTTCGCCTGCAAGAATCCGGCTACGGTTCAAGCTAGTGATTTCTCCTTGAGCGGGTTTCACATCCCCGGGAACATCTCGAATGCGTTGGGGTCGAAGGTTACCCCTGCTATGGTGGCTCAGATTCCAGGTCTGAATACGCTGGGAATCTCGTTAGTTCGCATTGATTTTGCTCCTTGGGGTGTTAACCCTCCCCACACGCATCCTCGTGCCACTGAGATTCTCATTGTCATCGAAGGGTCCTTGGAGGCTGGATTCGTCACATCGAACCCTGAGAACCGTTTGATTTCCAAAGTCCTTCACAAAGGTGACGTGTTTGTCTTTCCGATCGGGTTGATCCACTACCAGCGTAATGTTGGGAACGGAAACGCGGTGGCCATTGCCGGATTGAGCAGCCAGAACCCCGGAGTCGTCGGTATTGCCAACTCCGTTTTTGGCTCAAAGCCGAACATCTCAAATGGCATGCTTTCTAAGGCTTTTCAAGTTGACAAACTTGTAGTCGAGCAGCTCAAAGCCAAGTTCTAAAGAAACTCGAGCAAAATTAAGATGTTTTAATTTTGTATGGATGAATTTAAGCAATGATCAAGAAGCTTTGAGATTTGTTTTCCCCCAACAACTTTTAAATTGTTTTATTTATTTGTTTGTTTCTTATTCAATAACAGTAGTAGACTAATTATGTATCTCCATTTTCATCAGCAATCATGCAACGATATTTATATATTTGTCAGGTAATTGGTTTAAGAGTCATTCTCCCAAAATTAAGTATGAAATGCTTCACGAAGTTTGTCCAAATACAAGACGGTGTGCTGCCTATTTCACTATTATCCTTACCGGAAATGTTCGTCTTTGTCGTATAGAGGAGTCAACATCATTTTCTCTCTTGGATCAAGTCAATAATGAAACTCCTAAATACCAAACAAAATCGTTCCAATGCGCCAAAGATTGTTCAAACAACACAATAGTTTATTGTATTCGTATGAGACGTTCACTTAAATAATAATATGTATCCTAGGAACGACCATTGGCAAGTAAGTTCACAACCTCGTAACCCTAGTGATCATTCAGGGCAACAACACAATCCATTCATATGACATAATGGTGGTCTCACTCTCAAGCGCAATGGCTTAATTATGCGTGATCAAGATCATGGAAACCAGGAATGGAATGCTCATAGGAATTTCAATGACGGGGATGGACATATATATGTAGCTACTGAGGGTTTTTCCGATCGAGGTTTATGAGGCAACTACTTTCTCGGGTTTTGGCATGTTGCTTTTCCATTGGTTGATGTAATATGATGTGGTACTCTTTTGTTGCTTTCTCCGGTCATTAATTGTAGTTTTGGATTCGTTGTGCTAGAGTTTCTGCTCCACGTCAGTCTTTGACAAAAATCTCTTGTTGCGCCACTTATTCCACCTTACGCGGTGTTTTTGATTTTTTTGCTGCTCCAAACTTCCAGTTGCATTTTAATTAACGGTGCCAAACAGACATCGAATAAAAAAAAACCAAATCGAAATGGAGAAGTTGAATTTCCTTGGTAAGAAAAAAAGAACACAAATCTCAATGAACTTTGGATTGAAGTGTACAAAGCTGCAAAATTCCGAGGGTATGATGATATATTGTGATCAAAGAAATGGCTAAATTTTACTTCTTTAATTTCCTCCCATATCTCACAGCAAAAAAGATAACTATGAGCAATGTTCTTTGGGTTTTGTTTATGCTAATCCCAGTGAATGTGGTGTGCCAAGTTATATATAAAGAGCAGTCACAGACCATAAAAATCTCATGTTCTCAGCATATGGATTATGCATGTTTGTTATATTCATCCAAAATGTGTTGTGGTGTGTAATTCATGACCATTGTTAAACTAACATATATAATTATTTTCCGATCGTGACGCCTACTCGATTTTCGACATTAGATAGTGATATATCATACTTATGAAATGATGCCCTTTACTAGAAAACTGAAAATTGATCATCTCATTTAGATTAAGATTTAAGTCTAAGAAACATAAACAATGAGTTAAAACAACCCATTAACCCCAACTGGAAAATAAAAAAGGGGTTAATGTAAACACATTTAATCCATAGGAAGCATATATCTTAATCTACTTCTCTAGAAATTCCATTGGAGCTTCTCAATGATGCTCTTATCCACCTGGAATGCCTTGGTGAGAATATCGGTCGCAATATCAGGCTTCGAGCCAAATACGGAGTTGGCAATGGTGATGACTCCCGGGTTCTGGCTGCTCAAGGCGGCAATAGCTACCGCATTCCCGTTTCCAACATTACGTTGGAAGTGAATCAACCCAATCGGAAACACAAACACATCACCCTTCTGAAGGATCTTGGAAATGAGACGATTCTCCGGGTTCGACGTGACGAATCCAACTTCCAAAGTGCCCTCAATGACTGTCAGTACCTCGCTGGCCCGTGGATGAGTGTGAGGAGAACCAACTCCCCATGGAGCATAGTCGATACGCACCATCGAGATTCCCAATGTGTTAAGTCCAGGAATCTGGGCCACTGTCACTGGGGTCACTATAGATCCCACGGCATTGGCTGTGTTCCCGGGGTTGTGGAGCCCGTTGAAGGAGAAATCGCTCGCCTGGACCGTTGCAGGATTCTTGCAAGCGAATCCATTCATTCTCACTGCACAACATACGAACCATAAACTAGCTCAATGAGTACGTACAAACAATGTAAATCGATCTTTTAACAACTACTACACTATCGCACCTTGGTTAGACGAATCGGCCACACAGAAGTCCTGGAGGGGAGAAGGATCAGCAGCAGAGGCGAGATAACAAAACGCGAGAGCTACCGCTAGCAATAAGGTCGACATAGCATACTGATTTGACATTGCTTATTACAAAGATTTGAATGCTATAGAAAGATTGGTGAGTTGAGTTTGATGGAAAAAGAATGGTGTGATGGGTTCTATTTATATGGAAGCTTATGGTGTTGTTGATTCACTATCCACAAGGCTGGATTAAACTATTAAGTTGGATTACCGGCTTCATGGTACAAGGTGCAGTACTAGTTATTGCCAGGAAGGTACTCATTGATTAATTAACAATGGTTCATTCTAAATTGTTAACTTTATTGGTTGCTTAGTTAATCCAGCTTGGCCACGGTTGATTAAGTCTAATTATAGGGTTGTTTTTTGGATGATTGTTATGATAAGTGTTCATGTTAATGCAAACTCCACTCTCTGCACCACAACTATATGAAATTTATTTTATTTAAAGGGTATCGGTACAAATCGATAGGCAATAAAGAGAAACGAAATCGATCGAGACAAGTGATAAAAAAATCACGGGGGGAATTTTTGTGGGGAAAAATCATGAGTGCAAAACGATGACAAAAGCCTATCATGATGAGATGATTTACAACTCATAAGGATTTACAAAATGACTTGAATATCTCATACGGATAAGCTAGATGTATTTAATTATTTATATTAGGTTGTCTACAACTCAAATTGAATAGTACAACTGGTCCAATCGTTTTGACACAAGAGAATAATCAAATTTCAATAGGAATTGTGACCTAATTTTAGGTTTTAATTTCTTTCTTTATAATACGGACCGTCTCATCCAAATTAGGCACAAAATCTTTCAAACTCCTTTTTGGATATAATAACTTGACCATTGCATGTCGAAATAAAGTTGTTATAAAGTAAACTCGTGTACCAAAGGTTGCTTTCTATTTTGTACCGACCGAGAGGTTTCTATCTGACAAAAAATACTCTTAACAATTGCGGAAGTTATATAGCCGTTGCATCATACCCAATTGGTGACAGAAATATCTATGTTTCGATGACATTAGAAAGCGGTCACCAATATTCAGGCAAGCTATTATTTCTCTATTAGCTACTAGCTACATTAGGCGCTTCGTCGGTGGCGAACGGAGATATATTTTGTGACGAAATGAAGAATAAGGATATTTTCGTCCCAAAAGTCAATATTAGTAGTAATGGAATTATAATTCCAATGGCATTAATCCGAAAGGTTACGTCGTACAAAAACAACTTAAATAGAAATGCAAAACAATTCGTCACAAAATATTGGAGCACATGCAAAACAATCTCTGCAACTTCATCACAAAGTTTTTTATAACCCTAAACCCCAAATTTCATCACAAAAGTCCGAGTATTAAAGAAACTAGGTCATTTAGCTAGTTGTCTAGAATTTCCACTTGATTTGTTGAACAATGCCTTGGTCGACCTGGAACGCCTTGGCAAGAATGTCGGTGGCAATGTCAGGCTTCGATCCGAACACAGAGTTGGCAACAGTAATAACTCCGGGGTTCTGGCTGCTCAAGGCAGCAATAGCCACTGCATTCCCATATCCAACATTACGTTGGAAGTGAACCAACCCAATCGGGAACACAAACACGTCACCCTTCTGAAGTACTTTGGAAATGAGACGATTTTCGGGATTCGACGTGACGAACCCTACTTCCAGAGTGCCCTCGATGACGGTCAGAATCTCGGTGGCCCGCGGATGAGTGTGAGGAGAGCCGATTCCTCAAGGAGCATAGTCGATGCGCACCATCGAGATTCCAAATGTGTTGAGCCCGGGTATTTGAGCCACCGTAACCGGGGTCACAACAGATCCCACTGCATTGCCTGTGTTCCCAGGGTTGTGGAGCCCGCTGAAGGAGAAATCGCTCGCCTGGGCAGTCGCAGGATCCTTGCAAGCGAAGCCGTTTATTTTGACTACATTGAAAAACACGATCAAATTTCAATCAAACACAGGATGACATTGTAAAGATGGTAAAGTATCGAATGACCGAATCGGTCATAGAGAGGAACGATTAACGACATTATACCTTGATTGCTCGAATCTGCAACGCAGAAGTCCTGAAGGGGCGAAGGATCGGACGCTGAGGCGAGATAGCAGAACGTGAGAGCTACTCCTAGCAAGAAGGTTACAAACATAACAGCTTGATTCGCCATTGCTAAAATTGCTAGAGAGCTGGATATATATTTGACTGTGTTTATAATTGAAGATCATGGGCTCCATTTATAATTGAAACTGACTCAGTAAAGTTAAATTTCATTATCCCTGTGACGAATATCTCTCTGTTTATTACACTAATGAAGGAACAAAGTAGAGCCGTCCACACAAGGCAGGATTTATTATAATTTAAACTTTGGGGATTCCATCAATCCTGGAATATAACTAAAGCCGGCTCCGATTAAGAGCGGTTTCCGAACCTTGAGTCGGGTAAAACAATAAGTGGTTCGACTTAAAACAATATGGCAGAGCAGAGACCTAGCTAACATTTTTTAAATTTAGTCACAAAGTACAAATTCGAGTCGTTTAGTTGTCTAGAACTTCGACCGAATTTTACGAACCACCCTCTTGTCCATCTGGAACGCCTTGGCAAGAATATCTGTCGCAATGCCAGGCTTCGACCCAAATATGGAGCGGGAAATACCGACGAGACCCTGGTTTTGGCTGCTCAGAACGACAATAGCAACCGCATTTGCACATCCGATATTACGTTGGTAGTGAACCAACCCAATCGGGAATCTCTACTGGAAGAAAATGGTCTTATCTATGAGGAAGCTTTTGCAGTCTCTCTCTTTATAAATCATAACTCAATGCTGAACAAGGGAATGGAAGAATTAGGGGTGGCCAACCACGAACATTTAAGTGTAGTTATGGATTGTTAATCACGGTTTCATCGAAACCGTGGGCAACCGGTCACTGTTTTAGTCAAAATGGTGACCCGTTTGTCACGGTTTTGTGGAAACCATGACGAACTAGTCATCGATCGTGGAATGAATGTACCCAGCGGCTGAAAAGATCAACTCTGGTAGGAGGAATCTGGTCAATTTTGTTGTTTTGCTGTTGTTCTTCAATGTTCACACGAACCTTGATTCCTTGACTCTGTCCCTCCATTTGTTCTTAGATCTTAATCCAAGCAAGTGTTACCGATGGATTCACCTATCTTAATCCAAAACTAGATATTCATTTAGTTTGAAACAGTGAAATATAAGTATCAAATTAGTGGTCACTCATGTAATTAATTAAGCTTATAAATCTATGGTGGACTCGTAATAATCGGCTACTTTACTATCTTCACGTCTTTAAGTTGATGTAGCCAACTCCGATGCTCATTAAACCCTCCTCCTCCACTGTCCTCGGTGAAAGGTTTTCAGCAAACAAACACAACTCGAGTTTCAAGTGCTTGACGATATTTGGAAGTTGAGTATGATCTACTTCTTCATCTTTAAAGGTTTGCTTTGTATTACACAGTCATAATTTTTTTTTTGAATTAGCAGGTGCATGATTATATATATCAATAAATTTCTAACTTTTTTCCAAAATGCTTGCAAGAAGTTAGTCAATTTGACAACTTTAAAGATTAAACATACAACATTATCCTACGTCTAAAAAAATGTTTTTTATAACTTCATTTGGTTATTATTTAAAGGGGTTAACATGGTAAAACTTTGATTTTTAGACATTCCCAACATGCATGTGAAATATTAGCTAATTTGAAAATTTTCAATTTTCATGTCAAAATTGATTTCTAACCTATCGAAATTGACCATTTTCACAAGAAAATTTTTAAATTTTCAAATCGACTAATATTTGACACTGAGGTTGGAAATAACTAAAAAATTAAGTTTCATTATGGTAACCCTATAAATAATGATCAAACATAGTTAAAAATCAATTTTATTCGGTGTTATTTTAGCATGTTGAAAAATAAATTTAACTTTATTTGGCTATTATCTGAAGGGTTTAACATGGTGAAACCTTAACTTTTAGTCATTCCCAACATGCATGTAAAATATTAGCCAATTTAAAATATTTCAATTTTCATGTCAACATTTTCGATTTCCAAAACGGTTAACCTATCAAAATTGACCATTTTCACAAGAAAATTTCAAATCGACTAATATTTTACATACATGTTGGAAATGGCTAAAAAATCAAGTTTCATTATGGTAATCTCTATAAATAATAATCAAACATAATTAAAAAATAATTTTACTCGGTGTTACTTTAGCATGTTGAAAACTAAATTTAACTTCATTTAGCTATTATTTGAAGGGCTTAACATGATGAAACCTGAATTTTTAGCCATTTCCAACATGCAATGTGAAATATTAGCCAATTTGAAAAAATTTAATTTTCATGTCAAAATTATCGATTTCCAACCTATTGAAATTGACCATTTTCACAAGAAAATTTCAAATCGACTAATATTTGACATGGATGTTGGAAATGGCTAAAAAATCAAGTTTCATTATGATAACCCCTATAAATAATTATGAAATGTAGTTAATAATCAATTTTAGTCGGTGTTATTTTAGCATGTTGAAAAATATTTTTAACTTCATTTGGCTATAATTTGAAGGTCTTAATATGGTGAAACCTCAATTTTTAGTCATTCCCAACATGCAATGTGAAATATTAGTCAATTTAAAAAAATTCAATTTTCATGTCAAAATTGTTGATTTTCAAAGGGGTTAGCCTATCGAAATTGACCATTTTCACAAGTAAATTTCAAATCGACTAATATTTGACATGCATGTTGGAAATACATAAAAAATCAAGTTTCATTATGGTAACCCATATAAATAATGATCAAACGTAGTTAAAAATTGATTTTACTCGGTGTTAGTTTAGCATATTGAAAAATGTTTTTAACTTCATTTGGCTATTATTTGAAGCGCTTACCATGGTGAAACCTCAATTTTTAGCCATTCCCAATATGCATGTGAAATATTAGCTAATTTAAAAAAATTCCATTTTCATGTCAAAATTGTCAATTTCCAAAAGGGCTAACCTATCGAAATTGACCATTTTCACAAGAAAATTTCAAATCGACTAATATTTGACATGCATGTTGGAAATGGCTAAAAAATAAAGTTTGATTATGGTAACCCCTATAAATAATGGTCAAACGTAGTTACAAATCAATTTTACTCGGTATTATTTTAGCATGTTGAAAAATAATTTTAACTTTATTTGGCTATTATTTGAAATACTATGGTGAAATCTCAATTTTTAGCCATTCCCAGAATGCATGTGAAATATTATTCAATTTTAAAAATATGTCAAAATTGTCAATTTTCAAAGGGGCCTGTGAAAATTGGCAATTTAGATTTAAAAATTCAAATCGGCTAATATTTGACCTACATGTTGGAAATTGTTAAAAATTAAGTTTCACTCTGTTAACCCCTGTAAATAATGGTTAAATGAAGTTAAAAATCAATTTTTGGGTGTTATGTTAGTGTTGAAAATGGTCAAATTGGCTTAGTTTTTGCATACATGTGGTGGAAAACCGGTAGAAATCCAAGCTAAAATTTTTTATGGTCAAATTTAAAAGTTTATTACATGTGTATTCATATTTCTCTTATGAGCTTAATTGTGTGGTCGGATAAGATATGTTTGATAAAATGAATGATTTTTGTTTGGTTAAACAATTTCAAAAACATGCACTTACTCAGGACTTGGATATTCTTCCATTGGTAGTCATGGTTTGAGTACTTTTCCATTTGAGTAAAAAATTTAGATTCCAACAAAATACATTTTAAGAGTTAACTTTCTCATTCTCATCCAAATTTCATTCTACATTCTACCTGCCAAACATACCGTCAATAATTCAGTGGCCAAGCTTGTGGGCTCACACAAGAGTTAGGACTTACATTACAAGATAAATATTGGGTAAAGGTCCAACTGTTCCAAGCATCTACAAGCCCGTATAAGGCAGTGTTTGTTTCTACATTTTTTGCTCTTTGTCGAATTTCTCTAATTATTTCATAATAATAGATTTATCAATGCAATTTCTTTTTTCAAACTTTGTTGTTGTTGAATGTCTACCTACCACAAATCTGAAGATCCCAAGTGGACCCTTGCAAATCTAATAATTTTTATATCTGTAGATGATGTTAGCTCTACTAATTAAAATCAATATAAACCTAGATTATTTTTCTTAGAAATTTCATTTGGTCTTCATAGTTAAACCTTATTTTTACCAAGAAAAAAGGGATATTTCATTATAATTTGATTGTCAACAAGAAAAAAGGAGTTTCCTACCTAAAAGGTTAAATGGTTGGGTGGGTTTAGTTGTTGAACTAAATTAAAAATCCTTTTTTTTGGGTAGAAAAGTTAAAAATTATTTTTTCATAAATAAACTAAAATTAAATTTTTTTTTCTTCTGATATTATCGATTGTATCAAATCAAACACGATTGAGATTTTATTTTCCATTTTACCATTTTTATTAATAATAATCAGGACCTTGGGCCACCCTTTCGACCAAAAAATTGGTTTGCATAATTAATTGCACTCATTTCGTAGAAGATAATGAAACTACTTTAAATAGCCTCAATGGTTTTGTGTGTTGTCTTCTAACTATTACTAAAGTGATTCATTCGTGTCATCAACATTGTTTCTTAATTAATTATATTCACTATCATTTGCTAGCAATTGTAGATCAAACTTTGAGCTTTGATGTAACATACCAACTACCATATGCTTCTAGCTAGGTATTCATGGTTTTCCATTCGATAGGTCCGTACGTAGGTTGTATTCGGCCATTTGCTAGCTAGGAGCATGTGCGGAATTAGGAATTTAGTCCGGAAAAGTATATACAAAATATTGATTTAAGATATCGTATGGATCAACCATTTCGGTCCAGTGAACAACTACCATGACCTTATTATATTCTAGAATCCCAATAGGTCGAAACTTTAAGTTCTTTCACAAACTATATTGTACAGTCTACCAAACTTTTTAACCCAACACTATCGTACGTACTACTAATTAACATCAAGTTTTCGGTGTCAACTCTCGTCAAAATGGTGTCGTTTGTTGCGGTATCTAGGGTGGCCAGGGATGACTAGTAGTTAGTTGGCTCAAGTCGATGTGCTTACGTCCATTAACACGTCATAGGGTCATTAATTTTGGACATTGGGATTTTTTTCCAATTTTTATTTTCTGTCTTTCTCATTTGTTAATCTTCTGGAATATGGCTGATTTGAAATTGTGAAGAATAAGGCACTGACAGATGAACTACTCAAACCCTGTCCATACGATAGCTCAAAGGCAATTTCCACCTGAAAAATGTTTCTCTGAAAATTAAAATTACAAGGTTTCTTAATTGGATAGGTGGCCACCAACTTTCCACATATTATACATTAGTTAAATCTCAACTTTAACCTAATATCAACTTACCAAAGTCCATCGGGCGCAGATCCAAAATGATTCAACTTCTTTATTATGTAATATAAGATGATATTTGCATTTTTCTCAATTTTTTATAGCTCGGAACATAATGAAACTCGAAATCATCCTAAGAATAATAAAGAATTCTCACTCCAAATAAGTGATTTGTGGCTATAAGTACCTGTTTCTAGATGAAGTGACAATCCTATAGAAATTTCATTATTCACGACGAAATATTCATCATCAGTCAAGAAATTAGAGATTCTTAATTAAAATGTCTTCGCAACATGTGAAGCGCAACACTAATTACTTTGATGTACTATAAACAGGAGATTATCCGCATTTTAACAGGAGGGAAATAAATATCCAATTGATGAGTTACTAAGCCTCCCGAAAACAACTTAAAACCTCACTCAACACCCCACTCTGCGGAGGTGGCGGCTGCTGTGGTGCGCCATAATGACGACACTATTGAGTTCGACTGCATAATTGCTCAATAATGTCGTGATATTCGTTTCTCTCACCCTATTTTTCAAGTGAAATTTGTTAAAAAAAATAATAATAAAATCGCTCATTTAATTGCTCGTCGGTCTTAAAAATGAAAAAGATAATGTAAACTACATTTTGAAAAAATATCAAACTGTTTGAAAATTTATTTTCATATCCCAACTGGGCCATTATACGATTCAACTAACCTAGTAACCTTGATACTATTATGGAAAATAAAAATAAAATAAAATAAAATAAAATAAATAAATTACAATATCCGTCGGCTAAAACAAACAAAATAAAGAATCTTCTCTACCAAACCCAACTGACTTAAAAACCTACTTCCGCTTCCCCCTTTCTCTCTACATCTCTGGCTCTCTCTATATCTCTTCATCTCTTTCATTCTCCGACTATTGATCGGCCGGCGGTGGCTGCGTTTCCACATCTCCGGCGCCGACAGTGGGGGGAGGAGACTGTCTTTTATATTGTACGTGAGTAATGATGATCCTGAAGGTATTGGCGCGGCTCAATCGGAAGACATGGCTAATAATATTGATACCAGATGATGGATGACCGAATGAGTAAATATTGATAAGATTGATGATGATTAATTAGCCATGTGATTTTGATTGAGCCGCGTCAATATCCTCCTCTTCTACTCACTTGATCTTCCGGCGAATCTCCGATCTCATCCCTCCGACCATCATCATCGGTAAGGTTTCCCTTTATTGATATCTACGTAATTATTGATTAGTAATTACTCAGTGGCGTATCTAAAGGAGCCTTTACTAAGTTAGAGCCCTCTCTTTTAGGTTATGACTCAATTTATTTTCGAGTGTATATGATATTGCATAATATTTTTAATATTTTGAAATTAATTAGTATATTTATTGTATGCGGTCTAATACATTTTAAATTTCATATAATTCTATCCAATATAATTTACCGTTTTGAATTAGCCATTAATTTTACGGTTTTGGATATTCGTTTTTATTAGTTCTGAACAGGGTAAACGAAGAATTTTGGATAAAAAATTGAATTGGAATACAGAATGGATACCTAGTGTACCAATTTTATCCGAGACTAGTATCCCTACCCGTCACGTTCTCCAACTCTATGATATAGCCAAGTTTTCACAGTACTATAAGCAGTTTATGCCTATTCACAAGGTACATGTTCAGTAAATTAAGCTCTTCTAACTAAGTTATTTGCGAGCATATATAGGTTGGTAAAATGCTTAACATTTGGATTCTGATGTCCCTTTATGTTCTGATCTAATCATTTCTTTCCAAATATTCTATTTATAAAAGAGAATATATATTATTATTAGATGAATAGTATTTGGTATTTTTTATGCGGGTTTTATTTTAAGTTTAATAAGATTTTATTTTGAGTTTATCAGGGTTTTATTTTGAATTTATTAGGGTTTTATTTTGAGCTCACATATTATCTTTTATAGGTCTTGTGATATTTTTCATTCTTCATTTTTCTAATACGTTTTCTATAACAAAAGAAAAGATCATCTAAAATTCATGTAGGTTATAATCTCATATCGGACCAATCGATTAAAATTTACTAACATGTAGACCTCTTGAGATGAAGACCCTAGGTTCGGTTTGCATACATAGCTCACGCATTTTTCCCTGGCTGGCTAGGGTTTCTAATCAGTGCTTCAAAAACACATATATAATAAGCTTCCTATCGAATTCCAGATCGAAAAGTGAGGAGTTCGTGTCTCATAGGTTTGGTTCGTGAGTTTATTGCGATTAATAAGAGGACCATTCCCAATTTCCCAATTAAGTATGTCAAAATCCTAGCCGTTTATCATTCGACTCTCGATCTGACGATTGGAATCTTCTGTAATAATCAAAGATGACACTTCACCACTCATTCTTAGCCAGAACTTCTCCATTTCCGGTCGTCGGACCTCGGCAGCCCCAATACAACAATTTTGAAAAATTTGGTTTTTATTTCTATATTTGTTTCAATTCAACTCTCACAGTGTCAGTGCCTAATTTTGTCCGACGTGTACATGTCTGTCACCTTATTAATTAATGCGGTGGAATTAGTTGGGCCAGCACACCACTCACAAAAAATAATAATGTTGGTGATCATGGAAAGAGCAATCCTTGTCAGCAGTAGCTTGGAATGGGATGGCTCGAGATCACCGTGTATTAATAAGAGCCATATTTCCAAATTGGTGGTAGCTATTCGATTTCCGATTCATAACTCAAACGATATATTGAGCGAGCTATTTCGATACATGCTCTTTGCCAGACACGGCTAACTTTTCAACTGAAATGACGTTTGATTCACAAATTTTTGACCGATTTTTTTTTATCCATTTGTACTATTCTTTTATAGTTATTTGATCGTCTCTCATATTCATTGTGTTATTTTTTATAATTTTATGACGTTTAAACTTACTTCATATTTTCATTATACTTTCACCATAAAATTTCCCACCGCATAACGTAAGCCAGCTATTTCTAGTTCTATTTATAAAATGAGAATATGAATTATTATTGAATGAATAGTGTTTCGTTCTCTTATGATGGTTTTATTTTGAGTTTATTCAGGCTTTATTTTGAGTTTATTATAGGTTTATTTTGAGCTCACATATTACCTTTTTTGGGTCTTGTGGTATTTTTCATTCTTCAATTAACATGTTTTTAAATGGTCTCGCACTTTTATTTTGCTAATAAGTTTTCTATAGCAAAAAAAATCTTTCTATAAAAGGAGAATATGAATTACTATTGAATGAATAGTGATTGGTTCTCTTAAAAGGGCTTTATTTTGAGTTTACTACGGCTTTATTTTGAGTTTACTAGAGCTTTATTTGGAGTTTACTGAGGCTTTATTTTGAGCTTACATATTATCATTTATGAGTCTTATGGTATTTTCCTTCAATGTCTTAAATTATCTCGTGCTTTCATTTTGCTACTACGTTTTCTATAACGAAAAATAATTAGCTATAAAAGGAGAACATGAATTACTATTGAATGAATAGTGTTTGATTCTCTTAAGAGGGCTTTATTTTAAGTTTACTAGGCTTTATTTTGAGTTTACGGGATATTATTTTGAGCTCACATATTACCCTTTATGGGTCTTGTAATATTTTTCATTCTTCAATTGACATATTTTAAACTGTTTCGCGCTTTCATTTGTTAATACGATAATAAAAAAAATACATATATATATTTTAAACTTTCAATAGCATCGCGCACAGATGATTCTAATTTATATATAAATACACATAGAGACATGCAGGGAGGCAGTGACGTGGGAGTATCATCACAACTTCATCATCCCTTTGTTGACAGAAATTAACAACAAAACTTCAAAATCAATTCTGATAAAACACAAAACCTTCAAAATCAAAGGCACCCACCCACTAAGCATGCACGTACTTTCGTTTATCATCGTGATTCATGTGTCATGCAACGTAAGCTATATGGGCCATACAGCCCATCGGAACTATAAGCAAGCCCGTGCTTAATATGGGCCTTGGCCTGGCCTGGCCTTCACATGAGTCAGCCTTTAACGAACGGTCTAATCTGGCTAGAAAATTTTGAAAACTTTCATCCGATTCAATTCATGATTTGAGTGAGCTAAAATCTAACAAATCATCACTCGCCCGGTTTAAATTTCAAAAATCACAGTTCAGGTGAATTATGACCTAACTGACCCATTGATTAGTAACCGAACTCATACCCTTGCTAACTCATAACCTGTAATTCGATTATTCTAATTTGTGACCGTCTAACCGTATATTTATAAGCTTGATAACAATTCAGTACAAATTCTGATAGTTTATATCTTTTTTTCACTCATTTTAATTTCAAATTTTGATAATAATAATCTTTCAAATAATAAACTTATACCATAATCTTTCAGATATTTTACTATTCTAGCTTATTTTAACTACAGAAAAGTCAAAATAACGAACTATTACAAACACAACCTCATCATAAAGACATTCTCAATATGTATTACATGAATCAATTTGCCTTCAATTCAAATACTTTAATATCCATACACTATCCACGTCCACACATAACAATTCTCGAATTTACCATACCATAAAAATACCCAACCATTTCTGACTTTACCCTTATTGACCGAGTTGAGTTCGGACGGATAACCATAATTTGATCAAAATATTTTGAATTTTCACCATATTTAGAACCGTACCTGGAACTAACAGGTCAGCATAACAATATGCGATTCAACTTCTTAAACCGGTAAAAATCATAGTCGGATCTTAAATACATTATGTTGGGTACTCCTTCGTGATCAAATTGGTCGAACCGTCCAACCAATCGATTTGCCGTTTTGCGGGTTTGTGTGGAAGGCAACGAAGGCAGACATCTAACTCACTTCCCCTCCACAGAGAAATTCATCAAACGAATCAAAACCTTTCCCTCTAATGAACTCTATCCAAATCTTCTTCTTCCTCCTCCTCCTCCTCTCATCTCCCTCCCTCAAATTCCTCTCCAAACTCCATTAGCAGCAGCTATGCCATTTCACTTCTCCGCTTCTTCACCTCCTCTCCCCTCCTCTTCCTCCTTCCTCAAACCCTCACTCCAAATCCCCAAACCCCATTTCCACCACCCACCAAATCTCCACCCAAACTCCCATTTCCACCACCCACCACTCCGCCGCCAGCTCCACCGTCCCCCCACGGCGGTAATCGCCGGCCTCGACATCGGCAACCTCGACTCCGTCCTCGAAGCAGCCGGAGTCCTCACCGCTATCATCGTCGTCCACGAGAGCGGCCACTTCCTCGCCGCCTCCCTCCAAGGTATCCACGTAAGTAAATTCGCCGTCGGGTTCGGCCCCATCCTCGCTAAATTCAATTCCAGAAACGTCGAATATTCCCTCCGTGCAATCCCCCTTGGCGGATTCGTCGGATTCCCCGATAACGACCCGGACTCTGAAATCCCCCCCGACGACCCCGATCTCCTAAAAAACCGCCCCATCCTCGACCGCGCCTTAGTAATCTCCGCCGGCGTAATTGCTAACATCATCTTCGCTTACGCTATTGTGTTCGTCCAAGTCGTATCCGTCGGTTTACCTGTTCAGGAACTTTTCCCCGGAGTGCTCGTTCCTGAAGTCAAACCCTTTTCCGCCGCTTCAAGAGACGGGTTGCTATCGGGAGATGTTATTGTTTCGATCAACGGTAGCGAACCGTTGAAACCGGGTGTGAATTCGGTTTCGGAAGTTGTCGAAGTGATCAAGAGGAGTCCTAAGGGGAATGTGGTTCTTAAAATAGTCAGAGGGAAGCAGGATTTTGAAGTGAATGTGACTCCTGATGAGAGCTTCGATGGAACGGGTCGAATCGGGGTACAGTTGTCGCCGAATTTCAAGATTGATAAGGTCGTAGCGAAGAATGTAATGGAAGCGTTCAGCTTTGCGGGGAGGGAATTTGCAGGGCTGAGTTATAATGTGGTTGATAGTTTGAGGCAGACGGTGATGAACTTCTCACAGACGGCGAGTAAAGTTGCCGGGCCGGTGGCGATCATCGCGGTGGGGGCTGAGGTAGCGAGGTCGAACGTGGACGGACTGTATCAGTTCGCGGCGTTGCTGAATTTGAACTTGGCTGTGATAAATTTGCTGCCTTTGCCTGCTCTGGATGGAGGGTCTTTGGCGTTGATACTGATTGAGGCGGCTAGAGGTGGGAGGAAGCTGCCGATGGAGCTCGAGCAGCGGATCATGTCGTCGGGGATTACGGTTGTGTTGCTTCTGGGATTGTTTCTTATTGTTAGGGATACTCTGAACCTTGATTTCATCAGGGAGATGTTGTGATTGGATTGGATCGTGGAAGGTTTAGTTTGTGATGATCATATCTTCCTTTTGAAACGTTCCTGATACAGTTCTGTAAGTCCTGATTTTACTGAAAGTATGATAGTGATACATAATCTCTTCCATTTTTGGTGTATGTTAGTCATCGGTTGGTGTGAGGCAGGGTTCCGAGCATACATCGAGTCTTTCATGGTGAGGCCGACTTTTAGGTGGGCTAGCCGCTAATGGACTTGTTGGGTCTAACTTTTTAGATTGAGTTTATATATTAAGACTTTTGGGTGAATCCACAAGACCCATCAATTGGTAAGTATTTGCATAGATGCTAGAGCTCCTAACTAGGTTGGAAGACTTGCAAAAGGGTGTATTGAAGTTATCATTATTGCCAAGTTAATATTAATTAAAGACATGACCTAAAACATTATGGATCGTTAAATCACCATTACGACCTGAAAGTACCTCAATTTTGACAATTAGATCACTCTTACGATCTAATTGTATATACATTTTACACTAAAGGGTGTTCTTATGGGGTGTGTTGCCTAATTCATTTCGGCACAACACAAGTTATAGAGTAATCTATAACAAATTACCAAAGATAATGTGGTATTACATCTCATCTGTGCTCAAAAATAAAGTAGTAAGTAAGTTAAATATCCCTCACAAAAATGTATATATTACCGTCAAATTTAACATTTTTATACCATTAACTAAATTTTACAGTACACTTTCGAAATATAATGGCTAAAAATATAAATGAAGAAACAGATAACAATTACACAAATCAATATATTTTTCAAGAAAAATCATTAATATATATAAATTAAGAAGGAAAAAATCCAACTCATTCCCACACAAAACGGGAGCGAAATCAAAGCTCACACCTCTCCTTAGTTTAAGCTAACATTTCTTAATCACCTTCCTCTAAACCACCTTTAATTACTCCCCCCCCCCCCCCTAAACAGAATTTCTCCACTTTTTGCCCCCATTCCTTAATCCAAGTTCTTCTCTTCCCAAAACTCTAATTAAATCACCCATCTTATTTTTAATCCTCTCTATATATCCAAAGGCTCCCTCCACAAAATCTCACTAACCCAAAAGGTAAAAAAAACAAGGTAAAAAAAAAGAGAGATTCTTTTTTCTCTCTTTTTACCATTTCTCTCCTCTTTCATCTTATCTTTTTTTTACCTCTTCCACCACCATAATTACTCTTTGATTTGAGAGAGGAGAGAAAGCTCGCATAATTCCAAACCACCATCAATTCTAAAGCAATACCCACAGCCGTGTTTTCCTCTCCACCATTGCTATAAGCTTCAGATTCATTCAATACAGATTCCCAGTTAGATACAAAAGTCTTCTTCTGGTTCTGGATCAATTTCCATTGTGGTTGTTTGACCGAAAATGATGCGGAACGATGTTGTGGAGCACGGTGACGAGGGTGGAGGAGGAGCAGGAGGAGCAGCGACGATGGTGGTGATGACCGGTGGCGGTGGTGGGCAGAGGAAGGGGAATTTGCAGGGGCTGAAGAAAGGGCCGTGGACGGCGGCGGAGGACGCGATTCTGACGGAGTATGTGAGGAGGCACGGTGAAGGGAATTGGAATTCCGTGCAGAAGAATTGTGGGTTGATGCGTTGTGGGAAGAGCTGCCGTCTTCGGTGGGCGAATCATCTCCGGCCGAATTTGAAGAAGGGGGCGTTCACTCCGGATGAGGAGCGTGTGATCATTGAGCTACATTCCAAGTATGGCAACAAATGGGCTCGCATGGCCACCCAGGTTGGATTTTCGAACCCTCCTTTTTTTTCCGGATTTTTGCCGGAATTTGTGAATTCGTATCGTATCGTATCGATCCATTCGTCGATATTTGTTTTTCCGATATTAATGTAGTTGTGTGTGACGAGACAATATCGTATTAGCGTTCGGGTATTGGTCGAGTTTTCGAACATCATTGAATAAGAATAGAAATTGATATGTGCATTTATTTTTCTTTTAATGACATGCAGTTACCGGGAAGGACGGATAACGAGATAAAGAATTACTGGAACACAAGGATGAAGCGACGGCAAAGGGCTGGACTGCCGATGTACCCACGGGAGTTCTTGGACCAGACGGCGTCATTTCACATGCAGCAACGGCAGCAGCAAGAACATAATTTCATCGACCATAACAATAATATCAAACCGTCGTCGTCTCTCTTCTCGATGTTCCGTAAGGCGCCGGCGCCGGATTACAACCCTTGTAATTTTTCCATCTCCGCCGAAAAGCTGACGGATTTCTCGTCCTCTGCTCCCGGAACCGGCGAGTCTTACCAAGGGCATAATAGTCATCACAGCAATCTCATCTGCGCCACTAATCACCACCAACACCAACAATACATAAACGCTCAGAACGGCGTCGTTTTGGGTCCTCTTTCACTTTCCCCTCCTGTGGTTTCCGGATTTGCCCCTCCCCAACAGTTGATAGTTTTCGGTCAGAGCTCTACCTCTCCGGCGATTGATCAACTTCACGGCGGAGGTGGCGGCGGAGGTGGAGGTGGAGGAGGAGAGAGTTACCCCAACAATGTGATTAGCTTCACGTCGTTGATCATGGGAGATTACGAAGATCACGACGTTGATCAGCTGGAATCGTTCAGCTTCGCCTCCGCTTCAGAGCTCCCTTCACTCCAAACACCTCCGCGGTCCGCCTCTTCGAATGCCGCCACCAGCGGCGTCGGCAGTGGAGTTTGCATCACGGTGGAGGAACCCGACAACGCCAATAGCAAGAACAACAACAACAACAACAACGGCAGTGAGGTAGTCCGTGACGGAAATGACGATATTAGCCATGAGGACAGTGTCCTGATCGGGGATAATATGGTAATCAGGGACAACAACAGTGGAATGCTTGACGTGTTGCTGCAGGAGAGCAAGTCTATTATGTGCCGGAAGAGGAAAGCGGATGACCGTGAGATCTCATCGCCGGCGGGTGAGGATGAAGGAAAGCGTCTCTGTAATCCGGCGATGTTTCGCATCGCCGCCGGGAGCAACGAACAGCTGGCATCTGATGGTGGTCGGTGGGACCCACGGGATAACTTTATGTCATCACTTGGTAAGTAATATTTCTTTTTTCTATGCCATAAAATAAAATCATATAAATCGTTGAAAAGATTACAAAATGTATTGTCAACATAGATAAAAAATGATAATATTAGAATTTTAGGCCGTGATTTGGATTAGTTTATTTTAGTTTAATATGACATTGATCAATAACAATTATTATTATTTTTGTTGACTTTTCGATCTCGAATTGTTTGATCCGGTTGACTAAGTAAGAATCAAGCTATAATAACGATGTACTTTATAAAATGTGGGTTATATAGGAATGGAGCCGGTGAAGGAGAAGGCGACGGTGATGGCGCCAGAGGAAATGAGTTCGACGACCATGGTTGACGACGATGACTTGCTGAGCTTACTCACCAACTTCCCTTCTTCCGTACCTCTACCGGAGTGGTACCACGGTCATCACCACAACACGGCCAACAACTATAATAATGGCAATGCCTATGAGATCTCCGGCAACGGTGGTGGTTTGGGTGATCATCAGGTGTGATCGATCGGCCAGCATCGAATCAAAATGAAGTGGTGTGGGTTTGGTTGGAATGATAGTTGTGGTGGGGTTATATATGTGTGTAATGAGTGTAGGACTTAATCAAGTTTAGGGTAATTAATTAGGGGGGTGATCATGTGTTTAATTATGTGTTGTGTTGTTGCCTTTGTTGTAGTGTATATGTGTGGTCTATGTATGTTGGGGTAGAGAATTAGAAGAGTTGTTCCTTTTTTTAAAGTACTTGTTGGGGGAAGGGTTTTGGAAGGAAAGGTGAATTAAAAGATGTATGAGGGTAGAGGAATGGTGGTATTTGTGTGGAGAAGGAATAGAACATTAGTGTTTGTTTGTTTGTTTATCGTTGTGAAATTACTAATCATTCTATTTTCGCAGTTATCGATAAAATAATTAACGTTAATCATGCATGAAACGATACGTCAATCAATTATACGTTATTTGCTTAACAACGACCTATTCAAGATGGGGGGGGAGTGTCCCTCATGGTTTCGAGATGTGTGTGTCACGATTTAGGGAGAAAAAAGAAATGGAAAGAAGGTTCACATCATAGTCATTTTTGCCATATACAATCTATTGGGTTTGTATCATACTATCATTTAAGACCAAAACCTATGCAAAGGTCTCTCGATGTTTCGAGATGTGTGTGTCATGATTTAGGGAGAAGAAAGGAATGGAAAGAAGGTTCACATCATAGTCATTTTTGCCATACTCATTGCCTTACTTTCCTCCTCAGAAATTTCCTTGATCACGTGAGAAGAACCAGCCTAGTTTCAAGCCATGAAATCATATAATCATGAATCATGTGTGTAATATTTTCCATAAACCATGGACCTTTGCATAGGTTTTGGACTTAAATGATAGCATGATACAAACCCAATAGATTGTATATGGACATTTGCACATGATTAATATACTTTGATGACAACTTTTCCGTCATTAACGTTTGAGGAAACAGATCCAAACCCTTCCAGAAAGCTCTCGATCCCATCGTAAACTTTATACTTGGACCGAATCTTTCCTTCGACAATATAGCCTTCCATCTCCTTCGCAAAGTCTCCAAAAACATTGAGGTAGGGATCAAGTAGAAACCCTTCCATCTTCACTTCTTTACCAATCATGTTGAGCAAATTCCTCATCCCTTCTCTCTCTTCCCTTGGCTACAACATTACTATCATTATTATTTCAATATTCAATTGTAAAACATATATAATATATAAGAAATTATATTTCTCGTTCATTATTTTTTAATATGACAAAACCCCTTTCAACGGACACTATATTGAATGATGTCGTCGTTAAGTAAACTGCGGGGCTGCCTACCCGTCAGCCCAAGTCAAATGAGACCGGTGATATCATTATATGAGCGTCGAAATAATTGCACATCTCAGGCATCAAATTCAAGATGTTTAGGAACAAAATCTTGGTGTTACGACATAACAATTCGACCACAACCTATTTACCTCCAATCATTAATTAACTATCAATTTTACCTTGTTGTATTGAGAGATCATGCCACAAAGGAGAACTCTTGCTTTAAGGTTTACATGGTTTAGAACAGCCCCCAACATTCTGCCGCCAACGTTGTCCAAGTATATGTCAATCCCATTTGGAAAATATCTGAAATTTCAAAATCAATTAATGATGAATTAGATTGACTTAATTAATTTGGTAAAAATAGGAGGTTTATTAGTGGCTGATTTAATTCAATTACTTGCTCAGAGCAACGTCGAAATCGGTTTCCTTTTTGTGGTTGAATGCGTCGTCATATCCGAATTCGTCCTTAATAAGCTTCGCCTCTAAATTAATATATTAAATAATCAATGAATAAATATTAGGTCGAGTCATCCACCAAATTCACCCATTATAACACGAGCTACTAAAAAAAATGAGTGAATATCATAGGTTAGTGTAAGTTATGTACTTAGTAGCTCACTAATTAGTGGGTGGGTTGGATGGAATGGAGGATAATCTACTAACCCACCTATATTTGTACTATTCAAGCCTTTTTTTAATAGTCTATACTCTTTATGCAAATTGTTTTCAATATTTGAGTTTCAATATTTTTACGGATTTGAGGTTAAGATTGACTAATTATCTTATTATTTAAAGAATGATTTTTTGATTTTTGCATCTGATTATTAGTATATGGAATTTGCTCAGTAAACAAAATATTTGATTTGAAGTTTATTATCATTTCATAGTACTAACCCACTAATCCGCCCAAACACACTCACCATCAATAAACAGGTGAAATCGTCCAAACAATCACCTATTAATTAATAAATAAATTTATTTTCTCGTCAAATCCAACCCAACTTATCCAATACTATTACTCAGGCCTAGTCCATAACTAGTTATATGAAGCATCATCGTATCCGTGTTCATTCTCAATAAGTTTTAGTACTCTACGGTAATTTACAAATCCAAACACAACCCGATCCTATTTAGGATAACTGAATCAAATTGTGTTGAACATGATTAAACCCGACCTGATTCTCACTCTTACCGAACAACTTTTGGCCGTCGTAGCCAAAACGATTTAGAAAGCTTTGCTACGTGTCGCACATCCATGCATGCGTTTCCATATTCCTTTTGCTTCTAAGAAGTTGGGAATCAATTGAAATCAAGGTCACCTGATAACAAGTAGTTACGTTGTTTATGTCAGTATGCAAGTGGATTACGTAGCCATGCGAGTGTGTTCTTTTGCGATTACTAACATGAAATCAGTAATATAGACGGAGAGATATCGAGGTAGCAAATAATTAAAAAATTTGAACAATTGAAAGATGTGTCTCGATACCCAATCAAAATCACCAAGCACATGCATCCCGAGCGGCTAACAAAAAGCTCCAAGACACATGAGTCTACAATGATCGAATAAGTCTTGCCAAACCATAGCGGGTCGCGCCACTCGTGATCCATGCATTTTGTTGATATTTGATCGTATCCGCCATCATTTCGTATGATACTTTGTATTACCGTGCATATTTGTTTTTGAGATTCCTTTTACAAAATTTATTATATGAGTTAATGTAACTTGGCGGAAAGTCTTTTAGTCTGGGTAAAATTATCCCACACGAATACTAACAATATGTGAGAGTGTTAGGCGAACTTGAGATCTTACCCAACACATTCATCACTTTCTACCATTACCAATGTACTTTATCGTAATCTCAGCCCGGATTACATACCGATTTTGAAACTTAGAGTTTCAAACTACTCTAATCGTTTTAATCTGTAAGTTTCGAGATCGATACGTAATATATGACACAATTAACGGATGGATTAGGTATTTGAAGTTGGAGTTGAAATGATATAATTATCAACAATTTAAGATAAGTCCATGTTTGGCCAAAAATCAATTACCATGCACAGAATCTGGATGGATTTTTCAGCATTTATGCAAGATATCCTCACCAGAGAAAGACGTGTAAAGAATGGAAAGTAGAATTTTCAATTAATTAATAAAATAAATATTCTACCAAAATCCAACAAATTTCTGAACCCAACGACTTCCTTCCTTAAATCTCTCCAACTCTGCACAGTGCACGCAATCCAAAGACAAAACGAAGAAGAAGAAGCTCAGAAATCGCGAAGACCATTTAAGAAGAAGAGGAAGAAGACAACAGAAGGAACAAAAAAACACTCCGCCATTCCTGAAAGGTACAATCTTTCACTCTTTCTTCCTTCTGGGTTCTCTGCAAATCAGAGTTTTCAATTTGGGTGAGGGGGATTGCAGGTGATGGCGAGCAAAGCACCGAGCTGGTCGGAGCAGTGGGGGAGCTACGAGATGCAGGATAGAGATGATGATGATCTAGCGACGTCGGAGAAGAAAGGAAAGAAGATGGCGGATGTGAAATCGGCAGCGTCGGCTGGACTGGACAAGGCTAAGTCTGCAGCGACTGCTGGTGCGTCGAAGATGAAGAGTGGGACTTCTGTTGGGATCAAGTGGGTGAAGAAACAGTACAGCAAGAAGTTCTCTTCTTGAACAACTCTGTGATATGATGGGATTGCATCAGGTTTTCCTGAATGTTTTGATTGTTTGGTAGAATAAAGAGAACGTTTTGCTGTGGATTTTTCGAAAAGCTGAATCGATTAATGTCATAACATTCCGAAGTCGACATAGATGGTTCAAGCGAGTATCAGAGATTAAGAAACAGAGTTGAGAGACATGATTCGAAAGAGAGAGACAATCCTAAGAATGTACAATGAACAACGAGCCTAGAGGGTGCTTTTACTTCGGGTCTTCTTATTCACATAGTGGTCGAGCAATCAGAGGTCTTTTCCAAAGGTGTTCTCCCCGCTGTAGGTCATGTAAAGGAAGCCATCCTCGTCCTTGTTCTCTTCGTAGATTGCGGCCATCATAGCAGCTGATGGGAGGAATGTTGATGGTTAGTAAGTGCAGCAACGTTACGAGAAAAGGATACTTTTTGAGCTTAGACTAAAGAAAAGGCTTAATCTTTACCGGTGGGTGGTAAGATGTTCTTGACGAAAATGAAAATGGCCTTCTCAGGAGTCAGCTTGATCCTCTTACGAACCACGTAGACGAACTGACCGACTGTGAGATCAGCAGGAACCAGATATCTGCAAATAACGAACAAATATCCAATGAGTTGCTGTATGATTCCGAAATAGTACCATCAACTGACCGATACATAGAAAGGACATACTTAACACTGTTTCATACAACACACAAGCAGATCAGCTAGAAATCACAGAACTGAACGTCAGAGGCAAACCATCAAGGCATCAAATGCTAAATATCCAAAGCTATTCACACCCTGCTCTTCTAATAAAGGAAGTAGAAAGAGTAAAGAGTATGGTTTCGAGGAGCTTGACTCTAGCTCCAAACCGTCCTAGATCATGGATCAACAGACACAAAGCAAACCTAGAATATGAAAATATAAAACTTTTGACTACATTACTGATTAGATACATAAGAGGTACATCCTCTACTCATGCAGGAACAACCTAAGAACTCAACAAGCCCCTAATTTCAAGAGAGTTCCAGTGCACTGAACACGGTTAGAAAAGTAGAGAGAAGCAAATACTGACTTCTTCTTGTCAATGTCTGGCACATCACTCTTTTCAGCCCTCTCAACAATAACCTACAGAATCACAGAGCCAATCATTAACCAAAATCCAAATCACAGTAACCTAACGAACACAGATGCACGACAAGCACAGTAGATCCATACCGGAATCCTGTCGGGATACTTCTCCCTAATGCGAGCAGCTTCAGCCTGTCTCCTCTCTGCCAATGTCAAAGAAACAAGCTGACTTAATACCCCTAAATCCCTTCAACTCAGCACCCAATTCCCCAAAATAGCAATAATCACGAAAATAGTAAGCAAATTCCAGTCTTTGACTCTTTTAACATAAGATCAGCCAGAAACAGTAATGTCATCCCCAATTAGGGTTTCACAACGACGATCAATACCCCCAACCCCAAACCCCCGAAATCAGCTAATCGAGCAAGAAACAAGAGATAGATGACACAAACCGAGGGGATGTTCCAGTTTGAACGAGCTCTTCGCCATTATACCACCTGGAACCAAAACCGCTCACAAATTAGCAAACGATGCAGTAGAACCCCAAATCGAAGTTCACCGGACAGCTGAGCTCTCTACACTACAGTAAAACAAAAGAGCAGTCGACGAGATAAAAGGGAACGAAGGAAGGAAGTATACCCTGCCTGCAAGTCAAGAAAGCTCTTCGCTTCTTTGTTTCCTTCTCCGGGATCTCTGGTGGTTCTTTTCTTTCCATTGATTTTCCCCATCTCTTCCCTTTTTATGGTTAATTTCGGTGGCCGTATTTCGCGCGTTTAGTTCCGTCGTACGCCGTGTTTCGACCTCACACGACGCCGTTTCGGTGCTGTGTACATTTGTTCCTTGCAGAAACAAACAAATAACTGAAACTTCAATTTCATTAATCTCGTAACAAAAATCGCTGTATTTTTTATTAGTCGTGCCGAATTCTCGCTCTTATCAGTTAGAATGAAACGTTACGACACATTCGTATCGAATATCGAATTTCTCGGATGATTACGGAAAAGGATGATTAAAGTCGATGAATTAGAGAAGAAATGTCAATTGATTCAACATAAGGTCTTTGTAGAGAGAGCCACTAATTAAGGAATGTACACAACTAATGAGACTATACAAATCTTTTCACATTTCCATTATTATTTTACTTCCATCCCAAGCTTAGCATTTGAGTTATTCACAGACAGCTTCTTCTTCGTCGGGCGAATTCACAAGTCCCCGAAGGTATTCTCGCCGCTGTAGGTCACGTAGAGGAACCCATCTTCGTCCTTGTGCTCTTCGTAAATTGCAGACATCATGGCACCTGTAAAAACACAGCTCCACATTAGTACCTTAGCAACTCGAAACTAGAGGGAGAAGACGAGGGGTTGAGCGAGCCTCTTACCGGTGGGAGGTAGAATGTTCTTGACAAAAATGAAGATGGCTTTCTCGGGACTCAGCTTGATCCTTTTCCGGACCACGTACACGAATTGGCCAACGGTGAGATCAGCAGGAACCAAGTATCTGCAATGAAACAGGAAAGGCGAGCTGTAGATTACAAGGGATCAGCTTAAACAAAAGGACTATATTTCTCATCTATCTCTGGCTACTGATCTCCTTAGCTAGAAAGATTCATCAACAACCCGGGCTGATCATGAATTCTCACAGAACGAAGCCAAAGGTGCCAAAAAACCAGCAGGAAATCCATCCAGATAGTTTTTCATATCTGATTAAGATGATCTCGAGAACTCGGCTATACATATTCCAACAATGGTGGGACAACTTACAAAGCTTATGATGCAAGGAATTCAACAGCGGAATGCAAAAGAAACGATCATGGTTCGTGGAATCAAAAGTTATGAAGTAGAGAGAAAGAGACTAACTTCTTCTTGTCAATGTCGGGCACATCGCTCTTTTCAGCCCTCTCAACAATCACCTGAACGAAGCAAAATGAATAATCATATCAGCATTTCAAACAGCAGGTGATGGCACAAACTCAGAATACAGCAAGAACATTCACAAAGAGAAAGAAAGGTAAAAGAATCGTACTGGAATTCTGTCTGGATATTTCTCCCTAATGCGAGCAGCTTCAGCCTGCCTCCTCTCTGTTCATTTTCAAACACCAATCAATCAATAAGCAATCAAAATCCCTAATCAGTTTCAATTTCTCAGAACGATCAGGTCAAAAGTCGAGACTTTCACATAAACAATCGAAATCAAAGCACCAATTCTCCATCCGATCAATCGTCAAACAGAAAAAACCGAATCCCAACCTACAGACTAGGGTTCCGTCACGTTGACCAACACAATTCCCCCAAATTCGAAACCGATCGAAGGGGAAAGCAGCTGAAAGAAGGAAGGAAACTAACCGAGGGGATGTTCCAGCTTGAAGGAGCTCTGGACCATGTTGATGATCGACCCTGCAAACCGAATCACCGTACACCAAATCAATCCAAGCCCAGAGAAAAGAACAAAGAACAGTTCTTTACAAACAGGACTCCCAGAACTCACCTGGGTAAGTTGGAGGAGCTTTGAAGAAATTGGAAAGAGACGTGATGGAGCTGGGAAGAAGATGGAGAAAGGACAGACTCAAAGAAGAGAGAGACGTATAACGATGGCTTAAGCCTACCTGCAAGTCAAGGAAGCTCCTTTGCTTATTCGATTCGGTTTATTTTCTCTGGTTTTTTTAAAATTATTTTCATTTGTTCTTCTTCTTCAATCTTCCTACACGGTCTTTTCGTGTGTTTGCGGGTTATGGTCAATTACTCCCCTGCCTTTTGGCATGAACGATGTGGTGCTTCGTTGTCACTTAGGTGTAACCATGTAGGTAGAATATAGCGTGCTCGATTTTTTCAAAACTGTGCATACTTTTACTGTTTTATGGCCGATGACATTAACTATATGGCGCCTAGATGATAACCATGTAAGACGGGAGAGTTAAATCATAATAAGGATGTTAATCTCTACAGAAGATTACAAGCAAGTGAGCAACAACATCGTATAATAATATCTTTAATATCGAGTAATAATATTTTTTGAACTAATGAAGCTATAAATGTTGAGACTTCGACAAAATATATTACTAAAGTGTCTTCTTCCGTTTGTATGTAATTCAATATTAATGATTGTTCAAGCCTTGGTCCATATTCATTGTCCAACCAATCATTATTTCACTTTGAATCAAGTTAATGAACCTAAAAAATCGGTTTCAAGAGTTTGATATGTTTTGAAAGTTTTAATGGTACAATAACAACAAAATTAAGAGATTTATTAAGAGCAGTTGTTAAGGGAGGCAAACCAAACTTTAACGAAATATTTAAAGTTTTTACGATCAAACTAAACGCTACAATCTAGTTCTAACCATCTAAATAATATCATAATACACTTCTATAAGTATGTTAATGGTAAATTAATACACTTCGAACAGCCAAAAACCAAAGATTTCAAAACAAATATAACAAAAAATAGGACATAAATTTGAAAAACAAGATCAATAAATGAGAGGTTGAGGTTAGTGGGTACAGAGGGTTTGTCGGATGTAATAAATAAGAAGAACAGTTATCCTTAGGAATTCTGTTTCACAGTAAATTTTGATTCTCCAATTCCTCCAACTTGCATAAAAAACCTCATTAATATTTCACAACCAATCCCTCCATTAGATTTAGATTAGACAAGTGTGTTTGATTAGTCTTCTAATCACATGTTTAGTTAGTAGATGGATTGATTAATTAGCAGATTAAGTAGCTTTGTGTCAAAGTCACAGCCTTTTAAGTTCTCATCATGGGTTAGTGATTCGGGCCAATCAAACGCGTATCTTCCCATCACTCCAAGCAATCGATATAGAATTCAAGATAACAATGGATCAGAAATATAAATAGAATAAACATCGATTGACAAACTTCTTTTGCTTGGTTTCAGGCCTAGTTTGTCTCCCCGATAAATATGTTCAATTTTGACCATTCAGTCCCGATTTAATAACTCATGAAAACTAGCAATCTCAAAAGGATATTGGTGTATGATCTTTCATTTTCATCAATAAGGTTTGATCAACCTTGTTGTGAGTTCTTTTCGTTTATAAATAGGCTTTCTCGATTTGAAAGAGCAATTTAAATTTTTGGTGAAGATTTTTAGCAAAGCTAATTTTCTTTCTTCCTCTTGAAGGTAATTGTAAGTTGTAAGTATACGTTTTACAAGAGAATTCGAAAAAAAGGAAACATTTCCATTGGAGAAAGATCCAAACTTAAAATCAAATTAAAAAATTTGTTGAACCATATTAGATTTTTTCGTTATGAGATTAACAAAAGGTCAAAAAGGCCAAAAAAAATTTATCCACTATCCCCACCACGTCATTCTATTAGATAATATTGATATACACGCCTAACTTTTATTTTAAGAATTCAAAATGAATTTAGACGAAAAATCCAATAAAGAAGAATAACCTGAATCAAGTGAGCTGCAATTTCCAATATTCCTTAATAATCCATCAAAATAGAGGATCAAAGCACCTTCCTAAAAGAGACCAATTTCACCAAGTGACAACAACAACAAGAACAAAGAACAACACTTCTTCCAAAGGGAAACTTCACAAAACAAGCCAACAAAAAAGACCCCAAAAACTGCCAAAAATTTCTCAAACGTTGCCTTCAACGCAAATGAACTCTTGTTCAACACGCCTGCATTTGCTGGCAACACAAACATCAGCAAACCAAAGCTTTCTGTAAGCACTTTAATAACTGGTTACATGATATGATGAAGAACAACAACAACCCCCCCTAAAGATATAATATTCATTACTTATTCAAAACCAACCAATCCAACTCAATAAATGCTTTGATGAAACAACACAACCAAACATCCCTCCATCATCATATCCCCCCATTATAAATGCTGTGTGAGAAGAAGAAGAACATTAAAGACACCACATTTGTCCCCCGTGAGCTTGTTCACTGATTCCTCCTTCTTCTGTATTACTCTGTCCCCTCGGCTTTTAAATTTAAATTAATATTCTCAACTTCCCCTTCTCCTTTGCTTTTGAGTAGTTGAGCCTGCAATTTAATGCTCCTTCCTCCCTTTTCCCTCCTTCAAATAACCTCCTTCCCCCACACCACACTCTCATATTTCCTATCTGCAGTTACAACATTGAATTTCAATGTTGGTAAACAACATACATTCCTCTGTTTCTTAGTATAACATTTGTTCTGTTGTTCTTCCTCCCTCCCCCCCCCCCCCCCTAGCTAGCTTCTCCTTGTTCTTGGCTGTTCATGTTGATGATGCTCTTTGTAGCCCTTTTGTGTTCTTTCTTGTGTAGTTTGGAACGGTTTTTTTGTTCTTGCTTACTTGATGGTATATGCGTAGGCCTTTGTTTTGGTAAAAAGACTGAAACTTTGAACTGCGTTTTGTTACTTGTTTTGTGTTGGAATAGTTTTTGTGTTCTTACTTACTTGAGGGTATGTGTAGGCCTTTGTTTTGGGAAAAAAAGATTCGATCTTTGAAGTGGGTTTTTGTTACTTGTTTCTGTGTTCTTTTTGTACAGTTGGAAAATAGTTGTTCTTATTGGGGTTTTCTGGTGTTTATGAATGATCCTCATTCTTGGCTATTGGTGTTATGTGTTCTTGATGCTCTGTGTAGCCCTTTGTTTTGGGATCTTTGGAGGTGGGTTTTTGTTTACTTGTTTTGTTGTTCATTGTACAGTTTTGGATCCTAATTCTGGCGTACTGATGCTATGTTTGTTGATGCTTCTGTAGCCCTTTGTTTTGGCAAAAGTCTCAAATCTTTGGCCACTTTGTGTTGTTGTTCTTTCTGTAGCTAGAACAGTATCTGTTGTTCTTGGGGTTATGTTCTGTTCTGCAGATAAAACTTCGAGGGGAGTCGAAGATAACGAGATATTGGTCCGGTTCAATATGAAAATAATGCTCAGAATCTGGAGTTGAGCACTGTTTTTTCATTGAGCCGTGCCAATATCACGTGTCATTCATTCTTCCTCCTCATCCTCATCATCATGTCTCAGCAATCAGCACAAAATCCAACACGAGCTTCGACAATCAAGAGTTTCTGGTTCAAGCTATGAAGTTCCATGTTAGGTTAGGTAGCTTTAGGCAAGTTTGTTGCCATTTTCCTTTCTGTTGTAACTTGTTATAAGCAACCAAGATCACAAGGACAAACTTATTACTCATTAGTATAGCTTGCTTGGTGTAGCCCCTCGAAATCGAGCTTACAAGTTTTACAAACTTCTGGACTTACACAAAGCCATTAACAAAAAGAGAATTATCTCTTCAAAAGTGGTGAATTGCCCTTTGCAATGACCACCTTTTCTTTACTTGGATTAGATTATTTGATGCTTATAACTCTGGTGTGTAACTCTGTGTTATCTCCCCTCTTACTAAAATGGGGAAAGATCCACAACCAGCTATGCTTCTTCTAATGTCTATAAAAACTCTCCTCAGTGTGGTTTTTTGTAGTGTTCTCTATATTCACAAAGTTGCATACTTTTAATCTTCCAGAGCTTAGAAGAATGTTGCATTCCATACAGCATTCGGGTTTTCCCCACACCGTCGATGGACATCCTTGATCCGATCTGACGATCTACATATCCCGCTGCAGCTCCAGTCGAACGAAGCAACACAGGCGTTGCCAGCTTGAGCCTTCCACTCACAATCTGAAGTGCCACAGCATAGTCTACGATCGTCAATATGGTCCAAATCGAGGCCGATGAACCACGATCCCAACGAGACATCCTCGTTAGCAAACTTGTGGAGGACATGTCTGATAAAAAAGGTGGTCTCTCATGTCAGTTTTGAAGAAAGCAGACTTTTTTTTCTTCAAATGTTTGTATAAACTGAGAGAGACTTACTGGTTTAACGAAATGTATGAAGCTAAATCGTGAGAGATTGCGTAGAGCTGCCCGGTGGCATGGCGGAAGTACTTGTTTCCTGCCTCGCCGAATTTCCAGTACTCTGGCTCATGATATCTCACTCCCCTAGTTGAAAAAAGTCAGAAACCTTCATTGTTTAGTTTCTGCAGACTTGTGAATAACTGTTTGTTGCTAATTTCGTGGAAAAGATCGAAACTTTCTACTTACTTTTGGTTAAGAACAGGACCAGATTTCATGCATCCTATGTACACTCTTGGTTTCTTTCTGTGCCTAACCATTGTTTCTCCAAGTGTAGCTGCCATCAAAATCATCAAAATTCAAATGAGGCATTTTGTCCACTTCCAAACATCATTCTACTGATAAGAACAATGACAACAGCTTACCTAGATTAACATGAACATCGTCGTCAACTTTGACATAGAAATCCGCGTCCCACATGGAAATAGCTGTAGCGAAGTAGATCTTTGTCTTTGCTGATAATTCGAGGTATCCTTCGACATGATCCTGCCAGCACAATACGAATCAGAAGCTAAAGTTGTGATATTTGACGAAATCTGATTCATCAACTTCTTAAAGCCTTACCAGCCTCAAGAAATCTCCATGCCTTCTATCTTCTGCCTCAATTGCTCTGTCCAAAATTCCACCTGATGTAGCACTGCATCATATAATAACAAGTTAGAAACCAAAACTTGAATTTTTTTTGCTCACACTTGAAAAAGATTGAATCTTTTGCCTGACCTGTGACCAATTACGAATCGAATAATGATACCCTTCTCTTCTTCCAGTTTCTTCCTCTTTTCACCTGCATTACCAAAAACTGTTACTTGGAAACCAAGTTTTCATCAAACTTGACCAAAAATAGAGAAAGCAGAAACCGAACCTTGAGGCATCCACGTGTCACGAACCGAATCTCTCCTCTTCCTGCTGCTAAATGCAGTATTAATTCCCACCACCATCAAGTACTTCCTCTTCTTCCTCAATGGCGAACCTTTCTTCGATTCATCATCCGAACGAGGAGAGCCTGTTAGCAACGATTCATGCGTTGCCTTTGCAGCAGCAAGCTCCATCTCTAAGCTAGAAATCGTCTTATCTATCGTTCTACTGATGTCCTTCGAGTCCGGCCTCACATCCTTCTGATACAACTAAAATCAGACCAGATAGATCAAACACCAGCTACTGGAATTCAAAACAAACCGAGTAGGAAAGGATGGTTTGATTAACTCACGGTTATGATCGAGCCACAACCCTCAGAGATCAACTTCAGCTTCTCAGCTTCAACTGCGGTAGTCCTTGTTAGACCACTTTTAGGCTCATGAACAGACCACATCCTGCAAAAACATGGAAGTACAGATCCAATCAATGATTTTTCAACAGACAGAAGAACAAAAGAACTAAGTAAGTCTAAGCTGGTGATGTACTATTTACTGTTTGATGTCAGAAAGCCAAATTTTGAATGCTTCTGAAGAAATTTTTAACCTAATTAGATGGAGTTCAATCAATTCATAGGTAACCCTTACGATCAATCATCCAATTTGGGACCACTACCACTACTACTAATACTGACACTACAACTACTCTATACAGAAAGAAACTTAAATTTCCAATTATTTAATTAATTCCAACCCATCATTTGCAGAAAGAAACTGCAGACTTGAAATCTGAAACCACCCACTTGAGAGTTTTTTTTAATAAACATCAAAAAGTTTGATTTTTTCTCCATATGAGCTACCTAATTCCGATATGGTGGTTCACCCAAACCGAATCAAAGAGAAAGAATGAAGGAAAGAAGGAAACTTTGAACATTTTCACATGGAAATGAGCTGAAATTAGTCAATTACAGATCATGGAAACACAGATTGAGACCTAATAATTAAACAATACCTGTTGGTGAAGAGTAATCCTGAACAGAAACAGACTAAGCAGAGGAAAACTGTCCATTTCTGTGGCACAGCAGATGAAAAGTTTCCATTTTTGGGGAGGAATTGCTGCTCTGTTCTTGACTTGAACGACATCTTCTTCTGATGATGATGATAAACCTGAATCAATTCATATTCAGAGAACCCATTTGAAGAAACAACTGGAGAAACAAAGGGTAGCTGAGAGTATCTAGATTTGTGTACTGCGAGTGGGAAAAGGAAGGATTTTTCCTGAAGAGATGAAGAAGAAGAAAATGCTCTGTTTTGCTTTCTTTCTTCTTCTGGGCTTATGAGCTTGGTTCAGGAATTTGTTCTTTTCTTTATCCTTTTGGTAGTTTGGTTTATTTACTTATATCCTTTTTATTTATTTTATTCTTTGCCCTTTACTTTGTCCAATCTGTGAGGAAAATAATGGGAAAATAATAAACTAATAATTTATTAATTTTAGAGAAGAAGAAGACCCACTAACTGCTCTTGGTCAAGTAAGTGGGGGTAATTACCAAAAAGTCCTTTTCAAGAAACCTTATTTTTGTTGAAATTGTCTTTCCCTTCACTTCACAGTTACCTACAGGCTACTGCCAACTCTGACAGTAATTAGTGAATTGGTAAATTTACCCTTTCAACAATCTGGTTAGAACCCTTTATGTGGTAAAAAAAATAAATTGTTTCACTTTTGATTTTGGTTCTTCCAAGTGAATAGAAAAAGGGTAACTTTAAAGTACTCTTGAGGATCAATATTCTGAAAGAACCCATCTTTCTTTCTTCTATGGTCCCAACATATCATGCTAAAAAGGTTGGTGCTTTGCGAAATTGTAAAAAAAAAAAATTGGTAGGAAAGGAATGCAATGAGTGTGGATTGAACACACAAGCTTCGGATCTTCAATTTGACGCTTTCTCAACTGAATTATCCTCGTTATATAATTTATTACGAATATGTACCTAATCTCCATAATAAGATCGTCTCAAAATCAGATCAAGATTTAAGGAAGAAAATTTTATTATAGAAATGGAAATTTTGATGACTACTCCATTCATCTAATTTCATTGTCTATAGAAATTTTTTTGTTTGTAAGTTCTGATGATTTGATTGTCTACTTAAAAATTCTGTTCATGAGTTCAGATGATTGGTAGTTTCAGTAGATTTTCAATAGACAATGGATATTCCAATGAAAAATTTCGATTAGAAAAAGAAGACAGAACTAAACAACAACTTAGAAGAATTCACCACTAGCTCAAATCATATTTTACCAAACAACCCCTAAGATGTTGGTTTTGGTGCTTTGTTTGCCGACGTGAGCTACAAGTATCTTTATATGTGTCTTAATTTCATATGCATGGGTTTCTTGTTGTTCTCTTTTTTATCATTGGAGTTGACTTCTCTTTGGAAGGGCCTAGTGGAATAAACAAATAAATGATGATTAATTAACCAATTAATTGCATTTTTGTCCATTTTTATTGGTTTGTTAAAGTTGCCGACTTGTTTAGAAGATGTCCTAATCATACATGATTTTGTGTAATTAGGAAACTCTAGAGGATTAGAATTTGATATTGCTAAACTACAAGAAAAATGAAGTTCTAAGGACGGTATAAATAACGATTTTTAAAATTTTTAAACGGCCACTAATAAATTAAAATGGTCTTCAATATTTTAAGCGACTAGTTGCTTATCGTTTGTAGTTATTACATTTCATTGTAGTATACATTTTTCTATAATTTTATAACATGTAGCTACATTAATATGCATGTTGAATACATTTTAATTTGTCGTGTAGACGTATAATATGTAATTTAATGGCCCAAGTGAAAAAAATATGGATTAATGGAGTTAAATTTTACAACCACCATAGAAATTATCAAGTTTATACGTAGTAGGTACCAATTTGTCATCCTATCCTCATTTGATATGGAAATACCTAACAAATTAAATCTCTGTTTACATGTTGGTCCATCAATAGGCTATCCATTAATTGTGGAAATTTATCGGTTTTATCATAGGATATCTATCTATCGACATTAATCAAAAGTGTTGTAAACTATACTAAATTCACTCTCCCATGAAAATAGTTCAGCGAAAGAAAATTTATCTAAGGTCGCGCTTATATATAGAAACACTCAAATCTTTCGTTACCATGTGAAATTACCCAAAAAAAACAATAATGATCTAGTTCTTGTACTAACGGCTGACAAAACCAATGATACCCAATCAAGACCATCAATTTAGAGAGTCGATCACCTCGATTACGATTAATTGAGATTTCTAACCTTATAAAACAAAAATACTATTTTCGGGTTATATGTATTTGGTTCATATTTGGAAGTAGGCTAGAATGCAACCTTGATGTCTATATCAAAGAAAGTACCAATTTTTTGGGACTTCTTTTAAAATAATTGCACAAATTAAATATGAAAAATATATTTATTTGGTCGACATGGAGCATTTATAACATCGAAATTGTTTTATTGTTATCTTTCTGGTGAACGTTAAATAATAAATATGGAGGAAAATGAAGGCGAGTACATTATTATAGAATATAAATGTGTAATTACTATTTTACCCCAATTGAGGCCATAAGCATGTGAAGTCACTTGGGCAGCCAACTCACTTCACCACTTTTTCTGAATTTCAACCTTCTGACCATTTTTAATAATTCGACTTGTTGCATCATCTTCTTAATTAGTTCTTAAATCAAAAGCATAATGTTGTGAAGTCAATGTACTTATAAAATCATTAGTAAAGTGTGGAAGTAATTAAGCATATGGGTTTCTAGGTTACCAAAACAACTTCTCCCCACCCCCCCAAGCTAGCTCACGAGATAGAACATTTATAAACAACATACGATTTTTTTCACTTTTTGATGTGGGATAACACAATAAGGATAATTGATCAAATTAGGGGTGGATTCATGAGCCGATGGTGAGACCGAGTTTACTTAAAAACAAAAGAGATCATTGACATGAATGTAACAGAAATCCTACTTCTAGAGCTTCAATCGTGAAAAAGGTTTGTATAATTCAAGGGAGGTGTAATCACAAAGATAATCGTACATATATTCAATGATGTGAATGTCTATTCAATGATCACTAGTTGCAGCACCGTCCACTAACTAGCGTCTTTATAACTCATTCAACCTCGTAGAGTTTGATATTCTGATCTTGAGAAATTTAATCATGCCTAAAACTCGAAGCAACCTCTCTCAAACCCGAGCATTAAGAGAAGTTAGACCCATATATATAAATTCATAATTCTGACATCACATGAACATGAAAACTAGACTCAACCTCATCAAAAAACCATACCCTTAATCAAACATATTAATTAATCAAACATCAAAGTAATTAAGTGGTGGAAAACACGTGATCAGATCCAACAACGTCCTACGTGGCGAGTTCCAATTGGATCTCACTCAACTTAAGGCTGTCCATTAATCATGTGACACCCTCCCAACTTTAGCTCACGTGGAAGGTGTAAGTCATCCTGCATGGACCGGGCCCCACCTCACGAGCATCCTCTGCCGCGTGGTATAATGTGGTTGGGAACATGCACTCAATTCTCATGTTACGTTAAAAATAGTTAAGACGTAAAACGGTGACGTTTTGTTCCTCAAAAACTGGGAGAGAGCAACAAATTTCATGACCAATTTTTGTCTTGAAACTCTCTGAATTATCAGTTCAAAATCAGAATTTAATTAATTTTCCTGGAACTGTGTGAATGTCAGTTTCATGCATACGTCTACGTTCAGCCTATCTTGTTCAAAATTGTATTTATAATACTTAAATTATTATAAAGTGAAGGTGATTGGATTAGTTTGAGATTTTGAGATGATGAATGAATCTTTGACGAGTGATTCCAGCCTTGCAATTGTTCTAATTATTCTGTCTGGATAATTAAATATATTTATGCATCTTATTATCATAAGCTAAGGGGCAGTCCCAGTGACTACCTCGAAATAACGACATGTTCATGTTGTTGTTGGCCTTCCCTAGGTGTTAATAATAGTACCTTACCAGGTGAAATATACCTTGTTTCCATGAGATTTCCACCTAAATTCTAGTACTTGTTCAATCAAGCAAAGACGACATCTCGATAGCTAGACAAAAATTTCAAGTTTGACAATATTTACGTGGGATTTTATCAACGTTGAAACAAAATACCCTAGACGGTTGTTCGAGCTGGCCCACCACTGATTTTGTCATAGACAAAGAGGGAAGTGTAGAGAAGTTTGTGGCACAAGTTAGGGCTAGAAAGAAAGGGATCAATAGATGTCACCTTTACAACACATCAATCTGTCGACTCTCAATGTTCCATGCCATAGCTTAAGCAACACTGCACTCACTCACAGGCAGTACTAAAGCTGCAACCGCCACGCACTAGTACGCAGACTAGCCATCTGCTTTGCTTACTCTCTGCTGCAAACAATTTCCTAGTTTGGTGCCGCAGCTCTTTCTCTCCACACCCACTAAATCAAAAAGAGCACTTCATTTTCATTTCATTATAGGAAACCATATTTAACTTTACAAAAGAAAAGAAATTATATTTAAAATTCAACTCTATCTATTTTATGTCCAAGGAGGAGATACATATTCCACCTATAGAAATGTATGAACCGTGAGTCCTTATGTACAAGCTGACCTCAATCCTATCCAACGACAGTAATTGATAAAAAGTTTTTTAATATACGTTTTTGGTTCAGACCTATGGTCTTTAAGTTAATGAGAAATCCTAATGAAGGTTTTGTTTTAAACTTATCATTGATTATCCATTAGGGGATCTTAAAAGTGAAAAGCAAGCGGGATTGTGTGTTACTTATAAATTTGATCATTCTATGCCGAGGTTGGTAGTCGTAGTTGAGTTGGTAGTACAATATATTTGCTACTTAGAGATTCTGGGTTTGACAGAGTCGTCCATATGATTAATCATAAACATGACCTACATGTACGATAATTGATATACCGTATTTTCAATTTTGTCACATGTATTTGTCATGGAAATATACAGATAATATCGATGCGTACCTATGTTTTTTTAGACTGTAATTTTGTCGTCAATTGGATAGCGTATGTGATGACAAATCACAACCAACCATAAGAAAAACCATAAATACAAAATTTAAAAATTAGGCCGGTTCACCTGTATCACTGTGCTAAATATTGACTAGAGGCTAAAATTATTAATGAAGGCCACTCACGTAACCCATTTGTTTTCTAAGTTTTCACTAGTAAGTACTAAGTAGTAACTATGACTTCATTCTTTCATATTTTCTTATTATGTCACATAAACTCATACATAAAATTTCGAGGAATAAGATAAGATCATGAAAAATACTAGTCGGATCTAAAGAATATAACACGATTCTCTTTATAAAGTATTGGAATGCAGACCAGTTCACCACATGTCATGTCATCTTCTCACTATATGTATGAGGTCTGATTCGATCTCCCGCCTTCATCTTAATAATTATTCAAGTTTCTAAATATCATTTTATCTTTTGAGTAAATAATTTCAACTCGACAATCACCACCTCCGAAATGCTAATCAGCTTGGTACAAAACACTCGACAACGACTTTCCCTTCGTACTTCATTGGTGTCGTAAGTCTGGCTAGCTAGTTCGTCCCCGAACAATGATGGGACTAGAGGAAGCTCAACGAAAATTATTGTCGACGATCTCAATCCTAAAAAGACGAAATAAATCTTATATAAAATTCTCAAAATATTGTTGCACTCTCCTCCACATCTAAACGTTTTCAACAGAAAGTTTCATATGACCCCATCCTCCAATCAACGTCATAACTTGAGTAGAAAAAAATAATTAGGGTAGATATTTTTTTTTCCTGGTATGGTCGATTGCTCATGTTACTGGGCCTCCATTTAAAGCCGACATTGATGCCCATATGCTCTGTTATTCCAATGGCCCAATGGCATGTGAGTTTCTGCCACCATCTCCCCCTCTTTAAACCCTAGTAAGTACTTGAAATATGTGAAATGTGACACCACCATCAATGTCCATACTATAGCCTAACCCACTCACCCATGTCCTTTTTCTTCCATGTGAAAAGAATGGCCAAATTTGCGAGTCGAAGCAACGACAGATCCAGAATGAAATTGATCGAGCATGTCATTCATGAATGGTAATTTGGTATTTGTTCAGTCCCACTTCACATAGGAGGGACAATAGTTGGTGTTGGGTCTAGGATCACATGGTTCGGGTTTGATCAGTGAGTCCAATACTGGAGCAATCACTCATAAGTAATATAAATGTAGTAGACGTGGGTTTCAAGGGGCAACGACAAAAGTGTGAGATATGAGAGAAAAATAAATGTTTTAACGTAATTGTTAAGATGAAGAATTCATCTGATGTTCTATGTGTCTCTGTCAAGATTGCAAGCCTCATATAGTGCTATCGTAGATTGTGGTAGCATCATCTGGACAGTTAGATATGCTTTAGTTATCTAAACCGTCAAATTGAGGCGGTCCGCCAAAATGATGTCACATGCATAAGCCCTCTTAGTGAATGAGCTAAAAGGGTGAAAGTCATCCAACTATTGAGCTTAGGCGACCTATTACTAAGACGCGGCCCATTTGAATATTGAGTGGTCAGTCAATACCCTGATCAATAATAATATTATTGATCAGGGGCAAACAATTGACTTTTTATCTCTGGGTTTCGCTTAGGGTCTATAGTATCAAAGTTATCTGGAGAAACTACTTCCACCATCTAAAGGTTATAACTTTAAACCTGTAAGTAGGTCCAATTTTTAAATGTGAATGTATGGACACCCTTCAATCAAAGTTATTTGGTTATATTCTGCAAAAGCATATTGGATTTTGACGTCTAGAGAGTAGTTGTCAATGTTCCCCTTGCCTTGCACAGTGGGGTTACCCAAAACTTGTGGCCGTCAATCACCATGGTCAGGTCGGGTCGGGTTAACCGGGCGGGACATCACTCGTAATCATTCACATCCATCTCACACTACATAGAAAACACCACTTGACATGGCCTGATCCGGATCAGAACTCTAAACCAACAACCCGAACCCCAAAATCCAACGATCCGGCCCAAATAACAGAATCACTAGACAAACCAAACCAAACCCTAGACAAATACACCATCTAATTGATTGATGCTTAAGTTATTCAACTCTTCAAGCAATTCTATTTACTGTTTATCAACCATCTATTGAACCAAAGTATTGTTCCTATTCGAGAGCTTATATCGAATCATTCAGATGCCTGTGACGAAACGTGAAAAATACATCAGATACTATTTTAAGAATCATTTCCTTTACAATTTGATAATATACCAACCTCTAATATACCTCTAAATCATATTCTTTTCTTTACTACTACATCTATGAAGATCCCATCTAAACATGATTATCCATTTCTTTAGAACCAAGGCACCAACGTTGTATCTTGTCTATAAATAGCTCAAATTAAACCATTTCTATACATACCTTTAAGCCTAAGCCTATGTGTTTTCTCACAATCTCTTTAAGCTAATCATCCATCGGAAACAACATTTCGAAGGCCGATCTCGTTCGTGCATGCTTGGGAGGTCTCCGTGGAGGTATGTGTAAACTATGTATCACTCTGTTTCGATTTCAAGTTTAATTGATTTAATGTAAATCATGTATATGTATTACGGGTATCCATTATTTAGTGGGTAAAATGGGTACGTTCTATACATGTTTACATGGGAATATTTTTTTTTGGTAAAAAGGGATGTGTTTTTTTTTTGTTAATCTTAATTTTAATAATTTTGATGACACAGGATTAGCAGTAACTGTCTCTTGATTACAATGAGTTCTGCTTCAAGCTCTAGAGATGCTACTTCATTACCCTCTCCAAAAGGGGAATATGAGGTGTTTTTAAGTTTCAGAGGTCCGGATTCTCGTCATAAGTTTACTGATGTTCTTAGTCGGTTCCTTATTCGCTCAAAAATCCGTACATATGTGGACGAGGACAGACTTGTTAAGGGAGAAGAAATATGGCCGAACTTAGTCAGAGCAATCCATCAGTCGAAAATTTCTATCCCTATTTTCTCGGAAGATTACGCCGGGAGCAAATGGTGCCTTAATGAATTGGTTGAAATGATTGAGCACCAAAAGCGAGAAAAGGGACACATCATAATTCCCGTCTTCTATAACGTAAAACCGAATGATGTACGCCATCAAACTGGCCCATACGAGGAACCATTTCGACAACATGAAAAGAAGCACGACAAGAAGACCATACAAAGTTGGAAAGACGCTCTGGAACAGGTCGGATACTTAAAGGGATGGCCTATCAAAGAGGGAGAGATGTATGTACTCACTAATCACTTATCACTATGTCGATAATCGGAGCAAAACTATTCAACATGAATCGTTGTTAAGTTGTTCATTATGTCATTATGATCTGAAACTGCACATTGTGTTTTTTTTTCTTCAGGGAGGGATCTACAGCAGATCTTATTACAGGGGAAGTATGGTCACATCTACTCAAGCACAACGATGCATTAGAGACCGGGGAGTTGGTTGGAATCGATGATCATGTAGAAGAAGTAAAATGTAGGTTGAGTCTGGACTCTGATGGTGTGTCGGTGGTTGGTCTCCATGGTATGGGTGGTATCGGTAAGACTACTATCGCAACGGCTGTATACAACGAGATATCAACTTGCTTTGAGCGTTATAGCTTCGTGGAAGATATACGCGAAACACAAAAACAAAGGAACGGTGTTCTCGCTATACAAAAGAAGTTAATTTCTAACATCTTAAGAACCAACTCGGAAACAATTGTCGATGTTTGTGAAGCAAAGAAGATCATAAAAGAGAGAATTTCACAGTTCAAAATCCTCGTGGTTCTTGATGATGTAGACGAGAATTTCAACTTCAAGGAACTCTTGGGCAATCTGGGAGATTTTGTTTCAGGAAGTCGGTTTATAATCACGTCTAGAAACATAAAAGTCTTGAAGAGGTTAAGCGAAGATCCAAACAATTTGTATCAAGTTGAACCAATGGATCTCCATCACTCGCTTCAGTTATTTAGTGAACATGCATTCAAAAAGGATTCTCCTCCGCCGGGTTTCGAGGTTTTATCAAAAGATATTGTATCCACGACAGGAGGACTTCCCTTAACACTTAAGGTTATAGGGTCACATCTTTTCCTAGAAGAAGAAGCTGTTTGGAAAGACAAATTGGAGCAGTTAAGAGAAATACCCGAAAAAGATGTTATGAATAGATTGAGAATAAGTTATGATGGATTGGAATATGAAGCAAAACAGATATTTCTCGATATAGCTTGCTTTTGCATCGGAAAAGATAAAGAAACCGCAACTTACATGTGGAGTGATTGTCATTTCCATCCTGTAAGTAACATTAATATTCTTATTCAAAAATCCATACTAAAAATAGGATATCACAACGAGTTTCAACTGCACGATCAACTCAGAGACATGGGTAGATATATTGTTCGTGAAGAAAATATCAAACCATGGTTGAGAAGCAGAATATGGTCCGACGATCATGCAACAGAGTTATTGCTCAACCACAAGGTAACTTTTTATATATAGTTACAGTTTGGTTAGTAGCATAACTTTTAGTAAAGTCATATTGTTTGTACAGGATACCAGCCAAGTGAAAGCCATTAGAGTAAACTCATCATCGAGCTCTCCTAGTTCCGAGTTTTGTAACGAATCTTTTTCGTATTTACCGGAGTTGAGATATCTCGAGGCAAATTATACGACGTTGACTGGAGACTTCAGGAATCTTCTTCCAAGCTTAAAATGGCTTCGGTTGCGAGTCCCTTATCCGAGTATGGAGAATCATCATGGTCCATGGAGAAGAAGTCGGAAGCTGAAGAATCTGCACATGAAAAATCTGATAATATTCGATGTCGCGAATAGCAAAGTAGGAGATGATTGGGGAGGTTGGAGCCACATCAAGGTTTGTCCAAGTATTCAATCTTATGTCACATTGTTGAATTTGCAACCTGACATTTTAATAATTTACATGCAGGAGGCCAGAAAGCTGAAAGTTCTCAACCTTTCGAACTGCGATAATCTGCGAAAAGTACCTGAGCTTCCGGAATCAGGGAGTCTAGAGATGTTAGATCTTAGCAACAACTTCGCAAAGATGGATGAAGGAGCAGAGCTGAATCTCAGGAATCTTCAGAATCTGAAAGTAGCAAAACTTCAGTACTGCAAACTAGGAAAAATTAAAGGAGGAACAATCGGGACGAAAATGAAGGGGCTTCAAGAGCTCGATCTCACTCGAATCGAGGGCGACTTGGACAGCATGAGACGAGCTATTTCCGATATTGGAAATCTGTCGCCTCTCAAAATCCTGAAAGTCAATGCAGCTTACAGGACAACAGGAACAGTTCATGGTTTGCTGGAAGGGATTAAGCTACCAAAAGGGCTAAAAGTGTTGATCACCTCTTCCAGTGTTGCTAACCTCCATGAACTGGGGGAATTAGAGGAGCTGATGATGATTCAAAGCGAAACTGGTCTTTTGATTCCGAAACCGAGTAATGATCATAATGGGTGGTCATGGAGTTCATCATCCAAACTGAAGTCCTTAGTCCTGTCCAGTGCAGATATTGTTATGGCGAACAACAATTCGATCCTTCCATCAAATCTCACGCGTCTCTGCATTACCGATCTTATAAACTCGGAGCAGCTCCCGAACCTGAGCAACTTGGGGAGCTTGATCACGTTACAGCTCCAATTGTGTCCCGAGCTTCGAGAGATCCACGGATTCGAAGGGCTGAAATCGTTACAGAATCTTGAGATTCGTGGGACCGGGAGCTTAACTCGTCTAGACGGGCTTGGGAATCTCATGTCTTGTTCAGATTGCAATTTGGAAAGCTTAAGGATACAAGGATGTCCTAAACTCTATACAACATGGACATATGTTTATGATGATGACCTGGAGTTAACCAAGATCGAATCTTTAGAAGTAAAACCGGTAAAGATCGAATCTTTAGAAGAAAAACCGGTAAAGATCGAATCTTTACGAGAAATGTTCATCGATGGATGTCCAATGCTGGACGGTTGGGCGATTCCTCATCTGTCCAGGTTTCCAAACCTTAAGACGTTGCACATTTCAGGAATCTCTGACCAGGAATCCTCCACATTGTTGCTTCTAGAAGGGGTGGAGGATATGGAAGAGTTAGTCCACCTAGAGCTGGGTGGTTTTGATACGGTGAAGAGACTACCTTCGATATCGAAGCTAAGCAAGTTGAGGCATTTGGCTCTGTGGGAGATTCCATGCTTGAAGGAGATTGAAGGACTTGGAGATTTGAAGTCGTTGAGAGTGTTGACGTTAGGTGGATGCACGTCGCTGGAAAGACTTCCTATCGCGAATCTATATACGAGCATGGATGATATGAAGCTGGACTTGCGAGGATGCACAAACTTTGCTGCGACTGATCTCTCTCCATTGATCGGGAGTCGATTCGAAGCAACCATCAACTGGCCACAGGAACATGTAGATCCCCAACTGTAGTGTTTGATTACAGTTTGTGTAGTATACTAGTATGTCAGTTCTCTTTTACTGTTACTAGGTTACTTGTCCACACTCCGCTACGGAGCTGATTGAACGTATCGATTCGTGTGTTTTAACACTATATAATACTAAGTAAAATTGATTTTTAACTTCATTCGATCAGTATTTACATAGGTTACTATTGTGAAACTTGATTTTTTAGTCATTTTTAACATGCACATCAAATATTAAGCGATTTGAAAATTTTGAAATTTTTTTGTGAAAATGATCAAATTTCCATGGTATAGCAACGTAAATTGACCAATTTTGACATGAAAATTGAAAGTTTTTAAATTGGCTAATATTTGACATGTATATTGGGAATAACTAAAAATTGAGATTTTATTATGTTATAAACCCTTCAAATAATAGCCAAATGAAATTTAAAAGTCTATTGGCTACTTCTTGTTACTTCATAGTAGAATTATTCGTGCCATACTGCGGAAAGTTTTAGAGAATAAGTGGAGATAGACGGACTTTTCTTTTGTTTTAGAAAATTTATTAGCAAAATGAAAGCACGAGACAATTTAAGTTATTTCAATTGAAGATGGAAAATACCACAAAACTCATAAACGGTAATATGTGAATTCAAAATAAAGTCTCGATAAACTCAAAATAAAACCCTAATAAACTCAAAATAAAGCCCTAATAAACTCAAAATAAAGCCCTGATAAACTTAAAATAAAACCAAATCAAACACTACTCATTCAATAATAATTCAATTTTTTTTTGTATAGATAGAATTAGTTAGAATTAGTTGAAGAACCTGAAGTCCAGAAATCCTTACTCCACAAGGAAAACCCATCAAGGAGAAGTCGGCCGATTTCGCAAACATCAAACCAAACGATCAAAATCAAGTCTTTATTCTACCCTTTGCAATTGTGCTATTGTTCTAAATTAGTAACTCAGTAAGCTTTTGACATGTAAGGTTAACAACTGCAGTTCAAGAAACAGAAAGCAAGTGACTCAAGAAGAGGCCTCCGGCCCAGCGAAAATGAAGCTATGAGAAGAGCCATCATCTAAAGGATTGAAGAAGAGATAGACATGGGAGCCATCTTGAACTCTACACTCAGAAAGAAGCGAATTATCATCGTCGTCTAAACGATCATCACCGAGCAGGAGTATCATGCGATCCACAGGTAGCTTCTGCTGCGATTCGATTTCTCGTTTAAGATCACCGACTGTGGCATCTTCTCCTACATTGACATGGAAGAGGCTGCCTGTCAATATCTCCACCACCACCATCATTGCGAAAAAACGAGATCAGGTTTCGATTTTGAAGGAGAGGATCAGAGGTTTTTCTTCTTCTCTACTAGTCTGAAACATTTTGGCTAAGTTGGACTTTCTGACATGTTCATGTAAACACAAACAGCATTCAATGGAAACCTTCATTTGCTAGGGTATTAAATTGCACTGGTAATTAAGTCATGATAAACTGAAAAACGTTGTTTTATATCAATTCTTAAACAGCCATGAAAATAGGATCTTGACCTGATAAACTGTAGCTATTGATGTTGATTGTTATGCGTTTAGTTCTGCAGCTGTTGAGATTATATTGTTCATTTGACCATTTCTACATTTCAGTTTCTTCTCTTTACTTTTTTTCCACACGTGTTGTAAAAACAGAGTTGTTTCCAAAACCGTAAATTTCGTATCGGTTCAACCATACACTGGAATCGAAATGTAACATCAAACACTAAAACGAGTTGATGCAGAGGTCGTGGAGATCGGGTCATTCATGTTCATCACAATGGCAATCACATAGCTAAATGTCTAGCTACCAGCTAGTGTTGGACACGAGATGCTCAAGTGCATATAATTTTTCCTATTTCAATCTATTGTTGAGCTATTGATCATGTTACAATATACTAAATGTTTCACTATTTTACTTAAACCTTAAACAGTTGATCCCTTACATCAAATTGCACACTGAGAGCTGCAAAGACACTTGTTATTTCTTCTCAATAGTGAGGGACTCTATTGTACAAATCCACACAAATTGCCTTTAACATATTAGTGTAACACTCTGCTAATGAGATAAAAATGGATTTCATAGCAAGAACCTAAACAAGAGAAAACACACAGGCCCTCAAACATCTTAGCTGACAAAAAACATAAACCTGCACAAGGTTTCAATCAACTGCAAGCATCTTGTTCCCCATTTGCCAGTGATCGAGAAACGGGAGACATGCCCTGAATTTTCATGATGCAATAGTACTTGGTTGGGACAAGGGCACCAGCTTTAGCACACAAATCGACCACTGCTGGTGCGCGTCCATAGAAGTTTCGTCCTTCATTCGACAGAGCAGGAGGATCCTGAGGCCGTCTGCTCCAAACAACTCTCGGAGGTACCAAGTCATCAACAACAGCCTTCTGCCAAAAATGCGTCCCCCTCCAAGACTCATACTTGAACACCCCACAGAGCCGAGCTTTATGTCCCGAAGGACCAACATGGACTTCGGAGCAATGTTTGCAGACTTTAGCAGGATAAGCCAGCAACAACTTCTCTACACCTGACCTAAGTACATCCCATGCCTTCAGAGTTCAATTAGCAATAAACTTCAGATCATCATGTGGCTCAGACTCGACAGATTCGACATTGAGCGGGTCATGATCGTTTGATTCGGCGCCAGCCTGCCAGCACAGCTCGACAACAGCAGGAACACGATCAAAATCGAACCTTTGGTCGTGTTTAATAATCTTCGGAGACATGTCAGGCAAGTGAAATGACTCTACTTGGACGAGTATATCGTTCGAGGTACCGGGTATCCATTCGTGAACTCGTTTCTTCCCAATTCGCTTGTACCCTTTACACGTTTGGATCAAATGACCTTCCCCTCCAACAAACACTTCAGGACAGAACCTGCAAAGCCCATTGCATCGTAAATTATTGCAAAAAGACAGGACCTTTTCCCAATGTTGACACAAGCACAACAATTTTCAAACTTTGAGAGACTTACTTGCAAGCAACGACAGGGACGGCTTTCACCAAAGCAGATACGCCACGAATAACTCTCATCCTAGCGTTAAGCACCTCTTCTGCTACAGGAACCATTGCTTTCACCGGATACTCCCCTGCCCGATCCTCAACTCTCTTTATAATCATAGACCTCAGCTTACGCCAGTCCACCTCTCTTGCTGAGTAAAACCTGCACCATCCAATGTAACCATTGGATTCTCCCACGACAGCATTCCCCCACAGTGTCTTCCTCGCAGAAGCCACCCGTGAATACAACATCATCACTTCTGCCCCCTTCTAAAATTCCCCCACTTAGGCCTTTCATCAAACAGTTGGCGCGCAACTCAATAAAAGCTAATTATCGCCGCAAAACAAAGGAACCTGGAAATCGAACTCCAGAAAGAGACGAGAATCAACCAGAACACAGAGAGAGATAAACAATCAATCACCGGAGCATCGAAAAGATGCCTCTTTCGACCGGGTTGCCGGCGTAGCTCCAGATTTCCACGATCCCGATCAGGAACTGGAAAGCTCTTAGCTGAACTGAAACTGACCGAACCACTGAAAGTTCAAACATGGCGACAAAACGACGTCGTTGTATGAAAAGGCCGATAGATTAAGCCATTTTCAAGCCCGGGCCCAATATTCTTGACAAAAGGATCGTAGCCGTCCATTCAGATGATAATCGGAAAAACAATCTGAGCCGTAGATAAATTAGATTAACACGACGTAAGCCGATTTCTGCAGTATATCTAAAGAAAACATCGTAGGGTTTGCAGAGAAAACTCATATACGGAGAGAGAGAGAGGCGATTGATTCGTTTGGGTTCTTTAATTTTGTGTGGTCAAGAGAAACAAAGTCGTCGTCTTTATATAGAAAATCTCGCATCGGTTTCTCTTGTCCAACGCCTTTGTTGTTACGACTCACTCACCCTTTGCTCTCTCTATCTCTCCGATCCCGTCCGAAGCTCCTCTGCATCATCAGGTTGGTTTGTTATATCGTATGACCCTACCTCGTTCTTTACGATTGGTTTCGTTATTTATTTGAGAAATTTTGTATCTTGATGAGTTTCTCGAGCTGGGTTGTTTTGATTTTAGTGATCTGTTTGTTCGATATAGGTCAGATTTGATTCTTTTTGGATTTTTAGAGTTCGTGAGATCTGTTTGATTTTCATGTGTAGTATCTATAATGGGTATTTTAGGGAGTAATCGTTTCAAAATAGAATAAGCTCCTTCATAAGAATTGTTGGATCTATCACTAGTGAGCTGAATTTTTGTATGGAGGATGGTGTGAAGATCGTTGGTGGTAGTTTGTTGGTTTGATTGGATATATTGGTTAATTATTTTGGCGATGTGCGTGGAAGAATCTTCTTATTGTGCTGACTGGATTGTGTTCATGTGGTTTTGATGTGCAGCATCTGAATACTTGTTTACGCAAGGATATAAGCTTTGGTTTCTGCTCTAAATTCTCAATCCAAGGTTCATGTCTGAGTTCGACAGCCAGATTCCATCTGCTTTTGGTACGTGGAGATCTCTCCTTGTGTTTATAGCACGTTTGAGCTGTGAGCTTATTGTTAATTATGGTATGTTTCCCTTTGATTAGATCCTTTTGCTGATGCAAATGCTGAGGACTCTGGCGCTGGTGGAAAAGAGTACGTTCATGTACGCATACAGCAGCGAAATGGTAGGAAGAGCCTGACGACTGTTCAAGGTTTGAAGAAAGACTTCAGCTACAACAAGATTCTCAAGGACTTGAAGAAGGAGTTCTGCTGTAATGGTACAGTCGTCCAGGACCCTGAGTTAGGCCAGGTTATTCAGCTTCAGGGTGATCAGAGGAAGAACGTCTCTACCTTCCTTGTGCAGGCTGGGATTGTGAAGAAGGAGAACATAAAGATCCATGGTTTTTAAGCCAGTCTGATGAGTGAGGTCTCGTTATATAGCTACTGACTTTTCAAGCTTTCGGGATTGGAATTGAAGATCGGATAGCTGTTACTATCCAGAATTTGTGTTCCTTTAAAGTTTGCTGGTTTCTCTTTTGTGTGTGTTTGAAGCTCTGTGACTAAGAACAGTGTTTTAGTAATAGTTAGGTTGTTATATGTGGCGTGTGACTTGTTGGATATTGTATGGAGTGCCGTCAATGCATTCTGATTGGTTTTCGAAATAAAAGCACTTGGTTCCGTAACACTGTCTTCCTGAGTTGCCTGAACTGAAATTAATAGTCATATTCGGGTATCTAACTTTTTACATAAATTAGAGAAATTAGAATTGGTTGGGCAGATCATAGACAGATTGGCAGTTCTTTCGAGTTACCGCTATGCTTTAGCTCGAAAGCTCCATGCAACCTTGGAATGTATTCTCTTCACCACGTTGGACTTTGAATTTTGATGAACTTGTGCAATAATCAACTGGGATGAACACTGAAAGTAAGAGGCAACTTTTTCTACTGAATTCCAAGACTAGTAAACTAAACAAGACGCCACAAAACTGGATTACTCAACTTCATAATAATTCTTGTTTCTATGCCTGCAAGAACCCTTGACATTGCCAAAAAAACCACTACAGAGCTGATCAAGTTCACTAGGAAGTAAAAAGGAAGGGTAACAACAATGGAGGGACAAAGGAATAGGAGGAAAATATTTAGAGCCCGAGTCTTAAGCACAAGTCTCTTCCGCAGCTGCTGCTTCAAATGTCTCCCCAGCTACGAGCTCTGGTACATCGTCATCATCTTCTTCTTCGGTTGCAGCACCAGCTGGTGCCTCCTTTTGGAACTGCTCAGCCAACTTCTTCAGGTTGTCCATGTTATCCGGTCCTGGAATGTCAGAACACAAACACATCAATAGAACGCAACACAGTGAGGGAATCAGTGGGAAGAGCATACTAGACACTAGCATCAAATGCAACTGGTCGGAACATAAAGCGAATGTTCATTCGATAACTAGTTCCCCAAGTACCGAATTGCAGAAAAGAACACATTTTGACAATCTCCAGTTCGGGAAGGATACCCTTGAGAGGCTAATGAGCAAAAAGGCACACAGACAGCAAAAACATATACTTCAATGACTTTAGAACAATTAAGTAACATAAATCATGAAAGCAGAAAACAGCTTCAATAAATCCGTAGAAGGAGCTAAATAATGCCAATGCTCAAAACCATAGATACACAGTCACAAATCACACAGAAAGGTCTCAACTTTTTCGCATGACAAACACTTAAACAACAAGACAACGACACTGAACATAACAAAAGCGGACAATTGACATACCAAGCTGGTTGATGATTCCTGGAAGAATATCTTGCAACTCTGAAACAAAGCATAAAACAGTCAAAACCAATATCAAGGCCAAAAGCCACAAACGATCAATACAACAAAGAAACCGAGGGAGAGAGGTAATTAGCAATTACTTCTGGTTTGAGGAGAACCAGTGATGACCCAAGTATTGGCAGCAATTGAAGCCTGCACTTTAGGGTTCAGAAACTGAATCACCAAATCATCCTTGAAGATGTTGACCTCCTCAATGGCGGGGATTGTGTTTACTCCAATCCTCTTCAGTGTCCCCTGAAGCTTCTTGTCGTCTGTGGTGGTCGATTTGTGCACTGCCTTCTTCTTTCTACACCATCACAAAAACAAAATCCTAAATCAGCAATCACCCAAATCAGATCGAAAGAGAGATTTTAAAAAATCAATCCTTTTACTCTCACCTGCGTACGGTTCCCTTCCCGCCGGTGCGAACCGAACCGGCCATCTTCATCAGCCTCTCACGATTCATCTGCAAGTATAAGCGATACATAAATGCAGGAAACATATTGAAATGAATACGAAGTACAGCGAAATCGGAAACAAAATGAAAGAAAGACTAGAATCTGGGATTGGGGGGTTTTGGTAGGGGTTTCGTGTGAAGTACCTTGCTGTGTAAGAGAAGGAAAAGAAGAGCTCCGATGGAGCTCTTTCGGCGGATCGGCGGAGTTGAGAGAGCGGCGGAATTAGGAGATTGATTCGTCGGGAGTGGACTGGACTGGACTGAGACGAAAAGGGTTTTTCTTCTCTTATCTTTTTATTGCTAAACCAATGCTGCTGGGATTTGCGGGAAAGGAAAAGGGAACTGTCTATTTACTGTTCTATCCTTCAATTTTCGTCCATTTTTCTTAACTCCTTTAGTTAGAGCTTTCGAACAAACGGATTAAAGTGAGCCACAAATTCGGTACAATAAAGTAAGGTTTCGAGTCGTATGGTGCTCTTCCAATCGATATTTTTAGACTTCCTAATGTTTCCATCAATCTCCACATCTTAATTTAGGATTGTCATGTGATTCCGTTTCAATGCTCATGAGGATTAGTCAAGTAGAACCGGTTTAATTAAGTTTTTATTCTACAAAAATTTGTTGGTCGGGACTTGACAGAAACCAACCTTTTTAAGATTCGGTTGAGATATGAAATTTGGTTACGATAAAGATAGATGAGATTTTTATACCGACGCACTTTTAAACGGGGTTTTTCCCTTAGATAACAGGCCTTTAATTTGTTAGGCCCATTATACTTGGTGGACCAACTAGATATTAGACTCAGGCTCCAATTGATCACAAAATTAGCCCATATAAATTCTGCGAATTTTACAGGCTGAGTTAAGGCCCATCAACGTCATGAACCTCACAAATCATAGGCTACTTAGTTGTGGAGTTCCATCCTTAGCGAAATTTGATTCAAGATATCCGGTAAGGTGAGCCACAGGGACTACTATCTACGGCAAGTCAAATCGGCACAGTCGATGATATTGGTTACGGAGGAGATTGAACCCACTTGTCCCTTGGTAGCCGTAATTTTTTATATAAAGTGTTGGAGATTGACGACAAATGCGAATTTGTTCATGTTTATGGAGACACTAATAAAGCGGTGGACTATTTAGCGCATCGCGATCACATTCCGAAGTCTTGTGCCGAAATTTTCACCCTAAACCCTAAACCAATAAAACATAAGTTGAATAATATCATGAATAAGAGAATGACACGATCGAAAACTATCGGTCCCGTACATTGAATCCTCAACGCATGGTTATCATTTTTGTTAGAATTAAGTACACTTGTCAATTTGTTGGGTGGGAGCACCAACAATTGTAACTTGATAACACTTGTCAAAATCCAAATGGCCATTTGGATATTCTGAGCCACATAAAAACTTGGGACTTGCCCTGGCTAAAGGGCAGCCTCTTGGATTCTCCTTACGTCCCACTCTGTCCTGATTTGTCTAATTCACACCTCAATTTATAAAATAATTCAAACGATATATTTATTAAAAATTTAACATTCTTATCACATACTTATAAACATTATAGTGTGAGATGTTTGGTAGATTCGATTGCAACAACTATATGTTTTTTACTATTTTTTTTATAAAATTAAAGTGTTATGTTACCACTTAAATTAATCATTTGTTACAATGAATATCCATTATTATATCGTACTCTATACCAAAAATTTCTACTTTTAAATCAACTTGTCATAAACTTATTAGGCAACCGATCAAACTTAATTTTTAAGGTATCCTACTAGCTTGAGTCAATCATCACATCCTTACTAATTATAGTGTTTATGCATTCTTTCTAGATGTGAAGAAACCAATTATAATTTTTCAAAATATCCACCTACTACCAAGCACTATTGAACAAGAGAGAACCATCATGAGTGTGCCACCACTTCTTTTCCACTATAAAACTAATGATGACCATGTTACACTAACTCAAATTAAGTTCTACCAAATTAAAACAGTATCACGTCACGCTGAGTGTTTCTAAATACAAATATTTAATTATCATTATAATTTCATCTAGGATTAAATTATACAAAAATGCCGATTAAATAATTCCGGATAAAATTGTGTTGACAGAAAAAATGCATTATATCTAGCAAGAAGAACAATAATCCCTTCATCTTTGGGTCAAAACAAGGTTAAATATCCCAATCTTTATGGTTTAGAAACAACAAAATCTTGCAAACCCATTGTTTCCTACCGAAAATTTCCAACTACAAAAATCCAGTTAAACCTAAATCAGTGTGTTCAAAATCGAACCATGCGCGCTAACGCGATGGACAAGTTCGATCGCGAAACGATCCTCCGGATTTATAATTTATCATGGTTTAAGTATCAACATTAACGTCATTAATTTTTTAGTGTTGTTAGAATCAATTCAAAATAAACTATATGGTTAATCCATGAACACCTTACATCAAGCTTTGGTCTCAATTAGGCTGCTTAAGAAAATATTGTCCAAATTATTAGTCGGATTGATGTGATGAAAGCACACATTGAAACTTCAGTTGCACTCTTATAACGACTAACATGATGCCATATTTTTACGATTGTTAGCTCTTTCCAAACGTCAAACGACATTTGCTCCATGAACTATTATTCACAAGTTAATTTTTGAATATCGACTACGAGGTTTCGTTTTAAAAATTTTAAAACTTTATTAACATGTTAATTATGTAAAATATAATTGATCCTTTTGCATTAATTTAATATCAATTACACCTATAACTATTAACACTCCTTACTCGTTCAGTTCATCATCTCACCTAATTTTAGTTTTAAATAACATTAGTCAATTTCACCGATTCAATTTTTGAAACAAATATCCAACCCAAAATTTTCCATATATACATTATCTTACACACACTCCCTTTCACACACACACAATCGCACTATATAAACATATCAACAAGGATATCATACAATAACCAAACCCCTTTTTTAACCCTTCAACCAACCACCACACACACACACACACTCCCCCAACCAAACATAAAAGAACACAACACAAAAAATCATTACTAAATTCCAAAACCCAACCAACCAATAATGGAAGAGAAAAACCGAGCACCACCACCCAAAAAACAGAGGAGCCGCCGCAGCTTCCTCCTCCTCTGCTCAATCTCAACAGCAACCCTCCTCGCCGCCGTAATCCTCACCGGAGTAATCCTCGGACTCACAGTCTACAAACCCAGAAACCCAATAGTAGTCCTCTTCCCCGTCGGCCTAAAAAACCTATCTTTAACCGAGCTAATCATCGCCAGAAACGTCACCACCAAGATGGTGATCCAGATCACCAACCGAAACAGAGCCCGCTTCAAGTTTCGAAACGCGACCAGCATCGTCTTTTACAATAATCTGGTGGTGGGTGAGGTCCCGATTGTGGAGACCGAGATTCCGGCGAAGTCAACGGTGAACCTGACGACGGAAGCGGTGCTGATGGCGTCCGAGATGAAGACGGCGGCGGTGGGGGATATTGCGGCGGGGAAGGTGAATTTGACGTCGAAGGTGACTCTGTACGGGAAATCGAAGTTGTTGGGGTTGAAGTTGAAGACGTCGGTTTACACGGAGTGTTATCTGATGGTGGTGGTTAACCGGACGTTTAGTGGGACGAGCTGGTGCTGGAGTAAGCTGAAGATAAACTGATTGTTATTATGTGGAGGTGAGTGGGTTTTGGGTTTGGTTTCGGTTTGTTTGGTTGGGGTTTTTTGTTTTGTTGTTGTTGGAAGAAAGTGGTGAGATGTAAAGAGGTGTGGAATGCGTGAAGGGAGGTTGGGGATGGAAACCATTTGGAAGTATATGTGAGAATCGGAATTCCATGGCTTTTGGTGGAAATTTTGTTGACAAGCAAATTTGGTTGTTTTCACATTTTTGCTTTCTTGATGTCTTGGTGCAAAAGGTTAAAGCTCTATGGTCGACATGTTGGGTGTAGGTAGTGTTCTACAACACTAGTAGTGGCTGCTAGTTCATTCCGACAGAGTCTCAGACACCGTAAATACATTATAATAAAGCTATAATGTAATAAAGCTATAAGTAATATTTGGGATGAGACGAGTCTCAGACACAATAAATACATTATAATGAAACTAATATAGTAATAACCGTTCAAATATCATGCATATTAATCGGTGTCTTGTGTCTTGTGTTAGCAAAGTAGTTAGTTGTGGCATGTGTGATTGTTTTATATGTAAATATGAATAAACTCGATCTTTCAGACCAGTCTTATCAACTGCTAAAAAACTATGCCGTTGCCGTATAGTGCTGGTGTGGTCCGTGCCCTTCGTATAATATAGTAACTGCATGTACATCCGGAGTTGAGTTGCACATGTACGGACTCCCTGTCTCTATACCCTATCTCGAGTCTCTTCCAAACTATTTTGAGGCGAGTTGCAATATCCCACACCCTACTAATGCTCTCTTATTCTTATGTCCACTAATGATCGATGGAGTGTACTTGAAACGTCAAGCTGTGCAACACTTCGTTCACACGCCGAAGCAGAGAAGAAAGGTTTATTTGTTTCCTCAAATAGCAGAGTGTCCTGATTCCAAAACAAGATTAAAGCACGTGGTCGGATTCGATAGAATATTTACGTATCCACGAAGATCTGCACTCAGAATCTCAGATCGGCTAAAGATCAAACCTTGTCTATTTCAACATGGCGCTGCGGTCGTCATTTCCGTAACGGTTGTTTTTTTGCTACTGAAAATTAAAAGTTTTGTGGTTGAGTTTCTGTATTGTTTATGATCAATCGAAACCCATCAATTAAAAATTATAAAAAAATGGGTTTGCATTCACAGCAAGATCGTTGCTGTACTGAGAGATGGTGTCGCCAGCTCAACCCTTTTCCTAATCGCCGGAGAACATGCCGCCGGCGGTGGGAGAGATTTGACGGGTATGGGAAGTTGTGTGGGGAAATTACCGGGTTGCCCATTACCCGATTTAGAAAGCAGGGCCATGGCCTAACAGAGACAAAAATCAAAAGTTGAAGGGAAAGGTTAGAAAATATGGGGTTGGCCCATCTCAGGCTATGTAAACATGGCCAGGCCCAACAGAATTCGAGGGAAAATTGGCAACCGGTTTGAAACCGGTTGAATGACGGTAGTAGGTAAATTATCTTTACATTTAAGACTTTAAAATGTGACAAATTTAGAAACCAACCATCCCAAGCCCGTCGTCGTTGAAACTCTCACTCTTTCTTTCTCTATCATAAAATGAAGCAGAAAAACAAACCCCGAAAGCGAAGCTGCTTCGTGCTCTGCGCAATTTCAACGGCTATTCTCTTCGTTCTCATCCTCCTCATCGGAATAACTCTCGGATTCACGGTCTTTCGACCGAGAAACCCCACCATAACCCTCTACCCAGATGGACTGAAAGACTTCTCGTTAACAGACCTGTTGATCGCCAAAAACATCACCACCAAATTGGTAATCCAAATCACCAATCAAAACCGCATCCGTTTCAAATTCCGGAACGCTACCAGCGTGGCGCTCTACGGCCACGACGACCATCCGGTAGTGGTCGGAGAGGTCCATATAACAGAGGATGAGATCCCAATCAGGTTAACAACTATGCTATTCCACTTAGACTGAAGTGTGTATTTGGTTATAGAGCCGCAATTCACTACCACTCTAGGTGGATTGTTATTAATTTAGACAAACTTGCAAGAATTACAAAATTTGCCACAAACTAGTAAAACTTACATCATTACTTATTTTCCACCCAGGTCGACGGTGAACCTGACGGCGCCGGCTGTACTGATGGCGTCGAAGATGAGGACGGTGGCGGTGGGGGACATAGCGAGGGGGCAAGCGAACTTGACTTCGAAGGCGACGCTGCACGGGACAGCGTCGTTGATGGGGTTGAAGCTGAAGGCGTCGGTCTACGTCGAATGTTACCTTACGGTGGTGATGCTTAACCGGACGTTGGGCGGGTCGGGTTGGTGCTGGACTGAGATGAAGATGAACTGATGACGATGATGAGGAAGTGAAACGTATGCATGTGTGGGGAAACTTCTGTTGTTTTGGTTTTATCTGTTTGGTTGTGACTTGTGATTTTGTTTTCTTGTTGGGGGGAACTTGGCTAGATTCAGTGTAAAATGTAAAGAGGCCTAGTCAAAGTGTGAAGTAGCTTTTCGGGCAAAAACGGATGGAAGTATATGTGGGATTACTCTGTGTTTCTGCAGAATTTTGTTGACATGAAATTTGGCTGTTTATGGTGGCTTTGCCACACTATATAGTAGTGAAATTCAACTCGGTTGGGTTGGGTTGGGTTGGTCCATTAAATTTACTTATTAATATCTTACAAGTATAGCCTCTGACATTATTGTATCAACTAATTGGTGTGAACTAGTACTTAATAATCGTTGCTCTTTCTGTTTGTCCATGTAAGCCCGGTTAAGAGAGCGGCTCATTGGCCCAATCAGAACTCAAACAGTCAAAACTCTATAAATTCAATTTTGACTACTCAATTGTTTGTTAAATCAGTATTGAGGATAAAACCATCAAAATGCCAACACAAAGAATTTGAAGCAAATCGTAACAGAAACGGCCATTAACCATAAAGAATTCATGTTCAGCAAAAAAACCCATAACAATAATTTGTGAAAATAATTAAATTTAGATAACAAAGACAAATCTATGCTCATATTTCATTGAGAAAGCAACGGTTTGACTGCTGGAAGAATTTTGGCGGTTTATAATGTTAAGAATCGTTATATCTCAATAACTCGAATTGTTAGAAAAGGGTTTTCATATGTTTTATAGTATTTATTAACACACCCCTTCAAACAAAAACTCTCAGAAGACATGAGGTTTGCACAGCTTTACGCGGTAAATCATGTGCACGGAATGGGGCTACCGAAATTCAATCCTTTTGGTCTTTTAAGGCTCTGATATCATGTCGAGAACCGTTATATCCTAATAATTTGAGTTATTGAGATATAATTTTAATAAGTTTTATAATATTTATTAACATATATCATGTGTTGGGTGTGTGATTGATAACCAAAATAGAGTTTAAGTGTTGTTGTAATATTTTTTCTAGCTTGTGGGGTACCAAATCACATATGTGCCGCTCGACTCATATTTTATAGTTAGTTTAATCCATCGAGAGGAGTAAGGGATCCATCAACAATTCAACACTCTAAGTGTTGTTGTTGATCATATTTCATGAGATGTTAGATAAGTCATAAAATATCGATTTTATTCATGTATAGAGAAGGTAATTTTTTTTAAAATTATCTTGTTTGTATGGACACAATATGTACTTTGTTGATATGTATAATTTCCTTTTTTTTTTATCACGGTCGGCCTATTAGTGGTCACAATATGAGTATTTAACGTTCAAACAAATTGTTTGTGTGAATGAATAATTTTTTTTTGACAAACACAAATTGTTAATCTAATAATAACCAACCAGAACTGCTATATAGTAAGAATATGATGTTGATGACTAATAAGGACAAAATTTCGTTCTCCCAGATAAACCATTACAAGGAACCATTTCACATTCACTTCCGTCACATTCCCGTCGCTAAAACTCCACTTTTTCAGTCACCAATTCACACCAATTCCCCTGCTCATAAATACCAACCAGATCAAACCCATTACTCAACATCCAAAACCAATCATACCCATCAACCAACATTCAACTGCAAATCAAAAAATGACTGCCCAAAGAAACTCAGCTCTCAGAATCTGCTGCATATCAGCGACGGCAGTAATCGTCGTCACTACAATCATCGTAATAACCCTAGCCTTCACGGTCTTCAAACCCCGCGACCCGGAAGTGGTCCTCTACCCGGTCGGACTTGCCAAAGTCCAGCTCGAGGACTTCATCACAAACGACACCGTCACGAGCGACATGGTCATGAGCATCCGCAACAAAAACTACGCGAGCTTCGAGTTCCGGAACGCAACCAGCCACATCAAGTACGATGGGAAGCTCGTGGGCCGGGTTCCGGTCCTCGAAGGTGTTGTACCGGCACGGTCCACGATGAATGTGACATCTCCGGCCGTGTTGAGGGCCAAGAGGCTGAGAGATGACCCTAAGGCGATTAGTGATATTATTGATGGGATGTTGAATTTGACCGCGACGGTTACCATGCATGGTAGGATGAGGATGGTTAAGGGTTTGGTTAAGAGGAGAGGTTCGGTTTATATCGAGTGTCACATGACGATTTATGTGGGCGAGACCCCAATTCGTGGCGATTCGTGGTGCTGGACTAAGCTTGAGATGTGAAGTTGTGTCCACGAGAGGTGTTGATTCGGGGTTCGGATTTGTAAATTATAATATAAGCAAATTTGTTTTTGGTAAAAATAATTATGTATGATGTAAAGGTGACTAATTTATTAGCAAGATGATATTTTTTTCGAAATGTGATTGAATGCACGTTTTATGAAGATCGAATATAGCCGTCTTACAAAATTTGACTGAGTTCGACCTAGAATCCAAATTATTGTTCGTAGTTTGCATTAGTTATGCCATTTTTTTTTATAAATTACCTATATATCCTTTTAAAATAAAATGCCATTTCATCACCACCCACTACCACCAAGACCTTCCGCCATCCTCGCCGGAGAAGATCCCCCCTAACCCTCTCCATCGATCCTCCGATGACCATACGACTAGACTATTATCCTATGCCCAATTATATGTCCTATTTATATACCCGTGATTGTGTGTTACGACTTACATGCATGTAACATCGAGAATGAGTGTTTTTGAATATTATTATTTGGGATGTATTTCGTTATATTTATTAGACTAGGGGGGTTAATCGATATTATTATGGAGATGTATTTTGTTATACTTGGGGGTTAGTCACTAAATACTACTATAGTATTTAAAGGGATCTGAGGCTAATGAAAAATTAAGAAATAAAATTATTAGTAAACTCTTACAAACTCTCAGTTCTTCCTATTTCTCTTCATGTCATCTATTTTTATTCTCCTCTCTAAACTTTTACTATTTATGTTCTAATAACCATACTCCTCCTCCTCGTTACCGCGGCCACCGTCCTAACGCTGCGGCTTACAGTTTTCCGGCCACGAGACCCAACCGTGACGGTCGACCTAGTCGGGCTTCGGGACATCCAGCTGAATGACATCGTCTTCGGCCCCAGGAATCTCACGACAAGCATTGTCATCGGCGTTATCAACGAAAACTACGGGAGCTTCACGTGGAAGGCGGTAGCGGAGGAGGTGCTTAAGGATTTAGGCGGCGGAGGTTTGAACTTGACTTGCTCGGTGACGGTGTTCGGGATGATTAAGGTTGTGAGGGTTTGGCCGGAGGTGAGCGGGTCGGTGTAGGTTGAGTGTTTTAATTCTGTGTTTTTGGATGGGCTTCTTTAGCTAAAGCCCATTTCCAAAGAGAATCAAGTCCATTTTATGTGTTAAAGGGCCAACTAGAAGATGGGGTTCCAACTTTTGATTTGTTTTTTTTTCTTTCAATATCAATTATTTTTTATATTTATTTTTCATTCACAAACAAATAGATCGAAAAATTCTACTAAAAAAATTGGTTGGAAGTTTTCTCTCAAGAAGAGAGTTAGTGTTTCTTCATCTAGAGAGTTTTCGGTTAGGGTTTCCTCTTCGTTTTCTCACTTCATCGTCATTTTTGCCGCATCAAGCATCACCCGACTGCAATGGTGACTGCATGCGACTTCCATGGAACAATAAGTTGTACGCTTTGGCTCACTGGCTGGTGAGGAAAACATTTTCCTTCGTCGAACTGATCGAGAAATCGTGCAAGCCTGCCACGTTGCACAAAAAGCATGGCCAAGACATGAGTCCAACACCACCAGTCGGTCAATCAGGAACTAGCGACCAGTTCGATTCTCTAAGGTCGGGAGTTGGGACGGCTAAAATCATAACCTCCCTTAACCATTCGAATAAATATGTTGTCGCATCCAAACTTGTTAAGTTTCTTTTGTAGTTTTTATTCTTAGCTTCAGACTTTTTCTTTTGTCTTTTTGTTTTATTAGTAATTTCAATCTTTACTTCCAGCCCTTTGCCAATTATCTCGAAGGAGAGAAAAAAATGAGATCAACTTGCTTGTAAAGATTTACGATCCATGCAATCCCACTTATTGGGTCTACACTTCCTGTTAAACGTATGTTCTTTGCTATAGGCCTCAGACCTTTAACTAATAAGAACTAACAATGAGGGTTTTGTAAAAAAAACAATAGGGTGGAGAATTTCTAACAAGTCATGAAGGATAAGAGGTTAGGTTACATGTTAAATCAAAGGTTAACATAGGGTAGAAATCTGATCCAGGATCTTGTAGAAGCCTGCATCCACCATGGACCAACATGATAAACGTTTTAGGTGTTCTTCATTGTATATTCACAACATTGACACATATATTTTTGACCCCCAAAAGACCAAGGAATTGACGTATTTATTTGATCAAATTAAGGCTTTTTGTTTACACATATTTTATAAGAACAGATCCTGCATCCATGTGACAAGTTTGAGAGATTTGTCTGTCGAAATAGCAAGGTACAGGGAAATGAATGGGAATGAAAGCGACACAGGGCGAGGAGAACGTGCTATTGTTTTCTCCAACTTGCCATCAATGGCGGATTGGCCTCTCTGCAAATGGCCCAGCAGTTTCAACACAACTGTTTGCATATGTACCATAAATAGTAGAGCTTTAGTACTTTGGACTCAATTATTTAATGCCTATGTAACAGTGACAGTTTACTCATGTGGGTTTTGATTTTGATGTTTAAGAGTGACTTTGATGTTTAAGAGTGATTTTGATGTCAAAGAGTGAGGGTTTATCTCAAGCGAGCTCGCGTTAGGTTGTAAGATCGGGATCAATACAACCTATGAGATATGAAAGGGTACGGCGCGCTACAGAGTGTGCAATCCCATTTGCCCACCGTTGAACAACCTGTATTTGGATTCGAGGGCATGTTGTCAGAAATGTGAGGATATCCGTGTTGTTGGTGCCACCAGGCATATAACGAATAGTCTGATGGGATAAATAGGAGATGACTAGCTCTGCATCATCTTCTATGTCCACTTGCTAGATACCCTGTCAAAAGCATCACGAGCATGCGTTATGAATAGCAAGCAAAACATAGTATCAAGGAGTCCTAGATATGTGTGTCTAACATGATGCAACAATCACCCCTTGCATCTCGGAAAACAAACCCTACCGCTCCATCTACCATGGGGGACACTGCCCATCTAGGGGGTTGGGCGTCGAGTAGGCCAAAGGGATGCCCGGGGTCAGGAACGAGCGAGGATTAGCTCCGTATTATCTGTGCGGACCGCGAGTCACCGCTGACGATACTCGAAGACAATTAGATTCCTTAATAATTTTTTGGGTTTTCTTTAGTTTAAATAGCATGATTTTTTTTTCTTTATGAATAATTATTAGCAGGAAGGTTATATCACAATGTTTGAAATTAGTAATGCAATTTTTTTTTATGAATTTCAGATATTTAGAGTGTCCAAATACAAATAACATTACAATAGTTGGTGTATAGTTGCATCGTTGACCTACAACCTAAAAAACAGAAATAATAAATAATTGATGTTTGTTTTTTTATGCCCATCATCCTAAATTCTGTTTGCGTACATTAAGTTTTCTTATCGTTGCTCTACTTGCATGTATACAATTAATTAATTAATTAAGTTATCAGTTATCTAAATTAATTAAGTAGTTTTTTTTATGTCACTTATCTAATTATAATGTAATGATTAGATAATGAAAAATAAAAGACAAACGGTTTGAATGTAGACTGTATACTGTATCTGCAACTTTATACGTGTCGTATACAATTATACGAAGGCATAAGATTTGGTTCAAGATTTTATTCTCTCGTTAATTATGGAATATTCTTGGCCACCCATCAACTTTTTGGTTTTATTTGGTTTATTCAATTAAAACAGTTGTTAGAGGCCGGCAGTCGGCTGCTACATAGATTCTTATTGCAGTTCATATGTTTATTCAGAGGGATGAAGATAATAAAAATTGGATAAAAATAATAAAGAAAGAAATAATAGTGTAATAATATCGGTAATTAATGTATTTTTAACTTTGAGATCGATTAATTTACGGAAATAAAGGGGAATATTATTGGAAATTTTTAGTGGGAGTGACGACTTAATTATAAAGAAAAATACTAACACATTTTATATACATAAGAATTTCGGTTAACTCATAACTATAATGAACCTAACCCGACATAAAGGAACAAAAGATTCTTCTCCAAGAAATTACTCCTTAATTAATGTTCCAATATAAGCTATATATAATTACTATTATATTTATTAATTGTTTTAATTATAGAGTTATGTGCGGGCAACGCAAATATATGTTCGAATTCAATTACACTCTTATAGCCTATACAATGTTTTATGTTCTATCTTTCATCTTATACCGAATGAAATGTATATTTCTCACGAAAAAATATATGGTTTTGTGATAGTATGCTTAATATCCACTTTGGTCATCAACCTCTTGAGTTTATACCAGAATTGTCATTAACCTTTAAAAAGTGACATACATACCACAATCCAATTTCAATTATAAAGAATGTACTTATTATGTCATTTTCTGTCAAATTTTTTGTTAAACTGACAGATTACCATACCAATTCATCAAATAGTTTTCCCACATCACTCCAACCATATACATCACATATTTTTCACGATTTTCTCATTTGATCAATTCATCATCTTCGACCATTTTAACTAAACATGTTTAACCGTGTAGAAGATAGAAACGGTAAGTAAACATGCCAACTTAACAAATTTTTTAATGAAAAATCCGATGGAATATACCACATTTTTCAGCTAACATAAATTAGTGATATGCATATTACTTTTTAAAGTTTAACGTCACGTTGTTGCAAATTCAATAAGTTGATAACCATAAATGGACTAATTAATCCAAGTATCATGACTTATGAGTTTTCCCAAGGTCCCGACAATACAAATCATCATGTCACGGACTAATTATTAATAATCAAAAGATAAAATTAACAGAAATAATGGTCTGCAAAAAGTCCAAGTAAATTTGGACATAATTATTATGATAAACAAAAGTGTATACTATTATTCTCTCTTTGATCGAGGGCGCATGTTTGGACTATAAAGAATATGTCAACAGCCAGTGCATAGTTTGGCACATGTTTTCTTGCTTTTTCTACCAAATTCATTTATTATATATATCATACTATTTCTCGTCTACCCATTACTTATAAATGAAATTAACGATATATATTTGATGTAATATATGTCTTGGTTGATAGATTGATGTGTGTTAGAGAACACGATCTTATTTCATTATAGTGTATTTTCAACCATAACATATTTTTTTTGTCTGTCTGTCTGTGTAATTCAATCACTTAGACAAGACATATGTGTTGATAGAATTTCAATCATATACTTGAATAACTCAAAAAACACCCATTAATGAGTTATACGTGCTTGAAAAATATCAATTTGGTGAAAATATTTCAAGGTGAGGTTGGTTTCTTTGCCACGATTTTTCTTAAACGACCACATTTTCAACATCTATACGTAGTACAATTACCAACCATAAGCATAGACATGCAAAAATGACTTTGTACGGCTTGTTGGAGTCAACAAAAAGAGGCGGCAAAAGAATAGTGAAAATGGAGACTTTCCATTTCAAGATGGGGAAACTCTATTTCCCCTTCACCAAATTCTATTAGCTATTTGGAATGCGGATTATTTATATAACGATTCTCCATATGATATTAGAGTTTATTATTAGATCGAAAGATATTACATACACCTATTATAAATGTGTATCCGTAAATCATAACTTGCATTATAGTTGTTACGTACATTGAGAGGAGGGAGGGGTCTATCAACGTTATATTGTTGTTGGCATGAGTTGATATATAGGGTGTCAACGATTGAGTTTATTTATATTTATCGTGAGAAGACAATCATGGAGGTGATATTTTGTTAGTATTGGGCATGAGATGACTTTAGGTGTTGTAAGAGAATGGTATAAGATCCATAATTATATGAATTAATTCTTTACAAACAACTCGAGTTATTATGATGTAATGGTTCATGATATGTATTAGAGGTCAAGAGTTTGAATCTCCATGACCTCCAATATTAACACTTTATTTAAGTACGTGAGTTGGTTTTTGTTTGAAAGGGCGTGTAAGAGAATGATATAAAATCAATAATTAACTCTTTTCTAACAACTCGAGTTATTGGGATGTAACGCTTCATGATAGGTTTGTATAACGTTGCCGTTTTCTATCCATTTTTGACATATTGATCATATTATAATATACATGATATTTTAGAAAATCATTTGATTATAAATAAAAATTGGCCTTAAAAAAACGACAAGCATTTTTCAATATAATACATGAATTTCGTGTAATTTAATACCTCCCAGAGAATCTTTGAACTTCCACACCTAGCATGTTCATATACAGTTTATATTTGGAGAGTGATTATTCCATCTAGAAGAATTTTCGAATAAAGAGGTTGCTTCTCTTTTAATTAGCCTTGAATTTTCCTTAATCAGTGTTTCTTTGTCTTCAATGAAAAGCAAAGCCATTAGCCTTTTGATTTTTTGAGGTTAGATTTAATATTAATCAAATACCAAGTTGACACATGCATAACCATGATCAATCAACCGCCATTCTTAATCACATAATTATACTAAACCAGAAAAAAACTGTAATTAATTTATGTATTAATTTTTCAAACCCCACCTAATTACATCGTAATCTCCTTTTCATCGTACATTGTCGTGCGAAATCATCTCTCTAAGCAAAGTTTTAGTCTCTCTAATTTTCCACCATTCACATCAACTTTATATGTATTGGTACCTAACACTAACATAAGGTTGAGTATTATAAGCTATCTAGATTAATGATTTCATGATTGCCATAAGTAAACTCGATTTTTCACACGCCCTCCTCATCAACTCATGAATTTGATTAATAACAATAAAATATTGGTAAATCTCCATTGTCCCTTAGTACATCAACTATAATATATAATAAGAGTCGAGTTATATCTGTACGTACTCTATGATAACCTCTCTATCAAGCCATATCAAATTTAATTCGATACCAAAAGAATAAATTATATATCAACTCTAGCAAACTGGTGTTTGTGGTGTACGAAATCTAAATCAGAAATAGTCAGACGGCAAAAGAATAATATAGTACACAAAAATTGGATGGTGGGATTATAACTGAAAGATGATGTGTTCAACAACTCTTAATTTTTTATATTGAATTTTAACAATTCTTTTCTTTTGTTTTCTTTTAAATGTAATAAATTTTAATAAATTCCAAATTTGTTTTTATTTTATTTAAAATTTATTTAATTTTTGCTAATTATGTGAAACTATACCTGCCTTGAATACTAGGCACATGGAGGGGTCTTCTGTTCTTCTGAATTTTGTCAATGAATGGGCCTGCTTTCGGGCCGTTGGCGTATTTAATTATTTATTTTGTACTATTTATTTCAATCGATTGGTTAATTATTATGTACATTAGTAGCATTGTGTGTTTATAATTTTAGGTTTAATATACGATACAATCAGGCGTAATTTTTATTCTAATTTTGATGAAATCTTACTTTGTAGTCCATCGGGATTGAATTATGATTATATTTTTTTAGATAGTTCGTCATGATTTATGTTAAGCAAAAATATAAAGTCGTCATGGGTTTGAAATCTATTGAGTTTGGCCAATGTACTGATGTCGTCAACTATGTATTGTTACTATGTGAAGATAATATATTTGCATCCTCTAGCAAGATACAGAATACAAAGACTCACCAACTTGTCGAAATGCGACTCTAAACAAGAACGAAATAAGTAACGATCGATACTCTTGTTCGTATGCAATTTAATTACCCATCTAACCTTGACCGTGTAATATTTAAAAAAAAAATGTGAAATTTTCGTTGTTGTTAAGAGATTGTTAATTAATTGATTCATCACCTTATCTCCAAATGACAGGGTCATAGGACAGAATTAGGAAGTGGTTAACCAATAAACCACGTTTAGCATCATGATCAAATAATTTAAATTAAATAAGGTGATCATATCAATATTTTTTAGCTATAAGTTGACAACATAATTCGGTCACAATTTTGTTTGGTACGATTTCTCACGATTATTTCTCTATGTCTTGAACACGCAAATCATCATCATAGATAATAATAATTTTTCTCCTTTCATATAATAATAATAATATAATAACTCTCATCAAGTTGTATATACATAAACAAAAAGAACATAAAGTTGAGTAACGAGAAATATGAACATAATTGATATGATCACTTCTTTATCGATATGATTCCCTAATTCGATACGCCACTCTTCGAATAACTCGATATGATCAAAGCTAAGTTAGCCAACATAGTGAAGAAGCATGGACATTGGAACTAAGCAAAGCCCTTTCTTCTTCAACTCTGTGCACTCTTTCTCCTCTTCATTAAACCCCATTCTCATTTCTTCCTCTTCCTTAGTATTATTTCCCTACACCAACCACCAAAACCCAAAATTTATAATTGAAAAACAACACAAAAGAATCAACCCAATAAAGTCTAATTTAATCTCAACATTTCAAAATTATTATAAAATTGCCTTAGTTATAAAAAGAACAAATTATAAAATTACCATAGAAGTAGTTGTGCTGCTGAAAGGACCAATGTGACTAGTATTGTAATTACCACTTGTTGCCATCATCATCTTAGAGTTCATCTCCATCTGCCTGTAATCAAAAACCTGCATTTAATCATACATCACAATTCCACATGAGCTAGACCGATATTTACGAAACAATCGAAGCATCGATATACTGTTGATGAACCAATCTGAACCCTCCTCCAAAAATTCGAGTTATTGAGATGCAAGATATGGTTTCATAGTCTTTAAAAACCGAGAGGTCTTCATTTGAGGGACCTTCTCCCAACAACTCGAGTTATTAGGATGAAAAGGTTCATCATGACATAAATATGATCATATGATGATCAAAATCAGACCTTGGGGCTGTTAACAGGAGAGCTAGCAGTGTCTTCAAGGGGATCATCATGGTGGTGGTTGGAGATCATGTGATGAGTACTCTTCTTCTTGAAATTGAGCTTCTTTGGGACTGAATTTTGACTGTACAGAATGTGATGATGCTGTTGTTGTTGATGAAGAGGAAGAGATGAATTGATGCCGTCATTAATGTTCCTTGCAGGAAGAGAAGAAGCATCAGAGACCATGGAAGAGCTACACAAGCTCATTGATGCTTGTTGATCACCATCATCATCATCTTCATGACAAAAGTCTTCAAAGTAGCCAGTCCAACCACTCTCCTCTTGTTCATCCATTTTGGGGGGGAAATAAGAGATGGGTTTTGAAGAAGAAGGATGATAATGAAATGGGTTAAGCTCAAGAACATGGATTTGTGTATATATAGGTAGGAAATGGGTGGATAGATAATGAGAGGGGTGATGATGATGATGATGATGATATTATATAAAAGGAATGATTGGGGAATTGGTTGGAGAGAAAGGGAAGCCATGATGTGGAAGAATCTTGGTGGTGGTGGTGGGAAGTTTTTAAAGAAGTTTTGTTTGGTTTTTTTGGGGCCAAATAAGAACAGAAACTCAATCAATAGAGAACGTGCACAAGTTGGAAAAATATGAAGGAGATTGGTAGGGAAAGGGTGTGGGGTTGACCTTTGTGGGTTTCAAAATATTGGATTTTTGTGCTTTGGGGTTCTCAAATATCCCCCCTAATGTTTTATGTTTTGATATCTTTTATCTTCTATTTGATGTCGGTATGGAGAAGCTAAGCTAAGCTAGTGGAGAAGTGAAGAGGAGATTGAGGGCCTGAGGTACTAGAAATTCACTCGCGGTTGATAGCAGGCGGATGTCAGGAGTTCGCAGTAAAAGAAGTGTCTTTGTGTGAAATTGGGTTGAGTTGTTTGAAGAATAGTATGTTGGGACGAGTATGATTTATGCACAAGGAAAGTATTTGATTTTTGTTTGTGAAATAATATAGTACGCATCATATGTGGGTCATGGACGTTGATAGACTGTATACTATACTTTTTAAGAATTGGATGTTTAATTTTTTGATGTTTGGTACTGTAGAGTATAAGTGATTTGAGGCCGGGAGATGTCGTTCTAAAAAAATGGAGAAACGTCTGTTTGGGGATATAGAGCGCCCTTTCGACGCTTGTTCCTAAAGGGTTTAAGAGTCCGATTGACCTTTTAATGCTTTCAGTTGTACATGTGAACCGTATCGTATTAAATGCTGAAGGGATGAACCACTAACTCTAATTATACTATTTTTTGTAAATACTAAATAGATCTCAATCAACTTCTATCTAATTTCTTTCTCCCATTCATACAAAACTTCTTTCTTAGAAATTCCATAAAAATTCACACTCAATTTCAATTTTAAGTCGTAATCTTCAACTTTCAATTATCTCGTTCATATCCTCATGGTTTTTTCTCTTCTAACAAAGTAACAATGGACATGGCATGTTTTGCTTGAGTTATATATCAATGATGATGATGGTGGTGATGACCTCATTTGTTGATGACGAAAATGCTTACTTAATTCTTCACATTTGCCTTTTGAATTATTAATATTATTATTATTATGTACCTCAACTAACTTTGAAGCACATATGACATCATAACGGCAGGGGGAAATAGAATACCATTACTTGTACATTATTCTTTCTTCAAAGTAGTTGGCAAGTTCCCATCTTCATATATAAATATATGTTTGATCTTTTTTTAATATACGAAATGTTAATTTTTTGACATCTAAATCTAATTAAATTTCGATTCTGTGCAAGGATAAGACCTCACATAAAATGGTTGAACACTTTTTTTTCTAGAGCAACATGTTACCTCATCCTTTAGTTACAACTTGATAGCTTTCATATTTTGATCTGGTAAGGAGAGATAAGGGGCCTGATAACCTGTTGGTATCATAACGCTTTTGATATTCACAACTGCTTACTTCGAATGATCTATTTGACTGGCCTATTTTGGTTCTCGAGTTTTCCTCTCGGCAAATGTAGGTAAGGGTGTGAGGCAAGTTTTGATATGAACTTTTTGAGTATAATTCATTTTCAAAAGTTAGATTGTGGGTAAAAAGTGTCCAAAAGGCTAGAAGCCTATATACTAATCTCATACTTAACGACATGGTGTGTCCGGTTGGATTGGGCCGTTGGGGTAATGCTTTCTAGGAACTCAATACCAGGAACATAAGATAAAGCCCAAACTAAAGGGCCAAAAGTCCATTTAATTTTTTCCACTACCAAATGCCCATAATTTCTTAAGACTTGGGGCTGAACCTCTAGCTGGGCCAGGACACAGCTTGAGCTAGTTTGATGTTAGGCTTCCAAGTAAAGTGCTCGTTTTTTTTATCAGTATAGTGATTTTTTTTGTGTATTTGTATAACTACTTTAATTAATTTATCACTTTTTTTTATTAGAGTAGAATGAAATTTTCCATCAATATAAAATAGAACAGAGAAAATTCACAAATAATTATTCACATTATTATGTAAAAGTTAGTTTGTGAAAAGAAGGTGTCCAAAAAATTATTACTAATCTCATATTTAATAATATAATACTCAATTAAATATATAATATATTATCACATTTCCAAATCGACCTCCTAATAGAACTCATCTCAAAAAACTTCAAGAGAAAAAAATGTCCGAAGAATTATCACTAATCTCATACTTAACTACCGTACTCCATTAGCCACATAACATATCAATTATTATTATTTGACTTCACTGAAATCCGCCCTATAGGCTATATATCCTATTAGGAAAATAATACATTGATAAGTTGGTGCAATCAATTTAGGAAAATAGAACTAATAACATGTTAATAAATACAAATCATTTATCAACTAAATAATTTAGAGATAAGTTCTTCATTCAAACGAAGTCAAAGTTTTTTATTCCAATCAATCCACGATTTATTTGTTTCTAGGATTTATGAGGTGCTTCGTTTTTGGTAAGTCAATTACCGATTTACTTTTCAATATCGTCTTCTATTCACTACATTTCAATTTATTATTTCTCAACTTTTCATTCCTACATGTTGTGTTCAAAATATCCTATGAACAGTAGTTTTCATATTTATATTTGGAATATTTGTTTATAAAAATGGTTTGCACGAAGTAAAAACGGACTGTACTAGAAAAAATGGACTCCACGAAATAAATACAAACTAAATTATTATTTTTTTAACTAAGAGTATTTTAATCTATTCACGGACCGCACGAAACAAAAGACGGACTGTATATAGAAAACGCCATAAATAATGTTCAAATTAAGTTAAAAATCCAATTTTACTTGTTGGTATGTTAGTGTTGAACAAAATGCTTTTAACTTCATTTAATTATGATCTTAAAGGCTTAACATCTCTGAAACCTTGATTTTTGGTCATTCCTAACATGCATGCCAAATATTAGCCAACTTAAAATTTTTCAATTTTCATGTCAAAATGGTCAATTTTCAAAAGGATTAACCTATAAAGAGCATTTTGACATGAAAATTTCAAAATTTTCAAACCGGCTAATTTTTTACAAACATGTTGGTGACGGCTAAAAATGCAAGTTTCATTATGGTACCTCTATAAATAATGGTCAAATAAAGTTAAAAATCCAATTTTACTCGTTGGTATGTTAGTGTTGAACAAAATGCTTTTTAAATTCGTTTGATTATTATTTGAACGGCTTAACACGGTGAAACCTCGATTTTTGGTCATTCCTAACACGCATGTTAAATATTAGCCAATTTAAAAAAATTTAATGTTCATGTCAAAATGGTCAATTTTCAAAGGGGTTAACCTATAAAAATGGGCATTCTAACATGAAAATTTCAAAATTTTCAAACCGGCTAATTTTTTACATACATGTTGTGATGGCTAAAAATGCAAGTTTCATTATGGTAACTCTATAAATAATGGTCAAATGAAGTGAAAAATCAAATTTTACTCGTTGTTATGTTAGTGTTGAACAAAATATTTTTTAACTTCATTTGACTATTATTTGAATGGGTTAACATGGTAAAACCTCGATTTTTTGTCATTCCTAACATGCATGCCGAATATTAGCCAATTTAAATTTTTTCAATTTTCATGTCAAAATTGGTCAATTTCCAAAGGGGTTAACCAATGGAAATAGGCCATTTTGACATGAAAATTTCAAAATTTTCAAATCGGCTAATATTTGACATGCTTGTTGGAGATGACTAAAAAATCAAATTTCAATATGGTACCACTATAAATAATGGTCAAATGAAGTTAAAAATCTAATTTTATTCATTGGTATGTTAGTGTTGAACAAAATATTTTTTAACTTCATTTGATTATTATTTGAACTGCTTAACATGGTGAAACCTCAATTTTTTGTCATTCCAAACATGCATGCCAAATATTAGCCAATTTAAAAAAATTTAATTTTCATGTCAAAATGGTCAATTTTCAAAGGGGTTAACCTATAAAAATGGGCATTTTGACATGAAAATTTCAAAATTTTCAAACTGGCTAATTTTGTACATACATGTTGGAGATGGCTAAAAATGAAAGTTTCATTATGGTACCTCTATAAATAATGGTCAAATGAAGTGAAAATTCAAATTTTACTCGTTGGTATGTTAGTGTTGAACAAAATGCTTTTTAACTTCATTTGATTATTATTTGAATGGCTTAACATGGTGAAACCTTGATTTTTTGTCATTCCTAACATGCATGCCAAATATTAGTCAATTTAAAAAATTTCAATTTTCATGTCAAAATGGTCAATTTTTTAAGGGGGTTAACCTATAAAAATGGGCATTTTGACATGAAAATTTCAAAATTTTCAAACCGGCTAATTTTTTACATACATGTTGGAGATGGCTAAAAATGAAAGTTTCATTATGGTACCTCTATACATAATGGTCAAATGAAGTGAAAAATCTAATTTTACTCGTTGTTATGTTAGTGTTGAACAAAATGATTTTTAACTTCATTTGACTATTATTTGAAGGGCTTAACATGGTGAAATCTTGATTTTTTTGTTATTCTGAACATGCATGTCAACTATTAGCCAAATTAAAAAAAATTTAATTTTCATGTTAAAATTGGTCAATTTTCGAAGGGGTTAACCTATGGAAATGAGCCATTTTAACATGAAAATTTCAAAAATTACAAATCGGCTAATATTTTACATGAATGTTGAAGATGGTTAAAAATCAAGTTTCATTATGGTACCTCTTTTTTTAAAAAATAAAAAACTGAAAATAAATACAACAATAATATCCATTTTTGTAGGATATACTAAATTCGAATCCACTCCATATCATCAAACACATTGCTCCATCAGCAAAATAACTCGACAGTCTCATCTCCATAAATCCAAAGGGCTTTATAACTCATTTTCTTATAGTGATTTTCTTAGCTCAATAACTGGTTTGCCTTCTCAATTTTGGCTATTTAATTTCAAAACCATGAGACAAGTTTCATTTTAGGATTAACTAATTAATAATTAGAAAATTCATAAACGGATTTGTACGGCCAAGAAAGCAACTAATCAACGAAAATTAAATATTATGAGTTGAAAGAAGTTTGAAGAGTTTTGAGTCCAAACCCAACGACTGATTCTCCAATTGTGCTTACGGTCAAACAAGAGCACATTCATGCTTGTCGGACCATAGAAAAAGACTTCAAAAAGGAAGAAGAAATTCAAAAATTATTTAATTAACTTGATGACATAGTGGAGCCAGAGCTGAATATAGCCACATCATTTAGGGTGTATTGCCGGCGATATCATCTTTATTATTGCTAAATTTGAAGTGTGATATTGATGTCGATTTCGAAGCGTGGGAACCAAAAAGGTTTATTCTTTGTCGCTTTGATGGATGCGTCGGAGTTTGGAGGGTCGTCGTTGCTTAGTGCCGGGAGTTCTTGTATGTTTGGTCTCAGTTTCACGTTGTTGGTATTATGATAGATGGGAATAAGATACTAGTTCATTTAGTTGCTCAACAATCTTTTTTCATAGTGTCGTCCATTTTTTTCTGGTATGCAGTTTATATGTGACTCCAATGTACATTCTCTGAACGGGACACGTCTTCAAATTATTAATAATACAAGTATGATCTTCTAACAAAACTAGGGTTTCATTTTCCGGATTTCTGCAACATATTAAAATTGGAATTGTTGGCCGGATTTTAGTGTCAATTTTGGACGTCCGGCCAATTCCACCGGATACATTTTCGACAATCACAAGGCGGCATCCCCTATTCACCAAATTTATAGATTTAATTCTGCCCAATTCTAACATCCGAATTCCATTTGATGAGACCCAAGTCCGACGAAATTTACCCTTAAATTCGAGAAGACCGTTTTGGCGGTTTGTGCTTGGATCAAAAGATGGCCAATGAAAGCAACAACATGAGAGTCCCATTGACAAATAAATTTGTCTGACATATTAAGAATGGACCCCCAACGGCACCTCTCTCTCTCAAATGCCATCAATAAATTCACCCTTTTCCACACTCCTCTCCTTTGACATTGACACAATGGTTTACCCCATTGCAAAGGAATGATGCTACATGGCTATCATTTCCCTTGAAATTTGCATGTATTCCTCATCATTCATAAGGTTGGGTGATGATCATTCTTAGCCCGAGCCATAGTGTTTGTAATGGTTTACGGTTACTGTTAGATAAATGCTTACGGTTATCGGTCAAAATAGATTAGTTCACAGTTTATGATAATAAATGTATTTGGTCGAGAAAAGTTTTGGTTAGTGCCGGTTAACAACCAAAATAAGTGTCGATCATGAGTAAAAAAAATATGATTAACCCATAATTGACCAACTCTTAATAACCAAGTTGATCAACTCTTAGCCGACTTACTAACAAACCTAGAACCCCAACCTACCACTAACCCACCCACCACTCACTAAATATATCCCTTAGCTTGAGCAAACTTAACTTGCTAATGTTTTTCAAACCAAAATATATATCGGTCATAATCGAGTCGGTCAAAATTTGGGTGCAGTTTTTATCGATAGAAATGTGGAAGATTTTGGTCGCAGTTAATTACTGAAATCAATCAAGTAATTGTGAGCTATGAAATCAAGCAATCACGGTTGATTCATAACCAAACAGTTTTCGAAACACACAAAACATATCATAACGTGCCTACTAATAAGCCAACAACGAATTAAAAAGAGGAACACAATGCACACTTAATTAGATGCGTGACTACCTTCTCTATAAACATATATACACCGATCAATATCGCAATCTCCACGACATAGCAAATGAATTGCACAACCGAAAATCTAACCCCACTTGTAGTCAAAGTTTGTTTCCATGTTCAATTGTTGGACTTCTTCTTGGGAAATTAGTTTTTTCTTTTCTTTCTTCTAAGAGATTCTCATCAAACATCTTTGTCAAACGAGATTGATGGTTAAGGCTAAGTTAAACAGAACTTTAGTCAATAAAACCTTGGAAGAAACAAATAACACCCCAATTGGGCAACTTCTGTCTCCATCTACAAAACCCCATCCCATGAAGTTTTCCAATTCATGAATGAACAAACGAACAAGAGAGCAAGTTTGAAATTTGTTCACGAGATTCATAAATTCCCATGGGTATCTACGTAAGTACATACATATACACGTATAAGAAAATATGAATTGAGTTCGAGGAGTCATTCCTGTAATAATTGAAAGTCACTCGTTATGGATAGATGGTTATAGTATTATAATTATGTTAGCTAGCAAGGTAATCAACTGTGAAATTGTCTTTGCAATATATGCGAGTGATTAACGTCAACAGCCTAGAGGTCTCTCTGTTGATACTTTAACATAGTTAGAGTATATATGTGTTTTAAACTGAGTTGCTAACACAGTCGTCAAGTTAGTGGCACAACGAGATATCGTAAACTTCACAGATCGTTCATCAACAGCCTCACGATTGCGGTAGATAAAAATTTTTATTATGATTTTCCATAACCTTGCCTTCATGTTATCAGAATTGGGACACATAGACGACTTATAAGCCACAATTAATTTGTACAATAATTGATCAGCTGGCTTATCAAAAGGGTTGCCATTGATGGGAAAATTCCATGGAAAGTGATGTTTGTGGCAAAAAAGGAAGAATTTGTTGTTTATATCAGTAATTAATTAAGAAAACCAATTTGTAATTAAATGTTTTGTCTACGTTATTTTCTGGTGGATTTAGACAACACTCATGTATTGTAGATAAAAAGTCATTGTTTAACTCATTTGGAAAATAATTGACTTCATTTTTTTCTGTATGATTGTGATATTACGACAGTACCCTCGTCGGTCATCATCCTCCCATAGACGGCATCGAAAATTTCCTCCGACAGCCGTCGTTGATTGGTAGCCGGTCATATTCGTTGGTTCGGATGGTGAACATTGTTTAGGCTGAATAAAAAACTTAAACGAAGTAATTTTGATAAAACAAATTTTTTTATCATCATCTAAATTCTATCCAATTTTTTACGTAAACCATCATAAATGGATCCGGCCGGCAAATATATGGGCCCACGATGCCCATTGGAATGGGCCATGGGTGAAGGGTTCCATTATGAACGATGAGCTGCTCGCACATTGCTATGCATTTTTGCCTCCAACTAAAAGTCTCTCTTACTATTCCTGTATCAAACTAACTAGTACACTAACAATTCAAATACATAAATTCATATATAGCAAGCAAAGTGAAGAAATACTAGTGCTTTTAAAACAATATACCTACTTACTGTCCAACCGGTTCGACTATATACCAATGTACCATCATAAGTATAGTCCATCCATTATTCTTTACATATTCTGTTTATGCACGATCCATCAAGTACCTATAAAGTTCTCTAATTAGGCACCGAGAAGGATCATTATCACCCTTAAGTTCTACATCCTAAACCACTATATTGCTCTATCCGAACCACGGTATCCTAGGGCATGGATCGACATGGAGAGAAATTGCAGCTCCCAAAGAGATTATAGGGAGTGTTTTGACTTTGTATACCAAAAAGCCATATTTTAACCTTATAGGCCAAAAGTCATTGGATTCAAGGTACAGTACAAATACAAATGGGGCTTTTGATCCTTCATAATAATTACACGCGCTTTCTTTGTACAAACACTGCTGGCTCCCACTTCATTACCACTTCCCAATGCCAACCTGCAGGGTGGGGAACTTGTACAAGTACTAGTATCAAACAACTAACCAGTTATAATCTAAGTGGTTGATCTACTAGTGAATAGTGATATCCTGAGGTTTCAATGATTTCCTCATATCATGTCTATTCCAATCATCCGGATTATCGATCATGTATATCCATGGTATATCACGCTCTGTATACGTTCTAAAATAGCTACACAGTGAGGAATCTATTAGACACCGAGGGATAATTTGATACAGAATCTTGAAGTTAGAGGAAATGTGGAAGAGTGTTTCTTGAAAATTGGAGGATGTTTAAATTTTCTTATTAAACATGTATATTTGGTAGATAAAATAACTGGGAAAGACGACGATACCCACCTTCTACTTTTTGTAGATATTTTCATAATACACAAAATAGAGACAATTGAAAACTCTAGACTTCTGAAATACACAAACTCAATACAATTCGTCCTTAAACGAATAGGTGTAGCTCAGAACGCCAAATTCCCCACAAACACACAAATCCCTCTATACCAAACGACCATTAAGCTCGTAGCATACTTGAAAATATTCAACGTGATAATATGGAATTGGTTCCTATATATTATTCATTTTTAGGTTATAATGTGTCATCCAGATAGAATGATATCAATCTACTGTAATCCTCACGTATGATATCCGTCTACTATATATAATCGTCATACAATAATATAAACCAATAACGAACCTATGATGGTAAGCCTATTTGAGTAAGGATATGAGGTTGAAGAATTAACAATTCCTACCAACCAAGAGGGTTCATTTAAAGCCCTAAAAGAAATTCCAACATGTGACAAACAATGAAGATGCAAGTATTATGCCATGGCTAGGTTGAGAAATTAAGATGATATACACATTGGCTTTCAAATTTCTTCAAGTTTTGTTTCCCTTTAGAGAATCCTAAGAGTTATAGTTATGCCAATGTGTCCTCCACACAAATGAATGCAGTGTGTCCTGATCAGGAGTGTGTGTGGGCGCAAGAGAGTCATGAAGTGAGTAAATGAAGCTCACTAGCTACTACTTATGGCGCCCTCCAATATGCTACACACATTTAAATTTTCAACTAAAATTTTGAATTTGGATTGAGAGATTTCAACCGTACGAATAATTACTACTCCTCGGAAGGCAGGCTACGAAATTCTCGTTTCCAGCTTACATGGAAAGGCCCGCACCCACCATCATCTGGCAGACCGCATCGTTAAAGATATCCGCAGCTGCTCTTTACGGCCAGACTGACCTTAACAAGCTAGGCTTTTGCATGAGTACAATATCACAAAAAATTTACTACTTGGCACGACTAATGATGTTCTACATGTAACCATGATGAAATTAGGGGTGGACGAATTTCTGAACCTCGTGCAGAAAATTTTTTTACCATCTTGATCATGAAAATGAAACTGTTCTTCTCCACATGCACCTTCATAAATAATATATTTTACTAATTTAATAACATTTGTAATGCAAACAAAACCGTTATAATTCTTGCATGAATTTTTATTTCATTGTTTTTGGTCGTATCCCACAGTTTCGGTTATCATAATTCATGCATTTCAGTATTCCGACCAACTCTTAATTAATAATTAACCATCTAATTGCATTCTTTGAACGAGGTAATGAAATTGGATTAATTGCATTCTTCATCTCTACATTCTTTTTAGTCTTGATTCATAATTAAACGATATTCAAATATTCTGAATCACTTAACACGTATAAATATGATAACTTAACCGAACAAAATATTTTTTTCAGTCTTAAAATAATTTTTCAAATTAAATTATATAAGACAACAGAAATCTCCCAATCTCTAGCAATAAGCGAAAGAAAAGAATGTTCGAACTTCGTCCGTGACAACATACCGGTGCTCATATATATGAAGTTTAATTATATCAACATAACCCGATAGATATAGTTATGAGGAAATCAAGAAGAACAGAGAGTCAAAGACCCTAGTAAACAAAGCATTTAAATAATGATATTGTCAAAAAGAAATATATATATATATAAAAGGAAACTGAGAAGTTAAAAAAATGGTAATAATGGGAAATGTAAATGGTAAAAATGACAGGCTCTGTATTTACACAAGAACAGGTAACAGGTTGACCTTTGTTGAGCATATTTGTCTAATTAGAAAAAAACCCTAAATATATATAATTTGTTTTGTTTTACAGATAAGCTCTACTGCTACTGATAGCTTGCAGCTTCCCCCATGTGGGAGAGATCAGAGAATTATGTTTCCATATCCTCCACAACATCACCCAACCTAACTCTTAATTTCATTTTACTACTTTTCCATTTCCATCTCCGGACTAGATCCACCTTGGGAGATCAAGATCGTTCATATCTATAAAAAAATTTATATGGTGATCTTCATGTTTTTGTTTATAAATTCAACTTATTTGATTCTCCCAGTCCGACTCATGGAGTTGCACCTCCAAATTGGCTTATTGATACTTTGAACAGTATTTTTCATTTGATTAGTTATTTAATAAAATGATGATGATTTAAGTTAAAAAAATTTCAAGTCGTATGGTCTTAAGATCATGGTTTGTTGACATCCGATTTGTGCATATATGCGACTTGCATCCGCTATCTGGGCTAATTTAGGTATTGATCATTTACTCATCCGTATCCCACTTATGGTGTGCGTTCCGCGCTCCCACTAAACCGGCTGGAACAATACTAGTTTGGTTATGGAGAACCAAGATATAAAAAACACTTCGCCAGAAGTCACCAAGGAGGCAACCTCGTATGAGGAAGTAGTGATCATACCACGAATGATGGCCAAACATCATATGCGTAAGAGTTGAGAAACAGAAAAGTATCGGGAATACCCTGTAAGCGAGATAGCGATCAATTGGTTGTCACATGGAATCTCCCCCCTCTTGGAACACCAACCATAACACATATACACACATTGGCCCAAATACAAACACTCTAATCTCCAAAACAAACTAATTCACATCACATACATAGTAATCTTAAAAACGATCAAAAACCCAAATGAAACGAAACACATCTCTTTCCAATTGCTCTCTGCATTACCATTAATTCCCACCTTATCACCCACGATAAGAAATCAAAAAAGAGCATCATTTACACACCCTTTCTTTCTCCTTCTCCCACACCATTAAATGCCCTTTGCGCCCTCTCAATACCCCCCCCCTCTTCATTAATACCCCCCCCCCCCCCCCTTCATCTCTCTCTCTTCTTCATCTTCTTCCCCAATACCTTCAAAGTTCATCTCCAACCTCCAAAACCCAGAAAAAAACCAGAACCCTCCATCCATGAAGACGACAAAGATCGATCCTTTGACCCCAAAATCAATCAACCCACGTACACTTTCCAAAAGGGTTTCTAGGGTTTGCTCTCATTTTTTCTTAATATCGTTTGTGTAGATAGTTTGAGATAGAGAGAGAGAGAGAGAGAGAGAGAGAGAGAGAGAGAGTGGGTAGAAGTTAAAAAGTCAGCTCCTTTGGTCTACTCTTGTGTGTTTTTTTCCACCTTCCAAAGACAAAATCTTGGAACTCTATATATATAAAGAGGAAAGAGAGAAAAGGGTGTCTAGGGTTTGAAGAGCTTTTTGAAGGGAAAGCATGCCAGCCGGAGTGATGGTTCCGGCGAGAAACATGGCATCATCGGCGGCGATTCTTAGGAACAACGGCGGCGCCGGCACCAGTAGTAGCTCTAGCGTTGTTGGCCTTGGCGGGTTCGGCTCATCCACCACTCTTCCTATTCTTGGCCAGGTTTGTTTTTGGTGAAAACCCTTTTTATACTCAGATCTTTAACTATTCCGACGACTCAATAGGGTAACCAGAATAGTAATATTCCAATTTTTTAGTGTCTATAAATGAGATTCAGAAACTACACTAAGGAAAAAAAAATTAAAGTTTTATACAAGATTTCTTCACTCTCAAATTGTAATTTCATCGTCATAGAGTAACACTTGCGTTTTGTGTTGGTAATTTGAAATATTTTGAGTTCGAATCCAATCATTTCCTATTTCTTTATAGTGGCATGTTTGTCAAGTCTATTTTCGACCTGAAAAATCACAATTTCGTCTAGTGGGTAATAATTTGGTTATTTTCAGGGGAGCATGATGGACGACGTCGACGGGATGGTCGGTGGCGGCGGAGGGCACCACCACCACCACCAGCTTCAGTATTTACACCTAGACATGATGACCCACCACGCCACGCCGGAGAGCAACGACTTCCCCGGCGGAGGAGGAGAGTTTGACATATCCGGCAACACAAAGTCCGGCGGGAGCGACAACCAAGACGGCGGCGGCGGATCTGGGGACGACCAGGAGCACCAGCAGCAACCGCCGAACAAGAAGAAGCGGTACCACCGCCATACCCAGCACCAGATCCAGGAAATGGAAGCGTAAGTAAATTTAAAAATTTATTAAAACCGAAAATTCGTTATCTTTAATTTAATTACTAAGATTAAATATGGTGTTATAATTTATAAACGTTTTCTAATTAATTAATTTGGTTTATATTATATTAGATTTTTCAAGGAATGTCCACACCCAGATGACAAGCAGAGAAAAGAGCTTAGCAGGGAGCTAGGGCTCGAGCCTTTGCAAGTCAAGTTCTGGTTCCAGAACAAACGCACCCAGATGAAGGTACGTGATAAATTCAATCTGAACCGTTGATTTTTATTTGCTTGTTTTCTGCTGTGTCATGATCTGAAATATGATGGGAAAATGATCAACAGACTCAACATGAGAGACTTGAGAACAATCAGCTGAGATCGGAGAACGACAAGCTTAGAGCCGATAACATGAGGTACCGTGAAGCCCTAACCAACACCTCCTGCCCGAACTGTGGTGGGCCCACCGCAGTCGGTGAGATGTCCTTCGACGAACACCATCTCAGGCTCGAGAATGCCCGACTTCGAGAGGAGGTATGTATATATGCACATCATTATCAAATCGAGTCACAATGTGTTATATCCTTAGCTTTAACTTTTTTATATACAATTACGCAAATTTCGACTAGTTAAGTGAACCAATTGTCCTAGTGATAATTTCGTTACAACATATTTTGAGTACGGTTTAACATTGGGGACAAAGTAACGTGTTTAATTATATTGTACATTATGTTTGAACTTAATTTTTTGCAACGGTTGGCGTATGTAGATTGATCGGATATCAGGGATAGCTGCGAAGTACGTAGGGAAGCCGGTGGTGAACTTCCCACTGCTGTCATCACCAATGGCACCACGTCCTGTCGAGCTACGGGTTGGGAATTTCGGAGGAGGTGAACATCAGCCTGCTGCCGCGGACGGAGGAGGAGGTGTGGATATGTATGGAGGTGGAGCAGGGGACTTGTTGAGGTCAATAAGTGGGCCCGCGGAGGCTGACAAGCCGATCATAATCGAGCTAGCTGTTGCAGCCATGGAAGAGGTTGTTAGGATGGCTCAAATGGGTGAGCCCTTATGGATGACGAATGGTTTGGATGGTTCGGACCCGGTTTTGAACGAGGATGAGTACATTAGGACTTTCCCTCGTGGCATCGGACCCAAACCTAATGGGTTCAAGTCCGAGGCCTCGAGGGAGACCGCCGTTGTCATCATGAACCACGTCAACCTCGTTGAGTACCTCATGGACGTGGTAAGTTATAATCTTCATTTTTATTTATTCGTTTCGAGTTTGAATCAGAATTAATCAGAATTTTTTTCTGAGTTACAGAACCAGTGGGCAGGTTTGTTCTCCGGGATAGTGTCTAGGGCAATGACATTGGAAGTGTTGTCAACGGGAGTTGCGGGGAACTACAATGGTGCATTACAAGTGGTAATTATTTTCCTTTTGCAAAATTCACTTTCGATTTAATTAATTATTCATTTCCAACGTGAAATATTAATTGTTAACGTATGATACATGACGATAAAACGTTACACAACAGATGACAGCTGAACTCCAACTCCCGACTCCCCTTGTCCCCACGAGGGAGAGCTACTTTGCGAGGTACTGTAAGCAACACTCCGACGGGACTTGGGCGGTGGTCGACGTTTCCTTGGACGACTTACGGCCGAGTCCGGTGGCAAGGTGCCGGAAGAGGCCTTCCGGTTGCTTGATTCAAGAAATGCCCAATGGTTACTCCAAGGTATATATACTTTCAATTAGATCTTGCTTTTGCACAATTTGATCAGTCCACTATTTGTTATTTAACAAAACAGTCACTTGAAAATTCTCTGGTAAAGGTGACGTGGATTGAACACGTGGAAGTGGACGACAGAGGGGTCCACAATCTCTACAAGCAGATCGTCGGCTCCGGCCACGCCTTCGGAGCAAAGCGGTGGGTGGCGACGCTGGACCGGCAGTGCGAGCGGCTGGCAAGCGCCATGGCTACAAACATCCCCACTAATGACGTTGGAGGTAATTAAACTCTGTTCCTTCTAATTAAACTCAATTAGCCAATTGTTTACCAAAATCAATTTGTGTTTAATTATAGTGATAACGAACCAAGAAGGGCGGAAGAGCATGATGAAGCTAGCAGAGAGGATGGTGGTCAGCTTCTGCGCCGGAGTCAGCGCTTCTACAGCTCACACGTGGACGACTCTCTCCGGTACCGGAGCTGACGACGTCCGGGTCATGACCCGGAAGAGCATCGACGATCCGGGTCGTCCTCCCGGTATCGTGCTTAGTGCCGCGACGTCATTCTGGATCCCTGTCGCGCCCAAACGTGTCTTTGACTTTCTCCGTGACGAAAACTCTCGTAGCGAGGTAAAATCCAGCCACACCCCACGGATAAACATCTACATTACATATATTTCATTTGTTATAACTTTTTTATAACGACATCTTTGTCTCATCTATCTTTAAAAAAGTGGGATATTTTGTCGAACGGAGGGGCTGTACAAGAAATGGCGCACATAGCTAACGGCCGTGACACCGGCAACTGCGTATCTCTTCTTCGCGTTAACGTAAGAACAATCTGTTAAAATTTAATTTAGTTTAATTTAATTTAACGGTACGTTTAATTTGATGTTATGAAATTTCATGTTTATACAGAGTGCGAATTCGAGCCAGGGGAACATGCTGATACTGCAAGAGAGCTGCACGGATCAGACAGCGTCGTTCGTGATATATGCTCCGGTGGACATAGTGGCGATGAATGTGGTGCTCAACGGTGGGGATCCGGATTATGTTGCTCTGCTTCCTTCAGGGTTCGCGATTCTTCCTGACGGCAACGCTGGTGGTGAAGCTGAAGGCGGCGGAGACGGAGGAGCAGGAGGAGGAGGCGGTTCACTTCTAACTGTTGCATTTCAGATATTGGTGGATTCAGTTCCGACGGCGAAGTTATCTCTTGGATCAGTTGCTACTGTTAACAGTCTCATTGCTTGCACCGTTGAGAGGATCAAGGCTGCTCTGTCCTGTGAGAATGCCGCATCTGCTAATCTTTGAAACCGTGTAAGAGAATGATATACGATCAATACTATGCTATATGATTAACCTGTACTTAACGTGTTTGTCGTTCGTTCGTTTCTGCAGGTTATTTAACTTGGAGAAGGGTGAAGAAATGGAGAATGATACTCAAGTTTTGGATATTTTGTTCGGGGGTAAAGAAACAGAGTAATGGTGTTGGGTTTTGGAAAGAAGAAGTCAAGAGCGCACCTTACATGATCCTTTCTATAAGGTGTTTATGGGAGATTCCGAATTTGACAAAATCTCCCGTGATCATTTTATAAAGGATTAAAGGTTCGGGAATTGACTTCCGGAGACAGTGATCGAATTTCATCAACTTCTGTTTGATTATTCGGATGTAATCATCAGACGACATATCAGAACTCCTGAATTCTTCTTTTCTCTCGTTTGAAAATTTTAACCTTCATAGGATGTTTTACCTTCGTGTTCTTACTATGATAGACAGATTGCTCAAACTTGTTTATTATGTCGTTCAGTGTATCGATTCAATTGCGTAATAGAGAGACCAATCGGGGCACAACAATGCTATCGCCTATCATTCTACAGGGAAGCCACAAGAATGATCAAAAACTAACATAAAGGTTAATCAAACGACAGAGCTCAGCTCGTTCGTTCCCGAAATACGCACAAGGGGAAAAAGATTGTGGATAAACTCAATCGTCAGTGCAAGCATAATAAACAGAGAGCTAGGGATTGCAAAAATTGGTGACTTTCTCAACTCTCAAACCCTCTTCTTCCTGCCGAAAGCTGGCCTCTTCGGGGCTCCGGAACTGCTCTTCCCGGAATATGGGACGAACCCTCTCAGCATTGCGACCACACCAGCTCCAAGGAATGGGGCGTAGACCATCATCAGCTTCTCAGATGCTTTCTCAGACAGCACCATGTCTGATAGAATCGGAACCTGAAGAAACCCCAGAACAAATTAACAGCAGAAAAAGGACAATATGTTAGCTGCAATGGGAGACATTCAACACTCAATTTGCAACAGCCATCATCATAACATGGATCAAATATCAAATCTAATCTCCATAAGCTTTACAACAATCTTCTAAAAACCGGATCTTTCATCTTAATTCTTAATGGGGTTACCGATCCCTAATTCAAATTCCACAAACCTAATTCAACGCATCTGAAGACAAGAAAACAACGGCAATCCCCTTCTAGGCAAAATCACAATGCGATTCAATATGCAGAAGCTAATCCAATAATCTATCAGATCGCAGACGGAAAAAAAATTCAGATTCACAAGAGGTTGAAATTCGTTACCATGGTGGAGATGAGGGAGACGCCGTAGATCAAGCAAGAGGTGTTGAACCACGGCTTGGAGGCCAAGATCGCATACAGGTTGAGGATGGCGAGCGGCCACTGGAAGAAGAGCTCCAGCCAGACCAATCCGACGAAGAAGTGCGGCTTCTCGACGGTGAGATAGTCTCCGAACTCTTTGCCGTACCATTCATGCAGATCGACCAACGCATCAGGGAAGTAGGTGCGAGGGAGGCACGTCTGCGCGTCGAGCAGAGGAGCGGCTATAGCGATCACGAGGAAGACGAAGAAGAGTAGGAAATCCACCAGCTTCACGAACGCGCCCATTTTTTGGTTGGCTGTTTCTTCTTCGATTCAGGCGGAGAATGGAGCGAGTGTTTTGGAAGCCGTTGAATGTTCAGGAAGAAGAAGAAGAAGAAGAAGATTTGGGATTTGAAGGTTGATAAACTTCAGTCACCGGGCCGGGTTATAGTGGGCTTTATTTGGTGGGCCGAGGCTGTCAATTTGATTTCCTAAACGGTGTCGTCTTGGATGCCTGAATCCTGCAAACATACGATTTCTGGGGCTGACCATTTCACTTTCACAGCTGTTAACGCCGACGAGAGAAAATGAGCGAAACGAGGCCGGTGCCGAGGAGGGAGAGCCCATGGGGGACGCCGCAGGAAGAGCACCGGCAGCCGAAGGCACATCGGTGCAACGATCGAGTTGAAGACGTTATTCAAGTAAAAAAATTTAGTCCCCTTATCTCTTCATTTTTTATCATCGTATTGTTCCGACTATGTTCGGTTATGAAAATATCGATTCTCTTAATTCCGGAAGACGGATTCGAAATGTAGTTCGAATTATCGGATGATGGGAATTTTATGGACTTGGTTGTTTTTGCCGGATTGATCACTTCCCAGCATGAATTCATCGCATTGTTGGTTTGTAGCTTGTTCTAGGGATTTAGAGGGGGCTTTAGTTGTTTAGGGGTTTACGTTCTGATGTATGGCGGCCATAGTTGAGCTGAATGCAGTTTTCTGACAAGGTTATATTGCTAATTGGGAAGTGGAAACTGGAAATTCTTATGTGAACATAGCATTAATCTGATTCGATTGACTTGAATTGTATCTGGGATGAACTAATAATGTAAGCAGAAAGATGGTGTCTGTCAAATTGTCAATGCTCTTGAACATGAGGAATGCCAATCAAGGAATTGACTGTAAAGCAATCTTGTATATATAGAAGGCTTCTGTTTTGATGTTCTTTCATGCTAGTATTGGAATTGGTACCATGGTCTTCATCCGAGTGGTTGTTAATCGGTTGATATGACCTTACTAGCCATTTATACGGTTTGCATTGAACTCAAAATCTGCAGGCTTGTTTCGAAGGAAACCCATTCAAGACAGTTCCTGGACCTTTCAAGCTCTTCTATGAATGCATGCGCTCCAAACCAGGGTATGTTTGCTGCTGATTTGACGTCTTCGATATCTATATCCCATCTGCTTCTATGTCTAATTTGCTATGCCGGGTTTGTGCAGGGAGGAACCAACAGCACCCTACACCTACCTGCAGATTGATCCTCCAACAAGAGAGGCAAAACTTAAGTAAAGGCATCTCCTTTGGTGCCGCCACTTTCTGGTTTCAACTTGATTAGAACAGATGGCTAGGCGATTGTAATTTCTTTGAGTCTTTATGGATTGCAAACGTATGCAGCACTTTGGATCCAACATATGGTGCCCTTTCCTTTGTTGAATAATAATGGATAAGATTCATTGCTGGTATATGTTACATTCCACTGTTTTTGTGAAATCGTACTGACCGATTAGATCGATTGAATCTATTTTCGGGGATCAAATGTGCCCGATTTTCCGATACTTCTTTGATGTGTTAAAGACTTAAACGGGTTTCTACAGTTTTACCATTGAAAATTTACATGTGATGAATGGTCTCTGTGGTTCTGCAAATAAGCATCCATTCATTATTTCTGCAGTATGTCATGTACAACTGAACAGACCAAGTGTAATCATCGAGAACGACGGAAAAGAGGAAAAAAAGATTGCAGAACCACTGCTTTCCTATCTTCTGTCTGGATTCCGATTGAGGAAAAATGCAGAACGAAATGAAAAAATTGTGTCGAAATTCAAACTTCTTTCAACAGTTTTGGCAGATAGGGCGCGAGTCCTCCAGCCTCCATCCGAGTAAGAAACACAACTCAAGGAATCACCAGGAGAGTAACAAACTCCCCGGTGACCGGTTGACATTGATTGATCACTATGCATCAAACAACCATTCAGAAATCGATGATGGGCTCTCCGATTGTAAGGTTCCGCTCCAACGTCCACGGCAGATCAAAGAGCTTGGCTGTTAAGAACTTGAAGATCTTATTCACATTGATGTTGTATGTCGCGCTGGAGAAGAACAGTGTCGCGTTCAGCGCCTTTGCAATTGCTCTCGCCTGGCTGGCAATTGTCCATTGCATATCAATGGGAAGCTGGATGAAGTCGTCGAACTTCGTTCCGATCAAAATCGGTATTGCTGTCTGGAAAAATTAAGGAAAACAGAAAAGCTTAAGCAACTCTTCACAACAACTATAATGAATTCATGATCATCTAATCAGTGAAGTTTAGTTCTTTACCTGGTTCCATTTCCTTGCTTCTTGGTACCATCTCATCACTCTGTACAAGCCACAAGAACACAAAATTCCTTCAACAATCTGATCATTAACTGGAGTAAGTGAAGCTATATATATAGTCGTCGATTACTGACCCGTTAAGAGTGACCCGACTTGTGAGATCGAACATGATGAGAATCGCCACTGAGTCCTTGCAGGCCACCGGAATCAGCTCCCGTGACTGCTCTCCGCCTGTATTTCAATAAATCCGCCGTTACAGAATTTTTTTCCTCCAACAGAATTTTAAACACAATCGAGAAGAAAAGAAACTCACCGTCGAATTCCCAGAGACTGTAGGAAATCCGTGCGCCTCCGATTTTCAATACTTTGTCCATCAAATTCAGCCCATCTTTTCCTCCTCCTCCTCCTTCTTCTGCCGCCGCCTCATCGCCGCCGACGTACTTCGCCTGCACCGACCAGAATCCGGAAAGAAAATCAACAAAAAAACACAACAAAATTACCAAAAACACCCGATGAACAGAATGAAATTACGAATCAAAAATCGCCGTCGGGGGATTACCAAAAAGCTTGTTTTCCCAATCTGGCTATCACCCAGGAGGCTAATCTTCAAAGAAACCAAATCCGACTCGCCGGCCACGCCGTTACGAAGCGCAGCTGGTAAAGGCTGCAGCGGCGGAGGCGGAATTTCTCCGGTGGCGGCGGCGGAAGGAAGAGGCAATGAGGTGGTTCCGACGTCGGAATGGGAAAGAATTCTGTACTTGATCGGCTTTCCGACGGAGTAAATGAGGATTCGGTTCCACCCCTGGAGAATGCAGCGGCGGAGGATCGTGAGAGGGCATTGGGCTTTCCGGCGAGGGCTGGACTTGGATCGGCCCATTTGGAGTTATATTCGGAAGGGATCGGTGAAGAAGAAGATAGAGTATTGGAAGATTCTGAACATGGAAATCGGAGAAACAAATCGACGATGACCTAAAGGAAGGCAGAGAGTTTGTCTCTGCGATGTGTGTGTTGTTATTAGGCCATGGAAAAGAGGAAAGTGAAGATCATATTCCGTTGATTAAGAATGCCGTAAGGGTAGTTTAGGAAGTTTAGGGGCAATGTTTTTAAATTTGTTTTTTGGTTTTTAAATATTTTCGTATTATTTATGGTAACTAATTTATTTTTTTCAAAATTTTTTATGGTAACTAATTAATTCAATGATTTTTGTGATCAGGGAAATAAATTAATACGTGTAGTAAATATTATGTTTCTTACCAAAAGCAAATTATCATGTTAGATTATGTTTACATGGAGAATTTCAAATTGATTTTGCGCATAAAGAAAAATTTAAATCAAGGTCTAAAGTAAAAATTCACCTTCTAGTATACAAATTAAACAATATATTATATAAGTTAACTAGATATCTATATACTAGCGACCAAAACGATACACTTTCGATTTGGTAAGCAGTCCATGCTAAAAGTTTATTTGAAGATAATCGTTTAACTAATGTATATTTGAGGCGTATATCGAGTTTAGGTTAAACATTTCCTCTCATCAAGAATATAATGCAAAATTTTGCTAGTTGGACTTGCTAGAATATTGTTTATCAGGTTGTCTGCTCATCACATTATCCAATTATTTGAACTCCACGAGCCAAGAAAAAATATTTGTATATATAAAATTGGTTGAATTGCGTGGAAATCAAAAAATTCATATTTATTCGTTTAGTTACGAAATTAAATACATTTACGATCATATAAATTTAGGCCGAATTATACGGGTATCCTGTAATATATGCATGCATATACTAATTGTGTTTAGTGCTTACAAGTAATCCTTTGTCTTTTGTATTTTCATTTTTATTTGGTTGTTTGTCTACCTCGACTTTTGTTTTTTAAATTCATTACAAATTTTAACGGATTTCTCCACATCCTCCAAATTTGCCGGCCATTTTTTTTCTCATTTATGAAATGCTCCACAAATAAACAAGAGATATTATGAAGAGACTGTAGACAGATACGTTAGGATAATAATGATATGATGTTTAGTTTTTGCACACATTCTTCTCCGGGTTATTCTCGCAAATCTTCACATTTTGAGGTAATTTCGTTGTTTTCTCTAATTTTTATAAATTGGGTTGTTATTCATTCGGTCTCTTCTCTATCCCTGGAAAAAAAAATTATATGTTACTCAGTAATACCTTTTTGATGAAATAAAAGCTTTGATATTCTTGAAAAAAATTTAAATATCAATTGATACTTTTGAATACTATAGTTTTTGGAAAAGTTTCTCCCTATAAAAATATGATATAATACATACAAATGTTTTTTTGAAGTTGTAATTACTATATTTCATAAAGGGGAGACAAGAGTTCTCCAATAATCAAGGAATAAATATATAAATTACAAATTAAACGAATTGAGTAATTGATGAGATCTCATTTTCCTTGTCCTTTCTTATTCTCACTAATTAGCAATTAGCCCACCACTACTTAAGCATATGATTGAACACAAAATGAGCTAGATTATAAAAGCCAATTTCACTATAATTAAGTAACTATATAAGGGGAAATCATTAGTCAATCCTAATCATGATTCGATTTTCTTTTGTTATTCATTATTAGTTTTCATATTGTTATAATATCTCTTTATATATCACTAACTAGAAAGATAAATCATTCTGAATATCTTTGACACATAGAAACCACTAATAATTTTTTAGGTTGATCAATTGTCCGTGATTCTAATGTCTAACGATTTATAAATTTTGACTAAATCCGGGATGGGTATATGGCCGTGTTGAGAAGTATAGTGGCAAGAAAGCCCTAGTGCAGGGTTAAATTCGTGAGAAAAGAAGCAAAAATAAGACTACTCATAAATTTCCTTTACATGAAAATGTAGTATGTTATTCATCCAAAACTCCTTACAAAATCTCATACATAGAAACCAATTGAAAGGGAGGGAGTTGAGGGGAGCTGCTCAGGCCACCCAGTCGGCTGTTTTGTTTAGATTATGTGGAAGGGAAGCCAAGGAGCTTTTGTCATGGGGGAGTAAGATACCCTTCATCAGGAGTAGTCAAGCGTGGCATTTCTAAGGCCAGAAGGTTTGCTCACTCCGCCAAGCACTGATGAGTACCAGGTAATCTGATTTGATACGATTAGGCGCCAATAATTTTTCAAGGCCTTTAAAAGGGTCTTAGTTTCAATCATAAGAACGGATGAACAAGAGATCTGATCAGCCAACTTATCGGTCCCTTGTCTATTAAAGTTAATAAAAACAATCTCATATTTTGCCATAAGATTATACTGGTCAAAGGAACCGTCACAGAATAGCTCATGATATTGCTCATATATCTCGTTTGCTATATACTACTATAATGTATTAAGAAACATTCCTTGCTCAACTTGCAATATGGATGTAACACAATTATTAATTTAAGGGATTATACCAAAAGTAGTCTTTTACTATTACAAGTTAACATTTGAGCCTCTATATTATTCGATTTATGCCTCTGAATTTTGCTCCGGCTAACAACGAAGTCCCTTCATGATTTTTCCGGTTGCTGATTCAGCATGTATAGTTCGGCTTTCTATGCTAATGTGGCTCGGTTGACTTTAAATTCCACTAATTGTGGATATTCTCTTTTTCCTTATACTAATTTAGATATTCCTTATTAAATATTAATTAGGATGATTTACAAAATAATAATTTTTAGATTATTAAAGTAAAAATTGGAAAGTAGAATTCTTCTCCTGCTTTGTCTCCCATAATTCATTAATAGAAGTGCTTTCTTCCTCATCAATTAGGATGGCTTTTACTTTAATCGTCATCATAACCGCCGTTCTATCGCCTCTTACCACGACCGCTCAGTCATGCTCCTCGCGGCTGCGTAACTGTTGAATCCTAGTGGCTGAAGTCAGGAAAAGCAGAACTGTACATGCTGAATCAGCAAAATTATGAGTCAACAGCCGGAAAAACCACAAAAAAACTTCATTAATAGTCGGAGCAAAATTCAGGGATATAAAAAAAAAAATATAGTATAGGGGTTCAGATGATAATTTATAATAGTAAAGAGGCTAATTTGAGTAGAATCCATTAATTCAATAATAAAAAAAGATCATTGGCCACCGTGTGATCCAAATAATCTTCTTTGCCTCCCAATAATTTTAATTTCTGTTTCATGAAAGCAACTTGGTAGTTCTTTAGAAAGTTTCAAACTTAGCAACTCTCCCAAGTGGGGTACAAAACTAATTAAGCTCTTATTTACTATTTAGAAGTCATAATTTGTGTGCCACATCAAATAATTGAGGTAGAGATTTTGGCTTGTCTTATAAATTATATAATTCAGGGTGATTATCGAAATATTGGAATTTTATATACTAAACCGAATATTGCATATAACATATTATTAATTATTAATTTTTTAGTTGAAACATATTTTAATGTGCCATTGGTAGTTTTTTCTACATTTAATCAAAATAGATTAAATGTATGATATTATTTATAATAGGCAGATTATATTACATAAATTTTATATATATAGTCTAAACAAAGAAATAGAAAAATATAACTTTAAATATTTTTTTATATTTTTTTATTGTATTCTCAATTCATTATAAGCTTTTTACGTATCCTACAAAATATCTTTGAAAAAAAAGGCCAAGTTTTACATATAATTTTGTATTCATGACTAGGGAAAATGAGGATGAGATTCTACCAAACTCTGACTAATTCCATATGTAGTCAAACACTTGTCAAACATTAAAAAATCACAAAGTTAATATTTCAAATTTCAATATTCGAGATAAAAATTGTTGTGAGCCGAAACTCACTCCAGTTCCCCTTTGTATCCGCCCCTCCTAATCATCAATGTATTCATTATTTCCTAGTCACTACTTACGATTTGAGATCAACAAGAAAATTTGTCATTTCAATAAACGACATAGCTAAGGGTGAATATAGAAACCTTGTCATCTCAATTAGCGACATGGTGGATATGGAAGAGCTTTCTTGTTCCATAGTTTTGCCTTCCGTAAGCATATTAATATAATATAGATTGTTTTCGTAAAATAGTGTCATTAATTATGTTATGTGATTAAAAATATGAAAATATCGATTTTGATTTCAACCACACCTTACATATAAACCCTATATTATATTTTATTTTTATTTTTTTCTTTTTTATAAAAACATCTTCGCCTCATTTATCTCCGACTAAAATAAACACCGCAATAAAGATAAGTTGTATGGCATTGTATGTCCGTAGTTGGGTTCAAATGTTGGATATTTTAAACGTTACAGAATGAAAATATCAGTTGGTGTAGTTGTAGTTGTAGAATGAAAATATCCAAACGTGGAACAAACTGGCACAAAGTCTTCTATTGGCTTTTTATGGAAAAGAGAAGACAGAATTGGGGAACGTTTGGGTCGGCAGCAGTAATTGACGGCGTTGAAATTGGTAGATGCTACCAGTCAACGCTCAACGAACAAAAATCTGCAGCGGGGAAACTGCGCTACCAAACGCACCGTCAATTTGTTGACACTCTCGTCCTCGTACGAGCCAATTTATTTTCTACGTAAAATATAAATTTATTGGAAGATTTATAACAATTTGATTATCCAAGTAGAGTTTAGGAGATCGTTACAAATTTCGTTTATAGATAAAGGGAACTTTCTCACATTACGCTATAACCTAATTTATTTTTAGATTTAAAACTTTGATATTATTTAATTTTCTTACTTTATATTTGTAGGTGGATTGGATAGTATATATATCGTTTATATATAACTTAGTGTATTTTTATTTTTTTATTATCAGATTTAATGCATTTTAATTTTTTTATGATCCATCTTAATATGTTAAATTATTATGGACGTTTCTCTGTTGGTTATATTTTGGTAGTGGGAGAGAGTATTATAGAGTATATATCCAACTCTACCTTCGTTGCCTAATTAGTTTGTTTTATCAAGAAAAAGAGAGACCGGCACTTTGTAGAGTGTCGTAGTGATATAACTTCGGGAGTTATCGGAGAGAACTTAAGAGTTTGAGACCATTCTTATATATAAGACAATCATATTGTTGATTTATTAACTAACATTAAGGACGACATGTTTTTAAGTATAATGTTACTCTTTCTTATTCATTGTTGTGTTACTCATTTCATTTTGACGTAAGGTAAATACTAAATAGTTTCAATGAAAAATCGTTGAATTGCGAATAAATGAAGAATTTTAAGAAAAACACGTCTAATAAAGAATTTTATTTAACTTCTAAGAGTAATTAACTTTGAAAAATAATGATTTTTTTCATCATCTTTTTCCAATTATTGTAAATTACAAAATGCTCTCTACACGCTATCCATTTCTCCTATACATACCTAAAATTTTAAGCCTTTACCATTTGCCCCCTCCTTTCTTCCCCATTCTCCAATACAAAAATTCAGAGCAGAGATAATTACAAAACATTTGGTCACGCCGGCGAGGTAGTCTGGCCGTCGGTGCTCGGGCTGCTGCCGTGATGGTGGCTGTGCTTCCGCTTGAGTATCTCCTTAATCTCCGCCTCCTTTTTATCTACAAATTCAATTATGTCCTTAAAGCTCGTGGTCCTCAGTGACCGCCGCGGCCTCGTCCCCGGCGCCGGCCGAATGTCCTCCGTGTCAGCGTCTCCTCCGCCGCCGTCATCGTGGTCGGGGGCGAACCTGCTGAACTGTCCGTAGACGCGGCAGGAGAAGATTAAGAGAGCGAATAGGCAGGAGAGGCCGCAGATCAGGAAAAGCCCCCAAAAGCTGCTGAGGGAGAGGCGATTCTCGTCGATCGGGTTGAGCTGGTCGGCGCACTCGCTGTGGAGGAGCCACTTGTTGTGGATCTTCTGCAGGTCTCCGTTCTCCGATAGCTGGAGGATCGCCGTCGATAGGTCGACTGCTAACGGAGAGTCCCTCTGAAATGCCTGCCATTAAGAAAGAAAGATGATGAGGGGAAAATTGCAAAGAAACAAAAGAATAGTGACTAATGTAGCAATAAACTATTTTAACTTTTAAGATCATTGATCATTTGATATTTTGATTGTATGAGTTTTTACATTTCTAATCAGTATGAATGCTTCAATTGGTAAATAGTCTGTCTAATCCTAATTCCTACATATAACTACAACGATTTTGAAGCTGACCAGTTGAGTCGAGCCAAACAAAGCTTTTCCCAATGCAAGATCGGCTCGTTGGTTTGTAGTGACAGCTCGAGTTCGACTTGGAAAAATAACTGTTCAAGCTCGATCCGGCTCATTTAGAGGCTTTAACGTGTGGCTCGTTTGTGACTCTTAACAAGCTCGAACTCGGCTTTGCTCATTTGCAAATATTAAGATAAATCTCGAGCTCAACTTCAATAATATTATAAAAATTTACAATTTTATAAAATGAACTTGACTAGCACAGTCTAATTAAGTAATTAATTACTAATTAGTCCTTAAGACAATATCTTTCGTCATTATATTCTTGTTCTTTTAAATAAAAATCGAACCATTAAAATCTCTAAAACCAACTTGCAAGCTACTCTAATCAAGCCAACTAACAATCAGCCTTAGTCAAGCTAATAATCGAGCCTCAAACAAGCTGGCTCGCAAGCCGACGAGGTTTAGCTGGAGCTCAGCTCATTTATTATCGAGCCGAACACCAAGCTGTTCGGAGCAACTTGATTCGTCAATAGCCCTAGATGCTATACGTTCTATCTATTTTCGCCTGATTTTTTTTGGGATAAGGTACGACATGAATGGATCTTTCTTCTGTCTCGTACCTATACTAGTTTGTCAGATTCAAAAACTACGATGACCCGAATGAAAAAACTTACAAATCCCCAGCCGCTCTTGGTGAACTCCTGTCCAACGGTCTTGAACTGGCAGTTAGCGTTCGACAAGAACATCTCCACGTACGGAAGCTCGTCGACAATGGCCGCCACTCCTCCGCCTTTCGGCCCTTTCAGAAGCGCCGCCGTGTAGTCTTCCTGAGTTTTCAGCGTCACAAGCCTGGAAGATGCAATGTTGAGCTCGTCAACCAAGTAGTTCCACGCAAACGACCCGTCCTGAACTCCTATCGGTTCGGTACTCGCAATCAATGTATCGATCCCTTCAATCCTCGATGACAGCTGCTGAACGGTCAGGATCGATGTCAAGCTGGCCGTGTAGCTCGAATTGATGATCAGGACGACAAACAGCCATATGATCAGCACTAGACGCCCCAATGTGCTCACCGTGTTTTCCCCTGCCACCCAAATATGAGTCATGGTTAGTGAACCGAGAACCACATTTTGATTTTTCGATCGGTTTGGTTTGATTCATTTACTTACTGTGGGAGAAGAACATTGTGGAGAAGCTAAACCTGCAAAAGTGAGAATACAAACGAACATTAGTACTAGCAAAGTAGTAAAATCGTTCTATCTATAAAAGAAGAACATAAATTATTAATATTTTGTTTTTTTTATTAAGGTTTTATTTTGAATTTATTAAGGTTTTATTTTGAGTTTATTGGAGCTTTATTTTGAGTTTATGAAGGTTTTATTTTGAGCTCTAATATTACCTTTTATAGGTCTTGTAGTATTTTCCATTCTTCAATTGACATGACTTAAATTATCTCACGCTTTCATTTTGCTAATATGTTTTCTATAACAAAAGAACAGTCCATCTATCTCCATTTATTCTCTAAATCGAGATTTTGACTGCTATGAGTACTAGTACTGGTTTATAGAGTTCTTATATACAGCAGGTTTCAGGAAGTGAGGGAACTGATACCAGAAAATGGTGATGAGTTGCTGCCTAGGAGGTCCCCGGAACTCGTGGTTGATCCGGTGCTCGAGGATCCAGACGACAGCTCCGACGAAGAGGAAGAAAGCACCAGTTACACACCACATCTGGATAGTGAATGGCTTGAGGAAAGCCCATGGACTGGATTTCACTTGCTTTACTGGAGCTACCACAACCAGTCCTGATTCCATGTATGGCTGAGTGAAATCCACAATCTTTGTTCTGTTTGTCACTATTGTCACATCTCCCACTGCTGCATCATATTCCTGGCAGCAATAAACAATGGCATCATGAAAACAATAACTCGAGTTGTTGGGATATGGTCAGAGAGTAAAAAGGGTGAAAGACAAGTTCTTTACTCACATTGAGGGCAACTGCATTGACAATGTTGTTGTAAGAAGGATTTCTCTTGTCATCTCCATACAACATGTAAGTCCTTGGAACAGGATATGGCAGCAAGTTGATGGCAGCTTCAAAGACATCAATGCAGTATCCTCGAACACCAGGAGGGTTCTTATCCTTGGCAACAAAAGACAAGTAACTCACTCTATCAGGGACAGCAATCCTCAGTGGCTTCCCATTGTTGGGGAACACCCAGCCTCTCGGAGTTTCGGAGGTTTCCCCCGGCCATATGATGCTGTAGAGGTGTTCATTACTACTAATGGTGGAAGAAGCATTCACAGGCTTCCCACTATAAAGATTCTCAGGATCAACTATGGAAAGACCGGAGTGGTTCGACCAGTATCCCACCCTGCGGAACGAGTTCCCTCCGATGTTGAGGACATCGTAGGCAGGGTGGATGAAGTTCTTGTCGTGATCGAACCGAATGTGACCACTAAGACCGGTGAAGTTGGTCTTCAGTAGTGTCTGGAGGTACTGCTGGCCTTCGTTGAAGACCCGGAGGGACGACAAGTGCAATGTGCTTGTGTTTGTGTCTTTCAACTTTGGATCGTTGGAGTAGGACACGGTTCCATTGCTGGTTAGGAAAGATTCGAGGGCTGTTGCAGCTAGCCATACGGAATCGTAAGCGTAGAGTGCGTAGGAGTTGAACATACCGGGTCCCGGGTTCTTATACTTGAGACCATTCCACCTAGACATGAACTTCTTCTTCATATCAGTGTCCGGTGTGTGGTGCCTGAGTGATACAACACCTTGGAGAAGGTTCATCATGTCCGAATTATCTGCATTGTAGTCAAAATCGGAAGTTCAAGATCCTGTTGAAGAATGCTATAAAAATTAATAATGAACCTCTCCAACACAACTCGAGGTACAGGAATGTAACGGTTCTTCACAAATCCTGCAATCTACAGTTTAACTAACCTTGATCAGTGGGGACCCTCGAGTCCAAGACGGAAGCAAGCCAGTCAGTGGTGATCCAGACATAGCTCTTGGACATCATACCAAGGTTCTTGGCTTCTGAGAATATGGAAAGCCCTGTATCAGGATTGACATGAACAATGTAAACCCTGGATTCCAACAAGTTCACTTCAACCAATGTATCCTTGATCGAGTTCCGGCCGCCTCCTGGCGAAATGGCGGCCTTGTACGAGATCTTGGCACGCTTCTTCGCCAAGGCATCGCCTAACACGGAAACCCCACCTCTGCCATAGTCATCATCAACAAAAATGGCAATGACTTCCCTCCAGCCAAAGTATGAGACCATATCAGCAATTGCATACATCTGGAAGTAGTCACTCTGTGTAGTCCGCAGGAAATAAGGATACTGGAGTGCTGCAAGTGTCGGATCCGTGGCTGCGAACGACAGTAAGGGAACTTGAAGCTCATTCACTACATGGGAGATCACATGAGCTATGCCTGAAGATTGTGGTCCAATTACTGCCACCACGTCATTTTCCATCAGCTGCAAAGCTACAAATTTGGATAGAGTATGTTATGCATTCTGAATACACACATTTTGAAGAATAATGGTGCTCCAAACCAAACCCTAAATCCCAAATGTGCCAAATCACAGTAAAGAAAATGACTTTTTTCCACTAGCTATATAGCTCATAGGTTAAGATATTTGAAATGTTACCAAAATATAAAACTTTCTAATCCCACTTTAACATACTAAACGGAGGATTTGTTAAGATTCCTTCAACCAAGCAAGGCTTAATTCATAGAATTTGGATAGAGTTATGCATTCTGAATACACACATTTTGAAGAACAATGGATTGCAAACAAAACCCTAAATCCCCAAATCCCAGTAAGTAAAGCAAATGACTTTTTCCACTAGTTATATGAGAAGTTTTCATTGCTTTGTTTTTCTAACAAAGCCTATATAGCTTGACATAAGTACTCTCATTAAAAAGGCTAAGAAGAGTAAAAGTTGAAAGCTTTATTAGATTCCATGAACTGTAATTGGAAATACCATACATACCTTCCACAGTTCCCAGGAAGCCACTGCAATTTGTATCATGGAAAATAATCTCCAACTTGGTACCGGACAGGATGGTGGAATCAGAATTGACATCATTAACTGCAGCAGCAATTGCAGGCTTGGCTGCTCTTCCAATCACAGAATCAAAAGTGAAAAGGGCTCCTATGTTCACCATCTTTGGCCTTGCAGAAGCAGTGGAATTTCCATCTGCTGCCTGACCCAAAACTTGTAATATTTGCAGCAAGGAAATGGCAAGAATCAGCAACAGAAGCAGATTGCTTGCCATTGGAGGTGGAAGAAAAAAGTTAGATGGACTTGAAGGAAAATCAGACCACCATGTTCGTAAACCCTCTATAAAGGTCTCCTGGAAAATATATGAACATGAGCATGAGCATGAACACCTAGAAATTAATCTTCAGCTGGAAAGCCTTGCAAGCAAGCAATATGCAGATGTCGTTTGGCACAAACATTTCTGACAAATTGTTTTTTCTGCAGAAGTGAGGATTCTCCCAGCAAGAAAGGAGTAAGATTTAGCTTAGCTCATAGATAAAATAATCCCTACTCTCTCCATATACAGCAGGAATCCATATACAGCCAAGACCCAAGCTTTAAATTATTGCCCCTAAAGGACTTGGTACACCACAAACCACCCTACAGGATTCCTTTAGACCCTCTTGGCAATTCTTTTATTTGAATTTATTGCAGCATCATTATATAGGGGAAAGTTCCAATCTTTATTATAAATAAATGAAAGAAAATCTCAAATCAAGTAGGGACCCAAGGAAATGAAAACTCAATGAATGAAAAATCATAATTAGTTAATGAGATGGAGAGATGGAGAGTACAGGAAAGTCAGTGTATTGTTGGGGAAGTGTAAAGGAGATGGCTCTCTGAAGAAGAAACCATACTTTGCTTTGGATTGGGAAAACCAAACTCCAGTGTTTGCAAGCTCAAGCAAGGAATGATTCTCTGTGCTTACTGATTATAGTAGTTTTAAGCATCTTATAAAACCACAGTGGTTAGTTCATTACAGTGGAGGAAACCGATCTTCAGGTGGAATCATTTTCACCTTTGTTTTGTTTGAACATAACCAAAGTATATGGAGCTTAAACTTGTGGGGTCTAGGATGATTATGTGTGTGAAACATGTGGGTGTTGTTGATTCTATAGAATTATTAATCATGATCATTATCTCAATTTGTATTCTTTGACTTGGTTGATGTTGGCCCACTTGATATTATAATTGCCAACGCTGTGGAATTCCTGAGCTAAGTCGTAAGTGGAAAAGATAGAGGGTTGATGTAATCAAGACCCACTAATGAAATATGATGATTAAAATGTTAACTAATGTAATCTGATGAGTTAGGTGGGTGGCTAATCAGCAGGCAACTTGGGAAAATGACACCAAAATGTTAACTAATGTAAAATGTTTCCTCTGCTTCCTTTTCCCATCAGATTGCCATTTCTGTCAGCATTCATCCCTCTCTGTGAAAACACAACATGGGATGAACAAAACAAACTTGTTTAGATTCAATGGATCTACTTTCAGCAATTCTGGTTATAGTTTGTTCCTTTGTATGTGTTTGGGATGAATATGGACATAGTAAGAATGGGGCTTATGCAAACAAACACGACATATTGCAGGCAGCAAAATTAGGTTAATCGAAGTTTCCAGCCATAAAGTTGTGGCCTTTGATGGAAGTGAAGAAAAGAATAGGCCCACACATGTACCAAAATCAGCCATGTGAATGAATTTTCAGTTGTTAGGAGATCTCCAAAAGGAGAAAGGAATGAGTTGTTAAGAGGGGTTTGCTGAGTAGCTAAAGAGGGGGAAAAGCAAAGTGTTTATAATCTTTGCCTACAGTTATTCAGACAGTGAGGATGTTAATGAATGAACACCCTTTGGGTCACATGCAAAAACTTGTTGTTGAAGCAAACTTGTAACAAAGAGGGTATGAAAGATTTTGTTTTGATTTGTACTAGGAGCTGTTGACTGTCCATGTATTTGGTCTTTACTTGTCGATTAAATTACAACAGTATGTTTGATATAGTCTAACGTTGGTGGGTGTCCCCGAACCCGAAACTAAAACTGAGGGTAACGAATATCAATTATCTGAATCCGAATCTGATCATTGTCAAGTTTACTTCAATTTAATTTTCCCTTTAAATCTTTTTATACATTTTTTAAAATATAATTTTCCATCAACCAATGTTGCTTGTTTTAATTTTTTTTTGTTGAATGACATTAATATTTATATATTTTATTGAAACATCTATGAAAGTATTGTAATGATATTTTGTGACATCAACAGTTTTGGACACCAATTAAGTATTCGACTACAATGTTAATATATATATTAAGTTTATAATTGTTGTTAATGTACTAATTTGAAGAATTCAATTTTAAGACCTGTAGATATAAGTACCCTTCATTTTTTTAATTGTTTTTACGAGCATTCTTTTTTATTTGTTACAATAATATATTTACATAATTTTGCTTTATCTTTGTATGCATGAATTTTTTACTGTTTCAAATCCATATTGTCTTTTATTTATCATCTTATATATATAATTATGTAACTATTTATTACTTTATATACGAATGTGTAATGCCATATCAATTTTAATTCAAAATTCTGTGATATCTCGCGACATCTAAACTAAGTTTATTTGTAAAGAAAAAAGAAATGAGGCAACAAAGCTGAAGGCCCCATTTTGCTTGTCTCCTTACATGAGAACAGTTGCTTTCATTTTTTATTAAACCTTGAATTTTCCAGGTTTTTCTGTAGTTTTATATTGAAGCTATCTGGCTACCTAAGGCGGCTGTAACTGTAAGTAGATGGTCCAGACTCCAGAGAGAAACAAATCTATGAAGAAGATACTTCTGTCCAATTAAACTAGATGACAAAACATTACAAAAGAGTTTTTAACAGAATTTGGTTCTTTAAACTTCACCGTAATTCCTTTATTCTGTCTTTATCAAAGAGGGAATAAAGGAAAACAACAGTGCTATCACATCTCTAATCAATGGTGACGACTAATTAAGTTGATATAACTTGTTTAATATCATAGTGGCAAAGTGCTTTCACCAGCAGCATAAAAGCCATGAACAGAAGCTAAAGAGAGCTCTTTGATTGAAGCCGTTTCGTAATGTAACGATCGGATTGGCTAAACTTCGTTCTAAAGACTAAGTTCGTAAGGGTTGCTAGTGAAGAGAAGAAGAAACGACAGAGTGGTAATTAGTGAAGATGACGACGATGGTGATGTATTTGTCTTGATTCACAGATATTTTGTTATCTTGGCTGGTTTTGGTTCGATCGGTTTAACCATCCGATACGGTTTATCTAACTTTCACTCTTTTCTATCCCAACATTGTGGGGACTGGGGATTGGAGATTATGACTGCATGAAAGTGGACCAAAATCGATTGAAACATGTGACAGAATTCCAGAAAAGTTTCAGTAATCAAAATTTTACCAGCTGTAGTTTTTCTTCTGTCATGTCAAGTTCACATCACAATTGATCACAATCTTGGATTTAGCTGAGCCACAACCCACAAAGATAGAAAATTTGGCAATAATAGCCACAGAAACTGCGATGCTATATGACAAAGGAAGCATCTTTGATGCCATTTCCATCAAAACAAGCTAGTTCGTCTGTACAAAGATGACCCGAATTTTCGAAACAGATTTTTTCATTTCCTCACCATAAATCGGGAACCAAAATTCATTCAAGTGGGATGTATAACCTACCAAAACATATCCAAAGTCTGTGGTTCCTTTCTATACAGCTAACACCAGATTCAAGAACCATATTATGTACAAGTAAAACAGACTGTAACAAGTTATAATAGCAAGGGGCTCTTCTCATTCTCTTTTAAACGATATCTCGATGGCTTCGTTCTTTCTCATCAATGAAGTTGAAAAAGTTGTTGGCTACCTGGAAACAGCCGGTACTGGTTGTCGGTACTTCTAACGGAGAAACATTCTGTCTATGTTTGTGAATGGCGAATTGATGAATCATTCGTATGATGTAGATTAGCAATGCAGTTAGAGTGACAATGCCACACAGAAGATATAGACCCCAGAAGCTAATCAAACGAAGCTGGTTAGACTCTCCCTTTTTCTTTCGCTCTTCAGGGCATCCCTTCTTACAGAACCACCTATCATGAATCTTCTGAAGCTCTCCATTCTCCGAAAGCTTCAGGATTGCGGTGGAGATGTCGATGGCAAGAGGCGACTCTTTCTGAAAGGCCTGATTTCAAATGACCAAGCAACACAACCCAAGTTAGGAAAGTATGAGTAAGTATGAAACTTCGTTTCTTGTTAGACAAGGTACTTACAAAGCCCCATCCAGCCCTGGTGAATGCTTGGCCGATGATTCCGAAATCCGTTTGATTTGCAAGGAACACTTCTACGTATGGAAGCTCGTCTACGATTGCTGCGGCTCCTCCGTCACCAGCCCCTTTCCTCAATGCTGCCTCGTACTCTTCAGCGTTACGTAGAGGTTTGAGCCTTGATGTAGGTATGTGGAGACATTCTGTTAGATAATCATAAGCAAATGATCCTTCTTGGTATCCGATCGGAAAGTTACTTGCGACCAAACTTTCGATTCCGGTAATTGGGGACGAAAGCTGCTCAACTGTTAGGATGGAAGTCAAACTAGCCGTGTAGCTTGCACTTATCACCATCAATAAGAAAAGCCATACTAGCATGACCATCTTTGCAAGTGAACTTCTTGTAGTTTCCTCTGCATTTTATGCCACAGTAAAAAACAGTTAGGCAAGCAAACTCTTAACAACTAGCACGCAAGATCATGAAAACTAGTAAAACTCACGATTCGTCTTGAACAGAGTTGAGAAGCTGAACCTGCATATCATCAAGTTTTGAAAACTCAATTACTTTTTGAATATGTTGGATGCACATAAGATTTTAATGAACCTTACATAAGCATCGTAACGAGCTGGCGTTTAGGAGGGCCTCTGAAATCATCGTTCACGCGATGCTCGAGTAACCAGATCACCACTGCAACGATAAGAAATGAAGCTGCAGTAACACACCACAACTCCAAGGTGAATGGCTTGAGAAATACCCATGCACTATCTTTCGAGTTTTCGACTGGAGCCACAATCACAAGCCCAGTAGCTACATAAGGTTGAGAGAAATCCACTAACTTTGTCCGGCTTGTCACAATCGCTATGTCGCCAACCGCTGCATCATACACCTGTTGCAAAAAACACGAATCCGAATAACTAGTTACACAAATGGAATTCAAATAAGTAGTTACACTCAAGAGAAGTATGATACCAATGTACACGTACATTGGCTGCAACTTGGCCTACAAGGTCGTCGTAGTTGGGATTGGAATGGCCATCCCCGAACGGAACAAATGTGTAAGGAACATCATATGGTACTAATTTCGTTGCTTCCATGAACACATCTATACAGTATCCTTCGATTTTGTGGCTATTAGGCACTTCACTAACAAAATCAAGAAAACTTGTACGGTAAGGCACTCCAATCCGCAACGGCTTTTCGTTGTTAGCGATCACCCAACCACGAGGTTTCTCCGTCTTCCCACCTGGCCAGGTGATATTCTCAAGCTTCCTATTTACCTTCGAATGGCTTTGATGATCCTCGGGAGGTATAAGTGAAAATCCAGAAGTATTAGTCCAGTAGCCTACTGTATGAATAGACATGTTATTAACATTAACGACTTCATAGCCACGGTCTAGTACATTCCGGTCAGCATTAAACCGAACACGACCACTCAAACCGGTGAAATCCGACTGCAATATGATCTTCAGAAGGTCAGCTCCACCGTTGAAAACCTTAAGATGCCCCAGCTGGAATTTCTGTGTATCATCAAGAAGTCTATCTCTTGAAGAGAAGGTAAAGTTGTTAGCTTTTCCATTAATGAGCTTATCAATTGCATATGCAAGTAGCCAAACTGTGTCATAAGCCTGAAATCCATAGGCATTCAGCTCAGTATTCACCAGCCCCTTTCTTTGCATATCCTTCCACCGAGACACGAAATCCTTCTTTCGAGTCGACTCGGGAGTATGCTGCCGAAGTCCAACCACCCCTTGAACAAGACTGAGTAACGATGATCTTCGTTGTGAGGGAGTGAACGAGTCCAAGGTAGTAGCCAGCCAATCGGTCGCGAGCCAGACAAAATTGGCAGTCATCATTTCGAGCTCCTGTGCCATTTTGAAGATTCTCAAGTCAGGATCTTGATAGGAGTGAACAATGTAAACGCGAGGGCCGAGTAGCTTGGTACTGTTGAGAACATCCATGACATCACTGTCGTTGAACCGGGCTCTTAACCGCATCTTGGAAGCAACTCTTATCATTCTCTTGTTAAGCTGATCTTCCAGGGCGGATACCCCATTTCTGCCGTGATCATTGTCTGTGAAGATGACAATGACCTCTTTCCATTCGTGAAACTCGACGAGATCGGCTAAGGCAGCCATCTGGTACGAGTCGCTTAGTGTAGTCCGCACGAAGTAAGGAAACTGAAGGGCGGACAGCGTTGGATCAGTAGCTGCAAAGGATATAAGAGGGACTTGAAGGCCATTTGCAACTTCAGAAACCATATGAGCTATTCCGGAAGATAGTGGGCCTATCAGGGATACCACTTGTCTCTCTATCATTCGAAGAGCTGAAAAATCAAGTCAAAGAGAGGATCGCAAAGTTAAAGAAACAAACTTTAAGTTCTACAAACAATGAAAGTGGTGGAAAACCACTGGAATAAGAATCAATAACTGATTTTTGAAAGGTTTACCTACAACTGAGCCAAAGAAGACGCTGCAATTAGAATCCTCCATCATCAAATTGAGGCGTGTACCATTAAGAACAGTCTTATCCTTATTAACATCAGCTATTGCAGCATTGATAGCAGGCATTGCAGCTCTCCCAATAACAGATTCAAACATGAACACCGCGCCAATATTCACTACTTGAGGCCTTTGTTGGCAGAAGGCGAACTCAGCATAAACAATGAAAACAAACACTACAGCTTTAACACTCGGAAGCTTCATGCTTTTCATCAAACAGCTTATCTGCCCTACGCAAAAAAAAAAATCTCCCCAGAAGGCTTCAGAAGTCCATATCTTCAAAAAGACTCAGGTTGGTAAAATCAAACAGCAAGATGAAAGAGACGTTGATGGGTACACGAGTACGCCCAAAAGGAGTGGGAAAGATTGAGTCTTTATTCAATTAATGTAAGCACTGAGCAGCAATGAAGCCCCCATGCCAGAAATAACTATTTGACAGCAAGTTGGTATTTATACAATCATGAAAAGAAAAGAAGTCAAGAGATACAGTGCAATGTTTGGTGAACCAAGGACTAACAATGACAGACTCATTTGCTAGTAGGAATCCAAATTGGAAATGGAAGATTAAGCTGAAGCAGCCATGACTCTACAGAGAATGAATAAGTGGGGGGATCATTTGAAAATGAGATTCACATTCCATTTTAAGAGAGAGGACTGTGGAGAAGAAGAAGAACAGGGGAAATTTCCCAAGGAGAAAGCGAGCATCTTTTGGTTGAAAAAGGGGAAATGAAAGGGCCGAGGAACCTGATTCTGGCTACCCACTTGAGCTACTCTGGTTTGGGTGGAATTTGAGAAATTGGGAATTGGACAATTGAATGACTTTGTGTATGTGAGTTTGTTGTGAAGATCACTTTATGTTAGTATTGTTACCAGTATGGTCATTGTACTTTTTCATCATTTCATGCGAAATTTGTCATTCAAATTTACAAATGTTGGTCCAAGTGGAGTAGTGCAGCTCCTACGTTCTGTGCTTGCAATGTGGAGGTGTCGGATTTTAGGGTTCGTCAAATAAATTAGAGTCATTCGTTTATGAGTGGCTGAAATCAAGTCCTTTAGGGACATGTCCAATTGTTAGCTAGGGGCCTAGAGTTAGTCCCACGGAAGGTCTAAAAGCATGGGAACAACCTTTGTTCTAGGATTGCCCAGAAACGTCTCTTATTCACGAATGTGAGTGTTCTGAGGCACTATATATAGAAGGAAGATGCTAAAAAAATTTAGTGTCCATGCTCAAATAAACTGAATCATTCCATGAATTGTTTAACTATGCTCCACCACACAATTATCAGCAAACAAATTTATTAACGGATCGCGCTTCAATGGCATAAGCTGAACTCGAAACAAATGTGGTGACCAAGATGAAAAAATGTGGGGAACCCAAATTTAACTAGATTCGTGTGAGTTGTGACCCTATAAAGAAACCAAGTCAAAGATTGGCCATAAATTTGTACCTTAAAACTAAACAAAGAAAAAACGTGAAGAGTTGCTCCAATAGGAGGACTAGGTATTGTTTGGTTTAAACTGTCATTTCTTGGTCCTAAAGTCTCATCTTCACATCCTTTTTTGCATGTGTTTTGCCCTAGTTTTTTTTTTTGGCCAACGTAACTTTATAACTCCACTTTCTAACGTGCTTAAGGGGGTTCTCTTTAATTCCCTACAAAAAATAATTTTGAAATTTTGAAACTCTCTGTTTTAAAGTTAGAAGGTGCTTTGAGAAGCTACAACTTGGCTATAACCATTGTGAATTATTCTTTGGGTGATTGGAAGTCTTTCTTTATATATATAGGAAAAGAGTACTTTTGGTATGTATGTAGAAACTAGTAGGAATCCACATTCTCCATTCAAAGGGATTTTGGTTATTTGTTATATATCATTCATCATTTTAGCATCAAAATATGATTTTTTATTTGTTTTTATCTATAAAAGAGAATATGAATTACTATTAAATGATTAGTGTTTAGTTCTTTTATTTAGGATTTTATTTTAAGTTTATTGAGACTTTATTTTGATTTCATTAGGGCTTTATTTTGAGTTTATTGCGGCTTTATTTTGAGTTTACGGGGTTTTATTTGAGCTCACATATTACCTATATGGTCTTGTGGTATTTTCCATTCTTCAATTGACATGACTTAATCGTCATACACTTTTATTTTGCTAATGAAATTTTCTATATAACAAAAAAAAGTTCATCTATCTCCGCTTATTATCTAAAACTTTTCGCAGTATCGCACGAATAATTCTAATAACAAATAAAGAACAGATTTCTAACTAACTTGATTCTAACTAACGTCCTAAATAAATTTTCCAAGTAAAGTTACATTACTCTAGTGTTAAAATTACGTGTTCATGATCAGAAGATCTCGAGTTCGAATCTAGTATCCCAACGAACCGATAAGAATATACCGAGAATCTCGGCGTGGACAAAAAATCCCAGGTAAAAGGCCATTCCAGCACATATTGGGCCATTTCTATCTCAGGGGGTAGCCCATAGCCGTGAAAAGGCCCATTACTCAGCTGGGAAGCTATCAATAGAGACTAGAGAGCAAGCAAGGTGATGATGTGGACTTCAAAGATTCAGCAAGCTTCATTGAACTTCAAAGCTTGCTGAATCTATTAGGTACATTTGCAATTTGGATTGTGCATCAAGTGTTTGAATTTCTCTCTTAAGTTTACAGAAAAAGGGTGTTTTTTGGTTCTGATGCTGCTCTGTGATTATGAATGAGTTGGATGATCTTGAAATCTCAGTTGTAAAATTTTGGTTCAGAGCTTGCTGAATCTGTGTTAGGGAAGCTGAAGTAGTTATGAGGTTGTACTAAAAAACCTTGTGGTTTACCTTTACAATCGCAACTAATATGATATATATGTCAATAAATAAGAGTCATAATCAATAAATAAGATGGAGATATTTGACGCTCAATATTTTCCGCTATAGGAATAATCACATCTATGTAAAATAACAAGAACTAGCCAATAGACTTTTAAGTTTGATCATAACAAATTTTACCTTAAATTTCTATATGTTTCCATTATGCATACATAAAGTAATTAAGCACATTTTAAAATTTCCAGCACTAATAAAACCTTAAAAAATATTTTTTAACTTCATTTGCTTATTATTTGAAGGGTTTAACATAGTAAAATCTCAATTTTAAACCATTCTCAATATGCATATCAATTATCATCCAATTTGAAATTTTTTATTTTTTATGTCAAAATGGTCAATTTCCAAAGCGGTTCACCTATGGAAATCGACCATTTTCACAAGAAAATTTTATAATTTTCAAATCAGCAAATATTTCACATGCATGTTTGAAATGACTAAAAAATCAAGTTTTATCTTGGTAATCCTTATAAATGATGACTAAACGTGGTTAAAAATCAATTTTACTCGGTGTTATTTTAGCATGTTGAAAAATGTTTTTAACTTCATTTGGCTATTATTTGAAGGATTTAACATGGTGAAACCTTAATTTTTATCCATTCCCAACATGAATGTATAATATTAGCCAATTCGAAAATTTTCAATTTTCATCTCAAAATTCTCAATTTACAAAGGGGTTAACCTATGGAAATCGACCATTTTCACAAAAAAAATTCAAAATTTTTAAATCGTCCAATATTTGACATGCATGTTTGAAATGATTAAAAAATTAAGTTTTATCATGGTAACTCATGTAAATAATGAGTAAACGTGGTTAAAAATTAATTTTACTCGGTGTTATTTTAGCATGTTGGAAAATGTTTTTAACTTCATTTGGCTATTATTTGAAGGGCTTGTCATGGTGAAACCTCAATTTTTAGACATTCCCAACATGCATGTCAAATATTAGCCCCGTTCGAAATTTTTTAATTTTCATCTCAAAATCGTCAATTTTCAAAAGGGTTAACCTATGAAAATCGACCATTTCCACAAGAAAATTTCAAAATTTTCAAATCGGCTAATATTTGACATGCATGTTTAAAATGATTAAAAAATCAAGTTTCATCATGATAATCCCTGTAAATAATGACCAAACATGGTTCAAAATCAATATTATTCGGTGTTATTTTGGCATGTTGAAATATGTTTTTAAGTTTATTTGACTATTATTTGAAAGGCTTAATATGGTGAAACCTTAATTTTTAGCCATTTCCAATATGCATGTCAATTGTCATCCAATTTTCAAATTTTTCATATCAAAATTGATCAATTTCGTGTGTTATACTATGGAAATTTGAGCATTTTCATAAGAAAATTTTTAAATTTTTAAATCGGATAATATTTGACATGTATGCTGGAAATGACTAAAAACCAAGTTATACTATAATAACCCTTGTAAATAATGGCTAATTGAAGTTAAAAATCAATTTTACTTAGTGTTATGTTAGTGTTGAAAATTTTCAAATTGACTTTACATTCTGCATGTTGAGCCGTCGTTACATGAATTTGCGTTTTGTTAATTTCGACCATACACAATTCTGTGGGAACCAAATCATTTGACCATACATTTTAACACGTTCAAACAATAATAAAACATACGAATCAGTATACATACAAACAACCTAAGCTATTAGGTACAGTGTATATATATACCCTTTTATCCGCAAATCATGCACAAAATTGGTCCATATAATCATATCGGATAAGCTGCCACTATATTACTGGATCTGAAACATTCTGAAGCTGATGGATCAATTTGCACCACAAACGTCGACGTAGCAAAGTCTTGGAAGAACAGAAGAAGGTTAAAAGTGCTGCTGAACGACCCAGAAAAAGCTTCCAACTCATAATAACACATAACAACTTTCCTCCTACTGAGCTAGGGAGTCTATGGATTTGATCACTGATGGGTAATTGAGGTCAAATGTGATGTTATGATGATCTAAATTATGTTCATTTTGGGTAGTTTTGTAATTTTCGTTTGATATGAACCAAACGACACACTTAGCCGATGAGACAACTCTCCTTCTTCGAAGTGTCCGATTTGGTGCCAAGATTTCACCGATGCAGTGGCCTCCCCGTTGAGTGCCTCTGAGTGGACTCAAATGGTTGGACCTTTGGAATCTTCGTAAAAGACCGCTGGAATCGTTGATATAAAACTTTTATCTTATTAATTTTGTTTGTTCCAAAGTGGATGATTAATTAGAGTAATCCAATAGCTCTTATATTGTTTGTATTTCATCATTTGTAATCGATATCATCACAATATATAAACGTCGATATCCTAAATTAGCCACACCCCCGAATATTTCTTTTCTCATCAAAGGAAACTGGGTTGACAAATTTTTATATAATAGCAACTTTGTTACACCATACACAAAATGGAAGAACATGCGCCCACTCATATTTCTTTCCTCCCCGACCACACAAAAATTTACACAAATCGATTGATACCCCCCAAATCAAACCAATAGCCAAACCACACAATCAAACCAGATTCACCCAAGCCAAACCATCACTTCTTTCCTTCTCCGACGATGGCGGTTAACATTTGAAATTTCTTCCCAAACATCGTCAGAATCATTCGAGGAGCGGTTGCTTCTTCTCGTCCCACTTGTTCAATCTATTCAATGACTCTTCCACCTCTTTCTCCCAATTCGTCTTGAACGTCACCCACAACAATATAACCGTCTGCAATGCTGTCCCTCCTATCATCCCCGCCCATATTCCCTGTTACAAAAACAATTCACCACGTCAATATACATTCGTCGACATTCTTATCTCAATAACTCGAGTTGAGAACAAAATTTGTTCAGTCTGTACAAACTTGAAACCCACATATTAAAAAATGTGATCATACAATATCGTCCAGTTGAATTATACCTTAGCACCAAAATCGAGATAGAAACCAAAGAAAACCCCGAGCGGGATTCCAATCACGTAGTAGCAACCAACGTTGACGTACGCAACAAACGCTTGCCATCCACATCCAACAGCCACACCTATAGTAATATTATTTTGTTACCATTATTAGTCAATGTCACACATATGGTACACATTTTGAGCAATTTATAAATGATATGTTCATCCAATTTAATTAATTAAATTAACTACCGGATAAAACAGGCTGGATGCCGTTAAGGACCAAGGTGATGGCGAGGAGCGGGCAGAGGTCGGAGACTGCGGCGGCCACCGTCTCCCCATCGGTGAAGATGTAGCTAATGACGTTACGGAAGGCTAGAATCACGGCGGCCGAGATGACTGCGATGACGAACGACATCGAGGTCACCATCGTCACGGAGAAAGACGCCGATTTCGGATGCCCTGCTCCCAGCTCGTTGCTAACCCTCACACTGCATTAATCAGATCATTGAAAATGTTAATAGTTAGTTAACGCTGTTACATGACAAGTTGGATTAATTAACGTGTTGTGAAACAAAACTCAACGTTTGTAGTAACGGAACCAACCTTGCTGCGGCGTTAAATCCGACGGAGATCATGAACACCCACCCGGAGATTGTCATGCTGCAATCAATCATTTGTAAGATTCTGTCAGTCAATTCAGTTTTAATTAGTTTTGACTTTAGATAGAAAAAAAAATCGGCCCTTTTTTTTCTTGAAAGTATCAAAATTCGATAAACAAGATTTAAAATACGTAAAATCGGACCGTTCTGTACCACAAACATTAAGATGTGCAACAAAAAAAATGAAAATTCGAAACCCAAACTGCACACGCAATGTGGGTTTCGAAATAAAAAATTATTCAATCGAAATAAAATTGGTTGATATTTTTTAAAACTTATTTAATAGATAGTATTTTTAAAATTATTCGAAACCCAAACTGCGCTATGCAAAGCATAAACCGGGTTTCGAATTATCTCAAATTTGAAGTGATATTCGTACGTAATTAATCTGTCTCCTAATCCAACAAACTCGTAATCCACCCAAACACAAAATTTCCAAACTGCGGAAATATCAAAACCGAAAAACTTACCAAACCGAAAGCGAGTCAAGAGCGAGTTCAGGGTCAGGAAGCAACCCAGCAATGAGCACAAGTATCTGGAAGTACCAAGTCTCCAAGCACAGCATAACAGCCGACGCCGCCGAAAGCTTAAAAAAGCTCCCCAACCCGACAAAAGCCTCCGAGCTGAACCCATCCCACGTGTACCTACACTTACTGCTCTTCAATATGTACACAAACTGAGCCGCCACGACGATCCACCACGACAAGCTCAGCACCAGCGACGCGCCTAACAGGCCCATCCCGAGCTTGTAGATCGCCACGTAGCTGAGCACAACGTGGATCCCGAGCGTGAAAACCGAGATGTACGCACTCGGGGCCACGATGCTCTGCGCCTGGAGGTACTTCTGGATGGGGAAGTTGACGGCGTAGGCGAATATCTGCGGGATTAGGCCGTAGACGAAGATCGAGGCGGCGGAGGCGATTTCGGGGGATTCTCCTAATAGGATTAGGATTGGTTTGGAGAAGATGTAGAGGAGGGTTAGGAGGATGCCCGTTAGGGTTAGGAGGATGGTCGACCGTTGGAGGTAGATTCCGAGCATTTTGTACTTTTGGGCTCCGTATGCTTGGCCACATAGTGTCTCCACCGCGCTCCCCATTCCCAACTGCGAAAATGTTGTGGATCGAAAAAGAATGTTATTGGAATGCAATGATTCTATTATCGTGATGAACAAAATTCATTATATGTTAAATTATTTGAATTTTTCATATCGATATCTTGTTTCAAATTCGATTCATGATAGTATTAGATTCGCTACTTATCCTAACATTGGACATCAAATCCTGACATCCCCAATATGTAACGATTTTACTTGGGGTAGAGGTTTGGCGTAACCAATATAAATGATGACTTATATCCTAATAATTTGAATCATCGAATATCCACTTCTATTTTAAGTACTTTTCTTCGTTATGTATTTTCTATATCAATTTTGTATTTTTTTTCATTTCCTATTTTAAATCAGCCTAAAAACAACCATTTTACTTATGCATGATTGAGAGATCGTTCAAATTATTGAAATGTAACCGTTTTCATTCTAAAATACACAAACAAAAAATTGGATTGTGGTAAGAATAAAAGAGGGTACCATGAGGCCGTAGGCGAAGACTTGGATGCCGGTGTTACCCAAGGAAGCGGCGGCGAGCTCGAGGTTGCCCAAATGGCCGGCGAAGATTTGGGTCGACATGGACATGAGGTAGTTAATCATGTAGACAATGACGGCGGGGGCGGCTAGGTGGAAAAGGAGCTTCGACTCGATACAGGTGGCTCTCTTTAACCTGTCTCCGAACGGCTTACTCGTGTCCGACAAGGCATTCTCCAGCTCGTTGCTGCCGTGGTGCGGCGGTGGCGCCGCAGCCTCCGGCATCGTTGGGGATTTGGGCATCGGCGGCTGTGGCTCCTCCACCAAAGGCTGTGTGAGGTCGCCGCCGTTTGGAGATGATGCCATGATGATGTGGATGAATGTGTGTGAGATGGGTTGATTAGTTTTCCGGTGGCCGGCGGGGAACGGCGGCGGAGGACAGGAGGACGAAATTTTGGGTTTGAGGGGAATGGGTAGAATAGAGGGTGAAGGGGGTATTTAAAGGGAATGGAGAGAGGCATTGGGTGGAGATTGGTTAGTGGTTATAATAACTAACCGAACTGAATATTGTTTTTTTTGGTTAACTTTGCTGCCCGTTCAATTTGTTGCTTGTTGTTAGCGTGTGATTGTGGATTATGAATTCTTAGTTACGTCCTTATTTTGGTTTATTCTATTAATAACTATTACGTTATTCAGAATTTAGATCTAAGTAACATTGCCGAAAACTTGAAATAATTTAAATATATTTCGAGATTTGTTGGAATTTTAATTATTTTGATTTTTTATTGAAATGTTGACATGGTTTTGTGGTTAATCACTAACTTAATCGAATAACTACATACAAAAATGATGTCATTAGCGGGGACCTTTTCTTTTAACCGTATAGTGCGATTCGATTAACCACTAATCAAACGATTTCCACCCGAGTAATGAGTAGGGAGAGAAGAGTTAGTGGGTGGTGGGTGGGCGAAATGGGCAATGACTGATGATCAGTGTTCATTTCGCAGCCGTGTGAGAACGTGGCGAAAAAATCATTTTTGACTAAATTTGAATTTTTCTTCCTCATTCATGGTTTGGAGTTATTATGAATTTTATTTTTATTTAATTGTATTCTTCTACTCATGAATTTCATTTTATTTCCATCAAAATGGGTTTCCTTTCATTCCTCTCAAAACTATTACAATTTTCCACCCAAAAATGTATTAAAGAATATTTATTATAATTTACGCTATAAAAATTTAGTTAATAATATAAATATCGATCAGAATCCTTTCCTAATAATCTATCTGCACATTGTTAATAGTGTGAAACTAGCTCCAACACATGGGATGAAAGTAAGTGCCCAAATTTATTTTGTTCATCTTGAACAAGTAGAATAAGGAATGAGATAATCATAAAATAATGGATTTAGTGTTATAAATCTCCGTATAGATCTAAAAACTTATCATATTCGTTAGTGGACAATTATAACACAAGCTGGCATAGTGATGCATGGCTCTTCCTGTTTTAATCCTATTTTTTAATAATTAAGTGTGTTTTTTTCATTCCCGTACTCAAATTTGATTTTGATTTCCGTTTTGGCCAACGTACGTACCTCATTTTGCCTCCTTCGGATTAAAATTAGTTGCTAGTCTGATTAAATATACATACTCCGTATGTTTGATTATTATTAGTATGCGGTGATATGTTTGGTAAAATATTTTGGTTTTCATATATTTGTGTATAGTTAAAGTTAATAAAATATTATTCATGTAATGATGGCTCAATATGGAGAAAGTAAGATTGATTTTTAACTTTATGTGACCATTACTTACATGGGTTATCATAGTGAAACTTGATTTTTCTAACCATTTCCAATATACATATAAAATATTAGCCGATTTTAAAATTGTAAAAATTATCAAATTTTCATAGTATAACACAAAGAAATTAATCAATTTTAATATGAAAATTAAAATTTTTCAAACTAAGTAATATTTGACATGCAAATAAAATTTAAAAAAAATTAAGGATTTTCATGTGCTTTCTACTATAAAAGTTTTAACTTGAATTCTTAATGGATTTTTATATACACATGTAGAAGTTATATGAATGAAGTAAATATGTCAACTAGGCAAAGTATACACTTTGTTTGTAACCAATTATTGTGTTAACGTATTGGCCGTCTATTTTCATATTATATTCGATCAATCTACAGTCACGACAAATACCATGCACATGTGTTTTTCACCATGCAAAATACTTAAAAAAAGAAGTAAATAAGTAACTAATAGAGACTGGCTGGAATGTTTTGAAGTTAATTATACTTGTGATCCACGTGGACGGTGTCAGTGTGGTTAGTTTAGCAGTCAAACTCCGTTTACCGCGTTTTTTCAACGGCGAGGGAAAACATACCGGACGACCACACTCTTGTTTGTTTCCAGGATAATAGGAGGCCACGTCGGCAGTTTGTTGGTCGGAGAAAAGAAAAGTAATTTTCCCACCTACTGGCTGGCCCTACGTATTATGTAATACGTAACGTAATTAATTAAGCATTTGCCGCCATCATTAACTGGGTTTCTGTTAAATGATTAGCCTGCCACTGTTTCTGCCGGTTGTGTTTCAGTAAAAGTGGGGTGCAGTGCATATACATATTCTTTTTTTTTAAAATACGATAATTTATTATCAAGAGTACATCGTTTAAAATAAAAATTGTATAGGAAATTTATATTTATTAAGAGATATTTAGTCGAAAGTTAGTGATTCAATTCTTAACTTTTGGGTTTAGATAGAATTCTTAGTTCTATTCATATTCATATTCCTATTAAAGTTTTGATTCATCATCTTATATAAATTCTTGTTAGCCTCCATAAAGAAATTAATTTTGTGAGAGAGAAATTAAGAAATCAATGTAATTCTCTTCAAGCTGTAATTTCCTGATCATAATAAAGCTTTCGTCAACGATGTGCGCTCGTGATTTTATCCCGAAAGGGTCTTACATATAAAATCATAATGTCGTCTTTTTTTATTCTTCTTTATTTCATTCTTTACATGTAAGATTTCATCTCCTACCCTATATTAATAAAAAAAAATCATTTTTTATAAACAAAAATAAACTCGACCTCTCTCATTTTTAATATGAATCCTATATTTATCGTGGCGTATCAACTAACTAGGTAACTGCATAATGGCGGTAGAAAAATTTACTCAACGTGAAAAAGAAATTCAAACCATGAACTGATCATCAATATATATAATTAAATAATTAACTACAGCACTAATATATTAATTATAAATAACAGCTGTAAAAGTAAACCTTATGTTTCTGATCATTACTGACAATCACATGAACAATGGTGTGCTGCTCAATTATGAGCTAATATGGGATATTATATTTTATTGAAATGGTGTGATCAGCGCAAAACACGGTACTTTAGATCTTGTAATTATTTAAAGAACACTTAAAAACAGTGCAAAGTGGTATCTGGAATCATTAATTTAACATCGACATATCGACAAAATAAGCCGACAAAACATAAGGGTGTGAAGTTTCAAAACCACCTAATCATCACATGCATCGAATTAAGTTAAATGTTTTACTAATTTACAACAATGATTTGCTACGAAACTTGTCTTCTGTGGAATTCGAAAATCAATATTTACTACCGACATTGTTGGAGTTGAAATGTGTGAATGAGAATAAAGAAAAGAAGAATAAGGGTGAAATTGGATCGATCTGGTTTGATTTCGATTCAACTAGAATCGTCGGTTAAATCAAATTAATTTTTTTTGTTCAAATCAAATATATAAATGGATGTGTCTAATTCTAACCGCCTTATCGAAAAAAAACCTTTCAACGATCATGTAAGACTCTGATACCATGTCAAAAATTATTTACATCTCAACAACTCAAAATTATAGGAAGATAATTCTGATTGTGGATTAATCGATATGATCATATAATCAACTAATCTGAGTATAGCCGTAACAAACTTACACAATACCCGACAAAAAGGCCAACACACACTACTTATATCCAAACCATGTTACTACTTGCGCTCACTAACATGCACCGACCTCACTTTGATGGTCCATATTGGTCAGATAATATCGACCACTGAGATAAAACCACACGGCTCAGTTCCAACACTATAAATAAATAAATAAATAAATAAATAATTTAATTTATTTTCCACTAAAACTAACAAATAATTAATGTGATTTTGTTTATATCCGGCCATATATTGACTAATTAACATCATTGTTGCTATAAGAGGATTTCTTGATCTATAAATGAATCGAAGTTAGTTCAACTACTTCCAATCTATACAGTTGGAGTTGAGCCATCAAAGCCACATCACTTGAGGCCTGAATTATTAGGAAACTCTCATATGAATACTTTTTTTTCACAAGACTCATATGAATACATTGAGGGCACATCATTGACCAAATGTTTGTGACAATATAATGTATCTATTTTTGTACATTGTCAATTATATAACCCTAATGTCGGAACAAAACTGAAGTGTGCGATGGAATATATGAGATCTGTCTTATTAGTCGGGTTATCACCCCCTCTTCGTGGCACTTTCGATTTATTGAGACTTAGACCATCGTTTCGACCTTGTGATCGATTGGTTACGTAACTAGTCCATCCGGTTGTTAAATTTGTCTCGACTTATGAAAGCCTTATTTTGATAACTTGTCCCAATCGTCGTTAAACTTGCGTTCCGACTCATATCCTGTCCATGGATGCATGTTATGTGGAAGAGAATGCATTGTCGTTTCATTCAGAAAGCCGGTACGTGGTACTATCGTTTCACCACTTTATTAATTTACCTTGTCGTTTAACCTTGATTTTTGTTCTTCAAGGATATTGGTGGTGCCATCAACTTCAGAACCAGAGCAATGGTGGAAAATTACTTATAGTGATTGATGATCGTTATATCCGAACCAACTTTGCTTTTGTTCGTGTACTTCTGCTCATAATCGTATGAACATAGTTTGACGGACAGAAAGCTGGATGTAATTTTTAATACTATTTCGACCGAACAAAAAATTTGGAAAAAGAGGAAAAGAGGCGGTATTAACACTTTAAGAAAATTTTACATCGACAAAGCATATAAGAGATTTATGAACTATAAGGAATAATTTGTTTCTAACTGACAAAGTACATTTTTAAGGTAAAATGGATGAGTTTTTATAAAAATTATGAAATTAAACGTGCTTGGATATATAACCTCATGAAAAGTTCATGCATTCCGAAAAGTAAATCCGTAAGGGTTAATGCAAAAACTGAACATTATGTTATCGAAAAATGTCTAGTGTTACACATACATACACATGGCTAAAGGCACAGACAAGAAAACAAAGTGGAAGGTGACCAAATATAATTAACTCCAACATACATAACATTATTTGTGTTACATTTAATTTAAGTGCAAGATTCAATGAACATTTTTATATTATATAGTCATTCTTGAGGACAAAAGAGACGATAATGTATTTTATAATAAGCAAATTAATGGAGCGACTTGCTATTGCCTATTCGGAAAGAGGTGGGAGGACTCGGATTTCGAGACCTTAAAGGCTTCAATCTGGCTTTGTTAGGGAAACAAACATGGCGCTTGATGATAACCCGAAGTATCTGGTCGCACGTATCTACAAAGCAAAGTACTACCCCCAAGGTGATTGTAAATCGGCTGTGTTAGGTCCGAAGCTAAGTTTTGTTTGACACAGCATCTGGAATTCCATGGCCTTGGTCAATTCGGGCACTCGTTGGAGAATCGAGAATGGATCCGATATTCGAATATGGAAGAACCCTTGGCTTTTTAGGCAGAGGATGGAAACCTGTACCCGAAAACTGCCATTCCAACAGGCATGGAAGATGCCCGAGTTGATTCTCTTTTCATTGACTCAACGCAAGAATGAAACACCCAACTCCTTGAACAAGTCTTCACAATTAGGGATCGGAATCTCATCCTTTCCATACCAGCATCAATCGCCACAGGTCAGGATGAATTAATTTGTCAGTACAGTAAAGAAGGGACTTGCACAATGCGTTCAGCCTACCGATTGTACATGGAGCACCATGTCGACCGTTAACACATTTTCAACAAAGAGAATGGAGGAGGCTTTGGAACCTGTCATTCCTCCGAAACTCCTTCATCACCTATGGCGTTTGGCAAGGGATGTAATCCCAATGAGAGGCAGACTATGTCGGTGAGGTATGACTGTCGACGGGAACTGCGGAATCTGCAACAATGATTTTGAAGAAGGGTGACACCTCTTCTTGAATTGTCCTTTCTCACATGACTGTTGGCGTCAACTTGGAATACCAGAGGCTGTAAATGCAGCAATGGATAATGCTTATGACATTGAGGAATGGCTATGGCAATTATTAAAGACACAATCTTCGGTGATTGGTCAAAAGGTAGCAGCAGGTATTTGGAGTATTTCACGTGAAAGAAACAATCGAATTTGGTCTAATAAACATCGTCCAGCAACGATTGCAGTGGCTGAAGGGTTGCAACATATCAGCGAGTGGGAGCAGGTGCGAGAGAAGCCAGGGACGAACGCAGCAACGTCGGTGACGAATGCAGCAACTCCGGCGAGATACTACCCATTGTGGCATCCGCCGCCGGTAGATTCAGTCAAATGCAATGTCGATATGGCCTCCTTTACTGATATTTTGCGAACTGGATTTGGTATGACCATCAGAGATGCAAACGGAAACATTTTGAGCTACAGAATGGTAACCAAAGCAGGGTTGTGGTGTTCGAAGGTGGGTGAAGCAGCAGCGATGCTCGAAGCACTTCAATGTATAACTTCATTAGGATATCAAAGACTAATCTTCGAGGGAGACTCACAAGTAAGTTATACATGCGTTGGAAAGAGCAACGGTCGACATCACTGAATTCGGAAAAATTATTCAAATGTGTAAGGGATTATTCAATGCTTGGGAGGGATTTAAATTTCAATTCATTAAGAGAGAAAGAAATGTGATCGCTTACGAAACCGCTTTTTGATCACGATTTTATATCACTCCCGTTTGTAGGTTTGACACCTCCTGATTGACTTGTTAATATTGTACAAGCTTCATATCTTTCGGCACAGTATTAATAAGATATAAAATCTTTACTTATGTAAAAAAAAAATTAATAAATTAAATCGACTGGGCAACATGTGCTGCAAATTAACCGCCGATTAGTCGTGTACTATAATAATTAATAAATTATGAATTGAGAAAATCGTTAGAAAGACAAAAGGGAACGACCAAAACTCAGTTACCTACTATATATTATAGAATATAAAGTACCTTAATTAACTAATAAAGTACATAAAGTCATTGAAATAACCAAAGTGAAATCTAGTTAAATTTGAAATCAACCGATCAAATTGGGTTCCCTCTTCTCATCCCAGGAGTCGAGCCTTTTTGTGGCATCTTCCACCTGCAAAAGCAATCAAATTTATATAATTATATTTTCTTAATTAAGTGTTTATTATTTGGTATCGATAAATTTATATATTTATATTTTCTTAATCAATTATTTATTGCCAATAACGAGAATTTCTGACCCATAAATATCAAAATTATCAAAACTTGGTTACAAAGTATAAAAAAATTGTCTTAAATCCACAAGTTGAAGTCCTTTTCCTCTAAAAGCTATCAGAGTCCATGCTTATCTGGGCTTATACCATGAAAATATTGTTGGGTGAGAATGGGCTCTATCGTTTTGAAAAAAATACTTGACGTAATTACCTTTTTGTTAAAAACATAAATCTTAAATCTTATTCTCTGAATACATCACTCACGATTATTTATCGATCATTTGTCAATTATTATTGTTATTCGAGTTTTTAGTCATCATCTGCTGATCCCAACCGTCATCGCTGATAATCGACGATCAAAGTCGAAAAAAAACTCAGTTCTATCTTGTTTGTTTTACGAATACAGTCGACCATGTTTATAGGTTAAGCAATGAATTATGGTGCAAAGTGGACTATGGTGCATGCTACTGTAACTTATTTGAAGTAAGGCAACTGTGATCGAAAGGGTAATCGTGTAATTTCATGTGTTCTAAGGCGTAAATTAGTACGGTGAATAGTAATTCAATTAAATAGCACATATATTACATTTTCAACTAATAACTCTACAATGAATTTGTTTTATTTTAAATTAGTTTAGAATTAATTCGTCAATTAATTACTCGATAGGTTATACACATACAAACTTTTAATTCAAATTTGAGTCGATACATGTTTCCATCCTGATTTCATCATTGAAATTTACATACCTCTTTCTCCCAATCGGTTCGGATTGTGACCCAAACCAAAATCACAGTTTGCAATGCCATCCCACCAACCATACCATACCATACCCCCTAATTTTCAACCGACCAAAAAAACATATATCAAATCTATGTACTTTTTCAAATTTAGTAAACTTCAATTAACATTAACAAAAGGGTTGCTTCATCCTTCATTAAAATTTAATAATCAGATTCATTTACCATAACACCAAGATTGAAGTAGAAACCAAGAACCACGGCCATCGGAATTCCGACCACATAGTAGCTACCCACGTTCACGTACGCTACGAACTCTTGCCATCCGCATCCCACAGCGACACCTAAATCATCATCACAGCGAATGTCGGCCTAAAAAAATTCAATCTCGACACAAATGAATTGATATATATCGTAAATTAGGAGTACCAGAGAGGACACATTGGATCCCATTGAGGATTATCGCAAGTGCTAGTAGAGGGCAGAGTTCGGACACCTTACTAGCTACGTCTTCTCCACGGGTGAAGGCATAGCTGATGACGTGTCGGGTGGCCATCACCACGATGGCGGCCACCAGGGAGATGATTGTGCACATTGAGGTGGAGATCAGGACCGAAAATGCAGCGGATTTCGGGTTCCCGGCTCCAAGCTCGTTGCTCACTCTTACACTGATCTCATGATGTTGCAAAATATAGAGTTAGAATTGAAGTGGATTGTGTTACACATATTTCATTCAATTTGGAGAAAATTGGTTGAAATTAGGAAATCCCCAAACTGACCTTGCGGCTGCGTTGAATCCAACGGACATCATGACTACAAGATCCAATATCATCATGCTGAAAAAACAGACTTTACCTTACTTGTTAACGGAGAATCGAAATAGCCCACCAAGAGATTAATAAATTTGTGTATACTTACCAAACAGCAAGAGCAGCCAGAGTCAATTTCGGGTCGGGTAAGAGCCCGGAAATCAAAACCATTATCTGAAGATACCAAAGTTCCAAACACATCATAACAGCCGACGATGCCGACAGTTTAAAAAATCCCCAAAGCCCGGTAAACGCCTGGCTACTGAACCCCCGCCACGTGTCCCGACACTCCTTACCCCACGCGATATACCCAAACTGCCCCGCCGCCACGATCGACCACGACAGGCTTAGCACGGCCGAGGCGCCCGCAAGGCCCAAGCCCATACGACACACAGCCAGCCAGCTCAGTGCCACGTGGACCACTAGCGTGGCGGCGGATATGTAGGCGGTGGGGGCCACGATGCTCTGCGCCTGGAGAAATTTTTGGACGGGGAAGTTGACCGCGCAGGCGAAGATCTCCGGGATCAGGCCGTACATGAAGACTGCGCAGGCGGAGGCTATCTCCGGTGACTGGCCGATGAGTATTAAGATTGGTTTGGAGAAGATGTAGATGACTGAAAGTCCGACCCCGGTCAAGGAGAGGAGGATCGTTGAGCGTTGGAGGTATATTCCGAGCATTTCGTACTTTTGGGCTCCGTACGCTTGGCCACATAATGTCTCCACCGCGCTCCCCATTCCGAGCTGTTCGAATCAGTGCATGTTGTGATTAAATAAAAGTAATGGTGAGACATAATAAGACTAACAAATTTCTCCCAATTTTTTTACAATAAATTATATAAATAAATATGGAATAATAAAAATTAAAATAAAATTAAAGGAAGAATAAAAGAGAAATAATATAAAAGATTAACGTTATAATTTAATTTTTAATTTTAAGATCAACTAATTCATAGAGAAAGATAGATTTTTAATATAGTGATGATGAGATAGTGATTACGTTGACTAACGAATAAATTGTCTTTCTGAAATTAATATCCAACTCATTTTGTGGTTTAAAACCTAGTTAGCAAAAATCCGCTCTATGAGTTTAATATTCGTTTTCATATTATTGTAAAACTATTTAATTTTTTATATTTGTTTGATGTTTCACGTATTAAATACGTATTACAACTTTATTAGAATTATAATTTTTAAATATTTCATAATTATTGTCAAATTTCTAAACATACTACTACGTTAATATAACATATGAAACTCCGATAGAACTCCAAATATATTAATACAATACTATACTCATATACTAAGTTACTGATTAACTAGGATTTAAAATGATGTTACTAAATCCAACCCAGTACTTTAAATATTTATAACCTTTATATATCCATAAAAATTATATTATTGACGTGGTAATGAAAAAGTCGTATTTAAATAAATGAAAAATGGTATATTTATTTATTGTATAATACGAACCAGGAGACCGTACGAGAACATCTGGACGCCGGAGATACCAAGGGAGGAGGCGGCGAGCTGGAGGTTACCGAGCTGGCCGGCGAAGACCTGGGTGGACATCCCCATGACGTAGTTGATCATGTAACCGGCCACCGACGGGGCCGCAATGTTGAGGAGGAGCTTCGATTCCACTACCGTAGCTACCTTGACCCGTTCGAGTAACGGGAGGGTTTGGTCGGAGAGCACAGTCTCCAGCTCATCGGCCCTGGCCGCCGACGTCAACAACGGCTCTTCATTTGCGGCCATTGTTGATGAGAATGTGATTAGCAGTGGCTGGAAGATTACTATGTATTTACATAGAGAGGTTGAATTGAAAAAAATTGAATAAACGTGAGAATCGGTCCAATGTATGGTGGAAAAGGTTGTTGGCCAAATTTGATAATAAGGGCTTTTCTTGATAATTATTATATTTTGTTACTTTTGTATAGGTAGCTAATAATTATTACTTACATTCATAAATAATATGGTTGGAATTATTTGATCATTTGGGAAGTTGTTGAGTCGTATTTAATGGGAAGTAAAGGAATTCACGATCGATCATTCATGTATGATTGGACCCATTGGCATCTAGCTTGAATCTATCCACCAAAAGAAAATCATTAACGATTATATTTGATATCACCATCAGCAACGGATCGAACTACTGAAACCAACTTACGCTCGTAAGAATCGAATAGAAATTAAGAGTAGAATTATTAAGAACATAGCGAGTTGTCAACACAATTCAGATATTCCTCTTCTAATATGCGGAGCCTCAACCCAGAAAGTTCTGTTACGTTGTACTATTAAGCAAAAATATACGGAGCGATTACATGTAAGGAAAGACTAGATCTAAACCAGAAAAGAACAAGAACAAGCCAGAAAACACCATATAATAAGGAGAGGAGAAACAAAGGGATTCAGCCTGCCTTCCAGGCTGAGGAACGACTTGTAAAAGTTCTCAGAGACGTGAACAAGTTATTAGAGAATCAAGGGATCGCCATATCGCCGATGGATGGTTCGTCCTCTCCGCGGCGATTGAGAGATTTTAGGCGAAGGTTTCGAAAGTAAAATGAGCATGTCACCGTACTTTTGCAAAACTAACCAACAAATCAGGCGGTCTAACAATATAATCTAACCAAGCTTAGTAATTTATGTTTCATCACTACTGATTACAGTCATGAACGATTACAAAGTAAAATGAGGTAATATCTATCTGATCAATGATGTTATTCGCAACTAAATTTTCTTCACAATAATAAGTGTGGCAAGTGTGTGGCTGATCAACAATGAAATACCTAACTCAGGGTTCACTCGGTTTGGGAAACGATGTAATAACCGAGACAATCAAACCGAAATTCGAGAGCGAGGAGGGGTTGGTTTGATGTAGTCAGTTTATTTGTGATCGTCAGTGGCAGTTAATAACGTCCATGACTAGGTGAGAGTGGAAGAAATTATTATGTGTTGTTATTATATAATTCTACTAGATTGAATAGAACGGTTTAACCTTAGGTTTTCCTGGCATGTAGTCAATGAATGGAACATAATTTAACCCCTCACGCAACTAACAACCAATTGACTTCTACCTGGGTTCCGTAAGATCGAGCTCGACTCGACTCGATGTGTGTCATTCAGCTTTTTTTAACGTCCTTTGGTTATAATCATTTATACTCGTCCATGATCTACAATACTCTTCAACTTTTCCATTGAGCTTTCAACATATTTATCAAAAGAGTAATCACTCTAGCTTCTTATCTTAATTGCTGATATTAACCATTTTTTTCGCTTGATTTTTTTATCCTACTCTCTTATACTGGCATTTGATGACTTGCTTGATTTCATAAAAATTTGTTTAATTATGAATGAAAATTAGAATGCATTAACTTCAACTCGATTCGATGGGTGCCTTTCAACTCCTTTCGACGTGCTCTGATAATAATCATTTCCACTCGGCCATGATCCACCATGCTCGCCAACTTCTCCATCAAGCTTTTGACATATTTATTGAGAAAGATAAGCACCCTTCTAAAGATCTTGTTGGCATTGGCTATTTTCTCCTCTTTGTTATAATTGTATATTTGTATTGAGCTTTTTAATTCTACTTTTTGTACTTATTTTCTTATGATATGCTTGGTTCCAAAAAACTCATTTAATTTAAGTGGAAGTTAGTATGCATTAGCATTCGAATTTTCACTAATAAGTTAAAAAAAAAATTGGGGATTTTTTTAATAAAAAAAAGATAAAAGATAAGACTATAAAGGCTTTACCCTTTTGCCTTTAGGGCTCTCATTAGTCATTAGTCTTTTCCTTAAACCATGCACTGACTGAATTGACTATTTAATCTTTTGCGTACATTTGGGCCTAAGGTGGCATTATGGGCTCTAAGAAGAGCCCAGATTTAACGGGCTTGTCCATGAAAAGAACTTTCCCAGTTGAACCAATCATTCCAGTTTTTGTGTACAATACATGTTTTGTACACGAGTACATGTTCGATATACTCATGTCTACATGCTACATGCACGTTCATGTACATATTATCTGTACACAAGTATAAATGAATTACGAGATACATATACAAGTACGCAGTCGTGCACGAATACGATACCATCTTTTCGTAAGCATATATAACAAGTCTATATATGAGCTAGTTGGAACACACTAATGAACCTATCCATTTCAAATCATCATGAAACATCAAATTCAGGTGCTTACAAGTGTCATTTAATTTCTGAAATTGACCGAGCCGATTGATCAGTGGCCAATCCATATCATTGTCGTTTTCTTCAGAAAACCACTGTCGTTTCAGAACATTATCACCTTGTCGTCTAACCTTAGAAGAATGTTTTGGTGGTGGCAACTTATTCTTCATGCTTTGTGGAAGAAAGAATGGTAGCTGCACCAACTTTGCTTTTCATTTTGTCTGCGGCCTATCAACTTGGAATCTTCTATGCCATGATTTATGTCGTCTGTGGATTAGAGCCCAGCAACGTCGAGCCCAACAAGCAGTGGTTGGAGGTACAACCTAAATACCTTCAATGCAAATTCCGATACGTCAACATTGAAAATACATATGCTTGATGTGCTTCCGTTTAACTAGTAAGCTTACGAGTTGAGTTTAAGATCGAATAGATCTCGTGACCGGATCCGTTCTAACCGGGAATGAGGCCTATTTGAGCTCGTTCGGTACACATTGTGGACTCGGACGTGGGTGGATTTCGGACAGGGCTGTCATCACAATTGACAAAGAGACCGAAGGATGTGTTGGCAAGTATTTTGAGGTGAATCACCTAATACAAAGCGAGAGGAGAAAACGAATAAAAAAAAGTCTATTTGGGGGCGGTTGTCGGGTTGTGACTCCCCTAAATGTGGTTCTTCACACACACTTAAGAGCCTATTTAGCCTAAGAGATTTCATGTATAGTAAAGCTTATACGAGGAAGGTTATATTTCGCGCCATAGTCTATTTTCGACAAATAGCATGGTTGTAGATTCTTTGAAGCCATTTAGATACGAAATTTTCACGCAAGTTCGGATTAGTCCTCGAAATGGTACCCTCCATGTCACATTATGTTTTTTTTTCAAATACACGTTTGTGGCATCATTTATATGGTGAAGAATAAATTAAAAAAACAATGTTAAAAATGGATTAAGATTAAAAATGGCAGTTGGGTGTCATCCAATTAAAAGAGAAAATAGAAACAAGTAAACAACTAGAAATTGGATAGGTGAACCGATGAGGAGTTGCCAAATGGGTCACAACTCTCACATGCATATGTCCTCTACTCCTCCCAATGGAAATAAAATATCAAACCCATAGTAGTTACCTAATCCCCCATGTGAGGTTGATGCCCTCTACCACCTAACTGGTGGACATGGGTTTGGCTCGGTTTGCCGAAACTGAACCGTGTGGAAGATCGCATATTGAATCTGGTTAATCGACGAAAAATATACCGTTCTTCATACCGATCATTTGCGGTATGGGATGTCGTTCGCTAGTGTTGCACGCACCGTGTCAAAGGATCTTGGATGCTTTGAAGTTCATTGCATTCTACAAACTTTTGTCGAGACTCTTATGCTTCGTGCAATGTCACACTGGACTCTTGATCTCCGTTACTTATAGAAACTATAACCTAAAATTATAGTCTTGACTTTTAATGTGGATGTTTCACACTACATGACTCTTAATTTAGCTTGGTTTGCAAGGTTTTGTGGCTCGTCAAAACTCATCCAATCACATCATTCCTCGTATAATTCATCAAGTTAGAATTACTTGTATGTCATACGAGGTCCTCTATCGAACATAATACTACTAAAAATCACCTAATTCTACATTCTAACTCTAACAACGACTCACTCTCTGCTTCATGCATTAACACACATCGACTGATTCTCAGTTCTCTTAATTTGCTAAAAGAAACTATTCACCGAAACAAATTTCAAATGTCATACTTTCATGAAAAATCAAAAATAAAATATCAAATTAATCATTCATGGCCAGAAAAACTCTTACAATTTTTCAACGACAAATGATCCTAAGTATGAGGAGAGTATTGTGGAGATGAAGGTTGCAAAAGGATGCACTCTACGCATTTGAAATTGTTAACATCTCATCTTCATCATCATCACTCACAGGCTTTACATCCATGCATTGAACCCACCACCTTCCTTTTGCTTCTTACCCTCTAAGTTTTCGTTTGAATTGTTAAAATATCTTGCTATTTATTTTATAGTTTGCTTAATTTTGCTTACAAAGAAAAGTTTTACTTTATAATATCGTCACCCGACATGAACCGTTGATGTTTGTTGACATTTATTGTAGCTTCTGTTTTGACGGCTAGAATCATTCCATTTGCTAGCTTTATGTTTTTCTACATATACTAGAGTTATCAGCGCAATGTTGCGGAAAATTTTAGCGAATAAATAAACATATATGAGTTTTTTTATTGTATAAAATGTTAGCAAAAGTAAAGAGTGATAGTTTAAATCATATCAATTGAAGAGTTTAACATGATTTCTATTTTCAAATGGTGAAACCTCAATGCATCCCCACTAACAACAACAATCAGAACTCTTAAAAATATTATTTAACTTCATTTGCTTATTATTTAAAGGGTTTAATATGGTGAAATCTCAATTTTTGATAATTTCCAACATGCATGTCAAATATTAGCCAAGTTGAAAATTGGTCAATTTCTGTGTGTTCTACTAAGAAAATTCGACCATTTTCACAAGAAAATTTCAAAATTTTCACATCGGCTAATATTTGACATGCATGTTGGAAATGACTAAAAAATCAAGTTGCATTATGGTAACCCCTCTAAATAATATCCAAATGAAGTAAAAAATCAAATTTACTTGATATTATGTTAGGGTTGAAATTTTTTACAAATTAACTTAATTTCTGTATGTATGTGGTAGAAAACAACTAACATTCAATTTAAAAATTTTATAATCCAAAGCATGAAAAGACCATAAAGTTTGTGCATATTACCAAAATTCAAAATCATGATCACCTCTTATCGAGCACAAATTTTAATATTATATCATAAACCATTGCATCATAATAATTCAATCGTAAATAGGTGTTGTGATTTAAGGATGGCAAAAATGTGGCATGAGTCTTCCCATACTAACCTTTTGGTCGCTGACATTTACAAAGAAAAATAGCTTCTCTGCCGTCCCATGACGAAATTAAAAAGGCCATAGTCAATAGTTTAACGATTGGAGTTTAATTGTAGGCTTTTGTAACACACTAAACCGCAATTAGAGGCTCATTCTACTTTTATCTTGTATATTAATTAATCAAGTATACGTAATTGCAGGCGGGAAATTGTGGCTCCCCTACGTCAATTCCAACAAAAATTAATATTATTAATGATATATATAAAATACTATAGTATAAAGATAATAAAAGGTTGGATTATGTATGACTTATTTGGTGATCGTGAATTTCGTCTACTTATAAATTAACGATGGGATACAATTCGCATTTGAAGTTCAGAAGTAAACCTAATGAACGAATTTGCTTCATTTATCTCGTTCAAGCTATCGAATTTGCGAGTTATTGTGAATTTTATTTCGACCCGATTTACTTCGCTCTAGTATTATTGTTTCCTCTTGCCATCGGTTGGAGTAGAGAACCAAACAGTGTTCATTTCGACATCCTGTGCATAAGAAATGAAAAAAAATAATTGATTTATATATATATATATATATATATTCATTGCCTTAACAAAACTGAAAAAAACCCATAATTTATCATCTATAATTATCTTATTCATACACCTAAGTATACATGTAACATGTTTCACCATGTTCTCCCATATAAAACAATTACACAAATCAATCCACAAATATTCAATCCAAAAACCCAAATTAAAATACAATAAAAATTAAAAACAACAAAATTCTCCCTCCCTTTGTCTCTACTCGAAGATCCCCACATTTGTCCATATTCCTTCCCCTGCCGCAATGCCCGGCTTCACTCATGTGCAAAAAGCTTCAATCTTTTCTCTATTTATACAAACTCAATCCATCTCCAGATCTCACTTAGAGCAAACAAAAATGGGAAATTGCTTAGTGGTTCACAACGACAGCCGGATCGTGTCCCTCTCGCCACAGTACGACGAGAAACCGAAGCATTTCGACGAGAATCGGAGCAAGAAGCAGAGGAACAAGAAGAAGCAGACCAACAAGACTGTGAGGTTCAGTGTTGATGATGATGATGGTTGTAAGGAAAGATCGGACGGTGTGAGGAGGATTCGAGTTCTCGTGACGAAACAGGAGCTGCGGGAAATCCTGATGCAGCACGGAAACGAGTTGAAGTTGGAGCAGATTGTTAAGGCTGTCAAGTGTAGAAGAAGGAATGTTGTTGATGGTGATGGTGATTGTGAAGAAGAAGGTGGAGGATGGAGGCCGACGTTAGAGAGCATACCGGAAAATCATTAGCGGGTTGGTTTATAACTTGTTGTTTTTGCTAACGAGGAATGATGATATAATTAGTTATAATTAGAGATCTCGATGCCTCTTCGTGTTGTTGTTGTTTTGTCATCATGGTTGCTGTACAATGCTAATCTAAAACTAGTTTTGAGGATGTTTGTTGTTTTTTCGTTTGGTAGAAAAACCTCGGATTCGAAGGAGGTCGTACAAACACCGATATGAAAGAGTTGGATTAGAAAGCTCGATATAATGGAAATCAAGGGGTAAATTTTAACTTGGATTTCTACTCCTCAAAGGACTAACCTTGAAGTGGCTGAACAAAACAATGTACCATTTTGTCTTTGATTCAGCATGGATGTTACAAGTGTTTGTTTGTGGGTTTGGGTAAGTACTTACGACCGAATCGAGTTAACAGTACAACCAGGTGTCGAACAGACCCCTGCAATCCTGTCTTTCTGAGCAACTTGCTACAATGGAAGCAGTCAAATGCAGTAAAACAAACTGGAACCAAACATCCCAAATAATAACATCCTGAAACATTCCTGAACATCCTGAAACATTCATGACAATGCAGCATCTACTTATTTAGTTTTTTACATGCATTATCATAGCCATCAAGTTCAGCTACAAAAGATCCCGCCTGCCAACACATTACGGGAGATCAACATATCTTGGTGTCGAACTTCAGGTTGATACCCATGCTGAAAAGCTCCTGGCACAACAGCTTCGCCCCATACGGAATATTCACCTTCACGATCTTATCGGCGGAGCTGCAGACCCGGCAGTAAGGCCCCCGAATTTTGTGGCCATTCGGGACCGATCGCTGAATCACATTGGCTATGTTCTTGCAGCCCTGGCAGATGTGGATCTGGGAGGAATCGCTCAGCGTGTAGACTCGCTCGTACAAGTTTGCTGCTGCTCCATGAGCTATCAGGCAGTCGCGCTCCATTTCCCCGAACTTGATCCCACCGAAGCGCTTTCGGTCTGCAACCGGCTGCCTCGTGAGTGGGTGGACTGCTCCGGTGTTTCTGAACTTTACTTTGTCCTCTGCCATGTGGACTAGGCGTTGGTAGAAGGTCGGGCCCATGAAGATGAGAGAGTCAACCATTTCTCCGGTTCGGCCGTTGTATACCCTCTCGCTTCCCCATCTCGAGAATCCGGCCCTAAGTTTTTGCAGCAGACGTTGTCATGATAGGTAAGGCTTTAGTCTTTACAATTAAAAAAAATAAACCACAGTTTCATGCATAATAATTTGGTTACCTGTGCAGCTGGTCTGTAATGGATTCCACAGTGACGGCAGAGAAGGGAGTTGCGGATTTAAATTTGCCACCGGAAGCTATTCCTTTCGCCAAAGCAGCCTCCAAGAGTTGACCGGGGGTTTGTCGCGAAGGAAACGCGTGGGGATTGATAACGACGTCCGGAACTATCCCCTGGATTGTGAAGGGGAAGTTCTCTTGAGATTCGAGGAAGCCCAGTACACCCTTCTGCCCGTGCATGCTCGAGAATTTGTCTCCCAGGGATGGAGTACGAACCTGCAGAAACAAGGATTTAATCAAAAGTCGTTTCAATGAGATATCTCGTTTGACATCAAACACAAAATATATCAGACCCCCCTCCCAGGGTATACCAATGGTACCTTAATGAACATGTTAATCAATCAAGCAAATGATTAATCATTACTCAAAGACCGTAGTAGTAATGCTAACCTGTCTCAACGATACCACAGCAAAGTTCTTCCCCTCGTCATTAGCAGACAGAACAACCTTCTGAACCTTGCCTCTTTCAGTGTGTTTCAGCTTGATACTACAATCAACTCCAGACTCGCTACACTTCCCGACGACAATATCACCACTCTGCAGATCTGCTCCGATATAAGGGAAACCGTCATCGTCCAAACTGTCGACCCGACCAAACTTGCTCTGCACCTTTCCGAAATTGACAGCATCATCGGACTTTCTCCTCTTCTCCTCCTTATTGTCCACCTCAGCCTTGTAACTCCTCACATGCTCGGTTCGGAACATTCCACGCTCCAATGAAGCCCTATTCATCACCAAGGAATCTTCTTGGTTATACCCCATGTGGGCATTCACAGCCACGATGCAGTTCTGACCGTTGTAGAGCTCGGGCCTGGGATCCAAAGGTCCCCCTCCGAGGCAATCTGAAGTGGCAGTCCGGAACAGAGGCCTCTGAGGATAAAACAGCTGATGTGTCAATGTGTCAGTCCTGATGTTCGGATTCGTCGTGGAATATCCGATGGCTTGCTGGCAGTGTTTCTGTGACTGGTACAGAACTCTCCTCGCATGGTCGTGGTTGGCAAAGGGTACTATTCCGCAGCTTACGCCCAAGAGAAACGACATGTCAAGTTCGCAGTGTGTATACTTGACATTGACAGCTTTCTTTCCATCATCATCAGCAGCCGATGGTCTTAGTAGGAATTTGATTCCCCATGCCGTAGAGCAATCCTCTTCCTCTTCGGTCCCAATGAACTCGATGATCCCTTTGTCTAAAAGTGACTGGAAGGTATAGCTCTCTCCTTTGAAAGAAGTTATCTTTTCCAAGTTTGCTACGACAAGGAGAGGGCGTAGAATCCTTCCGGCATCAGAGAAGATACGCACTTCTTTCTGGAATTCGTCCCTTTTGATTTCCACCTGCAAAGAAGGTCAACCGCGAGGAAAATCATAAATTGATCCGAACAAGGAAGGACGATAAAGTGAGTAAATTTGATTCGAACCTGATGTGGCAGCCTCCTTCTGCGCCGCATGGACCTTAGTTTTGTCACGAATGAGTGAGAGTTTCCGCAAACTCCCACCCATTCTCCATTAAGAAACACCTTAAAGTTGCCTTCCACCGTGGTGTAATCTTCAGAAAGTAGCTCCATCCCACAGTTTGTTAGCTTGTCAATCAAAGGAGTCATCATTGTTGTACTGACAATGCCTGTGATGGATAGATTCTTCACTAGGCCACAGTTTTCACCGTCCGGAGTGGAAAGAAAGCAAACTCTACCCCAGTGAGAAGGGTGCCTGCATCCAAGTAATTTGATATGAATCACTACTAGCATCGAATCACAGAAGAAAGATAGAAAGATAAATGAACGGATATGAACTATTTTATCACTTACTAAGCATGATTAGTTGGCATGAAAGGATGAACTAGACAGAAATTTGGTCCAAAAGTTCCTAGTCAACTATGTATGTCTAACTTAGAAACTCAAGAATCCTTCATTTACCGTTAAGTATAAACTATGAGCAAGCAACAAGGGAGAATCAATCCAACTTCTATCAGCTTTTTTAACACAGGCATGAAAGAAATAAAAAATTGAAGCAACAGAATTCTAGTGACTTACGGGTATCTAGTATCTCCAGCTTTCCCAGTATACAAGACCTGCTGGCGGGTTCTTCGCAAATCCATTACTGTCTGCAGTGGATTTGTCCGGCCGAGATTTGCTACCACCCCCGATACCCTTTCCATCTTCCTCCACGGATGACACCATGCTCCAGTGGAGAATGCTCTAGATAAACCGTTGGTTACTACTGAAGCATCGAGATATAGAGCGATTGGTTGTATAAGACGGCCATCATCGAGGGCTTTCTGCAGGGCCTTCTTCATTCGTTTCTGCGCATTTAATATGTGCGCTTTCAGCTCCCTCTCTAGCAACTCGCCAGCAAGCTCTAGTCTCTTGTTTCTGAAATCATCTCTATTATCAGGTCTCCTGTGACCAGTAGAGGCCATTAAAAGGCACTTCACCATATAACCTAGAAACTGAGCCTTTTGTTTAGGATGGTGGAGACACGGGAAAAGATACGCCTGAATGCAGTCATCCATGCGCTCACTAGGTGGGAACTGGGTCTTCTGAATGATTTCATCCAAATACACCAATGCTTTCCTGTCCTTTCGAAAACTCTCATATTCGTCAGCTTCTTGAATCGATGCAAAGAGAGCATTTGTAACACTTTGATCAACCTTGTCCAAATCTATCAGATCCACCACTTCTTTGTCTGATTTAACACCGAGAGCAAAGAACAATAGCCACAAGGGCACCTCGGTTGACAGGAAATAAACCGTAAGCACCTTCTTTTCTCCAGGTTTACCAGAACCTGATAGCTTAACAATCAGCCTGTTCCTCTTCACCTCTGACTTGTATCCCACCGTCCAACAGGGACTACTCACTACCCATAGTCTCTTCATACAAGTTTGCTCTTGAGCAATGAAAACCTATTACGAAGAAAATGTATACCAAACACATTAGTCAAATGAGGAAAATTAATGGCATAATTAAATTTCCACAAAAGGCCTTTGAGATAGGATTTGCTCTAAACAATACAGACCAAATGACAGACGAAGGAACAGAATTGGCATACAATGCCATAGAAATTCGATTAACTAATACATACATATCGTAACATAAACCGACTGCCGGTGGTTGCTTCCCAAGATGAGGCATAAAAATTACTAATTACTTACCATTAGGTGATGGGGGTAGGCAGTTCAGGAAGCAAAATATTAAATGTTGGACTATTTTCACTATAAAAAAACGGTGTGAAATGCATCCTTTAACCACAATGCAGAGCAAATGGAGAAGATTCAAGTTGTACAACATGTTCAGAAACACGCCCCAATTATGAAATGTAAATAGAAGACTCACCTTCTCAGCACCCTTTATCACAAAGTAGCCTCCTTGATCAAAGTCGCAATCACCTTTATCTTCCGTCTTCATCCAACAGAGGTCAGACTTCACCATCACAGGGATACTCCCTATTATCATATCTTCCGTCTCGTCTTTGAGAATCTCTTTATCAACAATTTTATCTTGCCCTGTCTTAAACTTGTCACTTGCAATAATCTTTTGTGTATATACCTGATACATTTGCACCATGTAAGAAATGGGCACAAGATTAGCAATGTAGTTGTCTACTTCTAGAGTTTGCATAGACTGGACAGACAATGTTTTCATCACGAATATATAGAAAACAACTGAATGATCTTTCCTCCCTATCTATCTATTCAAACTTGCATTTCCAACACTCATTTCCTCCAGGAGGAGAACAACTTCCTTAAGTGACTAGTACAGCTAGGAAATACCAAATCTGTCAAAAAAGCCAATCTCAGGACCAGACTGAAGTTAGTTGTAGTATAAGCAAAGTTAAGCTCGGAAAACAATTGAGAGGAATTAAAGTTTCTGCAAATCTATCCACATACAGCAAAGTTTGTTTCAAGATAACAGAAATGCATTAGTCTCTTTAAAAGACACAAGAAGTTATTGACCAAAATCTGTAATGCAAATCCAAGAGTAATCAAACCAACCCCCCCCCCCCCCCTCCCCAAAGTTTTCAATTACCTTGAACGTGACTTGAACTTTGATCCTAGCAGCGTAGGTCATATTCTGCAGGCGAGCATCCCTGGGGAGCATCTTACGCTCGTTGTTCTCAGATTCCAACGATGGAGCCCAGAAGTTAGGCTTTTCAAGGCTAACCTTCCCAAACTTAACCGAAGCATATCTCCAGTCACCTTCCCCTTTCTTGGAAGGGTCATACCCAGGCTCAACGAGTATCTCACCAAAGGAATCAAACACCCGTTGGAGGCCATAGTGGATGAAGTCATTGTACGAGTTTATCTGATGACTGATGAGTCCATACTCGTTGAAAAACTGAGTTGCTGCCCTTTTACACAGGTTCTTCAAGTTCACCTCCCCAATCCCTCTCAAAGTTGAAAAATCGGTGAACTCTTGACCGTCGTCGTCGTCGAATAGATCGTCGATATCAAAGTCATCAAATACATCGGGGGCCGCGTTTCCGTTACTCGTGCCCACTTCCTCTACCTCCATCATATCGGGCTTTCCCATTGCCAACTGAGGAAAAATGAAAGGTGAAATTAGGGTTTTAGAATCAAATAGTGGCTAGACGAAACCCATTAACAGGCATGCATTGTCAATTGGGTTTCAGTAACAACAACCCATGCAGTGATCGGAAACAGCTGAAAGGGGGGGAAACGAACGGAAATGCAGTATAATAGGCTTCAATGTCTATGCATGGATCATGAACTCAAAAGACGTCGATGGTACGAGTTTCTTACCTAGACAAGCAGACAAAGACGGAGACTTTGTTGAGAATGAGAGCTGGGTCAGTCCGGTTACCTAGGAAGATGAGTGTCGCCGGAGAGAGTGAGAGTAAGAGGTTTTTGTTTTATTTGGTATTCGCAGCCGTTGATGCTCGCTGTGTAAACCCACGCAGGTCAAAAGTTATTAAAAGTTTTTTTTTTCTAAAAAACCATTTATTTTTTAGCCTCTTTCCACTTCCAAGATGGGATTGTGCTTCACTCGCGCTTCTCATTGCGCAGCAGGTTGCCCGTGTCGCACAACTCCGTCGGCCAGCGCGTCTGGCGTGATTACACATAAACAATAACGTTAGCAGAAATTAATTATATTTATTAGAGTATTTGAACAACGTCGATTATTTCCAAAAGTGCTCTTCCATTAGGGTTGGCAATCCTGACCGTTTAACCGTTAAATTTACTGTATTCTCACCGAATTTGACGGTTATTAACCGTGTTGACTGAGTATTTTGCGGTTATGGTTATAACTGTTAACCGCTACGAATGGGTAAGGTTAGGTTATGGGTTTCGAAGTAACCGCACCATCACCGTAACCATACCCATAACCATCCCCAACCCGTAACTTACCCTCTATTTACCCGTATATTATTAAGTAATAAAGCTCAATACCATTTGACTGTTTCAACCCACTTATATTTTAACCATATCCCCCAACGCAATACTTTTGCTTTTAATTTCAAGAAACATTATCTCTTAACTCTGTCTTTCAGAATCGCAAAACATAAATTTATCCATCGACCATCATTCATAAAAAAAAATCATTAATCAGATTCAGACTGGTTATATATGAAGAGGGAACGATTGTTCTATTTCAATTATCAGTTTCATTTTGTTTAGTGTTTCAGTACTTAAGATTTTGAGATTCATGTTTTATAGTATTTAAATGCTTCGATCCTTCCCCATTACTAGTTTTGGGCTGTATTTTGATTTCAAGAACAAGTCACAAGTGCTTTTAGTGTTTTAGAATGTTATTGTTACTATTGTTTGGAATTAGATTTGAAAAAATTTCAGATGAATGAATGTGTATGCATTTTTTACTTTTCATTCCTTTTTTTTCTGGCATATCGGTGGTTAATCGTTAGGATGAGCGGTTATAACCGTAACCGGGTGGGTATGGGGATGGAACGAAATCTATAACCGAAATAGAAATGATGATGGTTATGGTTAATAACCGCCACGAAAGTGGATGAGTAATAGGTGTGCCATAACCATCCCCGAACCTCCCCGTTGCCAATCCTACGTCAATCCTTTTATTAATTAAATAGTGGAACTCTCCTTTTTATTTTTGGAGTTCAGATTTCATAGAATGGAGTTTTTTATCAGCGTCTTTAGCGGCTTAGGCTCCTCACTCACCCTGTATTAAAATTAATGTGGATAGTGCGGCGATAGTTCCAATTGGTGGTGCAGTGGATTTGATAATAAGGAGAAATGTTTTATTGGAGATAAATCGGACGTATCAAGGGCTCATTGATCCATATCCTAGAGTTAATGGTAGTTCGGGATGTGTCTGATTAGTGCTTCCGGCGGGGCATTTGGTTGGTTGACATTAAGGCCATGCAAAACTTGTTCTCTATCTAGGCTTTCTCGACGGAGCACGAGATGTGTTGTAGGGGGGAGTAATTGTTGCGGAGATATTGGCCTTCTTGGAGGCATGCCCTCGTTTGGTATATTCGAGTTGGCTTTCGAGCTTGTGCAAGCTCGCAAGCCTATCAAGTCGAACATATGCTAACTCAAGCTTGACTCATTTAAAATCGAGCGAGTTACAAACTAATTTTTACCAAACCAAGCGCCGAGCGGCTCACAAACGGCTTAATTCACCGAGTATCTGTGATGCCAGAAATTGACCAAATAGGGACATCGTAAGAATTATTTACTGAACAAAAGCATTTCAAGTAAAAATTTATACTTCTCAAGATTAATTGATGTTGTAGCCAGAAAATATATTCATGGAAACATTCCAATCAGTATCCAGAAATCCAGGGGAATCAACATCTCTGAAAAAATGAATTTTGGGCCAGTGATTCACTTAGCCGTAAAGAAGGGTGTAGGGACCTTTATTACAGTTGTTACAAAACTGACAATTTATCTCTTGCAGACTGGTAGCATCTTCCAGTGTTCGAATTCGACCTATCAACCATCGGAAAACGAAACGAACGGTCTGTCGTTTCACTGCTTCTTCATCAGGTTGCGGATTACGTATGGCAGGATGCCTCCGTGGTTGAAATATTCCAATTCCACCTACCAATCACGAACAGGAAGATACAAAAGATCAGCAACAATGCAGTAACTCAATAGTCTTGTCTAAGGGGAGGGGGGGGGGGGAAGAAATACCTCTGTATCGAATCGGACAGTGCAGGTGAAAGACTTCCCGTTATCGGTGGTGACAGTGACGTCCTGGCCGGGTCTAATTTCGCTGATGTTGCTTGGGAGGTCGATGGTGTACCGTTCGTGACCAGTGAGGCCTAGACTGTCGGCATCTTGACCGGCTTTGAAGCAGAGTGGGATTATTCCCATTCCTACCAAGTTGCTGCGATGAATCCTCTCGAAGCTCTTTGCAATTACTGCTTTCACTCCCTGCAAGCCAGATAATAGATTAGAGCATAGCGAAAAAATGGGGCAACGAATCGCGACAAGGTATAGGACGAACCAATAGCATGGGACCCTTGGCAGCCCAATCTCTGGAACTTCCACTTCCATACTCAGCACCAGCAAGAATGATGGTGTCCTGTCCTTCGTTCTTGTATTTCTGAATTGAGTAGTTCAGAAGTAGACAAGATTAATTGCACTGGTTTAGGAAGAATCTTATATTCTTATATAGAACTGAAACATTATTGTGTATACTTACCGATGCAGCATCGAACACGTAGAGCTTCTCTCCGGAGGGTACGTGAACGGTCTTGGGGCCGACTTCGCCATTCAGGAGCTTGTTAACGATGCGGATATTAGCGAAAGTTCCTCTAGCCATGATCTCATCGTTTCCACGCCGACTACCGTAGGAGTTGAAGTCCTTGCGGTCAACGCCCTTCTCGAGGAGGAACTTGGCGGCGGGGCTGTCCTTGTGGATGCTTCCTGCCGGGGAGATGTGATCTGTCGTGATGCTGTCTCCGAAATTCAGCAGACAGTAGGCATCCTTCACTTTGCGAGCTCCAGGAGGATCGAGAGTCATGTTCTTGAAGTAAGGAGGCTCGTGAATGTAGGTGGAGTTAGGGTCCCAGGAGTACGATGTTGCAGTCGGTACGCTAAGGTCGTTCCACATAGGGTTGCCCTTTGTGATGGCTTGGTATGTGCTTTTGAACATTTCGGGCAACACGCTGGATTGAACAGCCTAAACAACGTACATAATTGGTAATGAATGATATTTTTTCGTTTGGATATCATTCTGGAAATGATTAAATGACTCGGATGATGAAGTTAGTAATATACCTGTGCAACTTCTTCTGTAGTTGGCCAGATATCCCTGAAATACACATCTTTTCCATCCTTGCCTTTTCCGATGGGCTCTTTGTCAAAGTCGATGTCAACCTGGTAATACAAATGGTTCATTACTCATTTGCAACAAAGTGAACGATCGAGCAAACATAAGAAAATCATGGATAAGGAACATACAGTGCCAGCAAGGGCGTAAGCAACCACTAGCGGTGGAGAAGCCAGGTAATTTGCTCTTGTTAATGCATGAACACGACCTTCGAAGTTTCGGTTTCCAGAAAGCACAGCTGAGGCAACAATGTCTGAAGAAAAGAGACAGGAACATAGGGAGAGATTCAGAACCAAGGTAGACGGAAACATTGACGAGTTGATATGCTAAGCACGGAATGGGGAACTGGACACATCAGATTAAGAAGTACCATTTTCTGTGATAGCAGAAGCAACAGAATCTTCAATATCTCCAGAGTTACCAATGCATGTGGTGCAACCATATCCGACAATGTTGAAGCCCTGGTGGTTCAAATACTCTTGCAACCCACTGAAAAATACAAAGATTATTTAATGCTCGTTAGTATCTAAATTATTGTACGCAAGCTAAGCACTCCACCCTATTAAAAACAACAGTATGCAAATACAGCACCTTTTGAGCAGATATTTTGTAACCACTCCAGAGCCTGGAGCAAGACTTGTCTTTACCCATGGCTTGACCTGGTGGACAGAATTTCTAATACATTAGAAAAGTAAAGACTTAAATCGGATTTTTGCTTCTGAAGAAATAGAGGACAGGGCAATAGACATTCCACGCAACATATTCAGATAAGTGTTCACCTTCAAGCCAAGTTCGTGGGCCTTCTTGGCAACAAGGCCAGCCCCGAGCATGACACTTGGATTTGAAGTATTGGTACAGCTGGTGATTGCAGCTATGACAACACTGCCGTGCTTAAGCTCTGCTGGTTCCCCATTGAATATGAACTTAGCCACTTTACCTTGTGCTTCTTTTGGTATGGCAAAGCCCTAAAGAAGAAGAGTGTCAGCAGAGATAGTAACAAAGATAACTCTTTGCCAACATGAGAATGGAATACACTACATCTTAAACGTCAAAATACCCAACTATTGACAGGAGTAATCTAATCTAATATGTAAAAATCAATCAGCTGCATAATACGTAAGAATACTAATTTGAAACTGACCTTGAATCCAACTTTACTATCAAGGCAAGAATGCCAGTCTGACTTCATCTCTCTAAGAGCAACGCGATCATGAGGTCTGAAGAGAAAATGGAACAGAGAACAGTGCAATTAGAAAAATTTTGCTAAAACAAAGATGTGGACTAGGGCATGTCAAATAGCAGTTATGTAAACGCAAACCTCTTGGGTCCAGAAATACAAGGCTCAACCTCCGAAAGGTCCAGTTGTAGGTATGATGAATACACTCTTTCTTGTTGTGGCTGTTCAAGATAATTAAAGACAAGTTAGTAACTGAAGGAAAATTTCACTTCAGTACTTCAGCCGAATAATTATGATAAAATATAACTAAATATTAACTCAAATACCTCATCATGGTCAACAAACATGTTATTTGCCCGTAGATATGCCTCAATCATTGAAACCTGCAGTAAGAAAAAAGGAAAGAATAGAGCGTCACATTGATATTTTGATATTGTAATGGTCCAAGAACACATAAAAACATGTAGCAGATACAAACAAAGAGTAGAAAAGTTGACACGCTTACAGTTTCATCGCTCCTTCCTGTCAACTTAAGATATTGTAGAGTGACACGATCTACTGGGAAGAATCCCATTGTTGCACCATATTCGGGTGACATGTTGGCTATAGTTGCCCTATCAGCTAGGGATAGCTCACTCATTCCTCCTCCTATTACCAAAGCCAAACATGAGATAAAGTGGCAAGTATATACATAGGTAAACGAAGCAATATTTGGAGCTAAAGTTCATGAGAAGAAACGTACCGTAGAACTCGACAAATTTGCCGACAACACCGTGTTTCCTGAGCATTTGAGTTACGGTTAGAACCAAGTCCGTGGCTGTAACACCATTGCGCAATTTCCCAGACAACTTAAATCCAACAACTCCAGGGAGAACCATGCTCATAGGCTGTCAGTGTTAAGCATGTAATATCAGAATAAAGTTGAAAAAGACGCAGTTCAGAATGAACAAGGTGACCACTGACCAGAGCAGTTCAGGTTGAGAAATTTAAGGGAGCCAGTAGCTTTACATCATGAAATCAATACAAAATTCACTGACACCCAAAAGGAAGATTCAACAGAATTAATTACCTGACCCAACATGGTGGCCTCAGCTTCAATGCCTCCAACTCCCCAGCCAGCAACTCCTAGTCCATCAATCATGGTAGTATGGGAATCAGTTCCAACCACACTATCCGGATACATCACACCGTCCTTGTTGAACACGACTCGGCCAAGATACTCAAGATTCACCTGAAAGTACGACAAACCAGTAAAACTCCAACAGTTACTAATCCATTCTATATACAGCCTCAGAAGAAAGATATGTATCCGATTCACAATTCACAGTTTTCCAACTCATATATTAAGAAAAAAAGGTGAAAGCAAAATAGAAGAGAACTACAGTGAATCACTTCCGTAAAGAAGAATATAAATTCAAGTTTGTGTGACTTATAGGGCATATAGTAATTTAAAATAACCTATAGGAATCCGACTTATACCTGATGCACAATGCCAGAACCAGGAGGCACAACAAGCATGTTATCGAAAGCAGTGGAGCCCCACTTCAGGAAAGCAAATCTCTCCTTGTTTCGCTGAAACTCAAGTTCCATATTGGCTTGTACAGCATTTTCTGATCTTGTTACATCAACTTGAACTGAATGGTCAATTACGAGATCAACTGGGACCTGCACATGGTAGTGTCATAACACGTCAAATGATAAACTATAGCAAGAATCGTTCCACAATAGGAACTAAAGAATAGGTCTCATATGTTTTTAAATTGGATTGTGCATTAGTATGTCTAGCACATTGCTTCAACATATTTCATACCAATGGATTGATCTTGCTGGGATCACTGCCAAGGTTGCCCATTGCATCACGCATAGAAGCAAGGTCAACAACAGCCGGTACTCCAGTAAAATCCTGAAAGCAGATAAGAGAATTAGATAAGTATAACCATGAATTAACAGCAATTTGAACTCCAGTGACATTCTTCATATCGTTCCTCAAATACCTGCAAGAGAACACGAGCTGGCTTGAAGGGAATCTCTACTTGTTTAGGAGATGAATTTTCCCAGTCAACAATCTTCTCGACATCTTCTTTGGTAACTTGGAAATTGTCACAATTACGAATGGCAGATTCCAACAGAATTCTGATGGAGTAGGGAAGCTTATCTGTTAAAGATGAACGAAACAAATGATTTGACTTAATCAAGGTCATAAAGCATCACCAAACCTTACTCCGTACAACATTTACACGGAAAACTTCATATGTTGTTCAAGAGAATTACCGATACGGGGATCGTTAAGAGCAGGCAAGCTGTAGAACTTTCCAAATTCACCACCACCTGGCTTAGGAAGGGACGTGAAAATTTCTTTGAAAGGATGCTCCGAAGCTGCAATCATCCATAACAAAAATGCTTAAATCTCAATGCCAACAGCCAAGCATCACGACTAAAACTCAGGACATTTAAAAAAACACACTCAGGATGATGCACAGTGTTGATCGTTGCAAGTCTACCAGAAACGTCATCAATTATCCAATCATATGTGTACCGACACTAAAAAGTTAAAACGGACAACGACATCACACAGATACACAAAAACAATGGAAATTCGGTTGAATCGGAGGGTGATGTTGTATATGCAACGTTCCTTCCCATCATATCGAAACGAATAAGCAAACACACGAACAAAATCAAAATTCAACTCAGGTGACAAATCGGCATTGAGCTAAAATGTCAACTAAAGAAAAGTCAAAACAACAAACCGCATTTAAGCTCGTCGCTATAAACTACTCCAACAAAAAATCAACGAGTAAGCAAAAAACCGTTACCCATGGACGCGATCTTCCTCTGGAACTGCTCAATCACGGGGATACCAGCAGCTCTTCCGTGCGCGCGTACGCCACCAGCACCCTGAGCCCGCCAGTTAACACCGTGGCTCCACCGCGGCAGGGATCGAACCGCGGAGAAGAAGCTCAGAGATCGCTGCTGCTGGAACTGGTGTCCATTCCCCGGAGCCAATTTCGGTGCTGCCGCCGCCGCCGTCGAGGAACCACCACCGGATGCAGCAGAAGAAGCAGAGAGCGAGGAGACGTTTCTAGCCTTGGAAGACGCTCTCCGGATGAGCGAGGCAGAGCCGTTTATATACATGACGAGGACGTCGATCGCATACAAACCGAGACAACCGAGTATGGGAGCAGCAGGTGGTGACGATTGATTGATGATGAAGAAGGAGATAAGATCTGAACAGATTGAGTTGCAGAGAGGAGGAGGGGGGCGTGTGGAGAGCGAGGGTGACCTAGGGCTGAGTGCCGAGGTGGAGCATAAAATACTGGTTTTTCGAATTCGAATTGTTCGGACTTTTCTTCTCTGGTTGCCTTTCCAGAGTTTGGAATAGTCGGAGGAGAATTAAGAAATGGTGGGGATGGGTTGCCACTGGGTGCGGGCGAGTGTAGTGGAGAAATCCGTGGGTCTTGTTGCAGATGGGAGATGATTAGGAGAAAGTGGTCAACTTTCCAAATTTGGTGGATAGTTCCGGTTATTTTGAGAATTCGAGTTGTAAACATTCCGGTTAGGTTATATTAACATAATTTTTTTATATATACTTTTAAAATTGAGATCATTCTCCACGCATCTCGTGAGATATGAAAGAGCATGACGCCATCATTGAATGGACAATTCTATTACCACCACGTGAGGTCACCTGCAAATACAAACAAGAACAAGTTGTCAGAAACCCTAAAAACCTTCTGCAATGACTACATCACCGGTCACACAATGTGTACTCAACTGTAATAGCTTCGAAAGTACTAGCTTCACACTCCTCAAAGTTCACCCGCAAAACCCGGGCCCCATCGGAAAGCACCAAGCAGACCGGAGGAAAATCATCGTGGTTTGTTATAAGAGTCATGCTGATCGAGACAAGTCAGTACGGGAGAACTCGAAGCGACACAAGGTTAATAAATTCACTAAACAAGAGAATAGTTAATTACATGGATATCCATTCGTAGGGTGTAACTTGATTCGGATCTAATGCCTCCAGATCGTTAACATGTCAAGATCAACTTACACGTCGTGAACGAGTGAATCATATCGAACCAATTGACCAAGTTTGATTAATCAGTATAGTGGGAGGGTATGAGCTTACGGTGGGAGTGAGCACAGGGGATTGTGTTGGGGGTTTGTTTAATTTTGGAAAGTTTGGCAAGTGGGCGCGCTGCGTTTATTGGCTATTATTATTCGCGCAGATCTGGGGCGGGGGATTATTGGGGGGAGTTTTTGGGCAATTTGGCTGCTGGTTAATGGTTACATTCCGAAATTCAAGGAGGTGCTGACCAATTTGATTTTGGCTTCTGGTTAATGGTTAAATCTTTTTTTTTACATTGTTACTTATTTGAAGGAAGATTAGTTTCCGACACTTGTCATCCGGGCCGGATAAAGAAGACGAATAATGGGCCTTGATGGGCCGGATATCTGTTCGGATGGGGCCCATCAGGTGAGAATCCATGGCTTAACTTCCTTTTTGTTGCACCACTTAGAAGAAAGAACTTGTGCTATAATTCCAGCTGGACAAAAGTTGTGTAGTAAGACATTACACTAAAATGATTTACACTAGTTATTGTACTTGACATTCGAGCTTGGGCTTCAACGGACTCGATTTAAACTCGTTAAGACCTCACATTGAACTATCTTCACATTCCCTTCATCTCCTCATTGTCTACACCGAAAAACAACTTCTCTTTTCCCCTTTTTTGTTAGTCATGAATATTGAATAGCACACTAAAAGAATTTATAAAGAAAAAGCATGAAAGTAGATGCTCTATTTTTTAGATGCCCGTTTGTTCGTGTCAGCTACCTTTTGCTATATCTAATTTTCTATCGGAATAGATCGAAATACTCTATCGATACACATAAAAAATTAAAAACAATAAGAGCAATGAAACTAAAGTACTTAAAGAGCAATAAGAGTAAAATTATGCCCATTCAATGTTACTTTCTGACTGAAAATCAAACTCAATCTAAATTCAATAACAATCATGATTATGACCATTCATCAATGGCTGCCGCGGCTAATAGTCCCTTTGAACACATACACAACGTCACCATCGTTCACACCATGCCACCTCAAGCTACAATTCCCCCTCATAATCCTCTGTCTGTGTATAATATATAATCATCTTCCGGCAACACTTTACCCCCGACCAAAACCCCCCTCAGCTCCTCGACAGTCCCCGAATCCTTCACCTCCACCGGAATCGCAATTCAGTTCAACAAACAAGACGCCGTCTGCACCACCAACCTCACCACCCCACCATCACCATCCTCCGAACCCTTACCTTGCCCCGCCCTCAAACCACACTTGAAGAACACAACCACCTCCCCGGACCCTATACTCACTCAGGTTCCGAAATCGTCCTCCATCTCCACTCCCGACCAGTACAGCGACATCCTGCAAGTAAGGATGGACATCATAACCGGTATTATGAATGTTTGACAGAATCCAATCCGGTTAAATAGAGTAAAATTCAAGTTGACACAGTGTTTTTAAAATATAGTATGAGTAAACCCGAAACCTTTAATGTGCGGGTACGGACAGGATATGGATATTGTAGTATTCGATCCGAACCCTAACCGCGCAATTAAGTTTTGTTAGAATATTGTTATAATGATGTTTTTTCATGGTCAAATTTCGATGTTGTTCCGAATTAACCGGTGAATTTCGATCGGTTCATGTCTTTGGTTCGAAATTCATACCTAACAACATATGGTGGAAAATCGCTAAAAATCACTAAAAATGTCTTTAATTTCATTTGTCTATTATTTGAGGGTTTAATAAAAAAATTAGCCATTCCCAACATGCATGTCAAATATTAGCCAATTTGAAAATTTTTATGTAAAAAATTGTCAAATTCCAAAGGGGTAAACATATGGAAATGAGCCATTTTAACATGAAAATTTCAAAATTTTCAGATCCGCTAATATTTAACATGGATGTTAGAAATGACTAAAAATTCAAGTTTCACTATGATAACCCCTATAAATAATGTCCAAATAAAGTTAAAACTTAAATTTAGTTGGTTTTTTATGTTAAGCGTTGGAAATTGTCAAATTGGCTTGTCTTATTTAATATATGAATATGGTACGATTGATAAAACGATTATGGTTAAAATTGTTAACTAATGACCGTATAAAAAGTTGCTAGTAATTATACTAATTAAACTCTTTTACAGTTAATGGCAGGGTTAGTTCATTAAAATTTCAACGGGCTTTCATTTGTAATAAGTGACTTTTGTTTGTAATCTAAAGTGGTTCGACCGAACCCTCTCCTTCCTTAATAGCTCTACCATTATTTATGCCTATATATTTTTTTCAAAAATATGGCAAGTGAGATTCAAATTAAGTTGAAGTAAAGAATAAAAAAAAGGCTCATGAGTTTGGTCATAAAAGGGAAGAGTTACCTAAATCCACTAATATCAACCACAAAAAAAGCGTACAGAGTTACAACAACAAAAACCCCAGAATACAACCCTCAAGCATGAAGCAACGACATAAAACAAGAAAGAAAGAACTCAACGAGAAGCACAAGAGAATAGTACAATATTCCCTCAAAGCAACGCAACAACACAAGTCTTAAACTCTTTGATCGCACATCACCAGGACAACAAACCCTAATCTCCAAGGATTCTCTCAAGAACATAATTTACACATCTAGAGAACTTTTATCCTTTGTTGTTAACTATCAAAGACAACGTGGATTATATACCTAGATTCAATGTTGAGAACGTATCGTTTCATTAAACGCTAAGAATTGAGTTAAATCCGATCTAATCCAACTGGGTTGAGCCCAACAAAATATGAGCATGGTCCAAATATCAAACACAACGTAACACTTTTCAATAGAACAATATTTTCCGTGTCGCAGATGAAAACTCTAAGCCAACGGTTCAAAATTTATTAGTATAACGATACATAACCTAGAGCACCACGTACTCCCGCTAGTATTATTACACAACTATTTCAATAGGAAAATATCATTTGCTTAGTGAAGACCATAACATAGATCCTAGATTATTTAGATGGAAGTTGTCACCTTTTTCTTCTTCTAAAGATATTGTCTTTGCTCACTAATCAATTGTTATTACTTTATACAATCTTACAATAGAATTTGTTATTACTTTTATTGCAATCTTACAATAGGAAAAGCCATGATAGAAGAGGCTCCTCAGTAAAAGCTGAGGTGAAATAGTAAAAAAATAAAAAAATTTACTGTGATGTTTTCCTTATTAAAAGGTGATCTCTGCTAGCTGCTGCCTTTGCATTTGGCAGATCTTGTTGAGGGATATGGTTTTACTTTTAACCAACTTTGTGATGCTATTTGTGTGTTAAATTATTCATTACCAAAAGGTTTATGACATATTTGATATTTCATTACTTTTTATTTTTCAAATACTTAAGTGAAGAATATCCGGCTTAATGATCTTTCCAAAGAGATGTGGTGAAGACAACGGTAAAAGGTTTGATGGTAAAATAATTTTCATAATATTATGGTAATTTGTAAATAATTGACGCAATTCCAACTTTATTGTGGTAAGTAACTGAATCACGATCCGGAAATAATCATCCAGGTGCAGCTCAATTTTAAATGAGTTAAAGACAAGTTTGAGTTAGGGTATGCTCGGATTGAGGGTTGGTTCGAGTTTGAGCTCGAGAGTCAATTCGAATATTAACTCGAGTATATGGCTCGTCAGTAAATTCAATGATGCAACGTGTGTTTTGCCTCAAATACCATATACTATAGAATATATGTAAAAACTTGTAAATTTTAGGATATCTTGTCTTTTACCTTGACTTATCGATGTTTTTTAGTGTGCACGCTTCAAATTGAGCTCAAAGGAGGAATAAAGTATGAATAAAGGAGTAATAGAAGATGAATAAAGGAGGAATAACACGGAGGATTCACGTGGTTTCCGATATGGAGATTGACTAGTCCATGGGGAGAAGGATAGAGTTTTATTATAGAGACAATAATGGAGATTCGTTTTATTATTGAGATACAAATAGAGGAGTTATATATACTTAATGAGATTAGGTTAAGTTATCCATACTATGCCTCAAGCCCAATATGACATAGCAGTGACCCAATAACTCATATGGGTTTATCAACAGACTCGAATAAGCTCGAGCTTGGTGCAAGCCAAAATTTTCTAGCTCGAGTTCGACTAAAAATTAACAAGCCACCTTGAGCACAGTCAAGTTTAACTCGGCTAGGCCCGGTTCGTAAACAACTCTGTGTAGAACTCATCTTCAAAAGTTAGCTTGTGAGGAGAGGGTAACCAAGAGGTCATAAACCCACCCGCTAATCCCATACTTAACGATGTGATATTCAATTTGATCGATAATATTACTGCAATTGAATAGTGGTTGAATTGGTATTGTAATTTGATAGAGCATTACTAACTTAATGATCGATTTACTGTTGGACCGATTGAACGGCTAGTTTTCCATGTTCGTTTATGTAGAGAAACCTAATTTTTATGTAATTATCAATCTTTTTATGTAAATAAAGCAGGTTGTTGCAAGTGTTGTTGGCCGGACATCCGTATTTAATTTTTTAAAAAAAACACATGATCATGTAAATAGTAAATAAATAATTAATTAACACAAAAGTAAACAAATTTGATGACGTGGAAAATGGGTAGAGGAAGAGAGGAGCAGGTGAAATGAAAGCCAAATGGTGACCATCTTCCTCCTAAAATAACGTTTAATATATTAATACTGTGACAACCCACATTTGTTCTTTCATAATGTGGAGTTGTTGGCCAAAAAGGAACGTTTCAATGTCGAGAGAGGCTGCATTACTATTTGACCACCCGAAAATTGCGAGATAACGTTCGGATTTGAACGATCGTATAAACTCGATTGCATAAAACTTAACAGTAAATTATCGATATTATTTGTCGCTGAACAGGTTATTTGTTAACCGATTCGCCCTTCGATATGGTTGAAAAATCGGAGTATACTAACGGCTGAGTAGCCACCTAAACGGTCTTCTCAACCGAATCCCACACAGGAAGATAATAATGAAAATAATAAGAGTCGTCCTGATGATAATAATAATGGAGAAGCAGCTAATTTAATTTGTTAATCATAATTATGTTTGTATTTTTAATTACATGTGTCGTTAGGCTGCCACGTTCCAGGAAGAGACCAAGTACGATGATAGAGTCAACGCTCTGTTTGTTTTGTATTTAAATTCATAAGAAGAAAATCCCCATGAACTGCTCTGTCTTCTTTCTTAGTGTTCGTTTGTTAAGCTGGTAGTGTTTGTACAGCGCTTTAATTCGCTCACGTTGGTTAATTTGCTTCGATCTTGATGTCGGTAGAAGGTGAATCAATGTAAAAAATATTCATATATAAGGTGAAAAATTAATATAAAAAAAAGCAAGGGGATACTATAGCGTATTATTCACCATGAATAACCTCCTTAATTTTAATATAAAAGAGTAAGAAGAAATTACTGTAATGTACTATTTACTGTGAATAATACTCTCTTAACTTTCCAAATTAGTTTCAATATAACAGTAAGGGTGGAGTAATATTCACCGTAAATAGTACTCCCTCTTAACAATTAAAAATTTTTAAAAATGTTTTTTAATTTCAGATTATTATTTGAAGGATTTAACATTTTAAAATTTTAATTTTTAGTTATTCCCAATATGCATATCAAATATTAACTAATTGATTTTTTTATATATTAAAATTAATCAATTTGCAAAAGAGTTAACCTATGAAAATGAGTCATTTTAACATGAAAATTTCAAAAATTTCAAATCAACTAATATTTAACATGCATGTTGAAAATAATTATAAACTCATATGTTATTATAATAACCCTAATAATTTTGACCATAGACAATTTTATAAAAACCAAAACTTTCGCCATACATTTTTAACTCGAATCAGCCTCAACGTTGAATAAAATATGGATGTTGGCGATCTAACATCCACCTTATTGAACATTGCATGTAGCATGCATACATGCATAGAAGCTCTCTATATAGGCTCTTAAATCGACATTTCGTAAACAAACATAACTCTTTGTACCAAGCCTGAACAAACTCTATGAAATTATGTTAGGAATCGACCAATGAACCGGTGGTTATAATATATATATTATGTATATGGGATGGCTAATCAATATAAATGATTCCTTACGTATTAAGCGGGTTTATTTTAGTTTTTTATGTATTAATTGTAATTTTGTAGTCCTTTTTATATTTAAATCTAATACATCCATTCAATAAGCAAATTTCATCCAAAATTAATGTTAAATAGCCTCATCGATAAGGTGAGTCATTACTCTATGTTCACATGGTTTCTGCCATATCAATCCTACTTGAACTTATTAATATTCTAACCAAAAAATTTAGTTCAATTTGATTCATTTGCACGATTCATCATTTTCCTCATTTTTCAATCTCTCTTCTCCTTCTTCAATAACCTCACGCTCCAATCCCATTTTCCTTTTGGATGGTTGTTAAAGCCTTCGCTGAAACAAATTGGGTAGATGAGATTCGAAGAACGAAGAAGAAACAGGGGGAGAAAAAAAACGAGAGTAGAGTAATTTGGATTGGGTTTGTTTGAGATTTTTGGGTTGGGGGTTTAACAAGTTATAATTTGGAATGAAGCGGCATTTGCCACATGTATGTGTAGTAGTGACCCAGTAAGTCAATATAGTAAAGTAACTGATTTTTAAAATGGATGAGTTAAATTTAAATATGGAAAGAATTAGAAAGTTGTAATCGATACATAAGAGACTAAAATGAACCTATTTAATATTTAAGGGACTATTTATATTGACTAGCCTATATATATGGGAGCGTTTCGATATCCTCAAATGTCGATACCCTCAAGTATCAAAGCATTATATATATATATATATATATATATATACATCTCTATATAGGAAATTAGGAGTACGTTGAAGCTAAGTTGTAGGTTGCTTTGAAGTGGTCTTGTTGCCTCGTAAATGTAGTGTACGACTTTATCCTTTCTGTTGTTTGCCGGTAAATATTTCCCAATCAATTAATATTCTCCTACTACTTACGTCAATTAATACTGTGATGGCATATGGCACATATTCACCTTTTTTTATACTCCAAGTTATTTTTATGCATTGTTGATGTCTACAATGTGATTAGTACACAAATAATTTTGTTGATGCCTCATTTAAGAACGCTAAACTATGTATAATGTATCCAACCGCGGAGCGAGAAACCACGTACCGCTCATATATACGCCATACAACACTTAATTACAACCATACGCTTTTATACCAAATGAGAATGATCTAATGATTGATGGTGCACCAAAACTAATATTCGATTTCTGATATTTAACAGAGAATGGGACTGAAAATGTGATCACATATGCTGATCATTGAATCGAACCGAAAATGTATGGTAATTCGGTTACAAATAAAACCAAAGAAAAATCCATCCTAGCTTAAAAAAAAATTTAAAAATATGGGCGTCTCTTTGAATTTGTCTTCGTATTATGTCATCTAATTATATAACCCTAATAAATTGATTTTACCGCCCAATAATAAGTCAATATTTATATGAGAATTTATTCACCAAATGAATATGATTTGTACCCTTCAATTTTAATAAGTGTACATTTAAACTTGAGCTCTAAGCAAAGCTAGTAGAATGCGACTAGACCGATTCAAAAGAGTTTTTCATTGGACCCCAAGCTTCCAATCGCCCCATTTTTCCAAACGTGTTCTATGGTACAGTTCGGTTTCGATTTGAATAGCGGACTATCCACTCACTAAATCGTTAATATTTCGGTTACTTAGTAAACAATATCATGGACACTAACACACATCAAGTTACATTCGGACTATATACATGATCCGAAACTTTATCTAATTTCAGCCGTTTCTTAACAACTCGAGTTACGGAGACAACATGTTAACCTTTACATCACTAATTCACAAAATTAAGAAGCCAAATAGCCAATAGTGAACAGCTAAGCAACTATACAATTTCATCAAATGAACCAATAAAAAACTATCACTAATCATCACACAACACGACAACCTGGTAATTAAGTTTGCAAAATCCCAGGTCCCACATAATTACTGAGATCATAATCATTGTTTAATTATAATTAATCAAGGCACCACACTGCCTTAATTCTCTATATAAACCTTTAATTTAACTCTGTTTCCAGCATCACATCCTCCCCATCTGGCAAAAAAGTCTCCAACAGTGAAAGCAAACCAAAAAAAAAAAGAAACAAAGATGGAGAAATCGCATCTCTGTATCTTTACTCTTCTTTTGGCAATCTTCTTTGCAACAACTGAAGCTCAGCTTCAGATGAACTTCTACTCACAGAGTTGCCCCAAAGCAGAGCAGATCGTCCTCGATTATGTCAAGAAACACATCTCCAATGCTCCCACCCTCGCCTCCCCGATCCTCCGCATGCATTTCCACGACTGCTTCGTCAGGGTACGTACGATCGAAGTTCACCAACGTACCACTAGGTCATCCTTACTTGATCGAGCTTGATGATGATTTTATTTTGGATGCAGGGGTGTGATGCTTCTGTGATGATCAACTCGACTTCTAATAATACCGCGGAGAAAGCTGCGGCTCCGAATTTGACTCTAAGAGGGTTCAACTTCCTCGACGGTATCAAGAGCTTGCTCGAGAAAGAGTGCCCTGGCGTCGTCTCTTGTGCTGATATTCTCGCTCTTACGGCTAGAGACTCTGTTGCTTTTATTGTAAGCTTTTTTTACTTTTTGAAAAATCAGTTCATCTCAATAATTCGATTTTTTCTCAGATGGTTGATGAAATTATTCTTCTTTTTTTAAGGGTGGACCCACTTGGAGAGTTCCGACGGGGAGAAGGGATGGGAGGATCTCGAACTCGTCGGAGGCGCTTAACGCGATCCCTCCTCCGACTAGCAACTTCACCACTCTCCAGAGGTTGTTCGGGAATGTTGGTCTCGATTTGAAGGACTTGGTCCTCCTCTCCGGTAATTAAATGTTAGATTTATTTATATATTAATTGTTATTAGATAATTATCGGCTTGTTAGCCGAGTTATGACGTTGGATATAATAAGATTCATTTTAAACCATCGTGACGTTAATAATTAACACCTTTTTATTTTATGTTAAACCTTATTACTATATAGCGGCCCACACAATCGGGATATCTCACTGCAACTCCTTCTCTGCTCGGCTCTACAACTTCACGGGCCGGGGCAACGGGCAGGACCCGGCCCTAGACAGTGAGTACGCGACCAAGTTGAAAATGAAGTGTCTAAACACGACCGACAACGTGACCATTGTGGAGATGGACCCGGGGAGTTTCCGGACGTTCGACCTAAGCTACTTCCAGCTGGTCCAAAAGAGGAGAGGGTTGTTCCAATCCGACGCCGCATTGAGCACGAGTAGTACCACGATGTCGCTCATCAACCAGTTCGGTTCGGGTACCGTTCAGAACTTCTTCACCGAGTTTGCTCTGTCTATGGAGAAGATGGGCCGGATCAATGTGAAGACCGGGTCGGCTGGTGAGATCCGGAGGAATTGTGCCGTGGTTAATTAATCCAATATTTTTTAAAGTAATTTAATTATTTGGGGATTTTTAATTGGTTTGGATATATATTGAAGACTTAAAGTGTGTGCTTTAATTTTTTTATTTTTCTTCTGCTTTATTAATCTTTGATGTTGTGTGTGGTCGGGGATCCTACTGTACGTTTGTTCTCAACAATAATTGAGCCTTTTATTTTTCATTTTTATTCCCATGTTTAATTGTTTTGACAATCCATGTGATTATAAAATTCGGTTATTCGAAACTTGTAATTTATTAGTCCGAAAGGCATACATTAATATTGCGAGGAACGATGTGTATAAAGAAAAAGATCCTTCAAACAGAGCATGAAAAATATACATGTCAATCGCAACAACTTATAATCTATCGTTATCCTAGATTATGTTAATGGCACCTTACATATATTTTACCAAATCACTCCATAATATAATCATTATTTACAAATTATTGTATATGTGAATGTGTTTTTTCCAATTTTTTAATAATTTAATTTAATTATTTAAACTCCCAGAACATGTGAAGATTAATTATAATGTTCAATTTGAATATTATATGTTTATTTTGACGTAATAACTTATTGAATAACTATTCCAACTGTCCGATAATTATCTAGCTATTTTATAAGATGCATATGTAATTTTGAAGGTTTTCCATATAGGATTTTATACCTGTTCTTAAGCTTAGGGTTTTAAACAATCACATGACTTTCACAACTTTTTTCATTCAATTTCCGATTTTCATATAATGGCAGGAAAATTCAAAAGAAAAACTTCACAATTCAAGTAGCATATCCTATTGTTTATTTTCCACTGGTTATGTGTTTTAGTGAATGAAATAATTAGATAATGTATTAGACTCTCTTTCAACTATTCAAATTATTAGAAAATAAATGGTTCGATCGATCTAAACCACGCCAAAGATTCAAGAACAAGTTTGAAGCAACAACAACGTCATAACAACATGCACACCATTTTGAGATTTATTAGCTTGATGATGGAAAGCAACGAGGCATCCAAGTTATATCAAGAACATGTGAATAATGAAGTTTGAATAATATGGAATCTTGCATATTTGCATGTGATGTTTGCTTTGTAAAGTTTGATGCATGGCTGCTCGAGAAGCACAATAATAGAAAGAAAATTCATCTTCTCTTTTGTGCATGTCAGAAAATGACAGATAGATGAACCTACTTTTTTTGTGGGGGCTATTGAATTTTTGGGAATTTTTTAGTTTTGGTCAATGAGCTGATTCTCATTGAGTTTATCGATTTTAATAGAAGATTACAAATAATTTGATAGTTTATTTATAACTTATTCTTGATCATTGTCAATCGATATCACTATTTATCGTTTATATATTAGTTGAAATCCGTTATTTGACACTTGGCAAAGTCTCCAAATATTCTCATTTTTAGATTGTGATTGCATTTCATCCCTCTACGTGTATAGAGGAATCCCTTTGTTCTTTTTGGCGTATAGAAGAATCCGTATTCCACAAGGAATCAGGATTTGGACGAATGGAGGATGAAAACGATATCCTTCCGTGTTGAAAATGGAGCTTAATGTTGTATTTTGTTTCCCCCTCGATTGTCGATCGTTGAGTGCCACCTATTAATTGATCACCTATCAATAAAAAGGATTTTCGTCATTCTTTAAATGAACGATGAAATATCCCAACACATTCTTCTTTGAAATCATAATCACCTTCCTAATCACGAAAACCATCCATCATAAACCATCCTTTCCCGAGACGAACACACACAAAAGTTCGGCCCATGATCCAACTCCAGAAGCACTGAATTTTGGGCCTTACAGATTACAGAAAAAGCCCGGCAAAGAAAGAACACCAATGGCGGCAAGTTCAACAATACTCTGAAAAAACTAGGGTTCATCTCCTCCCTATAAAATAACAAACCACACCTCCATATCAAGTATAACCTCCATGTCCATCGACAGCACATATGTTGATTTAAATTCAGCTTAATACATGTTCTGATTTTAAATCTTCCATTATAAACAGAATGGTCAAAATTAAATCGAATGAAAATTTTTGTACGATTACAACTAGTCATTTTGGCGAAATCGTATTATGAGGAGTGTGACCAATATTTACCCAGACCCCTAGACTCGTTGGCCAAGGAACCATTAGGGCATCTTTTATTCAAAACAAAACTCCTACACAAAGACAACTTATATCTACTTCGATGTCCAACACTACATGCCTATATCTACTTAATTTAAGTTCAATAAAGCTTTTGGCATCCTCACTTGCCTAAGTTGCCAACTTTTTCTAGCAAGCTCAATTATTCTCCTAACGTAATAGATGGTAGCCTAGCCTGACTCCCCAAAACCCAATATCAATATGTCTCGATCGAACCAAGTTATTCCCATTTCGATTTGCCCGTTTTGAAACTGTTGATAAATCCATATAAGTAAAAAGGTTACCACGATGTTTTATTTGCCTTGCGGCTTAGTATGTATAACTTAATCTAATCTCATTAAGTATATATATCTCCCCTACTTGTATCTTTGTAAGAAGAATCATCTCCGTCATAATCTTTATAATAAAACTCCATACAATAAATCATCTCCGACACTTCATATATTAGTATCTAAAAATTGGATAATACAACAAATATACCATTTGACTCTATACCTCCTATTATTTGCCTCGTGATTCCCAATCTAAAGATTGGCTAATACAACAAATATATTATTTATCTCTATACTTATTATTATCTGCCTCTAATTTCCAAATCTAAAGATTGGATTAATTTATAATGATAAGAATTTTATTTTAGTTTCATTTTAAATTTCAGTTTTTTTAAATTTTATCTGTTGCTTTCTAAATTTCAGTTATGTAATTTGGATTAATTTATAATAATAAGAATTTTATTTTACCAAAGTTATTAATCTCTGGTGACAGAAAAATCGCAATCAATATTATTTGCTTTCAAAATTACTATTTATAGACTATCACAAATAAAATTATCTCTAAATATCATCATTAAAGGAATAAATATGTGTCTCTAAAAATATTCAATGAAAGTACATTAGTTGCATAAAATAATTATTGGAGACAAATATTTATGCCTTTTAATAAAAAATAAGAAGTAAATATTTTAGTCTCGTAAGATAGTTTAGAAGACAAACAATTGTCATTTAAAGGAGTAATAAGTAACAAAAAAATAGTAGTTGTTTGTTTATTTAGAGACATTTGTTAACAATTTTTTTCGAAAATATTTCGCGACAAGAGCATTGGATATCAATAAAATATTTGCCTCCAAAAAATTATAGAGACTAATAAATGGCATTTAGAAACAAATAACATTTGTTTCCAAAACTCTTTTTTTTGTTATAGTGGTGTTATTCCTTCTTTATTCTTTTTTTAATCTTTGTTTATTTCAAGTTAATTTATGCGGATCAAGCCCCTTGTAACCAAGATGGTCAAAGATATATCAGGCATAGTCTCAAGTATAAAACTTCGACATAGAGACTTATTAAGAAAAACCTCATTATATAAATTTTGTATCATTTTGAAATCGGAAGATCCTAAACGATTACGTTGATAAGAATATTGAATCAATTTTACATGAAACAATAACATTAACTAGTGGTTATGATATTTTTTTCATCCCACATATCCAATTGACGATGTCATGAGGACCAGCTAATTAATTATTAATTATTGTAGAAATACAGAAAACCCAAAAATTAAAATCAAAATTAATAACAAACTATATTAATTAAGCCGCCGCAGAGCAGGTATAACGAAACGTTCATATTCAATTGGCATCCTCTTCTTGTACATATTCAACGGACACCCAAAGTCAGCCATCCTGCCAAGTTCGTGTTAAAACTCATTAAACATACACGAGCTAAATCGTGAATTAGGTTGCTCTCTTCAAAATTAAATGTTTGTGATACGGCTTCGTAAGTCATCCTCTACTTATAAACGTGGATAACTATACCCTTAAAAGAGTGATATTTGAAAAACTCATTATTTTTTACAAACTATTCACAATTTTTTTACAGTTCAGCGTAGTTGCTTCAATTGAGACTACGTTCGAATATAATATCTTAAACCAAATCTCAATGCATCAACATTTCAAAATTGTAGGTTGACATGCAATTGTTGTGGTCGATGAACTGTAATGTAAATTATTTGGTCATAGCTTCGTTAAGAAAATTTTAAAGAGTATTTACCTTTACTCTACATTCCAAAATTGTAGGTAACAAAATTTGTTTGTGGTCATATTGATTCCATTTTGACCACCTAGTAAAAGGCTAGATTCTGTTATAAGTAATTTAACTCAAAAGTATTATATAGTAGGTAATGGAGTTAGTGAAAAGTTCCTCAAGTTATCACCTTGCTTGTTAGTCACATGGCAAGGTAATAGTTGGCCATTAGTGTATGATAAGAGGATCAATAATTGAGAAATTTCGAGATAAAATCGGCGAAACTAATATTACAAGATTTATTTGAAGTTTCACTTTCCATACAATCAACCACCATTTTATCATCCTAATAAGCACAAAATTTTATGTATTTTGACAGTAAACAATAGGATGGAAGGAAAGTCGATATGTAGCCGTAAAATTAAACACAAGTGACATTCAAGTCTCGAAATAAAATTTAGTAATTTACACCAAATACTATGCAAAATTAACATCTAGTCCATTTTATTATCTATAAATTGGTGAATTGTGATTTCATTGAAATCCTAGTGTCACTACTTCCTTTATTCACGTAAGGGACAAATGTCAATCCCAACTAATCTGTTGTCGTTTTCCATGTTCGTTAGGTTGTAAATTCGAGTGCCAACATCCATGGTTTCCAAGTTGACTAAAGATTCTCTGTAGCAGTTTGTGTTTGATGTTCAATATTTGGTGCTTCTACCTAACTAACAACACATCCTTCGACTTTTTTTTGAAGTCGATAGCCTTCATATTATCATCTATGATCTAATATATTTATTGTACATTTCGGACTAATTACTAACGAATTTTCGTTAAACTTGTCGGTTGATGCATGGAGAATTTAAACGTGATAGCCTATGTTCCCTCATCCCGAGATTGCACAACGAGATCTCCTTGGCCTCCCTGAGCCTCTCATCAAGAGAAAATAACCGAATGCAAACGGGCCGAATAAAAAATCCAACCATCCAAGATAATTTAGCTATCATTACTACCAAACTTCTCCCTACATCTCCATAAACAAAACCCCCCCCTAAATCAAAAGTCATAGACCTTGCAACTAGTTAAACAATTTTAATAAGCTTTAGAGACCCTACAAAGGGCATAACAAAGTGGGTTGCTTCCCATTTCAGCCATAATCTCATAGCCTATAAAAAGCCAGAGCATTATGCTTGGCAAAATACCTTCACCCTCCTCTCTTCTAATCATCAACAGTAACAAGAAGAAGAAGAAGAAAAAACAATGGCAAGGCTGAGATTTTCTTCTATTGCATTACTTGTAATGGTGGTAGCTCTTGTTTCGGTCGGATCGGCAAATGCTCAGTTGAAGATGGGCTTCTACTCCAAGAGCTGTCCCAAAGCGGAGAATATCATACAAGACTTCATCCACCAGCACATCACCAGTGTGCCTTCTCTTGCCGCCACATTCATCAGGATGCATTTCCACGATTGCTTCGTCAGGGTTCGTTTCCACCTCTCAAAATATAATCTTCTTAGTACCACATTGGTTGAATAAGGCTATCTTTATGTTGTTGAGATTGGTGTGTGAATGAGCATGATGAGATGGTTTGAACCGATGATTCTGACCGAATCGGTCCATATCTGACCGATTTTGGTTCTGACTATGTTTGTTGTGTGTTCTAGGGATGTGATGCATCGGTGCTCCTGAACACAACCTCAGGGGAGCAACTCGAGAAGCAGGCGCCTCCTAACCTGACACTCAGAGGGTTCGACTTCATTGACAGGGTGAAGAGCCTCGTTGAAGCTGAATGCCCTGGAGTTGTTTCCTGTGCTGATGTCCTGACTCTGGTCACTAGGGACTCAATCGTTGCAGTTGTACGTAGTATGTCGCTTAACTTTGTAATCATGTGTGAAGTTTTTCAGGTTCTGATGATTTGTGGTGTTGTTTTCGACAGGGCGGTCCATCTTGGAGAGTTCCCACGGGGCGAAGAGACGGTGTGATCTCTCGATTTTCGGAGTCTCTGAACAACATTCCTCCTCCATTTGCCAACTTCACCACTCTCCAGACAATGTTTGCCAACCAAGGGCTTGATGTGAAAGACCTTGTGTTGCTTTCAGGTAAATTCTCAAAATGTTTTCGTTTCGGTTTGGTCATGGTTTGACCGGACTAGATTCAGTCGATCGCCGGAATTGTGACCGATTTCAGCTTGCTGTGACCAAAATCAACTCGGTCAACCGAAATGTGGCATATTGGAGTTGTTTCGGCCGGGTTTAATCTGATAATTGAAATGAAATTCAATTTTGACTGAATTTTAGAAAATGTTCTAGACAATATTAAGCAGCCTATGGACACTAAAAGGTTTAGACACATGGGGTTGGGACCATGAAATATACAGAAAATTGTACATGATTGAAACCCGTAACCACAGTCAATCTCGAATTGACTGAAAGCAGTTTCGATCAAATTTCGGTTCGATTTCTGAGTCCAACATGTAACATGTTACTTATAATTCATTTTCTTGCCTTTTTTTGCTTTCTCAGGGGCACATACAATTGGCATTTCACATTGCTCTTCATTCTCCAACCGGCTCTACAACTTCACCGGCAGGGGAGACGCCGACCCGGCTCTCGACACCAGCTACGCCTCGAATCTACGATCGAGAAAGTGTCGAAGCATTAGTGACAGCACAACGAAGGTCGAGATGGATCCCGGTAGCAGGAACACCTTTGACCTGAGCTACTACTCATTGCTCCTGAAGAGGAGAGGACTGTTCGAGTCGGATGCTGCCCTGATAACCAACTCTGCCTCGTTGCAACTCGTCGAGAAGATCGCAAAAGGCTCCGTGAAGGATTTCTTCGACGAGTTCGCCCTAGCCATGGAGAAGCTGGGTCGGGTCAATGTGAAAACCGGGTCCAACGGTGAGATCAGGAAGCAATGTGCTTTGGTTAATTAGTTGGGAAAACTGGTTAGGTTGGTTGGTTTTTTTCGCCCTGAGCAGGATGGAATAAAGGGTGGATCGAGTACACCTTCGATATTTTTTCGTGTGCGGTATTGAGATTTCGAACATTATTTTTGAAAGTGTGGTTGGATATATGTACTTTGTGTCTTTGTGATATCGACAAAGTTACGTTGGTCGTGGACGAAGACAATCCTTTTGTCATGAATCCGTCCCAATTTTCCGATAAGAAGACACCTTTTACATCGTTTTTAATTATGAATATATGGATGTTATCTTGGTACGTAAGAGTTCCCTTTTAGTGAATTTTATTTTATTAATGGTGTAATAATATGAGTTATGTTGGTTCCTTGCTTATGGGAGAATTTATGAACACTTGTGATAAAGCCATTGGTCATTTAACTTTTTACTTATAACATCGAAGTATAGAAAGTTCAGGATAACTAACAAAGTGGTATTTCTGTCATCTTTCGTTAATTTTCGGCCTTTTGGGCTGAAAAGCCCAGTTTCCATTTCGTTGGCAGTAGTAAGGCCTGGGGCTCCAACTCTGTTCTTGGATCCGTTTAGATACAGAGTAGAGCTATCACATGGGCCTAGCTTGCTGGCCTTCTTCAAGAGCCAATTGATTGAATTTTGTGTGCCTAAAGACAAACTCGACGGTCGATAATTCATATCCACGCTCTTAACGTATCCTTTATGTACTTGACATGACAAATAAAATAGGTATGTCTCGTTCACACATATCACGGAAGGAAACATTACCACTGATTTCCTAGCTAACAATGATATAGTCTATTTCCAATGGTTTGCATGTTATAGATTAATTGCTAGACTCATCTCTTAAAGTCTAATGTTTAGTTATTATATGATACTATATGCATTGTTAATTATAAACATTATTACCATATTAATATGTAAGCATTCACATTGCACCTATTTTCTATATATAAAAATTGAGCATACCTAACCAAGAAATTTGGTTGGTAATGGCACCCACGTCTCCACCGAAGTTCCTGAAATGCAACTTTCACGAAACTGGGGTTGTTACCAGGCAAGGTCGGAGAAGTCACCGCTCTGCTTGAGGCCATGGTGAATTTAGGAATGTGCACTGAGTTGAATTTGAATAAATTGTACGTATTGATGGTTGAGTAATTGTTTTTTGAAAATATTTTTTTAAACATAATACTAACTTAAAATATATAAAATATTGGTTGTGCTATTTTTAGTTAAAACTAATTGTTCTTCAAGATTAAATATGTCACCGGTGTTTTTTTTTCTAACCAAGTAATTGTAAATGCAAGTATTTAGCCGAAATTATGATTAATATGTATCAAGTATTGAGACGAAACAACATAACACTAACCCGGATCTAAAATTGACCTAAGCCGGATTCGAAAAACTCGTAAATATATACCTAAATTTACGGCTCATGGCCGAAATTGCTCTGACGGCCCCCATCTCCTCCTGGATCCATCCCTGGCTTGAGGGCATGCGTAAGGTCATTAATATGAGATATCAAAAGGTCATTTTCGAGGGGGTTCACAACTTTTGGAGATAACTCTAAATCATACGATGGAGAACAACACAGATTTTGATGATGTGACACGAATAAGCCAATTTTTACTTTAAAATGCAATAGTCTTGTTTTTATTTTTGTTAGAAGAGAAAGAAATTTGATTAACTCGCATTTTAACAAGACAATTTATTTTTTATGTGTCTTCATTAATAAAACATCCTATTAACTGTCGCTCGACTGAATATTGATTTATGAAATTTGAACTATCATATATAGAAAAAAGAAATTTGATGGTTAATTATCATATTAGTAAACTTGATGAAAAAGTAGAACATTTAAATCGAGTTTTTTTCCCGGCCAGCAGCTACATTTAACTTTTTTGTCCCTGGCCGGAAGGAAAACTATACAAACAGTCGAAGAAAAACTTCTACTTCAATCTCTATATATGAAAAGATTCGTTCCGGAACTTAACAAAACAATCCAGAACCACACTAACCATGTTTCCAAACATCCTCTTCCTCCTCCTCCTCCTCCTTCTTCCGGCGACCTCCACGTCAGCATCCTCCTCCCACCATAACTTCCTCCTCTGCCTCCGTTCACAAAACACCGCCGCCGGTGGCTATGTCTACACGCCGGTGGATCCAAATTACACCACATCCCTCCAATCCTCCATAAGGGATCCGAGATTCAACACATGACCTCGCCGGAAAAATGGCATGGGTTGACTCCGGCACGATTCCAGGCGAGTTATACTACCTGATCGCGGAGAAGAGTCCGAATCTCGCATTTCCGGCGGGCGTCTGCCACACCGTCGGTGTCGGTGGGCATTTCAGCGGAGGCGGGTTCGGGCTTCTGGTGAGGAAATTCGGCCTAGCGGCGGATAACGTGGTGGACGCGGTTTTGGTCAACGCCGACGGTGAAATTCTCGACCGGAAGTCAATGGGGGAAGATGTTTTTGGGCAATCCGTGGAGACGGAGGAAACACCTTCGGCATCGTCATTTTTTGGAAAACTTGACTGGTTAACGTACCAGATAGAGTAACAATGTTCAGTATTCAGAAGACTTTGGATCAAAATGCTGGGAAACTAGTCCACCGATGGCAATCGGTGGCCAGCAAGCTCCCAAAGGACTTGATCATTGAAGTTATAGTAAGAACCCAAAATACTAGTAGTAGTAGTAAGAGTACTAATAGTACTAAAGTAGCCATTTTCAACGCCCTATTTCAGAGCGGATTAGAAAGACTGTTGAAATTAATCCAGAATAGGTTTCCGGAGCTCGAGATTGGAAAGCGGCAAGGAGATGAGCTGGTTGGAGGCCATCGTGTTCCACGGTGGATTCCCGAGCAATACTCCTGTGGAAGTACTGCTCAACAGGTATTGTAATATTTTCAAGTTCGGCCGAGTAATATTTAAAAAATATTATATTTCTTTTGTTGAAAATATTTACATCCTGCCTCTGCCTATGTGCAGGTCAATTAGTCCGCCTGTGATCGGTTCGTTCAAGTACAAAGGAAAATCCAATTACGTTCAAGACCCGATTTCCGAAGTAGCCCTATTGAAGATACGAGGGAAGTTTGATGAGATCGATGTCGGGTCAGAGTGCTATGGTGATGGTGTCATTTGGAGTCAAGACTAGACTAGTATTCCATTCCCGCACAGAGTTGGGAAGTTGTACCAAATCCAACACTTGTCGTATTGGAGCGGTGATAGGGAAGCGGAGAAGCACATCCATTGAATCAGGGAGCTGTATGATGATCTCGAGCCTTACGTCTCGAAAAATCCAAAATCTGGTTACGTGAATTATAGGGATCTCGATATCGGGACGAATGGAGGAGGTGAAGGGGATGAGAAGAGTACTTATGGTGAGACTAAGGTTTGGGGGAAGAAGTATTTCGGATTCAACTTTGATCGGTTGGTTCGGGTGAAGACGGTTGTCGATCCCAGTAATGTGTTTCGTAACAAGCAGAGCATTCCCTGATTCTAATTCCGTTATGACTTCAGATGCTATATAAGGGTCGATGATCAATAGGAATGTTTCTTTCGAATGTGATTACTAGTTGTATTGGGTATAATATATAGTTTAATGTTAAATTTTGTTGACGAACTCGACGGCTACTACGATTCATTTAGATTAATTCATAACGATTATTAATTTATATCTAACTATTTAGGTTTTAAAATTTTCATGTATTTTCATAAAATTGTTAATATTTATCCACCTTAAACTTAAATTTGATATGACTAGCAAGTAAATTAAAATTCTTTTACAAAAATTTACTCATTTATTAATTATGAAAACTTAAACATTCGTTTAAATAATTAAAAAGAAATAGCAAAGGCGTCTTCCTCAAAGTAAAAGACGGTAATAAACGAGCAAATAAATTAAAGTTTAAGTGAACTTAAAAATAGATTTTAATTTTGTTTTTCAAAATAGTTTATTATTATTATATTAGCATGTAATGACTCAACTTCTGAACCGAAATTATTGGATACGATACGATAATATGAAAAAGTTTCACATTTTTTATTTTCTACTTTGATAGTATGTTAATATTATATTTTTTTATTTATAAGTTATTAATTAACATATTTTCTAACCTTGTATGTTAATTTCATTATTATTCGATCAATACATTGAACTATTTTTTATCCTTCGTTAATTATTTCGAGCAGTCTTGTTATATGCACGTGAGATATCAAGATTGACACGAACACTTTATGATCACATGTTAGTTTGAGAGTTTAGATTAAATAAAAAAGAAGTCATGTAGAAAACGAAAACATATTCTAAGACTACATGCATGCAAAGTGCAACCCCTGCATGAAAAGCTGCTCAACACGTGGCACATACTCCCGCCACGTGTCCATTCCACCTCATCACCTCACCCTCACCGTTCACCTCTTATTATATCGCAACAATCAATCCTACCCCTCCACACTCGAACAAATCAGATCAAGTTATACCAGATATTCCCAAACTTCATTAATTTCTCAACAATATGGATCAGTCGCACCAGACATACGCCGGAACCATGCAGAACCCGAGCTATGGCGGCGGAGGCACCATGCACCAGCAGCAGCAGCCGAGGTCTTACCAGGCGGTGAAGGCGGCCACCGCAGCCACCGCGGGTGGATCCCTCATCGTTCTCTCCGGTCTCATCCTTACGGCCACCGTCATTTCACTCATCCTAGCCACCCCTCTCCTTGTCATCTTCAGCCCTGTTCTTGTCCCGGCTCTCATCACCGTCGGGCTCTTGATCACCGGGTTTCTGGCCTCCGGTGGGTTTGGTGTCGCCGCCGTCACCGTCTTATCCTGGATCTATAGGTAAGTCAAAGTCTTAATGATTGTTATGGGATGTATGAGCTAATAATGAAACTTGTATCTCCCAACAACTCGAGTTAATTGGACCCGACTTGATCAGTTGGGTTCCGACTCACCATGGTCTGGTCGGGTTGGGTCCAAATTGGCCATACCACCATTTGGGACACCCGAGTCTAGACCGACCAAGCTCGAACCGGCCCTTCTCACTACTATTTGAGGGTAGGTTGTTATTCCTTCATATAGACTGATTAGGAATCCCTCCCAACAACTCGAGTTAGTGGATCAAGTTGGTTGGTGTGCATGTTCTCAACAAATGTTTTAAGCATTTTTTAATACGAAAAATCTCTTCGATGGGCACCCCATTTTGTGATTCCTCCTTCAGGAGTCCATCATCCCAAGTGAGACCTATGATCCCATCCTAGGCGCGCCGAAATGATTGATTGCCCATTCCAGGCTTCGGACTTAGGATCTCTCGGAACGCAGTATATTTCAAAAGAATTTCTTCATGATTTTCTAAACGTGATGATTGTGGTTTCTTTTAAGGTATGTGACCGGTGGGCACCCGGTGGGAGCGGATTCATTGGAGCAGGCGAGGTCGAGGCTGGCCGGGAAGGCGAGGGAGGTGAAGGACAGGGCGTCGGAGTTTGGACAGCAGCACGTCACAGGTGGTCAACAGACCTCTTAAAGAGTGTCCTCTAGTTAAAATTGGTCTTTGTTTCTGTTTCGTGGCGGCTTGTAAGCTCTCATGAACGTACCTTTTTCCTTTTGTTGTGTGTTGTAAGTGGAAGTGTGTTGTAAAAGTTCCAAGTTGGAGATGTCTGTAACGGTTGTGTTTTCTAATAACCAGAGACACTAAAACGGTTGCTAATTTCGTATTGCGTCTGATCTCGGACCAAACTGGAAGTGCATGTGTGTGGATTAGTGGAAGAGAAGAAGTGTGCAGTGTTCGGGAAGTTAGTGTTCTGGAAGTTCCATCTCCTTGTCGCTGACCTTGTTCCTAGCAGTACTGCCAAGTTGGCTCATTTGAGTCGAACAATTTGCGACAATTTTACGAGTGAAGCCTCTGCCAGACAGATCGCTCTAGCATCCCATCTATGCACATCCTCTGTTCGCATACTACATTCCTACCATTAATTCACCACAACATACTTCAACACCCTGAATTTCAGAATTGGAATCTGAAACATCAGATTTTTCGAAAACCATCCGGGGGTGTTTTTCAATTTTCGATTCAATTCTGATCTCGAAGACTTGAACAGAAGCATGATGCTAAGACAGAGAAAATTGAAGCCTAGAAAAGTTGTACAGAAATTAACAAGTCAAAAATATAGATCAACTTCAAAGGTTCAAATTACATCTTACAGACCCCAAAAATAACAGTTGAACAAAAGTAGACTAGAAAAAAACCAGCCAGCTTCACCTGGAATGAAGGAGCTTTGATCAATCCATCCCAGCTTCATTCCCCTTTGTAATTGCAGACAGAGATCTCATCCTGCTAAAGCTGGTGGCTTATTTCTTAACCCTGCAATCAATAAGTATGAACTAACTTTCATGTCTCGTCAACAATAATCTAGGACTCGATCATCGGACGATTGCTCGAAACGACATGCTCTAAGGTTTTACCTGTGTGTGTAGCAACCTCTCTCCTTGTACATAAAATCTGGAAATTCCAGTATCAACTACTGCCACCTTTCTGTTTCAAGGTGATTTTATCACCCAGGCTGAGTGCGATTCCTTGCGTCTTGCTCCGAATCCTGATGTATCCACTGAGCTTTTCATCTCCTTCCTTCTCCAGGCTAATGTTCACCAACGCATCCTCACCGAACACACTCTTGGCGTACAAGTTTGCAGCCAGGAATCCACACTCTCCATCAAGTGCAGACCTGCAAACCACAAAGAAGAACACCAAAAAACGCCACGGTCAATCATCGATTCTGGTAGGCCAACAACGTAAAAGGAAAATATTTATATAAACAAACGACGTAAGAGGTAAGTGAACTTACGGTGCAGTCAGACACTTCATATTTGTGGACTTGATGATATGGTCCAGGAATTCCTTCTCGTTCTGAATTGTTGTGTTAACAGCAACCTTGACAGAAAGCAGAGAGCAAGTGTTAGAACGTTGGATGCCAATGGCGTAAATGCATGATTTTGCAAATATAAGATAGTTGGATGACTAGAGACAAAGAAATGAAATTTCAGCCAGGAAGAATTTGGAGAAGCAGACCTTGTTCTCCCATTCAAACTCTGCCCACATGGTCCGGAAAGCAGCATCCGAGCAAGAAGCAGGAGAGATGTAATCCATGATATCAATGTGGATATCGTTGAGGACAACCACAGACCGTTCCATCACATTCGATGTCTCGAAAACAATGTTGCCGAAAATAACGCCGGTTTCAGTTGAGGAGACCTTGATGTTGGCCTTTATCTGTTTGCTTGATTCTGGTGCCAAAGCATAATTCTGAGGACGCTCAACTAGCTTGAGATCGCCCATTGTAGCCAACTCCAGGCACAAGTTTTGGAGAGTTTCCTTTGTCCGGTTGATGACAGTGACATCAAGTACGATGTCGTAGTGGTTGACCTTGACATGTGCTTCGGCATACACAGGGTCACTAAAACCAGTGAGCTGAAGGATTCGGTTGAGCTTATTTGCGTCATTGCCATCGTTGATGAACTCTCCCGTTGCACGCTTCAAATCATCTTGTACTTCGTCTTCCAACTCCAGCTGACTCATACCCTGGTAATCAATCATTAAGCCATTAAGAATGTTTTGTCTACAATTAGCTACTTTATATGAGAGGAAAAGCTTAAGGTTTACAACAGAAACAGGAATGCAAACGCAAATAGGAGCTGGTGAGATTTATCCTAGTAGTAACATTTATCTTTTAAAAACATCCACATTATGAATGATACAAGAAACACCCAACAAAAAATCTATAAGCAAAGATTAGTAAAGTAATTCAATTATTACAGCTCCAGAGGAACTTACCTTCCTGCTCTTTAAATGATAGAAGTCGACAAGATCATCTGGTTGTGCATGAGAAACCTGAGCCTTTGCCTTCAATTCCTCAGTTTCCCTCAATTGCTTTTCTGAGAGCATTTTCACAAAGCTTTGACGGCATGATTGCAACCATATCTTCCGGATGTCATCACCAGTATTACATAGCAACCTAATGCACAGAAGGATCCTATCATATGAATCGCTGTCAATTGGATGAGGCAGGACAGAAGACTGTCCCAATTGAAGCATGGAGACCATTATCAACAAAGTCTGTGTGGCTGCTTTGTTGACCTCCAGTTTAGAAGATTGCACCTCTTCGAGTCTCAGAACCAGTTTTGTTAGAGTGCATGCAACAACTGCTCCAAGGAAAAAATCCCCAGTGAGAAGAAGGGATCTCAAATTTCCAGTGGACAGTGATCCTTGAACTACAGTAGGCGGAGAAAAGGCTGTTTCAGAGGCAGCGTTTTGTGTTGCATATGTCCCATCAGAAAGGATAGCGGGTTTTCTTGAAGAGACAGTGATGGAACTCGGCTGTGGTGGCTTTTTGGAGGAATCAGTAACTTCACCTTCTTCTGAAATTGAGAAAAACGGCAATTCTCCAAGACACTGCTTGATTGTTGCTATGCCACTCTCTACTTCAGAAAGGGAAAGGCAGTACTCCCCAATGATCCAAAGGGCACCGGAGCATACCCTGGCTGCTCGGATCTGATAGAAAGTATCCAACAGCCTTGTTACTATCGAAACTCTGAGTTTAGGATTGGTTTCAATTATTTCCCGGACAAAAACAACCACATCGATAGCTGAAGCAATGTTGCTATCCCCAAGGAAATCCATCAACAAGTGAACAACTATGCTTGCCACCTCTGGGAACTTAATAGCACAAGAATGGATAGCTTGAATAAGCATCTGCCTGTACTCGCCATTCTTTTCAAGCTCTCCACTCTGGGTCTTAACAACTTCCTTCTTCAGCATCTGAACAATTTCATTCACATTCCTAGCAGTGATTAAGTCAAGAACAATATCAAGAGTCTTTCGGCGTATATCAAGATTAGGGCTGGAGAGTGCCCTAAGCACGTCCATAGCCATCTCGACCATGATTTCCCTGTGAGAAGACTTCAGCTCTTGCAAGCGATCAAGCACAATAAGCTTGACATTGTTATCACTCTGAGACAAAAGGAGTTGCCCGTATGTGTTAGCAGCAGCTTTAATAGCAGTGGGAGCAGATGAAAGAGAAACAAGAGTTCCAGCACACTCGTAAACCACAGCACTCGAAGGCGCAGTCAACAATGATATGATGATTTTGATGTATCTTCCCTTCTCTCCCCTACTTGTTTTACAAACTTTACGAATCAACTCCAGAACAACCATCTGAAGCTTCTCATCCCATTCAGGGATCTTATCAACGTGGCTGAAGAGATAATTAATAGCTCGATCTTGTGCACAAGTGAAAAGCATCAGGAACGCATTGCGCTTGGCTGAAGGATCGTGCTCTGAGGAAAGAGCCTTCTCTATCATTTCCGGAGCATCAATGAGAAGCTGGTCGCCCTGAGGAAGCTTATATATGGACATCACTGCAAAGATAGCATTCCTCCTAATAAAAGGGTGGCGATGCTCCAAATTCTGCAGCACCGAAGGGATCAATGGCTCTATAATCTCCGTCTCATGAATCCGGCAAAGAAACCTCAAAGTCACCCCACGGATGTACTCATTTGGATGTTGAAGATTGTTCATCAGATTCTGGCATATCAATATCATCTCCGGAAGAAGCTTCCCCGAAGCATCTTTCTTATCAATGATCTCCAAGTAGAAAAGCAACAGCTTCTGTATGGTGTGATCCTCAGAAGGCAGGACATATCTAAGAATAGTAATGAAAAGCTGAGGCAAGTTTTCACCATTCAACAAAAGGCTAATTGCCTTCTTCATGCCATCAATCTTGGCCGAAACGTCATTCCCTTCTAGAGCTTCCTTAATCTCATTCGCAACCGCTGGCGACCCCTTGTCAAAGTGAACCAGCAGAGAACACGATTTCTCCATCTCCTCACTTAATTCTCTGGCGATCTCAGTAGGAAAAAGAAACAACAAAATAAAACAACCATTACTCAAACTTGAACGACAATAGCAGCAATCTGATCCCAACAAAAATGACAGAAACTATGAATAGCGCACAGACATTGAATGATAACCACGAGCAGACAAACCATACTGTTTACAGCCAAACGAAATCCAATCATAAACATTTCAAATTCTGAACCAAAGTAAGCCGTTTCATTTCACGAAGACTCTACTCCACAGATCTACGGGGTCACTGACTAACCGACGGAGGAACATACAACAATATGCACAAATCGAACGGTAAATCACACAGATCAAGTAGAAACATCACAAACCGGAAATCAATCGGAACCTAAATCTACCACGGCGGAGAAGATCAACAGAGAGCGAGCAAGAGAGACGAAATTATGACGGTTCCGTTCAAATCCGGGAAAAAACAACGATCACATTCCAAACCTGAGCTACTACAACTAGAGATTACGAGATAGGGAAATGCAGTGAGGGAAACCTTGCTAACCTGATTCACGATCTGCAGCGCTGACGGAGTAGGAGCTTTCCTAGTGGAAAAGACCAAGAAATGAGCTGCGGAGTTTGATCTCGAGCGGAGAAGAAAAGAGACTGAAACCCGGATCTGACAATAGGTGAGGTGCTTTAGCCACCAGTGGATACCGTATAATAAACTTGCCGGTGTTCACTGTTTCGGCTTAAATTTTCCCGTCTCTTTTTTTTCTTTTTGGTTGGAGTTTATTTGTTCTAATTACTTAATTCCATTTTTCTTGAGATAAAAATTGTAGTAATTATTATATTTCTTCCCATAGAAATATAATCATATTTTTAAAATTTATACTATGTGTGATTGATTTTTTTAACTCCAATGTGATTGATTTGGATTGTGAAACTACTCATGTTATAGTAAATGCAAGATGTATAAGTTCAATCAACCGGTAAATTTTAATCGAAATAAGATGCACGCGAGGAAAAATACTTGTCATTTGTTCGAATTAGTAGAGGATGTAAAAACCTCGAAAAAATACACTTGTTCGCCGTTGGTTATCAGGGGTCTCCCTGAAACCTACGGACTACGAGGCAAACCATTGGTTATTAGGGGCCAGTCTCAAAACCTACGAGGCTACGACCTAACCCAAAAATGGCTTCCGATAAGGTTCGTACCTACACCCAACCCAACACAAAGAAAGTTTTCCATAGGTTTCGAATCAATGAATACTCCCAGAGCCACAAGGAAAAGCACTTGGCACTCGTAGGGGCCTCCCCAGAACTTGGTTTTCTATAAGTTCCGAATCAGTAGATGCTGTCAAAACCGAAACAGAATGAAAATACCATACCTAAAAAGGAAGGCTTCATCAGAATGACAGAGGCAAATAGAGCCTCAATATGATCTATATCTCAAGAACACAGCAGCTACAGTTAAGAGATTCAAGAACACATAGAAACATTCATTGATCTCGTCTCCTGAAAAAAGATTAAGTTATTTCAACGAGGCAAAACATCGGTACACAGAATAAAAAACAAGTAAACAGTTCAATACAAAATCCAACCAGAAGGAAATAGTTTATATAGAGCAAGCACGCAAGTTCAATAACAAAGGCCCTTCTCAAATCCGATACGACTCCAGCCAGAGCCACCGCTATAATCATCTCGGCTCGAAGAACCACGCGTCAGTATGTGTAGTAACAATAGATCATCACCTCTCGTGGCTGCGAAACAAAAAGTAAGAGGCAAATCTGTTTTCCCCTGTGCAAGCATGTGCTCCGTCTCAGATAAAATTTCTTGCATCAGTGGATCGTTCCCTTCCTTCAAATGCTCTGTCATAAAGTACAGAAGAAGCTCTAAAATCATTAACGTCTTCCAACTTGTATTCTCTGGCATTCACAAGAATGCACGGATCAAAGATTTAATTAACCTACCTGAAGAACATTAATATTTCGTGATTATAGTCCCATCTGAACATTGGCTCGAAGGAGATTAAAGAATGCAGTTCGGTTCACACGCAGAAGCTGACCGAGTCTTTTGGTTCGAACTTGGCTCTTCTAATAAATACATTCCTGTGCATAATAATCTCCTGCAAGTTCACACTTTTATTGTAAGCAAACATAGGTCCATTACAAAAATGACTGTCTTCTGATTCTGAAAGGATCATTGAGCAAACAGATACGATAATCTCGGCCTACTTTTCATAATAAGGCAGCTGAACATGCTAAATTGTGCTAATTAGCCCTATATCTACCTATCTCGGTACGGTATTTTATTCCTCGACCAGCCAAAACAATTTATCTGATATTCCTTCAGCCTAAATCTCTCCACTCCATAAGAATAACAAGCAAGAAATTAAAGTACTTACCACAGCCCCAGAGACCAAAAAGTACATATCAGTGGGAGCTTCATTCTGCACATCACATCTTCTCTGGGAGGAAAGTACTCGGCTGAAATTTCCTGGAGTCATCGACCATGTATTCTGCACCTAAAAGAAGCTTCCGGGAGACACCAGGAAGTTGGCTGTTTGCACTGGAACCTAACTCCTTGGTCTTTAAGTTCGATCTTTGGACGGAAGGTTAGTGGGAAAAACCCTTGCTCGCCATTGGTTGTTAGGGGCCTCACGGAAACCTACAAGCTACGAGGCTACAACCCAACCATTGGTTATTAAGGGCCAGTCTGAAACCTACGAGGCTACAACCCAACCTAAGCATGGCTCCAATAAGGTCCGAACCTACAACCCAACCAAAAAATGACTTTCAATAGGTTTTGGAACCAATGAGTATTCCCGGTCCCCGGAGCCACAAGGAAAAGCACTTGCCAATCGCTAGGGGTCTTCCCAAAACCTACGACCCAACCCGAAAGATGGTTTTTGACAAGTTTCGAATCCGAGTCAGTGGATGCTGCCAAAGTAAAAAAGAGAGTGAAAATTCCTTACCTGAACACTAAACCGGAAGGTATCATCCTCTAATGACAGGGAAATAGAGCTTTAACATGATCTATATATCACCAGAAGGCAGAAACTACAGTTAAGAGATTCAAGAACAGAAGAAACATTTCAGTGTGTTCGTATCCTGAACATGCAAAAGTTATTCAACTAAACAAAACATTTTGGTACAAAGAATAACAAACAAGTAAATAGCAAGACACGTTGTTCTTGTAGTTGAAAACAAAAACCAACCAGAAGGAAAGAGTTCAAATAAAGAAGAGAAATTGAACACAAAGCAACAATACATTAATGGCCCCTCTCGAATCCGATGCGACTCCTCCCAGAGCCACCACCATAATCATCTCGGTTCGAAGAACCACCGCCACTAGCCCTCATCGTCCCACCACCACCCCTATCAGCCTTCTTCCCCTTCTTCACTTCAGTCAAGAACTGATCAAGACCAAACGGATCAGCCTCCTCAGCTTCCTTCTCAAACTCAACCGGTCCGTCTCTCTGAACGCCACCCCTCTCCGCCGTACCGGTGAAGGCCTTATCCGGTTTGAACCGGTCTGTATTCATAATCTTATCCATCTGCTCATCAGCACCTCCGTACATCTCAGAATCAGCATCCTTCTTCGGCCTGTACAGAGTCGAAAGAGTCGGCTGAGCTGTAAACAAACCCTTATCATACACATTGTACTGATCATCAGTCTGAAAGCCAGAATCCATCCCTTTCTCTTGATTAAACAGCCTCTGATCATACATAACCTCCCCTCCTTTTGCAGCCCCTGCAGAAGCCATACCGAGAGCGACCTTTTCGCTGATGTCACGGTCTCTATCTCGAGTTATCTTGCTCTTCTTCCCCATTGCAGCATCCTTCGCCTCCAACCTCCTCTCTCTCTCCCTCTCTCTCCTCCTTTCCTCACGAATCTTCTCTCTTTTGATTCGATCTTCCCTCTCCTCCCTAGATTCTTTAGGAGGAGGAGGAGGAGGAGGAAGAGATTCCTTCTGCCTATCTCGTACTGTATCGTAATCTCCTCGAGTGTCCATGTCATCCATTGGCATCGACATCGAAGATGGAGCGGCAGTGCCGGTTCTTTCAGCTCGAGCCTTCTGAGCTAAAGCCCGCAACTCCTGTTCTTTCCTCTCTTTCTCCTTCATCATCATCTCCTTCTGAACTTTAGACCTCATAGCAACAGCTTCTCTGGCCTTCTGCTCCGCTACATAAAGCGATTCAGAGAGCTTGGCGAAATTATCGTTGATCTGAACATCCTGCAACCCTCTTCCATCAGCTGCAAGACGCTTATCGAGTGGAATTGTGTAACCTTTCGGATTCTTCCAGTTTGAAATACACGGCGGGATTTTCCAATCCTGCTGATCTTTCACAGTCACTGGTCTAGGAGGGGAATGCATTACTGGAACCGGTGGAGATCCGGAAGCTCTAGGAACCCTCTTGTGCTTGAACTTTGGTGGCTCAAGAGGATCGACAGGCATCTCCACCATCCGAATAACCCTCTCCTTCGCCCCGGAATTGAACGCTGCAGATTGCTGCGACGGCTTGTACTTGATGTACTGCGACTCCGAAGAATGTTTAGGAACGTTCTTCGGCTGCGCTGCACTCAGTCCCACATTGACACGCTTCTCAATCGCAGCTTGCGTTTCCATCCTTGTCTGCTCCTTTATCATCAACTCATCATCCTTGTCGGCATCATCAACTTGCTCCTCGTTCTTCAGAACCTTGGGGACAATATCCTTAAGCTGAGAATACACAATCTTCTTCGAGTTCTCGTTCTGTCTCACAATCGCATCATAGGCGACATCTCCATGAGCATCTACAGTGACGGGAAGAATCTTCGATCCTGGTTTGGCGGAGTTTTTTCTCCCCATGTCAAGAGGATACTGAGCGATGTGGATCTCCGGGAAAGCACCGCCATCTCCGAAATCATCGACCCTCCTCGGAACAAAACCTTCACGCTTCAAGTAAGGAGGCACAACTTTGGCTTTCACGGCCGCTGAGGAGCTCTCGACCTCGACTGCGCTGAACCTCTGCTTGAACCAAGGATCGTTGGAGTGGTCATAGTAGGTCGAAACTGTTGACTTGGCTGGAGGTAGTATCTCCTTCAACGGAGTCATCGCAGCCATACAAAAGGGGCAAACCTGCTTTAGTTTCGAACACGTACAAAAGGTATCAAATGATCACCAGATCGGGGGAAACAAACACTTCTCAGAAGACGGATTCAAAGTTTTAAACCTAACCCAGATGCTGAAAAAGTAGCGGAATATAGGACAATCGAAGAACGAAGCGTATTAGGGTTCGGATTTTAAGAAGAAAAAAAATTGAGAGGAGGAACAATGACCTTGCTCGTTGTGCGAATTGCCGCCTCCGGTCAGAAGGATTTCTCCGTAGCTGATGAATCGAGCAGCAGCGATTCAAAATATCAGCCGTAACTTTCCCGACGGCGAAGTAATACGGAGGATTCTGATTTGTGAAATCCCTAAAGGGCTAAAGGCTAAAGCTTGTAGCGGAAAAGATGGGAAGAGGCGGTGTTTGATGCCATAACATTTGAACTAAACTCATGCTCTAACTTAAGTAAATTATAATATTATTCTTTTATATAATCGAAATTCATATAAAAATATAGTATATTCATTAACTCAAACACTCACCACACTTATAAACACTCTCAAAGGTTGATTCGAAAAAAATGGAAGATCGGAAGCGACCGTTTCAGGTACGAAATCGAAAAAAAAAGATAGGAGGCCCCAGCCGGCCGCTCGATTCGGCCGAGAAGGGTCCTTGCCTGCCGCCGGTTTCGACCGAGCAAGTTGCCCGCCGAAACGCATTTTCGACCGCCGCTTGCCTCAGGCGAAACCGGCGGCTGGCCGAGCCCTTTCCTAACCTAAAATAATAGTCAAATGAAGTTAAAAACATTTTTCAACAAGCTAAAATAACACCGAGTAAAATTGATTTTTAACCATATTTGATCATTATTTAGAGGGTTACCATAATGAAATATAGTTTTTTTAGTCATTTCAAATATACATGTCAAATATTAACCAATTTGAAAATTTTGAAATTTTCTTGTGAAAATGGGCAATTTCCATAGGTTAAACCCCTTTGGAAATTGAAAATTTTAAGATGAAAATTAATTTTTTTTGAATTGGTTAATATTTTACATGTATATTGGGAAGTGCTAAAAATTGAGATTTCACCATATTAATCCCTTCAAATAATAGCCTAATAAAGTTAAAATATTTTTCAATATGCTAAAATAACACCGAGTAAAATTGATTTTAACCATGTTTCGTCATTATTTACAGGGGTTATCATGATGAAATATAAATTTTAATCATTTCAAACATCCATATCAAATATTAGATGATTTGAAAATTTTGAAATTTCTTATGAAAATGGTCAATTTTCATATTCTCTTTGGAAATTGATAATTTTGAGATAAAAATTAAACATTTTCAAATTGATTAATATTTAACATGCATGTTGGGAACTGTTAAAAATTAAAGTTTCACTATGTTAAGCCCTTCAAATAATAGCCTAATAAAGTTTAAAACATTTTTCAATATGCTAAAATAACACTGAATAAAATTGGTTTTTAACCATGTTTGGTCATTATGATAGGGTTACCATGATAAAATATTATTTTTTAGTCATTTCAAGCATCCATATCAAATATTAGATAATTTCAAAAAATTTAAATTTTCTTGTGGTCAATTTCCATAGGTGTTCTTTTTGGGAATTGGCAATTTTGAGATAAAAATTGAACATTTTTCGAATTGGCTAAAATTTAACATGCATGTTGGGAACTGCTAAAAATTGAGGTTTCGCCATATTAAGCCCTTCAAATAATAGTCTAATAAAGTTAAAACATTTTTCAATATGCTAAAATAACACAGAGTAAAATAGATTTTTAACCATATTTGGTCATTATTTATAAGGGTTACCACATTAAAATATAAGTTTTTAGTCATTTCAAACATCCATGTCAAATATTAGACGATTTGAAAATTTTGAATTTTTCTTGTGAAAATAGTCAATTTCCAAAGGCGTTTCCTTTGGAAATTGACAATTTTGAGATAAAAATTGAATATTTTTGAATTGGCTAATATTTAACATGTTGGAAACTGTTAAAAATTAAGGTTTCACCATGTTAAGCCTTTCAAATAATAGACTAATAAAGTTAAAAATATTTTTCAATATGCTAAAATAACACGGTGTAAAATTGATTTTTAACCATGTTTGGTCCTTATTTATAAGGGTTACCATAATAAAAGTTGATTTTTTAGTCATTTTAAAGATTTGTAATAAAATATGAGTTTATTGTTCATTAATTATTTGGTATGAAATATTACATACAACAAATTTAGTTAGTAAACATTTATGATCTAAAAATAAACTTATTGATGTCATTGTGAAAAGTTTGTAATTGTTTTATGAATTTATCTATTTTACATTATTTAATACTTTAATTTTTAATATATATTTTATAAAATTTGTATGAAATGTTTTAGGCCTCAATTTAAACTTTCGAACAGGGCCTCTAAATTTTATGGGAGGGCTCTGCCAAGAAGCCTCTACAATGAACTTCTGACCCTATCGATTTACGCCACCATTTGCAAGTACAAATCCCTCACGCTCATGTACCATGTGGCAAGTACGTGTGAGAGCACTTCCGAGACATGTCCTATGCGAGCCTGTTGGCCGAGCAACAGATATGGGCTGCCAAGAACGAGGAGGCTAGGAACCAATCGTTCAATTGTACGAACAGGGACATATTCACGGGGAAGGAGTTGTGGATGGTGCTCTGTCAGGAGTTCGAGTTGGAGTTCAACGAAGAGTTGGAGGGGGAAATATTCAAGTTTGATGTGGTAGGAATGGGAGATGTGTGGGATGACATTGTGGACAAGTATGGGTTGGTGAAGACTAAGTTGGAAGAGGTTACTTGTTTTGATGTGTTGGTGGCGAGTAGGGATTTCGAGTACCAGACCGTTTGTAGCATGAACAAGAGTAGGGAGTTCAGGTTTTTGGGGTTTTGCGACACGATGAAGAACGTTCGGAAAGATGAGGGAGATGAAGATCATACCTTAGAAATACTACTCTGAAGGTTTGGTGCCTAAACCAGGCCGAACAAAGTGTACTTGTGTAACAAGAAAGCGTATAAGAGTTTCTCTTTGTTGATACATTTTCGAACTTTAATGATGGTTTTGTTAAGTTATGTAATTGAGTGATCATTTTGTATGAGGAGTCCTCAACTATTTTTTAAACAAGTCCAATAGACTGACAAATCCCGACAAACCGCATTTATAGTCCTTGTACAGAATGATCGCGTAACTAAAATCACATAACAAAACAGTCATCAAAGTTTTAATTTGTAACATCCACCAACCAAGGCTAAGGTATGATCTTCATTTCCCTCATCCTCTTGATCCAGTAACGAACGCTCTTCAACGTGTTACAATAACCCGAAAACCCGAACTCTCGACTCTTGTTCATACTGCAAACATGCTGGAACTTGAGATTCGTAACCGGACGGAAAGCTTCAAAGCGTGTAACATCATCCAAATTAGTCTTCACCAACCTATACTTCTCCACAATCTCATCCCAAACATCTCCCATCCCATCGTTCATCATCTTAGCCACATCAAACCCACCATGATCCTCCAACTCAAACTCCGAACAGAAGACCCTCCACAACTCCTTCCCCGTGAATATGTCCCGGTTTGGGATGAGATTGTGGAGAAGTATGGGTTGGTGAAGACTAAGCGGCCTTATGTTACGTGCTTCGATGCGTTTGCGACGGTTATGCATTTCGAGTTCCAGCATGTCTGTAGTATGAACAAGAGCAGAGAGTTCGGGTTTATGGGTTATTGCAACACTTTGACGAGCATTCCTTTCTGGGTTAACAGAGTGAGAGACATGAAGATTATACCTTGAAACCTCAGAAAGATCGCTGATGGCCAACTAGCGGTCATCTCGTGCGAGCTAGCACGATGTTCGCCTCTTCTTCTTGTTTCTGTTATAAATGTAATAAAAGCTTAAGGACTTTCATATAACAGCAGCTTTCATATACGCAACCAGGCTAATGATGCGAGAGATGGTCCCGACAGATCGTCCGACAGATCATTGTCGTTGGATCAGGTCACTTTTGGCTAAATCTCATCCAACGGCTGAAAATGAGTCAAACGAATTGATTTGAATAGGTGTAGGTTTGGAACAAAAAATATTGGAAAAAATCACGTAAGTGTGATCGTTGTACGAAATTTTACAGGCTCGTTATGTCGTTGTTATGTCCACCTTACGAGTAGTTGAATTCATCATCATTATGTCCAGTTTACCACTCCTTTATGCCGGTGATATATATATATTTTACGAGTCTGTTATGCGTTTTTATTATCTCCTTTTAATAGGCTCATTATGTCGACTTCGTATATGAAGTCAGAAAACAACAAATGTGTGAACTACCTAAACGAAATAAGAAGCAAACAAAATGGACATATACGAATTATATTCCAAATTTCATATAACAACAGCAAACTTATAGCATCCTTTCAGGTGGTTACAGAGTTACAAACACAAGCATGTAGAACTAATGTGAAACATTCCAAGCTAATGTAACTTTCGATCTACGACAACCTAATCCCACAAATTTTAAAGTCATCAACTCGGAACAATTAATCAAGGAAAAATTTGAGATCTCAATCGTTGAGCAGAAATTAAATAGAACAAGAGAGCTAGATTAGAGATTATATCTGCAGGTTGGCTTTGCATCATACTAATCCGAAGAAGTGTTCCAGTGACGGAGAGTGGACAACGTTTCCAGGTGACCGTTCGAGCTTTATAGGAGAGATGTGGAGTTGATACTTGATAAACCTCTGCAAAAATGAGGAAAATAACAGGTATTGTGATGCAAAAAGAGATGTCATCGGATGAAATATTGAGATGTGCGGTTTGCAGAAATATTACAGCTAATTGAGTGACGATTTCAGGACTGCTGTCGATGTGCCAGTCTGGCTCGAGCTGCCGAACGAAAGATGTACGCCCGGTTTCTGTGCTACAGAAGAGAACCTGGACAGAGATAACACACTGCGTATTAATCTGGTTACAGCAACTACTTGAAGATTAACCAATCCAGCTCCAAACATCAAGTGGTTCAAATCAAAGGGCATGCTTTTTTAAACTCGCTATGTATATTTGCTGCCATTTAGTGCTAGCAATTCACCAATAGCCATGATTTCAGCCGTGAAAGTATGCAAGAGATGGGAGTCAGCTATAACTGTTCTTATTGATTCCATTTTGTAGTATTCTTTGCCAAGTAATGCGATTTATGTAGAAACGATACAGGCAAACATCGTTATGTTCAATCAAATTCAAATTTGAAGAGTGATTTCATTTCCTAGTTAGGTGCAGCATCAAAGCAATACAAGTTGAGAGCTTTTCAATCAGCTAGTGTTTGATAACTGTAAGAAATAGTTACCTTGTCTTTGACCAAACCACCAGAGGTGAAAACTCCCGCACTCTCCAAGGCAGTAAGTACTCTTTGCTGCAGCAGAATAAGTAAACGAAAATTAGCTTTCGGCACAATGATAACATATTGCTAATAGGGTGACCCTAGATAGTACTTTACAAAGAAGTTGAGTAAACATACTTCAGTTTCATCATCAAGAACTCTTTCCATTAGGTAAAGATCACAAAATTTGGTGATCTCCAACAATACTTCCAGAACAGAGGATTTCACGGTTGCTTGTTTCTGCATGTAAGGAAATTAGCCAAGTTATTAGTCAGGACATTTTCAATGAACAAACACAAATACAAAAGAAATATAAGAATCTCTTCACCTGAAGCTCTTCTGGAGTACTTTCTTCAAGAACTACCCCAACTAAACGGCAAGTGACCTACATAGAAAGACAGTGAAGAACTAACCGTTAAGGAATTACTTCCTTGATGGACCAATTAAGTCGAAACTACATGAGATATCATCATAACCTAAACACTTCAGATATCCAGTAGACCTAATGCTAAGATCTCTCCAGCAAGATATCACATCAGGACTATTCACTTCCATATGATGGAAAGTGGAAACCTTGACGGAATTCCATCACAACAGAGAGTAATGTAATCACAAGCAGCTAAACAGCCAACCCTCAGCTAAATTTAACTTCTCCTTCTCTTCTCCCCCGCAAAGGAGAAGCAAAATTCAATACTAAATCAACTAATCAAGCACTGCCATCAAACGAGCAAGAGACGAATCAAACTTAAAACTGAAAGAACGACAGAAACAATTACCTTTCTGCCTTCACTCAACTTTTGCCTCACTACTTGCCCCACAGTTGGCTGAAACAAAGGAAAGCATATTAGCATATAGCATTCACGCATATCAAAATAAAGTAAAAGTTGCCAAAGGTGCTCACTTTAACAGGCTGGAAGAACTCATCTACAACATTCTGAGCTCTCAAATCCTCTGAAGATGAACAAGCTCCAGAGGCAACAGATGCCACATTCGATTCTCTGTTAGCAGAAGAAGTACTAGTTGAAGGATTATCTCTTTTCGGTGGTTGCCTTCTCGGGGGTGCACTAGGTGACCTCAACATTCTCCAAGTGAAAACCACAGCCAGAGCAAGTCCTGCTATGGCCCCAGCAGACCTTGGATCCTGACAGCAAACACAACACACCGAAAATTCACGAAAATATTTAGAATTTCATCTTCCATAAATAAACATAAGAAAAAGCCAAAGTTACAAAACAATTTCACAAAACTTGGATAGGCAGCTTGAGCATTTTCAAGCTTTCTATACACTTCCAGCTACTATGATTTTTGAATTTTTCCCATGAAACAAGTTTCACTACTTCACACAATCAATGGATCATTTGCAAGGCATCTCTTCGAGAGTCATTCAACTATTAGGACATGGATTCCGCATAGAATTTCATAGATTTGGTTGTCAGTGCAAATTTAAGTGAAGCTCAGAGTTTTTGAGGCATTTTCTTATCCGGCAATCCATAAGGAAACTCAAATAGAGATTCAAGAAAAGCACAAAATAATCCCAGCAATCAGATAAATCACAATCCCTAGCGAAAAAATCAACAGAGAAAGGGAAGTGGATAAGAACCAGATTACGGAGTGAGATCGGGAGGAAAGTCGACATCTTGACGCTCAAATAAGCTCCGAACCTCTTGATCAGCTGCAAGAGCTCTTCCTTCGATGACTCAGCCATTTCTCCAGCACTACTGATCTTCTCCTGTGATGAATCCCTATCTATCTCCCACCCCAAATTAATCACTTCAGCCAGACCAAATCGAATCGTGACTTGATGGGTTATCTTCCACGGCCAGCTGGTTGATTCTTCTGAGTGCTTTTAGGCTGTTGGGTATTGTTCCGCCATTGATTTGGACAGCAGTATCGAGAGGAGAAGAAGAATAAGAAAGGGGAAAGGCGCCGTGAAGGAATGAAAAGTCTGTTCTGGCTTCTGGGTCGAAACTCGAAATGGAACAGGTTTCCATTTTGGTATTTGCCTTTATTAAGAGTTTTAATTGAAAATCAAAATAGTTTGTTTATAGAAAGGAAAGCTTCTGAAGTTCAGTGATCAAAATGTAAATAAGCATTAAGGTGAGTCTAGTTGTTCCATGTAATTCGAATTTCGAATATGGGACGGATGTTGGATGATCGTCACTTGCCTATGTACTTCATTCGTATTTAAAAGGTTAAAAATTAGTTATACGGTTATATATTTGATTGTATTTTATGAGTCCTCTAAGGAGGTTTTGTGATATTTGAATGATTAGTGACAAAGTAAAGCATGCAAATCCAGTGGCACATTGTATATGAAATCATACAATCCGATTTTTCTTCTAATTCGTCACACTGAAACTCCACTTATTCCGCAATGGGGGTGGTTCAAGCATTGATGTCTCGTAACCGTGTCCGCAACTCTGCCTTCGGTTCATCTTTCACTACTGTTTTTAGTTAGGATGGTTGGTGGAGTTCCCTCGAGCAAAGGACTAAAATCTAGCTTTAGTAGTACTATGAGTAGATCTAATACTGAAGGAGCTCAGTACAACAGGGTGCTTGGGGATCTTCTACTTCATCTAATTTCGAGCCGAAAATGCACTCCTACAACTATCAAACAAACAGGCTAAGCAAGTCAGCAGGTTGGGTTCATCCGGTTGTAGGTTCAATGAGCCACAAATTGAAGAACACTCACACTCCATTAAGACATTGATCATGCAAACATCATAGCTACCAGTAGCACATTGTATATGAAATCATGCAATCAGAAGTTTCTTCTAATTAGTCTCACTGAAACTCGACTTATTTCGGGCATTGATGTCTCATAACCATGTCCGAACTCTGCCTTTCGGTTCATTTACATAATCTATGCCGAAAATGCACAGCTAGGAGTATCAAACGAACATGTTAAGCAAGCCACATGCTGAGTTATGAGGTTGTAGGTTCAACGAGCAGGAATCGAAGAACACTCAACACACCATGACGATATTGATCACGCAAACATCATAGCTGCCAGTAATCCTTTGTCTGCAAATCTTCTACTCATTCCCAGAAGAAAATATCGTAATTGCAGAACAGATACTCTTAAAGGACGCAAATCCATAGCCGAAGAACAAACAGAATGACAAAGGCATAACCAGATAGACAAGCTCAAAGAACAAGGAATGTTTCGATTATCCAAATGCTAAGATTTTAACATCCCAGTGAAGGAATGGACGCATAATTTGGGTGGCTTTATACATCACAGAACAAAGCTCCAGGATCAAAAGACCAGCGGAAACTGTAAGATAACCCAGATTTTCAAACGAACCAAATTCAAAACTCTTGAGAAGCAGATCCGATATCGCCCTTCCCTCCGGCCTTCTTCGGGAGGAGAGTATTGTGGATGTTTGGAAGAACGCCTCCGTTGGCGATCGTCACCGATCCCAAAAGCTTGCTCAGTTCCTCATCGTTCCTCACCGCCAATTGGATGTGCCTCGGCACGATCCGGTTCTTCTTGTTATCCCTCGCAGCGTTTCCAGCAAGTTCCAATACCTAAAGAACGAAATCCGGAATCAGATCAAATCGAATCAAATTTCAAAACAACTATCGATTAAATGTGAATAGGAAGAGAATCAATAAAGCGATGAACAAACCTCGGCAGCGAGGTACTCGAGGACGGCGGAGAGGTAGACTGGAGCACCGGCGCCAACACGCTCGGCGTATTTCCCTGCTTTGAGGAACCTAGCGATTCTTCCGACGGGGAACTGCAGTCCGGCCTTGGATGATCTGGATACGGATTTCGCAGCCTTGGCCTTGCCTCGGCCTCCTTTCGTTGATCCTGCGGCGGAACTCATTGTATGCGATTTAAAGGTATGAATTGATGAGATCTCGCGAAACCCTAGCTCCGGATTGATTTTCTGATGTTGCAGAGATGGTTGAGGGAAATTAGAACTGGATTGGAATGGTGAGAAGGTCCGCGGGTTTAGAGGGTTTATATTGGGAAGAGATCTGTGATTTAATTGGCTATGGGAGTTTCACGGGGATCGCCAGCGTGGCAGGCGGGGTCGGTTTGGTTTTGCTCGAGCGCGGGAATGGTTCTATTTTTTTGGATTTCGCGGGTTGGTTTTTCTGAATTCTGTACTGGGCCGGTTAAATATTTGAAACTGATTAATGGGCTTCAGCCTGTCTCATAGAAATTTAGCCGTATTTACGAATTGTAGTACATTGTTTTTAAGAGTTACAAAATGGTACCACATTCTGGTTCGATCGTTAGATCAAACCAACGGCCTAATATAAAATCGGACTCGTAGCACAAGGAATGTGAGAACTGAGAAGATCATTACGGCTTAAATAGAAAATTCAAAGAGTAGATCGACGAAAAATGAGACGACGATCCTCGAGATACTCGAGGCATTATGGTTTCTTTGCTTTGTTGATATTATTTATGGATGACAATGTATCATCCATTTTTTTGTTATGTACAAGCGTACATTGTTCTGTTAATTTATTAACACTAATCAATTTACTTGCACAACAATCAAAAAGTAGAATCTTCTGGGACAAGTTACCAAATTAATCCATCGACATCAAGGTTTGCTGCTACTTTGTATCCCAGCTCTTCAGTATCCAATCTGCAGAAGATCTCCAAGATCGAAGATTGCCGTCCTTTCTATGGATTCAGCTCTGAGCTTGATTCGAATTTACTCTGTAAAAGTCATTACCTATGCATGTGAATCAATTCATCATCTTTGCATTCCCTAACTTCAATCTCCATCACTCTGTTAGCAGATGAAGGCAAAACATCACAACACTGCCTCCTTGGGGCCTGCAGCTAAAATAATCAAAATGGCGCATAACGAGTGAGCTCATTTAGTGGTAAAACAGTAGTAGTTAACGAGTTAAGAAGTTTAAGTGACGATTGAAAAATCGAAATTATCTATACTACCTGTGCATCACTGAGGTCAAGCTTGCGAGAAAACACCTTAATCTCTTCAAGTCTTCTGGGTGAAGCCAAGTCCTCCGAGCAATTAGCGTAGGCTTTCGTGTAGTGGCTGGTAACGATCTTGCTTTCCCCGTCAGAAGAAGTGGCGGTACGGTCCATAAAGAAAACTGTGGCTCTCTTGCACGGATCGGGATGAGGCAGTCGAGTGTTGAAAACATATGTTCCGGCAAGCACACTTCCTTTGCTCCATTGCTTGAATGTCGTTTCGGTAGGGAGTACATCGGGGAGGAGAATGTGGCTCCCGTAGACCTCGACTGCGTACCCCCACGCCACTGATATGGTCCATGAGAACCAACGGTCGTAGCAGACGGTCTTCTGCAGGACCCTCTGTGAATCGACAGCTGCTGCGGTCAGCAGATGTTGCACGGAATCTCGAGTCGTCATGTTGGGGAAGATCGGTCCTATGTGACCCATGTGGTGGAGAGACACTACCGGCACCGTTGGATGTGAAGTCAATAGACCAAAAACATCGCCATGAAAATCGAGCTGCGAAAAATTCGTTACATTTATTACAAACATAGATCACAAATGATTCCCCCTTATGCTGACCAAAACGAGAGATGATTGATATATGCACATACCTGATGGAAACCGGGCTCTTTAGTTAATGTCACACCAAGCTCAGCCAAGCAAGAAGACACTCTAGAATCACTTCCATAGAGATGGTGATACCTCTCTATACAAGAATCAAGAACCTTAGCCAAAATTTTAGCCAGCGGATAGCTTATCGCGAATCCTGCTCCGCCATAAGCCATGTCGAAACCAAACAGCCTGTTCTGCTCGTAAATCTCCGAGTTAGACCCAATGTAGTACCAAAGCCTATGATCATACTTCGAAAGTGTCTTCACCAAGTTCTCCGGGAAGAAAACCGTGTCATCGTCCCCAAACACAAACCACCTGACATCAGTATGGTTGAGCGCCACAGTCTCGGAGACCACCCGAGCAACTCGAATAGCCGACCTGAGACCTTTCTTGAAAGTGTACCGGAACCTCGAGGTGTCCTCGGAGATGCAGACAGGAGGCAGGGAAGAGTTATCAGTGCTGAAGTTTCGGTCATGATCATCGAGCAGAGTCTCGAGGAACACACATCCCTTCATCTGCTGAGGCTTCCACCACAGCTTGACATACTCCTTCCGGTTCAGCCACGATTTCTTGTTGGAAGCTATCCCGAAGACGATGTGCTCGAGCTTCGTAGCTGACTGTGAATAGGATGATGAACTGCCACTAATTCTTTCCCAGGAAGAAGCCACACCTGTGAAGCTGGAAGAACCAACTAGGAACACTGACACCAGAATATAGACAATGAAAATAGATGATGAGAAAATTATGAAGGTTATTAAGCGTGTGGAAGAACTGCACTTAGAAGAAGCAGAAGTTGATGAACGAAACAATTGCATTTTTTTCCAGGGTGGTTCCTGCAAATGAAGCAGCTGGTGAAAAGTTTGAATCTGGAAGTCTCATATTCAGTAGTGAAGATTTTGAATTTATAGATTCAACAGCTCATATTTAATGGCGTAACTTGAGGTGAAAAGTTAGTCGAATCCCCCAAGCACGGAAGGAGTAAGTGGCTAAGTGCCAAAGTTAGGCCTTTAAAATTTTAAAAAGAAAGGAAAGAAAAGTCAGCTGTTTCATACATGATCTTAAGAGGAAGCAAGTCTGCTACTTTTGCAATCTAAGTCACCGACTGGAAGTGGTTTTTGGAATCAGATTGAATTTAGGTCAAAAGAGTTGATTTATGCAGTTTTCTACAACCTAAGGCCTACAGAACATGGAATTCTCTGAAGGAACTATTACTGTCATAAATTCCTACCAGGCAAAACTACCAAGACTTTACTTTTTCAAACGGAGGAACAGACAACACCTGCACGTGTCATTAAAGAAACAAAGAGTCGAAAATCAGCAAAAGCCCACATGATGGTTAAAGGGTACTGGTTTTAACCGTACCTGGTTGATGACCGATTCCCGGTTGAACCAGCAGGTACAGTACTACATGATCTGGACAGTAATGGTCGACATATTATCAGAACAGTAACAAGAAACAGTATTTTCTGCAGTTTGTGAGAACATTAGTGGTGTGGTATTATCACGGATTTTTACAAATCACTTATAATCTGATTCGATCATTCGAATCATTTCGATCGTACTTCGATCTACGATATCGACAGATATGGTACGAAATGAAGCAGTTTAGATTTGTAGTTAAATTTCAGATTACGTTACTGTTCAGATCCAAAAAGGAGAGTCAACCTGGTTTCTTCACGTTTACTCATAAAAATGCACAGAAACTACCAGCTTGCTTCATGGCCTTTGATTCAGAAACATTGGATACACAAAATTGAAAGCAAAGGTACAATCTCTTGCAAAGGAAATGAACAGTTGTCACTTTTCTGACCTTTCTAAAGACCTTTGAGTTCAGATTTGGAGAATCTGGAAGCAGAATCTGCACTTCTCCCGAGTATGAAACCAATACTAACAACTAAATCAACATGGAGATGCAGTGTATGTATCTGATCTCTCGTATCTATCAAGCCAACAAAGAAGCAGATAAAGTTATGGTTTTGAGCAGACTTGAAGACACTTTTGGTAAAAAAATTAGTAACTCGAAGTCGTGGCTGAAGGTTAGTCTCATCATATCACCTGTCCAGCTTGGAGCCTGTTGCATCATCGTGTCATTCGATATCTCCACGTTCAAATTGCAAGTGGCAGAATCTGATTTTCTTGAATCAAGCTATTCCCGCCAAAGGAATTCAGCTCGACAACCTGAACCGAGCAAGTGGTCAAGCAGATTCGGTAGAAGTTTGTTGTGACGCCTTGAGGCATTCATCAAGTTCATATCTCTTTTCTGAACTGAAGAGAAAAGAAACAGGAATAAGAAGAAAGAAATCAAATTTGGGTTCAAAACACAAAGCCCATACTGAAGAAAAGATTACCAACGAGTGACGACTACACCGCTAGTGATTCAACACAATCTAGTCTACATTTCAAGGTTCACTAGGGATGCATGGCAATTAGTTCATTGTTGCCGCACTGTCTGATTCTGACAAAAATTGATTTCTCAGACGATGACGAAACATCACCACATTGCCGACGGGGAGCCCTAAGCTGTAGTAAGTAGCAGATCAAGAGAAACACGGGTAAGGGAAACAGCCACACACCTCAAAACCGAAATTTCGAAATCAAAAAAATGGCAATTTCGTTCATACCTGATCGACATCAAGCTTTAGTTTCTCTGACCACACCGTGATGTACTTCAGATTTTTCATAGCCCTAGAAGCCGTTGTGCATTCCTCAACATTGTGCCTAGTGTAACTGCTCCGAATGCCATCTTCACTGGATATAACATTTCGCATAAAGAAAACAGCTGGCCTTTTACATTGATCTCTAGGGTAGTCTCTCATGTTAAACATGTAGTATTTAGCGATTGCATTTCGATGTCTCCTCCATGGAGCGAAGGTTTCGTGTAGCTTAAGGAGATCTGGAAGAAGCTCGTTCCCCTCAAACACCTGAATCGAGTAGCCCCATGCGATCGAAATAGTAAAGGAATTGGTGTGATCATAACATACGACCTGCTGCAAGATCCTAGCGGGATCAACACTCACAGCCTTGAAAAGATGTTCCATAGCTTCAGTTCTGTTCATGGTGGGGAACAGTGGGTTTGCAGCATCCAAATGATGAAGAGATACCAATGGCGATAATGGATGAGCTGAAAGAAAGCCAAACAAATTCCCCCGCAAATCAACCTGGAAAACAGAGCTAATTCAGGAAACTTCCTAACAAATCATAACATTTTCTTCCTAAGGAATTCAAATTACTAGCCTTAAGTATCAAAGTTTACCTGGTGGAAGCCAAGCTCGTGAGTCAATCCAACGCCTAATTCAGCCAAGCAGGAGAAAAGCCTAGCATCACTGCCGTACAAATGCGAGTAACGAACCAAACAGGAATCCAGAACCCTAGCCAAAGCCCTGGCCAACGGATAACTGATGGCGAATCCACCTCCACCAAACCCCATACCAAACGCATAGTTTAAATTCTGCTCATAGCTCTCGGAATTACTCCCAATGTAAAGCCACCGCGTGTGATCGTACTTCGACAGCGTATCGATCAAATTATCCACGAAAAACACCGTGTCATCATCCCCAAACACAAACCACCTCACTCCGGTCTCGTTCAGCTCCACCGCCTCCTTCACGACCCGCGCCACGCGGATCGCCGACCTCAGCCCGCCCTTGAAGGTGTAGGGGAACCTAGAAGTGTCCTCGGAGACGATCACGGGAGGGAGATCGGATGCGAGATCGTCGTCGTCGTCATCGGGCAGGTGCGAGTCCAGGAAAGCGAAGGCGCGAGTGGCGTTGGGCTCGTACCAGAGGCAAATGTACGGCTTCCGGCGGAGGAAGGAGCCTTCTGACGACGCGATGGAGAAGAGGATGTGGCGGCGAGCTGTGGGGACGACGGAGGTGGCGAAATCGGAGGGGTGCGGCGGAGGTTGGGGAGGAGGGTTGCGGAATGTGAGGTGGATTATGGCGAGGAGGGAGAAGAGGAGGATGATGTCCTTCAGGCGAGTAGGAGTTACGGTTAGGTTCCTGATCAGTGGCATTACTTTGCGGAAATGAGACGGTAGAGTCGCCGTCGGGCGTCGGCGGTGGAGAAGTAGTTGGAGAATCCGGAAGGAATAGCGTGTGATGCGTGCTACTCACTCACTCTTCAGGTGAATGATCTGTTATTAACGGTTTGCCACGTAATGAAAGAAATACCTATCGGATATTTTTCCAACGGTCCAATTTTTTCTGGGCTTCACAGGTTTGTTGGAATGAAAGATCAAAATTGGGCCTCCATTCCTTCAGCCCACTATTCCTTCGAAAAATATTATATTGGAGAACAAGAACACTGGGAATTAAATTATGAGGGGAAAAGAATCAAAAGATCAAAATATAAAATTTTGAAATGAGTAATCATGGATTTAGAATTTGGAATTGAAGAATTGATATGGTCAATTTTGGGTTAATCTCGAATAAAGTTGTTTTTTTAGTGTTTCTCAAAATATAATGTATAAGTTTGGTGGACGAATAGTTTTAAATTTAGTCAAATATTTATTGATGTAACGATATGGTATTTGAATTCAAAAGGTTTAAAATATTTATTTAGTCAGTCTCATGAACAGGACTCAAAACACTTTGTTTCGTCAACAAATTTTCGACTACCAAGTTCGACCAGATTACAGACCTAGTCCATACTAGGCTTTTACAATCAACATACATAATCTTGTTTAAGGCGAGTCACTAATTAATCAGCTTCCACCATATGAGAACTTGACACATATCTCAAGAATACCATATAAGACAAGGTAATCACTGCATTTATGCCACACACGCTTCTAGATCATACGTTAATCCAAGTTATATGTTTATGACTGGTCTTATGCCCTCAGACACATCCTTAATACCTATCTATCTCGCAAACACTTTCATACACCTTATTTTCATTACCTCAACTCCTTCTTACTACTCTTTCTCTTATACGCCTTGCGATGAATTGCGCCAACAAATACATATAAACATCCATCGAGAAAAACAAATAATTTTACTTAATCAACTCGGCCATCTATATCAAACCACTCATTAATCCACCATCGAGCTAAATGAGGAAAAAATCGTGGATAGAGAATTGTTGGAAAAAAATAACAATGGATGCAAACTAATTAAGCAAATGGGTAGTGTCATATCAATGCATTAACATCAGCACCACAAAATCATTATTGCCTACTGCTGTGAATTTCAGCAAGATGGAGGCACGTAGTGGGTTCCATTTGCCACTTTAATCCATGGCCATGGGATTTTTCTGTGGGAATTTGATGGACTGCGTAATGAAGGTTTGTTGTTCATTATTACTTGTTCTCATTATAAGTCTCTTCTTTACTAAAGCCAACTTTGACTTGCTAACCACCCCAAGATCTCAACTGCCATCCCCCCAGAAAGAAAATATCACCACCAACATCACAACTGGCCATACACTTGCCCGGCACTAAAATTCACCAGCCAGGTTGATGCCCATCGTTAGACAAGAGGAATCGAGAATAATCTGATTCGTAGGTGCTTAGTTTGATAAATAAATGTTCCAACCCATTGAATTGGACAGCCCATAATAATCGGATTTGGAGAATCGGATTGACAAATTCTGTTGGGTCACGAAAAAATGGTGTTAGTAATTAAGAGAGTGAATATGTGTTAAGGATTAAGAAGTGCTTGTAGGAAAACTAGAAAATATAATAATAGTGAAAACTACTTTTAATTAGACGAATATGTGTCGTGTGAGTTGTGTTAAGTGTTGATTGAATGTGATCGTTAAAATATACCCTCAAGGCTCGAGCTTCCATCCAAATAGGATTTTTAAAATTGTCTGGTGTTCGTGATGGTTGGCCGATCAACTTTAAAAACCGATTCTTTAAGAGCATTTGGAGCACATAATCCATTCAGACTAGCGAGGACCCCTAATGTCTATGCATACATGTTTACATTAGATTGACTGACGAGGTACCTAGATTATGAATGTATTGTAAAATATTTTAAAATTTTAAAACTTATCTATCTCACACGGTAAATATTAATACATTAAACTGATAGAAGTTGTCAAAAACTAACGGTGTAACAAGTTTAATGAACTATCAATTAAGGTCGTAACAAAGACATTTTTTAAAATTTCTGAAAAAATGGTAACATTCCAAGGTATACTTTAAGCCTATCATTCTAACAGATGACCACACCTAATTTTACATTAATTAGTCTCACCATTCTATCACTAAACATTAACACATTAGTCTCACCGATTCAACTTTCTCTTGCCACGTCACCAACCTACCTACAAATGAAAAAAAAAATCATAGTCCATAAAAAAATATAATTTCTCCAGCACCAGTCAAGTGTCACCATTTCAAAGGCCAAAAAAAAAGCTAGCTTGTAGTTCAATCACACGTTTCCCTTCTCCAATAACGACATGTGTAGTGTTTCTTCTTCTTCAAATCTCAACCTCATGTTATAAATACAATCAGATTCCTCACATCTCAACCATAACATAATCATACGTACGTCCCCTGAATTCCATTGCTTCTTAATTCTCCCATCGTCTCCCTCTTCTCAACCACACAATTCCCCTATATATATCAACCATCAACCCTCCTCTTCACATCTTCATCATCACACAAAGAATTACCAGACTAAATGTGCAGAGGTGTGCAAAGCCAGAAGGGCTGTGATGAACATGATGCAGAGGTTGCTTCAGCGGCAAGTAGCAGGGTTTCGGTAGGGTGTGAGCTGTGTGGAGAGAAGGCAACGTTGTACTGCCAGGCGGATGATGCGTATCTGTGTCGAAAATGTGATAGATGGGTTCATGGTGCTAATTTCTTGGCTTTGAGGCATATTAGGTGTTTGTTGTGTGATACTTGCCAAGGGTTTACTCAGAGGTACTTGGTTGGTGCTTCCATGGAGGTTCTGCTTCCAACCCTTCCGATGAAGACCTTTGAGCAGTGCATCAGTTCTGATGATGATGGTGGTGAAGAAGAATTGGATTCGGATTCGGTTAAACTTCCGTTTCTGTTCCTGTAGATCAGATAGTAGAAATCATGTGTAATGGAGATATAGGGTTCTGTTTTTTTCTCTTGTTAGGTTTTGATAGGTTGAGGTGGCCAATTTGTGAGAATCTGTAACTCAGGGGGATTTGTGTGAATTAATGAAGTTAAAACGTTATACAAATGGTGAACCATGTGTAGCCGAAGTGGTAGTTTCGTCGATTTTTAGTCACAGAAGAAGATGAATCTGGACTGTTTATAGGAAGAAAAAGGTAATGATTTTGACATAAGTGGCAAATTTTTCCTCTCTGCTAATTATATATATTTTTATTTTGGTGGTACATTTTAATAGAGGATTAGGGTTAATTCGATCGATAGCTTTTATATTATAACTCGTTTCATATTATTGTAACCGGTATCGGAAATATGGTTCAATTCATCACTAATTGTTTCGATTCGGTTCTAACCCGGATACAAAAACATTGCAAAGAGATGGAAACGCTGAAACAAGCTTTCCAGCAGCAGAGTTCATGGTTACCATCTTTCTTGCATAGAGAAAGAAGCTAGAACACACGCCAAAACTGAAGGCTAACATGGAAAGAATGGCCTTCGAATCTAGCTCTTAAAAATCGCAGTAGTTACGTTGCAGATCGAAGAACCTGTCAAACAACAATGGTTTGAAGTTTTGCATCAATTAAGCTATAGAACCTCTTCCAAAATTGGAAGAGACTTATCAGACCTGCAATTTTTAACAGACAATGAGTTTCTTGAGAAACAAGCAACAGTATTATTAAAGTATGAACTTAAGTTATGTTTATGGAAGAGAAAGGCAAACCCAACTGAATAATAAGAAACCAGAAAAAAGGGAGTACTCCATAGCCTGCAAAAAAAATGAAGAGCATTAGTAAAGCTGATAAAGCCATAGAGATTTTTCGAAACAAAAAGCCGATTTCATTTGTCACACCTATTGATCTTCCGTCACACCTATTGATTTCTCCACTGATGTTGGTTGAAAACGAGATCGACATTGCTGATGAATGAACTTGTTGCTGTCCTCCATGAGTCTCACCAGTAGTAAACCCTTGCACATTGATGCTGTTATTGGCTCTGTTGCAATTAGGGTTCATGTAGAAGCAGTTACTTGACCCGGAAGCAACATGAGATGGCTGAATATTCAAACCTGCACATTCCTGTTGCCCCGGTGATGAACCCTAAAAGATCATTAAGTAATGCATTCTTATCAATTATTTTAATTCCTGAAACATTGTGTATCCATACTAAGGTATGTTGCCTTGATAAAAAAACGTGACGAACCTCAATCGGACCGTTTGATTCGGTAAATAACAAGTTCCTTTCGATCTTATTGCAGCACTGTGTGTCGACATCATCGAACGTGTTGTTATTCACGACCTGATCCTGCAGGCATTCGAATATCCCACCCTCACCGTGTTCGAATTCAGCTGGACATCGTCCAAAATGTTGAGACCGTCGATACAAATGTCTTTAAGATTCGAGCAATCCTGAATACATCCACATTACAATCGTCGTTAACCAACTAATCAATCCAAAAACCTGCAAAAATTTCGAAAACTACTATCCATACCTTTGATTCTTCTGACATGCAGGGCACCACCAAATTAGGTTCAAACCTCGAACCCAAATCGAGATAATTAATCGTTGGAAAAGGATGATTAAGATGCTGTCGGGTCAAACTCGGATCACATCCAACACCACCAAAAGAAGGGAACTGATCAAGAAGATCACCATCACCCCAAGATCTCCGACCACGAAGGGCAACCCACGTAACAATTACTCGAAACGTGTAGCTTGTGCCCCAAGCTTATGCACCAGAGCTCACACCCCTGACACACGGGGAGATTATTCTCGTCCAGGCATCGGAACACTTACTGCAGAGGATCGAACGCTGACGCCTACGAGACAACGAATTCGCGGAATGAACACGCGCGTCGCAGTCCAGGCACAACCTCGCCGTGTCGGATTTGCAGTAAACCACTGCCTTCATCACACAGCACAAGTCGCACAAGGGTTCCATTTCAGTAACTAAAATTTTCCTTGTGATGATGATGCAGAGGCCATTGATTGATTTGGAGAGAAATAGATGAATGTTTTGAAGATGATTAAGTGGCTTGAATTACAAAAACTTGCAACTGAAACCGAGGGTGTTGTGGGAGTCTGTTTATTTTCCCCAGATCGAAATGCAATTATTCATACAGTCTTTTGCATTTTTGTACCTTTTGCCATATTTGAAGGCTTGTAATTAGGTCAATCATGGGAGAGTTACTTTTTTGGATTAAGGTTCCAAATTCATCCTTCTGTATTTTAAATTCGGTTTAGTGATTAATTATTACGAATTTAAAGTTTATCAACAAATAATTGATTCGAGCATATACGTGAGGAGTTATTAAGGTTTGATTATTATTTTTTAATTATTTGATCATGTGTGAATATAATTTATTTGGCAGTTTGACACAATCTTTATATAATTACGGTTAGATTATGATTGAACTATAATGTATAACGATTTAAATAGCCGAACCAGATTGTATATTACATTTATCAATTCGAAACCTCAATATAGTTTGAAAATTGATGAATAAAAGCATATTAATTAATTTAATTACAAGAAAATGATGGATCCAAGAAATAGCTCCCGCGTTCTTTTCCATTTTCTCACGTTTTCCCTCGCTAAACGTTTACGTTAGCTAGCTAGAGCGAAAAAAGAACGAAACGCTCGCATCAACCGCCGTTTCAAGTTTGCAAAAAGGTCCTTGAGAAATTGATAGATTATCCATTTGCTCCTCCTTCCTTTTTCTAAGGAAAAAGCCCTCCATAGCCATGAACGAAACAATCTCAGAACTTAGAGAAAAACGATCCATCCCCAGGTGCGGGTGGTGAGATCCAAGCGAACCTCTTCCTCATTTGGGTTCGCATTTGAACAGCCCCAGCACTTGGAATTCGACAACCCACTTCTTTGTTTTCTCTGTAAGTCTTTCCTTGATCTCATTTTGTTTTGGTTTCGGATCTGTCGTCATTTTCCGGGTTTTGTTAAGAACCGCGCCTTAATTTGAATGATGATAGGCGAAGTGTTGGGCGGGCTGATGTTCGGAGGTCAAGCGATACCGCCTGGGAATAGTCCGCATTTGAGGAAGTCTGGTAGCCGATCTGTTGTGTTTGATCTTGGTAGCAACAGAATGTCAATTGGATTGTCTCAATTGCTTGCATCGAGTATTTGCTTTTTCTGGTTTGAGTTTTTTGGTAGGTTGATGTTGTTTTAGCTTAATTTTGTTAGGCGGGGAGCTGGGAAATGGTGCGGAAGAAGGGTTCTTACATACAATAGAGTCCGATAGCTTGAAGATGCTTCCCATTGCTGCTGCTGCTGCCATAATGCCGTCTCCAGTGCTGTTATGGAGATTCAAGGTATTCTTCAGTTCCTTGTATCTCACATTCTTTCATGAATTCTTTCCCATGCTGGTAAACATTTGGTTTTGTTCCAATTCATTAGTCAATGGTAAGTTTGAAAACGGACTTAGGTTGGAATTACCTATCTATAGCTTCATTTCTCTTGCATTAAGCTGAGCTAAATCTGGTGAATGAGGGCATAGCGTTAGTTATCAGTGTGTGTTAAGTATACTGTAGACATGGCATTCGCGACTCATGTTGCTGCAGTTGTGCTTCGTTACGAATATCTTGATCATACTAGATTTGTTTCTTGTCAGGTGCTTCTGTTCTTCCTATGGGGTTTTGTTTGCTGTAAGGTGAGTTGATAACCATACTGCATTGATTTCATACTAGATTTGTTTCTTGTCAGGTGCTTCTGTTCTTCCTATGGGGTTTTGTTTGCTGTAAGGTGAGTTGATAACCATACTGCATTGATTGGACTGTATCAGCTGGCACATATGGAAGGCTGACATAACTTTTTTTGCTTGTTCTTGTTTTATAATGCAGATTGGATGGAGTTCTGTTATGAGAATGAGTGCAAACTTGCGGGACCTTTTTCTCTACGAGGTGTTCTTGTATTACAATCCTCTTCTTCTCGTGGTAAGGGACCATTGTGGTTGGTATGCAATATGCTTGCTCTAGCATTTTCCCTTATCCCGTAGACTGAAACATACTAGCTTGTTATTGCAGACATTGGCAGTTTGGTTTTGGGGTTCTAATTTGTGGGTCTTCTCCCAGTCAACTGTCAGTTATGCTAAGATTTTTGATCTTGACCAAAGCCATCTCACTCACAGAGAAATATGGAAGGTTTAGTATTATGGTTTCTTTTCTATTTCATTTCCTTGTGGGTCTTGTTTTATGCTGGACCTCCTCTGCCATCCATTTTATGTTTTGGTCATTGTTAATGAGTAAAAGTCCTTTTTTTATATGTAGGTTGCAATGTGGATGACTATAGTTGTCCCAAGTAGCATGACGGCCTACCTCTATCTCTATTCCCATGGAGAAGTGTCGTTGGCAGCATCACAACCAGTGTAATAGAAGCTCCTTGTGGTTATGTATCAATGCATTTGTTCACTTAGGGTTGTTTCTATGCTACTGACTTTAGTTGTATCATATGAGCTTCTTCAGCATACTGGCTGCTTCTGATTGTGGAATAAGCTGATTAGTATAAATATTAAGGGTTTACTTGATGCCAATTTGTCAAATCATTCAGATTCTTAAAGAGTCTATGATGGTTTGTATATAGATTCCTACGGTTCTTTAATTGTTTATCTTAATTTATCAGATGTGGGTGAGTAATAATGTGTACTGTAAGATATCTGCATCATGTACGTGGCTTCTGAATACATAATGTGAAATTAGGCGCTTTTGTTTATGAATAATGTGAAATATTCTTCTCTACTGCAGGTTCTACTCTACTGTGCTGTTGCAATGCTTCTGATATTCCCGTTTGATATATTCTACTTGTCAACACGCTACTACTTGCTAAGAACTCTATGGAGGATATTATTCCCTTTACAGGCAAGTAACCAGTTAGTCATAACATCGATAAGATTTGCATTTCATGGTTGGACCCTAATATTCTATAGATCTTCGGTAACTAAGGGAAGCACCTTTCTTAATTGTGAAAGAGAGAGTTGACACTTCACTTAGTAGTTACGGGGAGTTTTGTCGTGAGTTAGTCATGCATCTTAGTGGTTCATCTTTTCCTCTTTTACAGGCAATTTCATTTGCTGACTTCTTTGTGGCTGATATCTTAACCTCTATGTCAAAGGTATGTATCCTATCGACCTATCCTGTAGATAAAATCTGGTACCAGTGGTTAATAAAGTTGGAGATCATTAATAACATAGTGAACTTGTAAACTAGCGAAAGTTGACCCGGGAGGTTTGGAAAAATTCTCCGACTGATTTCAGAATTGAATTGATTCAATCTGTTCTTTTAGAAATATTGAAAGATTAACTAGTTTTCATATTCTTGGGTGATTGTTCACGTGCAGGTCTTTTCAGATATGGAGCGTTCAGTTTGTCGAATGGTTCATCGCCAGGTTTGTAATTAGTTTATGTCCTTTAGCTAGCTTGTAATAACTAATTACGACAGCTCTATTAAAGTATTAATCAACACACATCAATTACAAGAAAAATAAAACCAATTCACTGTACCAGAAAACTAAACCAATTCACTGTACCAGAAAACTAAATCAATCTTTCAGTTGTCGTTGCTATTAATCTAGTTGAGTTTATGCAGGTGGCTACAATTGCATGGTTTGAAGCTGACTCTATCTGTGGCAGTCACTCCGTTGCAATCCCAATGGTTCTTGTTCTTCCTTACCTGTTTCGGTTATTCCAGTGCCTCCGACAATACAAGGATACGAAGGAGAAAACATCTCTTCTCAACGGTACGGGGGTTGCACTACTTTCTTTCGCTTCCATCCCTTTACGTAACTTTATCTTTCTGCACTTTCCTCGTCTAAAAACATCATCACATTGATAATCCGGATCTGGTTTGCTTGACATTGTATTAACTTCATTTCCTTCTACTCTCAGCTTTGAAGTATTCAACAGCAGTACCAGTCATTTTCTTATCAGCGTTGAAGTATCACGTCTTCCCTGATAAATGGACAAACTTTTATCGTCCTCTCTGGCTTTTCTCAAGTGTCTTGAACTCTTTGTATTCCTTCTACTGGGATGTGACCCGAGATTGGGACATGAGGTATGGCATTCCGTGCAGATATAACTCGTTCAATACTTGACTTGTTTTCGTTTAAATTCCCTTCTAAACAGAGTTTCTCTCATGGCCTTTGCTTTTATCTTCTCAGTGGCTTCACTCGAATCTTCAAGTTCAACAGACCGAGTGTATGTTCATACATAATACACGGACGAACATGGGTAAGTTCCACAAACTCAAATGTCACGTTTGTCAGAGGGGGTCTTTTTTTTCCTAGGGTGTAGACTGCAATCTTTTCTTTGTCTGCTGCAGGTTTACTTCTGGGTTATTGGAAGCAATCTGATCCTGCGTTGCACATGGACGTACAAGCTCTCGGCTCATTTGCGCCACAACTACCTGACCGTTTTCGCGATAACAGCGCTGGAAATCTTCAGGCGGTTCCAGTGGGTGTTCTTCCGGGTCGAGAACGAATGGAACAAGATGAATGCCAAGTCAACCGCTCAGCTTGCACTGAGCGAGAAGTCAACAGAGGAAGAGAAGTCCAAGTTACTTGCCTCTAGTGATCATAATGTATAGAAATAGTCTTGTCTTACCCTTTAACCCCATCTGAGAGAGCCTCTTGAACATGATCCTCTACTTCTCGATTTTTTCGCGGCAGTTTCAATCCGTTCATTCACCCTGTACTATTGTACTGCTTCAGTTTTGATGTTGATAGAATGACAGGTGATGCTGAACACACAGAACTCTGGTAGATATATACATGATACTGAATTCTGATGCTTTCTGATACTAGTTGTACCAAAATTCTGATGATTTCAATGTAAGAACGCAAATGTCACCCCTTTTGATGCACAACTATCACAACCCTTGCATCTCCGAAGACACGGTTTTAGGAAACCTAGACACCAAAAGCCACGATTTTTACGAATCATGGATACCAATTGATAGAATCGAACCCGAAAGTATTAGAAAGCTTCCAGGCCTGCAGTTAATGCACCTAGGAAGATCTGCTTAGTATCATTCTCAGACCGAGATTCTCGGTCTGATTGAGGAATCATCACCAACCACTTTGTTTTCTGATGACTGATGAATGGTCCATTTTCATCCCCACCATTCATCACTACATTATCCCCTTATTCCCCCAAAAGCAAAGAATATCCAACAACTGACAGATCAGCATCTGCCACGTATCAGCAACCCATTTAACACTACCCAGATAACACAAAGACACCCCATTTCATATAACCACACCCCAAAACCAAACCAAAACAAAAAAGCTTCCAACTTTCAATGTTGGCATGAATGTTAGCCACCGGCGACCTCACCACCGGCGACAACCGGAAATCATCCGACCAAGCGACGACGCCGAGAGTCCTGACCATACTATCCCATGTGCTGGAGAAGCTGGTGGCTAGAAACGACATGCTGCAGGTGGATTGGAACGTTAATGGTGGGAAATTAGGAGGATTGAATTCCTTCCATGGAGTTAGAGCTCCAAGTATAACCATACTCAGCTACTTGGAGAGGCTGTACAAGTACACTGAATGCAGCCCTTCGTGCTTCGTGGTCGGTTATGTCTATATCGACCGGTTGATTCACAAGCACCCCGATTCTCTGCTGGTTTCACTCAATGTTCATCGTTTGCTGCTCACTTGTGTGCTTGTTGCTTCCAAGATGCTTGATGATGTGTGAGTCTCTCTGTCTCATCAATCTGATTTCGGTTTGTTTTGGTTTTGGTTAACAGTTTTTGGTTTCGATGATCGGATTTTGAGCTCGGTTTTGAGTCAAACCAAACAACTAACGTGCATGTATGATTACTCTGGACTGAAACCGGTCATTTTCTCACAACTAGAATAATTATTTTAGGTGTACATGTGTAGATTGTGTAGTGTGATTTGGTGTTATATCAAGTTGTCACGATATAATTATGAGTAAATAAAGAATTTTGTACTAATTAGACATTTTCACTGTAGAAAAACGTACGTACCCGATATCAATTTTGGATCGGTTAACAAAACATCTAACCCAAAGCTTAGTTAAGTGGTTGAACTCCATCAATTTTGGGTATGTTTTCTTGCAACTCAAGAAACCCTTGAAACCACTCAGCTAGAATTTACTCTGTTGAAGTTTGGTGATTCATTTTTCTTGCGCTAAAACGACAAGGTCAGCTGAGTTTTCGAGTCATTGAAGTTCGGTTCAGGCCAGTTATATCGCCCGATTTGGGGTTTAGGCCATTTATATTACAAATACCTCTTTTTTAATTGTATGAGATATCTGAATTATAATAAATTCATAATTCTCTAATCATAGTACAGATTTCGTCACTTCTGCGAGCATATAGTTTCTTCCATTTTCTACTTATATGCACATTCAGTTTTTTCCATTTTCTACATAAAATTATACGCATTTTGTAGTTCGATTTAGGGTTATATCAAGTCATTACGATACGATTTTTAGAAAATATTACAGTGTTTGTATCAGTTAGACATACTCGTAATAAAAAAGGTACCGGATATCTATCTATTTCGACTAGATCAACAAAATTCATCTTAACTCAAAACTTTAATTAAGTGCTTAAACTCCATCATTGTATGTTTTCTTGCAATTCAAGAAACCCTTGAGACCACCCGGCTTGAACTCACTCTGTTGAAGTCTGGTGATCCACTTCTCTTATGTTAAAGTCACCATGTCAGCCGAGTTTTCAAGTCATTAAAGTTTGGTTCGGAGCCGTTATACCACCCAATTTGGAGTTTTAGGCTATTTATATTATAAATTCCTCTGTTTTAATGATACGAGATATCTGAATTATTGTAAATTCCTACAAATTCATAATTCTCTAAATTATAGTAGAGATTTCGTCACCTTTATAAGCATATAGTTTCTTCCATTTTTACGTAAAATCGTCTATGTTGCTTCTCTCGACCAATTGAATTTTGATTCGATGTTTTTGCAGGCACCAAAACAATGCGTTCTACGCAAGAGTAGGAGGAGTGAGCAATGCAGAACTGAACAAGCTTGAGATTGAGCTTCTCTTCCTCCTTGACTACGGACTCACCGTTACTTCTCGAGTTTTCGAGAGCTATTGCAACCACTTGGAGCAGGAAATGATGCTCACTGCCAATAATGGCGCCACTTCTTCTTCTTCTTCTTTGACTGACCATGATCCCGCCGCCGCCGCCATTAATGTTGAAGTGGTTTCTTTGTCCTCACCTTCAAGCGGCAGCAATGGCGCCGGAGCAATACTCCCTGCCTTGAGATCATTGTAATAACTTGATTTTTAATCTGTTATATATGTGACAAAAAGGTGAAAAACACTTCACAAACACATAATCTTATGTTCGGAAGATTAATTGCGGAGTGTAGGATGAGGCTTTTTTCTAAACCGGGTGTATCGGTGTTATTTGGCAGGAGAGATGGTAATGGTGTCGCCCATGCGCTGGTTAAGTGATTTAGTATCTCGACCGACATCTTTATAGATGAGGTTTCTCCGGAGTGGTTATTAACGAATTTGGCGAATATTTGTTTCATTGATCATTATTAATAAATAATGCATGTTTACTGTAAAAAAACATGTTTTGAGAAATTGGGCTGAAGGCAACTGGTGGGTACGAAAACCTTAGCCAACTTTGCTGGATTTGCAATGCTATATCAACTTCCATTTAAATTTTCACGATATTGCGCGGTCATTTAAAATTCTAAACTAGTATATATCAACCTGAATTGTGGCGTGTGTACAGAGGCAGGGTTTCGAGTGTTATGAAGTGTGGTTGTTTCGTTCAATTGAATGGTTTCAATGGGGAAGAAGGTTTGGTTCATGCTTCTCGGATGAAGGATGGCGTTAGAATGGGACAAGAAGTTTACGTGAAGGTGATTTCTGGTTCTTAGAAAAGAAGTTGACTCTTTCAATGAGAGATGTTGACCAGAAAACCGGTGTTGACCTGGACAAGAAGAGCAATAGGATTGTGAAAGCGGAAGAAGATGATGATGATGATGCTATTCCAATTTGGAGGAGGATGAGTTCGCCGGAAATATGGGATGAGAAGCAGTTGATTGCTTCAGGTGTGAAAGAGTGTACTAATCCTATGTATGGTGATGAAGAAAAAGAATTAGATGAGGAAGAGATTGAAGTCGATCTAAACGATGTCGAGCCTGCATTTCTGAAGGGCCAGACTAGGGCCTCTGTTGATATATCGCCTGTGTAGATCTTCAAGAATCCGGAAGGGTCGTTAGTTCGTGCTGCTGCCCTTCAGTCTGCTCTTGCTAAGGAGAGTAGGGAAGTGCGGGAACAACAGGTAAGGAACATGGTTGATTCGATACCAAAGGATCTGAATCGACCTTGGGAAGATCCAATGCTGGATGTTGGCGAGAGACATCTGGCTCAGGAACTTAGGGGGGTTGGTGTGTCTGCTTCTGACATGCCTGAATGGAAGAAGGATGCTTATGGCAAGGCCTTAAAATTCGGGGAGAGGTCGAAACTATCGATTCCGGATCAGAGACGGAGTTTGCCTATTTACAGTTTGAAGGAGGAGTTGGTGCAGGCTGTTCATGACAATCAAGTTTTGGTTGTTATTGGCGAGACGGGTTCTGGCAAGACCACACAGGTAACACAGTATCTCGCTGAGGTGGGTTATACTACAAGAGGTAAGATTCGCTGCACGCAGCCCCGTAGGGTTGCAGGTACGTCGGTAGCGAAACGTGTTTCTGAGGAGTTTGGTTGTCGTTTGGGAGAGGAAGTTGGATACGCCATTCGTTTCGAAGACTGTACTGGACCTGATACTGTCATTAAGTACATGACTGATGGAATGCTTCTTAGGGAGATTCTGATCGACGAGAACCTCTCTCAGTACTCGGTAATAATGCTTGACGAAGCTCACGAGAGAACGATCCACACCGATGTTCTTTTTGGGCTTCTTAAGCCGTTGTTGAAGAGAAGGCCTGATCTTCGTCTGATTGTCACCTGTACTCTGGACGCCGAAAAGTTTTCTGCTTACTTCTTTAATTGCAACATATTCACCATTCCTGGAAGAACATTCCCTGTGGAGATTTTTTACACTAAGCAGCCTGAAAGTGATTACCTTGTGCCGCTCTGATCACTGTTCTACAAATCCACTTAACTGAGCCTGAAGGTGACATACTTTTGTTCTTGACGGGGCAGGAGGAGATTGATTTCGCATGCCAGTGTCTGCACGATAGAATGAAGGCGTTAGGAAAGCGAGCTCGAGAGCTGATTGTATTACCGGTTTACAGTGCACTTCCTAGCGAAATGCAGTCGAGGATTTTCGATCCGGTCCCTCCAGGGAAAGGAAGGTAGTTGTGGCAACAAATATTGCAGAGGCGTCGTTGACAATCGATGGGATACTTTATGTTGTTGATCCTGGGTTTGCTAAGCAGAATGTGTACAATCCAAAACAAGGTCTTGATTCTTTAGTTGTAACCCCGATCTCACAGGCATCTGCTAAGCAACGAGCTGGACGAGCTGGGCGTACAGGTCCTGGGAAATGCTACCGTCTTTACACAGAGAGTGCATACGGAACGCGATTCCCCCTACCTGCATTCCTGAGATCCAAAGAAGCAATCTTGGACTGGTGACACTTACAATGAAGGCCATGGGGATTAACGATCTTTTATTGTTCGATTTCATGGATCCTCCATCGTCTCAAGCCCTCATCTCTGCCTTGGAGCAGCTGTACAGTCTAGGGGCTTTGGATGAAGAAGGATTTCTGACCAAGCTAGGGAGGAAGATGGCCGAATTCCCGATGGAGCCTCCACTGTCGAAGATGCTACTGGCTAGTGTGGGCTTCGGATGCAGGGACGAGATTCTTACGATTATCACTATGATCCAAACAGGTAATGTTTTTTACAGGCCGAGGGAAAAACAGGCTCAAGCTGATCAGAAGAAGGCCAAGTTCCTGCAACCCGAGGGAGACCATTTGACGTTGCTTGCTGTCTACGAAGCATGGAAAGCGAACAACTACTCCGGACCGTGGTGCTTCGAGAATTTTGTACAGCATCGGTCGTTGAGGAGGGCGCAGGACGTTAGAAAGCAGCTTTTAACCATCATGGACAAGCTTAAGCTGGAGGTGGTGAGCTGTCGGAAGAAGAAGAAGAAGAACGATTTCAGCGAGATAAGGAAACCCATAGCAGCTGGCTTCTTCTTCCACGCAGCGAGGAAGGATTCCCAGGAGGGGGGTTATCGGACTTTGGTCGAGAACCAGCCGGTGCATATCCATCCCGGCAGCGCTCTTTTCCATAGACAGCCGGATTGGGTGGTCTACCATGAGCTGGTAATGACTACTAAGGAGTACATGCGCGAAGCTACGGTCATTGACCCCAAGTGGCTGGTAAAAATTGCTCCAAGTTTCTTCAAAGTCTCGCATCCGACGAATATGAGCAATCGCAAACGCCAGCAACGCATAGAGCCGCTGCATGATAGATACAGCGAACCAAACTTGTGGCGGTTGACTAAACGCCGTGCTTGATTCATCATTTTGTTTTTTCTGTGATACTGGAACTTCAATCATCATTGTTACATTTTATTAATACTGTCTGTATCTCTCAGCTTATACGTTTTTTAACAAATAGCATTTGCAATAAAAAAGATTTCATCAACTGAAAAGCCATCCTGGAATTGTATGCATGCTTTAGGTTACCATTCGAAATCTCGGATGCTTACATTCCACGGAGTCCGATAGATTGTTTCTTCTTTAGTCGCGAACTTATGTTATTACAGTTGTGCTTCATGTTATTACAGTTGTGCTTCATCGCGAATATCTTGATCATACTAGATGTGTTTTGTTTGCTGTAACGTGAGTTGATAACTATACTGCATTCTGTCAGATTCGACAGTCGTTGGAAGCATCAAAAGCATGAGAATACATTGTAATAGAAGCTCCTTATGATTGTTTATCAATGTGTTAGGTGTATCATATGAGCGTCTTCAGCATACTTCTGATCGTGGAATAAGCTGATAAGTAGAGGTATTGAGGCTTCACTTGATGCCAATTTTCCCAGGAAGGTAGAAATCATTCAGATTCTTAAACACTCTTGTTGGATGTATTGATATCTGCATCATGTACGTGGCTTCTGAATTCATAATGTGAAATTAGGTGCTTTCTTTTATGAGTAACAGATGTAGGGTTCTGCAAATCAGAAGCAAGAACTTCTCTTTTATGGTTCATGTTCTTTAACAGTGATTTTTACCAGTTCAAAACTGGAAAAAGCAGTGTAATATGCATGTATCTGTCTAATCTGGGTTGGATTCTGATTTGGTTTCATCCCATTTGAACTGATCTTCATTTTTTCTGAACACGAGACCCAGAAAGAAAAAGATGAAAAAGTAGAAGACTTTTAGTTCTGCTGTTGACTTGGAACACGTCTTTGAACTTTAAAAGGTAAATCAATGGAACCCAGCTTGGTTTGGGACCATGTTTGGGAGCAAAAATCAACCCCTTTTGCAACCGTGTTATATGGTTTGAAAATAAGTTTATTTAATTCTTGCACTCTTCTATCTCATCAATCTCTCATACAATTCCCTTCCTCTGCAAAAGATGTACAATTTGATCATGCTTCTAGCTCCGTTGCTTTTTCATTTTTGCTACCTTGTTACAGCACAAACAGATCCCTTTGTGTTCTGTGGCACAAATGGGAACTACACCTCAGGAAGTCCCTACCAGCAGAACCTGAACCTGATGTTGAGCTCGCTCGCTTCGAATGCTTCCGTTACAGGTTATTACACTACTTTGAAAGGATCTAGTCCGGATACTGTTTATGGCCTCATTCAGTGCAGGGCTTATCTGTCCAAACAAGACTGTCAAACTTGTGCAGACAAGCTAGTCATGCAGGCCGGACAGCTCTGTCCTTACCAGAAGACAGCTACTAGGTTCAGCGGGGAGTGTTCGGTCCAGTTTGCGGACCGGAGCTTCTTTGGCGAAGTCGAAACTTCTCGGACATTCATGATTGTTACTTATGGCGGAGGGAGACCGGTGAATCACACTCGTTTCGTTAGTCAGTTGGAGGTTTTGCTTGGTGACCTGGCGTTACTGGCTCAGAGTGATCCTAATAGACTGGCTACTGGGAATGTTAGTTACTTGAGTTTTCGACGGATATTCGGTATGGTTGAGTGCGCGAGAGATTTGTCGGAGGATGACTGTTTTGGTTGCCTTCAAGGGCTTTTCGAGGCTGTTCCTTCGAATGATCAGGATGCTGCTCAGGTGTCGGCTGTAAACTGCAATGCTCGATATGGTCTCTCTAGATTCTTTCAAGATCCGCCTTCTCTTTTATCACCACCACCATCTCCTCCTCCTCCGACGAGCTCAACTCCACAGTTACCTCCAGCTCCTCCTCCATGGTCTGCAAGTAGTAATGGTAAATCTCATTATAGTTCTACATTTTGCATTTCAACCATGGGTGGTTTCATAGTGATGCATTGATTCATGTCATGATTTTTTCGTAGAGAAAGGTTCTCGAACCATCGTAAAGTTAGTCACTCCGGTGGCTCTTGTGATCACGCTTGTGGCTCTTGTATTGATTATGATTCTGGGAATCTACTATTGCTTCTTCCTCAAGAAACACAGGGGCACAAAAGGTGATCAGTCACTTTCATACACAGAGTTGTGTTAGTCTCTAAAAACTGTTGGCTGATGTTTGTTGTGATTCAGATGACGATTCGAGCTCAGAAACACTTCTGATTCCTTTCAAGGTACTTCGAGAAGCTACCTGCAACTTTTCGGATGCAAACAAGCTTGGACAAGGGGGTTTCGGAGCAGTTTATAAGGTGATTATTAGGTTCTGAAATTCTTGTCATGTCTTTCTTGATATTCAAGTAATGTGAATTTGGAAACAGGGGAAAATGTTTGATGGGAAAGAGGTAGCTGTAAAGAGGCAACTAACAAGCTCGAGTCAAGGCATGGACGAGGTTAAAACGGAAGTGATGTTGGTCGCTAAGCTCGAACATACAAACCTCGTAAGGCTGCTGGGATTCTGCATTCAAGGAAAGGAGAGGTTACTTGTTTATGAGTACCTTCCTAATGGGAGCTTGGACAAAGTACTATTTGGTAACGCAACTCTCAAGAAGTCCAAACTAAACTGGGAAACAAGGTACAAAATCATCGTCGGGATTGCTCGAGGGATGCAGTACCTGCATGAAGATTCACGGCTGAACATAGTTCACCGCGATTTGAAAGGAGGGAACGTTCTGTTGGACGAGTGGATGAACCCCAAGATTTCTGATTTCGGGACTGCAAGGCTCTTCTCGGGGACTCAGACTCACCTCAACACAGGAAGGGTTGCTGGGACTCGGTAAGTTGGAAAACTTCTACCGCAAGTCATATCTCGAACTACTAACATAGTATCTCCATCTCACGCTTTCTCTTTTATGGCTGAAGTGGCTACATGCCCCCAGAGTATGTCAACAACGGTATCTTCTCTACGAAATCTGATGTCTATAGCTTCGGAATTCTGATCTTGGAGATCATTACCGGCGATAGGATCTCTAGTCCCCGCAACTACTCCAATCTTCAGAGTGATGTAAGAAAACCCTTAATTCGAGATGTTCTTCCATGAAAATTTTAATGTTTGAATTCGGATAATTCAATCATTTTTTCTAGGCATGGGAATATTGGATGAAAGGGAGAGCCCTGGACTTGCTGGACCGAAGCTTGCGTGGCAAGTATTCGGGAGAAGAAGCTATGAAGTGCATCTACGTTGGTTTGTTATGTGTCCAGAAAGTTGCTGCTAAGAGGCCTACGATGTCATCCATTGTTCTGATGCTTAGCAGTAACACGTCAACCTTCTCGCGTCCATCAAAGCCGGGATTTTTCATTAGGAATGAAGGTTCCATGGAGGATTCCGAAATGGAAGAAGCGCCTCTAGACCCGTCGATAAATGGTGTGACGATAACCAGCTTATCTGGCCGTTGGTGAACCAAGCCTATCTTACAATAATAGAGGAGATTTGCGAAGCAGAAGAAAGGTCAAAGTACATAGCTTGTTAACTCGAAATCGGACCCATTGGAGTAGTCTATATAGTCGGTTTATACGTCATCCGGTTAAGTAGCCTAGCAAAACAATGTTAAGTCACCTTGAAAGAGTGATTGTGGTAAAGTTCTAACTCAATTTACAGAGTTTGCTTCAACAGGAAGTCTTTTTACCAACTCTCAACGACTTATCATCCACAAGAAAAACCTTCATTTCCTAAAACGTGTCATTACGGTCAGTGGCGTAGCCAAGATTTTGGGTACGGTCCACGATAAAATGAAATAGTAAAAAATATTTTAGTTGAAAACAGTAAATATAACTTTCAACCTATTCAATCATAAGTTTTCATGTTTTGAAAATATTATACGGTATTTTACTAATAACATTTTTTCCAATATATACTACTAATAGAAAATTCAATAATTTTATTTCTTATTTGATTATTTTTTATGTACTCACATGCAGTCTTGCAGTGAATACGTAAGGAATTATCCTTTCACCTTATTTGATCGTTCAATATGAGTTATACGAATTTTGACTTAATATAAAATCTCGCCATTAGCATAAAACACATAATTTTTAAAAAAGTTAATCTGCAAATGGGGTCGAGTGACTCTACTTAGAGACTCTGTCTCCACTCTTAAATTACGGTCGGAGGTGCAGCAAAAACATAAAGACTTAGTTTGACAGCTGAAAAGTTAAATCGAATTTAGATTGTAGCAAAGTCGATGCTATAATCGGTTTCAATTATCCATCTGATGGTGATAGTCAGAGGTCAAAAGTCAATGCTTAAGAAATAATTCATTCCTTATACGAAGCTTCTGTAAAGAGAACTGTCGATCGCAAGTCAAACATTGCAACCGACGAACTACTTTTCTTACAACGATTGATTGAAACTTTTGATGTATTAATTGTGATATGAAAATATTTGCAAATGCTTAATTGCTTATCATGCAAACCCGACATTCATTTCGTCGGCGATGAACCGAAAGAACAATGAGCCATTTTTTAGCAAAATTAGCTAATATTATTAAAGAACCAAAATTAAATAAATAACGATAATCACCGAGTAGAATTTTTTGAAAATTAAGTGACGCTAAGTTAGTGAATTTGGAAAATGAAAGGTATTAGAATGGAGAAGGGGAAAGTGATAAAAGTTGAAAAAAGTAAGAATAAAGGAGGAATAATAGTGGAGTAATATCGACGATTAATGTGGTTTCTAATGTTAAAGTCAATTAATTTACGGAAAGAAAGAGGAATATTATTAGGGGTTCTAATGAGACTGACGAGTTAACTTCAAAGAAGAAGACTAACGCTCCTTATATACATAAGGGTTTCGGAAAAATCCATAACCAAATGGACTAACGCTCCTTCTAGCAGCTGTGACCACCCTCCTATTAATCAAATGAGTAAGGTGATCCTAAGTTTCTAACCAACGAACTGATTGTGGTCAGTCAAGATCTTGTCACTTATGCCTTCAACCGATGACTTACCCGTTTAACCGCAACTGACTATGTTTGTTAGATGTACGGGCTTATCGGCCAAGAGCCCATAAAGCAACCCATTTGAGGTTGAGCCCCGTTCAGGTTGAATAATCAAACACCGGTCATCAATTTTAGATGGTAAATTAACTACGCTAAACTCTAATTGAACTTTCGCTTTGACGAACTCATCATAAACATTATGAACCATTAAAGAAACAATAAAAAAGACCCCAAAAACTCTAGAATTGTAAGAATAGTCTTCCTATAGTGATTAGTGAGCCTGCCCAATCAATGGATTATTGACAATTTCATGATAAAACAAATTAACACTACTCACACTATATATAGATACATGCACTAGCTTTCCAAACTTCAACTACAACAAAGAACAAAACCAAATATCATTATGGCTTCCTCCACTAGTTATAATCTCCTAATCATCACTCTTCTAGCCACCGTCACCACCCTCGTCGCCGGCGACCAACCACTATTCCACTTCTGTTCACCTTCCCAGCAATCCTCAAACCACAGCGGCGTCCCTACTTTCAACGGTAACCTCAAGACCCTCTTCTCCAAGCTCTCAAACCAAGCCCCGCCCACCGGCTTCGCCAACGTCGCCGTCGGCGGCTACCGCAGTGGTGGCCGGGTCTACGGCCTCGCCCTCTGCCGCGCTGACGTCACCTCCGCCGCCGACTGCAGATCGTGCGTCACCGACGCCGCCAGCGAGATTTCCGCCCGCTGCCCTTCGAACAGCAGCGCAATTATTTGGTACTATATATGCATGGAAATAATTTTATTTTGCCGCTAAAACATATGATTACACAAAACATTGATAAAATCGTAGGGTGTTTAATAAAAAATGAGTCAGGTTCGGTTCGATTCTGATTTGGACACTTGCTAGGTTGGTTAATCAATTTACAGGTTAATTAGGTGTCATACGAGTACAAGTGGTTTATCAAGTTATACTATCACTGGCTGTTAACGGTTGGTCAAAACTCGAACCAAGAATCTTGGTTGGATCCAACAGATTGGTTAGGTTGCTTAGAGTTTGGATTCTTCCAAGAATAATCATTTTGAAATGTAAAGCAAAATAAATTATAAAAATTTGAGTTCATCACAAAATTTAACAAACTATAAATTCGTTATCGTGAATCATATATAAAAACCATAAATTATTCGGCTAAACCAAGTCACGAAACGAGTTAAAATCAAATTTGATTGAATTAATGGATAGAGTCAGGTCAACTTTTTCCTATATATAATTCCAAAATTTACAAATTTCATAAAATTCTTATTATTTTGTATTATTCCAACTTTGACATTTTCCATTCAAAAACTCCAAAAAAAAGAATTATAAAAACCACTCATGAATAATACTATTTAATAATAATGCTCGTCGACGTGGCTCGCATGCTAGCCTCCCTCTACAGCTAGCTGACTTCCATTTACAAACTCCAGTTTGCTACCTGAACTTAACCTATATCCTCTTTCACTCCTCAACAATTAAAAATCCGCCCTACAGGTACGACAACTGCATGCTCAAGTACAAGGACACAGACTTCTTCGGCAAGGTAGACAACGACCAGAGGTTCTACATGTGGAATACGAGGGTGGTGTCCGATCCGGCCACGTTCAACGCCAAGACGAAGGAGTTACTGACCAAGCTATCGAAAGAGGCTTCGGCTTCTTCGCCCTCGAAGCTCTTTGCGTCGGGGGAGATGGAGATCGACGAGAAGAACAAGGGGATCAAGCTTCGCGGGCTTGTTCAGTGCACTCGAGACTTGTCGGGGGAGGATTGCGAGAAGTGTGTGAATGGGATCATAGGGGAGATTCCTAGTTGTTGTGATGGTAAAGAAGGTGGTAGGGTTGTGGGTGGGAGTTGTAACTTTAGGTACGAGATTTACCCTTTTCTGAATGGTACTAGCTAGTTAGTTTAATGGTACGCGTACTAGTTGATGGGTGTTTTATTAATTAGTGGAGTTTGGATTGGAAGTGTGAGTGTGTACCCACATAATTAAAGGTTAATTGTTGTGGTGATAGACTATTCTATATGAGCTTAATATAAAGTTTTTGTAAATTTAAAATAAAGTTTTCATAAATTTAAAATAAAGTCATAGTATACTCAAAATAAAGCCATTTTAAGAGAATCAAACTCTATTCATGGATATTTTATTAATTAGTGGAGTTTGGATTGTGAGTGTGTACCCACATAAGTGCTAGTTGTTGTGGCCGTAGACTATTCCAAATGTGAAGTTAAAAAATACAATTTTTGTATTTTGACGGATTTTAGGGTATTAACGAATTTTTTGAATTTTTTTAAATTGGATGATTTTTAGCGTGATTGTTGGTAACAATTAGAAATTCAAGTTCCATTATGTCAACTCTTCAAATCTGAGTCAAATAAAGTAAGAAACACAACTTTCATTTTTAGCTATTTTTTCGCCTTTTCTAAAGAGTACCTAAGCGAGTTTTCTATGAAAATTGGCCAAAAAATTCAAATTTGCTAATTTTTAGAATACGAGTTGGAAACGGTTAGAAAATCAAAGTTCACTATGCCAGACGCTTAGATTTTAGCCAAATGAAGTCAAACAATTATTTTTTGTATGTTTGTTATGAATTTTCCTATGTATATTAGGCATTAGCTATGTTAAATTTAGCTAGTTTTTTTTTAGAATGGGTATATAAATTAACATAATATAGATCTAGATCCGATTGTAATTATCTTCTTAATGAGTGTTTTTAACAAAAATAATTGGGAAATAATGTGATGAACTACCAAATGATGGCTTCTAATGTGATCCATCACTCTCACCCGTGAAGCGAATATGACGGTTTATATTATGACTCATAATCCCTTTAATTAGAATAACTACGTAATTTAGATGGATAGACCCCAATTTATCTTTTTGCTTAGCTGATGCTGGACGATGTAACAGTTTCTCCCTGATTTATATATTTTTACAGGTTTTTAGTAAAAAAATGCGATTATTGCTACATTATATTTAGCTAGCTTCAATATTTTCCCCAAGAATGTCAGAATAATGCCGTAGTTTGAATAGTTCAAATTCTTACTAAGGTTTACACAACTTATAGTACATCAATTCTATTTTTTATTATTGAAATTAGTTCTATTTAATAATCCCCCAAGACTCCTTCTGCATGTACCATGCAACTAGCTACGTGTACCAAACCCTGTTTACTTATTCATATGCTAGCTTCGAGATTGTTGCAAGTTATTCATCCTATTTGCTATTGGTCCTTTGAAAACTTCCTTCAATATTTAATCAATTAATTAAAAGCTTTTTTGACCAAACCAAGCAAACGAAAAGGTCAACCAAACCAAATCAATCAACCCACCAAGTCAAAGCAACTCCATATGTACCCCACTCTATAAAATCACCATTTGATATCATTGCACATTAATCATCCCAAATCACATTAACAAAATAAAGATCCCCTGATTACTAATTCTTTTATAAAATAATGTCGTTTGAATCCTTCTGGATCCACTGTTTCCTTTCCTTCGCCGTCCTCATAACCTTCGCCGCCGCCGACAGCACGCCGCTCTTCCATTCCTGTTCAAACTCAGCTTCCAACAACCAATATGACGCCGCTCTACATGACCTCCTCCACCACTTCCGCGACCGGACCCACCAAACCGAGAGATTCACCCTCGGTTCTCTAGGTGGGTCCCCACAAAACCGCCCGTACGGTGTCGCCCAGTGCCGGGGCGACGTCTCGGCCTCCGACTGCCAGTCCTGCGCCGCCAACGCGACGGTAGAGATCCTTCGCCGCTGCCCGAACGACAAATCCGCCGCCATATGGTACGACAACTGCTTCGTCAAATACTCGGACTCGGACTTCTTCGGTCAGGTCGACGACACCCGCCGGGTCAGGTTCTTCTACCTGGTCAACACGGCGAACGCGACCGATGCGACGTCGTTCGACGGTAAGGCTAGGGAGCTGCTGGGACAGCTGGCACAGGAGGCTGCTTACGTGGCGCCTAGGATGTTTGCCACGGGGGATATTGGAAATGAGGTGTATGGGATGGTGGAGTGTAGTAGGGATCTGACGAGAAGTGAGTGCAGGAAGTGTGTCGGAGAAGCCATTGACCAGATCCCGATGTGCTGCGGCGGGAAAGTAGGAGGCCACGTCATCGCCGGAAGCTGCCGGGTCCGTTATGAAACCTACCCGTTTGTGAACCGGTTGAGAAGTTAGTTTTCGGTTGGATTATGAGACATTGATTGATATTAACGTTCGTTGTCATTTTGTATCAGAATAAAATGTATACGTCATGCATGAAAATTAGTATTAACCTTTTTTTCTAAAAATACAGTGTAAAGGAACATCCAATAAAATATTACGGTCTCGAGAATATGAGGATAAATAATTTGGATAGGTGATTTGGATCTTGTTAAAAAATTAAATCAAAAGTGATTTGAGATAGAAATTTCGAAAAAACGGAAGATTTAAATATTTTAACCAAAGTTACTTATTTTTTTGTGTGGTTAATATGATCATATTTTTATTTCATGTTGTTCATAAAATAGGATTCTATAATATAGTTACATTAATCTAGGTAAGTATTCAACTACCTAGTTGAGACTTTAGGGTTCTTTTTTTTAGTGTGCAGTTCGATTTGCGTCTGTATGTTAGATTGTTAGGCCGCATTAACAAGGCGGACCACTAGCACGATGGTTTGAGAGTGGTTAAATAGGGGTGAGAGATCGATATTTAATTATCCATATTTATAAAGAATGCAATTATATATTATAAATTTTGGTATAAATCTTAATTTTTAGCTATTTCCAATATATATATGTCAAATATTAGTTAATTTAAAAACTTTCATGGCAAAATTGGTCAATTTTTAAAGAGGTTAACATATGGAAATGAGCTATTTTGATATGAAAATTTCAAAAATTTTAAATCGACTAATATTTGACGTGGATGTTGAAAATAGATAAAAAAATAAAGTTTCATTATGGTAATCCTTATAAATAATGGTCAAACGTAGTTTCATTCTCGGTATTATTTTAACATGTTGAAAAATATTTTAAACTTTATTTTTCTATTATTTGAAGGGTTTAACATAGTAAAACTTCAATTTTTATGGAGATTCCTAAACCCTGAAAATTAGGGTTTTCGATTGCTTGGTAAGAACGGAAGTTGCATCGTTTCAACTTCAGGATTGTAAGGCGGCGGAAGAATTGGTAGTTATCATCACATCATCGTCGCTCTGACGTAGTAGTAAGAAGCTTTGTGGCATAATGTACCGGTCGTCAATAGAGCATATGTCTAAGTCAATGTCGATCTTTCAAGGCGAAATCTTTGTAGTCAATACCAAGATTTCGTTGAGGAAACCGTCTGGTAAGGGGTTCAACGTATGGATTATGACGGATTCCGTGGGGATGCTGTTACTACTGCGGCCTTTGAACAACCTCTTACAGGATTGTAAGGCGGCGGCCACTATCCCTTCTTTGGCATTGCTTGGATTCCAAGGAAGAGGTGTCGAATTTCAAAGTCGGGCTGGAGTGATAGATTTGATTCCATCTCTTCGAGAGGACGGATAGTTTAGCAGGTTCTGATGAGTGTCTGAGGATTTCATGAATAATGTCGTCCGGCAAAGCTGAGATTCTGTCTACTTCACCACCGCTGCCACCGGCGTCGCTTGGTCTATTGTATGCCTCCATCCTTGCAAATTGCACGGCGGAGCTGGCTAGGGTTTTAATATATAAGGTTCATTACTGTATCCCTATCCATATCCTATAAGGTTTAGATTTTGTTTTAGTTATCAATTAATTAAGAATTGAATTAATACATATTTATACTCATGTACTATGGAAGATTTATAAATATACCCTTTTATTAATTTTTAATTAATTTGGAAGCCTCGATTATAATGGTTTTAACAAACTACCCATCCCATGAGGTCTTTGTTTAAATTCCCGTTAAGTTAACGTAATAGTGTTACTTTACTGCCAGATCAACATCAACGAAACATCATCTCCATTGACATTAACAATACATTAATCACTGTCCTACACGCTTAAAGTCTGCACTCTCTACCTAATTGGTCCACCTTAGGTCCATACACCCACATACATCCCCCGATACTCTTCTTCCTCAGCTAAGTTTCTCTCCAACATTTGCATATTAATCATTTGATAAAAAATCACGTCATTTTAAATCAAAACGAACCCTCTGAACCCGATGCCACCAAGCCGAACCAAACCCCTATAAAGTACCTAACCTCAGCTACTCTCGAACAAAGCCACTATTTTGCGTTCACTTAACCCAATTAAACACCCAAACCCACTACACCTTTACATACCAAATACACATTCCAATCATTCCAAACTACACCTACTCCAATCATGCATATACCAAGAAAGAAAACCTTATAAATCCACTTCACACATCGTCCCTTTCTTCAACAAATCATTCAACTCAACATGGCAATCTCGAGATCAATTACCCTACTCATGATCGTGTCGGCGACAATATCAATGGCTCTCCTCAATTCATCAGCCATGGCCGCGAACTACATCGTCGGAGGCCCAAACGGCGGATGGGACGCCACCACCGATCTCCAAACATGGGCCGCTTCCCAGTCTTTCCAACCCGGAGACAACCTCAGTAAGTCTCTTTCAAACGCATTTTTTCACAGCTTTACCCCCAACTCTTCCAAAACGTCGTCGTATTGACTCTGTTTTTCCTTTTTTGGTGTCGCTAATCAAGTTTTCCAGTACGCTCCAAGTCATGACGTGGTGGAAGTCCCGAAATCCGACTACGACGCCTGCCAGGCGACGACTCCGATTCAATCCTACACCGGCGGCGCTTCCATCGTTCCGATCACTTCCGCTGGAAAAAGGTACTTCATCTGCGGGACTCCTGGACATTGCAGTTCAGGGATGAAGCTCGAAGTCAACATTGTTTCAACCATTTCCCCTGCCTCCCCTGCCTCTGCGCCAGAGCAATCTCTATCTCCTGCCTTGTCTCTGCCTTTCCCCACCGTTGAATCACCAGCGGCGGAATTTCCACCATCTTCAGTGTCTGCGTCGCCTCTTCCGTCGCCGGAGCTGGAAATTCCGGTTCTGGGAAGCTCTCCTGCATTGTCTCCGTTTCCGACGGGTACCTCTGCTCTGACTCCGCCGTCTGTGGATTCGTCGTCAGCTGAGGGAAATGGGTTCGGCTCGATTCAGGGGATTGTCGTCGGATTGTGTTCGTTAGTAGCGGCTGTGATTGTGGTGATGGGTTGATGTGATTTATGAATCGATTTGAATGTGCATTCTTTTGAGAGTTCATTTACTTTGCTTTTATCCTTTGTAATAGTTGATCGTTTGTGTCGGTTTGAATTTGGTGGATCAATGTTACTGTTAATTATTTTTAACCCTTTGTTTTTTACTTTATTACATATCCGTTACATTTATAATCATTGAGCCAGATGTGACTTCCATGGAATCCTAGGCTCAGTTAAAAAAGTAACGATAGAGATCAAAACGCTTTCGGTGTGTGAATGTGGTAAAAAAATCCGCACTGTACAATTGATTCAAGTATATCTATTTCTCTTTTATTTAGTTATTTTTCATTAACAGCAAATTGTGAAATACTGTTTTATTATTCCGATATTTTAATTTTCATCCATTATCACTTGCATGTTATTCCAACGTTATTATATGATAACAATGAACAGTATTTTACATGTTATTATATTGTTAGTCTGATATTAATTAAATATTATTTCAGTATTGATTTTATTATAGTTCAATATCACTCGCATTTACTATCAATATTATTATATGATAAGAGTGAATAATAATTCACATATTACCATATTATTAATCTCATGTTATTTTGACATTATTGTATATCTCAACCATTAAATTTACTCCATTCATATCGCAAAAAAAATAAAACATCCGCACGGAAGTCATGCCCGATGGAGATCCTACTGGTCGTAATACGGCGGCGTGTACAGTGCTGATGGCGGGCTAGAAGAAGATAACGTCCGTCAATTTGCAGCATTGCCTACAAAATACAAACTGATAACTCCGTCTGGATGAATGACGTGGCAGACATGCGAGCATTTCTCTACAGAAACTCCCTGCAAATATCACAGTCCTGCAGTGAAACCCAGAAGTAGTATAGTAATGTATGAACCCGAACCAGCGAGACAAAACAATACCAGTTAGTAAAATTAACAGCATAATAATTAACAAGATAACAAGCAACAACAAAACACAGTTGTCAAATTAACAAGAGACAAAGAAAAAAACAAACAGAGGAATCTTTTCACCCATAAAAAGATAATCAAAGTCTCGACCTTTTTCAACTCTGCAAAAAGCTGCTGCACCACCAAACCGGTATTTTGTGTATTCATTGTGAACAAGGAAAAACCAAAAGGGAATCAACATCAATCCTCATGTCTTTTTTATTAGACCAACGACTCCAATTTCTTTCCCAAGTCAAGCCATGTATGTAGTCAAGTAGTTGAAAAATATTTGTTAAATTTCATTTGGTTATTTAATTATTATTTAAAAGGTATAATATGATAAAATTTTAAATTTTAAATATTTTTAATTATGTCAGATATTAGTTAATTTAAAAATTTTATGTTAAAATTAGTCTATTTTTAAATGGTTCATTTATGAAAATGAGCCATTTTGACATGAAAATTTGAAAATTCTTAAAAATTGACTAATATTTGACATGTATGTTGGAAACGGCTAAAAAATTAAGTTTCATTACGATAATGGCCAAATGAACTTAAAAATCAATTTTACTCGATGTTATGTTAGTTTGTTAATTTTCAAAATAGGCTTACTTGAGCCGTCGTTACATGAATTGCTTTTTGTTAACTTCGACCATGCATAATTTTGTGAGAACTAAAATGTTACATTTCAACACGTACATACAGTAATAAAACACATGAATCGATACATTCAATTAGCCTCTCAATGAAACGCGAACAAGCAATCTAGTATAATATTAGAGGGAGAAATGAAATGAACAAATAACAGGTATTATGGAGTGTTTAATCTAAATTTATGACATATATTGCTTAATAGAGTGATAATAGCGATATTTATAGTCTGACATTGAATAGTGTTAGTGTTTCTCATCATCAGTTTAAGACGCTTCACAAACATCTCGTTATGTATATATATATGCGATGACCTAGCCGTCATAGACTATTTTTGATGGACTTCTAAGTTCTATCATCTATTTTTGTTAGAATTTACTAAAACCATACTGTAAACCAATAACGTTGAATATTATATAGACTTTCACTTTTTAACCATCAAAGTATTTAACTTTTTCGATACTATAGAGTGTGTTTTTTTCCTGAAAAAGCCATAACAATTGATGCACATAACTTCTAAAACTGGAGAGTGTCACACTAGACAACTCATCGTGGCCTCAACTGTTAATATACTTAAAATACCATTTCTTTTATCCTTGTAAAAGTTTTAACCCAATCTTCCATTTTGGCCTTCACGTGCATCCATCCACTCTTCTCTGCAAAAATCCTCCATTTCTCAAAGCTCCTCCCTTCATCTTCTTCCTCCTCCCAACAAACCGCCATGAAAAGGAGGCGGAAACGACCCACATTCTCCTCCTGAACCCAATTCCCCCAAGTTTCCAGATTCAATCTCCTCTGTTTTCCCCCTGCATCCAGATTAGTAAAAAAGATGTTCTATGTAGGGAAAGCAACCAAGATCTTCATCTTCGTCGTCACCGTGGCGGTTGTCGGTGGACTCATTTTGGGCTTCGGCGTACTCCGCCACCACGGCGGAGGGAAATCGGGCGGCGGAAAATGCTCCCCTGAAGATGATTCCTGCAGCTACTCACCTCCCGCGGGTTCTTCTGTGTTTCCCAATCCGGCTAATCCGTCGCCGATTACCTCCAGCCCAATCTCAACTCAGCCGACTCCGACAGCTCCTGATTTGAGCAATCCGTCGCCGCCGCCTGGATCCAGTTCCGGCCAATCAAATCCATCTCCTCCTCCTCCGCCGTCTACGACTCCGCCTGAATCTAGCTCAAATCCACCTCCTTTGCAGCAAATTCCGTCTCCGCCTCCACCTCCGGTTGCGGAGAATGTGTCTCCGCCCTCTCCGCCGATGCAGGCGTCCCCATCTCCGCCGCCGCCTAGCGGGCAAGCGATAACGGGAGCTCCGCCGCCGTCGTCGCAATCGTTCAATCCGCCGAGTGGGGGGACAGCGTTAACGACTCCAGGTCCTGTGCATGCTTAATTGATCAGTGAATTCTCCATTTGGGTTTTCGATTTAAGATTTTTGTACAGTAGACTGTGAGATTGGATTTGATACTGACTGCCTGATATTTCCGTTGATGGCTTGATGCTGCTGTAGCTCTGGTTCAGAGGTTGGGAACTTTTCAAATACTTTATTTTATCTGTTTTTCCAGTTTTGGTCCTCGGAGTTTGTGAGCTATACGCTTTGGTATGTGAAAGTGAAATGTTGACTTCCGGTTGATTAGAAGTTGAACCCTTGACGAATTATGGTCCCATTGGGTCAACTACCAAACCCGATTAGTTGATGTTTGAATGGTTATATTTTAATAGCCAGAGAAATTCAACTCGGTTCGAGTATATTGGTTAGTAAGTCTCCGATCGAACAGGACAGTCAACCAACCTATAGTGAGATATCGAAAATGCAACATATTAAATTGATTGAGGAAAATCGGTACTATGGAGACGGTAGATAACCTCCAGGCGTTCACTGTAGCATGGATAATATAGGTTGTGTACACATTTTTCAGCAAAGTTTGCTCACACTGAACTCGAACTCAATGTTAGTCCATAATTTGTAGTCCATGCCAATGTGACTACACTATATTGCATTAGAAAAGAGATGACATGAATGATCGATTCGATTAAAAACCGACTATCTGATTCAATAATATATCGATTCGGCTTTGTACCAAGAAAATAACACAAACCATGGGCCTTGAACTCAAGCAAAAGAACTTCCTAAGCCCTAAAAAAATTGAAGACTTGATCTGGGGTGTATGGACCTAAGGCGAACCAACTAAGACGAACCTCAAAATCAAGGCCCGCTAAATAGGTTAGAGTTGAGTAGAGGTAGTGTGTTTGAACTTTGTATAATACAGGGTATAATTATGTGTTAACCCAATCATATTAAAACCCTAACCGACTGGTCGGGATTACAGGTCCGTTTTGTCAACAAAATCTTGGACTTGACTGCAAAGATTTCACCTCGAGAGATCGACATTAATTTAGAGATACCCTCTAGTCGAGGGTGCATTATCCCACGGTACACTATCCCACGAAGCTTCTTGCTGCTACGTCAGAGCGGTGATGATGATGATAATTACCAATTCTTCCGCCGCCTTACCAGCCTGAAGTTGAAAGATGGCAGCTTCCGTGCTTACCTAGGAATTGAAAACCCTAATTTCCAGGGTTTCGGAATCTCCCTCAAAGTGCTCTGCCTCTAGTACCTGTCCTTACCCGATGACGGAATCTTGGATGCCATGGTTTCAGCTGCCTCCCGCTTGGAGAAGTTGACTTTATATCTACGGGATCAAGAGGCTTCGAATTAAGGATCACCCTAGTTCGAAATCGATTACTTCTGAGCATGATTCCGTGAGGAAAGAATTCGAGATTACGGGAGTTGACTCTCTCGAAACCTTGCGAATAGTTCATTCTTGGCTTATTTGCTTTCGAGTTTCTTCTACACCGAATTAATCTCAAAGTTCTTGATATCACCGGAAACCATACTCGAGTCTTGTAGGATGAGAATCATTTGAAGTTGATCTCGGATTGTCCATCTCTAGAATCAATTGCATATGCTGATGCTGAAGCCGAGTCATCGTTGTCGTCGTAATTCAAGATTGTCCATAGGAATCAAATTCGAAGTTGACCTGGCACTCATCATCGTCGTTAATGTTGACTTGGAACACTCAACTTAAAGACGTGAAGTTGGTGAGCATTGGAAACGATAGAGAAGACAAAACAGTTGATGTTTCAGAAGATATGTTTTCTGAAGGTGATCAAGACTCGTTAATGTTGACCTGGCATTAACTAAATTAAAGTAATTCCGAGAAAACGGCTTTTAAATTAACTACATCCTCACTCGAAAGTGAAACTACACCTTTGCATGCAATGCATGCATGCTACGTGTGAGGATGTACATATAATCCAAACCTTTGACCATGGGCTAGGCATTGCACGTAGTATTCATGCATTGCATGCAAAGATTGGGGTGAAAAGTAACGTACACACATCTCGTCACTATAGGACCAAAGAACCCTAGTCTATGCTTGGGTTTGCTCATCCTACCAACGGACGAAACAAATTAACTCTTATATATCTCATCATTCTCACTACTTATATACTCTATAGTTCATCAATGACATGGTCTACAATGAATGAAGGCATTGAATTGAATTGCACATCCTCACTTAAAAAGTGACCTACACCTTGATCAAGACTCCACACGCAGATAGACTTATCGATCATTATAAAATAGAAAAATAAATTCATATCACTTTACGTAAACGGTTGAATAATACTAAATTCAAAATTTCTTATAAATCTTTAATGCACTATACTACCAACTCAGCTACCTCATAAACGTTAGATTTTTTTTCTCTTTTTCATATAAATTGGCGCAAAAAAAAGGTTAATTATCAAGTCGGTAAACATATCCAAGGAAAAAAGACCAACGGTTCTAATTCAACAAGCCCCCATCTCCAATTTTCGCACCATAAGAAAAATCAAAATTGAAATCAAAACCACTTATTGCATCAAGACAAACCAGTACCACCATTGAATCATTGTTCATCTCTCCACATCTACGTACAGTCCATAACCCCAAAAAACCATGAATTATTCATCACCGCACATGTTCAAGCATTACCCTTTTACCAAAATCAGAACTTTTCTTCCATGTCCCCTGTTTTGTTGTCGGTCTGAAACAGAGTGACTCTGTTTTTTTTTGTATCTGTAAGTGGAAGATGACGACGGTGATGCAATGTAACAACCACCACCGCCGCCAGAGCCAGTTTCCAGCGGCGGCGGCGGTGAAACGTGGGAGTGATGGGCTGAGTCAAGAGAAGGTTAGTGATCGTGGGTTCAGGAATCTCCGTCGTCGGATGAACGGTGTAAATTATTCGAGTGGTGGTGGAGCGGATCAGGTTGTGTTAACGCGGGAGATTACTTCCACCGCAGAAGTAGCTCAGGTAAATTTATTTACTGATTTATTTACTTAAGGGGTTCAATTAAGCTCTGCAACCTCCATTTATTAAAGTAGTTGATCACCTTCGATGGCGATTGGCCACCAGAAAGTTACGATGTGTTTAATGAATGGCTGAAAGTGGTAGATAAGTGGGGGCCGAAAACTATTAATTTGTGTCATCAAACGGCCGAGTCGAGTAGGGGTTACAGGTTATAAGTTTAGTAGGTGTCGGTTTTTAGCACTTTCAAGTCACTATTTCATCGAGTTGTGGTGGGTTTGCGGGGTTTGTTGAGATTTTTTTGTTGGGCGAATTATGATACTTTTTGAAATAATTTTCTTTAATTCGATTTATTGATGAAATTGGATGGGATTGAAACAGACCGAGTTGGTTTGACAATCGGTTTCTTCTCATGTTAGAAATGTGGCCTTAAGTTTTACACTATTTATGTGAAAATGTAGTCCTTTCTTACATGGTAATAATTGGATGTACCATTGACAATGGCCCCATTGGGGCCAGTAGCTATAATTTATCATACCAAGTTATCTTTACTCTTCCAAAAGTAAAAGTAAAGTTGAAGAAGGTAAAATTTCATGATTTATTTGTTTTTATCTCGAACAAGATAATTTAATATTATATAATTTTTGTTGAGAAATCTATATAAGTAGAAGAAGTATATATCATATAAACAAATTTGGAATAATAAAAATTAAAGGAAAAATAAAAAAGGGATAATAAAAATTAAAAGAAAAATAAAGGAGGAAAAATATGGATGATTAACGTGGTTTTCGATCTTTAGATTTACTAGTCTACGGAGAAAGGATGGATTTTGTATTATAGAAATGATGGCGGAGATGATTGTCTTCTTAAGATACAAGTAGAAAAGGTATATATACTTAATAGGATTATGTTAAGCTATACATATTAAACAACAAGTCGAACAACAAGTCGAGCATTAGAACGACTCATTTATCAACAATTCTCAATTACAATCGGTACCTAATGACAGATCCAAAGAGGGCCTTTCCACAGGCCCGCACAGCCCATTTTTTGATTTTAAAATGAGGCCTAAAGCAAAAATTACTTATTCATTAATCTAATACTTTAAGGTTGCAAGTAAAGAATTTTCACACAAACAAGCCAAAGAAAAATCGCTAGCAAATATATTCCAATTTTCTCATTTACTACTCATCAATAGGGTGTAGTACTTGTTTCTGGACTCTTCATTGATCTCCTATAAATAGACCCCATCAAGCAAAGAGTTTGCAACATCTTTGGGAGTAACTCTCTCTTCAAAAAAATTCGTAGCAGTTCGATCTCAATTCGACTTCTAATCGTTATGCAGGCTCCGACTTATGACGAGAAGATGCTTGCAAACTACGTCCCAACATTCGTCATGCTCCCAGTAAGTAATACATAACAACTCGCTAGCCAATCGTCGATTTTGCAACAAATTGATCCAATATGCCTAACAATAACCATCTTGTTTAATTTTCTCTAGTTGGGAGTAGTCACGCCTGACAATGTCTTCGAGAACAAGGACGTCGTGGAGAAGCAACTGAAGGAGCTGAAATCAGCAGGGATAGATGGGATCATGATCGACGTATGGTGGGGGATCATCGAAGCCAAAGGGCCGAAACAGTACGACTGGAGTGGCTACAAGGAGCTTTTCGAGTTACTCAAGGCATTGGACCTGAAAATCCAAGCTATAATGTCTTTCCATCAGTGTGGTGGCAATGTTGGTGACAATGTCTTCATCCCTCTCCCTGATTGGGTCCTCAAAGTCGGGGAGGTTGATCCCGATGTCTTCTACACCAATAGGGCCGGTGTTCGGAACAAGGAGTACCTGTCTCTTGGTGTCGACCACCTCCCTCTTTTCGGTGGCCGATCTCCTGTTCAGGTATCGATTTGAGATATTCGAGTTAAGAATCATCAACCCTTTTATTTCATCTTGAATCCACTCATACATGCATGTTCTCATTTGTTAACCGAACATTTCGTGTAGATCTACGCTGACTACATGAAGAGTTTCAGGGAGACCATGGCGGAATACTTCGATTCGCGGTTGATAATCGACATCGAAGTAGGGCTTGGACCGGCAGGGGAGCTTAGATACCCATCTTATCCTGAGACACAAGGATGGGTTTTCCCTGGAATTGGAGAGTTTCAGGTTTATTACAGGCTATAGTAATTTCCCAATTTCTCATGAATCCTTATCACTTGCGGATTCACAAATTTTAAACCCTAGATTCATTGTTTCTTGTTGAACAATCCAGTGCTATGACAAGTACATGGCAGCTGAGTTCAGAAAGGCAGCAATAGAGGCAGGGCATCCTGAGTGGGAATTGCCTGATGATGGAGGGGAATACAATAATACCCCTGATCAAACAGGGTTCTTCAAATCCAACGGCTCATATCTTTCTGAAAAGGGCAAGTTTTTCCTGACGTGGTACTCCAACAAGTTGCTTTTCCATGGAGATAACATCCTTGATGAGGCCAACAAGGCCTTTTTGGGATGCAAGGTCAAATTGGCTGCCAAGGTAAACTCATTAATTAGAATGAGTACTATTGTGATCATTTGTGTGACCGGTGAAAAGGCTTTGATATTATGTTGTTGTGTTGAAAAATGTGATAGGTTTCCGGAATCCATTGGTGGTACACGGATCCGAGCCACGCATCGGAGCTGACTGCAGGGTACTACAACTTGAAGGATCGGGATGGGTACCGACCGGTGGCGAGGATGATGTCAAGGCACCACGGACTTGTGAACTTCACTTGCTTGGAAATGAGGAACACTGAGCAGCCCGCCATGGCCAAGAGTGCTCCCCAACAGCTTGTCCAACAGGTTATAAGCTCACATACGTAATGAGATAAAAATTATATGTGAAAAATTAATGACAAGTGACTTCTTTGATAGGTTTTGAGTGACGCGTGGAGAGAAGGGATCGACGTGGCGGGAGAGAATGCGTTGGCAAGGTACGACGCCGGAGGATACAACCAGATCCTTCTGAACGCTAGACCTAACGGGATTCGCCCATCAAAGGATGGGGAGAAAAAGTTGCGGATGTATGGAGTTACAATCCTCCGTCTGACGGATGATCTGTTGGAACAGAAGAATTTCGATGTGTTCAAGAAGTTCGTAAGGAGGATGCATGCCAACCAGGTATGTATATAGTAACGATACACACCTCATTGGCTCGAGTAGCTTGACCGATGATGAAAAGGACTTTCGTAATGTGTGGTATTATTTTCGTATAGGACTATTGTGGAGATTCGAGCAAGTATGGGCATGAAATCGGAGTTTTGGAGAGATCTAAGGGCAAATTGGGAATGGATGAGCTTATGGAGGCAACTAAGCCAATAGAGCCGTATCCATGGGATGAAGAAACTGATATGCCTGTTGAGCCTGTAGGTTTATTTGGCAAACTCCTTCAGAAATTATTTTCTCTATTTTGCAGATGATTAATTGACTGATTAATCTGTTTAATTATATATTTACAGTGACGATTATCTGATACAAGCATAATAATTAACTATAATCTGAAGAAGAAAAGCATTAACAATAGCTAATCAAGCCAAAATTTGGGTGATATTTGTTAGATTTGTTCAAATGTATATACAAAATAAATTTCTAAAAAATTAAAGAAATTTTTTAGAGACTACTGATGGAATCATATAATAGGTTCATAGTTTTTAATATTACTAATCATAAGCGATAGATAGTTTAGATAAAATGCTTTATATCGAATAATAATACTGTAATACGTAATATTTCATTTTTTAAAACTAGTTAGTGTGCTATATCATACATTTGCTATGTTCGAAACTAACCGTAAATGATATAACAAGGCTAATTATAAAATGACCACATAATCTTAAAATAGATATCCACACATTTAAATGTTTTAAATAATTTTCATATTTTCTGCATATGTAAATATATTTCATTTTTGGTTTTGCAGTGATCTGTTCGATCTATCAAGCAGTTCTTCTTCAAGACGCATGACACGATATCGAGCATGTACGCTTGCTTTCGAAATTCGGCAGTGTTATCTGTCATGTCTAATAAAGTTGTGTACTAGTTAATGTGTGATGTGTGTACCCATCATGGGGCTTAAAAATAAATAGAGAGTTGTTGGAGCCTCTTTCTATAAATAAAATAAAATAAAAAACCAAAAGGCATAGAGCCATTTGGTCCCTCTTGTATTAATGATCAGCTAGTTTATGCCCAACTTTTGCTAAACTACCAGTCATTTCAACAAGAACACAACCCATCTCTGAAGTGATGGAACCTCCTGATATCACGCATCACTATCTCTCGACCCGTAACCTTCGAGATAAGCTTCGTTACTTAGTGGCAAGCCTTGCATACACGAAGGTTCTTCGTGACCCTTACGATGGTTCCTGGACCGGTGTTCACTAGAGTAAACGCAATCAAAGAGTTCCAAGACACTCTATCTTTCTTCCTTGCATAATCCATGAAACTACACTTGCAGTAAACTTCAACCAGTGAATTCTCCAGAAAGGTATTGTAAAGTGCATGGCCAAGTTCTTACAACATAACCATGAACTTCTTTGCCTTGCTTCAGCATAAAAAATTCAGCACAAGAAGAAAGAAGACCAACCTCATAGTAAACATACATTGATTATGCTCGTCTATCGATAGATGTGATATGTGTGAACCGTAAACTTTTTCCATACTAAAACAACATATGTCACACAACTAACCCTTATCCAATTATTAGCTGTCACGATTATGTTCGTTTTAGCTGTGAACACTGCCTGGCCTCATTACTGCTTAAAGAACTAGCTAATCTAATTATTCTATCTATAAAAGGAGAACATGAATTATTATTGAATAAGTAGTGTTTGATTTTCTTATAAGGGCTTTATTTTGAGTTTACTGAGGCTTTATTTTGAGTTTATTGAGGCTTTATTTTGAGTTTACGGGGTTTTATTTTGAGCTCACATATTACTCTTTAATTTATGGGTCTTGTGGTATTTTCCATTCTTCAATTGACATACCTTAAATTGTCTCGCACTTTCATTTTGATAATATGTTTTCTATTAAAAAAATCTATCTATAAAAAGAAAACATTAATTATTATTGAATAAATATAATAGTGGTAAATGTTTTACTATTGATTGAATAATGTTGCCTAATAACAATGAGCTTCTCTACAACCATTTTTATATGAGCTCTCATTTCCACCCGCATAAGCCCTAGATCTCCAATTTAGATAGGTTAAAATTGAAAATTCATATTTGGAGGCAGCTCCATTCTCTGTCACTAATGTAATTCGGCATCCCAAGTTCAAAATTTAAATTACCGATCCCGAATTAAAAATTGTGAATTCAATTTTGAGAATTCGGGAGTTCGAGAATTTGGGAGGCGGGAATTCAGGATTTCACAAATTCGGGAACAGGGTCTTATTCTCGTCCCTTTTTCAACCCCCTATCCATGCAATAGTTGAGCCGCTAAACGAGCGGCTCTAATGATTTGTTTGTTTACTCGACTCTAAATGAAACTTTCTTTAAGTTTCTTAATTAATTTGTCCTTAAAATTTGTTTAATCAACATATCAACAATATTACTAACATCATTTTGTCACATATATCATTATATTTTTTGTATAACTTATCACCATGTCATTTTTCGTTACAAATCACAGGCTATTTTTAGTGTTACTTTAAGATAGCAAGTAAGGAATTCTCACACAAACAAGCCACAAGTAAAGAATTTTTACACCAACAAGCCACAAGTAAGGAATTTTCACCCAAAAAAAGCCAGAGAAAATCCCTTACAAAATATTCGATCATCAATTGGGAATAATAACAGTTTCTAGGCTCTTCATTGATCTCCTATAAATACAACCCATGCATCAACCAAGGAGTTCTCAACATCTTATGGCTACTTTCTGAAAGAAGAAACATTTCTTAGCAGTTCGATCTCGATTCGACTTCGAACCATTATGCAGGCTCCAACTTACGACGAAAAGATGCTATTGAACTACGTCCCAACTTTCGTTATGCTCCCTGTAAGTAACATATAACAACTGATCACTAGCTAGCTGTCGATATGTAACAATAACCATCTTGTTTTCTCCAGTTGGGAGTCGTCACGCGTGACAATGTCTTCGAGAACAAGGAAGAAGTGGAGAAGCAACTGAAGAAGCTGAAATCGGCCGGGATAGATGGAGTCATGATCGATGTATGGTGGGGGATCATCGAAGCCAAGGGGCCTAAACAGTACGACTGGAGTGGCTACAGGGAGCTTTTCGAGTTACTCAAGGAACTGGACCTGAAAATCCAAGCTATAATGTCTTTCCACAAGTGTGGTGGCAATGTTGGTGACAATGTCGTCATCCCTCTCCCCGATTGGGTCCTCAAAGTCGGGGAGGATGACCAGGATGTCTTCTACACCGATAGGGCCGGTGTTAGGAACGAGGAGTATCTGTCTCTTGGTGTTGACCACCTCCCTCTTTTTGGCAAGAGGGCCAGTGTTGGGAACATGGAGTATGAGTCTCCTGATGTCGACCAGCTCCCTTTTTGCGGCCGCTCTCCTGTTCAGGTATCTGTATTCAGTCGGTTAAACTTTGTTCGATATAGAAATGAAATGTCGATATCATATTTGAGATTTCGAGTTAAGTATCGTCTAACTAATCTTCTATATCATCATGTATTCCCTTGTGTCTACGCTCATTTTGTTAAATAACTTTTTGTGTAGATCTACGGGGATTTTATGAAGAGTTTTAGGGAGAACATGGCGGATTTCTTCGATTCTGGGCTGATCATCGACATCGAAGTAGGGCTTGGACCAGCAGGGGAGCTTAGATATCCATCTTATCCTGCGCTACAGGGATGGGTTTTCCCTGGAATTGGAGAGTTTCAGGTTTAGAAGCTAAAACATTTCCCAATTCACCCTTAATCTAAATAAAACCCTAGGTTAATTAATTGTTTCTTTCTGAACAATCCAGTGCTATGACAAGTACATGGCAGCTGACTTCAAAAAGGCAGCAATGGAGGCAGGGCATCCTGAGTGGGAATTGCCTGATGATGCAGGAGAATACAATAATACCCCTGATCAAACAGGGTTCTTCAAATCCAACGGCTCTTATCTTTCTGAAAAGGGCAAGTTTTTCCTGACGTGGTATTCCCACAAGTTGCTTGTCCATGGAGATAACATCTTGGATGAGGCCAACAAGGCCTTCTTGGGATGCAAGGTCAAATTGGCTATCAAGGTATTCCTTAGAATGACTCGTGTTGTTGTGATGTTTGTGATCATTTGTGTGCCATCGGTGGAAGGCTCCGATACTATGTTATTGTGTCAGAAACTGTGATAGGTTTCTGGAATTTTTTGGTGGTACATGCATCCGAGCCATGCTGCGGAGCTGGTTGCAGGGTACTACAACTTGAACGATCGAGACGGGTACCGACCGGTGGCGAGGATGGTGTCGAGGCACCACGGACTTGTGAACTTCACTTGCTTGGAAATCAGGAACACTGAGTGGCCTGCCGAGTCCAAGAGTGCTCCCCAACAGCTTGTCCAGCAAGTAATTAAGCTTACGTAACATACATCTATCTTATGTAATAAGACTCTTCGAAAAAATTAATGATGTCGACTCCTTTGTTAGGTCTTGAGTGCCTCGTGGAGGGAAGGAATCGACGTGGCGGGAGAGAACGCATTGCCAAGGTACGACGTCGATGCATACAACCAGATCCTCTTGAACGCTAGACCTAATGGGGTTTCAAAGAATGGGGAGAAGAAACTACGGATGTATGGAGTCACAATCCTCCGGTTAACGGATGGTCTGTTGGAACAGAAGAATTTTGAAGTGTTCAAGAAATTCGTAAGGAGGATGCATGCCAACCAGGTATATAGCAATGATTACATCTCGATGACTCGAGTTGTTGGTGGTTGTTTGATGACGAGAACTTCTCGTAACGTGTGATATTTTTGGTATAGGATTATTGTGGAGATGCTAGCAAGTACGGGCATGAAATTGGAAAATTGGAGAGGTCTGTTAAGGAGGTGACTAAACCAATAGAGCCGTATCCATGGGATGAAGAAACTGATATGCCTGTTGAGCCTGTAAGTTTATTTGACTGATTAATCTGTTAAATTATATAATTACAGTGACGACTATTTGATACAAGTATAAATTAACTATAGTCTGAACTCTGAGGAGGAAATTCATTAACCATAGCTAAGCCTAATCATTTGGGCTGATTATTTTGTGGATATTTTTAAATATATTTGTGCAAAATAAATTTCTAAAAAATATAGAAAAATCTTAGAGACTATTAATTGAATATATCATATGATTCATACTTTTTTAATATTATCTATCATAAGCAATAGATAGTTTGGATAATATTTTTTATGTCGAAATAATAATACGTACACTTTTGTATTTTATTCATAATTTTGTAATCTTAAATTCTTTTAAAGATATTAATTTCATATTTTGTTTTTACAGTGATCCACTCGATCTATCAACCCGTACTTTTTCAAAACGCAAGACAGGATATCAAGCATGTCTACTTTCCAAATAGTTATTGTTATCGATCATGTATAATAAAGTTGTGTACCCATTGATGTGTGATGTGTGTACCCATCATGGGGTTTAAAAATAAATAGAGAGTTGTTGGAACCTCTTTCTATAAATAAATAAAAACCGAAGGCATAGAGCCATTTGGTCCCTCTTTTTACTGATCAGCTAGTTTATGCCCACTTTTGCTAAACTACCAGTAATCCCCACAAGAAACAACCCATCTCTGAAGTGATGAAACCTCCGCATATCACGCATCACAATCTCCCGACCCGTAACCTTCGAGATAAGCTTCGTTCCCGGACCGGTTCTTCGTGATCCTTATAATGGTTCCCGGACCGGTTCACCAGAGCTGCAACCTGGCGGTTTCGTCAGCCCTTTACTTCTCACCACCAATCTTACCCTTTCGACATCTCCCCATCGCTTCTCCGCTGCATAGACGTTCGCAAGGGAGACGTAACTACTCACATTGTTAGGATTCAGGGACACGATCTCGCTCGCTGCGATCTCCGCTAGCTCGAGATTGTTGTGCAGGCGACAACCGTTGAGTAGAGCAGCCCAAACGTCCACCGAGGGATCGATTTCCATGGTTCCAATCACCTTGTGAGCTTCGGTTAACCGACCGGACCGGCTAAGGAGATCTACATAACATGAGTAATGAGCCATTGCAGGAGTTCTTATGTTGTTGAAAATCTCTCTGCCTTCATTTACTAATCCACCATGGCTACAAGCAGATAGAACCGAAGTGAGAACACCCTCATCCGGTACGATACCGGTTTCATCATCAACCATTCGATTGAACAACTCAATAGCCTCTCTTGCCCTCCCATGAATGCGGTATCCAGAAATCATGGCACTCCAAGAAACCAAATTTTTCCGATGATGATGCATTTCGTCGAACACCAATCGCGAACAAGCTAGACTCCCGCATTTTGCATACATGTCTATGAGTGCAGTTGCCACCATTGTTGTAGTTGCACCAAAAAACCCTAACTTTATCACACTTGCATGGAGAGACATCCCAAATTGTAAAGATGTAATCTTTTCACTAACTCCGAGCACAGTCACGTAAGTTACTTGATCCGGCTCGAACCCTTCCGAAACCATTCTGTTAAAAGCCCTCAGGCTTTCGAATGAATCTTCTCTTCTTGCGTAGCCTGCAATCAAAGAGTTCCACGACACTGTATCTTTCTTCATTGCCATTGTCTCAAACAATTTTTTGGCACAATCCATGGAACTACACTGGCAGTAAAGTTCAACCAGTGAATTCTCCAGAAAGGTATTGTAAAAAGCATGCCCATTTCTTAACACATAGCCATGAACTTCTTTCCCTTGCTTCAGCATCAACAATTCAGCACAGCAAGAGAGAACACCAAGTAAAGTAGTGCCATCCAACAAAACTCCGCCTTCCTTCATCGACCGAAACGTAGTCAAAGCTTCTCCCGCCATCCCATTCTTCACGTAACCTGATATCATTGAGTTCCAAGAAGTCAAATCTCTCACAGGCATTTTATCAAACACCTTCCGTGCAACTACCATAGCCCCACACTTTGAGTACATTGCTATGAGAGAGTTCCCAACGTAGACATCCGATTCAAACCCACAAACAACAACCTCCCCATGAACTTTCCTTCCAATCCTTACTTTCAACAAATCGCCACAAGCTTTGACGACGAAAGGGAAATTGAAATTATCCGCTTTCAAACCAGACCTCAACATCTCCCTGTACAAAGCCAGAGCTTTCCTAGAAACCCCGCTGCTGGCATACCCTCTAATCATGAAATTCCAAAGGAACGAACTTTTGGATTGGACTCCATTGAAGATAATCTCGGCTGTTTCCATTTCTCCGCAGCTTGCGTAGAAAGCGGATAGTTTGGTGCTCAAGTAAGTGTTGTGAATGAGACTGCCGCTGGTTGTTACGTGGGCGTGGAGCTTACGGCCTTCCATGAGAGATTTGGAGTTCGTGAGCGATTTTAAGATGGATCCGCATTGTAGGGATGGAAGAGGGAATCGGAGAGAAGGATTTGCGGAATCCGCCGTGCCATTGGGAGCGATTGAGCTGAATCCAGATTTCCAGAGGAGTAGCATTGGTCGCTGGAATTTGGCATTGTTGATCGTGAGCTTGCCATTCATGAAGAGGGTTGATTCTCAATGCTTTGGTAAGCTCCTCGTTGAAGTGAAAAATGGTGACAGAGAAGATAGGACGGCGGCGGAAACTGACCGGAGATTGAAGCAGCTCGAAAAAGAAAACTCGAAAGACACGGAGCACAGGAAATTAGAAGAAAATACTAAAGTGGAGATGCGGGGTATCGATCCCCGTACCTTTCGCATGCTAAGCGAGCGCTCTACAATCTGAGCTACATCCCCATTTGATCATAAATAATAATTTTATTAATTTATAGATTTTCCCATTTGATCATAGTCCAACAATATGGTCCTCTATCGATTCACATACCTCTCGTATGCTAAGATAGCGTCTACCGTTTGAACTACATTCTCATTTGTTCATAACCCAACAATTGACTTGGTAAATTGATAGAATTAATACGGTTTTGGTAGATCCTTTAATTCATTCTTCACTCCTTATAATTTTTTTATATAAACAATAGCAACCCTACATAGCTTTTCTATAATATAACATGCATACCGTACACATACTCGTCGCTTTTCGAGCACAACATACATACCGTACACATACTTGTCCCATCTACTATATACTTTAATCATACTACTTTTTGGTTTACTCTCAAAATATCAATTCGACTCCATTACTAACCTACCTAATCCGTACAAATCCATAAAAATAGCTACAATGCAAGTAAAAGTCGTCAGCCCTTACATATTTTTTTCTTCCTGGCTCTCGCTTGTGACCAGTATCATTTTTTTTGGACGAAAAAGCTTTATAAAAGTTGGGATAAGTGTCATTCATTCACATTTCCGAAACGGACAACATCATATATCGCACATAAAGTCGTTGACTAATTGAGCCCATTAAAACTCCAAACGGAAAATCCTCAAATAATTTAATTAGGCCAGTCCAAAGCACAACCAATTGTCAAAAAAGACAGTTACTTACACTCCATGCACAGTTGTTGAAGGTCACATCCCTCCCCCACCCACCCCCCCCCCCCCCCCCACCCTCCCTGCATAATCAGTTGTCTCAATACACAGAATCCATCCATATATATCAACCATTCTTGAAAGATCTGGCTGAGTCACAAACTAGGCCGATCTTGTGTATCTCCCATGGCCCGTCGCAAGTTCTTGATGAAGAAGAAAAAGAAGGTTGGCTCTTACTGTAAGCAGAGAGATGGGATGGTGAAGAAGGCCAATGAGTTGTCTGAGCAATGTGGGGTTGACGTTGGCCTCATCATGTTCTCCCCCAAGGGAAAGTTGACGACTTTCGCCACCAAGGGGAGGATCGAGGATGTGTTCCTTCGTTACATTGAACGATCAGATGAAATCGAGAATCACGAGAATCTGTACCGTTCACTCAAGCAGCTGAGACATGAAGGTGAAATGCTGGAGAAACTGGATAGGATTGAGGTATATAATTAATGTTCATAAGATTTTTACTGGTTGTAACTGGTTTTTAAATGCTGAAACATCATTTGATTTGTCATTTTTCTACTGTGTTTTTGTTTTGTTTTTAATTAGGCTCTTGAGGAGGAACTTCAGGAGCTGAACAAACAGCAGAGCCAGAAGGAAGAACAGCTGAAGTAAGTAGGTTCTATTTCAGATAAGGTCCCTGCTAGCTCGGGCCGGTTTATAAACCGACCACATTCGGTCGGTTAATAAGAATTGTTTGAACAAAATTTCAAAACCTTAACCGATTAACCGTAATTGAATGTCCACCCTTAGGTCCTACAGGGGTAGCTCAAACCAGAATCAGTAGCTATATATCGGGTCCTTTTACGAGTAATCACGTGAATTAGTTAATTACAAATATCCCTACTTGGTTCAACATGACTCCATCAATTGATCAAGTCATACCGAGAGTAGATTCGATCGTAATACATATGGAACAAACGTTATATTCTCACTAAAAAGTACATTTTACGACGAATCTAGACTCGAAAAAGGAATGGACACGTGACGAGAAACGACTGTAATTCGGTTTTTTTGGTCAGGTGTTACAACTTGGATGTGCAGAAGATAAGGTCAATCAGTGAGGCCTTACTACACCAGCAGTTCCTCACCACTGCAATCCAGAATATCCAACGGCTGAAAGTAAGTACTAAGAATGGTTACTTACTTCATTATGATCATATCTGCTGTTAATTACACATCCTGCCACTTATTTTGTGCTTGATTCAGCTCCAGCAGAACCTCATCAGCCAGATGAAGCTTCGAAACCCGGAAACTCTCGAGGTAGAAACAAAACCGGAAAGGTGGAGTTGACCGAAATGTTGTTACAATCTTTCATTGTGACATCTCTCTTGTGTATCCAGGTGGCTGATTTGACACCAAAGGAATCCATTGAGAAACAGAGGAATCAAGCAGGGGATTATGGAGGAAGCAGTACAGGAGGGCCGCATTTGAGCCTTGAGTTCTTGACAAAGCAGCAGCACTGGAATCTCGGAACCGACCACTGAGTTTGAAACTTTGAATGTTGGTTTTGTAATTTTTGGTTTAATAAATGATTTCTCCGTTGCATCAAGTGACTCTCGCTGGAGTAATTAATCGAATGAAATTCGGAAACCGGGAAGACGACGGCGATGAAATTCAGGTTAAAACGACCGATGTTTCATAAAACAACGTGGTTTTCGGTGTTAGTCGGGTAGTCCGTAAGCTTGGATCGGGTTTAAGTGAGGTCCGAATTTAGGCCTGCCACAGATTAGTTTCGGCCCAATAGTTCTCGGCCTGCCCCGTTACTCCCACGCCTATTAAGACTTGGGCTTATCGGGTCCATTTGGTTATTTTCAGACGTTGTTTTGGCAACCGCGAGCTTTGAGGCAGACCCGACTACAAAGTGGCCCATAAAATTCAGGCCAGGCCAGCAACAACACGCACTTTCGGCCTTGAGCCTTAACAAGCTTTGACCCGACCCGGAAAAACCGCCGATCCGGAAAGTTTCACGCTTGCCGTCCATGCGCGCGGGATTTTGGCACGTGTTCTTCACTCCCTCGTAATAGCACGCACGTCCGTGAATTGCACTCGCCCGATTTTTCTCCAAGTTCTCAGTTTAGTTTACACGTCGAAACTCCCTGCTTCTTCCCCTCCGAGAAAAGATGAGCTCAACAAAATCCAGCGCCTCTGGTTATATTCATCCTTTGCGTCTCTCCGTCAAAACTTTCGAACCCCCCTTTTTCACTTTCCATACAGATTCATGCACCCATATCGACGCTCCTTGCAATTCAAAGCGCTATCTCTCTGCCTCTATACATTGCCAGTTCGCCACTCGGAACAATCTGAATGACATCAGCTCTGTTGTAATGCACATTTAACCTGGATGAAAAATGCCGCATTGAGGAGGAAGGGAAACGTTGATTGGAAAGTGGAGCAATCTTTTCCCCCCTTTGTGTGAACCATTTCCGTTATTGGGTCTGGCGTTAAATTGGCGTTACAGAATTTTTACGTTAGATTCGATGAGATGAGAAGGGTAGCTAGCGAATGGAGGCGACCTTGTTGTGGCTTTAGAGGAAAATGGGATCAGGAAGAGCCTGTTACATAACGGTATGTTTGATTCTGCTCTTGTCGGTGGCCGCCACTGGTTATGATTCTGGCAATCGAAATCCTCAGATGAAGGAAGGAATGGTAAGTGTTGTTCTTTTCACGCCTTATCTTTGTTCTTTCAACATGGGAAACTGAATGGGAAATGATTTTCCAGGCAGAAGAAGCATGGATTTACTGCAGGAAAGGGGTTGGCAAAGATACATTGAAAGATTGTGACTTGTCCAATCTACTGGAATCCACCAGTGAATTTGATTCATCCTTGTTAGCAAACAGAAGAATGCAGAATGCTGTCAGAGTTCTACCTCTTGGAGTGAAGAAGGAAATTATGCATTGCCTGAGAAAGAAAAAACAGATATCTGGTGATTTTGACAATGAAGGCAGCTCTGGAAGCTACTGGCTTATTGACTGTTTACATCTGGTTTTGGATTGGCCTATGACTGATGCACGATATCTGACTGGTTACTATGATGTCCAAACTTCGCTGAAGCTTCATCAGCGACGTGAGCTTGCCTCTGCGGATTCTGAGGACTCTGATTCGGACACTAGGGAGCGTAAGAAGCATAAAAAGAACGACGTTGAGAAGAAAACAATTATAGCCATTGTTGTAACAACAGTAGCAACCTTCGTGATCGTCGCAGTGCTGTTCTGCTGCTGGCTTCGGTTGAGGAATAGCGAAACGGAAATGAATTATATCGAAGGCAAAAGAGATGAGAGGCCTGTTATCCACTTAAGTGATTCTTGTGCGAGTAAGTAAGCCATCTCTGTTGCTGTTCTGTATTATGCATTTGCTATGAAATCTTACTTTCCTGTTTTGTTTGGATTTAGACACCTCGCTTGCTACTGCAAATATGGCAAGCTCGAGTACTAAGGATCCGAAGTGTAGTGGTACTGTGACTGAAGCTCCTGTAAGAAACCAGCAGCCTATTATCATGGAGGAAGGACAATCGTCTGAAACGAAACAGGATGCAGGAGATGAGGATGATGATGGTGATGATGAGATTTCACCTCTAAAGCCTCCTCCGGGAAGGCCAGAGCCTCCACCACCGGCCACCCCTCCACCACCACCACCACCTGTACCGCCGCCACCTCGTGCTGCTGCTGCTCCCCCACCACCGCCTCCAAAGCCACGTGCTCCACCTCCCCCGAAATCGAAGTTAAGGCCTTCACCACTGGGACCAAAGCGGGGTGATAACGATGATACAAATGATGCAGATGGTGATGAAGAATCTGAAGTTCCCAAGCCGAAGCTGAAACCTTTCTTTTGGGATAAGGTTCCGGCCAGTCCTAATCACTCCATGGTCTGGCATGAGATTAACGATGGATCATTCCAGTAAGTGTATACAAATCTTCAAATTCATCCAGGTTTCTGTATAAAGATCTTCAACCTTGGATCATTCTCAACTTTTGCCAGGTTTGACGAGGAGATGATAGAGTCATTATTTGGATACACAACGGCTAATAAGAATAAGAATGAGCGTAGGAGAGATTTGGCTGATGTTCCGTATGTTGGCATTATCGATCCTAGGAAGGCTCAAAATCTGTCTATACTTCTGAGAGCACTGAATGTGACTACTGAAGAAGTTCTTGATGCTCTGCGAGAAGGTACCTTGCTGCATCATTTTGATGAATTGTCACTGAATACATCTTAAGAGTCCATTGAATGTGTAAAGTACCTTGCCGCTTGCTTTCCATCTAGAACGGTACAAATTCCTTACCTGTCCGTGTAAAAACGCTGTTACAGCTAACGAGCTTCCAGTGGAGCTTCTCCAAACTCTGCTGAAGATGGCACCAACAACAGACGAGGAATTGAAGCTGAGGTTGTTTGCTGGTGAAATCAGTCAGCTTGGGCCTGCAGAACGTTTCCTGAAAGCGTTAGTGGAAGTTCCGTCCGCCTTCAAGAGAATCGAATCGCTTCTGTTTATGAGTTCCCTTCAGGAAGAAGTCACCACTCTCAAAGAAGCCTTTGCAACTCTTGAGGCGAGTGAAAGGATGAATGAAATATTTCCATTCTGTTAACTGAATATAACTAGTTATTTTTTTTAGTAAGCGTTTTTCAACTCATATTATACTCTCTATTCAAAATGCAAGATCGCTAGCAACAAACTCAGAAACAGCAGGCTGTTCCTGAAACTATTGGAAGCAGTTCTCAAAACCGGCAACCGGATGAACGATGGTACGTACCGCGGTCGCGCGTTAGCATTCAAGCTCGACACGCTCTTAAAGCTCTCCGATGTGAAGGGGACAGACGGTAAGACAACCCTACTGCACTTTGTTGTCTTAGAAATCATCCGTTCGGAAGGCATACGCGCTGTCCGATCAGCAAAGGAAGACGCAACTGCAAGCGCTGCCTCCAGCGTAATCTCAGACGATTTCAGCGAAGACCCCGATGATCATACAGCAGAGGAGCACTACTGCAACCTCGGCCTCCAAGTGGTTTCGAGCTTAAGCAGCGAATTCGAAGAAGTGAAGAACGCAGCACTGCTAGACGGTGACATGCTGTCATCCACACTGTCCAAACTCAGGCAGTCCTTCACAAAGGCCAAAGGCTTTGTAGAGTCCGACATGAAGAGCGACGAAGAGAGCGAGTTCTACAGCTCCTTCGTGGCGTTCATGGACCGAGCAGACTCCGACATCTCCTGGCTTTCGGAGGAAGAGAAGAGGATAACGGCTCTGGTGAAGAGCACGGCGGATTACTTCCATGGCAAGTCAGGTAAAGAAGAAGGGCTTCGGCTCTTCATCATCGTTCGTAGCTTCTTGACGATGCTTGACAAGGCCTGCAAAGAAGTTCAAGATGCCAGAGCGAAGAAACAGATTGCTCTGGTGAAAGTACCTGAAAAGAAAGAACACTACTCTCCAAGTGAAGCTTCGAGTTCGGCAATAAACCAGCAGTTTCAGCAGCAGCCTGAGAATCATCATTGTCTTAAGCGGTTATTTCCAGCCATTGCTGAAAGACAGGATGATTCCTTTAGCTCAGATGATGAAGAATTAGTCGTCCCTCTCTGATCAACCTCTTCTTTGTTTAGCTTTTAACCAGGTAGATGCATAACTATATACTAATTCTTCGGTTGTATATTTAGCAAGTTAGAGGAGGAAAGATCACAATTTTGGTAGATCCCATTATAGTTTTTCAGAAAAAGATTACAGCTTTGAAGGTTTCCCAACAAGAAAATGTATACTTGATGATTGAATAATAATCCAACATAATGGTTTTTAGTAGGGTGGATGGTTTGTGAAGTGGTTCGTTCGGTTTGGACCGGTTAAATCGATTCAAATACTAACCCATTGAGATTACTAATTACACCAGTTTTTGTCTACTTGTCATCATCATCACTAGCAGCAGCAGTTGCAGTGATGTAATAAGCAACAGAAAAGAGGGCATGAACGAAGCACAAGATCCCTCCAATGGAGAAGAAATGGTGTTTTGTGAACCCACAGGAAGCTCTTGACTTGTTGTTTGACAGTGTCCCAATTACCACCATCGCCAATGTCATTGCCAATACAATCCTGCCACATCATTGACCCAAAATCGATATGATCAATAACCCCATCGTGAAAAACCGAATTCACAACTATCATATGATTACTATCTCGTATTGTTACGGCAACAAAGTACTAAGTAGTTGAACATTTCAATTGTGAGCCGAATTATATATTTATAAAAGAAGAACATGACTCGTTATTAAATGAATTGTGTTTGGTTCTCTTATAAAGATTTTATTTTGATTTTATTAGGACTTTATTTTGAGTTTATTAAAATTTTATTTTGAGTTTACAATGAGCTTTATTTTGAGCTCACATATTACCCTTTATGGGTTCTCGTGGTATTTTCCATTCTTCAATTGAAATGCCTTAAATTATCTCATACTTTTATTTTGCTAATACGTTTCCTATAACAGAAAAAAAGTTCATCAATCTCCACTTATTCTCTAAAACTTTCTACAACATCGTATAGACAATTCTAATAATAATAAGTTGTGATCAGTGGTTAACCAGATACCACATTCTCGAGTTAACGGTGTAAATATGTAATTGTGGTTAGAAAATGCAATAGCCGGTTACAAATAACTAGTTTAATTAACATCTAAACGACCATTGTAAGGCGTAGGAGTGGATATTTGGTTAGAATTAATAGTTAAAACCAATCAACCAATTTATTTTGGTCGGTTAAACGATAAATATGAAAAAATTAGGTCGGTCAATAAATTAAAGCTTTAAGATATTCTTTTAACAAATTTCCTTCATATTTATATCTATTTTAAACAGAAATCGACCTTAACGGGCCTACTTTGATCAATTAGTTAATGGTTAATTATCGAGCATGTAATCGGTTAAAATTCTTAGTTAACCGACTTACTAAGCTGTTACTAGTTTAACCACAACTGCACCGATTTCGAAGGAACCAAATCCGAAAGAGATTCAAGAATGTGTACCAAGTGAGGAAGAAGCAAGCTACAGAGAGCTGCCTGTGAGGTGAAGCCCTGTGGAGCTCCTCTTGGGAGCAGATGCAGAGGCAGCCACTAAGCAAGTTGGCTATGGCATGTGCAAGAACAAGGAGTCCGGCTGCCGCTAGCCCGAGCTCGAATGCTGCATTGCTCGGTTCCCGGCACTCGAATATCCACATCCTCAGGTGCTTAACCTGGACACGACACCCCAAAATGTTACTTCTTTGGTCATCACTCATAACTAGTTATAATGTTCATATGTACCTTGTTTTGTGATTCTTCAGCTTGGAAGGCTAGGATTCCGGCCCCGATGTCCATGGCTACGATCAAGATGCAGATGAAGATGCCTACTGTTTTCCCCATAATTTGTCAATGGAAAAAGAGTTGTTTTTTTACTAGAGGAAGGTGGAAGAAATTTCACTAGTGATGGGAGTAAAGTGAAAGAATTGAGAGAAGAGAGAGATAATAATGATGGTGGGCGATGAGGAGCTTGAGGATAGCTTGAAAAGTAGGTAGTGTGACTATCGAAGAAACTTTATGATTTTCTCTATTTACGACGGTATAACTAGAATGATCGGAAATTTTAGGTAAAATTTTAAGTTTAGGGTGAATTTTAAAACATGATAAACGAGACACGAAGCATAATGTTAGTTTTGACAATTTTACATAGGATTTCGTCAATCTAGAGCCAAGAGACTCTAAAGAGTGAGCCGGATTCGTCATTTTCTGTTTGTATCACCTTTTCTCCCCTTATTATTGACACTCCACTTTCTAATTTGTGTTTGTGGATTAACTACCTTTTTAGTGTTTGTTTTTGTTCCCATGGTTAGAAACTGTGTCGGACTTGAATCATTGGTTGCTAGCGGTATACGGTACAATGCTTAAAACTGTTACAAAACTCATAGTCCCGGAATTTTATCGTCATTGTATGAGACCATGCTGATGACTGGTTCACTATCGAACCAAACCGGTTTCTATCACTGATATCTGCAGCTAGTAGAAAGTCTGGTAAAGCTTCAGCTGGGAATCTGGAATGACCCCACAGTTTTGACAATTTTGTCAAAAGTTGGTCGGCATCGTTCAGGATCATAATATCCAATGATGACAGACAGCCAAAACCCTGACAATCCGTCCCTACGAAGAAAAATTGATGGCATGTTCCCACGGTGCACATTGCAACATTTCGGAGCTCGTGCAGCCTTTCGAGATATGGGTACTTATCGTCAATAGCAATAACTTAAATCACTCATCGAGAACGATGACGGTTCTTGACGCAACTCAATTGGTCTTTCTGCAGTGGCATTATATCCAGGGAACATGGCCAGTTTGTCGCCTAAAAGTAATGAAGAGTCCCAGTGTACGATAAAGTTTGAAAATTACTGCATCTTTTTTATGAATGATGATGGCACACTATGGTACAATGAACTACTTTTTTAATTCCCTTTCTCAATCCTTCTACAAAAGTGCTGTAACAGATGAATTACTCTGAATGAATTACAAAAGAACCGAACCTCAAATAATCGATTATAACAATTAGAAACCAGAGAGATTTACAAACAGAGAAAAGCTATACACAAGAATCGGGATCGTCGGAGATTGAAGAAACCCAGAAAGCTGCTGCTGCTGATGCTGATGAAGGGAAGGGACAACTTATGTGCTTTCATCTGGAATGGAACTGACTTAAGTCCCTAAACTACAATGGTTGGGTGGTGGGTAAGTAAGTTGGCCAAACGAACCATTCCAGATCAAAAATCGAGACATGAACAAACTAAGGTGAGACTTCTAAGGGTTGGGCTTGCAGCTTTCTTTGTTTCCTTCTTTTCTCCATGATTGCCTAAGAAAAAGATTAATCACCTATCCCACATTGCCTGGAAGACCGTCGGTCTATGCTTCAGCCAATGCAGCATCTCCCTGTCTAGATGCGTGTTGTTTACAATGGCATCGAACATCGGGCTCCCGAATGCTTTCGGGCTGCTCTCAAACGACCATATCTGGTCCCTTGGCCATGGCTTCTGCGTGTACTTGTCCTGCAAAACAAATGACGATCAAAGATGCATCAGATCATTAAATTGTGGATAATGTTAGGGATGAAGGTAATAGAGTGTGTAAAGACTCACCATCCGTTCGAGCATTAATTTGAGATTCTTGGGGCCGTAGACGCGTTGCTGTTTTAGCTTCTGGGGCTTGGCGTAGAAGGAAGCTACGTCGGGTAAAGACAAACAACCCTTGGTTGCTTTAGCAAGGGTAGCATCAGGGTCCGTATTCGTCTGTACGTGCCAAAAAATCAGCTGTCCTATACAGTAGTTCTCGCCATAGACCTTACGATACTCGTGGATGCCATCGCCCAACTTTGCAGCACACTCAGGACCCAAGTCGAGCGGACTAATGTGCACTGGAGGAGACGTAAATGCAGCGTATTCCTGAGGAGAGACGAAGGAAATAGATTAACAACAATAATGGTACCAGAACAATAGCTGAAGAATAACTTTCAGAGCAGAAGAAGCTTACCCGAATTCTGAAAAAGCACTTCGTATAAGCATAAATGTGAATCAAGTCGGCCGCAGCATCATGCCGACACCTATATGTACATGGAAGATTCCGAACCTCGTCTCTCAACCTTGACAAGGAAGAGCAAAGGTAAGTATTATCAGTTCCAAAAAGATCAACAAAAAATCAGAGACGAGGTAAGACAAGTACAGAGAAAGGTAAGTTATGCTCACCATAACAATGCTTTATGAAGCTCTTTCTGCACATTAGTGGAATCCGTTGGATCGTGCGCTCGAATCTTGATCTTGAGATCATTTAGATTGTCGGAATCCATATGGGAAGCCATGCACTGAAGTAGTTCCTCGACAAGTGATCCCTCTCCTTTCCATAAGACAGAAACAGTTTCTTCTGGAGAAAGCCTCTCTAATGGTGGCGGAGCTTTCTTTGGGTCACCAAATATGCATCTCATTACATACCTCACCTTGTCCAGAGTGACCGCCAAATTCTGAAGCCTCTGGTTATAAACACCTTCGGCCTAAATTCAGAAGATAAAACAAATGGATGAGCATTCAATATATATATATATATGCATAAGCACAAGGTCTTTAGCTAACAGTTCACGGAATTACCTGAACTTCAGCATCACTTCTCTCAACATCCAGGCAGATTTCTGAAGAGTATTTCTTTTTCTCTTCCAGGTTATGCTTTAGGATTTCTTCAGGCAGCTTTGTCCTCTCAAGGTTTATGAATCTCACCTTTACAAAAGAAGAAGTGTCAAGAAAAAAGAACAAAACTTTACCACCAGCGAAGAATAAAAAGTTATCAAGGTCAGGAGACACACCAGACGAGCTGAATATGCAACCACCCAGTCCGGCAATCCACCAAGCAGACAGCTACCCAAACCAGCCCTCCCCAAGTCGAGATAATCTTCCTCGGATACAAAATTCGCTTCACAAGCTTCCAGCATCAATTGATGTCTATCCAATACTCCATGCCACTGTTTCAGCACCTGCAAGAATAATACACAGTCCGTTTAAAGAGGGGAGAGGGCGACATAAGGGATACAGAAGGTACAGAGCTTTGCGGCAATTGGAAAGAAGACCAATAAGAAATGCCCTGCAAATCCATACCTTCTGGAAAGCCCCTTCGCCTGTCAGATTTAAGTAGCTCCCACGGCAAACTTGACTTCCACACAGACAAACTGATGCTTCATACTCTTCTTTACTCTGCAGTACAAACGAATCAGTAATGTTATAACATATATTAACTGGATGTTAAGAGTAACAGAACTGTAAAACACAATGCACGCACTTCTGTCACGGAATTGTAGTCAAATGTGATTTCCTCGCCATTTTGGATTTCACGAACCGTGTAAATACCAATCTGATACTTGCCATCTACAGCTGTGACTCTGCATTCAGGAAATCACACAAGTAAATACCCGTCATGGAACTATGAGAAGGCATAAAACCAGTCACAAGTACTATTTTGTTTGCAAGCTCAAATTTCGTTAAAGCTAACAACAGAAATACAAGCGTAATAACAATGTACTCACTTTGCTTCACAGTTGGGTCTGCAAGAATGACATATCCGACTAGCATAGTTCGCTTTATGCATGGCATCGACAACCACCAGATCATACCCATCTGCATCACCCTGTAAAATAACAAAAGAGCAGTTCCAATGTTCAATAATATAACAAGAATATCATCCGATAATGCAATAGGAAATAAGAAGTTTCACCAAGCTACCTTTGGCCTCTCAAGATAGATGTTGTAAAATTCTGGAGCCGGATCTTTACTGTCTTTCTGCAAATTCCGAATGCCATCTTGCTTTTCGAACCATTTCCAAGCAGGATAAACCTGTTTCATTGCATATGTTATACTTTGAAAATTCAAAGGTGACTTGATGCAACACTACTTAAAACAAAGGCATCACAGCTGCACGTGTTGTTTTTTCACAGAAAATATGAAATTAACAATCATGGTAAAATTCTACAAGAGGAATACCTCTCCCAAGAATTCAACAACAAAGTCCTCTTCTCCGAAGCCACCATCTTTGTTGCAAACGACACCCAGCCCCTGGAAAACATATATATTAATGGTGATGGTTATAGAGAAAAAGATCGAGCAAGGCGCTTGTATTTTAAAAATCATAAAATAAATCATACCTTTCTGTAAGCAACATATTTGTCGTCAGGACGACTATCTATGGCCTTCATGATGCACCGACACATTCTCATTGTTCGCATGTTGCAGTCTTCGTCAGCGGACTTCATAATCTCTTCAATAACAGGCTTCAAAGGGTAAATCATGGGAGTGTTCCCAGCACCAGTGAAGTGCCTGACTTGCTTATTAAGGGTTTGGAGGAGCACATCTTCAATAAACACATGCTTATCCTGCAGAGACCGGTCCATTTCCTCCGGCATGGAATCAAGTATGAGATTATGAGTATAGGGATCTAGCCCATAAACTTCTTGTTCGATAACTTCATCTCCAAGCTGTTTTCTAGGCTTAAAGTCCTTCACTTCAGGAAGCTCCATGTCCAACTCCTCCTTACCACTTTTCTGAGCTTCAAGCTTCTCGGCATAGTCATCCGGCAAGGAGACACACATCTTTCGTTGTACATCATCCTCATCTGCGACGGTTACATACCTATCTATGACTTCGTATTTCCTGGTCACAGGAGGAACCAAACTAGCTTTTGTCATGCGAGCACCCCACTCTCGCTCATCAACAACAGCATAGGAACTCTCCTCTTCCATGAAAAATCCAGCTCTGATATTCCCATCTCGGCCTCCTGACTGAAACTCCAGGTCACTTTCAGCATCTGACGAAGTACTCTCACTGTAATACTTGCCGTCACCAGATGACTTATCAAAATCGTCAGAAGTTTCACTTCCAGAATCCATAGATTTTCTGTTCAATTTGGAAAGCCGTCTCTTGATTTCTCTATCAGATACATATTCCCCATAGTTGAGACTGTCATTTGCTGAAGGAGTCCCATTATTCCTGCCAGCATACTTTCTTTCAGTGAGCAACTGCTTCTTTTTGTTGTATCCCGAGCTCAAACCAGCAGACAAGTCATGTTTCCATGATTTCATGAGTTCTTCTCGCTTAGAATTATCCTCCAAACGTGAGGCAAGTTGAAGAAACAGAGTTATAATGCGATTCATATTCCCAGCACCACGATTCTTTGCCCTGCATACACAAACAAATTAATTTATTATTAGTTTAAATCTCACCGCAAAGTATATACTTGTAGAACGAGCAACACATGCAAGAGAGGTAATCTCACTGTCATTTAAACTTGGAGTAATTACAGTGAGTGGGCAAGATTTTTAAAGCAATGTCAAATGAAAGTCCAAGCGAGTTAAACACAGTTAAGGTACTTTAGCAATAAAAAAGAAAAAGCAAGAGGGCCTTTGTTGTGAATGATTAGAGATCACAGTGCCAAAAGCCACAGTACTCACATGACCTTATATCAAAGCACCCATTAAGGATAATACTTACTTTATAGCATCCCTGCACATTCGACTAATATCCTCCTTAACAGACTTCAATCCACGTCCAATGTAATAACCATTATCCATGCGATCTTCAATTTCTGCTACCTAAATTTCAAATGAGAGGGAGAAAAGCACATAAGTAACATGCAGAAATAACTAAAGACGGATATCTCACCCAGGGAGCTATGGAGGTACCTTGGGAATGAAGAAGTCAAAGGTATTCTCCTTCATGATGTCCTTCAAGCCCACAGCAATAAAGCCTTCCATTCTCATATAGGAACTTTCAGATTTCTTGATACCCCATCGCCTCATACGTGCATCCCTTGATGCTATGGATGATGACCTTCTAGCATCAAACACTTTGGAGCGTTTATATAAACTACGATGGAACAATTGTGTGGCAGAATCTCTCTTAGTCACGCTGGCAAAATATTCCTTCAGTTCTCCAAAATCATCACCATCACCACCCAGGCCCCTAGTTTTATATGATGATGAAGGTTTCTCACTGATCGGTTTATAACTCTTCACTTTAGAGTACAGCTCCTCAGAGGTTTTCAAGCCAGATGGATTTCGACTCTTGATCCAGTTCACATGTGGAAACTGAAGAGCCAAGTCAGAGAGTTGACTACAGCCTCTAATATCTATGTAAGATAAACATGGAAAGGCACGAATAATTTCCTCAAGACAGCTGCAAGTTATCTTTGTGCAGCCAGCCAGCACCAACGAATTCACCTTTTCCTTCTGGTAACCACTCTGAAAAACACAAGAAACCACATCTTTAGTAAGAACAGAAAGTAAGCATTAATGTTAACCAAACAAACAGAACTTACCACAAAATTGCGGATCACCATATCAGTACAGTTGGGACCAAGAGACGACAGATCAATCTGTTTTGATATACCCTTGTAGAAACTGACAGCAGATCTCCAATGCTTACAAGTTAAAGAAGCAATGGCAAGAGACTTTATGTCAGATCTTAACAAGTGAAACATTCGAGCCAAAATATGTCCATCCAGTAAACCCCAGCCTCCTATATTTGTCTCCGAAGAAGCACTTCTTCCAGCATCCCAATTGAAAGTTGCATCACCACACAGCTCCTCAAAAGTGCTTTTATCCTTTGGAATGGGCAAGTCTTCCTGACCATAATTATCCTCATCACTTCCATCTATCTGCATCCTCGCTCTTTTTCCAGCAGGTATATCTATATCTGCAGTACCAAAAGGTAAATTCATCATCCAATTCCTTGCATCAATTATAACTTCATCATTGCATGACTAACTTAAACTAAAGTAATCAGAAACATTTATCAAGTGAAAGCAAAATATCACAGAAAATAAACAAGCAATATCCATACCAGTGTTCCAGTTGATATGTTTGTCAATCTCTTTCTTAGGCTGCTTTGCACTGATCCATGGATCTAAAACCTCATTTATAGCAGCAGCAAACTCCCTACTCTTGAATGATTTCATAACTAACTCGTGCAACTTCCCACGGGTATAGCCAATGAACTGCGGGTGTAGGCCATGAAACAGACTGTAATGTTTGCCGCTTTCAGAATTTCCATCACTAGGGATAACATCCATTGTACTATCAGCTTGTCCACTATGCTTCGCCCTTCCTCTGGCATTAGCTTCAGAAATCCTGCCAGCAGAGCTAACTGGAACCCACACCCTATCATACTTTCTGTACACACTGCTGTGCTTCGGTATGATCCCTTGATCAGCCAAGGACTGAAGCTTTGAAATTGAGAATGGTCCTCGCTCATGGCCAGCACCATCAAGATAGTACCAGTCCCCGAATTTCAATTGTAGATCATCCACTGAGCAAATCTTGTCTTTTGGTCTGATAATGGATGCAGTGGATTTCCAAGAGTGATGGGTATCTTGTTCACTAACAGCTTTGGATTGAGAATCTGTGTCAGAAGGTGAAATCCTTGACTCACTAGTTGTAGTTTGCATCCTAGAAGACCTTGAAAGATATCTGTCTTTAGCTCTAGGTTTTTTGTGTTCAGAAACAATTGAACCGTGATCATTAACTACACATGCATTAATCCTGACCACAGGTAGGGCAGTTCCCGGCACTCCCCTTACAACATGAGGCTTAGCAGGATTTGATCTGTTGGCACCAGCACTTCCATTCTTCTCGTCTTGACTGGAAAACGCCCAAGGAGGAAGTTCAAGCTTTCTGCTATGGGATGGATAATACAGATCCTCTTTTCTTTGCCATCTAGGGTCCTCTAAATCAGATCTTGGCATCAGGCACAATGGAAAACCATCATTAAGGACCATTTTTCTTCTAGAAAATCTATCAACACCCTCATCATTCCTAATCCAGTCACCCCCCTTGCAAGACCATCGTCCAGAAAACCAGTCAGCTGGGTCAGCAGAAGATTCAAAACCGTTATCTTTCTCGTGTATAAAACTTGATCTCATTTCAACAGCTTCGATCAGCTTCGTTTCTAAAGCTTGTGATGTGTCATCTCTTTGATTATGAGGAGAAGTTTCATGCTGACTATAACCTGCAATAAAGCCAGAAGAATGAATGAGTTAAAAAAGAGACAAAATCCATGTAATATATAAAAGAAATAGATTTAATCAAGAAAGACAGGCGATGCCTAAGGATTATAGCAGAACAAACGCATACCTTTTGCCCATTCATCCCACTGTACTTGCGAGAATGTTGTATGCAAAATCTCTGAAGTTCAGAAAGAGAACAAAAGTGAATGGATATATTGAGTAAGATATTCTCTGAAATGTGTAGAAGAAATGCAAAGAAGAAAGATAGACAAAATACCTCCAATAGTCTCAAGTTCCCTGCCTGGAATAAGGGAAACACCGTCCACCAAGTTCTTCACCCTCTCATCAATATGGAGATCAGATGAATAGACATCGGGGCATTTCTGCGGCTCTGCTAAATTTATGGGCACTTCTTCACCATCACGAGAAACAGAAAGTCCATCCCCACCATCCGTCAAAACATTACCAGGTGCTTCAGGAGGACTAACAAGCTGAGTAATTGACTCAGACACAATGGAAGTGGAATTGGCTGTTTCTTTTGGAGAAACTGCCTTTTCAACAGTCATCCACCTATCGCTATCCAAATGCTTAATCAAGTGATCTGAGACAAGAACTCCTTCATCCACAAGCCCCTTAAGGTCCGACAACTTCGCAGGCCCACGTTCAACACCAAAGTAGTCAAGGTAGAACCACTTCCCAGTTGACGAATCAGCTACAACTGGGGCATGAGGCGGAGTGTCACATATATCCATATCCTCCTCCATAGACTGCAGTTCTTCTAGGAATGGTGCTTCAGCCAAAGGAGAGTCTTTGCTATCTATTTTAGGACACTCGAGCTTCTCTGCTTTTCGGGTCTCACAATCTGCATTTTTCAGACCTAGTCCATCAGATATTAGTGTACTGCTTCTTTCTTCATCCTCTTTGGCTGTGAACTGTGTATCTCTTACATTTGCATCCCTTTGGCCGAGTCTATCCTCCTGCCCTTTGTCCCCAGAATTTCGTTTGTCACTTCCTCCACTTTTCCGACTCGTTTCCTTGGGGGTATTAAGCTTACCTCGACCGAGCGGAGACTTCTCCAGGCGGTTTGGTGTTTGATCCCTGCGCTCATGGTTGCGAGATCTATCTTGAGGGGACCGCTCTGTATAACTAGGGGTCCTGCTTCGGCGTTCATGATGGCGGCTGCGCTCATGTGGGGATTTCTCACGTAAATTCTGAGATCTCTCACGTACAAAAGGGGACTTCTCACGAGCATGAGGAGATCGTTCTCGTCCATGTGGCGACTTTTCTCGACCGTAAGAAGATCTATCACGTCCATGGGAAACCCTTTCTTTACCATGCGGAGATTGGTCACGGTGTGTTGGACTCCGTTCTCTGTTGTGATCATAACGGCTTCGATTTCGTGGGGACCGCTCCGGCTGCTGCCTTTCAAAAACCACTTTGGATGACAGAGTAGGCTCATGATACCTTGCGGAATACTTGTTTGCTGATGAAGGAGTTCTAACATATCTCTCCGCAGAGTGACGAGAATGGTGATCAGAATTAGAAGAACGAGAACTGTCGTCAGAAAGCCTCCTACTTTTTGAACCAGCGTAATCCCCATAATCTGCATGATGCTTCCTGTCATTATTATCAGAATCTGTGCCATGCCTCTTCAACCTGTTAGCAGAAGTGGAGTGCTCTCTCACGTGATTATTCTTACCATTAATATACTCGCCACTTTTATAAGAGCCTTCGTCATCCACTATCTTTGAGCTGATCCTTATACCTCCCCTCTCTTGACCATTCTCCCACCTCAAAGAACCTTTGGCATGCTGCTGAGAATTACCGCCTCGACATCCATCTTTCCGAACGTAACTTTCTTCAGCTTGATACCTTCCAGAAGGCGGCGTCCGATCTTTAGAAGAAGAAGAATCATATTTCCCACGGGACTTGCTATAACTGTATTCTTCCTTACCCTGATGCCACCTGTTAGGAATGAATTCTCCCTTCTCGACTTCATCTCTGGAAAATTCCCATTGGCGCCATTTACCCGAAACGTTCTGATGCTGTCCCTTGTCAACCTCCCCTCTTCTCATCCACTTATCCCCAGCAATCTCCTCCTTCTCGATCTCACTTCTCCTCTGCGGAACAACAAACTCTCCCTTTTCAACTTCAACCCTGGATGGTGGCCACTTCAAAGTGCCCAATTCACCTTCTTCAACTTCTTCCTTGCCATTCTGCACCTTGCTGTCAACGTTCTCACCTTCCTTTCCAGGTGTCACCAAGTCACTCTTCCCGTCAACTCCTCCAGTGCTCTTCGTTGTCTCAGCTGCTGCTGCTGCTGCCTTGAGACTCTCCGCTTCCTTCTTCTTCCGCAATTCACTCACAGGCACCCTCCTGATGACCTTCTTAACCGTGATTATCTTCCTCAGTATCTTCTTCGGCTTTGTTGTTGTTGTTTTCCCATTACTGACAGTTGTCAACGTTGTGGCGGTAGCAGCTGCAGCACTAGCAGCGACTACGTCCTTTTTCTCATCAATGGTACCCGTTGGCGTCATTGTACCATTGCTGACTAGTTTGTTCCCGTTGGTGACTAAAGTAGCAGTAGAATCAGAAATAGGGGTAGAAGTAGAAGTAGAAGTAGAACTCGTTGTAGTAGTAGTAGTATTGTTAACTCCAGTGCAATGCGTGTTCTCCTGAACTGGAAACCTCTCCATGATGATGCTGTTACTATGCTGCTGAAATGGCATGCATGCGACACCTCCATCGCCCATGGAAATCCCACCTGAAGAACAATTCGCTCCAAACCCTAATTCCCCCTTCCCCCGGGGCTGTCGATGCTCATGCTGTGCACAAATTCCCTTCCCAAATCCCGTTCCGTCCCTTCCTTCCTTCTCCACCAACAAATTCAACGCTCCTTCCCCTCTAAACAAATCTGCAAACACATACGAAGAAGAAGAACAACAACAACAAATCAATACAAAACACAATGTTAAACTGTATCGGAAGAGCGGAAACTGGATAATCACAACCCAATTGAAAACCAAGCTGCAATCAGTCCAGCTCCCCCCCCCCCCCCTCCCCACCGCAAACCTCTAGGGTTTCCGAATGAGAGAAAAGGAAGTACACAACAGAGAAGGATGGAGGAATTAAATTACCAGGAGGAATCCTCGAGAGCTTGGAAAAGCACGGCAGATCGGAAACCCTCGTTGAGAGTTCTTCTTGAATTCGCAGAGAGAAAGAGAGAGACTTGCGTTTGAAACACAGATCGAACTCTGAGAAAACTGAAAGCCCACAAAAAATTTTCCTTCTTCCTTTGTTAAATAGTTTGTTTTGTTGAGCTTATTGACATCTCTTGTTCTTCATCTTCGTTGTTGTGGCTTTCGGAAACGAAAACCTTCGCTTTGTAATTTTCTTTTTTACCTTTCTTTTTTGGAGTTTAATCCCTATTCTTTTTTCCGTGGGGGGTTTTCACTTTTCTTTTTAATTAAATTCCGATGGGTCCAGGGAGGAAGTGGAATGACTAGATTACCCCCGCGTTTTGGGCTCAGCTGGGTTCTCCCGCCCGCCCCCTAAACTTGAGCGGGAGGAATGGAAGATTCCTAGTGTGGCGCATTCAGTATTACAAACATCTTTTCTCATCATTCGGTCCATCCACCTATATTGGCGTCTTCTGACATATTAATATAACGTTTGTTAATAATTATAATGATTTAAATACATATTTATATATGTCATGTACAGATCATTTAACCTATTTTGTTAAAAATAAATTTATTATCATAGATCATTAGATCGTTTCAACGTGATCTATTAACGGTATAGATTGAGTAGTCGGTTTGTTAAGTATGTGTAAGGATGTCAAGTGTAACTCTTGTTATGATTATGCATTTGATTAAGTTTGTAAATATCTCATCTCAAAATACGATTACTCATACCGATTCATCGATCTATATTGTCGTCTTGTGATATACTCATTAATGACATATATGTCAGTATTTATATTGAGTTAAATGCATATTTACACGGATTATATATAAATCGTTTGCCCTATCTCATTAATGATAAATTTATTATCATAAATCATCTCACTGAGATCCACTGACAACATAAAAATAGTTTGTGTTGTTAGTTATGTGTAAGAATGTTATTCGGCTTGTTAGGTATGTGTAAGATGTTAAGTATAACAGTTAGTAATATTATCCATTTGATATGAAAACTGGCTAAGTAAGGTAAAACACAAGTTTATGACATATTTCATCTCAAAATTTGATAACTTATATTAATTCATTAATTTATAATGTGGTATTGTGATATGCTCACTAATATCATGTCTGTCAAATTTTATAGTAACTAAAATGCATATTTACACACATGTTATATACAAATTGTTTATTCTATCTTATTAAAGATAAATTTAATCTCAATGAAATCTATTAACAACATAAAAAGGGTAAGCGGGCTTGTAAAATATATGTAAGGATGTCAAGCATGTGTATATAGAACAAACGGTTTACTAAATATTTTAGTAAAATTTATTAAAGATAAATTTATTATCATAAATCCTTTTTATTGACATCGTATATAGACCAAACGATTTGCTAAACATATATAAAGATGGTAAGGGTAATTACCGCTATGATTATCCATTAATCCGAAAACGGGCCAAGTAGAGTAAAATTAGTGGATATTTTTAAAATATGAGTAAATATGTAAATCGTGAAATTATATGATGGACTCCACGAATTTGAAACAGAACCATCACCGAGTCTGAATGTGGGTTGGGCCTCAAAAGGAAAAAACAAGCCCAAGTCTCAACGTACCATTACGTGATGGGCCCAACTTTGGATCACGGGCCAACTCCCATGACAATCCAAACCGAACGTTCGAAGTGTTCACCACGATTTCCGACACGCGCTCGTTTTATATCAACAAAAACTTCTCAAAATTACACTCTCTCCGTCTCCCTCTCTCTCTCTTACTTGCCTTTCTCCCTCTTTAACCAAAGCATAACGCAATCAGCTTCGGTCGAGAGAGAAGAGGAAAGGGAGAAGAAGAGGAAGCAATTCGTAGCTGTCGAGAAGGAGAATCCCAAAACCGATTGCAGCGTCGGCCTACCGGATTCCGGTCACCGGAAGGGGGCTTCACAATGTCGAAGAAGAAAGTTTCCTCGACTATGTCCTTGAAGGACTTCCACGGCGGCTCGATTCCTTCTGATCTTCCTTTGCCCTCTGCTCCCGGAGTGTAAGTTCTCCCCCCACCAACTCTCCTCTCTCTTTTCTGTCTACATCGTATTTTCAAATTTCAGCTCTGAATGTTTCCACGATTCGATAGCTTGGATCAGATGAAAGAAAATAAAAAATACAGTTAGGTTTCAGCTGTTCGAGGCGTTTGCGTTGCATCGGACTAGCAATCGCGTTGTATTGTTCATTGGTGTGAAATTCGTTACTGTATTTGCAATACTTTTGGTCATCGAAATCTGTAACTAGATCTTTAGGGCATACGGGATACGGCGTACTTTGATTCTTTGTGCCTCGGTAGATTTAAAATTTCAAATTATGTTTCATCTTTCCGCTTGTGCTTATCTGTGTAGTCGTGGTGGTCGATAGCTTTAGAGTTTAATCTCATCATTTTCTCAGTGTTTGTGGTATTAGTGTATTTAAAATGTGGCAAGCTGTAATTACCTTGCTGATTGGATTGACTATATGCAGCGTGGCAAGACCTGGTTCAGAACGTAATCCATCCACAGCTTGGGGAAATAATTTGATGAGGACGGATCTCCGACCGAGGCCAAAGTCGTCTGGAGCATCTCGTGGATTCGATGAGAAAGCGTCGCTTCTCTCTCACCCTTCTCCTATAGGCCGAAACTTTGACGAGGATGAGCGCAAGCCATTAGATGGATCATCTGCTCCACGCCGAACCATTAGCGACGAGAGCATTCAGAGGTCTGCTGTAGTTCAGCAGGAAGTGAAGCTGGACTATGCTTCTTCAGTGAGGCTTCAGGATCGACCATTGTCAAGTCCAGGGATCCAGTCTTCTAGTCTGGGAACTGGTCCGACTGGATTAAGAACCGGGGCTGGATCTTCTGGTAATGGTCAGGGTGTCAACAGTTTAAAGGGTTCAAGTGTTTACAGTAGCCAGGAAGTGAACAACAATCCGCCGAATGCGTGGGGTCTGAAAAAAGATGTCAATCCCAATGCCAATGAGTTCAGTGCTCCATCACCGTTGGGGTCAAGTTCTGTCTCCAAAATAGCTCAAGCAAGTGCCATTGACAAGGTATCTTCTGGAATGTGGCAGTCGAAGAATCCTGCCAACTTCTTACCTCATCTGCTGTATTCAAAGGATAACGTTGTAACACATAATGGGGGATTGAGTGGTCAGATGGAGAGGGGCGGTTATGATGCCTCCCATGCAGTTGTAACTGAAACTGTGACCGAAGATAGAAGCCGAGGATTGGGAAGGGAATATCCTAGCTATGGAATAGATCATCAGTCTCAAAGGCCTAGAGAAGATGTGCTTCAGCTCCCACAAACTATACTTCCTGGTGTCTCGGAGCAGCTTAAACCAAAGCTATACCAAAGATCGGCATCTTTGGAAACATCAAACTTGGAATACAGACAGGTGGGACTTAAAATTAATTGTTAATGCTGTTTTGGAAGCTCTCTATTACTTCCTTTTAACTGTTGATTCTGGTTTGATTAGGGTTACCAGCATGTTACACAGCCAGGTCAGGTTGAAACTGTTCATGGAATGCATGGAGAAGCAATTTCCCCGAAACAAGGGCCAACTGGTGGTATGGCTAACAACAGACCAGCTGATAAGCCAGTTGAGCGTCCGAAACTGAACCTGAAGCCACGATCCCAACCTCTTGAGAAATCTGACGGAAATGCAGTGAAAGAAAGGTATATGTTCATTGCTCCTGTTGTTCGTCTAATCTAGTCCGTATCTAGAAGCGATTCTACCGAATCTCTTCCATGCCTGTTTTAGTTATTCTTGATTTTGGGGAATACATGGTATTTTCTGAATGACAGTTGTTTGACTGGCTTGGCTTGTCTTTGAATTATTAGATGTCACTAGCTCAAGCATTTTTTTTAAAACCATTAGGTTTTTTGTTAAAGCTTAACGGACTCACTCACCTGCTTGTGGGAAATGCATTAACACTTTCATTTGACAAATTATTGAACTTCATTCCCTTGGCCTATGTACTTGATTAGAAATTGATTCTTTGTTAAATATGTGGACATTTGCATGCCGATGGATTCTGCAATTATGTGGATATTAAAATGCCGATGAACTTCATCAGTTAATTGTTAGCTTGTGTTCTTATGTTAATACTTGTTCTGATGCAGGTCATTGTTTGGTGGTGCTCGACCACGGGAGCTGGTATATATTCATTCAACTCATTCGCCATTAAGTTTGCACTTCAAAATGTTTCCGGGTTACATCGTCTCGAACACAGCTGTTCATCGCTCATTTTGAATTCTTATTCCTAATCATCATTTTTCTTGTCTAGTTATTAGCTTTCTAATTTGTTTCTCACTCGTTTGCCATTATTGAACTAAACTTCTCCTTCTCAGGTTCTCAAAGAAAGGGGCATAGATGACATCGAAATCACTAAGCTTGAACTCAGCCCTTCGCCTAATAGGTACTTGAAATCCCTAGCATTGACTCATTTCTATATACCTCTTTCTATTTCGTTGAATATTGATACTTTCATTCGATCACTGACTATCTCTAACTTTTGTTAATTGGAAGGCCCAATTCCTCGAAGAGCGAATCGAGGCCAGCAGAGCAGATTGCGCCCATCGCAGGTCAGGCTCCTACCAAGACCGAGAGTCGCACTCCGACCAACAGGAGGACCGGAGGAAGGGACTTCGAAAGGAAAGATCAGAAGCCGTCCGCCGAAACAGAGAAACCCGATCAAGAGAGGAAGAGCTGGCGTAACGATAAGTGGAAGAGCAACAAAGAGATCGTCAAAGAACAACGTCCTGAGCCTGAAACCTGGCGCAAACCCGTCGAAGAAGAGCCAAAGCCCGCACCAGGAAGCGGCAAACTGGTCTCTGCCCTCGAGCTCGCTCGAGCATTTTCGAAGTCAGTTTCAGTTCCGAAAACTAACTCGCCCCATCGAGGACCGGTCAGGCACAGCGACAACAACGGCAGTCAGGTTCCGTTTTCTCGATTGACAGAAACTCGTGAACTCCACCACCCAGCACCAGCGACAGCGAGGCACCGGCTGAATGGTTACTAGCTTTTAGATAGTTAGTCCTCTGGAGATCGAGTCACGGTTGACTTGGATCGTTCAGAAGCGACGAAAGGTACAAAGATGATTGGGGAATCGGAATGCAGGTGGTGGCGAAGGTCCGGGGGCAATAGTGTTGGGTTCTTTCAACTCTATTTGATTGTTGAGGGACGATTTGAAGCACCAAAATAATATTAGTTATCAGCGTATTTTGAACTGTGGGCAAAATCAGCTATTGTAGTTCTTTCAGTCTGTTTACTCATCTCCTAATTAAGCGCCCTGATAAGTTTTTTTTGCCTAATTAGGGTTGTTTATCGATAGTAATAATCCATCACTTCACCGCGGATAACTACATTTTCATGTGTAAGGATCGAACTCGGGTTGTTTATTGCCGATAGCAACATAGCGCTTTGATAAGTTGACTATTCGTATTAGTTGATTTCATCTTTACTCAGACTGATCCTATACCGTACATTCTTAACCCGACCCGATACCTAGGCCCAATGGTTAAGTTCTTTATATGTGGACCGGAAGGCCTGAGGCAGGGGAGTATTAATGGGCAAGACATAGAGGTCGAGAGCCCGTGCCGACATTTGGACCGGTTCAAATGAAACGGTTCAGAGTCGGGTAATCGATTAGCCTGCGTTGCGCAGGCAGTTGAACAAACAAATAACAGACACACTTTATCCCTTCAAAGGATAAATCCTGATATTTTTCTATCTCTTCCTTTCAGTTGCTCTCAGTTTGTCCTTCTTTCCTAGATCCACTCCTTTTATCTGATTAACGAGTCGATTACGTACATTTTCGAAACCACAAACTCCCGATACCGATCGAATAAAGCGGTCCGAATCAGGCCTGTCTTTACTATGAATAAAAAGTTTGTATCCAAAAGTACATACACGAGTAGTTAGTCACCATTAAAACTGACGGCGTTACTTAACTCTAATAATTTAGACACAGGAAAAAATATCCAGTAACAGTAATAGTATGCAGCCAGCCAGCCGCCCACATTCTGGTGTTCATCGATCCTACCGAAATTGGCTTTTCTTTCTACAGGTTGATGGCTTTGGGTTTGCCCCTTGACCAGAGGGAATGGATATCTCCTCGACAAATCACTCTCGTCTCTGAGATAATGTCGGTAACAAAATACAAAGATCTCCTGTGCACCAGACAGCAACGTTAAATTAACAATACATGCATGTGTTCTGTTTAATGAAACAACGAAGGGCAACTGTACGTAATATATGAGTTGAAAAATGTTTAACTAACGAGAATTGTTTTCTGTTCTCTCAAGACTGATATTTACAAAGACTCTTGAACTAAATGGGGAACTAATTCATTAAAGACCAGTCATCAAGTTTTGGTCACTATAAGTGATCATTGGTTGTTATTGATGTATCAATATTGTCTTACTAACTAGTCATTGAGTCATGAGTGCACATTTAGCTATGCTCACAATTATTGATGGAGTTAGAAAATTGGCCAAAAAATTTTGAAATTCGTACATAACAATATGTGGTGGGAACATAATTAAAAATCTAAGTTCAAATTTTTGTAATCGAAAGCACATACATCACCATTAACAACAACAATCAAAATTCTTCAAAATAATTTTTAACTTTATTTGACTATTATTTGAAGGGTTAAACATGGTGAAACCTCAATTTTTAGTCATTCCCAACATACATGTTAAATATTAGTCAATTTGAAAATTTGAAAATTTTCATGTCAAAATTGGTCAATTTCTAAAGGGGTTAACCTATGGAAATCAAATTAGCTATTTTGACATGAAAATTTCAAAATTTTCAAATCGGCTAATATTTGACATATATGTTAGAAATGGCTAGAATATCAAGTTTCATTATGATAACCCATCTAAATAATGATCAAATAAAGTTAAAAAGTAATTTTACCTGTTGTTATGTTAGTGTTGAAAATTTTCAAATTGACTTACTTTCTGCATGTATGTGATGGGAAATAGCTAGAAATTCAAGCAAAATTTTTTGTAATTGAAAGCATACACATCCACACTAACAACAATAATCAAAACCCTTACAAAAATATTTGTTAACTTCATTTGTATATTAGTTGAAAGGCTTAATACGATAAAACCTCAATTTTCTAAAACGTATGATAAACTCTAAATTTTCACCATAATTAAAATTAATTAATTTTAAACCTAAAAAGTGAAACTCTAAACCTTTAATAATATATCCTAAATCCCGAATACAAATCTACAACCTCCAAACTCTTATTTTTAAACACAAAATAAGACAAAATTATAGTATAGAAAATATCAATACCTAAAAAAACCAATGTGTTACCCATATATAGATATTCATATTATCTTATTTAATGTATAAATAGGATTGATAAAACGATTATGGTTGTTAACTATTGACTATATAAAATAGCTATTAATAGTAATTACACTAATTAAACTCCTTTACCGTTAGTGGTAGGATTAGTCCATATGAAAATTTGGAAGGTCTTTTGTTTGTAATAAGTTACTTTTGTTTGTATGTCAAGGGGGTTCGGCCGCACCCTCTCCTTCCTTAATAGCCACGCCACTGCTTATGAGCTATCATGTTTATAGCTCATGAGCAAGGTTCGATTAAGATAGGTCGTGAGCCAGCTCGGTAAGGGCTCGATTAATAACTCATGAGCCGGCTCTATTTAATTAGGTAGCTTGCAAGCCAGCTCAATAAAAGCTCGACTAGTGTGCATAATAAGTGAATTTTTAATACGAAATTAGTTATCACTTATTTGTATGCTTGTTTTACTCAAATTGAAACTCAGGCTAGACTCATAAAGGTTGGTTTATTTTAGAACTCGAGCCGATCTCGATTACATTGACTATCGATCCGAACTTGTTATGGTTATACGTTCGATAGTTTTATTGGGCTTATTGTGATGAGTTTAATTACATCCAATGAGTGAACCCCTAGTTAGACTTCCTAATTGGATCCAATGGCGGAACTATTAGGAAAGAAGGGATTCGGCCGAATGTTTTTAGTTTACAAACAAAAGTCATTTATTATAAATAAAAGCCTTTCGAAACCTTCATGGGTTAATCCTACCCCTAATTATAAATGAGTTTAATTAGTATAATTACTAACAGCTTTTTTTATACTTTTAGTACTTAACAATTTTAACCATAATCGTTTTATCAACCATATTTAAGATAAGACAATTTGACAATTTCCAACACTAACATAAAACCAAATAAAATTGAGTTTTAACTTCATTTGGATATTATTTATAGGGGTTACCATAATAAAATTTGAATTGTTAGTTATTTCCAACATGCATGTCAAATATTAGCGGATTTGAAAATTTTGAAATTTTCATGTTAAAATGGTTCATTTCCGTAGGTTAACCCCTTTGGAAATTGACCAATTTCGATCATGAAAATTTTCAAATTGACTAATATCTTACATGCATATTGGGAATAACTAAGAATTGATGTTTCACAATGTTAAACCCTTCAAATAATGGAAAAATGAAATTAAAAGGCATGTTTTTAAAGGTTTTGATTGTTGGTGTTAGTGGGGATGTACGTGCTTTCGATTATAAAAATTAAATTTGGATTTCTAGCGGTTTTCTACCGCATGTTGTTAGGTACGAATTTCGAACCCCCTTGGCATATTTTCTAGCTCCCCAATAATTGGATCATCTCAGAATAATAACGGTAATGTCGTTTTAAAACGAAATAAGTGTTCGACGTAGAACCTCTGTCGTGGAGCTCGATCAAAGTTTAACTCCACTATGTACTCTCCTCGAAAAGTCCGTAGAGGTGGCTTCTCCGTAACAAAAAAAAAACTAATTACCGTATATCATAAAAAAGGAATTTCACCTTTTTACCGTTGGCCAACTTTTTGTCTTTACAATGAGTTAAAAGAAAATTGATGGAGACCTGACATGGATCGTGCAAATAATAAATATACGGTAGCAGTGGGCAAAGATCTCTGATCTTGGTAGCTCTTTTCAGTAACGAGACTTGCCTTTCGGAATTCGTTGGCACAAACAAAACAAGTGAATGTTCATATCAGAACTTATCAGTCCTTTTATAAGTTTGTGTTTGTATCTTTTTCCACAGCATATAAATGATTCTATGCATTGTTGTACGTTTTGTCCTAGTCCATGTATGTGGTTTTGATATATTAGTGTGTCTTCAATTATGCATATTTGTAACTCAATCTAGTTTTTTCGGCGATGAGAAACTCTCTTTTAATAACTCGAATTATTGGGATATAATAGTTGTTGGTATGGTAATCGGAGCCTTTAAAGGTTAGGAGCTCTCCCCGTGTTGAATCTCGATAGCCTTTAATCCGTGCACGTGACTTATAAGATTCTGTTACACTTTGCAGGCTATAGCTTAATTAATTAACTTTGAGGTTTACTCAAGTTTTATCCAATATCGTCAAAACCGTATAGTCTAATATTGTTTGAATCGTGTCAGATGAACTGCAGATTAAAAACCGAGAGTTTCAACTAGATTGAACATCTCAAAATCCATTGAAAAAACCAATGACATTATTGTTAAACAAAAATCGAATGTCGGAAAAAAGTATCATATCTATAAATATCTATTCAATCTAAACCTCGACAATATAATATATTAAAGGTTAGTAATTCATAATTTTAATTTTTTTTATCTTATCGTTTATATTAACAAGTAATACAATGAATCATTATTTTAAATTGAGCTAATGAACTAAAAAATAAAGCTAAATAAAACGATTTTTTTTTGAATTCAATGACATCAGAAGAATTGTTGTAGATAATTTTTTTGGTAAGTATATAATTTGAGGTGTTAAGTTTAAACTAGTGACGTGTCCATTTGACTTTAGAATCCAAATCCAATTTTATACGGATTTGTCCCATTTAATCATTGACATGTTCTTTTAATTGTAATCATACAAATGTTGGTAGGATTAGGGGATTCTTTATTATCGTATTAATATAAATATTTCAGAAAATTAAGTTGAGTTATTTTGGGTCCTGTTTGGAAGAGGACTGATTTGTCTTTAGTGTTGGCTTCACGTGATGAATATGAAGAGTATCCATCCATTTGTAAATAGAAACCCAAATTGATGATGAAAACAAAATTAAACAAAACTAAATCCATTCATCTAAGAATAAAAAACAAGGGATTAGAATTGACTACAAGGTAACGTTTGGATGAAAGATTTGGTGATTTTTTCTAAAGGATTCACTTCGGAACAAATTGTTGAGAAATTTTTCATTTGTTTGGTAAAAAATAATCGAAATTTCATATATTTTGGTATTCTTTTTCGTCTTAGAGTTCTCGGTGTATGCTACGGTGAGAACGATTAGGTTTCATAACAACCGCATCTCAACTAGTTTCAACACTAGCTCAACGAAAATTCAGCTAGTTACTTGGAACCGTTTCCCATAACGAGAAACCGATCATGTGAACATCCCCTTGAATGATAAATTTTCGAGTCCACCCAAACCCTTCATCCAAACATGACTTAATAAGAGCTTTGTGTCCTTACTTTTCCATTCAAATTTTTTGGTAACAGTAACAGAAACGACAAAATAACGGCCGGCTAAGACAGCTTCCTTAACCTATGCTTCAACTCTCACTAATTACGTACACAATTATCGTTAACCCAAGAGAGATAATGAAAGGGGAAGGACTAAATTAGGGTTTCGACAATTTAGCTTATCAAATCAAATTCCAATCATCCAAACTTCATTTGTCCATGCATGCAACAATGAAATCCGATCTACTCCTACCCCATATCGCACTCGATTTACGAATAGATAAAATGAGAATTTTCATTCAATCTCAATATCACAGTTATTTTATACTTCACTTATTGATAAACAAACATCTAACCAATCTTAATAATAATTTGTTCAGACTACATAACTTGATTAGTTACATCATATGTAATGCATCAATTCTTTTAATGACGATCACACACGAAATTTTCGAATTTTCTAAGCTGCTAGGTATAGTACCAAGCATATGTGCAACTAGAAATAGAAAATAAAATAAAAATGAATCATCTTTCCTACACTAAACTCCAAAACTGCATCGTTTTGTACTCTAGTAAGAGAGCTTGAGAGTGAAAGGTTTTATTCCAATCAAGAATTATTGAACCAACACATTCTCCACTTCTTCTTCTGTATATATAATACACAAACATGGCTCTCCATCAGATTCCCTTTAACCTAAAATCCTAACATCTCTCACAAACCCTTCGAAAAGAGCTTCGATATTTCTCCATGAAAACCGAGTTTAGAGCAAACCCTTCATCCATCTCCCTCCAAACCCCTAACAAGAACCTCTTCACTAGCCCTACTCCTCCCCAACCTTCCCCACCGCCCTCCGCCGGAATCTCGGGGGCACTCAACGGGTGCAGCTTGGGCAGCCTCGACGGCGCGTGCATAGAGAAGCTCCTCCTCCACTGCGCAAGTGCCTTGGAGGGAAAGGAATGGACGCTTGCTCAGCAAGTCATGTGGGTCCTCAACAACGTTGCTTCACTGAGTGGTGACCCTAACCAACGGCTCACTTCATGGTTCCTGCGTGCCCTCATTTTGCGGGCCGCGAAGGTGTGTCCCACAGCCATGCACCACTTCGACAGCGGTGGTGGTGGCGGTGGGGGAGGAAGCTCATCTGCCTCTTATGGAAGCAGGAGGAGGAAGATGACTGTCACTGAGCTGGCCGGGTACGTTGACTTGATCCCTTGGCATACTTTCGGGTTTTGTGCTTCGAATGGTGCCGTGTTGAAGGCTATCCAAGGTTGTTCTAAAGTCCATGTGCTGGACTTTAGCGTCACCCACTGCGTGCAGTGGCCGACGCTCATCGATGCGCTGGCTAAGCGTCCTGAGGGACCGCCGTCGTTGAGGCTCACGGTTCCGTCGATCAGGCCCTCTGTCCCGCCCTTACTCAACGTGTCGTGTGAAGAGGTGGGGTTGAGGTTGAGCAATTTCGCAAAATTTCGAGATGTTGAGTTCGAGTTCAATATCATCAATGGGAGTTTTGATCCTTTGGCATCTTGTATCAAGTCGAGTTCAGATTACTTTCATCACTACTTCGAGTCGTTGTTGACCAGTTTGACCGATCCTGGTCAACTATCCTCCCTTCTTAGGGAGGACGAGGTCATAGTAGTAAACTGTCAGAACTGGCTCCGTTACCTATCCGACGACGAATCATCTGCCATCGGTTCCTTGAGGGACGAATTTCTACGCACGATCTTAACACTAAATCCAGCCATCGTGGTAGTGGTTGACGAGGATGCGGACCTAAACATATCGAGCCTAACCACGAGGATCACAAACTGTTTCAACTACCTATGGATCCCTTTCGATGCGCTTGAGACCTTCCTCCCCAAGGACAGCTCGCAGAGAAACGAGTACGAATCCGACATAGGGCACAAGATCGAGAACGTGATCAGCCACGAAGGCGCCCAAAGGATGGAGAGGCTAGAGTCAGGGGCGAAGCTCTGCCAAAGGATGAAGAATGTGGGGTTCTCCAGCATCACGTTCTACGAGGACACGATCAAGGAAGTCAAGTCGTTGCTCGATGAGCACGCTAGCGGGTGGGGGATGAAGAAAGAGGAGGACATGCTTGTGCTCACTTGGAAAGGTCATAACTCTGTCTTCGCCACGACTTGGGTACCTGGCGGTGGGTTAGATCAGGAATGATCGATACATTGTTTTACGATCCGACTAGACTCGATTTGACTAGGGTTTCGATTAATTGTTTTCGAGCTAGCTAGCACGATTGAGATATGATATGACCTATCATGACATGTTGACAAGGGGGGTAGCTAGGCATATGTTGTTGTTTGTGGTCTTCTTTAGGGTTTTTGGGGTTTAGTCATAAGGCTGCAAAAAGGTGGGTAATGGAGACAATTGGGTGTAGGCACCTTTGGTCACATGTAGTTTGGAATTGGATGAAGAAAAGAATGAAACCCTACAATGTTGTTGTTGTACATATTCCATTGAGTTGGTGTCACGAAACGTTTGAAAGTAACGGTTCATTGATGTCTAGCTAGATATAGAACTAGCTGGTTTTTTTCTTATATGGATTCATCGTTTTGTGAAGGTTATGTGTATCCTTTATGAATCATTATGTTACAATTTTTGTTGAAATATGTCACGTCGAAATATGCCATGTCATCAAATGAATGAAACTCTATTTATATAGAATAAAGTAGTATATATCTTCAGTAATTTATCTATCTTATATATATATAACGGATCAATATTTAATTATTTTACATACTTCACCGATCGGGTCACAGCTATATATAAATACAAGTGGATTTCCAAATTCGAGCAAAATATATCAGTGTACGTCATTTATATAAAAACACTCAACTTCAATCGAACTCCCAACGAAATGAATCCGATCAAAGAAGAGAGATCCCCATGCAAAATGGACATATCACTAGCTTTTTTATTTATGGTCCAACAAGTTAAAAAGACTATAGGATAAACATTATAAACCAAAGTTGTATTTGTGGACCACAAATGGTGTAAGGCTGTCTTTAGAATTGTATATCATGTACGGTACGAAGTGCCACGTTCATCTGTTAGCTTCTTGAAAGGAATATATGCCATATAATTGAATGGAACAATCTTTGTGATAGACTGGTAAAATAACTAGTTACAACGTATCAACGTACATTTCGAGTTTTTGAATGATTCGGTTGGAAAAATCAAGTTGCAACCGACCTCATACTTGGTAGGAAGGGTTATTTCGAACCAATCTTATTTGACCCGGATAATATCTCATATATGATGGGTATGAGTCTTCGCCTACTCTAACAAATTTCTCAGTATTAAAATACTTGCCTAGGGCCTCACTTGTCTTGAAGCAGACGTGAATATTGAAGTGCTCGGCCTAATCATTCTTAATTTTTCATGTGAAACTATTGTAACTTAACTTGAGATATATCGAAAATCGCAAAATTCAGTATTCTCCCGAGTTAATAAGATAGATTAATTTCGGAAGATGGGCTTCCAAGTGAAAAGGGTTCTCATTGGGTGAGCTTGGTATCTCAATGGGCCACACTGGGCCTTAGATGAAAGTTCATATGGTTAGAAACAATGTACCTCAGCAGGGCTTGAGCCGTTTTGGGTTTGGTGCATCCGGAATGGGCCGTCTACCTCAATAGTCACTATTTTAATTTCCTTTCTCAAACAATAACAGCTCATATATTTTGAAATTTGGTATATAGTAAAATTATTGTTACACACATTTTATTCCATATAAGTATTACAATAATCCATGGACATTGGAGTACGAGGTTCCTCCCTCTTCAGTAATCGGTCATCGATTTTTCGGTCACCTTCTGACGACCTTCCGACAAACTCTAACAAATTTCAGAACGTGTTTGTTCAACCTGTAAACTGGTTCGTTCTTGTCCGATACTAACAAGACAGGCTAGTTATGGAAGCTGAAAACTCAAGTGGATTTTATGGCATTGTATCCATCAAAAGATGTCACAAAATATATATTATGCTTATATTTTCACAAGGAAAATGAAATAAATGAACATTGAATTTAGTCATTTATACCTCTTGTCGTATAGTATTACATAGCCATTTATTTGTTAGGTTTGGAGAAGTGTCACATTTAGCTCATTGTCTCAAAGATTTAAGAAGGAGATAGAAATTAATTTTCCAATTGTGTATGTGGAGAAATATGCACTAGCAATGCATACACCTAACTATAACTTAGGCCGCATTTATAACTTATAACTACATAATATACTAAGATCGTCACCGACTAGTTTGCTGATCAACTCATACGAGAGTACCAACTCTGCATGCATCTACTTTAATTTCCACCTATTTAATATCTTCATGGGAAACATCAAGCACAAGCATCCTATGACAGTCAACAATTTTAATAGATGTACCATAAAAAAATGAATTTAGATACATCGAAAATTACCAAGTCCATGACATCATTGTTTAAATAGGACATTGTTGACAACACCATCAATATAACGCTCCCGAAAACGCATTCGAACAAATGATAAGAGACAAACTAGAAGAGGTGCGATGAGACAAAAAGGGCGTGAAAGAAATAAAAAATCTGAAAAAAGTGAAAATTTAGTATAAAAATTATCAGTGAATCATTCAATGTAGATTATTCCGAGTTGCGGTCTCAGGCTTTTAGCAATGCATTATACTCAAGCTTTTTGGGTCAGACAAGGTTGTTAATCCATGTTTGTAATCATTTGAACAAAAGTTGATTTTTTTTAGTTTCACAAATCATGGGTAAATACTCCAAAGTAAAAGCAACTTTCCATTTGACTAAGACGGCGTCGCTTTGGTCATTCCTTTTGCACATTTTGGCTGGAATTAAGGAAGGTGATGATTGACCAATGATTGACTTTTCAACAGAAACAAACGATTCAAATCATCAATCAACTGAGTCACTCGGAAAGAAAGAAGCTAAAGGCAGTAGTGAACTCAAACATATGACCTCCACTTCTCATAAAATATCCAAACTGCCACTACTCACAATTTAACTAGAAATGTGGATCCCGATAAAGTTACACGTGGACATGGTAAATAAAGCCACAAAACAAGGGTAGAAAAGGGCATGTGGACAAATTAAGGCCTGGAAAAGTACAATGAACTTCAAGGAGTTGAAATGAAACGGTGCCATTGCGTACAAAACAAGTCTCCCTGTTTCATTTCTTACATAAAAAGATCCAAATTTATGGATATCTTGTTAAACAAGTCTCCTAAATGTTCTATGTTCCGAATGGCGATCGACATGCCCCTTGTGCCCTGGGCGACACACGTGCTACAATGGCCGGGACAAAGGGTCGCGATCCCGCGAGGGTGAGCTAACTCCAAAAACCCGTCCTCAGTTCGGATTGCAGGTTGCATTTCTCACCAGGTTAGCATGGATCGTGGGTCTTTACAACGGCAAACATCTCAATCCTTTCTCTCCAACAAACGGATATTCAACCGAATTCACCCAAAAGTAACAGCTAACTAACAACATTCTCGAAAGCATAAGAAATAAATAAAACAAAGCCTAAAAGATGGATGAGTTCATACCAAATTACACGGCCAAGGGGGGCTAAGGCCTTAGCTGTGTTGACAAACTCCTCAGTGTGACTGACCGGTCCCCTGCAACGGACCGGCTGTATCTAATTGTGTTGTCACTTCTTGATTGGTTTTCTTCGGGGACTTCAAGGATCGCCCTTCGGCTTCCGTTTTCATAGGATCCGACGTTGTGAGCTCACATCGACGCCGTTTCCTAACTTTCTGCCTCATCCGTGGTCAAATCGTGTACCATGACTGATGTCCGGTGTTGGAGTGTTGGTGCTTTTAGACGTGATCCTTATTAACTTATTTACTATAATTTGATATAATATACATGTGTTACTAACCTAATGGTCATGAAATAATGTACATATCAACCTGATGTTTTATATAGTCAATATTTAGGATTAGGTGGTGAACAAGTTAAACTTAACATGATGATCACTGTAATAATTAATGTGTTAATTACACGAGGAATGATTATAGAGATGTGTTTAATTATTGGGTTGGTTGCACATCAATTTCTTTTGCTCAAAATAAGTGCAAATCAACTTGCAAGAAAATTAGTGACCACAGAGTGCCCTCATGATGAAACTATAGAAATTTCACTTGGGGCCCTTCAAATTTTCTATTCTAACTTTGACATCAGATATCAATCCAATGTGTACATTATCATAAAGTAGTTAAATTTAAAGAACTTCTTCATTTTATTCATAACTTTTTTTTAATTTATATAGAAACACCCAATCTTTTCCAAATATTATTGTACAAACTCTCGTAATCAATGTACAAATAAGCATTTGGTGGTGACACTATCCTACCCTCCCCAATAGAAAGCTAAGTTAGTTATCCTCGTGGCTATCTACATCTACAGAAGCATACATGCAAGCCTCAAATTCACATCTCTACATTTATTTTACCAACTTTGTGAAAATAACCGTTCATTTTACCTAACTTACACCACCTACCTATACATCTCCATTCAACCTAACCAACTTCTCAACCTACAATTCTATTTTATCTAAAAAAATATGAATTATTACTGAATAAATAATATTTGGTTTTTTTATGAACGTTTTATTTTGAATTTATTAAGGTTTTTTTTTGAGTTTATGAGGGCTTTATTTTTAGTTTATTAAGACTTTATTGTAGTAAAACCTTAACAAATAATTTTTTGTTAACTTCATTTGACTATTATTTAAAGAGCTTAATATGGTGAAACCTTAATTTTTAGTAATTATCAACATGCGTATTAAATATTAGTCAATTTGAAAATTTTTAATTTTCATGTCAAAATTGGACAATTTTCGTGTGTTATACTAAGGAAATTTGACCATTTTCACAAGAAAATTTCAAAATTTTCAAATCGGATAATATTTGAGATGCAAGTTGGAAATGACTAAAAAATCAAGTTTTACTATGATAACCCCTGTCAACAATGACCAAATGAAGTTAAATATCAAATTTACTTGGTGTTACGCTAGCGTTGAAAATTTTCAAATTGGTTTACTTTCTGCGTGTTGAGCAGTTACATGAATTTGTTAACTTCGATCATGCACAATTATGTGGGAACCAAAATGTTTTACCATATATTTCAACATGTACATATGGTAATAAAATATTCAATCAGCTCCGTAATGGAGCACGGACAAACAACCCAATACATCTTAATTCTAGAACATTTCTACATTTTCATCCAACCCTGAAAGATCTGTGAAAGTGATTTTACTGGCTACAATCCAGCCCTCTCTCGAATTCAAGCTTTTGAAAGCATGCAAGTTTCTATGTAAAAGGAGGAGCCGATTAGACAGATCAATGAAAATTATAACAGATTAGTGAATTAAATCGACCGATTAGGTAAAAAATGGTCCGAACAAAGAGTCGGTTTACAATTATTTTGGTCAAGGACAATATGAGATCCTATCCTTAACTGAGTAACGTATTAACAATTAGCAAATTAACCGACTGAATTTATGTTAACCGCTAGCGCCGAATGTCCACCCCTCATCAAATTGGTTTAGCACATAAAACCATCCACCTCCGTTACCACCTCGAATTCCTGACAAAAGAAGCAAACAAATTAGCACAGTGGATTCTAACTTGCAACACAAACAATAATTTCAAAGATGGGGTTTCCCACCATTGATTCCTCATTAGTCCATTCCATCAACAAGACTAAAACCACCACTACCTCGTCCCATCTTTTTCATCTTCATCTTTGCAAAAACATCACTAGCTATCTACTAGTAGTGGTCCAAAACCAATCCTTTAATATTATCACAAAAATTTACTGATAAAGTTGTTCATCATTTGTCAGAAATTTATTAGTATAAGATGTTTATGCTTCCCCCCCGAAACCCCAATTGTTTAATAGGAATGTCAATACAGTTGGGATGTTTTTTGTTTCCTTTTTCATTTTGCGTGTACTAAATATAAAATCCTCTGTACTCTGTCTTCACACAACTTGTTTGCTTCTTCTACTTCTCTCTTTCTCTCTCAGTGGAGAGCCAGACACCTTCTGCTTTGCTTCCCTGCCAAGTTCCTCCCTTTGATTCCATTTCTGGGCGGTTTATTTCGGTTTCCAGCAAAAGGGTAGTGAAAAAGATCGAAGCTTTGAGGTGGGGTTTCTTCATAATTTTGCAGCTGAGTTCAGAAGAAGGGGGTTTCTAGCAGAAAGATTGAAGCTTTCCAGGTGGGTTTCTCTGCAAATTTGGAAATCTAGGTCATGGAAGTTCGTTGTGATCTTGAAGTGGATGTCAATGGAGAAGAGACTTTCATGGTGGACAAGGTAGAACCCTACTTTAGAATAGTACTCCAGTCCTAATTATGAGCTCTTTGCACTTTAATCATTTGGTTAATTCTTTTTCACCACTTTTTCACCTTTCTGAAAAAAACTTCGAGTGATTTTGATGATAATAGTACCATAGCCATTAAATTCCCACACCAAACACTGTACATTAACAGCTCTTTTTTTCCTCTGTTCTGTGTGTGTAGCAATTCATTCCCTTTCTTCCCTTTTCCCCACTATCATTTATTGCTGTGTCTTAAATTGCTTCATATACACTCCCTTTCGTTTTCTTGTGATCACTACTTTTGAGAAAGCACTGGAAGAAGAAGAAGAAAGATGGATGCTTTTATTTTTTCCCAATTGTGCATTGAATTTCTGTTCATTGCCCTCTTTTGCTGGGGTTGTTTAGTATCTTTCAGCTGCACACATCTCTTTACTGTTTTGGCATCCACCGATTAAATGCTCTCTAATAACGACATCTCGCCTTTCTCTCCCATGCTAATCTAAGCCATTTTGATCATGAAAGGCTCTCTCTTTAAGGTGCTGTAATTTCATATGACAGTGATTGGAATTGGAATTGGAATTTCCTTGGTTTTCTCACATTCCTTCCTCCAAGTTTTTGTTTGTGTTTACTGTCATTGCATCCCAATAACTAGTTATTCATCCATACGAGGTTTGCGAAGCTTCAGTAAGTCATGTGCGCAAAATGGGAGTTACTAGGATTAGAAAGGCTCGGATACTATGTTCATGAACTATTGCATCCCAATAACTCGAGTTGTGGAGAGAAGCTTCGGATTGGCTTTTACATTCTGCTTACACCTTTTAATTTTGGACATTGTTGAGAAAAGATTCTTACATTGTCTGTTTTTGCAGAAGATGATTTCTTCATACTCAGGAAGACTAAGCAAGCTGTTTGGGAAATCAACTTATGGAGCTCAGAATCTGAAGGTGTTGTTCAATGATTTCCCAGGAGGATCCGAAGGATTCGAGCTGATGTTAAGATTCTGCTACAACAATGGTAGAATAGACATAACTCCTTCCAACTTAACCTTGCTGCATTCTGCTGCAAAGTTCATGGAGTTGACCGTTGACTCATCACCATCTGGCCTCAACTTGCTCGAACTCACCGAGAAATCGCTTCGAGAGCAGATCGGTTACTGGACTTGGTCCGATCTCTTGCTCACCTTAAAGCATTGCCAAGACTTGGACCCAAATAATTACTCTTCTGCCATTGTTGAGAAGTGTATAGATTCACTCATTGGGAGAATGGTTTTGTGTAATGATCATTCCAGTCCATGCCCTTCCACTTCTTCTTCGCTGGATAGCTCCGGTACGGTTCGAATTTCGTGTGATAGTAGAAGCACTGAGAGTACTCTGAAGACCAGCTTATCTACTAGAGGAGGAACTACTTGGTGGTTTGAGGATCTGTCTGGTTTGACTTTGACTTTTGTTGAGATTCTTGTGAAGTCAATGGTACTATCCAAGAAGTTTGACCATGGAACTATCAGTAGGTTCCTCTTTTACTACCAGAAATCAAAGTGTGATGAGAACGAGAAGCTCAAGACGGTCGAGTCGGTCATTGACTTGCTCCACATACTCGACTCGAGTTCTGTTCCTTGCAAGAGCTTATTTGGTTTGCTTCGAGTTGCTTCGAATGCAAGCAAATGCAGTAGAAGCAAGCTGGAAGGCATGATAGGTTCTCAGCTGGACCAAGCAACTCTGGATAATCTCCTCATTCCATCCCGGAGTGGGGGTTCGAAAAATTGTCTGTATGATGTGAATGTTGTTCTGAGGTTGGTAAAGTCGTTTCTCCGCGAGGGAAGAAGGTTTCGAGCGTATCCAAATCGATTGAAGAAGGTTTCGAGTTTGATGGATATGTACATTGCTGAAGTGGCACCTGACCCTTGTCTGAAACCTTCAAAGTTTCTAGCTTTAGCCATGGTTTTGCCCGATTCTGCTCGTGACTCGTACGATGACATGTACCGCGCAATGGAAATGTATCTTGAGGTAATTTGAACTTTTTTCAAGGACTTGAAAAAAGTTCAATCTGGATTGAATCTGATATGATCATGTTTTTTTCTAATAGGTGCACAGTGGAATCTCTGATGACGAAAAGATGAAGATATGCTGTGCACTAAACTACGAGAAGGTATCGACCGAAGTATGCATGCAGATTTCTCAGAACAAGAAGTTCCCATCAAGAACAGCAATCCAAGCTTTGATGTCTCAGCAAGTGAAGCTCAATAACCTGTTACAAGCTCAAGAACCTGTTACAAGCTTAGGCGAAAAAACAGATCCCAAGGCGAAACAGACCGAGGACCAAATCGTGCTGTACGCTGCTAAGCTTGAGTTTTCGAGTGATAACGAGCGGCTTAGAGCACATTTGCAAGGGATGCAGTGGAGGGTGATGGAACTGGAGAAAGTGTGCAGGAAGATGCAGACACAGATGACAAAGATCGTGCGATCGAAGACTACTCCGAATCGTAGCAACTCGCGATCTCTACCAAAGTTGTGTTCTTGATATGGTCAAGATCACGATCATGTCAAATACCTTTCATTCAGGCTGTATAGCAGGGGGGGAAAAGAGGTCTTTTTTTAACTTGAGCATTTGTCTGTGTTGGGTTTTGTAACCAGTTATTTTTTTTACCACTTGTGTCTGGCAAAGTGAAAAAGGTTTAGTTATCTGTAAAGCAGATGCTTGAGATGTTTGGTCTGTATAGTAAAATTAAACCACAGCAAGAGAAAAGAGAGGAACTTTATGGAATTCTTTCTTGGGTTTTGAAGTTGGTCCCCAGAAGGACAAGTCAGTTTCATTGTTTATGCAATTTCCAGACAACACTACTGTGGTCTGGCTGTAGTGATATGAACTCTTCATCTGTCCAACAACCAAAACCAAACTTCATAGTTACAAGTGTATGTAACTAGTTACATACATCTGTCTGTAACTAGTTACAGAGTTCTCTTCTGATATTCATTCTGTCTCTACAAAATTTGTCTTTTGCTTTGGATGAACCCTCTCTGTTTCAGAAAATTCTCATTGTCTCTGGATTCCATTCTCATGGCTTCTAATCTCTTCCATTCTTCCTGCCCACATGCCAAATATTGTACCTTTGGAATCCCATGGCCATGCTTGCAAACTGGTGTATTGACTTTTGCAGAGCCATTTTTGTCAGTGTTATACGAGTAATAGTGCCAAAAAGGAAAGAAACAAACCCCACTTATTGGAAGGTGGAAAAGATAAAGAGAGGGGTCTCCTCAGTGAGTGAGTCAAGTGGCTAGTAGTTGACTCAGAGAAAATCCATTAAAAAACTGGTTAGATTCTAATGGTGGTTGGGGCAATCCAGCTCTTTCCTTTGCTTTAATATACATAAATAGTAGATAATCTCAGATGAGAACAGTTTAATGTAATTGAATTTGAAATGTACTGGATCGTTGAAAGCATATTAATCAGCTTTTATATATAACAAAGCTTAGATGGTTTTAGACTTGGAGATGCGTTGGATCGTGATGTGGAGAAGTTCTTCATGGATCGGCTGATAGTGATCATGGTCATTGGCGGAGGTAAGTATAAGAACCCGAGCCACCCTTTGAAAAAACTCCAAAAGAGGAATTTAGTTATACTGAGTGCATTCTCTGAATTGAATTTGTAACTTCGTAATTGTGAGAACGAAGGTATTTTATTCTCCAATGAGTGTGTTCTACAATATATTTTTCCTCATAGTTAAATTATAATTGTTGAGAGTGGGATTTGAACCTGCATTCTACAATATATTAAACAAAATTTGTGCGTTATAGTGTGAACAGGGATTCTGTTCGTAGTTAAGAGTTCCAAAATATAAAATCTCGTCGTGGTTTGCTGTGAAATAGTGTGCATTGAGCTATCATTCAGTTGTTGTACGAATCCTAAATATTATATCGTTGCCTTTTGGTCCGTTTAAAGTTAAATTTGTGATTTAACTATTTAATGATTCGAACTCAAAACTCTAACTTTTGACCAATTTTCTGATTCCATCACTTGGGTATAACCTATGAGTAAGTGGTTGAAGCTGTAGGTGACCTGTTTTCACCCTTTGAGAAACCAATAATTGTTCTTAAATTATCAATGGAGATTCTCTTTGTGTGGAGGAGGATTGAGCTAGATCATCATCACCTGCTAATTTGTCCATTTTGATCATATAAAATCAATGCCATTGGGGAAATTTTTGATGAACAACCTGTCAAAGAACTTGTTGGGGGTGTAGGGCCAAAGTTCTATCCTCCTACCATACTAGTTCCATACCATCGAATTGCTATTTCGCAAACTCGACTGATCCGATCACTTCGACACAAGTGAATTAACTCACCAAACTTAAAATTAAATTACAATATATGTAATTATGCTCTACATAGAGTATTGTACAATTTGTGAAAACACAATTACGAAATGTAGTTGTAAAGTTCATCTGTGTGAGACAATGGTCTAAATTAGTCAATTCCGACCTGATCTGGCTAAAAATAGTTTTTGTTGGTGAGGAAGGTGGCCATAATGCTCAAATTTTAGGGTAATTGAAGTTGTATAATTGCACTCTTTGGTTGTTGGCTGACTTTGAGCCAGCCCAAATCATTCAGCTAGCTCTATGAATTGATGTTTTTTTTTAGGTAGGTTTGCATTAAGTTTGTGAAATTGACTAGTGATGGTGGGGAATATCAAATATGGAGTGTTAATTTTCATTTAAGTAAATAGTTCTATCTTTGTATAGTCTTTTTTCATATGAAAATGAGAGCTTTGTGAAATTGTTATGGAGATCAAATCATGGAATTAATGGTTTGATATAGACATATTGATTTATTCGTTCTGATTCAAGCTCGTTATCATTTCTAGTCCAAAGTTTTAATCATATAACCTAATGTTCCGTTCGAATTGTTGACTCTAACGATTTTACAGTGAAAATACTTGCGGGGAAAAAACCATGGGTTCATTGCGGTGACGTAAAATTTCACTATGATCAAAGAAGTACAAATCCAGAGGATTTAATATTTACAAAATGATTTATATATCTCATACAGCTAAACAAAAAATACTTATAATATGTGGTCTAAAACTCGAATCGAGTATAGTACAACTCATCTGAACCACTTTGGAAAAAATTTGAATCACCACACTTCAATAAAACAGCTATTACTCTAATAGTTGGTTATTATTTGAAATTTTATGGGTTGTTTGGATGATTTATTTTCGTCGAAATAATTCATTTTTTAGTTATTTCAAATACCTAACTTTCCACCCCTTATGTATTTGAAATACATTGTATTTTAATAATGTGGTACTTCCGCTACTAAATACCTTATTGAATAACTTATTAACCAAATAAGATAATTCTTACACCACGCGCTCTTTACACTTTATTTATTACAAATACAACATTCTCAAATAACGCATTATTTTATTCCAAAATATCTCATTCAAACAACTAATACCAAATAAATAAAAAATAGCACAATGACATGTTTGTGCATATGTATAGGTGTTTGAGCTTCTTCCCCAGCTGGGTTTTCAAGAACCCAAGTGTCTGCTTTTGAGTAGTTCTCACTAATCATGACTAATGACTTAATTAATGATTTCATTTAATTCAGTGGCTTTGACTGGATCGAAGTGAATTATTAGGTTCAGAAATTGAGGTAATTAGCTAGCTGATGATTCGGATCATCGACACAGAAACTTGTAACATGGGATTTTCGCCGTAACGAAGAGGAAGCTCTCATCTCTCTGCTCTTGTTATTATATGATAATATTATTATTACTATCATTACTTCTTCACTAGTTTACTTTCGCTTATACGCTACTCTTCCTCTTCTTGCGTGTGCGTACGTGTTCCCCTTCCTTTGTCACTGTTCCCCATGAACCATTGCCATTCCAGTTGTTCAGCCCCGGTTGCCCGAACAAGGCAATAAGGTATCGATTTGCATATCGTTTGGATCGGTGCTTGAGTTGATCCATCCCGACCATAAACAATAGACAGTAGTGAGTTCTAGGATGACTGTATGAAAGAAAATGGGAGTGAGAAAAAAAAAAGATAGAGGAACGTTCTCTTTACTTTTATTACTGATTGTGTTCTACAGGTGATAATGCCGGATAGTATTTGTAGTACTTTTTTGTAATCGAAAACATATACATCCTCACTAATAATGATCATCAAAAATTTTGAAAATATTTTTTAAATTTATTTGATTATTATTAGAAGAGTTTAATCTGATATTATTCCACTGTTATATTTATTTTATTCTTTCTTTATTTTTTCTTTATTCGACGTTTATCAAGTATGGAGTTGTGTATAATTATTTCTTATTAATAGATGGAATGCTTTTAAAAAATTAACCCAAGTGGCATCCAGTGCTAAAAAAAGTTAGTGGTTCATAACATCTAATACCAAACACAAACGAGAATGGAACCTAGCTTATTTGGTCTAGCACTAAACCTAGGTATATGCATATTTACTTTGTGGTGAACTTATGAACTATGCCGCTGACTGCAGGAAGAGATGGCGAGAGGAGAGACGGTGAACGCGATCTCGAGCTACATGAACGAGAACGGAGTTAGTGAAGAGAAGGCAAGGAAGCACTTGAGCTCCATGATCGACCAAGCTTGGAAGAACATGAATAAGGAGCTATTAGAAGATCACGACGAGAAGTCGGTGTCTGATCAGCTCGCGAAGTCGTTTCGAAGATCGGCGATGAATCTGGCGAGGATCACTTATTATAGTTACAGGCGTGGAGACAGCCACGGGAATCCAGATGCCGAGTCCAACCAGACTGTCTTCTCCCTCTTCTTCCAGCCCATCGTTACCAAGGCTTAACTTTTTAATGTTACTTTAAAATCAATAAGACGATAGGAATCGAACCTTTGTTCTCTTTTTTCTCAGTCACTATATCCAAATAATTCAGCCCAATAGATAAAGCCCATTCAATATTGGGCCAAGATACGGTAATGAGAATTATCTAAAAAACATGATTTCAAATTAAAATTTAAATCGCTCGGTTTTATTTATTTTTGTAACGATTAATATGAGATGAGATTTATCATCGAAAATGATCAATTTTTTATTGTAAACATCAGTTTGCTTACATGAACATTGTTGTGATCAGTAGTACAATTCGTAAATACACTTCATATGAAAGATATATACATGACATGACCTCGTTATTAATTGTAATGCGAAACCAAAACCGGTTCGATCTCTAGATTCTTGAAGAGTTTACGTGGATGGGTTGAAAGATGAGGGAGAAGACTGTCTTTTTGGATCCAGCGTCTGGATCGCCATGGCTGTCTCCACGTTGGTAAGTATGATGAGCGATCCTCGCTAGGTTGACTGCCGATTTTAGAAACGAGTTCGCGACCATAGGTGACGAGTTACCATCTTCATCATCCATACAAATTGGCGATGATGAAAATACCAGTAGCTCTTGGTTCATATTCTTCCAAGCTTGGTCGATCATGGAGTTCAAGTGCTTCCTTGCCTCCTCTTCGCTGACTCCATTCTCGTTCATGTAGCACGACACTGCGTTCACCGTCTCCCCTCTCGCTATCTCGCTCTGCATCGAATAGAAAACAACTGATGATGAGTAACATATAAACTAGAGATACCGAAATTTGTTAACACAGTTCGATCATTTGTCTATTTTGGAAGCCCTGCCAAGACAAAATCGACCGTTCAATGTATAATCGAGTGTGCATAGATAAAGATTGAAACTTTAAGTCCTAATCAAACAATGACTAATCTAATTTTGTACGAGCAATGTACATTCACATACCGGTGAAGTTGCGAGGTCGTTGCAAAGCCGGAAAACAACCGACGGCCAACGAAAGATTTTGTCGTAGCTCATCAAGTGGCTCTCCAAACCGTCCTCTGTGAAACCGTCGTGGTCGTTGAGAAGACAATACGTGTGGACAAGAATCACTATTCCTGATACAGATCTCCATGCATTTTCCATGTACTCTGTAAACGTTGGTGGTCCACTACTCTGCTTCTTATTGTCGTAGCTCCACTCTGCTTCCTGCAAGAATGCCTTGAGCATACCTGTCCACTGAAAACAACGCGAAACTCGCCGAAATTAGATTTATCGTTCGTTGTTAGTCTCATTGGTTCGATTTCCGGTATGACGATGAAGCTAGCGTACCACTTTGGTGAGGTGCGGTAAGATGTTATGCCCATTTGTATGGTGAGATAGTTCGGTAACAGTGTTGTGGAAAGCTAGGAAGCATGGCTTCATGTAGTCCGGCAAAGTGTCCACTGCATTTATGTCCCATCTGAAAATACAAATGTGGCTTTAAGCTTTAGTTTGTTGGGTTGCTTCAAAACCGAACCGGACAGACTGGTCGAATCGTAAAAAAATTGTATTTTCTTAGTATTAGTTTAGATGGTTGCGCGATGCTGTGGAAATTTTAATCGGAGTTGGTGAATGCAAAATTATTCATAAGCACAGTAATGAAGAGTAAAATTGCCCCAACTTTTTATGTTTTAATAGAATACATGGAGATCAGTAAAATATTTATAAGCTAACCTTTCAACTGCATCGGTAAACAGCTCCAGCTCCTCCAGAGTGCCATAAACATCATAGATATCGTCGATCGTCGTAATAAAGGATGTCACTTTGGTCAACCCCTTTCGACACAGGCTGAACCGTGGCTGGAACATCATTCCAACTGTCCAGAAAAAACACTCCACCAATCTGTCCCTGCTGAAACTCAGCTCCTTTGCTAGCCCCAAGCTGCTCCACCACCTTGAAAAAATCGGGTTAATTAACCACGGTTTTCGATTGTTGGAAGACCTTGTAGTCTTTATATAGTTACCTCGACATGTCCTTTAGGTCACGTTGGAGGACCGACTGAGCCATGTTGAACTCCAACGTGGCCAGCTCGACCAATGCAGGGTACTTCGCCACTTTGATCTTGTTGTATGATTCGATGTACCATCTCGCGTCTAGCATCTCCATCCTCCGATGAAGTGGAAATTCGAGAGAATGGCGTACTAGCTCTTTAACGGTCGTATTTTCTTGTAGCAAAAAGTTGTGGAGATACTTCGTCGTACGTTCTCTAGCCTCGTCCAAGATGTATTCGCCTTCGTGGGCGAGGTACGAAGCTTCGTACAAGCTCAACATGTCTTTCACATCCCAATCGTCGTGGTTGTTTCCTTTGAGAAACTCTTTGAACACGTCTGTGAACCAATCAAGGTTAATAAATTTTTTAAGAAGGTTATTATTGAACAGATTGGCTCAAATTTTTGATACCTTGAGAGACACGGTAACCATTTTGTCTGAGGAGTCTGAACCCTAGAGCGACGTTGCGGACGACAGAGGGGTACTTGTTCGCCAAGGCCTGACACCCTCCATTGTCGAGAAGTCTGTCGAGAGCTTCTCGTATTTCGTTTTCGAAGCAGTGTGCCAATCCTAACCTCTGTATATCATCGATCAATTCTAGCCCGTCGACGACATCCTCCACCATTTTGACACTGGCTAATTTCAATTTCAGATTCCTCTCCAGCATTGTTACCCTGCCTTTGTACAACTCATCCTGAAAATTACCCATGAATTAGCTAGTTATATAACATGTAAATATATTATTATTATATATTTTATGTAATTAACATGAATTATTATTAAATATGATTCTTTTATAAAAGCTTTATTTTGAGTTTACTGGGATTTCTATAACAAAAGAAAAGTTCATCTATCTCCGCTCATTCTTTAAAACTTTCTGCAGCATCATACGGATAATTCTAGTATGAAGTAAAAAGGAGTAGCCAATAGACTTTTAAGTTCGACTATCAAAATTTTTAATTTAAATTTCTAACGGTTTGCACCATGCATGCTGAAAGTAATTAAACCAATTTGAAAATTTTCTAACACTAGTAAAACTGTTAAAAATTGTTTGTAATTTCATTCGGCTATTATTTGAAGGCCTTAACATTGTGAAATCTCAATTTCGAGCCATTCACGACATGCATGTCAAATATTAGCCAATTTAAAAAAAATTAATTTTTATATCAAAAGTAATCAATTTTCGTGTACTAACTAAAAAATCAAGTTTCACTATTATAAACCCTATAAATAATGTCCATATAAATATAAAAAATCAATTTTACTTGGTGTTACGTTAGTGTTGAAAAATTTCAAATTGGCTTACTTTCTGCGTGTTGAGCCGTCGTTACATAAATTTCATTTTGTTAATTCCGACCATACACAATTATGTGAGAACAAAAATATTTTACCATACATTTCAAACACTAATAAAACACACGGGTATGTACGTTCAATCACCTCCGCAGCGTAGCGTGAACAAGCAACCTAATATACTTAAAACGACGTCATTCAGTACTCACATTGTCGATGTCATCGACCTCGAAGGACTGTAGGAACTCGTAATCCCAAGACGTCGGTTTGTAATTGGCGGACCGTCGAATTCGTGAATCCGACGATGCTTGAGTAGGGAGATGAGCTGCTGCCGCTGCTGCTACTACTCGCGGACGAGCACTGCCGGTTGGTATGCGTGATGCAGAAGGAAGTCGACGGCGATGAAGGGCGATGATGCTGCGGTTCGACGACATGTTGTGGAGGCTCGAACCCATTGTACGTAACGTTCAGTCTGTAACGAGAAAATTTGCTAATGTTTGTTGTTACAATTGTTAATGTTAGCTGTTATGAAGGTGATGATCAGCTTTATATAGAGATACATGTCAAAGGGATCAGTTGGTTCAATTTAGTGCATGTTCTTAACGTGTTCATGGAATTCCATTGAATATAAGTTGTGGGCATGTTAAGTAAAGGGTCCACCTCAACTTTAGTTATAGTACTGATGATGTCTCCTTTTTTACATTTGGAATTATTCTAAGCATGATTTGTGGTGGATGTCAAATCGGTGAGTCTCGTGATATGTAGTTTAATCACTTAGAACGTTTGAAATTGCTGTTAAAATGTAAGTATGATTAATGTCAATGGCGGAATGAGGATGTAAATATGTGTTCAGCCGGATTTGAATCGAAAATTTGTATGTGTGTTGAGTAATTAATTGACAAATTAAACGTAATACTAATTTAACAAAAAAAATCATTGGAAATATATGTGCCACCGAAGAGTTTGTTGTTTTTCAAATGCAATGTGTCTCTCATGTCTCACAATGCACATGCAAACAAAAATAACGTGAATGAAATCGACATGCATCCATCGATGTTCTCCTTAACAAACAAGTGACTGGAACCTAGCTAAATAACACGTGGCTGCATTTTTTGTTTCTGGCCTTTTGATTTTGAGTCTACTCGCAGGTCGGGCCGATATTCACTAGGTCCGGTTACATTTAGTACAGTACTACGTGGGCCGGGCTGTCACAATTGAGTCCAAAAGGCCTACTTTTAAAAATTGGGCTTTAATTACGTTAATCTATCAAACCTCTCCTCTGCCGTAGAATTTCCCCGACTCATCTTTCAGCTCCGCAGATCTCCACCGCCGGTGAACTCGAATCGCGACCACACCCACCGGCAATCTTCTAGCGACGATACCTAGCTCATCCTGACATAGTAAGAATCTCGATCAACACTTCTCCTTACTCTAGATTATGGAATTCGGGGAAATGAAAAGGAAACATTTTTCGTTTCTGTTGCAGATGGGGGAGTTAGCATTAGCAGCTGATAAGCATGTGAAATACATCCTGCAAGTAGAGAAGGTTTGTCTTTGATTTACATTTACGATTTACCATCTGATTGATTGGACGTTTCTTTACCCTGATTGGTTGGTTTTTCTGGTTTATGGATTTTTTAGAAGAAGGATAGTTTTGAATCTGCTGTAATGGAGCACTTACGAATGAACGGGGCGTATTGGGGGTTGACCACATTGGATCTGCTAGGAAAGCTTGATGTAGTGGATTCGAATGAGATTCTCGAATGGATCATGAAGTGCCAACATGAGTCTGGTAAGTTTCTGATGAACAAAAACCCCAAGTTACTGGATGATAATGATGATTTTGATGCAACTTTGTTGTGTAGGTGGATTTGCTGGTAATATTGGGCATGACCCTCATATACTGTACACCCTCAGTGCCATACAGGTTCTGGCCCTTTTTGACAAACTCGACGTTCTTGATATCGACAAAGTTTCGAATTGTATCCTTTTAACAAGCTCTGTGACATTTCAAATTGTTCATCTTGCCTCACTCCATGATAGTAGTAGCTAGAATCACGAGTTTACCTATTTGACTGTGTGTATAGCAATTGAAGGAGCAAGCTGTAAGCTAGGCATTCCAATAATCCATTGTTGTTCTGCTTAATGTTTCAAATTAGATATTGCTGGACTGCAAAATGAGGATGGATCCTTTTCTGGCGACATTTGGGGAGAAGTTGATACACGGTAGGGATCCGATCCGATATTTCCTTTTAGTTTTCAAACTGTTAAATTGCATTCCTGACTAGCACTTTTGTACTTCCCAGGTTCTCTTACATTGCAATATGCAGTCTTTCGATAATAAAACGCCTGGACAGAATAAACGTGGAGAAGGCTGTGAGCTACATCATAAGCTGCCAAAACGTTGACGGTGGATTTGGATGCACTCCTGGTGGCGAGTCTCATTCCGGACAGAGTATGTTCTTAATACCACACTCTAGATTGGACTATGCTTTTGTCGAAAAGTTTTGATTCACTTAAACTATCTTGTTTGAAGTATTCTGCTGTGTGGCTGCCCTTGCCATTACTGGAGCTCTACACTGCATCGACAAAGACCTCCTAGGATGGTGGCTGTGTGAACGACAGGTGAAATCCGGCGGTCTTAATGGCCGACCTGAGAAGCTTCCAGATGTAAGATCCCTATGAGGTATTAGTTAATCAAGATCCTGCCTTTTTGCCTTCATGATGAGTAACTTGTTATAATTTGACGTATGTAGGTTTGCTACTCGTGGTGGGTTCTCTCTAGCTTGACGATGATCGATAGAGTTGACTGGATTAACAAAGATAAACTGGCTAAGTTCATTTTGAACTGTCAGGTTAGTGATGGAATCTAGTAAAAAAAACACTTCGGTTTCATAAAAGTATCGTAATTGAGAACTTTTGATTACAGGACACGGAGAAAGGAGGAATTTCGGACAGGCCAGATGACGCGGTCGACATCTTCCATACATATTTCGGAGTTGCTGGTAAATCGACGTTATATTTGCAGTCACTTCTGTTCTTCTCATATCACTTCAATCCTGTGATTGCTGTCTATTTGTTCTTCTTCCAGGATTGTCTCTGCTCGAGTATCCGGGAGTGAAGGCTATCGATCCAGCTTATGCATTGCCGGTCTACATCGTGGATCGACTCTTCTTTGGCAACAAATGATTCAGCTTCTTCAGTAAGTTTTAACCATAGAAACAGTACCCAACATACTTGCCCACCAACAAAGGATTCTTGTACTACTGTTGTGTTCTTGGAATTTGCCACCTTTGTTATTTGTACAGATGCTGTCTTTCAACTTGGTACTCTAAATCAAACATTTTTGGACTCTGTTGACATTTGGGCAATAATTCTTAGTGATCTGTGAATAAATGTTGAAAAGTGTGCCCATTGGGAACCCACAATGTTGCATCTCATAAGAAGCTTGGTTGGAAACTCTAAACCAAACACAGCCAAGTTGCCGAGTTTCACCCGTTTCGATATGATCATCGTGACCGACAGGATCAGGGTAATCCAATCACTGCTCACTATGAATTTGTTGGTAGGAGTTAAACGAGGCAGATCCAACTTGAAGTATCAAAGTAGTAAACCCGGGTACTATATTGTTACAAGTTGTTTGACTTTGACGATACGAAGGTTCATCTCGAGATAGACTCTCTGGCCGCGATCCAAGTGATTCAGACTCTAGCCACTGTTCAAATGTTATAAAGTAAGTGGAGGATGCCATTAGAGGGAGGGGAATAACATGGATGGATCTAACAATAGAGAATCAAAATTTTGAAAATTGATAGAAAGAAGAAAGCAAACAGAAAAGTCCCAAATATTCCCAGTTCTTGCTACTACTAGTGGGTTTTTGGTTGTTTCCAGGTTGTCATATGAAAGCAGAAAGAAAAGGAAAGGAAAGCATCACACCATTCACCAAAACCTAGATTCAGCAAAACTATGTCTGCCATCACGTGTGGGTTGGTGTTGTGTTGCCAATATTGTATCCCCAACCCCGAGGTAGATCGGCAGCCGTCGTTGGAATGTATGTTCGACACATCGGACCCGTAACATGTTTTATTGATACTAGATCCGGGGAAAAACGGGTTACTGTGGCTCGGAGAAATATTGCGTCCCCTATGCATGTCAGCTGCTGATGTTGCACCACACTACCACCGTAGCTGTGTTCGGTCATGTGTTGCATAAAACGGTAAACAACTTAGTATATAACATGTATTCAAGTGATACGATGTATCGTCGCAGGGAGGAACAGGAGGGTGAATCAGCCAAGACCACTGCCTAATGTCTTTCATAAACGAAATTCCTACGTCAAATTTTTTAAAATTGTAATTTATGCCTAGCTGTTTTAACTTGCAAAGTTTGAAAAACCCTACAACCACCAACTTCACTTATTACAGTGAATTTCTCACATGTCAATCACCACCAGCTATATAACCTAGTTCCTCGGGAATCTCTCCCATTAAAATTACAGCGTGTAGGGTTTTCGGTGTCTTTATCAAGTCCCCAAATTATAATTTACTGGCGAAAAGGTCCAGCATTTTTAGGTTTTTGTAACTCATTGTCCTTGAACTTCTTGATTATTATTTATTGCAAGTATTTATTATATTGTTTTAGTGATATAAACGAGGATTTGAAAAACTGTTTGGTTGCAACTTGCAAGAAAAGTGTTAAGAGTTATAAGTTTAAATTCTTAATGTGAATTTTAACTTAAAAGCAAGATATAATTTAGTGAGAGAATGAAAATGTAAATAGAGATTTTTTCGAGCCACTTTATTAGAAATTATCCCTCTATATTTTTTTGGTATTTTTCTAATAGACTTGCCTACTGTTGCAAGGCTCGCATCGTTAAATAAAACCTTATTCGACACCAATATTAGGACGATTAATCATATCAAATAGCTCATTGTGTTAATATAATTTTCAGTAATTATTTAAGATTTAGCTCATTTATACAAGCTAGTAGGTAAGGGCTAATATTTACATTTTCTGAAGTTGAAACTTTAAAAACTTGAAAATAACATGTAAAAAGTTTCAAGTACATGCTGATATATTTTTATTTTTGTGAAAAATGTAAATAATATATTTTACATTTCAGTAGGGAAAATGTACTTGTCAAGTACATACCAAGATATTTTTATAGTTTTGGCTTGGATAAGGGAATATCTCATGCCACGTGGAATTAGATATATATAGGGTTGTGCTCCAATTATTTTGTTTTGGGGTGGGGAAATTATTACAGAAATAAAATAATTCACTGTTGCTAGATTGGCGTGACTCTTTCACCTTTCTCTGCCACAGCATGGTTAAATATTTGCAGAGAGTGAAAGTAAAAAAAAAATTATTTGATACCAAAATTTTACCTTATTTCAAAAAATAGACACCAAACTTTTTATTTTTACCGTACTGACACCTTGCCAACAAGATAGGAAAACCATATGAGTATGGTAAACAGTTTGCTTAAGTTTGGTGATCCAAATTGCTTTGAGTCAAAGCGGCCGGCTTAGCTAAGTTTGCTTGTTCGGGGCAATTGGTTAGAATTGGTATTGACCGGTTGATTTTGAATTTATAACCGTTTGCATTTGAAATGATTGTGTGACTGATCCATCGTATTTTGCATCATGTGCTAAGGGGTTTATAGATTGTAACTGATTCATTCAAAGTATGCAGTAGTGGTTTAATCCATTTAATCGTACCATATAAACCTCAAACATGAAGTATTGATTTGTTTTGAAATTGGTAGGTGCAAAAGTTTCCCAAAATGGTAAATAACAAAAATACTGTACCATTTCTCTTATGAATGAATCAATTTAGTACCAAATAAGCTCTTAACAATTTTTTAAAAAAAAGTGACCCAAGTCCTCAGAAGTAGTACAATTATTACTCTGTGGATCCGTCCAAAACTTTTCTCCTTTTTCTGTTTCAGTACCTATAATTATTGATTTTAGTCATTCAATGAAGAAAAGGGAAATCATTGTTTAAAAATAAAGTGCCTTTCATTTCACAGGTATTTAATCTCAAAACAATGAGTTTGTATAAGCTCCCCTTTGATTCTTGTGTTTCACATAAACAAAAATAAAAAATGAGTGATAATCAATAAAATTGTTCAGTCGACATGCACTTATTTCATGCTAATTAAATATCGCTTATAATACTTTTTTATATATGATCAAATACATTTCAAATAGTGCACTAAGTTATAACGACACGTCGATAATTTATCAAAATATAGGATCTTTAAAGAATAATAAAATATGCAACAAATGAATGGATTACAGTAAAACTACCATATTGTGTCACCCTAAATACAATAATCTTTTTCAGCAGAAACATTCCCAATCAACCATAGTCACACACATATCAATTACAAATTAACTATAATAATTGTTATTAATTAATTGCCACTGTCCTACTATCCCCCAACTTGCATTGCATGTCAGGTCTTTGGATTCCCCAACTGGCCACTTATCCATTGAATTGGGGGCTTCATGGGTTCCCCCCATCCACTCCATACTTCTTTAAATACTTAATCCAATAGTACAAACTAAAACAACCTACCCTCAATAACCAAAATTGATGGGAGCCGACGGCCCCGAGTCAAAAATTTCATCTATCAGTAATTTTGGTGAGTGTTTTCTCTCCGAAAGTGATAGAAGATGGTCTCAAATACAAGATAATATATTTTTATCTATCATCTCCTAAATGAATGATCGAACAAATAAACAAGAAGTTAGTCTTGGTACTTGTCGTCCGAGTCCAATCTCGAAATTCTATCCAACCATTTGAACTACTAATGTAACAATGCTTAATGTATGGTATAGTATTGGACTCATACAATACAAGTTGAACACAGTACATTAATCAAATCAAGTGTCACACCTTAAACTATATAAACTATCATAAAAATAGGCACAGATTTCCAAGTACACACAAGAAAAAACAAATGATTGATTAACCAAACTATATGAACATTTTTTTATACGATAATATAAACATTTCAAACGACACAAAATTTCAAATTCCACCAAAATAAGTGGGATATGTTCTTAAAATTTAAAATCAGTTAATAAATATCCAGCTGGCAGCTGCCATCATCCTCCAGTAGCCAATTAAAACATTCAAAAGCCAGTGACAGCTGTAACAAAGGCAAAGGTTAAAAGCTGGGGTACAGCTGTATCATTCCACCGTGAAGACACCTCATTGGCCCAGATCTGGAATCGCTCTGACATGTCGTACCACCACATCGATCTCTTATGACAGCTCATTGGCGAAGATTGAAGAAAAAGGCTTCAGTGGACACAGGCACACTGTAACGGCTACATTTTTTAATACCCCCAATCCCCTAGAATTCAAGTATCCGACGTGGCAGATGAGGTGTCATGACGTGGCATCCCTTACTCAGAAAGCCACCAGGATTCCCTTTCATCCTTCATTCAACACCCCCCCCCCCCTATAAAAAGAAGCTCAAGATGAAATCTTTGTCACTCACTCACACTCTCACTCACTCACTACTTCATCCTTCTTCCCCTTTTACTCCACCAACAATGGCGGTCTCAATCTCCAGAGCTTCCCTTCAGTTAGCACTTTTCGTTGGATTATCCACTCTAGCTATAGTCAGTTCAGCTCCCGCCAAGTTTGATGACCTCTTCCAACCCAGCTGGGCTTTTGATCACTTAGTCTATGAAGGAGAACAGCTCAAGCTCAAACTTGATAACTATTCCGGTACTACACATTCCAGCTTTCCCCTGTTTTTTGGGAATAAAAAACAGAGCCTAATGATTCCGAATTTTTGTTCTTGCCCTGTTGGGTTATTTTACAGGATCCGGGTTTCAATCGAAGAGCAAGTACCTATTCGGAAAGGTGACGGTTCAGATTAAGCTCGTGGAAGGCGATTCCGCCGGAACTGTTACCGCCTTCTACGTAAGTAAAGAAATTGTATTTGGTTGTTTATTTAAACTCGTGAGCAATAATTGTATTTGGTCCGTGCGATGATGTATGATTTCAATTCTTGGGTCCCTTGATGTTGTTTGGACGGTTCTGAATCTGTAATTTGTTCGAAGTTTTGATTTTTTGGTTGATGATTGCAGATGTCGTCGGAGGGACCGACTCATAACGAGTTCGATTTCGAGTTCCTGGGTAATAAAACAGGAGAGCCGTACGTCGTCCAGACGAATGTGTTCGTCAATGGCGTCGGCAACAGAGAGCAAAGGTTGAACCTTTGGTTCGATCCAACCAAGGATTTCCATAGCTACTCCATCTTCTGGAACCCCAGTCAAGTCATGTAAGCAAATCATCCGTTTTTTCGGGTAGAGGTGCGAGTAACTAACCGAAAACTAATGGGTTTCTTTTTCGGTTTGTTGGCAGATTTCTAGTGGACGACACTCCGATAAGGCAGCACACGAACTTGGAGCACAAGGGGATCCCATTCCCGAAAGACCAACCCATGGGAGTGTACAGCTCGATCTGGAACGCCGACGATTGGGCGACCCAGGGGGGTTTGGTCAAGACGGATTGGAGCCACGCGCCGTTCGTCGCGTCGTATAAGGGATTTGAGATCGATGCTTGTGAAAGTCCGGCGACGGCGATGTCAGCGGCTGATCTGACGAAGAAGTGCACCAGTAGCGGCGAGAAGAAGTACTGGTGGGATGAGCCGACTTTGAGTGGGATGAATGTTCATCAGAGTCATCAGTTGCTTTGGGTTAAGAAGAATCATATGATTTACGATTACTGTAGTGATAACTCGAGGTTCCCTGTTACACCTGAGGAGTGTCGGCATCACCGCCATTGATGATCAGTTTCAGGGGAAGTGGGGAAAAGGAATGATCTTTGGAAGGGAATGGATGAACTCTGTAAAAAAGGGAAGAACATGTAGCTCCATGTTGTTTTGTTGCTTGCTTCATTTTGATGGGTTTGATTTAGGTTGTTGTAATATAATTTGTGTTTGTTGAAATGAAGTGAAGCAAAGTTGCAGACTGTATTGTTCTTGATTGGGAAGAGGATGGGGAGAATGCGAAATCGAAAACAAAAATGCATAATACGGTAACACATAATTTTGGTAAGTCTTACGTGAGAGATTAATTATTACCAAGATTCAAAACCGAAACTCTCATGTGTAAGGTAAGGGATAAGGTTGATCCTCGTTATCTCGCATTCTTCTGCTATGGAACAGGATATGGGAGATTAATAATGTTCATGATGATGATGAAAAGAAAAGAACAAAGGTGGACCATGGCTAGGCTTTGAGGAATTCATTGTACTATGGCCGGTTCATTTCAGTGGCCTGTAGTGTGTACTACCATAGAGCTCTCAATTGTCTTTTGTAAAAGGGGATGGGAGGAAAACTATGGATGGATTTTGTAAGAGAATGAGTGGCTCTCTTTGTGGCGTGTGGGTGGAATACATGATGATAGAATGTGCGTTTCGGTTCAGTTAGGTTATTCGAACCAAAACGGTTGGATATTGAGAGAAAGTCGACCGATCTATATGCTAACATTCTACTTGAAGTTAAGAGAACTTGAAAGTTTTGTCGTTACCTCATTGGTCGACTCGACGATTAAAGCAAAAGAATCATAAGAGAGGATAACGAATTAGGGTCATAAGTGATCTTTCTCTATAGTATTAGAGGAATCTCTAACATTTAACTATTGACCAAAGTATTGACTATTTGTCAATCCATCTTGTACAAATGTAGTTTCCAAAACCCTGTAACCAACACACTTATTAACTATAAACAACTTCTTTCTCTCTCCATGATTCTTCCACACTTCTTTCTCCGCGCTCTATCTCTCTCTACTATCGATACCTTATGTCCATCACTTCCTTAATTGCTCGTAAATGAACCGACTAGAACGGCTTGAGTTCGGGTTGAAGCTCCATTGGCTGAGGGAGCATGTACGTAACATCACTTAGGCTCAACAACCACAATTATTGGACAAGACTACTTGTGTCCAAAACCTCTTATCATTCTTCTTCTCAAGTTCAACACATGACACAGCCAATTCATGAAGAAGTTAAACGTGTAAACATCACACAACCAAAGCAAAAGAAATGAGGCAATCTTTTCTACTTGGGGGGCCAGATTCTGACTCAGATATCATGCACACTCAAAACAAAGCAGAGGATTAAGAACCAGAGCTGGTGAATAAGGTAGGTGGAGCCGGGCCAAAAGCTGTTGGGTTATGGAACCTCATGGACCAAACAGTGCCGATAGGTAATAGAGCGAAATGCGACCATTTCGACCATCACATTTTTTGAGCTTGTTGATTGGGTTGCTCAGTGAGCCGGATCAAAGGGCATGCTCGTCTGGTTAGATAACTCGGGTTCCATGTGTCTAAACAATGACATTCTAATGTAAAATTTAGGTAATTGTAAGACATTAGCATTTATAGCAGAAATGAACTTGATCATAACTCATGTTCATTATTAACTTTCATTTCTAAGATGTTAACTCGTGACCATGACTACAAGAAAATGTAACCCGTTGGTCACAATTATAAAGGATTCATTCCAAGATGGTCACAGTCCTTTGTAACGTGACCAAATTGTTACAGTTTAAAAAATCTGTGACTATGTTGTCATGGTTTTGGAGAACGTGACTAACAAAACTGTGACTAAACTCAAGTTTTGTTGTAGAAGTCCTTCATATGCCATTGGCATGAGCTTGTTCATCGGTTTGGTCAATAAACCGACCATATCAATTTAGTTCGTTTCAACATAGGATTATAATTTATTTAATATTATGCTTCTCGTTGTAATATCTATCATCATAATATAGCACTCAGTAATCCTGATGTGGCAACATTCCTCGATATACTTTTCTCGTGAGAAAAAACTGATAAGTTAAAATTCGTATTTATATTTGCTGTTCGTGAGTACGATTTGTTTCGACTTTGACCACTCAACAAACAAACGAATGCTCGTTTTTTCTTCATTTTCTATCTACATTGTTTAACAAACAACAATTGTTATTGTCTGGTTTTATCCTCGTAATCAATGTCAATAATTTCATTGGCGGTGGTGGGCACAGATCCCCATTTTCGTGTTTAGTGGAGGTGATGGATATCTACTTCACTTCACTTCTCATTGATGCATAAGAAAACAGAGGAATTCAATTCGATGATGGCCAAGAACAGAGCAAGAGATAGAGACAAATTTGAAACCCCAAATAAGAATTTTAAATAACTGGGTCCATGGTAGTTTATCAACGATCTAGTGATAGTTGTGGGAGTGCACTGATTCATTGGGTCGGGTTTGGACGTATTACAATGATATGTTATGAGTTATGGATTAATCAGATTATGAGTTTTACGAGTTTGGAGGATTTTTTAATATTGATGAATTAAAATTTATGATCTTGTTGTTGGGCCTGAATATGAGAGGAAATTTGGCTTTAATGGCTTTAGATGGTTGAGTGTGATCAAGGAATTAGGTGTTAATGATAGAGTGGTTAAACCGGTAAATTATAAGTAACAAGTGATTTCGTGTTACAAATAAAATGAGTTTTGAAAGACACGAAAAAATGAAAAATTAAAATTATATGGAACGGATTAAATTTACTATTTAACAAATAAACTTAAACGACTCAGAGTAATAATTTGTAAATAAATAAACACCAAGCTAGTACCTAATACTTGGATGGACAAACATAATTGTAGCCAAACCAAGTTAGCTCGAAGCAAATTCGTCTTTGAGCGTCAAACAACGGAATCACAGCCTCCTTTGAAACAGTCGTTGATGATTCTACTTCTTCTCCTTTTCGAAAAGTCTTATTGACATCTCGGGCGACAATCTTCACATCTTTCAGCTCGCGTTCCCAGCTGTAACGATTCTCATTAGGCTCTTGTCTACTTTCGCCCCCCATATATCGTGATAGAAAAACTGGTAGCGCCTTCCTCTCGTATTTAGAACCTATATAAACAAAGGTAACATATCTAGGATGACAAGCCTAAAACAAGTTGTCCAACATAGCGTTTTCCTCGACTTCTTGCCAGCTAAAAGTCGGCTGGATCTTCAAGTGCCTAGTCGCATGAGGACGCTGTATAGTATGATTGGCTTCTTCCTCGTAGAAAATAACCCAAGCATGATCGAAACAATAAACAGGTATGTGAATCTGAGTAGATTCCATTTGAAAAACTTGGGCAAAAATTCAAGTTAGTATAAGATAACTTACCGGGGTGCAGTGGCATGAAAAGTTGACAGTGTGAAATTGGTGGCTGAATTTGGCAAGAAAACTCTTCAATTCTGAGTAACATCGGCATGCATCACTAGATTTATAACACTGCATCCTGCAATCAACCTCCCATAAGCAACAGGCTGCAGCATTCCGGATTTCACATTTCTTTAAGCTATATGCATTGCTACCGTGGAACCGCAGGATGAAGTTCGACAAATCGGGCCCACCATCTACCTCGAACTCCTCCAATCCCGGCATTGAGCATAGCTCGAATTTCTCGAGTTTGGGACTCGAAATTTTCAGCTTCTTCTCAGACCGAGGTGCATACAGTTGTAAGGATTTCAGAAGCTGGAGGCCCGGAATCATTGGGACAATATAATTATAACAAAAGTAATTATGAAGTGAAGCTGTCAAATGATTGAGCTGAGGAGCAATTATTACAATCCTCGAGACTCCTTCGATCGGAGGAAGATCGAGAGTTTGGCGTCGAGGAGCTGCAATCTCAATTTCCTTGAGGTCCTCACAACAAGTGATTCCGAGCGTCCTTAAGTTAAGGACATCAGAAACTCGAATCTTCTCCAGTTTCTTAATGAACTTGAGTTCTATGGTTTCGAGGAGTGGAGAGCCGGCAATCAAGTTTGTTATCGTCCGATATTTTGACCGAACATAGATGCAGGAATCGCAGAGAATTCAGAAAAAGAGAAGATAGCTGCGACCTATCTGATAAAGATTGAGTGTCTCGAGTTTAGGAGCTATAATCTCAAGTTTTTCAAGCTGATGACAATGAGAGATTATGAGCGTCCTTAGATTAACAACATCATAAACTCGAATCATCTTCAATTTCTTAACGCCTTGGAGTTCTAGGGTTTCGAGGAATGGCGAGCTAGCAATCAAGTTTGATATTACCCGATCATCTGTTTTTGAACATAATTTAGATGCAGGAATCGCAGAGACTTCAGAGAAAGAGAATGAAGATCACCATTGTTACAGACGAGAGCCAGATTTCTGAAGTGGAGGCTCGTCATGGTGGAATTGGAGAGTGATTCCAAGGCCAAGCAGAGTCTGTAGTTACACTTGTTGTGAAGATCTATAGAGATCTCTTCTGCCTTCCTGTTCAACGCTAAAACCAGAAGCTGCTCAACAACGGAGGAAACGGTGCAATTTTCTTTCTCGCCGAGAAGGAGCTTCAGCTTTTCCATCCGCAGAAGGTTGTCTCGAGAGAATCATAGAATCGAAGCGTCGCACAAATTCTGGAGATTCCCTGAGTAATTTTGGGGGATGCAATCATGGCGGTCGAATGCCACAACGGGATATGATTGCCAGAGACTCTGCCATTGCTTTGACAGGTTTGAGGTCTGCGCTACTTGTTTCGATGAGGCGGAGTATGCAGTGAAGGATATCATCCGGAAATAATGAGATCCGATCGATCTGATCGGAACAAGGGGTTTTGTTCGGGGCAGCTTCTTTTCCATCGGAATTGGGTTAGCGGTGATAGTTGAAGTTTAGGTTATGATCAGAAAGAGATCCGATTTGTGGCGGCGCGAAAGTTTGAATTAGAAGAGCTATGGGTTGGGCCTCGTTAGCTTAAATAGTTTAGGCCTTGAATTTTGTAAAATGGGCTTTTATTTGGGACCTTCAGTCTTTAGCAAGTTGAACGCACTCCAGCCCAACATCGCGTCGTCCACTCACAATGTGGCCGTCAATAATCAACGGTGTAGATCTAGCACACCCTTACTCGTCACTTACGTGAAAAGATAAGTTCCGTCACTAAAGCTCTATGTAAAACCCATCAACCAAAACATCAAATAAAGGAGATGATATAGTCTTAACTTAATCAATACACCGTGGTTGCCCACCTATACGGGCTATACACCCATTAATACGGTCTTTGTTCAAATCAGTTTTATCGACAATAGAGCACACGCATCTCGATACTTTTCTGTCTTTCTCTTTCACATTCTCTATATGCTTATACCGATGATATGCATTATGACTACCTTTCCTTATCCGCTTTTTTAATTAGGTATTTTTGCTGAAAACTCACTCCTAAATATATATCCAAAGTTGAAAAAAGCAATCAATTTACTCAACTTGACCCAACCATCAAACCATACATATATATTATTGCTCCGAACTAACCTCCTATATCGAACAACATTATATCTTGATTCTCTGATCATTCGTTCTCGTTCAACACTAAATCCAAGTCCATCCTCTACTTACAACATAAAACGTAAGAACATCAAGCATCATTATAGCACGGTGAGTAAATAAAATCATACTCAATTAAATTAACTCGAAGACTGCATATAAACAATATCTTGCTAGTCAAAGGCCGGAAAACTAGGATTGCATCATCGGCTCAACGTCGTCTGGCTATGTTGTCTGTCAGGGTTCGCCGTGAAATCTTTGATGTCGTGGCGGAAGCAGAATCGAAGTGGCACGATTTCCCAGATTTAATGGATATGATTGCCGGCTTTTTTTGAAATTCCTAGGTGAGGTATTGGGAACTGAGATACCGACAAAATCAGTTTATAGATTCGGGGTAATATTAATATATGACGACACGTTCAAAATTCAATAAGCTCATAGCAGAACAAATCAAAGTCAGCACCTCCATCAAATTAACCGACTTGCCCCCACTCCTTCATTAAATATATACTCGATGGCATCGAGTTATGACTCAAAACTAAGACATACATACCATACAAAATTATTTTGAACGACATTTTGGTTCGTATCGTTCAATCGGATGATATAATATTTATTTGATTTGGAGAATTGATTGGATAAGTTTGTTTGATGAACTTCCTGAAGAGTGTTAAGAGGTTGGATATGTAACGGCTAAATATTTGTAGGAAAGATTAGAAAATAAATAACTAAATAAGTACGAGGAATGTCATTAAGACAATATTTATGTGAGTGGTTGGGTGTACTTAGTGATCTCTTAAACAAAAAATTAAGCTTTTTTACAGGTGCATCGAGTTTGAACTCATCATTTTAGGGTTTCCAAAATTTGTCTAAGACTTTTGACGGTTGACTGAGAATTTCGATCAATAACAAACATTTTCTATATATATTTGGGCGAAGAACATAATTAAATCAAAAATTATATACACATAAATCAAAACCCAAATTACAAAAAATAACAATTACCAAAACTTAGTTGCGCCGCACATCCTATCCAGCGCACTCCACATTTCAAAACTTACATTATTCGATTTATTTCACGAAACCAATTTTTTCTTTGAACAACCAAATTTGTGTAATTTCAATTTAGTCACTCAATTAGTTTATAAAGTGCGGTTAATTGAAACTCGATGTTTGGTGCGTTAAGCTAACATTAGTTGGTTACGAAATTGGTTAGAATGCACTAAATCAGTTAAAATTTGAGCTCAATCCGTATCTGGGCTAAACTCGAGTTAACCATAACATATTGTAAATATAAGCAATCGTTCAATTTAAAATCTGTTTCGGTTAATCCGAGTTCAGCTCAGATACGGATTGAGCTTAAATTTTAACTGGTTTAGTACATTTTAACCAATTTCGGAACCAATTAACGTTAACCTAATGCACTGAAAATTGAGTTTCAGTTAACCACACTTCATAAACTAATTGAGTGGTTAAATTGCAATTATATAATAGTTTGGATGATAAAGTACAAATTTGAGTTTGATGAAGTAAATCAAATAATGCAACTTTTGAGATGTGGAATGTACCGTTACGGTGCACAGTGCAACGTAAGTTTCAGTAATTGTCATTTTTTGTAATTTAGATTTCGATTTGATTGTTTATGTAATTTTTGATTTAATCGTGTCTATAAAAAGAATTTCTTCCTTGGGCCAGACCCATTTGGTCCTTATATTATTATGAGAAAAATTAGTATATTTCTCATATGCAGCCGGGTGTATTTTAAATTCGGTACAATTCCACCGAGTGTAGTAAATACTTTTGGATCCGCCGCTGCATGTTCCTAAACTACCGGTTGGCATCAGGTCGAATCGGTTGGCGAGATAATGCGAATCATGTGGACTGGAGGAGCTCAACGATCGTAGTCAATCTGCAATGCAAACCACTGGAAACGATACCAGCAGGCATTAATCATTTAATTGTATCACTCGGACGACCCAAGTTTACTTTTTGCTATGTCATAATGTAATTGAATTGATTTAATGCGCCAACTGTGTACGCGTAGACTATTGTCCTCAAGCGTTGCTCCACAAAGACTCAGTCCCAATAGTTTTGATGATTTTTTACCGCATTATATACTTTCTGCTGCTTGGCGTTAACGTATTCATGAATTTTTTACATAGTAAAATACCATACATATCCGGTATTCATATAGTTTTATACATAATTTTTAATATAATAATACGAGAATGCATTTAGAATTCTAACAATCTGGTTAAGTGCATTAAACAATTTCGAATTCAAAGCTCTAGTGGATTCTGGGGATCTTTGCATGGTATCCGTCTGTTGCTAAGCTGGCAAGACTGTGCTTGGGAAATTAAATTAAGGAAGGCGTTTGGTAGCTGCTAGCTAAGCTAGTAAGTGAGTGGTAACCAGTAGTAGGAGAGTTGGTAGTTATTAAAAATTATTTGCTAGTTTGTTCCTGAATCCAGCCAAGTAAACGACCACAGTTTTCAACGTCACTCACTAACACCAAAAGCTAGAGGAAAAATAATTAGTTATAATAAATTATGTTCAGAATTCAAAAGGAAATGTAGAGAGCTTAGCAGTTAGCAGAAAATTTTAGAAAATAAGTAAATATAAATAATTTTTTTTTGTAAGAAGTTTCAATAAAATTAAAATAAAATTTCAGTAAAATCAAAATAAAATCTTAATAAATTCAAAATAACATATTCTGAGACATGTGATATTAATTTTTCGACCACTCATTTACTGATATGCGACGTGTTTACGCAATCCATATCAATAGTATGATCTACGGTGGGTATTTTTCGAAAATTTAAAATTTGGAACCGTTCAGCTTTCGGTGACGAGATGGGCAAACCTAGACATCAAAGGAGGAGCCAAAATACGCATTTAATCGCTGCCTAACAAATACCACACAAATACCTCAGCATCGTTTCCAACACACGCTTGCCCATTACTACGCAAATAATAATAATAATAATAATAATAAATAAATAAATAGGAGACCAGACCATCCATTCTCTCCAATGTGGTCATCAAACTATTCGATTTGTAACAATATGGTTATCGACCTTTTAAGGAAGCCAAGCTACATATATAGCAAACACAATCATTGCAATATTCATCAACTCACCGTCCAAATTTTTTGTTATGTTGACAGATTTCCATTTCAACTTAACATGTATGTTCATTTTTATTTATTTATACAATGTCACGTACTATATCTTACATCCAACACATTTAATTAATTGATTCAATCTCACTTATAATAATAATAATAATATTTTAAAAATGTTTTTTAATTTTATTTATTTACTATTTGAAGGGTTTAACATGATGAAACTTCAACTATTACCCATTCCTAACGTACATGTCAAACATTAATTATTTAATTTTTTTTTAATTTTCACCTCAACATTTATCGATTTCTAAAAGGGTGTTAAACCTATGAAAATGAACCATTTTGATATGAAAATTTCAAAATTTTCAAATCGGCTAATATATTAACGTGTATGTTGAAAATTGTTAAAAAGACAAATTTCATTATGGTAACCTCTGTAAATAATGGTCAAATTAATTTAAAAATTAATTTTACTTAATTTTGTTTTAACGAGTTAAAAAATATTTTTTTAAATTCATTTTTAAATTAATTTAATTACTTTATACATGCCTGATGAAAACAAGCCTATTGGCTTCTTCATGTTGGTAAACGTAAGTTACTTTATAAAGATTGATGATGCAATTGTTCAAAACCCAATTTGTGATGGCAAAAATGGATATTAAGCCACCATTCAACCATGTATAAATATAAGCGAATCCCAGTTCCCTGTGTTTCAACATCTTCATACTCCACACTTTGAATGAAGAAGAAGATCAGAACAACACTCAAAACACTTAACCAACTCTTCCCATTTCACCATCCAATCATCTCTACAGATCATTGCTTCCTAATCTAATCTCAACTTTTCACCAACAATGGCCTTCAAACTCATCCTCCTTCTCCTCCTTCCCCTGATCTTCCTGTTAACCCAAACCGCCGATTCCGAACCCACCAACAAAATCATCCACCGATCAGATCCGCCGTCTCCGGTGCCGGAGAGATCCCCAACTTCCAATATCCCGCCAGAAGCAGCAGCAGTAGGGGCAGCTGAGGCGCCTAAAGAAGCGGCGGCGGAGGCAGAGTTGGAGGCGAAGGAGGAGGAGAAGGAGCAGAGGAAGCGGCACATTGACAAATCAGTAGCCGGCGGCGGAGTCATACTCGGCGGCCTAATTACCGCCGTCTGTATGGCGGTCTTCTGCTACATCCGGGTCACCAGAAAGAGAGACGACGAGCTACTACCCATTGTCATCGCCAATCGGAAGTCGACCGATGCGCTTGCTGTGACCAAGCTGCAGCAGCAATCCATTGTCGTTTCATCGTCACCGGCGCCGGCGCCGGTTTCTGCTTAGTGATGATTAATTACTTCCTATGTCCTCATAGATTATGATTTAATAGCGTTAGTTAGGTGGGCTTTTTTGGGGGATTAACAGTTATGATTATTCTTTGATTAGTGTGTAATTCGTGTGACTGTATAAACATCTAAATACTATCCTCTGGTTCTCTCTGTTCTCTCCTTTTTCTGAGATTCCATCACAAAGTTTTGTTAATGGCGGTGTTGGAAGAAGCTGTTCTACCAACACTTTGATGATTCGTCGTTTTATGAAAGACCAATGAATTCAAAAGTTTGATGGGATTGGATCTCTGGACTCTTTGTAAAGGTCTTGTTTTTTCTTTGTCCCCAATGGGTTTAAGTTCAAGCGCAGATTAAGCCACTAATTAAGGCACATACGTGGCTGATTATTTATTTTCTGGCACATCAATGGGTTGGATCCATGTATTTTTACAAAGTCGGTTCACGATGCCGCACGGTTTGTCGGGAATTTTAAGATAATTTCGGGAAATTTAGGGTGATAAGTTCAAAACTCGTGGCATTATAAGATGATAGTGGAGCGAACTATTGTTCTCGACACAAAACAATACAACACGTCAGATGTACTAATATCGTCTTAGGACATGTCTGATACTTCTCTCTATTTTACCGTCTTAATAAGTGTTTAGCTCTCATGTATTCACTCCCTTACTATACACCATTTTCCCGTGAGGTTCCCAATCAGACAAATCCAAACAAAGACAAATCACATATATGGATCACCTAATGAATATCGGACATGTATTGTCTCGCCAATTTTAGAGGGACGAAACGGTTATCAACAGATAGATGTTAGATCGAGTATCTTGAGTTTGAATCCGAAATGGTTGGTCTTTGACATGAGAGTTGTTGCCCCAATTTGTTTGGCAATTTGAGAGTAATGTTCAAATACAATGCACAAATTGAGACAAAACCTAAAATGCCAACCAACTAGTTGGGATCTCAATACCCACATTAATTTAAGGCTAATTAAATCACTCTTCACTTCTCTTTCCCACCGTCCAATATTGAATGCCATTAAAAAATATTCAGGCAGTCGGCTTAAGCCCGAATATTGGGCCAAGAGGCCCAACTCAGCCGCACAAACGATCCAGTTATTATACAGTTACTCTGTATCATTTTCTTTCCCTCTTGAAATCCCACATCAATTTCAACAATTCGTCGTCTTCTTCCTCATCGATCTTTCTCAAGAACTAAAGAACCAAACTCAAAGCTCACTCAGTCGCCGTAACAATGGAGTCATTCTTCCAGAGATGGAAAGCGACTATCTACTTCTCAATATCTACAGTCCTAGCCTTCACCGCCTTCTCCATAGGACTCCACTCGACCGTCACTCCACTCCACCACCCGTCACCTCCTTCCTTTGTTCCTTCCCTCCCACCGCTGGCGGCGAATATCCGCAGCCTCTCCACCAACGCCACGCTCTATCTCCAAAAATCTGGATTCTCAGTCGCAGAATCCCTCCTACTGGCATACCCTGAGACATTCTTCTCCACCGCACACTCCACCATCTTCGCTGTCAAAGACTCCATCTTGTCCCCCGCCGACGCCGCATCTCCGTCCTCTGGCGCCTCCGGCGCTCCCCGGTTGCTTCTGAAGCAGCTCCTTCTGTACCATACGTCTCCTCTCAGCCTCCCCATGTCGGAGATTCTCAAACTCCCTCCTGGTACGTGCCTCCCGACTCTTGTCGACGGCAAGACCCTAGTCGTCACCAAGATCGACGTCGAGAACCGAGCCGCAGAGATCAACGGCGTCAAGATTTCCCATCCGGACGTCATCATTGAAGGTTCGGTTGTCATCCACGGCGTCCGCGAGCAATTCTCGTCCATGGAAACCGGCGACGGCAGCGGTCTTATCTCTCCAACCACTTGCGACGCCGCCGCTGGGAGGAACTCGAGCTTACTCACGGACTCCGTCGACTTCAGGAATATCGTCCACTGGTCCAAGATCGTGCGATCACTCAGCTTAAAGGGGTTCGTCTCATTCGCCGTCGGATTGAACTCTGTACTCGACGGGATTCGCAAAGACTACAAGGACTTGAAATCGGTGACCGTATTCAGTCCACCGGATTTCTCCGTCGGTTCTTCTTCCGCTCCGATGATGGACAGAGTCGTCAGAATTCACATCGTGCCACGGAGGATTTCCTACGAAGAGCTCATGAACTTAACCAACACGACGTCGTCTCTGAAGACTCTGCTGTCTGGTCATAATCTGGAGGTGAAACTTGAGCCAGCGAAGAATAATGCTACAGCACGATTGACCGTCAATGCAGTCGAGATTCTCAGGCCTGAGATTTTCAAGTCTGATAAGTTCGTTGTCCATGCGATCTCGAAACCTCTCTGGATCGGTAAGGTTTCGAAGAAGAAATCTAGTAGTTAGTAGCTATGAACGAAGAAGAAATCTAGTAGTTAGTAGCTATGAACGAAGAACAATCTGCTGTAGATTGTAGAAAGTAGTCCCATTTTCTGAACTAACCTCAGTGTTAAGCTGCTAATCTTCTTCTGTTATGAAGATGACTGTAAGTGGCTTGCTAGTTGCTAGTATGATCAGATACAAAGATGTTTCAATCTGTTGCAAATAGCCATCTCAACTGGCATTTCCTAATTCAACTAGGATCCACTAAAATGCAGCAAACACTCCGAATCCAACTTTTTCTGATTAGTATATGTACTATGCAGTATCAAATGAACATTGCACTGGCGAAACACCATCCTCTACGTTTGAAACTATCAATGGTGAGCATGCTTCAATCTCTAGTTACACTATAGGATATGCATCTGCTGCATCAAACAGATTTAGAGCTGTAGTTCTTTTGCTAGCAAGTAGTTCAGTCATCAGCTAAGAGTATTTAATCATGAACATTCAGTAGAGGTCCACTAAGTTCTATCAGATAAACCAATTACATAATTATCCTAACTGTTCAATGTTCATCACAAATCATGCTATACAAACTAACATATATGGAAGAAGCTGAGCAATTACCAGCAGAGGAAAAAGGACTTCACGAAGTAGAAGAATCGTTGATGACTCTCAAGAGAATTCTGGTCATCTTCTTTCCAATCAGTGTAACATTCTTCACATCGACGAATTTGGACCTCTGAAACAGTCCAACAACATCATCCACAGTCTCCTTCCCACACTCTTCCACGGCGACAACGCAGTACCCACGGCTAACCACTGTCCTCTCCATCTCGGAAACGAATCTCCGCGGAAACAACGCCTCCGCCAAACGAGCAGTGAAGGCAATGTCGAAAACGTCGTCGAAGAACGGCAAGTTCATCGGATCTGCCTTTCTCACCAGCGGCAGGGACTCGACGAGCTCGACTCCGATCACGTCCTCCACTCCGATTTGTTGCAGCGCCATTACCTCGTGGCCGGCGCCGGCGGCGAGGCAGAGGAATCGGGAGTGGTTGTGTATAAGCTCCGAGGATTGGAGATCGGAGAAGAATTTGGTGAAGGAAGTGAGCTGAGAGGTCCAGGCTTTGGAGGACCATAGGCGGAGATTCTTCTTCTCCCGGGAGAGGTACGGACGGTGGAGGGAGGAGTCGCAGGTGGAGGAAGGGAATCTCTGGTGAGGCTTTGTGATTGGGGTTTCCGGCGGCATGCAGGTTTCGGGGATTTGGAGGTAGGTGATAAGGAGGGTTAGGGTCGCGATTGCAATGCTAGCGATTGAGACCCTGTTGAGCAAACTCTCTATGCGTTTCTCCATGGATTGTTTGGAGGGGGGTGGATCGGAGGAGTTGTTTATTTCGCCATTGATGACATTTGAGGAGGACCAATGCTAAGGTGGCAATGATATGGGAAAAACGCAGAAACCTATAGAAACGCATCGAAACGTCTCGGATTTGCGGGACGAAACCCGAAACGCCACAGCGGAGGGCGGGCTGAGTCTGAAATTCTAAACTTCGCAATGATAAGGTTGGGGATGCTTATATTATATCCATTACCCATCCACTTTTTTTTTTGCTGTTATTAACTATAACCATCTCCATTTTCATTTTGATGATAGATTTAGTTTTATCATCATATCCACTTGGTTACGATTATAATCGCTTCCAACTATTATTCACGGTTATGTAAAAAAAAATATAAAATATAAATAAAAATGCATACACATTCATTCATATAAAAAATCCAATTCGAAACCAGAAATGACATTTGATAAAATTAACTACGACATTCATGATTAATTTATGGGCTTTACCATTTGAAATGTTAGTGGACATTACGTATCACCATTACTGCTAATTATGTGGGTGTTATTGGGATGGACGATAAATATTATTAGGTTTCATCTATTTTTTAATGCGGGTAAATAAAGGTTAAGTTGCGGGTCGGTGATGGTTATGGGTTTGGTTATGGTGATGGTGCGGTTACTATGAAATCCATAACCTAATCTTACCCATTTTTAGCGGTTAACAATTATGACCGTAATCACCAAATACCCAATCAACGTGATGAATAACCGTCAAACTTGGTCAAGTTACGATCTGTTGAACGATTAAGCGTGAAGATTGTAAAAACTAAGAAATCCTCAAAATGAAAAAAAAATGAAAAAAATGTAAAATGTTTCGGATTCACCCAACCAAATTTAAAACGCAAAAGATTGACGAAAAAGAGATATTTCCAATACGTATTATATGGGGTATGTCGTGGTATATATTGACTTTTTAACGATACTTTGATTCGGGCTGTATTTTTCTATAATTCATTAATTTTAAATCAGGGATTATAATTTGTCCGTGGGCTGTGCGGGTCTGGCCCAAAATTTCGCGGCAAAATCTAATTTGGGTCCGCCGAAATTTCAAAGAGCTTCAAAACGCGGCTCGGAGCTGAGTCCAACCCAAACAACCTTTTAAAAAAAGAAACCGACTTTCAAAACGACATAATTTAAAGAGACAGAGAGAGCGAGGCATACGGCGGCGGTGGTGCCGGCGAGCTGGAGCTGAACGGAGGAGATGATCTGAGGGAGCTAGCTGGCCGCCTTGCCCTTGTGCTTGAACATGTTGGGAGGCTGCAGAAGCTGGTTGCATATCGGTCGGCAGAAAAGGGCCCAGAGAGACTTCCCTTTGCTAAATCTATAGCTTGTCTGGCTTTTTGGTGGGCTATCAGATTGACGGAAGAGGATTTACAGAGAGCAATTCATGGAATTGCATTGCAGCGACGCAAAGGAGATAATTGGGAGATTTGGAAATCCAGTCCAGAAATACTCTACAGAAGCAGAACAAGGATCGGAAATCAGAATCAAAGGGACGATGGCTAAATCGTTCAAGTATGAACATTCTACAGAACCGATTCGGATTGCGATTCTTGGTCGGAGTCGGGCCGATTGGTAAAAACACGGTTAAGCAAGTGTGCAACTCTTAACATGGTTAATCCAATCCCTTCTATTATCATAGAAAAACATTATATATACAGTGACCATCTGTAGTTTCTTTCTTGCAGCATCGTTATGACTATCTATTTTCGGTCTACGCTACAATATAATTCGAGATAAGCACACAGCTCGGAAGTTTTCTCTCACTGTTTCGGAAGGTACAACCTTTTTTATATTTCGATTCTTGTCAACGGCGCCTCGCAATTTCGCCAACTCGCAGGATTGCTCGGTTATCAGCTTGTACGTCGAGGCTCTTTCCCACGGTACGATGCCGAAATCGTCGTTTGCTGTCTTCCATGTGGTCGACAAAGAGCTGCCACATCAAGGCACCTGCACCAGAGTGCTTTCTCTTTGAGGATTTTATATGATGTCGTATATGGTCTTGTAGAGCCAGTTCGCGCTGGGACGGCTGGAAGTCCTTGTTGATGTTGTAGAGCCCGAATTCGGTGAAGAGAACCGGCTTGTTTAGCTCTTTGTGGCTGTCTTCGATGTGCGACCGCATCCACTTGGAGACGAATGTCAGTTTTTCTTCGAATGATTGATGAGCAGCCCTAAAAGCCAGAAAGTTCAAATAAGCATTACGTGTGTTACAAGTTAATAAGTTATGACAGTATATACAGCTATTTTAGCTCATCCTTCCCACTTGCATTGCCACCTAACTGTATAAGTTCCCGAGTATCATGCATGGCATGTATCTGTGCCAGTTTCTGTCCATCCAGATGGAAACCGGACCATCATTAGCTAGCAAATCAACAGTTTCATACATACTGGGGAATGCTAAACTCACTTTACCATCAGAAGAAGAAGAAAAACAGAGCAAAGCAGAAACAGAGAGACTAATAATGGCGAACAGTCACCAACTGAAACTCCTCCATAGTTTCCAAGTTCCCCCATCACCTCCAACTTCCACCGCCGTCCTCCCACTGGCGTGTCTCGACTACCCATGGCTATTCTGCAAGCCGATGCAGCGCCTCTTCCTGTACGATTTCCCTCACCCAACTCATCCTTTCACTCAGACCATCCTCCGGGAGCTTCAACGATCACTCTCCGCGGCGCTTCACTACTTCTTCCCTCTTGCCTGAAAACTCGTCTCCCCTCCGCCGCCTTACCTCCCTTACCTTTCCTTCTCCGACGGCGACTCTGTTCCTCTCATCGTGGCAGAGTCGACGGCTGACTTTGATCGGCTAATCGGGAATCAGCCGATAAAGCCCACATTTTCCGGGGAGAGGGATCTCCGTTGGCGCCCAATTCGCCCACGTCGTCTCCGACGAAGTGTCGTTTCATCACGTTTTGAAAATGTGGGCTTTTCTTTGCAAGAACACATCATCGGAGGATTTGGCTGAGGCTCTTCCGTTGCCGTCTCACGAGAGGGAAAGGGAAATCATCCGGCGAGCTTATCCGGGTCTCGAAGCGGCCCTCGCCAGCCAGTGGTTCGGACTCGGGTCGGGTTGGGACTTTGATTCCGGTCGAGCTGATATCTTAACCGGAAGCGATAAGGTTCGGTTGACTCTCGTGATAACCCGGCCGATGATCGAACGGATAAAACTGTGGATCCGGGGAACCAATCCAACACTATTTCATTTATCTGCTTTCGTGGTGACGTCATCTCTGGTCTGGACTCTACTCATCAAATCCGTAGCGATCGGAGAGGAATTCGACGGTCCGGAAACGCTCTACCACCTCAATTTCGTCGCCGACTGCCGGCGCTGGTTAGGACTGGACGGATTATCACCATCCTACTTCGGGAACTGCCTAGCACATTATTACGTGTCGATGAAAAGAGGAGAGGCGGCGACGGAGGAAGCGATTCGGGAGAAGGTGGGAGAGATGACCGACGGCGGCGGCGGAGGGGTGTTGTTGACGGGGGCGGAGAGGTGGGTGCCGAAGTGGAATGAGCTGGGGGAAGGAGGGAGGATGGTTACGATAGCTGGGTCGCCGAAATTGAGAGCTTACGAGACGGATTTCGGGTGAGGGAAGCCGAGGAAGAGCGAGGTGGTTCATTTGGCCGACGGCAAGGGGATTATAGCGCTGGGCGATAGCGGAGATGGTTGCGGCGGCGTTGAGGTCGGGTTTGCTAGGGAGAGGAGTGAGATGGAGGTTTTCAGCGGGTTGTTTCAAGAGTTTCTCGGCCAAGTTTGAACGATTCGGCGTCGTTTAACTCTTTGTCTGGTCAGAATAATGGTGGACTAATAAGTACTAGTTGAAATTTAAAAAATAGTCGGTAATTAAATGGTTAACATTGAGTATATTTATTGGGAAGGTAATTTGATTGTTGGTTACATATTTGATTTTGGTTACAATTTATTATTTGGATTTCATTTTATCTCTTTTAGTGATCCTACATTGTATTTGTTGTATAATTTTTTTGGAATTTCTTAAACTCGTTTGAATATAAATGAAAGATAAGAATTGTTGTGCCTAGACTTACGAAAAAAACACAAATTCATTCAATCATTCCTGAACCAAATTAAACCGAACTTTACTATATTCAAACTTTACTGGTTACTTTTAAAATCGAACAAAACCAAAACCAAATCGATTTAAATCACATACAAACCTTTCTCAAACCGAACGATGAGTTAATCACAAACGGCTTGACTCGTCAATATCCTAATATTCATTATCCAAACATCAAATGGTAAAAGCATTTATTAGTGATGAAATAGTAACATAATAAAGTTGCAATATAAGGACTAAACCGAGATAATACAAAATACCGTTGATGATTAATTGGGGGTACGGAAACTTTGATTGCTCAAAATGTAAATACTGCAAACTTTTTTTTGAGAACTTTTAATTGAAAGCTCTAAAAACCCTACAACCTCGCCGTCCGGAGTTGGAGCAGAGACGAAACGATTCAGAGATGGGCAGCGGAAGAAGATTAAGCAGAGGCGGCGGTAATGGCGGACGGAGGAACCAATCACAGCTCAGGCAAGACGTGGAAGCGTGCCGGAAGAAAGACTCCACCGCCGACGATATCGTCCAACTTCTCCGCCAGCAGTCCCCCATCTACGGCCGGATGAAACAGCAAGTCCTAGCTAGAAACGTCCGCCAAATCATCGAACCTCCACCGTCACAGTTCCGTAAGAAAATCCGGAGACCTTCGGAAGAAGAAGAGGAGGAAGAAGACGATTATGACGAAGGACGATCTTCCGTCCGTCTTAAAAAGAAGAAGAGGACCCGTGAGAGCGAGGAAGAGTTGCAGCTGCAGGAGAAGGAGGATAAGCGTTTGAGAAAATATAGCGCCAATCGATCTTCGGAGTCGGACTCGTCAGAATCTGATTCGAATTCGGAGTCGGATTCTCAATCGACGCCGTCTTCCACGTCGGAGGATGGAGAGCCTGTGTTCGACGTGACTAAGTCGTTGCTGCGACAAAGTTACACGCCGGAGAAGAACGTTGAGGTGGAGCTAGCCAGTAGTTCCAAGGATAAGGTGGCGATGCTGAATGGAAGCAATGGAGGTAAAGGTAAAGGAAGGAGAATTAGGAAATCAGAAGGTAAAGCCTTGAGCAGCGATAGCATGGAGGTTAAGGGTGGTAAAGAAGGGCCGAGGTTCAAGGATTTTGGAGGGTTGAAGACAGTGCTGCACGAATTGGAGACTGAAGTGTTGATGCCACTTTACCATCCACAGCTGTTGCAACGCCTTGGTGTGAGGCCAGTTAGTGGGATTTTGCTTCATGGTCCGCCAGGTTGTGGGAAGACTAAACTGGCTCACGCCATTGCTAATGAGACTGGAGTTCCTTTCTACAAGATTTCAGCTACTGAGGCTGTCTCTGGAGTGTCAGGTATTGATTTCCAGCTTATCCTCTTTGCTTCCTTACTGAATTGATGTTATTGAGTTTCGGATAGACTATAGGTGAAGTATCGTGCTATGTTTAAGCTGGTTGAATTGTGAATTATGAATGGGCAGGTGCGTCGGAGGAGTATATTAGAGAGCTTTTCTCCAAAGCATATAGGACAGCACCTTCGATCATTTTCATTGACGAAATCGATGCCATTGGTTCCAAGAGGGAAAATCTACAGAGAGAGATGGAGCGAAGAATCGTGACACAGTTGATGACTTGCATGGACGAATACCATAAACTTGTGGAACCAGCTGATGATAATTCTAAGTCTAAGTCAGACAGCTCTGAGCAGCGAGGTGGGTATGTTCTGGTAATTGCAGCTACTAACAGGCCTGATTCCATTGATTCTGCTCTAAGAAGGCCGGGAAGATTTGATCGGGAAATTATGTTGGGTGTCCCGGACAAGGATGCCAGGGTTCACATTCTTTCGGTGCTTACCAGAAAATGCACGCTCGAGGGTTCATTGGATCTTTCGCATATAGCTAGACTTACCCCTGGATTTGTCGGTGCTGATTTAGACGCCCTATGTAGCAAAGCAGGAAACCTCGCCTTGTGGAGGATTGCTGCATCGAGGAGATCCACGTTATTATCTGAAGAACTTTCATTACCTGCAGAACTTAGGGAGGACCAATGTATGGACTGGTGGAAAACACCTTGGTCAGCCGAGGAGATTGAAAAGCTTGCCATCACAATGGCTGATTTTGAGGTATGGACATTGTGGAGCTAGATGTTATTTATTCTTTCCTTATTAACTTCTATTTCTGCTGCCTATCTTTACTGGGTTTCTCTCCTCTGCAGCAAGCAGCTAAGTTGGTTCAACCATCATTAACAAGAGAAGGATTCTCTTCTATTCCCAATGTAACTTGGGAAGATGTTGGAGGACTTCAAAGCATTAGAAATGAGTTGGAGAGTTATGTAGTCCAGTGCATTAAAAATCCAATACTCTATCAGGTATACTTGACAGTGCCACACTCCCTATAACTTCTTATCGACTGCTAAGCTTGTTAATAGTAGGTTTTGAGGTCAAAGCTTTGTAATGTTTAACTTCAAAGAATCGTTATCTCAAATGGCTCACTAACATCATGGTATGATGATTATAGCATTTTGGAGTGTCCTCAAAGACCGGGATTTTGCTTTTCGGCCCTCCTGGCTGTGGCAAGACACTGATTGCCAAGGCTGCCGCTAATGAAGCAGGTGCTAACTTTATTCACGTCAAGGTTAGTAATAACTCCGTAGTTCTTTCAGCTCATTTGGTAGTATAGTTTTTGTTCAATTGGAATAGTTGAAACTTACTGTTTCCTATTTCGTGTTTGTATAGGGTCCAGAGCTACTTAATAAGTACGTTGGAGAAAGTGAGCTGGCAGTTCGAAATCTATTTACCCGTGCAAGGCATTGCTTACCTTGTATTATCTTCATCGACGAGGTATGAAGATTTTCTTTTCCATTATGTGATCTAAGACATGGATGATTAAAGAAAGTACCATGTTCCATTCGTGTTTCCTGTAGGTGGATGCCTTGACGACAACCCGTGGGAGAGAAGGCGGATGGGTTGTCGAACGGCCATTAAACCAGTTGCTTATAGAGCTGGACGGTGCAGACCAGCGGCAAGGTGTTTTCGTGATTGGTGCAACCAACAGGCCTGAAGTTATGGACTCGGCTATCCTGAGGCCTGGCAGGTTAGGCAACCACGTTCTAGTTCCTCTCCCAAGTGCCGAGGATCGCGGCCTGATCTTGAAGGCTCTCGCTAGGGGGAAGCCTCTCGATCCGAGCGTAGACTTAGCTGCGATAGGAAAGATGGAAGCTTGCGAAAAGTTAAGCGGGGCGGATCTCAACAAGCTGGTTCGTTTTTCGCACTCTTCTTTATTCGTACCGTTATTCCCTGGGATGAGGTGTTATATATAACTTATGTAACTTCAAAATTTTTATGGCCAGATGGAAGATGCTGCGATGATAGCTCTTCAGGAGGCGATGAAAATGGGGAGTACAGACGAGGAGATGATGTCGCTCTGCAGAATCAAAATGAGTCATCTCGAGCAGGCGCTGAAGCAGACCTCACCGTCCGTTACTAGCATGGTAAACATACTATGATTCACATCTTAAAATACCATTCCCCTTCAATTTGTTAACGTCTCATCAAGTCTTCATTCTGGATTGTGTTGCAGCAAGTTAAGTTCTACGAGACCTGGTCGAAACAATTCAGTGGAAGATCGTAGCCTCTCGACTAGGGATTGGTACTTCTTCTTCTTTTCGTTGTGCAGTATATGTTTCATGGAAATGCTAACGATCTCCACCTCGTACCGGTGATTCACGTTCGAGTGAGCAAAATTTTGGCCGTTGAACGTTTCTGCAACCTAGTTCTTCCCTCTGGACTCGAGTAATACGTCGTCGTTGTTCCTTTTAATCTTCCTTAAACCAATAAGTTCACATTGATGTGGAAAAATTTGTGTTGTTGTGACATTAAACTGTTTATTATCTTTGTTAAGTTTCGAAAGAATCTTCGTCTTGTCTTCTTAACTTCTTTGCATCGTTTCAATTTGATCGGATGTCTCAAGGGACATGAATATTGGCCTTGTGGATAATTGTGATTGCTTTTAATCATAAATACATCCCCAGTTCAAAAAATATGGGTCGGAATTGGTTAGAATACTGATCGTAAATGTGTTGCTATCGCCTATTTCGTCAATTGAATTGGATCATATTCAACCTTACACTGACAATTTTTCAAAACTTGAGTTTAAACTGTTCTTTCAAGAATATTTGATAAAATTGAAGCGATACAGAAAAAATCAACATGCTCTGTGCACAAGGATAATATATATAGATCGTGAGTTGGAACATTTAATCCAATCATCCAAATTGGACTACAAATCGATTACCATAACTAATTTCGAATTTGATCCTACGAACGAACTTCCCGCCATACTATACAGACTTCTCGTCGTTGACCACCAGTTTTTCTCCTAAACAATATTTTGACTTTTTAAATTTTTCACATTTTAGTCTCCTCCCCCGATAAAGATTCATAATCGCAATTTTTTTTTCAATTTAGTATTCGTTTTCCCGATCCGCCTCCGTACAAAATACGGTAATGAAGCAGAAAACTCGACAACAAACTGGAGAGAAATCCTCGTTGAATCTTTCAAACAACCCAACAAACACAAAAGAAATCACAATCAATGGATCGAATTCCCACAAAAGAATCCATCTTTCTTCCTCTCCGATGGAAACCCGATCAGCCAAACGGAAAAAGGCAGCAAATTTGCTTCGCCGCCGCCGACTCTACCGATGAAACACAGCGTATCGACATGATCACCGACCACCCCGACGCCATCCTCCACCACATCTTGTCTTACCTCCCGATCAAATCCATCGCCCAAACCTCCAACCTCTCCAAACGATGGCGGATACTCTGGTACTCCTTCCCGGATCTCGATTTTACCGCCACCGCCGCCGGGACGATTCCAGACTGGATACGGATAAAAAAAGCATGCCGGAAAGCTATAAACTGTTAAATTAATCAGGATTAATCCAACGGATAAGATTAAATTACTCAAACATAGGTGATTTGTGTGATGGGCCCAATTTCTTTTGACAAGAAGAGATTGTTCTCATTAATTAGTACTCAATAGAGTGTCAAGTACATCATTAAGCTAGTTTGGAGGTACTACATCCACAATACGTACAAAATCGGGAAAAAAATTACCAACGTATTTAATTAGTAGACTACACATGCGTACAATACCACCGAAGTCTGTATCGGGCACAATTAATAGCACTAAACCGTCATGAATGGTAAATTTCGTGATTTTTTCTGTTTATATATTCGGTTTCTTAAGATGATTAACGGATAAGGTGGACCACCAACAAGTGTGATGTGATTCGTGAAGTAGACACTGGGCTTACACTATTCAGGCCTAAATGTATCTCATGGATTGGGCTCAACTCGTTCTCTCTGATAAGCCCACATATCAGTTAATCAGTGGACCATTGTTTGAGACCAGGGGCCCATTTGGGTAACTTGGGACTGAAGCAACTTGACACAACCCTAGAGTTCAGCAGCTCAACCAATGGTCCATGCTGCTTCACACACCTTGGAGTCTTGTACTGATTAATGGAAGCACCTAATTGGCTGATGGCATAGTCCATGACTTTGTCAAACGTTCCATTCTCAACCACCCTTATTTCCAGCGGACCGATGGAGTTGTCCGAAACTCGGCCCTGCCTGTAAACGCTGTTCAGGGATTCCTCGACCTCGAGGCAACATTCCTCGAGAACTGAATCCCGAGGAGCTTTGTGCTTCGTCGACTCGTCGTTGTTGTCAATCTCCCAGTACATGACGTAATGTCCAGGAATCGACGATGTCTCCGCGTAGCTTGTGTATTCGACGAGAGATGCGTTTAGTGGCGAGAGGTGTTTGGTTGCAGCTTTCGTCACCGCTTCTTGCAGCTCCACTTCGTTGGTCTTGTCAGAATCGATGCTTAGAACGACGTTCTTCCTGCATACGAATGTGAATTGTGGCGCCTTGTTCTTGAACCCCGCGACTCTGAGAATGTCTCCCACTCTATACCGATACAAACCTTTTTGAAAAAAATTAAAGTATAAATGTCATCACCACATTATATCAACCAGTACATTTCAATAACTCGAGTATTAATAAAAAATATATGCAATTAACTCCTCTATTACCTGCATAAGTCGTGACAACGAGTTCGTACTCTTTACCAAGCTGAACATTGACCAGATCAACCAACCGGTCTTGTGTGCTATCATTGCCATTCATCATTAACGAACTGGTACTAAATCCAACGGTTCGGTCAACGGGTAAGAACTCAAAATAAGCCATGGTCGGAACAAGTGTGTAGGATACTTCACTAGGCTTACACAAAGGATTCAAGTTAAGCCCAAAGTAACACTCAGAGGAAGCATACATGGAGCAAACAAGTGGCAAACCATCCCCATAATGCTCAAGTGTAGGGATGTATTGTGACATTGCTCCAGTCACAATCACATCAATGTACTTAGCATTAGGCCAAACCCTAGCAATAATCCCTCTCCAAGACACTTCCCTCCTACATTCCCCTTCCACGAAATCGGCAAGTTCAGGGTTCGGCCCCACCAGAACCCTAGACACGGCCGATCTGACTCCAGGGTCAATAATAACCCCGGAGTCAACGGTCCCACTCCTGATGTCATTGCACAAAACCTGCCAATTCTTTTCGAAAAACTTGATCGCCCGGATAAACCCGGATGCAAAAACCGACCCGACTCGGACCACTTCCATGTTTCGAGCCAGGCCGCAGAGCAGCTGGGAGTACATGCTCTGGTGAGAGTCCGGGCAGAGGATCGATTCCGTCGGGCTCGTGTAGTTGGTGTAGGAATCTTCCGAAGACCGAATCGAGTTGGCGAAATGCTGGCTCTTGTAGTAGCTGGTTAGAACCGGGCGAGCAGGTAAACCGGCTGGAGTTATGGATTCTGATTTGACGAAGAGGAAGTACATTCCTTTGCCGGCGGTGGATAAACCAGGGAGGAATTGGTTCATAACCGGCATTAGTAAGCTGTAGAGCTGTGATTTCCTCTCCATCTCTTCGTTGATCGTCGGCATCAGCTTCCTCTCCCCCGCCGACGTCCCTGAACTGCAAGATTTAATAAATGATTCACCATTTAATATTTGATAGAAATATTTTTCATTCAAGTTCGACTTGATGCATGTTTGAATCTTGGTTAAGCCTATGCATATACCTGGTCAAGAATTCGGAGATGGGTCTGGAGCAGAGGATGGGAGAAGTGTCACCATTGGCGATTCGGTCGATATCCGGCTTGATATCCTCGTACGTGACTAGAGGAATCAGCTTCTTGAAAGTGGCCTTGTCGATGATGCTTCCATGCCTTTGCAAGTACTCAACGCCGGAGTTTCTGGCGAGGATTTCGGCGAGGACTCGAGTCTGGACTTCATCGGCATTGTTAGTGACTTGCTCGATGAACTCTAGGGCTCTTTTGTTCTTATGATCAGAAGGGTTGCGTTCATTAGTTGACGAATTACCTTCAGCCATGGCTGCTGGTTGGAAGAGTAGAAAGTGGTTGGAAATGATGTGTGTTTGGGATGCAGAGCACTCTGAATGTTGGTATATATAGAGACAATTTTGTTATCATATATATTAAATTAATTGATTCGGTTAGATCAAAGTTCGAACCGAAATTTCACCATGAACAATCTGAATTGGCGTCTAAAATTAATTGTGGATTATCTCTCAATAATTTAATTTGTGGATGTAAAGAACTGTTATATTTTAATAATTCGAATTATTAAAAAAGAGTTAATGATGAAGGTTATCCCATTTTTTAACCATCGAAACACATGCAATAAGCATTTGGTTTGACAAAATGCTACCATCTCAAATTCTGATAGCCATAATCTGTTGCACAATACTTACACCATGTCAACCTCAGACTTTTTTTAGAATTTCCATTTATGGGGCGTGTTAATGAATAATATAATATCAAAGTTGGGCCATTTCACAATAATGTATTCGAATTATTAGGATACAATAATTTATAATCATCGATTGGTTATAAATTTAATACCATACTCTTTATAAAAAAAACAAATTAATATCATACATATCATATGTGTAATTTAATTTATCGAGTTGAACCATTTTGAATTGGCTAGACCCACTACAAATGTGATTTTTTTTAAAAACAAGATGTAACAATTATCGATATATATACTAACTAGCTAGCTAGCAAAATGAGGATCCCAAAACCCACTTTTTGAGGGATTAGATTAGCTAACAATAATTAATAATATTGTGTACAGCTTTGAGGGAAGATTTTGGGAAACCAAATCAACATATATAAGAAGCTCTATAAGAATACAAATATATAATTGGGGGGACCTTTTTGCAATTTTTAATAGTTATAGTTCAAACTTTCATGAATCATGATTCGAAAAATATAGTGTGTGGAAATCACATAAATTTCGTCATTTTTTGATTATATTTGCGTGTTTTTTATAGTGTCTCCTAAAAAATAACTTATATAATTATCTTATAGTATTTCGGGTTCGAGTTCGCTATACAAGAGTTTCTGGGTTTCCTTGCAAATTTGTAAAAGGTTTAGATTTCTCTACAACTAATTGAACGGAGGCGCAAACCGTGTATCCAAGAATACCTGAACCGGACACACTAATCTGACCGACCAGAGCCATAATATCATTAAAATAAAACTAACATCAACTTGCATAATCTGTCTCGCAACTTATTTGTCTTAGATGATTAATCAATAATCTTTTGATGTAACCCGTCATGTAAATGCGGGATTGTGTTTAATAAAGTTCTTTTCTTAATTAAATGGTGTGATTTAGATAATAATTATTCAAAAAAGTAGGGGAACTTTGCAGTGTTTCCCACTCCAATCATCGCCTAGCCGTTGACTGAATGTCGCATTAAACTCCTTTCATTTGCTGCCATATGGCTTTGATCCATTTGTTACCCTCCGGACTCCGGATTCGGTACTAATGACCTTCTTTTAGCTCTAAAGACCGGCCGATTCTCTAAGTATGCAATGTCGAGGCATGATTTTGTCCAAATCGATCTTAATTCGTGATATAAGACTTCCATTCCTCGATTTTATAACTCATGTCTCCTTAACCCGAAATCAAATCCAAAGATTTAGTTTAGAGACTAAGTGCCGCACATATAAAAAAATTTGAAAAGGGGTAGTAGACCACTTTCCTTGTAACAAGTTGCATGGAAAAAGGGGATCACGTTTCTTGAACGGGAGAAATGCAAATTAGAGTTCTTGTGCTTGAAGAAGCCATTTTTAATTAAATGGTCCCAAGCAACTTCAATTTGGAAAAAAAATGGAACACCCAACTTGAACCTTGAGAATTACAATAACAACTTATTAACAAAACCTTGAGTAATTAATTCATCTCTTTCACCAAAACTTTTAATAAGATTCCCGCCTTCTCTTCGTAGACTAGTCGATTTCAAAGTCGAAAATTACGTTAATCATTTATATTATTTCTCATATATTCCAGTGTTATTCTTCTTTTATTTCTCGTATATTTCGGTGTTATTCTCCTTTTATCAAATATACCTACAATGTGTGAATGAGATGAGATAGAAAGCAAGAAACTGTAGAGAAGAGAGAAAATAAAATAAAAAAGCCAAAATATATATTACATATATACAGTGGTTCTACAAACAGAGATTTACAGAAGAAAACAAAGAAAAAACAGAGCAATACATTATACATCTCATCTTGTTGTTTACACTCGTGGGGAGCAAAGACAAGACATTTGAAACCTCACTTTGTCTAATTTGCAGTTTCTTCTCTAATCTCTATCTATCTGTGTATATATGTCGGCCAATATTTGTGGCGATTGACCATTGTTGGGCCGATCAATGCTCTGAAGATATTTTTAGAACAATTCGGGGTATTCTCCTTTCATTGTTTCTGAATTCGAATTCGCAACTTACATCTTTGAAGATGGAATGCATAAACTTACGAACAAAAATTCATCATAGTGTCATCCGCAAACAGAATATTGGGCCAACTAGGGGTTCTGGTAGTAGGCGACTGCATGTCAATCACAATGATAAATGAAGGTTAGGCATGTTCTAAGGAAAAGAGTCAGACCGAATTTTAACCCTGGGCGTGGAAGCTAGCTAGAAGAGCGCCCCGTAAATGTGATCATAAAAAAACTAGCTAGTAAGTAGTAACATGTGAAATAAGAAGCGGTATAAATGTAAGTAACGCAACATTTAAGTCTAAGTAGAATAGCGTAATTGCTAGCGTTGTGTGCCGGTGATTCAAAAATATCGAGTTTGAATCCAGTTACATCGAACACCTTTGTATTTCTTATCTCGAAAAAAAAAGTAAAGTCTAGAATCACATCGGGGAGTTCGTGGATGGGAAATGTAACACTGTCGATGTCGAAAAGTCAGGGAAATCTCATATGTTCGCAGAGAGGGCGTAGTACAACAGTGTACTTAGTCTCATCATCGGTGAAAAAAAGAGATCATAGCAGCAAATTGTAGTACGACAATGCACATGTTAAATGTCGTCAACTGCTACGCCAACATAGCAAAAATAGGGCCACTGTTAAACGCTTTACTGAGTGAAAACTTTAATCTGTGGCATTCCAATTGTCGGAAGAAAGAACAGATTTTTCCATCCAATCTGTCAGTTCATGCATGAAAACTTATGATATTTGTTTGCCATAAGCAAACAGTTTGATTAATTTTCTGTTTGTACATGGTTTAGTATTTACTCCTACTCTACCTAGCTACTTCATCGGTATATAGACTATACGTCTACAACGTCTTCGATAAACGATTTTTTTTCTTACAATATGTACACCTTATAGTCTACCGGTAAAGTTGTTACACGTAAATAAAACATCATACACGTAAAGAAAACTAATCTACCCTAACTATGTAATATATGGATTTTGAAACTATTTGCGATGATATTTAGAGATTTCGCGACCAAATAGATATCACAAAATGTATATTCACTCACAGATAATCAAACAGTATAGCACACTTCATCAAGTTAACAAAATCCCCTCATGTGGAATGAAATACTAAATTATATTTATCTCCTCCAATAATAAACTTAACAAATAATTACACATACCTTTAAACTCACCAATCAAGCGATTATGATTTCCGAATCCACCATAATTTACACTGATATTTTTCCCTCTCCACGGTTGATCCAGTTTGTGCCACGATACAATGCATTCGGACTTGTGGAATTAACTTTCTGCAAATCTATTCTTGTATCGAGTTTGGGTGACATAGTGGGGGGCAGAAGTTACTGTAATGATCACTGCAAAAACTACCCACTTCAGTTCAAAGTACAAACATACGAAATAGTCAACCGGTAGTAAAAGTTAATTTTTAGTTTGCTACTTGTTTCAAATCAACCAAACTATTGTTCATGATGGGTGGATGAACATGGATGGCATGAATTTCCAATGGAAACAGTGATTTCTATTGACTATTTTGTATTGCTAGGTAGGTAGGAATTATACTTAGTTGCAGCTACGTTATGGATAGAACAGTTCGTGGCTCAAACAGTTAGGCTTGTCGATCCATTGCTCAAATTAAATTGTAACATTTGAAAGTTCTATATATGTGGTTTTCTTTTGAATTGGTGTGTAATGATTTGTATGGTAACAATTAAAAATTTAAACTAAAATTTTTGTAATAAAAAAAATATTCAACAATAATAATAAAATTTAAAATTTAAAAAAATGTTTTTAACTCCATTTTGCTATTATTGAAAGGGTTTAACATGGTTAAATTTTAATTTTTAATCATTCCCAACATGTATGTCAAATATTAGCTAATTTAAAATTTTTCAATTTTCATATCAAAATTGGTCAATTTCTATGTGTTATACCATGAAAATTTGACCATTTTGACAAGAAATTTTTAAATTTTTGAAATCGACTAATATTTGACATGCATGTTAAAAATGGCTAAAAATCAAATTTCACTATGATAACCCCTGTAAATAATGGCCAAATGAAATTAAAAATCAATTTTATATTGTGTTTTGTTAGTGTTGAATTTTTTTTAAATCGGCTTACTTTTTTGTATACATGATTGCATGTGGTGGGAAATAGCTAGAAATCTAAACTAAAATCGAAAACACATATATCAAAATTCATAAATTCAAAAGCACATACATCGAAATCTATCGAAATAGCTATGATAATCTCGGTAAATAATAAATATGTGTCTCAACCAAGGTGATGAACTCATAAATTCAAAATCTTCAATAATCCATATTACTCTTAATTAGATATTAGTACATTTTAATAACATAAAGTTCTCATAATCTCAAAATCAAACAAACCCTAAATTGCCCACTTTCTTGTACCCCTAAAGCAAATAATCCAAAAGTGGGAGGTCCTTTTGGAGGGGTAGGCAAATTGGATAAAATAGTAATGATTATAATTATTATGTGTCCTTTTGTGTAATCCCCCTTCACTCATTTAAATGAATCTATGATAAGTCTTGTCACTTGGATTATATGCATTATAAGGGTGGCATTAATAACAATCTATCCCAATCCATCCACATTTGTGTTACGAAATTTTCGACCCGACATGTTCCATCTAATTTAACCTATTTTGAACAAGTAATATTTCATCTGTAACGAATATAATTATATAAATACAGGAATAAGTAATACCTTTTTTGACCCATCCCATTATGCCTTGTATACACTATTTATAGTAAATATTCATAAAGAATACATGTTACTTATTTGTTTGTAGTTTTAAAAGTAATTGTCTTAATGGATGCACATTCTCATTCCAATTCACGCATGGACTAAAATATCTTCTCTAAACTCAATTTTTCATAGAGCACATATGAATATTAAGATACTTTTATCCGATTATGACTCATTTCATTACTACAATGGCTACATTTTTGCGATTATTTTCGAGTGCCCATCTCATTTGGGTGTATATTAGTTTTGACTATTTCAGTTTTTATTTCCTTTTCCTTTGATGTATCACTTGTATTACATAAAATTAGAGCTAAGTTGGATATAGTTTTTGGTTTGGTTAGTTTATTTTTTTTTTGGGTGTGAATGTTAGTTTGATTAAATTGAGGTTGGATTAAAAAAAATTGTTTATGCTCAAATTTTCCTGAATGGGCTTAGGCCTTTTCCATTTGACATAACCGGATCCGACTGAAGGGCCAAACAAAAATTGAGCTTACATGCCATAGGGGAGAGCCAACCCATGAAAATGTAGGCCCAAGAACCCATTAGCCTTCTATACAACTATACATACCATTTATAAATTTGCCTTCGGGGCAAATAGCATTCTCGGAAATCGTTAACAGAATTTTAATTTTGAAGTGAGTTTGAAAACACACCGGACAAAATTCAAAAATACACTGGAAATTTTTTTTCAATTTTGCTAATTGTACATCGTTTGTCACTTTAAAATCATCGTCAGAGAGCCTTGTAAGGATATTGGTCTTGAGGCGTATCAGGCAGATGGTGAAGCATTCATCAATACTCTCTAACGGCTACCATGACATTTGCCTTCTATAGTGTCTCGCAACCGAAACCAAGGTGTCACGTTCGGACCTCCTATAGGATACTTGTATGTGAAGTAATATGTTATGCCTCTTTATCCATAGTGTCCACACACAAACAATAAATTAGTACGATGCACAACTTCCTGGAAGAAGTGAGCTCTTTTAGCCTTTTGCACGAATTCTATAACGTGAAAAGGGAGATTTTTGCAAACTTTCAGAGTAATTTCAAGTCCACATGCAATGTTGAAGTCATCTTCCTCACACCTTCCTCATATATATCTTTGCACTTAATTGCACGCACGTCCTTCTTGTCATATTTATTTCTCTACACTAAATATTCAATGCATGCACATCTTTCCCAGCCATTCTAATATTCTATACACCTCGTGTGTTCTCATTCTCGATCGGTTCGGATAATGATCAATGAAAACTCAAATCATAAATAATTGTATGTATTTGTTACGATTTCGTGAAAACTGTATTTAGGCCTAGGGGAACCGCCCCACTTGAAAAATACATGAATGAACCTCGATTTTGGTAAAAACAATATACAATGCTTCGATTTGTAATTTTATCGCCTCGCAAAAATAGTTAATATCCGAGTCTCACTATTGATCAACTCTTTCTACCGAAAATTATATTATGTTGTAGGAAAATTAATCAACTCGGAGATTGTAAAATGTCCACAAACATGAAATGCAGCTCAACACGATTTCAATGGACACATTTTTCTTTATTATTCAACACCAGGCTCACTTTCTTATAATAATCTTTGTGTCATGCACTACTGGACCGCCATTGATTTGAATAGCTTATCATTATAATAAATTCATTTTTCTTTGAGATGACTGATTAAAACTCACATTATTTAAATTTTAGGGTTCCTACTTGGAAATTTCCCAGAAAACAGAGGATAAACCTCAAACTATCCTGTATGTGAACATTTAGAATGACTAAATCCCCCAACCAGTCTAGTTAAAAACTTTCGACCTCCAGTCAGTCGGCTTTACGAAGATTCGTCTCCATACAAACTCGATCATCCATTGACTTTCAAAACATAAAGAAGTCATCCTTAGAAGTAAGATTGAAAATTTAGCTTAAACCGTGTTCTAAAACCGAATGAGTCGAGAAAATGACTAATCTACCACTTCGCCACATATAGACAAAGAAGAAACACTCGAATTTCCATCCCATTGCGAATTCCACCCATATATTTCCAATGTCAACATTTTCCTCCCTTTCCTCTTGATCAAATTTTCAAACTTTCCACCAACCAAACAGAGCAAGAAGAACAAGAACAATAGAGTTAGTCTGAGAGTCAACAAAAGAATCAAAATCTGAATTCATCTTCAATAGCTTCTTCAAGCCAGTTCCTGGACTCCCTCATCAACTCAGGGCTCAATCTAAACATCAAAACGCAGAACTCCATCTGGTTCAAAACGCCGTCACCGTCAAGGTCCCCTTCTTTAACCATCCCGTCGAGCTCCGCGTCGGACAAGTCCTGCAGGCCCAAAACGGCGGCGTTCCTCTTCAAGCTGGCGGGTGTAATGACCTTTCTGTCCTTCTCCATCAGCAACTGGAACCCGTTGCAAAGCTCCTTGATCAGACCCTCCCCTCCCAGCTTGTCGGCCATCACTGGTAGCAGGTCCTCGAAGTCCCCTGTTTTCGACGCCATTGATGATGAAGATCGGATTTTTAAGAGAAATGAGAAGTTGATTTGGGTTTTGTGAATTGGGTTTGGAGAATTGAGGGGGAATTTGGGTGTTTGTTATATAGTGGGGGAGGAAGAAGGGAGGAAGAAGAGAGGAAATTGGGAGAAATTTTGAAGGACAGGGACAGGTTTTTGAGCAGCAGAGGAAGTAAATGAGCTGGTCGGGTTTTTTGTTTTTTAATGGGTTGGATTCTTTTCTCGAAGGAAAGAGTGGAAGAAGCAGCAGGGAGGGCATTTAGGGGAATTTGATGTCGATTTACGGTGACAATCACTAAATTGTATCGTAGTTTATGTATGGTCATCAATACATTTTTTGACGATAAATCAACATCCAGGACACAATCATGTGGATGAGCCATCACAGATTCTAAGGTTCTATAAAAGATGTGTTGAGTGGCAGTTGATCAATTATCATACACGTTTTATGTATGCACGCCTCAAAGGGCACTTTCGATATTTTTTGTGTTTTAGGTCCGGTATTCGCTGTTCGATTAACCTTCTAATCTTACATCCTCTTACTACTATTTTCCTTCCACACCTTGTTTGGTACTTAGCTGAATGGAATCTTGAGGAGGACATACCGAAAAAAGATATAGTAGGTATGTGGTCCAAAATCAAATAATTGATGTACTAACTCGTTTATCATGGTGGAATAATTCTTGATAAGTTTATATTATTAGTTTATTTCTGATAAAAAAGGAATGTAAAAAATGCATATCGAGAAGATTAAATTACAAATGTGAATAATTAAATTGGCTAAGCTACAAATCTAATCTATAGTATGTATGTATATTGACTATAAATTTTATCGTGAATGAAGTATATGTATGTATGATGAGTAGAACACTAATCATATACATGTTTGAGACGATTAATGATCATATTGTATGAAGAAAATTGAGGCAAAAAATCATTGAGTATGGTAGATTGTTAAAATTTGGGATGAGAAGTGGATACATAAGGTACAAGTTGACCACCTTTCTAGAAATCTAGATGACCTTTTTGTAAGTTAATCAAATATGAGTGACCATACTAGCTATCTACCCTCTGTTAAACCCGTCTCATACAATTCCGTGCCCAGTTGGACTCCGGAGGAGAATGCGTCAGAGCAAGGGGCATTATTGGAACTTTCTTCGTCTTCAAGGTGCCGGCTCGGGAACGGATTAAACTAATTTTCTTCTTTTTGTTTAATTTTCTATAATTAATTCGGCAATGACTTGATAAATAACTAAGATAGTTAGAGTTTGACAGATTAATCAGAAACTGAGTCATTAATTAAACCAAATTAAGCAAAGCTGTTGCCTTTGAAGAACTCTGTATTTCCAGTCTGTACACCCCTTTGACAAATGCTTCACGATTTTCACACTCTCCTACCTCCCAAGTACATATGAAACCACTGAGAAATGGTCCAGTTTAGATGAATGTTCTCACTCTGTTCATGTGCTTTGTAGGTGATGCGTCCGGCCGTCCAAAGGAGCATGGGGATCATTGTACAAGGGAAACATACCAATATTCGTTGCATGCACATATTCGTTTTAGGATACCCAAATTGGTTTTTTCCTCTCTTAAAATTTTGAAGAATAGGATAACCCAAATTGATGTTTTCGGTCGGATCACTATTGCTTCACCCGATCTAACGAAGAAGAAGAGTAGGTTTCTAATTAAGTTGGTAAAACCGTAAAATACTTGATTGGACATAGTTTGAGTATTTCACCATCTGAGTGTATGATTTCTATTGAGAGCAACTATATGTTGATGGTGAAGTGATGGCATTTTGTGTGGGCGTAAGGAATATGCATAGGTCATGGTTTTGGCACCACTCTAGAAAGGTTTTGCAGCAGCCGGCGGCTGTCGGGACTCGGGGAGATAGTTGTAGCCATTTTCCATGCTATGCACATAAAAATTAATTTGAATTTTTTTATCATTAATATAAGATTAAGTAAAATTAATTTTGGTATGGACCGCAATTTTTTTTTGGCGCTAGTTCATTTACTCATATATCATTTTTAGGCCCGTAGAAAAATCCCGTGCATTTAAGTTTGAAAGAAGCCGCTTATCTTTGGATTGGTTAGAATTTATAAAAATGCAATTTTTTCCGTCAGTATAGCGTATTTTGGAATATTTATAGCGGCTTCTTTATATAAACCTGTTTATTCGCTGTTTCCTAATTTGAACTTTTTTAATTCGAGTGGGGATAGTCTTTCTCTTCTGCATGTCCATGGAGTTTTGAAAAATCCAAGCATCTAATTTTTAACTTTATTTGATCAGTATTTATCAAAGTTATAACAACGAAATTTAATTTTTTAACCATTTCCAACATATATGTTAAATATTGGTCGATTTGAATTTTTTTTTTTTAAATGGTCAAATTTCCATAGTAACATACGAAAATTGACCACTTTTAACATGATAATTAAAAAAATTCAAATTGACTAATATTTAACATGCACATAAAAAATAATTAAAAATTAAAATTTTACTAAATTAATAATAGTTAAATAAAAGTAAAAAACATTCAATACCCTTAACATTTTCCTTTGACTTTTAATACGACTTTAATACTCTTTTAATATGGCTTTAATATTCTTTTAATATGTGCTACGGTGGTCAATTCACGTATTTCCATGGAAGTTAAGAATTAGAATTCATTTTGACTAAATTTTCATCTCCCCAAGTGAAATCACCAGCCCAATTGGCCAATTTGCACCCCAGACTTAATTCATCTCCTTCATTTTCAAAGTGTGTCACTGTAATTCTTCGTCCAACCTCGTGGAGCCTCCACTCCAGGGTAAAAATCAACGTTCAAAGACAATATTATCAAGCAACTAGTGATGTAATCTGTGACATTCTTGGCCAAACAGAGGCTGCAAGTCAAATAATCGAGCGTTTAAACTGACATGCGACACAATGAATCTCACTGTACACAAATACATGTACGAGTAAAGTATAGACCTCCCGAAAAAAAGGCATGCAATTTACAAATTAAGACGTATGTAAGGTCACTTGATAAAGGTGTATGTAAGCTCACCATTATAGTTAAGTGTCGTTCAATCTTATCTAAAAAAAGTTGAAATCTTGATACTCACAAACACACCCCCCCCCTCATTGGAATCAAATCTCCCATTCAACGAACTCAACCCCTATAATTGGCATGAAATCCTTCATGTCCCCTGATTCAAGACCACAACCTTGCTCCTAGGAACACAGAAAACCATTAAACAAAAACTCATCTTTCTTCTTGGTTTAATAAACCTTAAATTAAACTTGCCAAATCACAGCCTGTTCAGTCCCTAATCCCACCAACATAGGGATTTCTCCTACTTCCCACATGTTTCTGTCTTTTCCTGACACTTTGTTGGCATGTCTTCTGGAGTTCATACCACAATATCCCACTACTAATCCTAACATACCCTTTAGTTTAAAATTGATCCAACTTGTCTTGTATCCTTAGCTGGTCCTTACCTTCTTTTGCCTCGAAATTTCGATCAATTTACTTAATGTCACTGCGACCTATATTTCGATTGTCTTGATATCTCTACCTCTAGGTCGGAAACCCACTTGACTTAAGCTTCGTGCAACGGAATCTATCCGTTCGGTGTATCTATTTATTAGCTTCCATTGAACTCCAAGCTATGAAAGTCTATCTTCCTTGTAATTCGGTTGTGATCTCCATAGTCCCAACGCTGGTAGAAGGAGCGGTGGCTGCATGGTTCCTAACCGAAAATGCAGGCTCTTTTGGATGAGGAAGGCTCGATGGATCGCATCCAAGCATGAATACGACATCAGCCATGGTGGGCCGGTCGCTAGGATCCTCCTGCACGCACAACAACGCCACGATCACACACCTCATGAACTCGTTGGCGTTGCATGTACCGGGCAATGATTGCTCCATCACTTCCATTACATTGCCCTCCCTCCACTTCCCCCACACCTGAAACTAAAATTAAAGTTCTGTATTTGGCTTGCCATAAATGCTTAGAAATCTAACTCAATTTTCTCTTTACTTACATGGCTTGAAAGGGAAATGCCTTCTTCATACTTGTAAAAGCCAGTGTTCTTCCTCCCAATGAGGATCTCAAGAACAACTATTCCGAAGCTGAACACGTCGGATTTCGTAGAGAATTTCCCATCTAAAGCATATTCTGGAGACATGTATCCGCTGCAAAACCACGAAATAATCCAATTAAGCTCAGTTTTAATGACAAACACACTGTTGTAGGTTGGGTCGGGTGGTGGCTTACTAAGTTCCAACAACTCGAACAGTGTCGACCTCAGTTTGCTTGGCTGCCACTATCCTAGCCATGCCAAAATCCGATATCTTGGGGTTCATCTCCTCGTCGAGAAGTACATTACTCGTCTTCAAGTCCCGGTGGACAATTGTCAGCCTCGAATCACGGTGGAGGTAAAGCATCCCTCGAGCAATCCCCATTATGATGTTGAACCTCACCTCCCAATTCAGCAACACACTTCGACTCCGATCTTAAAAAAACAGAACACTAATTAACAACATCCGCCCATCATGTCCAAAAAATAGGTTGATTGCGGGACAAGCTAGCTAGACCGACTCACTGAAGATGAAGGAATCCAAGCTCTTGTTAGGCATGTACTCATACAACAACATCTTTTCACTCCCTTCAACGCAGAATCCCAACAACCTCACCAGGTTCCTATGCTGCAGCTTCGCGATCAAAACGACTTCGTTCTTGAACTCTTCTAGCCCTTGTGTCGAACCACTTGAAAGCCTCTTCACAGCTATCTCTTGCCCCCCTGGAAACATCCCCTGCATACCGTTCGAAAATTTTGTTGGCCACAAAGTTCGAACCTAGCTTAAAGCCAAACCGCTAGCAATCATCTTTAGTTTGTTACCTTGTAAACAGGGCCGAAACCTCCCTGGCCAAGCTTGTTGTTGTGGCAGAAGAAGTCTGTAGCAGATAGAATGCATTCCAGGTCGAAGAATGGCACATCTATGTCTTTCTTATCGTCTTCTCCGAATTCGGTCGTGTTGATCAAGAACTCTTTCACCCGGTTCTTCTTCTTCGCATCTTTTCTTACTTTTCTTTTCATCCATCGCCGTATGGCTAAGCTAATGATCAGAATGATCAGAACACCTCCAAGAATTGGAAAGATAATGGAGTACAGTCTTCTTCTATTTGAAACATCTGCATCAAGAAACTGAAGCAAATGATTGACCTGACTCAATCCTAGTCAATATAATAATTTGAATTTATTAAAAGTCAACAACCAAAAAGACTAGTAACTAGTGAATTGTGATCTCATTAAACCTCATCAATTTGTAACCCACTAAACTCGTAACTAACTATGTTTGGCAATAGGAATCATGATTCTTAAGAATGTGAAATTGAATATAATCTGGCCAATTCGGCCGATTGAGAGCCCACTCCTCCTTGTATAACTCAAAGTCTTTGGAAATAGAGCAGTTTTTGATGTTTACATTGTAGAATGGTCGAAATATTACTAAAATAAATTACTCATTTAATAGACACAATAGAGTATTTTTTATGTTTGCATTGTAGAATGGTCGAAATATAATAATTCATATATGCAAAAAATGGTAGTATTCGATAACAATAAAACAAATCTAACATAAACAATGAACCCTATAATTAAACAACACTATATATATCGGATACCCATGATACGGATACTATCATATTCGTCCCCGCCTGTTATCCACTCTAAACAGATACCAAATTTGCCATACCCGTCAATTATCCATAGATAAGGTTCTACCCGCCCAAATTAAAAAAAAATTGGGTAGTTACGGATTTTTGGATTACAACTTAATGTAAGCCTACAAATTATTGGTCTTCGTTTCTGGATTAATTCATTATTTATTTAAGTTTGAACTCAGCCCAAGTAGAAACCCACTAATCATAAGCCCGGGCCACTAACTTAATTAATCCACAGTAGAGCAAATCTATAGGCATCCAAGAAATATGGTTAAGTTACTGGGTTGAGCAGCTGTCGGGGCAATTGCACTAGAATCGCATCCCGTTCCATACGGTTGATCATCACAAAAGCAAGCGAACGAGCTCGTCGTATCATTAAAACCGCACTGCCCACCTGAGAATCTACAGGTGGAGCACAAACTGTCGTTCGATGTCCACTGCATCCCAAAACCTCCATCAATCGTCTCTGTTAACCTCGCACCCGTCGGGTCCCTCTGGAGCGACTCCATAGCCGTTAGCTTTACCGGGACCCTTACTTTTTTGCTGCATTGTGCCAACCAGCCCCTGATTGCGGCTTCATATCGTCCGAGTACGCTCTCCGTCGGCAGAAAGTCTCCCCCTTGTGACCGGTTGTTGGGGCAACTGAAGCTCCCCAAATCCAGGGGGATTAGAATTCCGGATGTTGGCAGCGAGCAACCGTAGTAAAGATCCACAAATTGGGTCTCGACCGTGAAGTTGAACAGATTCTCGACCCCGGTGACGTTGCGGGGATTCGAAGGACAGAGATTTTGGTCGAAATCGGTCTGCAAAAGCGTTAGGATTTGGGAGGAGTTGTTAATTTCGAGTATCCGATAAGAGAGACCGGAGATAGAGATGGTGGGAATACGGTTTCGGCAAGTGAGATTGAACTCTGGGAGGCCGCAATAACTAGGACGGCCGGGTCCCCGAAAGGGAAAACCGAAACGTAAGTCTCCACATTCGATCTGCCTGCTGCAATCCAAGTATTCATCGTCTTGCGCGGAGCTACTACTGATTGTGATCAAGATTGAGAAGATGAGAACGCAGGAGAAGGTGGATGCAGGATAACGGAATATCATATTTTTGACAGAGAAAGATTGTAAGGAACTGGAAGAGGAGGATGGAAAGTTCAAAGATGGTTTTATTTCCCAATAGAACTTTGGTGTAATTAGTTTATTAATGGAGGTGGTGAAGTTTGACAAAGAAACAGGGGGCGGGGAGAAGAAGATTCTACTCTGGAATTGGAGTCAAAGAAGATTCTTGTCTTCTACCTGATGATAATATTTTTGTCTACAGGAATTAGCCATTAGGAAGGAAGAAAGGCAACTGATCAGTAAATTCCGCCATTATTCAAAGGTCCATCATGTTTGGCGAAGTCAAGCAGAGGAAAAACCCATGAATGTGAGAATTGGGAATAGTAAGAAGAGTATAAAATGGTGCGGGAAAATTACCACGCCCCTAACTTCCAATTTGTAAACGCGTCCAGGACACGGCGAAGAAGAGAAAAAAAATGGAGACGACTGCAACACTGGTCCTTTTCAAAATTAAAAATAAAAGACCGCAACACTGGTCGTCTGGTACGTACATCACAGTTTGAAATTTTAATAGTGTATGAAGAAATGTAAAAATAGTAAGTGGGTGCATACAATTTGCATTCGTTTCTAAATTCTTCTTCCATATTAACCATAAAAAACGATCGATAAATGCATCTACAATTTACACAATACAAATAATCTAGCTACATATAGAGTCGGTCGGCGTCATTTCAAGACAACGCCAAGATAAGGAAGCTTTGTTTCCAAAACGTCGGAGCAAATATGAGACATCTTTCGGTAGAAAGACAAAAGCTCGGACAGCTGTTCCACCGACATTTTCTCCACCACACTTCTCGCAACTTTCTCCCTTTCCTCGTTACGTTTCACTTTCTCTATGTAACAACCTGCGTTCCTCACCGTCATCTGCTTCAGCCTCTTCTCTTGCTGCACACTCAGCGCTCTATTTGACTGCAACATAATATTTCGTTATATTATATTAATTAAAAGATGCATGCATGTAAATAATATTAAAATAAATAAATTATAATAATTACCTCAAGGAATTCTGCTCCAGGTTTCAACTCTGATTCTTTCGATGGCTGTATCTCCCCAGCTGAATAATACATATCCCTAGCAATGGAGAAACTGCTTGCAGGACAAGCTAGCTAGACCGACTCACCGAAGATGAAGGAATCCAAGCTCTTGTTAGGCATGTATTCATAAAGCAACATCTTTTCACTCCCTTCAACGCAGAATCCCAACAACCTCACCACAGGCTGTTGTTGTTGACCAGTAAGAAGAATCGTTGGTTTTTGTTGTTGTTGTTGTTCCGTCGAGGACTTGGAGGTTGCCGTCCGGTGTGAAACAGAGGAACCCTGTCGAATCGGGTAGGTCCACTAATTTCTCGATTCGCTACCCAGACGATTACCAACGGGTGATTCTTGTACCATATTCCTAAATACCGAGATGGAATCTTGGTTCGGTTGGGAGTGAAGAAACCGAGCTGGAATGCTCAGCCGTCGGAAGTTAGAGATTCGCCGGCGCTGTCTCAGAGGAGGACGGCGGATGAAGAAGTGGATGAGGTGAATGTTATGGATGGGGAAACAGGGGATGGGAGGAAACAGAGGAACAGTAGTAGTGTGAGAAAGGTGAAGATTTTGTTAAACTCCATTGATTTTCACTTTTCGAACTGAAATGATTCAGTCACTGATTAAGCTCATTTTTCAATTGTTTTACCGACGCGTTTGATGATCCAATTTGGCTGATACTGGATATCAACATCGCAATTTCAAAAGCATTTAGCTGTTACCCATCAAAACGATATCTTTGTTTATGTATATAAACTACCAAGCGGAAGAAACTTTGGTTCAACTGTGGCAGTTTCTTACGGGGGGGATCTGGGCAAGGAAAAATGGACATGGTTGGTTTGACTAAACTTACCAGTGACAGGGATGGCAAGTGAAAACGAAAGGTTAGTTTAGTTCATTACGATGGTATAAAGTACTTCTGTCTGGATGGACAAGAAGTCGATATGTCCGAGTGGTTAAGGAGACAGACTTGAAATCTGTTGGGCTACGCCCGCGCAGGTTCGAACCCTGCTGTCGACGTTTTTTCGTATCCATATTTTGCGCCGACAATGAATAAAATCTTTCAGGTGAATTTTTTTTTTGTTAAGACTTTCAGGTGATTTATTGTCCATCTTTTGCGCCGACGATAAATAAAATCTTTCAGGTGATTTGTTGTCGGAACTTCGGGGCCTTTTATCACACTTTTGTGGGCCTCTACAGCCCAGTAAAACCGTGGATTGGGCTTTCATATCAACTGAATTTTGGACTTGGGTGTAATTCTGGTTAGAGGCTAGGCCTACCAAACTAATATATGATAAATAGAGAAGTAGACAATATTATTGATTCTCAATAAATTGAAAGGTTTTGAAATTGGACCAGAGTTTGAACTGGTGAGAGTAGAGTTAAAAAGATTTTGATGGGTTAATTGGAGTTCAATCATTTTTTAAATTTGGTTTAGACTGTTTTAATTATTAATTAAATAAAGAAATATAGTTAAGTCGGATTGAATAATTTTTTGATTGAGCCGGATCAAACTAGTAGTATGGAGAGTTTAATATCATAATTTAGTTTGTCAAAAATATAGTTATTGAATCATTTTTTAAGAAGTTTCAAATTATATAAATGATTTGAAGTTTTTATTAATAAAATAATTGATATCTAATGTATAATTTACTTAATTTATGATAAAATGCTATTTTTAGATTTAATTAGCTGTTGTGATGTTTATTATTATTAATTAAATACATATTTTAATCAAATTGAGATATTAGTAGAGATGGTATCAAGAGATGGTAATCATTCATCTTCTCTACTTGAAAGATCATGATTTGAATCTCACTCACATTTTAAAAAAATAAAAAGTATAATCATAAAAATTGGGTGTAACCAGTCGAACCGATCAAATTTCATAGTCAAACCGAATCAATGCCTAATTTTGACCATTCTCATCAACCGGCCACTCAATTTCGACTCTTTGGCCGGTTTGCGGTAGAGATTCTTAACGATGATAAATTGTTAGTTTTGTTAGGAATTGCGTTTGTCTTGAATTTTCTTTTTATAATGCATCAGGATTGGGGTATAATCTCCACATGACGTGTCATGATCGCTAGATGTAACGGAAGGATTTTGAACTAATTGAGTGTTTGAACTATGGAAATAGACCCTAGATTTGAGAGGAGGAACTCATACAAATTACCCATTCTTGTCGTACCGCCTTGATTAACCGAATAACACCATACCCACTCAGTCGGAGCCCATTAATGATCTCACTCAACTAGATTGTACAAATCTCATCACCGCATAACCATGATCAAATAGACTACTTCAGGTAATCATACATTCATGATGGTACAATTCAACCACCATATCCACATCACTTTGAACTTGCAAAAAGGAAAATACAAATAATTAGGTAAGTGGGTGAATAAAGCCATTCTTATCCTTCACCGAAATGATGATAAGCCCAGCGCCCTCACTGGGCCCGAAACTCAGCATTACGTAATGTGGAAATGAAGTGATAAAGAAGAAGCCAGAATACTTCCTATTATAAAAAGTGGAAGGATAGGGGTGAGGTTTCCGGGCCCACAGGGATTGTACATGTCACGTGATAAATCCCCTCCCCCACGTGGGATCCGGCCCCGGTCCAATAAGAGGAGGATCAAATCAAAATACAAATTCCACATAAGCGTATCAAAACAAACTCTCCCCACTGCTCTCTTGACACCTGGACTGCCGCGTCAGTATTTGTGGGTAGTACTAAATCCCAAATATCTCTTGCATTTTAGTACCTGAAAGTAATTTTTAGTTTAACCTCGACCGGCTTTAAACGAGAATGACAGGCGAATAATATAAATTTACTTAGAACGTGAGGCGGACCTATCAATAACTGCTTAACACCTATGTTTTGGAGCTCGTGGCGGTCAGCTATGCTTGTTCGTGGTGCTTCTGACAGGGACAATGAAAAATCGATATCGAAGGTGATGTGGAGCTGGTGATATCAAGACTCTCTCAACTGACTATCCGCCGCATGGCTGGAGGTGCCATCATCATAGAGATTCTGATTTTTGTGATGGTATGCCTATTTAGTTACAGGTTGTCCGACGGTTTATAAATAGAATTGTCCACTTAGTAACACGACATGATATTTCATATCTTTCTGATTGTGTTGACGCTGATCTTACAATCTGATTGATTTTTAACTTGTTATTTATCTATATCTATATTAATTTCTTTTGTAATGAGCTACTTGTAATAAAAAAAAATTATTATATAAGTATTAAGAAATTAACATCAAGTTGATTTCATTGTTTCAAATTATAATGGGTAGAATTGTAGATAATATTACTAAGACTAGTTTGATAATATCTAATATTTTCCACCTAACTTATCCAAAGTGGGATAGCCTCCAAAAGAAATAGGTGACGAATTTCCTACCTAATAAATAAAGGTCCACATGGTAATCTAACTCATGTATTGAGTGACTAGATTGTAATTTTCATCATGCAATAAATTGACTGAAATGTTAAAAGAAGTGAAATTGGATGACTGTAATGTACTAAACTGAAACAAGAGAATAAAATATCCGAGAAAAGGGAAATCAAATAAACACGAGGTAGAGGGACCGCACAAGATGAGAGGTGGTGATTAAGCATTAACCATCGGACACCTGTCATCTTTATCAACCACAACTTCCACGCGCCCCCACCGCCCATTCCTCTCCCCGGCGGCGATTGGCCGGAGCTTTGATGAGCTTCATTTTACCATCTTACCCCCATTCATTGTAGGGAATATTCCCTTTCCCTGCAGATTTTTTTACGGTTTAGGTTAAGTAAGTGGACGAAATTGTTGGATTCACCAACTCCATCCTTGGCCACGAATTCTTCTGCAACGTGTGTTTGCTTTCATGGAGGTGAAAAAAAAGATCCCCCCAATATCATTACCATGAATTGACATCTAATGTCCTCATTAATTTGATATAAAAACGACAGCAGTTGTGACCGTTCATTCTCGCCGACGAATCATAGCCATTCATTACTTCAAATCCCCCATGCTTTCTTTGAAAGGTTCCAACCAAGCCTTTTAATATTGTCTCTTTTACCCTTTCATTTGTTTGATATTTACACCCAAATTCGGTTGGTCAAATACCACAGGCGGATTAGAAGGCAATTACGGTTTCGCCGGCGATAATAATTATATTAAAGATGAAAAAGTATAATAATTATATTAAAGATAATAATTGATTTGTGTACAGTCATAGAATCTTTATCTTCGTTGTAAGGGAAGCATCAAAATGAAAAGAATATCTTCATTTCGAAAAAGTAAATACTTAAAACAAAAATGGTAGTTTCGTAATAAAGACGAAAACCAAGGCTGTTCCCATAAGTCCCTTCAACTTTGTCCCATTTTAAAAATCGTTTTTCTCCCCTGCCATTCATCTTCTTCTCTCATTCTCTCTCCATTCGCCACCACCACCGCCTTCCCACGTTTCTCTCGGAAAACAATTTCAACTGCCGGATCGAGATTCTCTCTGAAACTAATTCGTCGGAAGATTTTTAACGATCTGCCCGTCGTAGTCGAATTGGAAGAAAAGATGAAGAGGTGTGAGCTGTGCAAGTCTCTGGCGAGGACGTTCTGCGAGTCGGATCAGGCGAGCCTCTGCTGGTCCTGCGATTCGAAGGTCCACGGGGCTAATTTCCTGGTGGCGCGTCACTCACGTACTTTGCTCTGTCATTTCTGTCAGTGTCCAACTCCTTGGCAGGCCGCCGGTGCTAAGCTCGGTCATACGGTGTCGTTTTGCTTGCGATGCGCTAATGGTAATACTCATGAAGCTGGGGGAGAGGAGGAGGAGGATGATGAAGAGGTAGAAAGTGGAAGTGAAGGAGAGGAGCTGGAGGAGGAAGAAGAAGAGGATGATGATTTAGGAGATAATCAGGTAGTGCCGTGGTCGTCTTCCGATTCGACGCCTCCGCCGCCGGCGGAGAGTTCGTCTTACTCGTCGGATAGTGACGGTGGGGAATCCGTCGTTTCGATGAAGCGGGGGAGGGAAAGTTTAGATCTTTGCTGTTTGCTTCAGGTGGGTTTGGCAAATCATTTCTAATAATTTCATTTCCGATTTTCATCTCTCTTTCCAAATTCTAATCTCAGCAATTAAATTTAAAAATGGCAGGACAATATCAGACGTCGATCTCCGCCGGGGAGTCAATATCGCTCCGTTGAACCGACCCCGGTGAGGCCGATGAAAACCCGGCGTATGGAGCAAGCCGTACTCCGTCCCAGTTCAAGATCCACGGCCATTGTGTTGAGGCTGGATCCGGTTAGTCAGAGTGGCGTCGGATGCCGCGGAGGAGAGATGGAAGCCGTTGAGGAAGGAGATGGAGATGATTCGCCGGACAATAGTAGCCGTACGATATAGGGAGTTGATAATTTTATTCCTCCGTTTTGTATGAAGGTATCGTTTGGCGTTCCCAAAATTGCTAACCAAAGAGAGAATTGAATTATTGAATCAGTTTGATTTTTAAGTTTTGAGATTTAAGTGTTGATTATTTTGTTTTAGGTGAATGACAATGAAAGAACGGGGATTACGCGACATTTGGTTGATAGGTTAGGTTAATCAGTCGTGTAAATTGGGGGTTAATTTGCCGTAATGAAAATGTAATTAATTACTCTTGGCCCTGATTTTGTGATTTGAAATGGATAATATAAATTACTGTTACGTTAACAGTGGTATTAAAGTGGGGTAATTACTTAATTAGACAACTTTTTAAGAACGGTCCATCAAAACTTAGTTACAACCTCTCGTTGTTTGTCATGTGCACACGCACTAATTGCTTTTGTTGTCATTAGTTAAAATACTAACTAGAAATCATTCAACCACTGATTCCATCAGGTGGGATGGCAACATTTTATTTTTAGATAGTTATACCTAATGAACTGGTTTTATACATGTTTTCTTTAGTTGTGATGATTGAAAATATTAACGTGTTAACGTTCGCTAGTTTCTTTGTGCTACCATGTTTATCCGTTATTAGTGGTAGTCAAATTTAAATAAGTATTTGTTCGATGAGATAAGCATTTTTTATAAAACAAATTAATAATATACTTGGTTTTTACATGACCTTCTATCTTAAGATAATTATACAATAAAAATAAATTCATAGCGTCGGATTTTACATTAATCCTTGGCCGAATACTTCCCTCACAGGGTACATTTTGGTGTTATCATGACGAACACCAACATCCAAATGTCTGGGACTACTAGTTTGGAAGTTTTCTTTATTCGTCCCCAATAATGTCTGAAGTTCGTACTCCCCTTGAAGCCGTCTATCTCTCTAATCTTCGGTCACAGGTTGAGAGTCTGAAAGCCCCACCCCGAAAAATGACATTGGCAGTGTTATGGCTCTATCTCTTTCCTCCTTCCCTTGAACCCAACCATCCCGATGAGAAATCAGATATGACCCGAGATGAACTATTCTCCAAAGTTGTCGATCATTAATGGAAACCTTTTTCAAAAGAGTAGCAGTATGGTGTCATTTTTCAATGTATGTGTGGGGGGGAGGGGAATCTCGAGGCATGGGGAAATACAGTGGTTGGCGTTAGAGCCGTGAAATTTGATCTGTGAAAAGGTGGCCACAAACACAAATCCTTGACAAACCACCTCGACCAAGAGATCAAAACCCCCAATTTGGGCAAAAGGTGGGTGGGGTTCTGAATTCTGAGTTTTTCTATGGGCGATTTTTTTTGTCTTCTTTTCCATCGTACACGCATGCACCCAGCCCATAGGAGGGTCATGGGTTTCTTCTGTCTGCCAGTCAGTCAAATTTTTGGTAGCTAATGTCTACGTACACAGTACTCTCTCACTAGTTCATCCAGAAGAATCAGAGATCGACAACAAGCTTGCTGTGTAGGGTACAATCCTTTCTTATCATAATTTTCAGAATTCTTGGATCATTTACAGTTGATTTCTGATAATTAGCCGGTTATATATGATCGCTTATATGTTAACTAACTACCTAACCGAGTGATTGAAAAGGCCGGTTCTCTCTCGTATTGTACTCTCCACACAACTCGAATGTTAGAGATGCAACGGTTCTCCACATGGGTTCTTCATTTCCAAACTTACTAAAGGTCTCTAGCTTTTGCTCCGAAATTCTCCGAATTTGATAAGCTTTTCTTTAGTTTCCATCGAGTGATCTTGACTTCTCGTCACTTCGCGACCGTGACTTGAGACTGCTGGGATGGCCTCATCACCTAGGATTGGATAGCAGCGTCAGTCCCCATAATCAATAACGAATATAGGGGCTCTTCCGAACTCCTATTCTCAGCCTACTTTCTATCTAGAACTTCGGTACTAAGTGATTTTCCTCATATTTATAGGTTGGTTAGTATATTTTTCATAGATGACACGGAATATTTTAACTTATATATGATCAGTCTAGTGTAATGAACTATCCCGGATCCATCGTAGCCCCCAATATAACAATTTCACATGCATAAGACTTGATGGACGTATGCAAACCTCAATTCTTTTTCACGGGCTTTCATTTGAAAGGGTGTACGTAATGAATTTGATATATATCAACCTTTCTCAATAATTCAATTTATTAAGATGCAATGATTCTCTCCATTAACTATCAACGTCTACATATAATTAAATAAGTGACAACAAAAGTTAATTCTTGCCAAATAATTATTAAATATAAAAACTAATATCGAACCGTTTTCTAACCGCTCAACACATTGTAACACAATTATTTGTTATGGGAGGATAGTCTTATGTTCATTACTCCTTTGTTATTAATATTATCACTGATAATTATTGAAAAAATGCATGGGTTGAACATTATAGAAGATTTAATATAATTTTCCCTCCACCAATGAATTGGCGACGTTAGTAGTACAAATACAAACAAATGGTTACGGTTTGACAAATAGAATAATATAAATCAACATCAAATGGGGATGAGAAAATATCTTTATTTTCAGTTTTAATTTTGAAATGAAATTTTATTTAATTTGGGGGAAAATACAAATATCTGGGGATGGAGGGTTGTGTGGCCCAACTTTGCCTTCTAGATCCTTTATTTTCTGGAATATATATACAGACAATATTATGCTCATGTTAGTTGGATATACGGATGGCCTTCATCTCTACTTTTATTTTTATTTTTATTTATCCATTTCTTCATTTTTGAAAATTGGGTTTTTTTAACAATTATTGAGAGCCATATTAATAATCCAACTTGGATTAATGACTAGAGATGGTATAGTACATGCACCTTACTTTTTAGTAGATAAAGGCTGAAGATGTCTCGATTCTTGATTTAAAACTACTTCTACATAAGGAAATTTTAAGAAGATAATGATATGTATATACCGTCTTTTAATGAGTCGATGAGAGAAAATTTAAAATTTAGAGGTAAGATTTGAGTATGATCGGAAAATTTATAGAGAAATTGAATATGAGGTGAGATTAAATTAGAATTATCTTGAATAGATGAGAACGGAAGGCTGTGCAAGTACTAAAATGCATAAATAGCAATGTGAGAAAATTGAATTATTAACCAATTAATCTCAATAATCACTCATTTCTTTCTTAAACCTTTTATCTCGTGTTTTATTTTATATCCACACAAAATCCTTAATATTTTCATGTATACTATGTTACTCCAAGTGCGAATTTTTCAAGTGTCATTACATACATTTGTTGCGATTTCTCACTCGCTTAAACCTTTTTATTTACATTTATCTGACCCCTACAATGTTGTTTCTCCTAAATATCTATAACTCAATGTTTACATACAAATTTATAACTTCAAAAATCGTTAGCCATCGACACGAACCTTCCTCGAGCCGCTAGTGTTATAACATGCAATATTTTGTACACTATTTTATATAATTTGTTTATTTATTTTTGGTAAAAAGGAGTTCCAAACACTGAGTAAAACCATTTATGGTAATAGAAGCAAATTATTAATAGAAAACCATGGGTGATGGCCGGCCACAAGTGGATTTCACATAAAGAAGAAACTTTCCTAAACCAGAGACAACTATAATAATAAACAAATGAAATAAAACAACCAATTTTCAACCGTAAACAAAGATAGTGGTGGAGAATGGAGTCTACTCTTCCCATGCATCGACCAATTGCCAGTCTTTTCAATATGATAATAGTATCGAACATTGGTTCGGCCGGTTTGATCATAGATTAATCGTCGGGTTGGGTTGGGTTGGAAGAGATTTAATTAGTATAGTTATGATTTGATCATAGTTAATTTATTATGTTATAATAGTTTTAAACAATTAAACCATGTTGTATTAACTTTTCTTTTGTTTATATGCGGTCAAGGGGAGAGGTATATATCGAATTTCTATATAGTAAACTTAAACAAAAATATAATCATATACTCAAAGTCATACCCATTACCTACTTATGAGATCGTTCATACAAATACATCAAATTTTGACCATATAACATGCAACTTCATTTGTAGATAGTCAGACCGATTGCAGTTAATGAGATGGAGCATAAGCTAGTTTAAAGATGGTAACTCTTCGAGCAGAACATAACAAATCTGAACCATGAGGACCAGTAAGACAACCCATTTTGTGGGTATACAAGCAACCACACACACCTTTGACAGCCAGTAAAATGTTCAAACAATATGAATACGAGATGTCCACCAAATCGAATCGTACAAAAATGATTGCAAAGTACTAACTAACCCAATGGCGTCACGGATCGAAATAACACTCATTATCAACCTTAATTAGATGGAATCCTAGCTCCTAACAACCACATGTAAATGACATGTTTCAACTTTCAATAGTGTTTAGAGAATCTCCGCTCCTTTCAGCAGCGAATAAGCACGTCCCCGAGTAGCACCTTAATCATATATAATTAACTAATTTGAAAACCCTACCACCTTTAATTTATGTGAAAATGGAAGCTTCCCTCGACGAATGAGAAGCTTTGGAACAAGAACGTTTGGGGAACAAGAGGCTGGAACTTTGGGTCAATCAATGGAATTAATAAGTGGGTGGCTTGTGGGGTCTTGATTTTGGGACTTAGTTTCTTTCTTGTGGTGGGAATTCGTTGAAGTTGTTTCAGAACAAAGTGTGTTGGCTTCAGTTTAGTGGTGGTCGTTGATATTTTGATTTTCCTTCTTATTTTAATCATCTTCCTCGTTTCTTGGCCAGTTAATTATATGGTTTAATTAAGTACTAGCCGTGTAGTTTACTCGTCATTAATTAATAATTATTATTTTATTTGTTAACCACAACCTTAATTAGAGGTGTGTAGGACCCGGCTACCCCTATTTTCAGGTAAAGAAATGTTATGTGTAATTTTCAAAATTATTGTTTTTGGTTATCTTTAATTGACTTTTGAGCTATAAATTTTAAAGCGAGTTAGATAAAAAAATAGATGACAGTGATTTTGTCTTAGGTTATCTTCTTTGTGGTGTTCACGGAATTGCTCGTGAACTTTAATATTGTGTGTAAATTTAGGGCCGGATCAATCCAACGAGTGTTATTATGTGAGGAAATTTGCTAAGTTTCAAACAATATGATAAATCGATATAGAAATAAGCATTTGTGGGTTGCCAGTTTAGAGAACATGCCCCCTCTACAACAACAACAACAATAACAAGATTTCAGATCAAATTACTCGCTCTTGTCAAATTTGATGCGTTAAATTTACATACATGGTCTCGTAGCATTGGTACACAACTATGAGAAGTTAAAACCACTCCACAAAGAGCACTACTATTACTTGAAAATTCACTAAACTTCGAGCAACATGATAAATCTTCTCTAAACACCCCCAGTTAAAAAATGTATTTTTTCGAATTATTATTATTTCAAATTAAATTACTCACCGAACTTCATCGAAGATAAAAAGTTATATCACGAAAAAAACACCCGGACATTTATATATCTATATTTCCTTTTTGATTAAACTATAATGCCATGTTGTGTTGGTGATTTTCAAAGTAAGAAGGGTCAATTCCAAGTTGGTTGGGAATCTGAATTGGATTTACTAAAGAAATTATAGAAAAATTATGTGAACAACAAAAGCCCTTCTCTCCCCCACCACTAATTTCAGAAAGGGAAGCCATTTGTTTTCCAACTCAAGAACACCCATCTTTGTCTACAACTTCAATTTTCATATATATAAGTCGTGTGGCTATGGCCACCAAAGAAAAAGAGATTGCATACGTTTAAATATTGCAAGTAGCTATGTTGGTGCACTCATTTGAGACTGCGAGAGAGACATCACATCAAACTTTGTTAAATATCGACATCTTTGCATCCGAAAATTTGACATTGTTGGGTAGGACGTGGCTAGTCCCAACGAGGAAAGATTATCTAGACATAGTTTTCCGTTGGTTAGTTCACTCATATTGGTAATAAGCTTTATATGTAGCCATTTCCTTGACCACCATGGTCACTGCTCGTCCCTTGCATCGGATGTAGTATCCGCTGGTACAAAAAGAAGTTGGTACGTTCGTGTACTAGTCTATCGCTCAATCACCTACATTCCAATTACGAGCACAAACACTAAATATTCAAGGTAAATCTGGTCATAAACATTTCATCCTAATAACTCGAGTTATTCGTTAACAAATCCAACACATCAGTAACTAATATGAATCCACAAATAGTTGATATTGGTGCAATGCATGTACATGCATTAACACTTTCTAGCACAAAACATAGTTTCATGTTATGAATGATGACTTATGAAACATGAGAGTATTCGGATCGGTTCTAGCAAACTGTCCTACTTATGTAAGCTTGATCGGTTCACCACACAACTGCTGAAGTTCGCTCTCAAAAACTCTCGTCAAGCTAGCCTTTGTCCGCCGATAGATCCAAGCTTCGGCATCATGGTCCCAGTCGAACATCGATGGACCACTACACGAAACCATAGAGTCTGGTCATTCAATTCATCTACCAGCTAGTTCATAGCAAGAACAAAAAACCATTGATCCAAGAAACGCCAGAGAAAAAATGGTAAGTGATTCATACCTCCCAGGAGAAGAGAGCCAAAGCTGCCTATTGGGAGTCTGTTTGTTCAACACAAAGGTGCCTTCAATGTCAGAACCTCATTCTACAAATACACAACCAACTTTTTCAGAAATCAGAACAGGGTCATTTTGATATTCGAGATATCGCGATATTAACATAACTGTTGAACTTGCATTCTCTCTAATGAAACGAATTAGATTCTATTAAAAGCTTACCCCATAATCAATATCAAATCCTTCCACGTGAGCTGTATCCCCATATTCCTACCACCACCAAATCAAATCCAATTCGAATTAACAATACAAACACTACAACGAATTAACGTAACTCAAAGCAATCAAATTTGCATTTCAAACCTCCAATTTCTCTTGTAGGTTGTGAATCGTTGAATCGGCTAGGTTGTGGAACTCGTTCTCCTGCAGAAGAGAGCTGTTTCTACATTAATCACCATCTGTCACAGAATACCCACTTCAGAACCTTTAACGTACCGGTAATCGATGGCGGAGGGGCCCTGGTCGACGGTGGAAGTTGGAGACGAGAAGCTTATGGAAGGAGGAGAGACGGCGGAGGAAGGTGCGAAGGTGAAGCGAGTAGAGATAGATCGTGAAGCTTTCGGGAGTCGAGGACGTGGAGAAGGTGAAGAAGGGAAGCTGGGTGTTTGGAGAAACTTACTGAATCGTCGGAAAGGAAGTAGCTTGGAAGAAGCCATCGGAGCTCTCCTGAGACTGAGAAGTGAGAGCTAGCTGCCAATGGATGTCTGTTCGCTTTGTTGATTCCTTCGACACAATTCAGTCCGGCCCATACTGATGTGGGCTTGATGATGCACTCACGAGTAGTGTAATATATTTGCCCCAGCCCATTGTGTTTTCGAGTCTGGACCAGAGTGCCTTCAACCTCTCCCTTAATTCGAATTCTGCCGAGGGTGTCCGATTATTCTTGTCTCGCTATTCATATAAGTACTCACTGTTTGAGTATACACATTGACTATTTTTTGGCATAGATTGCTCCTAGGAGGAAAAATCGATAGAATAAACACAAACAAATTTATGAATTTATACACGATCAAGAAAATATAAAAAGCGTGTCTCGTCATTTGATAGGTAGCTCTGTTACTATTACGTCGGACAACCTACCCCTACAAACGAGGACATACCTTCTAAAGGCCAAGACTCCTATAATGACGACGACACTTACCACACAACAAATGTTCCTTTGTAATAATATGAAAAGCGTTCGCATCTCTTAAATACTCACCTCCTAAATAAGTTAATTTCATACCAAAAATACTAAATATACCATATTGATTGGAACAAATCCATACGGAAAATAATTCGAGGCGGCTAAGGTAAAAAATAAAATTTAAGCCGGGAAGGTTGCAATGCTGGTTCAGTATTGAGTGGCCGCGGCGGCAACCGCTCGAAAGCAAAGGCGAGAAATTACTCCATTGATTAGCATCCACCAATCCTGAAAACTTTTTGGTTAATCCACAACCCGCCGAAATATCAAACCACCGACGTCAAAACAGGAACAGAATCTCCGCCGGAGAATTGAAAATTTCAATGGCTTAAGCTCACTTGAATTCCAAATCGCAAAGAATCCAATTCTTCCGTTTCTCTTCAGGTTTGCTTACCCACCTCTTGATCTCATCCTGTTGCTGTCACGAAAAAGTTAATTAGTTTTTTTTAAATTGCAAATTTCTCTGTTCACTGACCCTTTTAAATAATCAGGAGCCATTGAAATTACGTAGCTGTGGTCTATTTGGTGTTTGCGTCTGCCAAATTCAATCCTCACCACAGAAAGTCTTGTTTGTGTGCGTAGGGTTTTTCTTTGTCTTCTTCCAGCTACCGCCTTCTCTCTCTCGTTAGGTAATATTTAACATTCAATAAAATCAATTCATATTGTATTAGATTCCATTATTGTTTGGTCCTGCTGAATTTTCATTTCTCCGGATCCCTCCCCCATCTCTGCTGCAGAAGTTTCGAGGTTGTGAATCTTCAGGTGCCGCGTTGAGCTTTCTTTCTACAATCTGGCTGGGGAAAGGTAAGTTTTGCTTCCTATTTTCCAGATCGTACGTTGGGTTTGGTTTGTTTTTTCTTTCTGAATTCTGCCTGAGTAGACGGAATTTCGTAATGTTTGTCTCTTGATAAGTGGTTTATGGCTATGCTTTGCATCTATTTCATGAAAGATCTGATCTTTATGAACTGAGGGTTGGGAATAATTGACTTGTTGGGGACGAATGTTCAATTTTCCTTGGCGTTAAAGGCTGATGTTTGGATTTGATTCTTGCTTGAGTCAAACGGGTTATGGGGGTTTTTTTAGCTCCATTGCTGCTTTATGTTCTTATTTGGTAAAGCATTAGCTATTTGGAATGCCCTTTTCCATTGATGAATGATGAACTTACGTTCATGTTACATGATCATCTTTGATTACATCGGTTGAGGAATTAACCTTGAACTTGCTTATCCTTTTGGTTTTCTGGCTTAAACTTTTGAAGGTGTGTCTGTTTGTATTTCTACGTTTCAATCATGCTGTTCCATCATATCATGGTTTTTGAATGTTCTTTGCGTTAATTGAGCAGGCCATACTGTTATGTGCATATTGGGGGCTCGATTTCCCTAGTTGACAAAGATTCCGGTTCACTCTGGCCGCGTCAACAAAGTTGAGGTCTGCTCGCACCTCAAGGTGGGTGTGGAGTGATAGCGAGGAAGTGATATTGCTTTGTGCGTTGAGGAGATCGAGATCATCTCATGTTTGGAGACTATGCCGTGTATCGGAGGGCTTGTCGCTTGATTATGGCTAAGGTTTTCATTTTCTAGAGTTTTCATTAGTGTTGGTTACAGATTAAACATTTCCGGCAAGAAAATAGGTTTAAATATCAGGCTTCTAGATGTGATCATCATATAGAATATCCGGGAGTTTTAGTCCTAGTGTAGTTGCAAAGACCAGGTTGTTGATGTAGAGCTCTCCTCGGTTTGCTGTCACAATGGTTAGGTTCTCGTGCTTCAATGGTCATATTCATTCATCCCACAAATCAAAGGTATGTGGAAGAGTCACTGGCATTTGGAGTTAAAGAGTCGCAAGTTTTGAGATACCGTTTTGTCATTAGATATTCGTTTTCTCCTTCAGACAACTGTTGAACAATCTATGGAGGCAATGCTGAAGGCGTTGCAAGATTCTACTAAGGTGCAAGATGTGAAGACGTCAACAGCTCAACCTACAAGCTTAAACTCTGTATTTCTCAGGTCGAAAACAGATACTCATATTAATTATGAGGAAGTCTTGGATTCAGAGGAGATTGAGCAAACATCAGGAGTCGAGATTGATCCAGGAATCTGTCATGGAACACTGCTGAAGAGAAGTAAATCCCTAGGGGATGAATTATGCCACGAAGGTAAGATCGATTACAACAAAACAGAAGAAGAGACGGACCAAGGTGGTTCCAGTGACTGCCCTGATCAGAACGGGTCGGGTGGAGCACGAGAAGGCAGCCCGACTAGTCAATATGATAAAGCCCCTCTATCGGAATCTGTTCAAGTGGGTTCTGATATAGTCAACGATGGATCGGTTTTCTCGGCTGGAGATTCTCATCGTTCAAACAAGGAGGTTCCTGGAAGTTGTGGTAACCAGTTATTTGGACTTGGTGCTGATAATTCTGTCGTACCTTCTCCTCCGCGCCCTACCAGGCTCGAAAGATCTCGTTCATTTCCAAACTTCAGGTCTGCCTCTCTGGCATCGGGTGCTCATACTGGATACTTATCAGGAAAGTCAAAATCTTGTGATGACTTACGTGGGCTGGATATGGGGTGGAAAGATCTTCCTGTTCACGAAGCTGGAATGCAATCCATACATGATAAGGATTGCAGAAGTGAAGGGAATAACTTTGAGAACCCTCCAGACGATGTGTATGATTCTTATGATTACTCTTCTCCTGCTAAAGACTGGGTGATGCCTGTTGCTGACGAGGATGAAAACTTAGCAGAAGAACAACTCGAACGAGTAGGTGGATCTTCCACGCAGCAACCAGGCGAATATCCGACTGAAGATTTTAGATTCAGGCGAATCGAGGCATGGGTCAACGATCTTCATTCCTGCGGCCCTGTGGACGAAGTAGTTGTATTGCCTGGTATCGACGAACTAGTCAGTACCGAGTCATCCACTGTTTCGGGCCGACCTACTACTGTTGTAAAAGTGGATGATAAAATGACTCCTTCCATGGAAGCTGCAAAGAGATATATTCAATCTTTGAGTCCTGCAACCACCACTGCTCAACTTTCCAATCATGGCTTAGCAGTGATTCCAGCTCTTGGTGCCTTTGGTAGTTTGAGAGTGCTTAATCTGTCTGGAAACTCCATAGGTTAGTTAGTAGTATCCATTACTTGTTCATGCTTTAAATATAGAAAGAAATTTCCTGAATGTTGTGTGTTTGAGTTTTTTGCAGCTAGAATAACTGCTGGTGTCCTTCCACGTGGACTTCACATGCTGAATCTGGCGAAGAACAATATATCTACGATCGAGGGTTTGCGGGAACTCACTCGACTACGTGTTCTGGACTTGAGCTACAACCGAATATTTAGAATCGGACATGGTAAGTACGACACTAACTCCTTTTAACTTGCAATAGCTGTTAACCATGCTTATATTCGAACTCTGTGTTTCGAAAAGGTCTTGGTTCTTGCTCATCCTTGAAAGAGCTATACTTGGCGGGGAACAAGATAAGCGAGGTCGAAGGTCTGCATCGTCTGCTGAAGCTCACGGTCCTCGATCTGCGATTCAACAAGCTCTCGACGACCAAATGTCTTGGCCAGCTGGCAGCCAACTACAGCTCCCTACAAGCCATCAGCCTGGAAGGGAATCCGGCTCAGAAAAACGTCGGAGACGAACAGCTCAAGAAGCACTTGCAGGGACTTCTGCCCCATCTGGTTTACTTCAACAGGCAGGCAACCAAAGCCGGCACTTTAAAGGACGCAGCTGACCGGTCGGTCAGGCTGGGGATAAGTTCAAACAAATCGGTTAGGAAAGCCGGCCATGGGGTAACTGCATCAAGGGCGTTATCATCATCCACGCACGGTGGTCGTGCGAGTACATCTTCTCCGAAACGGTCGAAGGGGAGGCATGTTAAGCTCCCGCCGAGTGGAACTGGCAGACCGAGCGGCCATGCTCGCCCGCCAGTGCAAGGTTTGGATCTCGGCGGGAGGGTTGTGGATTTCAGAGCCGAGCTGGCTATGAGGAGGAGTAAGAGTGAAGGGAATATGGGACCTCAGTGAATCTGAAGTTATGAAGAGGGGAAAAGAACTTTGTTTTGATGTTCCAGTTTGTGAGGTTTTATGCTTTGAGAGGTGATTGTGTTGTAATCATTAATAACGCCATGAAGAGTGGTGAATTTGGAACTTGGGGATGTTGTTTCCTTTCTGTGTTGTGGGATTTGCTTTGTATTGCTAAATAAAAACTGTACTTTCTTCCTCAGAGATTCCTATTCGACTCTAAATGAGTCGAGTTTGATCAGAGTATGTTTGGCTTGAGCGGCTCGGAGCCATTTATAATACTTGCCCTCATCAGTGGGCTCAATAAATTCATTATGTGTTTTTCCTCAAGTATCTTAGACTAAACCATATATAATTTGCAATTTTATTAATGAAAATGCTAATAATACCTGATCTAGGTTTTAAAAGTAAAAGCTTGTTTTCGAGTTCTGATTTTGAATTAGTATTTGCTTGACTCTATAGGTTCAGGAGCTGACTTGAGTCTTAGCACGAGATCCAATTAAAATACTTGCTTAACCATATATAATAATTAGTAGGTTCAATAATGTGATTTTGCTCACTAATTAAAAGGGTAGAAACTTGTTTTTTATAAGATAAACTTGTTATTGAACTTCGATGTCTTTTTACTTTTACTGTACACCGGCTTCAAAGATAATTAGCCAGCAAGCTGAAGTTGCCTTTAGCTCGACACGAGCTTTAATTTTCCAACTCGAACTCACCTCACGAGCTTAAGTATTTTGTAAGAAATTGCATAAAAATGGAGACTTTGACTGGAAAATAAACAGTAAGACAGGCAAAGTTGTTAACATTCACATGACCACTTGTTCAGGTCATTACAAAGGAAAACCCAACAGTGTCGATATATACAAAGGGAAAAGGTAACTCTCTCTCACACACAACAAAGACAACAATGGCCGTCAGCGCTTCTATTGCTTCAATTGATGGCTGCAGAAAGATTGCAGCTTTTACAGTCCATGGATGATGCAGATAGATCACTGAAACAAAAGGACACAGCCAAAACAAACTGCTGGAAGTTAGATTGGATTGCGTGTAAGCTATAGTGAAACTAACCAGTGAATCAAATTATATTCACCTGATCAAGCTTGGAAATCATATGCATGGTATCCGCAGTTCCTTAAGCTTCTGCAAGAACACAAACAGAGTTAACATTGATGCAGGAAGTGAGTTACATATCACAGGAATAACAATTAAAATTAAAGCAGAGAAATTTCATGATCAGATAAGAATTCCAACGTCAAGACATCTTGTTGCTCTCGTAGAATGACTAGACTTGTCCTTTAACCAAGACCCAATTCTCATTTCACACTATATGAGCTACAAGACAATCTCTTTTTAAGTAAATTGACATATACCATGGAAGCAAATTACAGAGAAGTAGAATTCCCAGGATAAGATAGCCTGTGATAAGCTAGGAAGCAAACTTAAAACCACTTCTATCAACTTGCAAATAACCATAGATGTGCAAATTCAAACATACTTATCAATGATTCTCTGTTCACCAGATAAAAAAGCAAAGTCCAAACAGTTCAGCAAAATGCAGTGATTCAAACAAAGTTCAATTTATCTTCATTTCCAATTTCCAAATAACCATACTGATCAATGATTCTATGTTCAAACAGTTGAGCAAATGCATTGATTCAAACCTTTCTCTTCCTGTTCCACCTCTGGCACTGGAAGAAGCTCAGCAGCAGAAGCAGAAGCTCCTATCTTCAAATCTTCACTTTCTCCATCCTTATCATCCGGATACCTTACAACAACCACAGGACAAATACAGTGATGAACACAGTAATCACTAACACTCCCTAACCTCCCTTTACCGCTCCTCCTCGCAGCTCCAAATCCTCTGCTCCCCATAATCACAGCGCTCAACCCTAGCCTCTCAACTTCCAAACACAGCCTCTCCTTCATATCATGATCCTTCACTATGTGGATCTTGAACGGAAACCCGGCGTCAACCAGCGGCTGCGCCAGGGCGCTCGCCTTGGTGGTGGTGAAGTTGTCGAAGTCGTCCTCGAGCTTCTTCTGGTCCGCTATGTCGTCTCCGTCGTCGACCGTGTTGTTGATCTGGACTTTGATCGATCCCCAATCGGCTCCGTACAGGACGGATGTCGGGCGGACGTGGAGGAGTATGACGGCGTCCCCCGGGCGGAGGTAGTTCTGGACCGCCCAGTTTACTGCGTACGCACTCTCGTCGCTTAGATCGACGGCGATCGCGATGCGGCGCTTTGCTCCGGCGGTTGGAGTGGCGGCAGCTGCTTGAGAGGAGGAGAAGCTTCCGCTGCGAGGGGAGGCGGTGGGGCGGGTGCGGAGGGATGGGAGGGAAGGGATTGGGAGGTCCGATTCCGGTTGCTTCTGCGGCGATGCCATTGCGGCGGCGGCCGGCGGTGAAGAAAGGGTTTTGTTGAGTGAGAATCGGTTTTGAATTTCAGGTGACGGACACTCTAGAAATGAAGGAGGAGAAATACACTGGGAGGAAATAGCGTTGTGGAACATATAAATGCTGTCGTCTGTAGCAGATTCAGTGGGCCCGAAGATAAAAGCCCAACTCTTCCAGTGATTACAGTTGAACTGGGCCACCTGATAGGACTCTTAGGTGGGCTCAGTCAGTGGTTTGTATGTATTTTCGAAGTTCATTTGGTTGAGGTGGCGATAGACGCTACAGAATTGGATCATATTACTGTCGGTAGCTCTAACTAAAGTCGACTCTCGATCATGTTATTGTTGGTAGGTCTAGTTAAAGTCGACTCTTTATATCGAAATATTCGATCATATCTCTCGATCTAGACACACCAGACATATCATGACGAAGGTAACCTCAATTTATAGAAGACAAGACTTATATCCATAGTTACATTTTATTACAAGTGGCAGCTGGATAACAACATGATTAGTTTGTACAATTAATCCTTGTAATAATTCATCAATTACTGTCAATTTGTTTGTCTTTCTTTCTGTAATATTGATTGATGGCTAGACAAGACAGTTGCACCGTTAGCCATGGCAAATCGGTTGGTGCACAAGCATAATCCGTGTGGTACACGGCTTCTGTCTTTCGTGTTTTCCTACACTAGAGCTTCAAATCGAGATATAAATCTTAAAAAATCGATCTACATTATGTTTTACGTGAAAATCAAAATAAAAAGTCGAATCTTAAAATAGCATAAAACAAATTTGAATCGAGTTTAAGCGATGTAAGTACATTTTTCGAGACACCCATCACCCCCCATTGTTTATCTGAATAAGATATTCCATTCATCGTACTATAATCTTCACATTTTCCAATTGATGTTGCCGATATCGACTATAAAAAAGTAAGAGAAGAAGAAAAGAAGATAATTTATGAGGAAGGAACTTATGCATATAAGTGAGGCATGTTAGGTAGGTGGTATGTAATCAACCACTCTTTCATTTTGTAATAGCTCACATTAGAGCTAAGATGCCACATGTCATGTCTTGGTTGGCTAAATTTATGAAAAATTTACGACAGAGCTACTCTCGCCTATGTGCCCTTGGGCCCATGGGATTCGATTGGCCAGTTGCGGACTCAAAGTCGTCGATTGGTTTGTCGAAAGTCTAGGCGGGTAGGCACAGTAAGTGACAAGCCAACTATCAGGTGGTTTGTTTCTCATGCAATGTTTAGTCCCAACTTGGCCACAGCTGTTACATTCAAGTGAAGTGGAAAATTTGACATTTTTATCGGATTAGAAAGTGACCTTAGATGCTTCATGAGATTTAACAAAGATTCTCAAATCAACCAACCCATGTTTGGTTAGTTTTGTTTCATTTGGAGAATAAATTAATAATGATCAAATTGGTCTTTTTTTAATTCATTTTTACCAACCATAACATCATGTGCTATTACAAAAAGAAAATGACTGAATTTCAACCATAGCCAACCACTCTCTTTTTCCATTATAGTCAACCATTTCCTTGATATTTGTTTAATTATGTGACCAAAATAAAACACCTCGAACAAACTCTACATGCGATATTTGAATTGTTATTCCAATAATTTTTTTATGATATCAAAATTTATTCACATTTTATTAATTTATGATAAAATTATGCTTTTGTATAAATATTTTGACTTATTAATATTAACACAAACAGATAATAATGTTCAACGTGCCAAAAAGAATATTATTGACATGAAAAAATAAATCTTCCTCACGAGCAATTCGATAATTTTTTACATAACTAACGTTACAATCGCACCGTCACCAACTTCCAAATACTAACATGTTGTCCGTTTTTTTAGCCACACTAACATCGATTTATTTTTTGGTTCTTTCCCATAATGTGTTATACAAATATAGTTAAGACATAGTACACAATTATAAGTTAAACAAATTTGGTCTAATCAACGGTTATTCCAACACGGTCTAGTCTTCCTCTCCATGCTGTTGAATTCAGCCGATATAGCAAACGTGTGATTATTTTCCGTCTAGAAGTCAATAAATGTGTACGAGGATGGAAGATTAACGGCGGCGGTGACAACCGTCGACGGAGCTTTTGTCGATCATATCATATTATCAATAGGCTGTGGAGTAGTAGCTGTAAAGGGTACCAAGTTGTCTTCCAGGCAAATGGGCATAGAGACCTTCAATTATTTCACAACTTGTTCGGATTCATAATCGGCGGCGGCGCGTGGTTTTCGTCCAAGAAAATAATAATAATGACGTGCATGGGACAAAACACTAATACTAATAATACTTATCCTAAACCAGGTGGTATTGCTCTAACCGCCCACTGTTTTAGTTTCCACCGTCGCCGCGGCTGTCAGATAAGTTTCAACGGAGCAGCGTATATTTACATTTGACGGCCGTGTTTTCAATTTTCCGTCCGGCGGCTTCTATGATTTTGATGACGATGACCAATTTTACATTTCAATATCGAGCATTTGATTGGCCAAGGTTGAAACTAGTCAACTAGCTAGATACATCTATCTCACACTAATTCTGACGGTGAAAATTAAATTTGACATCTTACCGTATTAGAAAGTGACATAAGAAAGGTTAATAGTTTAATATGAATCATGAGATTTAGCTAGGATTCTAAAAGTCAACCCCAATATCTTCCCTACTCTTCCTTTTCGGTTCGGTTCGATCAATGACGGATCCAAGATGTACTGAGTTAGATTTGAATTGAAATATATATATATCGAGTAATTAATTTACGAATACATATTTTAAGCGTAATATATAAGTTAGAATATACATATTGTAGTTAGGATTTCTAGTGGGTTTCCACCACATGCATGTAGAAAGTAAGCTAATTTAAAAAATTTCAACATTAACATAATATCAAGTAAAATTGATTTTCAACTTCATTTAATTATTATTACATGGATTATCATGATGACACTTGATTTTTAACTATTTTCAACACACATGTCAAATATTAATCAATTTAAAATTTTTAAATTAATTAATATTTAATATGCATAATGATTAAAAATTGAGATTTTACTATGTTGAATCAACCTCGAATAACTTTTTAACGGAGGGAAACGTATTTCCATTTCACGGACGGCCGTGTTTCAATTTTCCGGCGGCTTTCACGATTGACGACGATGACCAATTTGACCTATCGGATACACCTCAACGTTCAAATATGAAGCATCTGATTGACCAGGCGATAAACTACTACTAGTCAACTACCTAGAAACATCTTTCTCATCCAATTCTCATCTACAACATGGCAAATATATCCTTTAATTTCAAGGTGATATGGAGAAAATTGACATCTGAGGTTAGAAAATAACCTAAATTAGATGCATCATGAGATTTAGTTAGAATTTCAAAAAGTTAATGTAAGATACCTCTAATTCATGTATATTAATCTTGGGCCTCGAACCGAACCCATAAATTTAAAAGATCAAACACATTTTAACGTCCAATAATTGAATAATCTCAAATGATTGGTCAAATTCAAAAGAAAATTGAATATTGTTCCCTCTAAACTACATGCCTCATGGGCACTCCATAAAGCATATACTTACTACTTTTTTTCACATGCCTTGCGAGGTATACCCATGAGTAGAACAATTAGAAAACAGAAAATATATCAAGCAATTTCTAATTATCAGATTGTATAGGCCAAACAAATGTATCACCCAATCCAATCAGACTGAACTCTTTGTCCATTTTCTAATTAAAACTTTTGCTACAATCTTAATAAGTAAACACACAACCTTTTTATTTTGACATTATATACTTTTTTCGTGTTTTGACTTGTTGGCATTCATGAATGCATGCAAATATCAATGCATAGCATTAATGATGTCCCTTAGGATCTAATTCATCACGATCCAACATTCAACAACAATCGTCCACTTACAAACAGTGAACACTTCGTATACTAACAAGTTAAAATGAATAATTATCTTGATATCTCTAGACGAGTTATTAAGATAAGAAAAAATATATTCAAATTGATGATAAAATTGGTCTTCTTTAATGCAGAAAAAGAGTCAACCACTTTTCATTTTGTTTATGATCCAAAAATAGAAAAACCCCGCCGCGTTCCCTTATTCGGAATACCGCTTTTTGACTTTTTTTTACGTTTCAGGAGCCAGAGGAGAAGAGAAGCAAGCTCACCGAGTTCACCGAATCTCTGCAACTTGCTAACTCACTATTTGTTTAATCATCCCTGCAAATGCGTTCATCTCCAAAAACCCAATTCATTTCCATCAACCTTTTTCTTACTCTCTCGCCGAATCGACGGACTTCATGGCCCAACTACTCCGGCTGAACTTTCCGACCATCGTCGTCTTTACTTGCTTGCTTCTCACCACCACCACCCGTCTCTGCCTGGGAGCTGACAGGATCTCTCAGAACGAAACGCTCACAGCAAACCAGACGCTAATCTCCTCAAACGACAGATTCGAATTGGGTTTCTTCAATCCAGGTAACTCCTCATCTTACTACCTCGGAATCTGGTACTATCAGGTCTCCATTAGGACAGTAGTGTGGGTTGCAAACAGAGAATCCCCTGTTCCCAACAACTCCTCCGCCGAGCTCAGAATCTCCGGCGGCGCCTTAGCTCTGTTCTTCAACCAATCCCAGATCTGGTCCACTCCGACGACGGTTTCTTCTTCTTCTCCGACGGAAGCTGTTCTTCTCGAAGACGGAAACTTCGTGTTAAGAAAAACAGATTCCTCCGAAATTGTGTGGCAGAGCTTTGAACATCCGACGAACATTTTCCTCCCGGAAGCCAAGCTCAGCCGCAGCAAAATCACTGGCGAGCACACAACTGTGGTTCCCTGGAGAGGAAATAACGATCCCACCCCTGGGAATTTCTCCCTGCAGTTAGACCCCAACGGTACGGATCAGTTTGTTATAATCAAGGACCAATCCTCGTTGTACTGGAACAGTGGGGTTTGGAATGGGAGATTCTTCACATCAGTTCCTGAGCTGAGAACGAATTTCTTTTACAATTTCTTCTTCATCGACAATGAAAACGAAACCTACTTTACTTATTCCTTGTACAACAAGTCAAGCATCTTCCATGTCGCAATAACCGAAGGAGGTAACCTCCAGCTGCTGTCATGGATGGAAGCTACTCAGAGATGGTTCTTAGCTTGGTCGAGGCCGAAATTACAGTGTCAGGTTCAGCTGTACTGCGGTGCATTCGGATCGTGTGATGACGAATCCACCCCTACTTGTCGTTGTCTCGAAGGATTCGTTCCAAAATCGAGCGAAGAGTACGATTCCAACATATTCTACAGCGGATGCATTCGAAGATCCGAGCTTCAATGTGGTAGGAGCAACAATAACACTGATAGGTTCATCAGAGGGTATGCGGTTAGGGATACGGTTTCGGGATCCCCTGCTTCGAGATCGGCTGCGAATGTAGAGGAATGTCAATCGGTCTGCGAGGATACGTGTTCATGTAACGCGTATGCTTTCGAAAACGGGAGGTGCTCGGTTTGGAATGGTGAGGTGTATGACATGTTTCGGCTTGGTAATGGTTCGTCTGGTGGTGTGCCGATTTTCGTTAGGGTTGCTGCTGAGGTAGCGAGTGGTGGTTCGGGTTCGAAGAAGGGTGTTGTTCTTGGTGCTGTGCTTGGATGTCTGGTGGCAGCTGCGATTGTCGGGTTTGTAATGTTCGTAGCCTTCAGGCGGTATCAGAGGAGAAAGATGGATCGAAATATCGAGGAGAATTTCAACATTGCGAATGGTGACGAGGATGACAACACAAAGCTGACGTTCTTCAGCTTTAAGAACGTTTTAGCCGCCACTGATAACTTCTCCGAAGCGAACAAGCTTGGAGAAGGCGGTTTCGGTCCTGTCTATAAGGTAAAACTTCTTCTGCTTTAACATTCTTTGCTGTAGTTCTGTTTCAGGAATGGTCTGTTTCATTTGGAGACACATTGTGTATCAGGGAGTTCTACTGCATGATCAAGAAGTGGCAATAAAACGGCTTTCGAAGAAATCAGGGCAAGGGTTAGAGGAGTTCATGAACGAGCTGAGACTCATTGCGAAGCTGCAGCACACTTACCTAGTCAGGCTGTTGGGATGCTGCGTCGAGAGGGAGGAGAAGATACTGATCTACGAGTATTTACCGAATCGGAGCCTGGATAAGTTCCTCTTCGACCCGGCTGCAAAAACCGATTTGGATTGGCTGATGCGGATCAAGATCATCGAAGGGATAGCTCAGGGACTTCTGTACATCCACAAGTACTCGAGATTGAAGGTCATCCACAGAGACCTGAAGGCCAGCAATGTTCTTCTGGATGCTGATATGAACCCCAAGATCTCGGATTTTGGAATGGCCAGGATCTTCGGGATCGATCAAGCTGAAGCTAATACCGTCCGCATCGTTGGAACATAGTATGTGTGCTATTGTGCTATACTTACATCAATCTTATCGATTTTTTTTTTCCTCTGACATGACCATTTGTGATGGTGCCAGTGGATACATGTCACCAGAATACGCAATCTACGGGTCATTCTCGGAGAAGTCAGATGTGTTCAGCTATGGCGTACTACTTTTAGAGATCGTTAGCGGGAGGAGGAACACCGATTTCTACGATCGCGAAACTCCGTTCTCCCTTCTTTGCTGGGTGAGTTTCATAATGTTAGATTGTAATTTGGTCAATGGTCTTGGTCTGACACAGTGTTTTGGTTTTGAAGGCATGGGAGCTATGGAAAGAAGGGAAACCGGAAGAGCTGATCGATCCGGCGGTGAAGGACGCCAACATCAATGCTCCGCAAGCTGTGAAGTTCGTTCATGTCGGTCTGCTGTGCGTGCAACAGGATCCAGCTGACAGGCCGACCATGTCATTAGTAACTCAGATGCTGTCGAGCAATTACTCGCAGTCGTTTCCGTTGCCTGGAGAACCGGCCTTCAACATCGGGAGAGCTGCTGTCGGAGGAAGTAGTAGCGTTGGATCGGTTCCTACCGATATTTCGAATAACCAGATCACGATTACCATGCCGGTTGGTAGATAGTAGCTGCTACTTTTGTGTATGGGAAGAACTATACCATCCATTACCATGTATGACTTTCCAGTTATGAATGCAGAAATTGAATAAATACCAAATCTACAGTGCCACATGTCATGCCACTATTGGTTAGTTCGGGCAAAAACATTCGAATGTTGAACACTTCTACAAGTCAGCAGTCATGTCGGCGGCGGTTACGAATCCATAACCCCAATTTCACTGCAATAGAAAAGAACAGAATTACTATTGATGGAATGAAATAAGTCTGAGATGAAAGTTCAGTCAGAGGTTTGACCTAAAATGCTGACTATCGTTGTCTGAATATAATATATATTAACTAATGAACTTCATACTCTTAACCATACAAATCCTTCAATCATCATCTGTTCTTCAGCTTTCATGGCGGCTAATCCATGGCTAAAATTTCCAGCCATAATCACCATTTTCTTCATTTCCTTTTCTCTGAAAGCACATTTCTGTCATGGAGCTGACAGGATTACTCAGAACCAATCTCTGTCTGCACACCAAACCCTGATCTCATCAGGGAGCAGATTCGAGCTCGGTTTCTTCAAGCCCGGGAACTCATCAAACTACTACCTCGGAATCTGGTTCCACAAAGTGAGTAGAGCAGTGTGGGTAGCCAACAGAGAATCGCCGATTTTCAACCCTTCGTCTACTGTGTTAAGATTCTCGGACGGGAATCTAGCTCTGTTCAGCAATGAGTCCGGCCAAGTTCCCATTTGGTCTACCAATTCTTCGACCCCTTGTACGGAGGCTGTTCTTCAGGACAATGGGAATCTCGTGTTGAAGGGGGGATCATCTGATGATGAGATCCTGTGGCAGAGCTTTGAACACCCGAGTGATACGTTGCTTCCTGGTGCGAAGCTCGGGCACAACAAAATCACGGGGAGGTACATTACTATGGTTCCTTGGAAGAGTGAGGACGATCCAGCTCCAGGGGATTTCACCGTGCAGCTGGATCCGAACGGGACGAATCAGCTCGTTGTTATCACGAACAAGTCCACCTTGCACTGGACTAGTGGGCTTTGGAACGGGCGTTTCTTCAGCTCGGTTCCTGAGATGATGTGGAAGAACATTTATGACTTTGTCTACATTGATAACGAGAACGAGGCCTACTACGCATATTCCGTGCTCAACAAGTCACTCATCTTTCGCAAGTCGGTGAGTAAAGATGGGAACTTTCAAGTATTGCTATGGAATCAGAACTGGAATCTGATCTGGTCACAACCCAGGTCGCAGTGCGAAGTCCGACAATACTGTGGTGCTTTCGGGTCTTGCCACGACGGATCCTCTCCTTCCTGTTATTGCGTTGAAGGGTTTGTTCCAAAGTCCGCAGATGAATACAGCTCGAACGTGTTCTACAACGGCTGCATCAGAAAATCTGATGTTCAATGTGGGGATTCGAGAAACGGGACAATCAAGAAGCTGCCTCTTAAAGATAAGTTCCTTCAGGGCTATGCAGTAAGTGATAACACGTCAGGATCTCCAGCCTATAGATCGCTTAGGAATGTTCAAGAGTGTGAATCCACTTGCCTCGACAGTTGCTCCTGCTGTGCATATGCTTACCAAGACGATACATGCTCGATTTGGTCGCAAGAAGTTTACGATATCCATAGCCTTGCTGATGACCCTACCGGAGTACCAATTTATGTAAGAGTTGGTACTAGTACTGAACTCCCAAGTTCGGGTACTAAGAGAGTGGTTCTTGGTGCTGTGTTTGGCTCGATAGCCGCGGTTGTTCTCATCGGCTTTCTATCGATTGCAGTATCGAGATGGTACCACAGGCACAAGCTAGGTCAACACTCTTCCATAAATGTTTGGTGTAGTTCTCCATGCTGATTTGATCTGACATCATCACTAAAATTATCAGGAAATAATGATGAGAACAGCTACTTCAACGGGGAAGGAGGCGAAGAAAACAATACGAAGCTGACATTCTTCAGCATCAAGACTGTATTAGCTGCAACAGACAACTTTTCTGAAGCTAACAAATTAGGAGAGGGCGGTTTCGGCCCAGTCTATAAAGTAGGTTTCAGCTCTGAACTCATTTTCTTTGCTGTTCGTTTCTACACTAAAATTTATTCTTTCAGGGAGTTTTGGTTCCTGATGATCAAGAAGTGGCTGTAAAAAGGCTTTCGAAGAAATCGGGACAGGGGCTAGAGGAATTCATGAATGAGCTGAAGCTCATTGCAAAACTCCAACACACTTACCTTGTTAGGCTGTTAGGCTGCTGTGTTGAAAAGGACGAGAAGATACTGATCTACGAATACTTGCCGAATCGAAGCTTGGACAAATTCCTATTTGATTCACCTGCAAAAGCAGATTTGGATTGGCTTACGCGAATTAAAATTATAGATGGCATAGCTCAAGGGCTGCTGTACATCCATAAGTACTCGAGACTAAAGGTTATTCACAGGGACATGAAGGCAAGCAATGTTCTGCTGGATGCTGAAATGAATCCCAAAATTTCGGATTTCGGAATGGCAAGGATTTTCAGGATTGGCCAAGCAGAAGCTAAAACCAATCGAATAGTTGGAACATAGTATGTTTGTAACCATATTTGTTTGTTAATCTTTAACCTGCAAAACCCTTGGATCACTGATCACTACAATGGTGCAGTGGCTACATGTCCCCAGAATATGCAATCTACGGGAAGTTCTCGGAGAAATCAGATGTGTTCAGCTACGGGGTGTTGCTGTTGGAGATTGTGAGCGGAAGGAGGAACAAAGATTTCAATCAATCCGAAATTCCATCCTCCCTTCTTTCTTGGGTGAGTCAATGCTTTCCATCCCTTTTACTTTCCTAGTCAATTCTCTTTGTGTTCACTTGCTCATCGTCGGAATTAGTTGAATGAAGAAGACATGGGAGCTATGGCAAGAAGGAAAACCAGAAGAGCTAATCGATCCATCAGTGAAGGATACTACCTGCAGTGATACTGCAGAAGCGGTGAAGTTCATCCACATTGCCCTTCTATGCGTGCAAGAAGCTCCATCTAACAGGCCAACTATGGCTTCAGTAGCTCAGATGTTATCAAGCAATTATCCAGAGTCATTTCCATTGCCAAAAGAACCGGCCTTTACGACGACGAGAGCTGTTCTTCCTAATAATTGTTCAAACAATCAGATGTCAATGACCTTATCAGTTGGTAGATAGCATGAGGAAAACTACATAATTTGTAGCTGACATATCAGCTAATTAGCATGTTTTTCTGCAGAGTATAAATAACGATATAACGATAAATTAACTTCTGATACTAACAGTACAAACATGTAGTGCTGAAAGAGCTGATGATATCATTCACTCCTTGTAAAATCATCTGGGTTCATGTTAAGAAGTTCGATCATTGGAGCACGAGGCAATGCCGGTCTGAGAATAGGAGCTATCCCAATTCCTGCCATCAAAATCCTTGATCTCGACATGGGCGAGAGTTCCAGGATCCACACACTTGTAGGTAACCGCAACGCCATCCGGGTTCGATCTCGGAATGTAGAACGAAGTGATCCCACAGACCTTGCAGAAGGTGTGTTTAGCAGTGTGAGTGCCAAAGGTATAGGTAGTAACGTAACTTTGCGAATCACCCAGAAGCTCGAAACTGTGGGAAGGAACAATGAAATGAACATTCCCTCTCATGGAACAGTCGGAACAGTTGCATTTCCAAGCTACGACGTTCCTTGGCGCTCGAACTCGCCATCTTATCTTCCCGCAATGGCATCCACCGCTGTGATTCACCAATTCTTCACCCTCCATTGCTCCCTGATACAAAAGCGTCAGTCAACAAGGAATGAAAGTCAACCGAGCTGGATTTTGGGTGAAGTTTACCGGAGTTTCTTTGTGGATGGAAGCAGGCGGTTCCGTCGTCGCAAAAGATTCAGAGGATCGGAGGGAAAGATGGAGAGCAATCCAGCTGAAAGGGGATTAGGGATTTTGACTATTGATTCTTTTTGTCTTCTTCTGCGAGTTCTTTAAAGCTAAATAAAATAATCATTTCCCTAAAGAAATGAACCGTTTGTTTGGTTCATTGCTGAAGCTCTGCGTAGTCAAAATACGCGGTTCCTCAAGTCAACCCTCTGAAACTGATAAGAAATTTCGAAACACTGATGATGGAGGCATTAATCCAAAAAGAACAAAACTTTATTATACCCTTTTCCATTTCTTGATTTCCTGACTGCAAATTGGAAGCACTACTTTCCATGCTGTATCTTCTGATTCTTCTGTGTTTACTCTGCCTCAACAAGCTTGACCCTTGCCATGGAATCGATAGGATCACTGCAAATCAATCACTCACCGGCGACGAGACTCTCGTCTCCGCCGGAGGGATCTTCGAATTGGGGTTCTTCAAGCCAGGGAAATCAGAAGAGTACTACTACATCGGAGTATGGTACAAACAAGTATCTCCACGGACGGTGATTTGGGTTTGGAACAGATACCGTCCAGTTTCCAACAGGTTCAATTCCGAGCTCAAGATTTCCGACGACGGGAGGCTAGTTCTCGTCGAAGGCGGGTCAACTTTAGTTCGGTCAACCTACATTCGGTCAACGTCGTCCTCATTCAACGCAGTTCTCCTCGACCAGGGAAACCTCGTCGTCATACCAACTAATGGCTCCTCGTCTTCTCCAATCTGGCAGAGCTTCGATCAACCTAGCGATACCTTGGTTCCCGGTAGGAAGATTGGATTCAACAAGATTACTGATGACGAAGTAGTTCTCACTTCCTGGAGGAACAGAGCAAATCCTACTGCTGGTCCATTCACTCTCAAGCTGGGTTCAAATCGATCGCTTGAATGGAACATGGAGAGAAATTTCTTGCTGGGTGAAAGACGGATTATAGAATTGAATTCCATGAACAACTTTGTTTACGTGGATGATCGGAATGGAAGCTACGTCACTCTTTCTGATCATCGACGTAACGGTTCCCTGTTTTCTCGGTACGTTTTAGATGTAGGAGGGCAAATTCAGCTTCTATTATGGCTGGAATCCACCCAGCAGTGGGTGTCAATCTGGCAAAATCCTACATCTAAATGTGAAATGAGTAGCTACTGTGGTGCTTATGGGAGTTGTGAGGAGAAATCCAGTCCAATTTGTCATTGTTTGGATGGGTTTGTTCCACAATCTCTGGTTGATTATAGCTCTGAGGCCTTCTACGATGGCTGCTTAAGGAGATACCCTCTTCAGTGCCAGAAACCTGACTGGTTTTTGCCACATTACAATGTGGGGTTGCCTAGCACTCCATTGATGATATCATCAGCTACAAGTTCAGATGATTGCGAGGCGAAATGTCTGATATCTTGCAGCTGCAGTGCTTATTCCTACAGTGGAAACCAATGCTCCCATTGGGATGATTTATTGTTTAATCTGCAGCAACTGGATGTCCCAAATGGGAAAACCATCTTCATCAAACTTGCAGCTAACGAATCCTCATTTCTTGACAACGACATTTATCGAAGAAAGAACAACAAGATCAGGATCGTGATTGGATCTGTGGCAGGTTCAATGTTGCTGCTAGTTCTTGTTGCATTGACAATCCTGAGATGGAGGAGGGATAAGATGCCTGGGAAATTAATGGAAGGGTTTTTGGTGGCTTTTACACACAGACATTTGAAGATTGCCACCAAGAATTTCTCACACAAGTTGGGGGAAGGAGGGTTTGGTTCTGTCTACAAAGGAACACTCCCCGATTCGAGCATTATAGCCGTGAAAAAGCTGCAGAGCATCAATTCCAGGCAAGCTGAAAATCGCAAGCAATTCCTTGCAGAAGTCAGGACTCTCGGCGCAATCCAACACGTTAATCTGGTTGGCCTTAGAGGGTTTTCATCTGATAACAATACTATGATGTTGGTCTATGATTACATGCCAAACGGTTCGGTATCGTCCCATTTGTTCGATCCTTCAAAGATCCTCGCTTGGAACATGCGGTACAACATTGCATTGGGAACAGCGAGAGGTTTAGCTTATATACACGAAAAATGCAGAGAATGTATAATCCACTGCGACATTAAACCGGACAATGTGCTATTGGATTCTGAGTTTCAACCCAAAGTCGCAGACTTTGGCCTGGCAAAGCTCTTTGGGAGAGATTTCAGCCGGGTGCTAACCACCTTGAGGGGAACTATCGGGTACATGCCGCCTGAGTGGATTTCGGGTGAGGCGATTACTGCAAAAGCTGACGTTTACAGCTACGGGATGGTGCTGTTGGAGCTGGTGTCCGGAATGAGAAACTCGCAACGACATGTTTGTGTCGGTCATTACTTTCCGGTTTGGGTAGCGGATGTTTTAAGCGAAGGTGGCGATCTGGCTGAGGTGCTGGATCCAAGGTTAGAAGGGAATGCTGATGGTGAAGAGTTGGAAAGAGTCTGTAGAGTTGCTGTTTGGTGCATTCAGGATGATGAAAGTCAACGTCCGAGTATGAGTCAGGTAGTGTACATTCTTGAGCAGGTTTTGGAAGTGGGAATTCCTCCTGTTCCGAGTATTCTTCAGAGATATGTTAATCCTGATGACTGACTAGAGTTTCAGGTTGCTATTGATATGATCATAAACTGAAATCCAAGTTGTAATATACGAGCTTTGAAATGATTCCCATTAGTGCAACTAAATACCAAACAAGAACACAATCCAAAAAAGTAAATGAAAATGGGAAGAAAAGAAAACATAAAACGTTTCCGCCATGGATGATATGATCATAAACTGATATTCCAGTAGAATCGTTGGATGGTGTTTGTAGCAAATACTTCAAAATCATGGGGCAGTTTAGCACCCGATTGAAAATGGTGATTTTACCAGAAAGTTCCAGAAAAAGACCCGAGACTGACCCGTTGTCTACACCTACAGCTCATACAAGAGTTCGGCAGGGAAATATCAGCACGATTGACGATTCTATCCTTGACTAATCCTCCATGTAATATTATTTCCAGGTCCATGAAGTCTTCTACCAGCAATGTTGACTTGACGTGTTCATTTTCATTTGCAATATGAAATTTGATGCTGTAACTTGGCAAGTCATTCCTTCTCTGCCATGGCTTCTCATCTCTGGCTCAACTTGCCGGCCATCATTTTCATTTGCTTATCTCTCAAACCCCATTTCTGTCTAGGAGCTGACAGGATAGCTCAGAACCAATCTCTGTCTGGAGACCAAACCTTGGTCTCAGCAGGAAGCAAATTTGAACTGGGTTTCTTCAAGCCAGGTACCTCATCAAACTATTACCTTGGAATTTGGTATTATCAAGTCCCTAGCAGAACAGTAGTTTGGGTTGCAAATAGAGAATCCCCCATTTTCAACCATTCCTCTACTGAATTGAGAATCTCCGGCGGTAGTTTATTCCTGTTGAGCAGGTTCAAGGTCCCAATTTGGTCCACAGCTGCTTCCCTTTCATCTGCTTCAGTGGAAGCTGTACTTCTCGACGATGGGAATCTTGTGTTGAGAAGTGTGGTTTCTTCTTCTGAAATTTTGTGGCAGAGCTTTGATTACCAAACTGATACATTTCTTCCTGGTGCCAAGCTTGGGCGCAACAAGATCACGGGTAAGTACACAACTCTGGTTTCGTCGAAGAGCATTGACAATCCTGCACCTGGAAGATTCTCGCTGCAGATTGACCCAAATGGTACTAACTCGTTTGCAATTTTAAGGCAAACGTCTTCCTTGTATTGGACTAGTGGGCCTTGGAATGGCATTATCTTCAGCTTAGTTCCTGATCCGATGAGATTGAATTTCATTTTCAATTTTTCATTTGTTGACAATGAGAACGAGACCTATTTCACTTATTCGTTGTACAATCAGTCCATGATAGCTCGTCTGGTGATGAGTGATGGAGGTAACATCCAAGCACTGATATTGTTGGAGATCGGTCATCAGTGGTCTTTGTTCTGGTCACAGCCCCGAATGCAATGTGACGTTGAAGGCTACTGTGGTGCAGTCGGGTCTTGTGATGATCGATCCCAGCCTTTCTGCCATTGCCTGGAAGGATTTGTTCCAAATTCTACGGATGAATACAGTTCAAATGTGTTTCGTGGCGGTTGCATCAGGAAATCTAATATTCACTGCGGGAATGCGAGTATTGGGATGAGTACTGATGAGTTCCTTCCAGGGTATGTAGTAAAGGACAGAAGCTCAGATTCTCGAGCCAATAATTCAGCTAGGAATGCTCAAGAATGTGAATCGATTTGTTTGAGCCGTTGCTCCTGTACTGCATATGCTTATGAAGGCGGTAGATGCTCAACTTGGTATGGAGATGTATTTGATATTTATAAACTTGATTATATCTCTGCTGGACGACAAATTTATGTAAGAGTTGCTGCTGAAATTCAAAATTCCGGAACTGCTGAAATTCAAAATTCCGGAACCAAGAGAAAGGTTATTGCTGCTGTGTTTGGCTGTTCAGCTGCGGTTGTTCTTATCGCCCTTTTACTGTTTGCGGTATCGAGGTACCGTCGGCACAAGCTAGGTAACACTCCTGAATCAAACGATAATACATTGACTGCTTTGGAACATTCATACTCTTATGATCTAACATATCACTGAACATTTACAGGAAAAGACATTGCGGAGAGCTACAATATTGTGAATGGAGATGAAGACAACAATACAAAGTTGACGTTTCTCAGCATTAAGAGTGTATTAGCTGCAACAAACAACTTTTCTGAAGCTAACAAACTAGGAGAAGGCTGGTTCGGGCCTGTTTATAAAGTGAGGTTTCTGCATTCCTTTCTTTGCTTTAGTAATTGTCACAAAGAGTAAATTAGTTGTTCATTCGGGTGACTTTCTTTCAGGGAGTTCTGCTTCCCGGTGATCAAGAAGTAGCCGTGAAAAGGCTTTCGAAGAAATCGGGACAAGGGTTAGAGGAATTCATGAATGAGCTGAAGCTCATAGCAAAGCTCCAACACACTTATCTTGTTAGGCTGTTAGGTTGCTGTGTTGAAAAGGATGAGAAGATACTTATCTACGAGTACCTGCCTAATCGAAGCTTGGACAAATTCCTCTTTTATTCGTACGGGAAAGCTAAGTTGGATTGGCTGACGAGAATTAAGATTATAGAAGGAATAGCTCAAGGACTGTTGTACATCCACAAGTACTCAAGATTGAAGGTCATTCACAGGGACATCAAGGCAAGCAATGTGCTGCTGGATGCTGAAATGAACCCCAAAATTTCGGATTTCGGAATGGCGAGGATTTTCGGGATTGGTCAGGCAGAAGCCAACACCAACCGTATAGTGGGAACATAGTCTGTACTACTTCAACGATCTCTTCTTGTTTATTTACTATCATGGATTTGACACTATCATTGTGATGGTGCAGTGGCTACATGTCTCCAGAATACGCGTTCTACGGGCAGTTCTCCGAGAAATCAGACGTATTCAGCTACGGGGTGCTGCTGTTGGAGATTGTGAGCGGGAGGAGGAACACAGATTTCTACGATTCCGAAACACCGTTATCCCTTCTTTGCTGGGTGAGTTAACGTCGTAATCCCTTTATAATTCGGTCTTAATTAATTTCACTTGCTGAAATGTGTGGTTGATTGAAGGCATGGGAGCTATGGAAAGAAGGTAAACCAGAAGATCTACTTGATCCAGCCTTGAAGAATACCTGCATTAATGCTCCAGAATCCGCGAAGTTCGTCCACGTTGGTCTGCTGTGCGTGCAAGAGGATCCAGCTGACAGGCCGACAATGGCTTATGTAGCTCATATGTTGTCAAGCAACGATTCTCAGTCGTTTCCATTGCCAGGCGAACCGGCCTACATCACAAGGAGAGCTGTTGTTGGAAATGGTGAGCAAGTTCCCGCCGTTTTTTCAAACAACCAATTGACACTGAGCTTGCCAACTGGTAGATAGATCATAGATCTCCCCTACTGGTCAAGAGGAGGAGCTGCATTTTCAAAATGAACTAGTTAATCTATTGTAGCCAATTAGGGGATGTAGCTCAGATGGTAGAGCGCTCGCTTAGCATGCGAGAGGTACGGGGATCGATACCCCGCATCTCCAATTTTTTTCTCACCTCATGTAATATTTACAATCTCAGAACAGTATTAGTACAGCAGAGTCCACAGAATGATAAATGCAGCAAATCTCAGTCTGGAAACCCTCTGATGAACCACTGCTGTAAAGTATGTGCGAAAACAACAGCAGCAAGACATACATTCAATATATAAGACAGATGGTGGGTTTTCATTCACTTTTGTTTTCATGCACTCAGCAGTTGCTGGTTTCTGAGTCCTCAATGTTGCATTGATCTGTCATCCCCTAATGCAATCATTAACCTATTCAAAAGGGAGAGGTGGTGATGATGGGATGGATGATGGATTGTGCCACCAAATGCGCCAAAAGAAGTGAACAGTCATTATGATCATTAATTTGTTGCTAGAAAAATGATAGCTATAATCATAATTTTCCACCAACTTTTTTCATCACATAAATCAATACCAAAACCATGCTTAGAATGCGTCTAGCATGCTGTTTATGTACTCGAATTATCAACCCTGATCTTTCTCCAGTAGACAGGGTTTCGTTTAAAAATGTTTGATTTGTTAATAATAAATATTATACTATTTTTTAACATAATTCGTTTTTTCTCTGTAGTCTATACTTGTTTTTGTATCATGAAAGGTGCAAATTCAAAATTTATGTACTTTTCCTACGCTATAAATACTCTCTAGCTCTTAACTAGGAAATACTTCTAAGGGAACAGAATGTTATATATACATAACTACATAGGCCACTTTCAATCAATTTTACGTACCAATCAAGAGGCATGTCCTAGTAGTGGTTAGTTGGTTCGGCCGTCGAGGCCCAACTTTAATTTCCAAAACTATATATATATATATATATATATATATATATCAACGAATTTTGTAGTTCAATCTAGTGCTATTTTAAACTTACAAAACAAGTTAATATATTATAGTTTCGGGTAAATTTAAAAAGAAAAATACTTAAAAGTTAGTGGAATATAAATTATTTCATAATAACTTGATGAATCATTTTAATTTACAACGGACATGATATCACAATTAGCATGGCTTTCCCCCTTTGGCTTCCAATTTGTTTTCCTCCCTATATATACTACTAGACGTACATGCATGAAACCCTAGTTTTTCATCCTTTCTGTGCAACAAAATTTGTTGTTTTCTCCTTTCCATTATATCCCAAGTAATGATAAGCAATTGTTGCCACCTAACATTGCTATAAAGCCATGCATGGCCAATTAAGAAATGCAACCAAAAAGGACCAACAAAAGAAGAGAATCTTATAATCATTTTCCATTCCACCTAGCCTTCATTCACAATTCATCAATTTTCAGAAACATTAAGTATATAATAACGTTATTAATAAATCAACAATAAATTAAAAATTGGGAAATTATATATATTTGAGGATATTTTGTATCCAATATTAATAAAATAATAATTAAATAATTTTTTTCTACCTAAATAAATGAACTCAATTTTTTATGCTTTTGATATCTAACCCATAAATCTGATTAACAACAACGAATAAAAAATAAAAAAGGGGGAAAAGAACCCAACACTCTTCACCAATGTTTAGTGCCAAAGTGGATTCCATTTGGGACTTAGAATTCAACACCCAACAAAAATGAACAAATTAATTAATTATGCTTTCAAAGATTGTGTGCTCTTATCTAATACACTAGAATCTCAACTTTGGGTGACAGATGTTTCCAATTCAGTGGTCAATGCCTGGTCTTTGTTACCAACTCATAGCCATCTTCTGTTTGATATTTTTGCTAACTTTTCATTCGAGAGGTCGTTTACGATGTTGTTATCTCTTTATCGTTTATGTATAATTATACGACGAGTAATGTTAGAAATGTTCTCTATTGTTCATCTTTAATTGTTGATGATATTGTTGACAGAAGTATGCATGGAATACTTATTGTTTTGGACACATGATGGGGTTATAGTGAAATGGCTCGAAGGACCAAACTAATGGACCGCGAATGAGAAAAGCCTAACAAATTCAAAAAGATGTATCACTCACATAGTTGAATGTGTCAATAGAGAATCAGGGTAACGCCCCGCTTGCTAAGCAGGTGAAACTCGCATTAAATGCTAATAAGACGAGTCCCTGAGCAACTACCCATCGATTTTATATAGCTAAGAAGTTCGTGATATGTGACAACCTCGACTCTTTCGAAAAACTCAAAATACACCGTACATCCTTGGCGTTCAATATTAGTGTTTTGGATGCTTTCTCATTCACTTATGTAGTTTGTAACAACTAACAATGTATAGTACAATTCCATGGAAACTAATCCACGATGGTTGATTTCTTTCTTTCCTTTCTGTACTTCTTTCCGACAATAACCAGAAGAAGAAGAAGAAACAAATAAAAGAAACGTAAGCTAAGAACAGAGTAAAACCAGAGCAACAACAGAGTAGAGCAAAAAGATCCAGTCTTTCGTCACAAAAAGATTTCAATATACGATCTCACACGAAACCCAGAAAATTTCTGCTCAATTAAACCTCCGGCGCCTGATTCCGGCTGTCCCTTTCAGGTGGAGAATCTCTGGTGGCTCCTTTTCAACATCCCTTCCATTACCACCCTCTGTTTTCTGTACTCCCTCGTCGCCGCCGCTGTCCTGTCCTTCTCCGTGGACTTCCTCGATTCCACCGCCGGAGACTCCCGAATGTGTCGGTGCCGCCGTCGAGGGAGGGAATATAGGCAGATCAAAGTCAACGCCACTGCCCAGAATTTCCCACCTAACACTGTCACTCCCAGACTCACCAGCAGCAGCAAACAAACCGCCAAAAAATTGTCCGTAACTTTCGGCTCGGGTTTTCCGGTTTCTGTCGGTTTCAGTGCCGGTTTAGTTTTTGTCGGATTCTCCGTCTCCGATCCAGGACTCAGACATCGAAGCGATGAAGACAATGAAGAAGAAGAAGAAGAAGAAGAAGAAGAAGAGGAAGAGGAAGAAGATTTGATTTCTGGGCTGTCGTCGAATTCCTTACGGATTGACTCATAATCATCCGTCGAATTCCTCCCGGTCAAAGAAGAACACCGGGTCGACGACGATTTCCGGTCGACTCGCTTTGACTGAAATTTTTTAAAACAGAGATTAGCCGACGATGATCAGAACTAAAGACGAATCAATAATTACGATGAGATTTATTTAAAAACAACTAACCAACATGGGTTCGAGCAGAGCAGCCTTGATGGTACAGGAAAAGCTGCTCTTTCTCCGGTGATTCCTGGCCACGGAAGCAACCTCGTCGGAAATCAGCTTCTCTAACTTCACTTCGGCGAAAGCAGAGCCGTCGGAAACAGAGCGATCGAGGATTCCGTTCGAAACGGTGGATTCGGGAATCAAGAACGAAGCCTGGCTCTTGGAGCGGTCGATCTTGATACGGGGTTTTGACCCACCGTCGAGAACCGTCGTCTCGTCGTCGTCCAGGTCAACGACCTGCCGGAAACAGGTCATGAACTTGCTCCGGGAACCGCTGCGCTTCATTTTTTTTCTCTTTTTTGTTAGGATTTCATCAGGGAGTTGGAGGAGGAGGAAGAGGAAGAGGAAGAGGATTTGGAGTTAGATATCATGGAGATTTGGAGAGTATATCGACAAAATTATTGCAGGAGTGGGAGGATTTTGGAGACCAGGGAAACAGAGGGAAAAGACCGGCGATGATGATGAAAAGGGTGTCTCTCTTTGTATATAATTGATTAGTTGTGCTTGCACTTTCGATGCTTTATATATTTTCTAGCTATAAACTTACATTTAAGTGCCTTAGATATTTATCTGTATGTTTGAATCCATGACCTTTTTGGATAGTAAATCGAGATTGGTTTTTTTTGTCTCACATAAACGAGTCTCAATTCGCGTACAATCATTTAAAGTTTCATACAAGTGAATGTTTATAGTGTATTTTATGAAAAGTTATCATGTTGTTTCATACAATTTCGTCTAATTGAAACTAACAGTATGAGATTTGGACGAAGAGTTGTGAGTTATTGAATCGATGAAACAAAGTACAAATATATGGTATAAAATGTTGAATGGTGAGAAAATTGGTTTGAGTAATATAGTAGTCAACTTATATTGTTATGTATGTTATATTCTATAAGACAATTAACTAATAATTAATTTAATGAGAAATATGCCTGGTATGGAGTTTTGAAATAATCCAATATAATTATTTGAATTTTTAACAAATTTGTTTAGAGATGTACATTGTTACTGCTAATACCTATCAAGTATCGACACTAAAAGTAAATTAGATGTCATAAACAATGATAAATTCCTAACAAAAGTTCAGAATGTTTAACCAACACGTTTGTCTAGTAGATGTTAAAATTTTTGTTAGAGGCTTCGTATATGATCTTCAAAAGACGATTTAACAATAGTTCACAACGGTTCATGTAATGACCAAATTGCAAATATAGTATTTTGATTGATCTAAATTGCTGGTAGGCCTATTTATTTAACAGGATCACAAGAACCAGGAAGAAAGGTACAAAGGGAGAGTATATCATTGATTGAGGGGTCACTAAATGTGTGTAAAAGTCTTGTGACAACACCATTGTTTTGCAAACAAAAGGGAGACCCAACTGTTCCCAAAATTTAATGCCAACGATCAATTCTTCCAGGTCCAACTAGTTCAATTTGGACCTCAATTTTGGTCCAGATCTATGACAAAATGCACAATCTTGTCCGGCAAGAACATTGATAGGTAATCGGATCAAATTCAAATGGGTTATATGAAGATGGTAGGCTTCCTGACCTTTTTTCAGACTTTTTAGTCGATTTGTTCAATCAGAGCTTTATAAGTTTTTTGTTCATTTCGACAAAGGATTATGGCTAGTCGGTAGCTTATAATAGTCAATAGATTGTTCCTCATTACGTATCATCACAACCGTCAACATGGAAGTACTGATATTCCTAACTTGATGGCAATCTAATGTGTACTCTTCTTTCAAAGGAAAAATGAGTTAACAAACCTCAGTATTAAGATTTAGGTTGTCAAATAATATATATATATATATATATTATTAATTAATGACATAGCATTTTGGATGAAATTAAATGTGGCCAAACTACCATCTTGTTAGTAGATACCAACAAAAAGTTGAGTGATCATATTGTAGTACGATCAAAAGTTACATGACCACTAATGCTTTTTCACCTGATAGTTAATGGAATAGCGACAATTTGGAGGGTCCGATGGACGGGACGAAGAAATTGAACGGGGTTGGTGTTCTGACTCTACCTTGGCTCTGTCGCCGCTGGAGGATGAAGACAATCGCGGCCAGTTGGCATCTTATATATACATCGAACAAGAAAGAACAAATACGGCGGCGAGGCATATATTTGAGTTCCAAGCCCCACATCGCCACATTTCTTCATAGTCTCGGCAAGACTTATCTTAATATTTTGGATTTCCTTAGTGTAGTATTGTGCATGCATGGTGTTTTTCTCGGAGTTTCTCAAAGGCGGATAATATTGAAGTGGATACAAAAAGGTGCCCATTCCAAAGTTATGTTACGAGATCCGAGCAATAGTGAAATTAGGATGGTCGGAGAATTTTGGGAGAAAAATTTATGAATTTTAAAATTATAAATATAACACTGAGTAGAAGTTTAATTTTGACAGTTTTACATATAATTCGATCGAATTCCGGTTCGTCCACTTTTAATTCCAATATTGGCTTCAAGTGGATTGAAACTGGTCATAAAAGTCTTGACTTACTTAGTGATGTTGCTTGTGGTTCGAGTACGACGTGCCAAGATAACTACCGTTATGCATCGTGAAAGGCTCTTTCGTATCTTCAAAATCGTACGAAAGCGGTTTTCGTTGTTGGGGTGGGTGATTATTTTGTAATTTTGTTGCTTATCTCCTGAGTTGGTAACTTGGTTTTGCATGAGTTGTTGCCGACAACAAAGAGAGGGGAAATGGGCACGCCTGTGTTCATTGAAATGGATTGATTACACATTGGGGCATCACATCTTTTTTCTAATAGACATGCACTTTCTTCATCAGAGGGGGGGTGCCCTTTGACATATGGTTTCTTTTAGCTAGCGTATGGTCTCTGCCAAACGCCCCCTTCACAGAAAATAATATGTGGACCTCAGAGTTTCGACAATAACTAGTAGTTAGAAAAACCCACTAATTATTCAATACGCCCACGAGCTTTGTTTCTCAAATGATTAGCACATTTTGTTATCATTCATGGGTCCTCTCTCAAAATTGAATACTCCATATTCAATACAAGTGAGCAACATATTTGTCATGATAGACAACCCCTTTCTCGGATCATCTCCCAATATTTCAAATTAGTATAATGTATACGATTCTTAACATGATATTCTGATAGCCTTTAAAATAATTTGTACATTAAACTTGTGAAAGTTGGGTAAAAATCAGTTTTTCTCCTCTGAAAGTTTCCTCTCCTAACCACATGAATAATTATATGTGTAATAATTTTACGGGCAATTGGTCAAAACTAGATTGGTATCCACTATGGTGATGTAGCCGATTTTTTGGCTATTAATTAGAGTACATATGAAATAATTTCTGAGCTTCTCATTTTCTACCTAGAATATATGTTCTTTTTGTTGCATTGAGCTAATGGGCCCAGATGTCCGCCGTTCCTATATCCCAATAAATATCTTATTGGGCTTTACCCCTTTTCTACTCGGCCTGCCTAGCCAACTAGGCTACCCAAACCAAAAGCCTGAAAGGGCTAATTGGATTAGTGGGATAATTGGATTATGGTAGAAACCGAACAAAATTAGGTTTGGGTTACGACGAATTTTTTTCGAATAGTTGATTAGGTCGCTTTGTTTAAAAACGTACAACAATACCTTAATTGTGCTTATCAGACTAATAACAATTCACCTTTAAGATAAAGTTGTCATTCCTACATTTTCATTGTTCGTCCGAAAATAGAGAAGATCAATGAATAACACTCTCAATCTCTTTCGGATCAATTTCAATATGTCTCTCTAGGGTAGGAAGCTCGGCTTTCAATAGGAGCAAAGACCTTCCAAATTTCCTTTCTTCGTGTGTAGGGCATTTAAGATCAACAAACATCGGTTAATATCCTTTTTTCTATTGGAGAAAAAAAAATTAGATAATTTACCAAATCTTAAAGAGAAATATAGTCTCAAATTCAACCCACCCATTCGTCTCAATAGACCAAACTAATAATACTTCCCTAAAGGCTATATCTTAAAACGGAAAAAAAAATTTCATAAAATAATTTTTTACGAAACTCTTTTCTCTAATATGGTATTTGAAATTTTGCTCCCACTTTTTTTTTTATGGCAAATCATCCAAAATTTTTCGGAACCCACATCAAAATCAAACCGCCCAAAAGTACTAGATTAGGAAGTCTTTGGTTAGTGGGAGTAATAGTGAACCTTAAAGGTGCTATCAAGTCTTGGTAAAGTGTGTGACTTTGGAGTATGAATACCTGCCGCAGCTTTCTAACGGTCAGTACAACGACTCGGCCCACGTTCATTTCATCGAAACGACAACGTCGCATCGTGTATTTCCAATCTGAAGAGGTTTCTTATCCACAGGTTCGTTCTTGGAGGGAACAGGTTTGAAAATTCTGTTCATAGTATCATGCCGCAGCTGATTAATATTCCCTTTTGCTTTTTTGTCATATAGGTGAGAATCACTACGTGTGAAGTAGTGATCTAACTCGGGGTTATGTAGTGGAACATCTCGTTACCTGATTTTCACTTTGACATGGACATGTAAGAGATTTGAGTGGTATTTGGGTAGTTCTAATTTCGGATCATTGTATACCAATAACTTGTAAATTAGAGCTCGTAAAAGTATATGAAGTTTGTATATATAGTTTTGAAGGGTTGTGGGCTATTAGGATTTGAAACATTAAATTATTGTAAGTAAGAGGTTGTGATATATATACTTATGTCACGATTTAAAAGTATCAGGTTTGAATTTAGCCATATTCTACAAACGAACACTTATGTAATGTTTAATTTGTTTTATCTTGTTGCGGGAGTCTACCAGCCTTATTGGTGCTTCCCTCATGTTTTTTTGTACGGGCTTGTCCTCATTGGCGGAGTTAGAAAATTGGCAAGGGGGTTCGAAATTGTTACCTAACAACATGTGGCGGAAAACCGCTGGAAATCCAAACTAAATTTTTTGTAATCGAAAGCACATACATCCCCACTAACAACAACAATCAAAACCTTTAAAAAATATTTTTAATTTCATTTGTCTGTTATTTGAAGGGTTTTAACATTATAAAACCTCAATTCTTAGCTGTTCCCAATATGTATGTAAAATATTAGTCAATTTAAAATTTTTTAATTTTCATGTCAAAATTAGTCAATTTTCAAAGGGGTTAACCTATGGAAATAAGTCATTTTGACATGAAAATTTTAAAATTTTCAAATCTGCTAATATTTGACATGCATGTTGAAAATGACTAAAAATTCAAATTTCACTATGGTAACCCCTATAAATAATGTCCAAATGAAGTTAAAATTCAATTTTACTTGGTTTTATGTTAGTGTTGGAAATTGTCAAATTAGCTTATCTTATTTAATGTATGAATATGATTGATAAAACGATTATGGTTAAAATTGTTAACTACTGATCATATAAAAAAGCTATTAGTAATTATACTAATTAAACTCCTCTAGAGTTAATGGTAGGATTAGTTTATGGAGGTTTCAAAGGGCTTTTGTTTGTAAGTTAAGGGGAGTCGGCCGAACCTCCTGCTTCCTTAATAGCTCCGCCATTGTTTGTCATGATTAGTATGACACTTGCAGCCTGTTGCCTCTCCATATATAGATTTATTTGGTGCTTTCGGTGAGGATTAAGCAGGTGCATATTGAAGGGATGATGAGCTAGTCCTTTCTAACTGACTATTATGATGGAACACTCGATAAGTGATACTAGTTGGCGTAGTAAAAAAGTTGTTGAGTTTCCTACTGATTTGTCCTCATTTGCATTTGCAGGCGGTCCACCGTCCACGTGGTGCTAATAGAGTAGCCCAACCATTTAGTGTAGATACAAACTCTTTTATGTCTCCCGATCGAGCTGTGTTGACCAATCTTATGACTTGAATAGATATTCAGTTTATTTTTAATTTTTTTTATACTATCTCAAACACGCTCATACGGGCCTAGTTAAATTTTGAACCACTCAACAAAATTGTCGGTTAGAATACCAATATTATAACACTAATCTAGTAACTGGTATAGGGGTTGGGACTTGGTCTATTTATTAGGATGAATATGGCGTGATTCAAGTTTAAACCTAAAGAGGGATTTGGTCACTGTCCTTTGCTTTTCTATACAAATTCCTCCATTTTGTTCTTGGGGCCAGAAAATTACAGACCTAGTAAATCTTATCTTTTTCTCTCCTAACATATCACCAGACATTGGGGAAATGGTATTTTCCTAAACCATTACATCAAATATTTAGTAACATAGGAAACATAATATGTTTCTTAAATCATTACGATCAATATTTATCTTCCAAAATTTCCTAACTGTTGGTTTATACGTACATACAAATACATGAGGCTCTACATCGAAAGGCCTCCCAACACATACTAATGGCCGACAATAAACCACATATCATTAGACTCAATAATACAACCTCACAACGAAAAAGTTATTATGGTTGCCCTAGCCAGTAAGGCAGATTGGGGGGCCAACCAGGGAAAATTCGGCTCGGTTGCTGTCCATTGCTTTCCTATAGCAATTCATCCATTTTGTCGCTGGTTTTGGCTTTTATGTACCAGAAAATTACAGACCTAGTAAACCTTATCGCCCCCAATTCTCCTGGTACAATTATTGACCAAAGCTTTTTCCCTCGAGAACATGGGGGGTTAGTCTTAGAGAAACAAAGACCTTGAAATTTTCAATGGGAAACCAAAATCAGATTTGATTTAACATCTGAGTTTTGGTCATTTTGGGTGACAATTCAAAGGTCCATATCAGCCTTTTTAGGGGTTTATTTCACACTTACGAGTATGTGAAATTGCCGTATTTAAGCATCCTAAGATTGCAAATTATAGTAATAGTAAAGTCGTCCAATGAATTTAAGAGTCCGAATTTTTTCGATGGCCTTTTATATATGAAGTATTTCCTCGGCAAGCTAGCTGTTAACTTTAATTGTATTTGTACTCGTCGTTACTTCTCTTTATAAACCAGCGATATGACCAGCGATATGACCATTGAAAACTAGAAGCCCTATGTATCATGGAAATAAGCCGATTAATGGTATCTATTGACCGGAATATCATTGATATTTCTATTTCGACAACGTTTCCAGACATACTCGTCTTGTGTACGATAACCTTATTAACAAACCTTCGTATTTTGCATTCACATTTTTTTTAAATAAACCTGAAGTAATAAAAATTAAAAGAGGAATAAACGAGAATTAAAGGAGGAATAACGTGGTTTTTTATCTTGAAATTGATTAGTTTACGGGGAGAATGATGGATTTTTATTATAGAGATGATGATGGAGATCGTTATATTATAGAGATATAAATAGAAGAAGTATATATATTTAATGAGACTAGGTTAAGTTATTTATACTAAATCACAAATTTAATAAAATATAAAGGTGATCTAATTAACTAATCGGCCACCTGAAATTAACAACCGAAAACGCTTCATTTTTGGAACCGCAACAAATTAAATGGAAGAATCTTCGTTTGTTTCAATCTTTGGTTAATTAAAAGTCAAAACGTTTGATCACTTACAGGGGGCTGACTTTTGAATCACTGTCACGGCTGTTAGTTAATTAGTTCGAAAAATCACTTTCATGACCATGTGACAACGGTTAAAAAGTGCCCAAGGGAAAATTACACAAATGCCCATAAAATATCGTAAAAGAACACACTTAAACCACAGAAAATTCTTTGCCTTACAAGTCAATTTGACTAACAGAACTCCACGACTATTTAGCATAGTCCACTTCTTCTAGCTCGAATCATACCCAGACACAAAATTCTTAATCATATTAAACTACCGATACCAATTTTCAGTGAATTTTTATTGACCGATTCAAGTCTAGTGCCATTATGATCACCTCGGCAACTTCACATGTTCAGACCATTTTTAACGCACAACGTGACAATAACTAGCCGAATTAGTATCATTCGAGACTCCAAACAAAATTTTAAGTTGAGGATAGATTTTAAAACATCCTAAAACACAACTTCAGTATATACAATTTTATATAAAATTCTAACAATCCAAAAGCCAAATGGTCCCGAGATGGTGACCCAAGTTCGCACACCCACCTATGTTCCCCAATTGTATAGTGACATAATCACACATCCCTCTTCACCCACGATGAACAGTAAATGAATAGTTGAAATTGAGAATCTTCGTGGATCCAACACCACTCAAAATTTCTTTTCAGTGACCAATAAACATGACTGGTTTAGTCCCGTCGCTATCATCCAGTAGTACTCGGACAAACCAAAAATAATGGTACTTGGGCCTACAGGCCCATTAGGGGGCATGAAACACGTTGGACCATTTTACTCTCTGTGCCTTTTCATTTTGGTTCATTCCACTTTGAGATATGTATAGATAGATAGCCAAACCACCCCCAACCAAAAATCAAGAAAGAGCACAAACAACATAGAGAGCTAGCTAGCACATCCCTTCGAACACAAGAGGATTGTTTTGAGTTTGTCGGTAGTGGTGCAGAGATGAGAACGCCTTCCTGTGACGAGAACGGAATGCGAAAGGGGACTTGGACCGCCGAGGAAGACAGGAAACTGATCGCTTATGTCACCCGCTATGGGTGCTGGAACTGGCGCCAGCTCCCCAAGTTCGCGGGTATGCATTGTTTGTTTGCTTTTATAGCATGCTGCTATATATATATGCACCAGATACCATCAAAACTAGTCTTATAATGAGCTGACGTTTTGAAAAGCTATCGTGTTATGTCAATATTTGACATAGATTTTTTTATTAATCAGGATTGAAAAGATGTGGGAAGAGCTGTCGGTTGAGGTGGATGAACTATCTCCGACCGGATATCAAAAGAGGGAACTACAGCGCGGAAGAGGAAGAAACCATCCTCCGCCTCCACGCCTCCTTAGGAAACAAATGGTCGGTTATCGCGGCACATCTTCCAGGGAGGGCAGACAACGAGATAAAAAACTATTGGCACACTAACCTCAAAAATAGTCCCAAGCAACAATCGTTGATCGACATTACAATGTTGCCTGCAGAAGAGGAAGTTCAAGCTGTTGAGACTAACAATCTGTTACAGTCGCCTGATCAGAGTGAGACATCCTCTTCTTTATCTTCCTCGTTCGGATTAGGCAACGAGGCAGCATCGGTGGCAGCTTGTTCGGAGTTTCTGATGTCGGATTCAAACTGTTTCGAGGATGTATTATGGGAGGCTGAAGCAGCTGCTGCTGCTGCAACCACAGCGGCGGCCGGAGTTTATTATGAAGGTTCGTCGGAGCCATTACTGACGATTGACAATTACTGGTACATGCCAAGTGAGTTGTTTGAAACTTTGGTAACTGATCATCAAGAGCCTCAATCCCCCTTGTTTTACTGATCGGAGGAGTTGGGCTTTTGGTAAATTTGCATGAGATTTTATATGGTATTATAGAAATAAAGAACTATTGAATTTTAAGGTACAATGCAATATAAAGGATTAATGTTCATATATATGGATTCTAATATATGCATTGAAATGTAATAAATTTATTATATAATTTTATGTGTTCTTTCTTTAATATATATGTAAAATTGGGGTTCGAATTCCATCCTTACGAAAATTTGGGCCAATCTCTATAGGAATGAATCACTAAAAGAATCATTATATATTAATAATTTGAATTAATAAAAAAAATATTAATTATAAATTTTATATTATTCTCTTATATATCTTTAAATTAATAAAAGCTAACTAACTGACTTAAAATTATTTTTGAGTGGACATGCAAACATACACGTATCCATGGATGATAGCTTGGTGTAAAACGGACCATATATAATAATATATGTACTAATATTGGTACTATTCATAGATGTGTGCAGCAAGCAATCGCATCGGGTGTTGTTCTCACACCCATTCATTATTACATTTTGTATGTACCATATCCTTTTATTTTCATTTTAGTATCCGATTATTATATTTGGTGTCAACTACTCCGAAATCAAGAATCACTATAGTGTAGTGATTATGTTTCCAAGACATCTCTCGTAATTTGTTGTTAAGATTACAGCTCAAGTATTAAATCGATAAATTCGAGCAGATTTGTCTAGTTTAAAAGTGTCGATTGTCTAAATAAGTATGAGGCATTTTTGGTCGGAAATTGGATAACATCATGCTAGTCGCATGGTTGATGGGTTGGCGATATCGGTACTAACAAGTAGTATCAGAGTCTGGTTGATTAGTAGAAAAATGAGTGGCGGAAAATGGATACATGTGAGACCGCTTTCAAGGTGCTCCCAGGCTATACTTGACGGTGTGTGATTATTAGACAACATATATTATTATTGCTTCTTTTGTTTTTGGATATTACTTTACTTGGAATTTCCCATTTTATTTTACTTTTTTGTTGTTGTGTACGGATTTTATTTGGAAGTATTTTATCTTTTTATGAATATATAGCCTTTATAAAAAAAAGATAACGTATATTATTGTTAGCGTGATAGTCCTTAAGATTACAACTCAAATATTAAATTGATAAATCGAAAAAAAAATTGACCAATCTAACAAATAAAATTTTTATTTTTAACTAATCATAACTTAAAAATAAATCTTTATAAATGCATATTAATCAGAAAAGTTAGTTGGTAGGTTACTCATTAAATTACGTGAAAACAAATGTGATGGGCCAAGTTAGCCGGCCCGTTTGATCTTAATAAGCAAATCCGTATGACGATTTAAATTCATGCATGCACCTGGTCGATCGAGTTGAGCAACACTGGTCTCAGAATAATAATAAATAAATAAACGAATGCCACGTGTGCCCCTGGTCGATCGAGTTGACAAATGCTTTTGTCGTACTTAACGATATTATGCATGGCGGCTCATTACTTCTATACGTACGTACACTCCCAACCAACAGAACTAACCTCATTGATTGGTTGGGATTTGCTCGAAATCTGATCTCAAACCGCCCAACATCAGACGACAAACATTGGCTGAATATGGTCGTGTTTTGTTCTGGTCTATGTTTGAAAAGAATGAAATTGCATGCTCTCTATTTATGGGTTAGTTCATACTAGAGAATCCAATTTATAGTTGTTGAGTGGCTGTGCATCGAAGTTTCATTAGGCGGTTTCTTGCAATGTGTATGATCAAAGAGGAGGTTAAGGGGTATAATAGTATAAGAGGAAGTTATGTGTGGGAAACAACAAAGTATTGCCTTTAGGGTTCGATCTTGAGTTAGTGGACCTTTATTTTGATTGGACGACTCTATACAACTATTAATTGACTGCTTGGTACTTTAAGTTAGAATTCGACTTTGAGTTAGGGTTCGAATTATGTAGTTTTGAATCTCGCCTAAAAATGGTTTCAAACTAACTTTAATTACATGAAATTGCCTTACTTATCTAAGTTCCAATATTACACACATGATTTGAATCAGAGTGACATCATTCTGCTCTCGTCACCTGTTTGAGGTATTCCTTGCGTGGATCTATTGTCCTTTGTCTTTTCGTAAAAATCGTGGACTTTTTTTTGTTTAAGAAATTAAGCATTTATTCCTTTCACTCGTGGCTAGCTGACCGGGCTACTATTTATTTACGGAAAAATAACGTACACGATCTTATTAACAATAATAATATTTCGTATAATGTATGATTTGCAACTTAAGAGGTACAATCTACAAACGAGTTGTAACGAGAGAAATAGTTAACCATAACGGTTAAACGGACTTCGCCTCCTCACTAGCTGACCGGATGCTATTAATTGCTAACAAAGATGAATTCAATTTGAATTTCTCCGAATTATTATTTACACATAATAATAACTATAAGCATTTTCTTTCTATTTAATATGAAATAAAATATTATTTAATTATCCTTTGTGTAATTCGGCCCACTATTTTACCTGGTAAATCAGGCTAGGCCTGGCTGAACATTTGTTTGGGCCTTGTTTCCTGACTTCAATTCGGCAGTTTTGTGGCACCGCGGGTGGAGGATCCAATAACCCAAATTGCTCTTGAATGGAATCTAGAAAGCAAAGACTCTTATTTAGAGGAGCAATCTTAATCATTCGTCATCAATAATTTCAATCTAATTTCAATCTGATCGCCAATTTACTGATGACACGTGGTGATTTAGCTAAAGTCCAAGGGTTGTACTAAGCTAATATGCGGACAGAAATACAAGTAGCTCCTTGATACTTATTTGTCTCTCACATTACCTTCCGTATGGCTTAACCCCTCTCTACTACCACCTTCTAATTAACTCACTCTCTCTTATACGTCTTACAAAAATCAACCCGATTGTATATAAATCAAAACACTAATTGAACCACTAACTGCACTAAGCGAAACAATTGGTCTCTTTTTGGATCAACTTGGTAAAAACCTTATAAATTAAAGGATGTTGATTACGTTGTTGTAATATGAAGGGGTGATTCGTGATTATTCGAAACTACCTTCTTCCAATATTAAAATATTAAGTACACCTCGAGGATAATTGATACATGCAAACACATGCACGTGGTCGTACAATGGCCAGTGATTAAAAGCAAATTAATCATAAAACAATGATTAAAAGCAAATCATCATTAGTGGGATGTCTCAATTCTCATGTGTCTTTAATAATTTAATTGAAACTTCCCAGTGAACAAATATAAAAATATTATTAGTTCTTCTTTTTTCAGAGTGCATTAGAGTTAGGGTTGCGTCACTACAGGGCACCACCTGATTGACTGGATCGGATGCGTCTCAACCGCTAGAGAGATTCTACAATGACGAAAATGGCATTCGGCTCATCTTGCGACAGGTCCCTAGGATTTGGCGAGTCCCTCCTCGATTCAATCCCAACCGTCCGATCAGCTTGAGGCAAGGCCATATCAGCTGGGAACAGGCATAGCCATCCTTTAAGAATGGATCATTCTTAAATAATTCTCAGAAGATAGTTATTTAAAAATAATCCATTACGATATGAAAACTTGGAGATTTGAGTTCTAATTCAGACACACTTTATAAATGGACATTCATATATTCTCTTTTTATTGTGTGAATCGAACTACCAATCTTGTACCACATGAGATTCTCCTGTATAGACTTCTTACGATGAGTATGGCATATGTATGACATGCCCCGTTAGCTCTCGAAAAATTTGCTTGATGCTCTCGATGAGACACAGAGTTAACTAGTGATTTCCAGGCCATTATGGCGAATCACACGTTGTGTGGCATTTGGGGTAGTATAAGTCTTCACCTTCCAAATGACATGTCCTCTTTTGCATTTTCAATTCCTCCATTTTGTCGTGAGGACTTTATGTACCAGAAAATTACAGACCTATAAATCTTCATTTTTTTCTCAATAATTTTGGTATTCATCAATATCTTTTTATAATTTTTTTTAACAATTTTTTCACACGTATACATATCGTCCAATGAATACTTGAGGCCCATTAGAAACTATAACCCCTTATGTGTAGTTGGTGCAAGCTAATCACTAACATATGAAGACTCAAACATATGATTATACATAGAAAAAATAGTATTTTTTTTAACTAAGGAAAAAGACTTCGGTGCATTAGTGTACACAGTATATTTTATTAAATTTTTGTTATATATTATGCTTAAAATTAAGAGTTTTGAAATTTTTGTTTAGTGTTTAGGGTTTAGGATATAATGGTAAGTGTTTAGAATCTAATTAAGAGCTTTATGATTGGTTAATTTATATTTATGGTCAAAAGTCAGAGTTTGAAGTACGATTAAGGATCTGGTTTTATGATCAAATGTTTGAGGGTTAGAATTTAGCGTTTAAAGGTGTAACATTACCCTTTAGGGTTTAGGGTTGCATTTGAGGTGTTTATAATTTATTGTTTCAGTTTTAAATTCTTGGAATAAATATTTTTAGTGTTGAATGTAACGTGTACACTAATGCACCGGAGTCTCCGCCACCATTATAATTAATATTTACTGTCTATACAGTTTTTCCTACCAAGAACCTTTTTAATGAGTATCATATTTAGTAATGTTGTTATCAAATAAATTTCAATAAGACCAATAATCTCTTCACAGGTGTGCCAAAATGATTGTCGGTTTGCTTTTCTAAACCGATTCCTCCATTTTTCTATGCCTATTTCTCCAATTCTCTTGGTACAAATGATTCCCCAAATCCTTTCCCCTCGAGAAATTTTCCATGGGAAACCAAAATCATGTTTGATTTAACATCTGGGATTTGAATTTTGATCATTTTGGGAGACTTCAAAGGTCCACAGCAGCCATTTTAGGGGGTTTTTTCACACTTGTGAGTATTTAAGCATCATACGACTTGCAGACTATCGACCAAGCACATGTTAGTCTCATATCTTTTTCCAATTTTGAGATGATTATGTTCCACTTATCAAACAAAAAGAAGGATTGTGAGATGATGTTTGTCTGATTATGGAGATTGATGGGTTGAATACTAAATGGGAAATATTTTTTGAAAAAATCCAATTGAGATTGAATAAATTCTCGAATCACTTGAACTAAATCAGACCCCTTAGCAATTAATCATTAAAAAGATGTCATTAATCATTTTTACAAAAAATATTTTGTACATCACTTAATTTCAGAATATGAAAACTCATCATGGAGTATCATATTAGAACATGTGATATATTTAGTTTTTTGGTTCTTTTTTTATCATATTTATGGGTTTCAACTAATCTCAAATGACTGAAATCCAACCTATATATCTATCATCACAACATAACAATCAGTAGGGTCATACAATGAATTTTAGAGTCCCTATTTTGAAAACAAGATGTGATCCAATCCCGGAAAAATATTTGAAGCCATATCTCGATTTACAAAAACAAAATGTGGATAAGAATCTCAGCCTACTCCGACTAAAAAAATTATATACATTTGAACTTGCCCTGATATTTTGCATTCATATTTTTCTATTATAGACGCCGTTAATTCTACAAGAATAATGTTTGGCCTCCTGAAATTAACAACCGAAAACGCTTCATTTTTGGAATTGAAAACAAATGGAAGAAGCTTCGTTTGTTTCAATCTTTGGTTAAAGTCTTACGTTTGATCATTGCAATACATAGACTTTTGAAATCACTTTCATGGTTAGTTATTTAGTTCCAAAACAACATACGTCAGACTTGTCCATGGCTACTTGACCGGTGGGGGTGCTTGGTTTCACCTGACGTCATGCAACCGTTTTTGAAAAAATCGCAAGCCAAACAAGTTTTAGTCTGAGTGATTTTTATCACCTGATTTTGTTCACATAAATCTTGAGTTTCGAAACTCGGAATGCACAATCAATTCAATACTCTTGTGATGCAGAGCCGCCCAATAACCTGTCTTTGGGCGGCCCTCCGACATAGGGCCTCAACAATTCGGAGGCCTCGAAATTTTGGTTGTGAACTCCTGAATAAAATAGAAAAAATCATGTGATGTTCTGTGGTGTAGTGGTAAGGAAGCCGCTATATGTTTTTGAGCCGGGTTGCTGGTATTGTTTTGTACTTGAGTTTTGCTTTCCTTAAAATTTGCCTCTTTTGAACATGGCCCATGATTTGTTTTTATTATTATTTATAATTAAACATAGCCCATGATATTATTAATATATAGACTTTATGATTTATTCATTGTAAAGCGTTAATGATTGGCAAAAATAATATAAAAAGGAAGGATGGATATAGATACAATTTTTAAATTTGGATACATTTTTATAAAAAATTTAAACTTTTTTAATAAAAAGAAATTGATGAGATTTTGCTCGATGATAAATTTAGTAAAAGAATGGGCTACATTTTAATTTTGACACAGGGCCACCAAAATTTATTGTACGGTTACGTTGTGATGGTATTACCGATCTCACTTAAACTAATGGTTTACAATTACGAAATTTATCTGACCACGACATCATTAAATATGGTCCCTGCCGAAAGGATTCTCCGTATATGTATGAAAAATAAAAAACTGAAATAAATTATAAGTGAAGCAAATTACACAAATGCACATAAAAGATTAAAAATTCACAGAATTTTGGTATCACTAGTGTGGTAATCAAGATTTTTTTTTTATAATCAAGAATTTTGGTATGCCCTGAGTTGTTCCACTACCCAGTTTGTTCCCCAATTGTGCAGTGACATAATCACACATTCTTCCTCACCACATCGTACAAACCCTTGGACAGTAATGAATTTAAATTAATAATTTTCCAACGCCACTAAAAAACTTCTCTTAAAAAACAAAATAAATATGACGACTCAAGTCCCGTCGCTATCATCCAAACGTGGTCACTAATAATTAGTACTCGTACAAACCAAAAATAATGGTATGCATGAAACACGTTGGACCCTTTTACTAAACTTTTTTTAACTTGTTTCATTCCACTTTGAGATATTTATATAAATACATAGCCAAGTTCTCCCCAACCAGAATCAAGAGACAAACACAAAGAACATATAGATCTTCCCTTCGAAGCAGAGGATTGCTTCGAGTTCGTCGGAAGTAGTACAGAGATGAGAACGCCTTCATGTGACGAGAACGGAATGCGCAAGGGGACTTGGACTGCCGAGGAAGACAGGAAGCTGATCGCTTATGTAACCCGCTACGGGTGCTGGAATTGGCGCCAGCTGCCCAAATTCGCAGGTATGGTTTTACTTGTATGACATATTGATACTTAATTATAATGCACTAGATACCATGACGATTAGTATTAAAATGGACGACTTCTTGAAAAGATCATCGTGTTAAATCATAAATTTGGCACGGATGTTTGATAGTTTTTTCTTTTTTTTTTGGAAACCAGGGTTAAAAAGGTGTGGGAAAAGCTGTCGATTGAGGTGGATGAATTATCTGCGTCCGGATATCAAGAGAGGGAACTATAGTGCAGAGGAGGAAGAAACCATCCTCCGCCTCCACGCCTCCTTAGGAAACAAATTGTCGGTTATCGCGGCGCATCTTCCAGGAAGGGCAGACAACGAGATTAAAAACTATTGGCACACCAACCTCAAGAATCGCCCTAAGCAAGAATCGGAGCAGCGAGAGGAGATCGATAATACAATGTTGCCTGCGGAAGAGGAAGTTCAAGTTGTTGATCAAACAAACAACAATCTGTTACAGTCGCCTGATCAGAGTGAGACATGCTCTTCTTTATCTTCCTCGTTCGGATTTGGGAACGAGGCAACATCGGTGGCAGCGTGTTCGGAGTTTCTGTTGTCAGATTCGAACTGTTTTGAGGATGTATGGGAGGCTGAAGCCGCAGCAGCTGCGGCTGGAGTTTATTATGAAGGTTCGTGGGAGCCATTGCTGACGATTGACAATTACTGGTACATGCCAAGTGAGTTGTTTGAAACTTTGGTAACTGATCATCAAGAGCCTCAATCCCCCTTGTTTCACTGATCGGAGGAGTTGGCCAAAGTTTGTACCAAATTTTATATAGGTAAAGAATAAAGAAATGCTACATTAAAGCATTAGTAACTTGTTCATATATATGTATTGAAATGTAATTAATAAATGTGATTTTATGTGTTCTCTTTTGATGTTTTGCACTCTTTCCCGGAAGTTCTCGTACTAGTTTATTTGATGAAATTCTTCATCAATTAAAAAAAAATTACCCTAATTTTATTGATGTCGTATTGGATTGTAATCCCAACAAGCATAAAATAATCATGAGTTTGCTGCTTGACCTAGATACTGCTTCATTAATCAAAAAGATGACTTCCTAGATCCATAATGAGATATATAGGAGAGTGAAGAATCATACTTCACAAAGAAAAAACCACTAGATATTCGGAATCTCAACCAAATCTATATTTGTAGGTTTAACTAACTTTCTTAGATTCCATCAACAAGGGGAATATACGTTTTGGGTATGTACACCCAAAAAAAATAATGGCAGAATCGAGATGGAAATATGTACTGGGTCAAATTTGAATCGAAATTTTGTATACATATCGAGTAATTAATTGACCAATTATGATTGTTACTTAGTCTAAAAGATAAGTAGAAGAGCAGAACTTCAAATATTATTAGCCGAATTATGAAATCAACAAAATTTTACATATAATTTAGTACTCAAAACCAGAAATAAGATAGCCAGGACTGTCACTGCTTCCTCTAGTTCTGACATGGCCAAACATTGAGCCAAATTCAAAATTTTCCTAAGCCGAACTCGTAAAACTTGTAAATATATACATGGAATTAATAGTTCGGACCGAAACTAAGGTGAACCGCGGAACTCCCCCTAGCCACCTCTACTCCCGCCCCTGAACAGGATTATGTGTTTAAGTTTGGGATGGTTTCAGGTGCATCCAGTGGCGAATACAGGAGGCCTCCCATAAACATCACTCAACTCACTCTTATATTTAGAACACTGAAATTATGCAAAAAAATTTACATTTAAAGCCTACTTAGTACATTTTTTATATATGGCCTAGTACTTTCCAAATTATAAACAATTCGATTCAGCATACGAACTTGATCCAACGAAGAAAAAATTTATAATAATGTCTTTTTACTATTAGGGTTTAACGATTATCTTTTTTTTTAGCCAAGCTTCATTGCCCGATCAGGGCGTTCCTTCGACCCAATCCACTATTTTGTTCTAGAAGCGGTTAGTAGGTTTGTCTTGATATTCCGTAAATGACATATTTGTGTCTATATTTAATGACGGAGTTATTAAGGAAGTAGAGGTTCAGCCGAACCCCTTAGCTTATAAACAAAAACCCTTCAAAACCTCCATATTTTAGTATTCATGTTGTCAACTTTAATTGAGCATATCTCATTGGACTCTTGAAATCTAATAACCCATAATATATGGATAGAAAGGTAATTAAATTATCTTTCCAACGCCGCTGATCTTGTACCAATCGGAGCCCTGGTGAGAAGGTAATGAAAAAAATACTAAACTGTATATCGAATTTATATTACAAACATAACATCAAATAAAATTGATTTTTAACTTCATTTGACCATTATTTATAAGGGTTATCATAGTGAAACTTGATTTTAGCTATTTCCAACATGTATGTCAAATATTAAAAATTTTAAAATTTTTAATTTTTTTTTATGAAAATGGTCAATTTTCATAGGCTAACCCCTTTAAAAATTGACCAATTTTGATATGAAAATTTTCAAATTTTCAAATTGGCTAATACTTGACATAGATATCGGAAAGGGCTAAAAATGGATGTTTCACCATGTTAACCCTTCCAATAATAGTTAAAATGAAGTTCAAAACATTTTCTTACGGATTTTGATTGTTGTTGTTAGTGGGGATATATGTGTTTTTTATTACAAAAATTTTAATTTATATTTTTAATTATTTTTCACACCGCCAATGTCCCGTCCATGTTGGGATTATGGACATTACATTATATATTTTGATGTCGACTACCCCAGATTCGAGGATTACAGACTGGCTGGGCCAGTCATTAAATTACATAACAACAAATGCAAACGGCCCCGCAAGTGATCAATAAAACAGATCTTACAAATAGTAGTCCGTACGACGACGATTTCATGCATGCATTTGGTCGAGTTGACCAATGGGTCCTAATATAATAATAAAACAACCGAATGCCACGTACGCACCTGGTCGAGCCCAATTACACCACCACGCGTCCAGCCTATATAATTAATATTCAGTTGGTAGTTCGTGATGTAGGACAGGTGGGGATCTGGTTTACAGCGTTGGACGTACCCTATTTAGGTTATTTTACCTCTATGTATTCAAGCTCTTGGTTGTGCACAAATTTTGTGCGGTGGTTCTGTCATGCTTGACAGTGGACACTAAAGTTGATGTAAAGTTGATATTTTTTCGACTTTTGTAGCATGACCGATGTTGCTATTACTGTGAAAATAATCCTCGCTCATCCGACGGCATGTACTCATCTTTAGGTTTAGATTGCCGGGTGATATGCGAATGGACCTTCCCACTCTATGGCCGGTCACATTATGTGAAACAAAGGCAAATTCAATTTGAATTTCAACAATTCTTATATTGATACAAATAATAATTATATATACGATCTTTTTGTTTCTATTTGATATTAAATAAAATATTTATCACAACAGCTGTATACAAATGGAGCATTGGTCTTATTTGTACAATTCGGCCCATCGTTTTAACAGGCCAGGCCTGGCTGAACATATATTTGGGCCTTCTTAAGATCCCCATCCCCTAAACATTTAACATGAACCACTAAGATCATTTTCATTTCAAAAATAATTTAAACAATTTTTAATAAAATTTTTATCAATCACATCAACAATTTCAATAATTAATTTGTTCAACAATTTCAAATCACCTCTATCCCAGAAATTTATTAATAATTTCTTTAAAATGTAAATTTCTTATAAAAGTGTTGTAAAATGCTTATGTGACTTTGGGTGCTACAACCAGTCTTTCATGGATCAACCTACCCAAAACCTTTCTCTAGAGAAATGGGTACTAACCAGCTTACATATTACGTTATAATATGAAGGGTGATTCATGATTATTCGAAATTACCTTTTTTTCCTATTAAAAAAAACTTCCAAACTTCCACGAACTTTCACCTCCAGGAGAATAATACATGCAAAGCATGGACGTACGTGATTCCTAAACCGCCAATAATTCAAAGAGCAAATCTTCATTAGTGGGATGTCTTTAATTGAACCTTCCTCAATAAAAAACATTAACTGTATTGACACATGGCACAATCTGATTGACTGGATCCGATATGTCACAGCCCACAGGCGATCTCAACAGCGAGAGAGAATCTACAGCGACGAAGGACTCGATCTTGATGAAGGGTTTGACCACTGACCAGTCCCTCTTCGATTCGATCCCAACCGTCCAAATAAGCTCGAGGCAGAGCCACCCTTTTACCCACTATCGAGAAACAAACAAAAGCAACTCCAGCATATTTACTCTAAAGTACTGTCCGTACGAGATTATTGGCAATGACCAATCTTTGCTGCAGAGCTCTGGGGAAACAGAGAAAACAGAGACATGATAGCTCACGGATCTATGTACGTACGCGTGGCTCTGCTTCTCGTGGCATCGGACGATCACCAGGTGATCCATGGTCATCAGCACACCAACTATGTTGCAAAGGAATAAAAGGTGGCATCAAAGTTGTTATATATCATCTATAAGGTGCTTAACATTGTGTTATAACAACACAAGCGGCCTCTCGAAAGTTATATTTTATGATCAATATGTGATGCGTTCATGATCGATCAACAAAGCTATGATCTGGTATGTGATGCATAATTTTGGTTACCCTAATCGGTTAGAGACTGGCCGAAATTGTAGTGCAAACCTCATATTTTTTCAAAAAAATTCGTTTTAGGGGTAATGTAAAATTTATTAATATATATTTGTAAAATGAAATAATGCATATACACAATTCTCAAAAAGTCATGATGGCCCTTCTGGGGGGAAGTGGCATGCACAAGTCCTGCTCCTTTGTAGCTTGGTTTTATCATTACATAGTACTAGGCACTGCATCTCGGATGGTGTTCTTCTGGAACTAGACATCGAATCTCTCATTTCCAAAAGACGAGCTATCATACGTTGAAAGAGTACCCCTCTATGGATCGAATCCCACGACATCGTTTTTGCGTATGGTGTTGGTAAATAAAATAAGAATCACCAAGGGCACGAATATTCCATCGGGAGTATTTTATTTGTTTTCATTTCTGACACATGGTCATTTTTTCTAAAAATTATTGATCGAAAATACATGCAAAGATCCATATGATTCCCTACTCCAATAATTCTATCTTTATTCCTTAGCTACAATAGTATAGACTGATAGCGAAATGCATATTTGGCTTGGAAACAACAAATATGGTAATTTAATTTGTCCCCCGTTTTGATCCATGTGGAGTAATAATTATTCGAAACGGAGAATCGAGTGAGTTCATAATCTGATTTGATGAACTCTTTTATTTTTAGGGTTTTTCAGGAAACGTAACACTCCCTTGCAAGCCGTATAAGAAAAGGTAGTGAAAAAGATAAAAAAATAATAGTGAATAAGGAAGAAATAACTCGCAAATAAAGTACTCACGACGTAAAATCGACCACACAAATCAACAGTCATCAAACGTGACAAAATATGACTACTAATCGAACCGACAACCATCTATCCTATTATGATCAAATTCATAATTTCACGAATATATAATCTAATCGGACTCGTATCATTATACTTAAATAAAAAGTAGTGAGACAATGAAAGGAACCAACCTCAAAAGTGATTAATAGAACAAAAGATTATCAACCGATTTAGTCAACACATTTAAATTCGCCAAATAGAAAAAAGAAATTGGAGTATTTAACTATTTAATTTAACCCTTCTTTCTAGAAATTAATTAACCTAAGACGAATTCCGTCACGTGGGGTATTCTTGTCTTCCCGTTGATATATATTCGGTTAGCTCCCGAGTTAGCCGATTGAGCAGATCACTAAATTCTAAAGAACACTGAAAATGGTGAGAGGAGCTTTCTACGACAAGAATGGAGTGAAGAAAGGCGCGTGGAGCAGAGAAGAGGACGACAAGCTACGCGCCTACATTGCTAGGTACGGCCACTGGAACTGGCGGGAGCTGCCCAAGTTCGCCGGACTTTCTAGGTGCGGCAAGAGCTGCCGGCTCCGGTGGATCAACTACCTCCGCCCTGATTTGAAGCACGGCGGCTTCACTCCGGAGGAGGACCGGTTGATCGTTGACCTCCGGCAACAGCTCGGAACTAAGTATGTATATTTTATTTTCCCCAACTTGATACCCCATCTTATTCGAAGTAACAGATTTCAATTCCTATTATTATGCTTCAATAATTTGAGTTGTTCAATAGTTAAGTCATTCGACGAGTAAAAAATATTTATAAAACGCTCTTTAAAACTCGATTAGTTGATATTTAACTAGCAAGGCTGGAGCCACTATGATTTAACTTTACGAGGCTCGGGTGCTGGTTTGGCTCGTAAACTCTTTAAAATCTTGTGGAGATGGCTCATTTATAACTCATAGATATTTTTTAAGAGTTTTGATTGTTGTTGTTGTTAATTATGTGCTTTTGACTACAAAATTTTAAATTGAATTTTTAGCAGTTTCTCACCATATACATGTAGAAAATAAGTCAATTTGAAAATTTTCACCACAAACATAACACCAAATAAAATTGATTTTTAACTTTATTTGACTATTATTTACAGAGATTATCATAGTGAAATTTGATTTTTTAGTCATTTTCAACCTGCATATTAAATATTAGATTTTGAAAATTTTAAAATTTTCTAGTGAAATAATTGTCAAATTTCCTTAGTATAACAAACGAAAATTGAACAATTTTTACATGAAAACTGAAAAATTTTAAATTGACTAATATTTGACGTGCATGTTGGGAATGACTAAAAATTAAGGTTTCACCATATTCAGTCCTTCAAATAATAACCAAATGTAATTAAAAATTATTTTTAAAAGTTTTGATTGTTATGTTTAATATGAATGTATGTACTTTCAACTACAAAATTTTTAATTTGGATTTCTAGCGGTTTCCCCATAGAACAATTATTATATCGTCAGTAGTCAGTAGCATCAATGTTAAAAACATTTGAGAAATCGATCTACAAGGAGAGTTAACTTAATTTAACAACGGGGATCAAGTTAACCTTTAAGTAAAAATTCATGAAAATGACTCATTTACAACTCATAAATCGGTTATATAAAGTTTGATTTGCGAGCCGAATCAATTATACTTTTTTGTATTTTGATGAATTCTTATCTCAATTTATTTTAACAAGACAGTAATCATAATTTCAAGCCAAGTGTGTAAAATTTTCCAGAGCTTAACTCACACTCGAGCCAGGCAAAATTTCGGACTTTCCATCAACTATAGATTTTAGTTATAGTTATGTAGTACAAGTGTACAATATATCCTCTGCTAAATTATAACAGCTAAATTTTGTCCGATACAGATGGTCTGCCATTGCTTCAAAAATGTCAGGAAGAACGGACAACGAAATAAAAAATTATTGGCACGCACATCTCAAGAAAAGAGTAACAACAAAACAGAGGATGCCCGCCGGTGAGAGCCAGAGCAGCAACAAGTCATCACTACCAACCTCGTCGTGTTCATCAGATCTACAAAATTCCGCCAGTCAAAGTCAGGTTCAAACGTCTCAAGTGAAAGAAACGTTAATACTGGAGAGCTCCCAATCATCGCCGCCGGAAACCTCCTCCTACGCTTCCGGCGGGGAGTCTTCTGCGGCTGCCGTAGGTAGATGGGAAAACTGTACAATTGACGGCGACAGCAATAGTGGTGGTTGTTGTCATTATGATGATGGTGGAGATTTCTGGACGGAGCCGTTTGTGGTGGAAAGTAGTATTAGTAACGGCGGCGGCGGCAACGGCAGTAGTTGCGCCGGCGATCTGCCGTTTTGGTGGATGGGAGGGGAATATATGACGTGGCCAGATGAGTTTTTGTTGGATAATGATGAGGTAGATGGTCTGATGTATGGGTTGCACTAGTTCGTCTGGATGAGTGTATTTTCGAAACAGAACGATAAATATATAAAAATTTAATACTTTATGTCGAGGAAGGGAAATCCGTGACTTCTCGAGCTCCTCTTAGCTCCACCACTGAAGTCCTTATGATGGAGTACAACATCATATTCATTGTGTCTCGAATTGGTGTCATTTCATGTGTCCTCTTTCGATCGGTCATATTTCGAGAAGATACATGGTTGCTTGAATGATGGGCCTCCCCTAGCTAGTATCTTGCACGTTAGATTTGTGAGTGGACTATAAGCCCATAACAAAACTTTTTGACTGTAGACTCAAGGGAAGCTTGGCCCAATAACACAGGTTCTTCTTCGGGCTTAATTCGTGCTAATGTACACCTTCTGGTTTGGCAATTAGATAATTTAACTCTCGATTTTATGTGTATTATTCTATCTTCCTATTCGAAGTTTCTGAAGGGATAATATTATCGTATGACTTGAATTACACAATTCTTTTTTCGAGCTTAATTCGTGTCAAACTTTCGATACTAGTTTCATAAGAGTTTAAATGATTAAAAAGTCATACGATCACCTAATTATTCCTTAAAAAATATCAAATAACAAGATAGAACAATACACAGAATCGAGAATTATTAAACTATCTAATTGCCAAACCCAAAAGTTGTACCAATGTACAACCAAACCTTCTCACTATATATGTACAGCACCACATATACAACATACATTTACTGAAATATACAAAACTCTCCACAAGCACTAGCCTCAACAAAAAGGACAGATTGGTCAATATCTTTGCAGCAGACTTCCTCACAATCTACTGTACAAAAACATATACCTAGAAGTTCCGCTGCAACATATTGACCAATACGTACACTAAACATGCTACGTACGTACGAATACCACTATACATCCATGTCTATATATATCGTATTCGGATCGCGATCCTTCCCACCCGACAAAAAAGATATGTACACGGGTCGGATCTTGTCACGCCGAGTAGAGTATGTATGAACATATTAACCAAACAACAAAACCTTAGCCACCAGCTCCAGCACGCTACGGTTGGATAAAAGACTGTGCAATCGATCCATCGAGCAGCTTTTGATTACTTTCCACACAAAACTTCCCAAGAGGCCACCTCATCTAAGCACTACATCATCCCCGAGAAATAATAGCAATAGATGCTGAGGAGGAATCTTCTTACTACGTACACAAGACTTTCCAAGAGAAAACCCATCTTAGTACTACTTTATCGATCAATCAGCACACCACCCCCGAAAAATCGTAATCGTAGATGCTCAGATCCTCCTCATAACAATGATGAATTTCGGTACTTCCTTGTAAATTACTCGACTCGAATAGTGGAAACTGATCCTGACCCTCCATATCTTGCATCAAAGCTTCAAGATCATCCCACGCCGCCAAATCGTAATGATCGTCCGACGACGTCGGTTTGCAAGCCAACTCCTCATCACTGTACAAAAAACTTTTGTTCATCATCATCATCATCATCTCATCCGGACCAAACGACGCCGTCTGGTCACTTGACGAGTCAACCGATGCATCCACGGAAGCTGTCGGGCTGAAAGTGTCCACGCTGTCACTCTCTGATTGGTTGACCAGACCATTACCGACAGTAACGGATGTTTTCGTCGCTAAAGCCCCATTACCGGTCAATTCCTGGACAAGAGTCTTGAAATTCGAGATGTCCGTTATGTAAACTTTGGGCCGTCGCAAAAGGACCTCTACCCCGTCGCTAATATTGCTCTTCTCTCTTTTTATAATAGTAGCCGCCTTTTCTCTGTTGTTGTTGTTCTTCTTGTTCTTCGAATTCTTCGAGACGGTGGACTCGGTTTGATCAAGTGATGATCTTCGCCTCTTATTATTCCCCATAGCCATTGTTTTTTTCCTCTCACAGCTGTTGGTATTTTGGATTAGTCTCGTGAATTATTAGTTTCTCCGCTACCTGAAATATTACAGCTGGTTGGGAAATTGTTTTTTTTTCTCTGGTTTGTAATGGGAAGACGATGGATTTGAGGAGATGCAGTGAATTAATGGAGGTGTAATTGTATAAAAAAATATTGTTAAGAAATTTGAAGGGGTGGGTTATATGGTGATCGTAGAATTAAGGGCTCTCGTGATTTGATTGATGGGCATATATGACAAATCACAATTCCTTTTTAAAACGATATTTTTGGGTGATAATGATGTTTAATTAAGGGGGTTTGTTTCTCCTAATTTTTTTAACATTTAGTGGGGAAATTCTAATTAGGAACTTGTTTGTTGCTGGTCAGATGTGTGGTGATTGTTTTGGTATATTATTTAGTGTTAAATTCGTTTGTGAAGATTAAATAACTTATAATATGCTTAATTCATGATTTAATGAATAAAAAAAATTTGATTTATTGTAGTTCGATTAATCCGTACGTAATGGACTTGAACCGTCTAATTTGGTTAATTTAAATGATACAAATTTTTAGTGGAGAAATTCTTATGAGGAATGTGGAGTTTTAGCCTACTTGCTTATCTGTTATTTTTTGGGGGGTATTTTTATAATGATTGTTTAGGTTTGTATTTATTTGGTTATGCGATCACACCTTTGATACTTATGGTGATTTTGTTTTGGGATGGGTGATTGTGACCCATGCTGACCTGTGGATTAAATTTAAACCAAAATGATGTGGAGTTTTGTTCCATGATGGACTAGATTGAATATAGTCGAACTTGTAAAAGTATCAAAAACAAATATACACATTTTCTCTATTTTGGTCTTGGGAGGATTCAATGAGGCTAAGATTTCTCAAACTTCATTAATCATAATCATATAAAGGTGCATTATCAATGGTATCCCGGCGAGTTTAGGTTGACAACACCTCGCAGGATTCGGTTTAGTATAGATGGGTAATGCCTACCAAAATTTTGATGTATCCCATATCAGAGTGTGGAAGGGGATAAGTGTTGTTTATAAGTGTAAGGGGAATTAAAATCACACCTCTTAAGTTAAATTTAAAATGAGAAGGTCTGATAGCACCCAACATATCCTTTCGTGTTCAGTTACACTAACCAATTCTTTTTTTCAGATCTGAATCGATTAATGTAATAGCATAGACAATAAAATCGAAAACTGAAAAATCCTACTCTCGAATCAGGTTTTCAATTCGGACCCACTAAATACAATGCAATATATGCCAACGTGTGTATAGAGACAAATAATGATAAATTAATCACAAATTAATGATGATGAAGATACATGGAATATGGTTAATTAGGAGAAATGATTAAGATTATTATTTTGTTTGTGTGTGAGTCAGGAGGGATCCAAAAGGCACGCAGCTCGCCATAGCCAAGTTTATGCTCTCTCCTTTCGCCTTCCATGGAAGTTTGGAGATTCTGATTGCTTCCATAAAAATTGAAATATATATCTTCTTGATATTAATCTATTCATCAAAACAATACGAAAATGACATTTAAAATTAATAAATAATATATAAAGTTAGGTGGATAATTTGTTGTTATATGTATGTAAATAATGTGTCACTGTTCATTAGGTGTTTCTTTCTTTTCAAATTGCCCATCGTTCCAACTTCTTCTTGAGGAAGGTAGAGAGCTTGATTCCTACGTGGCTTGATGGTGACTTGTTTTAATAGTTACATAAAATTTTGGGATGTTGAATTGTTGATATAATTTAATTGTTCGTATCTTTATAACTCGGGTGGAACAATAATCGATTAATGGGGAATATCAACGTGACAATTCGTTACCTAATACATGTGTAACCACATAAGAGTGTTTGTACTCATGATTCAAGAATACCGAAAAAGGTACCAACAACTTGACCGTAAAAAATGCTTATAGGATTCTGAGATCTAAAGTTGAATAAGTTGCGTTACATTCAATGTTATGCTACAACATCAACCTCGCTATTTGCAACGCGCCTCATAAATCAGTTTCGATGCTTCATATATTGTGTCTGTCGAAAGTGAGTTGATGTACATTGTTAAAAAAAACGACTTATGAGATGAACAATAGAGATGATTCTCTTGATTTGTAAAAGGAATTGTTGATGAGATGATGATCAATTTGTTGGGAAAAGGACATCAATTATATGAAGATATATGATGAGGGGGGTTAGTTTGGTTGATAGTAAGTACAGAAAATATGAAGTGCATAAAGTCTTATGGCAGAGCCAGTAAGTATTTGACCTGCAAAAAAAACTCAGCCTGGCTAGCTCTCTCAGTGTACTGTGTACACTCCTGTGGTTACATCAGAAAGTCAAATTAATGGTGAACCCTAAAAAAACTGTTTCTCAAACACAACAATTATTCGTCACCAAACAAATAGGAATATCTGAGAACGGAATTTTTCACGAACATAATAAAAAAATATTCGTAATCAAACTATTACAATAGTTCTTGATCATAAGATATAACCTTGACAATTCAAGATAGTTACGGTGGATTTAAATTTGAGCAACGTCCTTTTTAATTTTTGAAATCCAATTTTTTGCATTTCTCTTTATTTTAATTTAGTTATTAGTTTCTCCATTGATACTATAACATACAAACAACCACAACCCCATTATTACTTGGACTATCTATCATATTTAAGTTGAGTAATAAAGTTAATTAGGTTAAAGCCCTAGAAAAATACGATTACATAATTAGTTGATTCTAGTGAATTATTTAAGTGGTGAGGTAAAACTTGTTTATCAACTGGCGTCGTTTAAAGGATAAGACCAAATTTATATGCTGAAATCAACTCAAATTATATAAAAGTCCACTCTGTGTGTGCGCGCCCGATCATAGCCTCTTCGCCAGTGGTGGTGTTATCATCAGAGGTTTTTATTCAGACCGTTCTATTCAACAACGGAATCATCCACCCAGTTCGTGAATATCTCATAATAGTGTTTTCAGTAATCTTCATTCCCTAATATAGATATATAATATTCACGGATACCGGCATTTGTGTCCTCGCTATCTAATCCCATAGAAAAAAATCTCAAATGCCATCCATCATCCAAACCAACCATTATTCTCCTATAAAATCTCACCCATTGAATTTCCACCCCAACACATTGATGACATCTTGCTTCTGCAGCCGGTTATAGGATTGATTGATGGGCATAGCGTACCCCCGCCGAGCTAGACCCGCCAGAGTACACAGTACATAGCAGATCTGGTGCAGCATCGGATCCAAAATATAATCTGCATACACAATTCTCTTTTTTCCTCTTCTCTCCTTTCCACTTATCAACCAAACTAACCCTCCATGTCTCACTCAAACCCAACACAAATTTACCTCAACTAATCGAAAACACCTAGGTTCTGTTTTGAACCATAATCCCTAAGATTATAGACCCATAATTTCATAGATAAGTTTTAACCATAATTATACTTAGTCCGGCAGTAAGGTTGTCGACTAATAGGTATTTAGGGTAGAGATTTAAGATGAGAGACCCAGTAAAAGTATTGTGCTTCGTTGAAGTCCATGCTCAAACTATGGTGGATATCTAGACAAAGTTATCCACTTGGATTGTTCTGTGGGTAGTAGGGGTGATTACCGGGAGGTAGTGAATGAAGAGTTCTTGTATGAAGCCTTTGTTTCTGGAGCAGGATTGGAATTTAGTCGAATAAGATTGTCTGAAGAGTGGCAATACCTGATGGAGTGATGTCTGTTAAAAAAATTTAACCATAACCGTTTATTGAGGATAACTACTATAGTTTACTATTAAGTAGTCAAGATATAAACTATTTTAGAACATAAAATTACAGTAGATCAAAATTGTTATAATTACGGTTAAAACTTCACATATCACTTAAACTCGTGAAAACAAAAGACCTAAACCCAATTAAAGAGATGCATTTTAACCGATATGATGACCCTACTCTAAATCTCAAATGGCATGACAACCATATCATAAGAATTACTAAAATTCTTCACATATTTTAGAGTACAATCCATCATACTCCATAATTCGAGATATTCTTTATAAGTTGTGATCATGAAAAATAATTGATTGTACTTGGAGACTTAAGTGCATCTTATGAGAAATCATTACCATTATTGTACCTTATATGAGAAATCATTATCATATTGTACTTTCACAACAAAGAACAAACAACATCATAATCATTCATCAAAAGTTGCCCATTAATGGCCAATCAATTCACTCTGTTTTCCTTAGTTTTTTCTTTACACTCAAATTATTTAATTTTCGCAGCAAAATCATCAGAAAGCCAGGGATTCTGGTTATTAATTACAGTAGTAATCAGTGTTAATCTTCCTCCTCTTGGCATCCTTGCTGCCGTTGATCATCATCACCATGATTTCCCCTGCCTGATCCGTTTCGTCTGATGATCTTTGTACCACTTCCCCAGTAGTATTAGTACTGGGAACGTTGGCACTAGTACTTCTGCTGAAACTGCAACTGCCTGAGCCCGAGACGTCAATGGTCCCTTTCTTTACTTCTTCCTCTGCATCATCTTCACTATCTGACCACGAAGACGAGCTCAGGAACTGCCGGTCAAGCACGTTGACCGCGGTATCTGAGTAGGAGCTCGACGCTCTGTCCATCACTGACTCGTACTCTTCCTTTGCCATCTCTTGCATCTCCTTGTAGCACTCCCCCACCATTTCCTGCCCCCACCACCAAAAACTCGTATCAACATCCATGGAACCGAACCCGATATCGAGAGACTCCAAGCAGTGGCATGGACTAGCCCATCTCAGTTCTGTCATTGCTAACGAAATTTCACTGACTTAACCCTAATCAATAGTGGAACGGTACTCGGTTCTAATAGAATTCCTAAGACCAAATTTTTTTGACGCTTTATTAGTTGATTCTTGTATTTGAAATTCCATCCAGAATTTCTAATCATCTAGTTTGGGCCATCGTAATACTTTACACTACTTCACCAAACCCTAAAATTTAACTATATTGATCATTCACTTACTTAGTGACGAATATAGCTTTTGTATTAGACAGTTCGATGATGAGTTTAATGAGACAAAATTTTAGACATGACGTTTTGTAGTAGTTGACTCTCAAATTTGAATTTTCAAACCAGAATCTATAATCATCTAGTATTTTATAATGCATTATACTATTTCACTAAACCCTTATAAGTCTAAACAAACGAGTTCAACTATCATAAATTATTGTCAAACCGGTCTGGTACAACTACGATATAATGGGAAATCGAGCCATTGTAAAGTCAAGGTCATATTCTATTATTTTCCAACTATTTTAGTATTATTTAAGTTAAAATAAATGGAACCTAAAAGTATGTGAAAGTCTGAAACAAACTGAGCTCTCAATTAATACAGAAGACAATTATACACGAAAACAGAGCCTGAGAGCCAGAATGGCATATAAGAATAAATGAAATGAAATGAAATTCAAACGGCGACCCAGAAAAAACACTGTTCCTTTCATTACCTTATTTACATACGAACAGCTAAGGATTGAATCTCTGAAGCACGAAAACTGCAACGGGAATAGCTCATGGCAGGAACTCAGAAGCCCCGATGCTGCAATCACTGATGGCTTAAACCCTATCAGCTTCACCTCTGCCCCATAAAGATCTCCACCAATCAGACCAATGTGACAACACTAACTTTAACGGGAAAAAGAAATCTGTCTTTTATTTACCATTCTGAGCTCTGAGTATGATTTCAACAGCGCGAGCTCTCAACGCCTGCTTCAATGGCGGAGGGTCCTTCAGTTTGGAGAAGTAATTAGTGAAGAAAGGGATGAACGAGAATGGAGTGACGGATCGCATTCTCCATTTCAACGCTCCCAGGATTATCGTCTCCATCCTCTGAACCGTCTGCGCGTCGAAGATCATTCCTCCTCCTCCATTGTTGACATTCTCCTAACGGAAAGGAAAAAATAAACAGAGTAAGTTCGTCGCTGCAGAATTTTTTTTTAAATGGTATCTTTTGTAACATGCCCATTATAGCACGATGATTGATTGTTGAGATGACAAAGATTAAGAAGTTGAAGTTGGTGATTTTAGAAGAAGAAACAGAAGAAGAAAAGAAGCAGTAGACGTGAGATAGAAGAAGAAGAAAGGAACAAGAGGCAAAGTTATTTTATTTAATATTTTCTTTCTTCCCCTCCTTACTTTACAAAATAACCTTATATAGACTCTAACAATTTAAATAATTAATAAAATAAATTAACTAAATTTTTAGTGATAATCTTTTCGAAAATATATTAATTCAGGCACGTAACATCTTTTCATGTTTACGGACCTGAATGTCGTTGAGAGAGAGATCTGTGGAGGTTCGGTTCATCATTTTGACTGCTAGAGAGATGCATGAGACTGCGAGGAGATTGATAACCCATGGCTTCTCTTGCTGCAGAAACAGAGGTTTTTTTCTTCAGTTTTGCTTAGTCGTTTTTTCAAATCGTACAAAGATGGGATTTTTATCATCTTACCGGGAATTCTCGGGTGGATAAGAACCGGTCGAGGTAGTTGACGGCGAGGTAAGACAAGAACGGGTCGAATCTGGACGATGCCTGAAACAGGGGAAAACAACGTTAGGAAAACAGAGGTTGGGAGAAACAGAGAATTGTTGTGTTTTAGCGGAAGGTAACCTGTGAGATGGAAGAGACGGTTTTCTGACGGAAGGAGACGGCGTAGGAAGAAAGGGAAGGCATGTGTTGAGATTCGACGAGGAAGAGAGAAGAATGGAGGTGTTGATGATCGTCTTGGTGATGGTTACAGAAGCTGGTTAGTGGGTTTTCTAGCTCGAATTCCATTGATTATGGGGTTTGATTTGATGATTTAATTTGTGGGTTTGGTTTGTTTCTGTGTGGGAGAAAGAGATTGATGAGGGAGGGAGGAGAAATGAGGCAGACTGAGACTGGGTTGGCTGGCTGGCTGGCTGGCTCACTGCTTTTATGTTGAAAGATGAATGGGTCTGTGTCAGATGGTGGATTGGCTTGGCTCTTCTTTTTCTGGTTTTATTATCTGATTTTTTTAGACTTGGTGAAAATAAATGTCAAAACAAATCGGGTTTTGAAATCGTTTCGATAGAAATGGATGTCTAACGGTTTAAGAAGTTAAAATATATATGGTAAGATTTTTGAGTTTGAAGTCTTTGTATGGTTCTGACAATCGTATTGAAAGAGTAATGTTTGAAAAATCATATTTTACTAATCGGCTTGACCTTAGATTAGTCATTAATCATCGCTTAGTGAGTTAGGGAAAGTTGGGAGATAGAGGAGTTACAAATATATAAGGACACAAGATATCGACGATTGAGTGTTGAAGAGTATTTTGAATTGTGAGGCATAACACATAAGTTGTAAGGTATTATTCAATGTTATGCTACGGTGTTAGTCTTGCTATTTGTATCACTTTAGAGTTGGTTTTGATGCTCATGTATTGTGTTGTTGATTGGTGATCTATTTATGAGTTGATTTTCATGATTGATTAGATGAGGGGTAAAAAAATGTGTCTTTGATGATCTACATTGTATATGAGATATCTCGCAAGTGCTCACTTTCATCTAACGGCTAGTCATTCACTCTTTATATGTTTGATAGCATTGAACATGCTGGTGGCTTTCGGTCATAACCTATCAATACCTTATCCATTAACTAATTTAGTGTTAGCTATTGAATATCCTTCATCTAAAGAGTAAAATGTATGTTATTAGAATCCCACACCAATTATGGGATGCAATATGTATTCCTATAACAATATCGATTAAATTATCGTCGATTGATTAATAGTTACCGAATCGGTTCAGTTTGGTTTGGTCGGAATTGAGACTAACTACACTTGTATATATAAGGGTAAAAAACTTGATTGATTTCTTGAAGATTTTGTTGTCAACTAAAAAGCAAGAAATGCCAAATTGGCAGGAGGGAAGAAAGACAAAATTTCTGTGAAGTCTCAGAAATTCAGAATTGACTCTCTATGTATTTTGTCTACACCAGCCTAATAATTATTTTCATGGTCCATGGCCAATCAAGAAATCATAACTTTTCCAAATATCTCACTCGTCCACATCTATAGGTTAAAAAATATATATTTTCCTTATAAAATATATAAGGAATGGATTATATTTCGGCATTAGCCGATTAGACCGTAAAAATCAAGAATGAATTATATTTCAGTTAGGCTAAACTAAACGCAATTCAAATTACTCGATCATAACTTAACCAATTATCTAAATTAATCTCTTTATTAACCGACTTAATACGGTCAAATTTTAACCGACCGGACCAACTTCCGGCCCCTACTATGTCCCCTTCTTAATGATGTTCCCTTTTTCACAAGCACTAGCTACCAACCTTGAAAGCCCCCAATGTAATGCGTCAACGGTCAAAAGGCAAAAGTGAGTGGGAAGACAATCCATAACTATTTGCCCTAAAGGCCAAGAGTACAATTTCTAAATCATTGTTAAGCAAAGGTTAAAGTGAAAGAGGGCCAATCATATGAATTGTCGTTGTTATATAAACATAAAGAAGTGCCCTAAAACTTGTATGGAAGGTCTCAATTGCACCAACTTTTTTGAAAATCTAGCACCCACAAATCTGTTAATCTCATTGTGCTTTTGATTTTCACTGTTCATACTTTGGACATTTGATTATATTTGAGCCAAAACCAACTTAATTATGCAATCTGATATTACTATTTACGGGACTTTGTGAAAAGATCGATAAAAAACAATCATTGTAAATTCATGGGTCTTCTAAGTTGGATAGTAAATCCAACAAGACGGAACACTTTCGATCATTAAAATTCAAAGGTTCAAATGAATGATCGAGCAACCAACAACCATGTTTTATAGGGATGACACTAAAAACTAAAGTATTTTTTATACTCATATCGTAAAATTTATCAAGAGCTTTATCGATCAAATATGAAACAACCACTGTTCTAATACCTCTCCCCATCTATATTCATTTAAGATCATTAAATGGTGTATTTAGGTATGGGGCAAGAGATTCAAAGTCATGTACCATGATTAGTTATATGACTTATGGTGAGAAAATTGGACTTTTGTACGTGTTAGATTTTTTAATTGTATAGAAGAGAAATTTGTGTGGATAATTGAGTGTTATGCACTCAATTTCAGTTGTCTCCTTGACCTACTCAAGTGAATAAAAAGGCTATCAATGTATGAGTTATAATTCAATGACTTCTTTTTCTTGTTAATCATTACAAAAATTGCACGATAATTAGATAACTAAGTACCGAAATTATGAATATGACATTCGATCCCACTTTAGTTTATTACTTAGGAAAATAATTTTCTTTATGTTGAGCTTATTGAGCAACGTAACAACTTTATAATGTTTAATTATGTAGATTTGGCAACGTTAGAGTTGTACATCGACCAGAATTATCCTAATCTTTGGATGGTGAACAACGACAATGATGCACTCATTCTAAAAACCTGTATCCGACCTTGGGCCACTCTAAGTCACAGTTGCTAGTCCCTAAGATTTCGTGTGCGGCTCATATCCTGCCCGTCTAAAACAAGCGGCTCAGATCATATGGAGCTAGATCGCCGGACCTTAATATAAAAGCTTATCGATGGAGTGGCCGTCCAGGCTAGTTGCATCATTGGATGCTAAATAGGATTCCAATTTTCGCACCAAACCACACCACTCCACAAGATCGCTTTAAGCACAAGGGATATTAAAACAAAACAAATTTGGCACCACACACGATTAATAAATTGATTTGCATGCATGGATACAAGTGTTGTTTTGATAACTTATTACGATACGTTATTTGTATATTCATATGAAAGAAGAAGAAGAAGAAGAAGCCAAAGAGCTTCCATCGGTGTTTCCAAGTTCATAAGTCCCAAATGTTCCTTCGATTTATGTTCCCTCTTATTATTAAACTACTACATGTTACAATTCTTTGTTTCCTCTCTTGGAGCCGGGTTAACTGGCTAGCTAGCTTAGTGTGTGTTCTTTTTCCCAATGATGTACAAGTTTGTCCTCGCATGTCCTTCGGATAATAGAATTCGAAAAATTACGAGGTGTTTCGGACCGCGCGGTGGCGTAGTCAACAATCAAAACCGTTAAAAAATGTTATTTTTTTAACTTTATTTGATTATTATTTCAAGGGTTTAGCATGGTGAAATTTCAATTTTTAGTCATTTCCAACATGCATGCCAAATATTAGTCCATTTTAAAATTTTCATATCAAAGTTGGTCAATTTTCAAAGGGGTTAACCTATGGAAATGAGCCATTTTGACATGAAAATTTCAAAATTTTCAAATCGGCTAATATTTGACATGTATGTTGGAAATGGCTAAAAAATCAAGTTTCACTATAATAACCCCTGTAAATAATGGTCAAATGAAGTTAAAAATCAATTTTATTTGGTGTTATGTTAGTGTTGAAAATTTTCAAATTGATTTTCTTTCCGAACGTATGATGATGTTGATAACAGGATACAAATAAAAGAGGTATATGTATTTAATGAGATTAGGTTAAGCTATACATTGTGGTTTGGAGGATAGCATGACCTTTGGAAACAATAACTCAAGTATGAAGAGTAGTAGAAAGTCTTGGTATAAATAAATTTGAAATAAAAAAAATTAAAAGAAGAATAAATGAGAAATAAGAAAGAATTAAAAAAAAGATAAAGTTTTATCATATTGGTTTCATTCACCTATTAATCTATCATCAAATTGCACTTTAGGCAACGGCACATCTTGATTTTTCCGGCTTCGCAATCCAAACCCTATGGACAGTAGGGGTATCAATCCTTGTGTATACTCAATCCAAAAGTTAGTCAATATTCTTGTTCGTATTATCCTTAAAGTAGTTTTGCCGATGAAATTAGGATACTAAATCCTATGCTTCTGATACACAGTTATAATCACATACTTAGTTATGTGATACTCAATTAAAACGATAAAGCAAGTATATTAGTATAATAATTCAGTGGTGCTCCATCCATCCATCTCCCCTCTTGGCCTTAGTACATTTCTTTAACCATCTTTGTCATCCTTTCCCCCTTTAACATTACTTTCTTTTCCCTTCTTGGATTAAGATTCTTATCTTTCCCTTTCTTTGACGGGAAAACAAATGGGGATTCTTTCCCCCTTTGCTCTCTAGCTACATTGGTGCAAGTGAAAGGTTAAAGAAGAACGCTCCCCAACCACCCCCCCCCCCTCCAAACTTCCATGCTTAATCTCCATTATGGTCATCAACCACGTACATATCGGTAATCTATTTTAAACACCATATGGTCATTTTGATATTTCGTAAACGTCTTTTCTTTCGAAACTTCGTTAAGATTATGCTAACTTACCATAATTGTCCTTATCACCTATATCATAGACTAAACCTATTTCAATTGGTTCGTTTTCAATTAATTACATTTTCCATTGGGTTAGGTCAAATTTGTTGAATGAGTTAGGTGTAGTTAGAATTAAACATGATGACATGATAGAGGGTGACATGGACATGTATAAATAGTGAGTTGGCATAGTAATCTATCAATTTATAAATGAAGAGTAGATATTGACCATATAGTTATTATTGAAATAAGTTAGCTAGTAATGCAAATGTTACATCTTTAAAGACGTCAAATATTTAATAAGTCTTATTAACTTTTGCTCTGGTTACTTATCTGTCTTACAAATTTCAAATGTTATGAATTGGTTCAGAAAACTAATGTTTTAGAATCATTCTAATCTGTTTGTAATCCAAGTCAAAATTATAAAATCAGTTATGTATTTGACCCATTTTAAAGGTTGATGAGAACCAATGGGTGGATCACCAAGATGGATATTAAGCCCCAAAACTTCCATATATATTAACATTGGAAGAGTGGGGGGGGGGGGGGGGGGTGGGGGGTGGGGAAGCTATATATGAACCAATTCTTACTTTATTTTCTGTTTGCTTTTACTTTTTACACAGAAAAAATTGCAGAGAAAAAGCTAAGGGGTTGCACGCTATAGAGAGGTATGAATTCCATCTAATAATAATAGTGTATTGTTTTGGAATGAATGGCAAAAGAACACAGAGAGACAAAGAGACATACACATGCTATGCAACATTATGAGTGCAGTGCAGCTTTTCGACCCATGCAGAAGAGCATCATCATTGTCATTTTTAGGGTTTTCAGGGAAACCCAATGCGGACATCTTTGTATACTAGCTATTCTTAGAAATCGACAGCGAAAAAATGATATATAGAAGGATCGAAAAAAGATGGCACAACAATTTTACGTGAAATTTTTTTTTGGGAAAAATCACAGGCGCACGACTGTGATGAAAGTTTTATTATGATCAAGGAAATTATAATTAATCTCTCAATTTTTCTCTTACAAGATTTAATCTCTCTATGGAGGTTAACAAGGGTTTATATAGGATGAATAATCAAAACCCTAAATGGAATAAGAATCCAAACCCTAAAAGGAATGTGAATAGGAATCTTATTGGATCAAGCCAAAAATTAGGAATTGGATCACTAACTTTCAACAACTAGCACACCACCAATAATTATGGTGTGAGTGGGATCGACCAACCCATATCATCGAGCAAAATCTCACTATCATTGTAACAAAATTCTATGTTGTAAACGAATATTTCTAGCTAATCTAGATGTAAACTAAGGGTTGTTTAACTTATGAACACATATGTACAAGAAATTTTTTTAGAATCTCTATATTTAATTTTTTATTAGTTCGGGATTGAGAATCAATAAAAATAAACATATATATATGATATGAATGGTTCAAACTAGTTAGCAAGTTCATGGTTTTTGGATTATAGAGAAACCTTTATGAAAATTAGTGCACAAGTTAAAAAAAAATATTATATCAAGCGCGATAATTAGGGTTGAGAGTATGCCGCCAGGTATTGTCAAAATTTCAACAATAATGACACTTTAACGAGTACTCCGTTATGAAAAACGAGAGTTAATCAACGCTGCATTTCTTTTAACATTCACCTCCCAAATTCTCAGTAAAACCCCATGTCTGAACTACAAATTTTACAACAATTAAACACTCTATCCAATATCGTTAGTTTCACTCCCTCGACCTTGAAAATGATCGAAGTTGAGTTATTGGCTTATTGCCCCATTTTCCATTGTGGACTCAGCCCATTTTGATCCTTTGGTCTCAATCACCCACTAAGATGCAAATACAAGAGTGGCCCAGCTAAGCCCAAACCTCAAACGGGAAAACGGCGCCGTTAAGCAATCGGAGCATGATCTTGAAGAAAACTTGTGGCTGCCACCAACCTCTCCCTTATCCAGTATTCCAAATTTGTAAATCGTCGTTAGCTCCAGTCCACCCATCTGATTTCCTCCCTCCAAATTTCTGCAAATTCCCACCTTCCGTCTGTTTAATATCTCTTCACCCTTCAGTTTCATTCCTCAACTCTCAACAATGGCTTCCTCAACTCTCTCCCCCGCCACGCACTCCCAGGTAATCCACCATCTGCTCAATGTCTCCTCTTCTGATTGAATCGATTAACCCTGTTATGGTTTCTCAATCTGATTTGGTAAATATTCGTTCTAGCTTTGCTCAAGCAAAAGTGGGATTTCCTCTCCGGCTAATGCTGCCCTGTTAACCAAACCGGCCAAGACCCAGTTTTGCTCTAGCAAGAGGATGATGAAAGTCACCTGCCAGGCTACGAGTATCCCTGCTGATCGAGTTCCTGACATGGGTAAGAGGGAGCTGATGAACTTGCTTCTTCTCGGAGCTCTTTCACTACCAACTGCTGGGATGCTGGTTCCTTATGCTTCCTTCTTTGTCCCTGCCGGGTAATGCCCTCCAACTGTTTGATGTAGAACCCAATTTGAAAGTACGCTGTTTGATGCTTTGACAGAGTTGGTTCCTAATTTTCCCTTATAGCTAGCTTGTTCAGTATGTAATAGCTAGAAAGTTCTCGCCTTTTGATGTCAATTTTGATTTGAACTGAAACATGGTTTATGTTATAATTTCTATTCGATTTGCTACACTCATTTGGGGGAATCAATCATGTCAACAGATCTGGAGGTGCCGGAGGTGGTACAGTGGCTAAGGACGCCGTTGGAAATGATGTTATTGCCGAGGAATGGCTCAAGACTCATGGCCCCGGTGACCGAACCCTCACTCAAGGGCTGAAGGTAATGAATTGATTCAAAGTTTATTTGCTGCTGTGAATGTTTGCTGAAACATCTGTAATTAGCATCAACGATCTTGCATGGTGTTTTTTCAATTCAACAGGGAGATCCTACTTATCTTGTGGTGGAGAAAGACAGAAACCTTGCGATCTACGGTATCAATGCAGTCTGCACCCATCTCGGTTGTGTTGTGCCGTTCAATGCTGCTGAGAACAAGTTCATCTGCCCTTGCCATGGATCCCAATACAATGATCAAGGCAGAGTTGTTCGAGGACCCGCTCCATTGGTAAACTAACTCGGCTCGTGAACTCTTTTTTTTCTCGAGCTCGATAAACCTTTTACTGATTCGTGTTTTGTTGTTTGAATTTGCAGTCGTTGGCATTGGCTCATGCCGATATAGTTGAGGGAAAGGTGGTGTTTGTTCCGTGGGTGGAAACCGATTTCAGAACTGGAGAAGCACCATGGTGGTCTTAGATTATTGTTCTTGTATCAAACGTCGTATAATTTCAGCTGAAGAAACAGATGGAAAGTGAACAAGTTTTTGTGCTCTGTAATGTGGTCATGAACTTCAGAACTCAGCTTTATGTGATTACAAGCAGACTCCAAATGTTGTATGCTACGTGTTGGTGTATTATATAGTACATTTCTCCTTGGCTTGTTATTTTGTTTGCTGGACTAACAAAGGATGGAAACAAAAAAAAATATAAATGTTCATATAAAAATGAAGGGAAATGTACAAAATTACAAATGTTCAAGGTAACAATGGAAGGTAACCTAATTTCCTTAACTATTAGGTCTGATGTTCAATTTTATTTATAGGAGTGAAGTGTTGTCCATCTATTGGTCAGCCGTTTATCGTTTAATGCAAACATCTATGACGAAAATTGATGTGTACATCTACTGATCAGTCATTTACCGCTTAATACAAACATCCTGAAAATATTTGAAACAATTAGAGGACTTCAGAGGAGGTACAAAAAGCCCACGGGCTAATACCCTTGCATTATGGGCCCTCCGTAAGAGCTGAGGGCCGGACTGTCCAATAAACATTGAGTATCCAGTCTGATCGGGTTGGTTTGTTAATCTCTTTTGAGTTTGATGCCATTGAACCATTAATATATCTAGGGACCGTTTGAACATTTCACATTGGATTTTACGGTTTATTGACTCAACTGAAAGTAGAGCCGCGAGTCGTTAAAATAATGTATGACTATGAATCACGAGTGAATCAACAAATGATGTAACCGGTTCAAAGAGCCGTTTTCCGAGTTTGGAATTCGACGGATCTAACCTTGAAACTTTCAAACTTCTGATCCAATATCGGGTCCCGAACAACATCTGTAGTTTAGCTTGCAAAAGGCCTTTGATAATGTGAACGGGGCCGTATGAAGACTGAACTATGATAACGGTCAAACCATTGACTTCCGGCATCTGAGTATTTATTGCCGATTACCTTTTTTCAGTGATAATTTTGACTTGTGATGGTTTTCCTAATTTCTCCACCTCTTTGAATGATATCATCACCACCTCCCCGCAAATTTATTGCATGAAAATAAAAATAAAATATTATAGATGGATACAAACCATGCATGCATTAAAAAGTTTGGTTACGTAAGAGCTCTAATGATTTCCCTCCCTCCAGCACCCACCAATCAATCATTATCGGGTAGCCACAACCACACTCAGGTTTCACAATAAATGAATCTCCCAGAATATTCTCTCTACTTGATTTAAATCGAGAATCAAAATTCAAATCTTATTCCAATCACATCTGATCATCCTTTTAAGTCAACATTCACCATTAATATATTTATCTACTCTATTTATATTTCCGTAAGACAATCATCTCCGTCATCATTATTATAATAAAACTCCATCTTCCCCTTAACTTTCCTTTATTCCTCCTTTATTCGTCATTTATTTATATTTTATTCTTCGTTTATTCTTCTTTTAATTATTGTTATTTCAGGTTTAGAGACTTTCTACTTCTCTTCATACTTTGAATTATTGTGTTTCAAAACTCATGCTATTCTTCGGGCCACAATTTATAATTTAACCTAATCCCATTAAGTATATATACCTCTTCTATTTATATTATTGTAAGACAATCATCTCTGCCATCATCATTATAATAAAACTCTATCTTTCCCTTAATCTTCCTTTATTTATTTTTTATTCCTTTCTTATTTTTTCTTTAATCTTTATTATTTCAAGTTTATTTACATCAAAACTTTTTATTACCTTTCATACTTTGAGTTATCATTTTCAAAACTCATATTATCCTCCAAGCCATGATTTATGCGTCCCAAACCTCTCTCAAAAGTAATAGCCCCTCCGACTACCAATAACTCGTGATGGTCGGTGCACTTCGACTTTATTAGGTATATTGCCTCTATTTTATAACCTTTTTTCTTTTGATAATCATTTCTTTCATTCTATGAGTCGTTCAACTCGATCGAATTTTTTTTTTACTTTCTTTTTTCTATCAAATTTTCAATAATTTTGTGCACGATATATTTATTTAAGAAGAACGGTTCGACCAAAACTAATTACCCTGAATATTCCTGTATAATACTTTGTCGGATAGCAAAAATTAATGAAATTGGATTAAGCAATACAAAAATAAATTCTTTTACCCAAACCATGCACATTTAACATTGACTTTGTCCTTTGACTTCCACTAGAAATTAACTCAAGCTCTTCTCCAATCCATCAGCTCCTTCCTTTATGAGCTTCCACGCGGCCAACACGTGGCATTCCTCCGTCAGCGTAGCTCCGACGGCAAACCTCAACATGTACTCTCCTCCCACCGCCGTATGCGTCATATATACCCGACCCGTACCGTTGACCCAATCCAACAGCTTCCGGTTCGCCACCTCGACCCAGTTTGTGACCGACCCGTTCCTCTGTCTCGGAATGAACCGGAAACAAACCAATGCAAACAATCTTGGTACAACAACCTCAAACCTCTGGTCAGACCGGACCAGCCTCTCGAACGTCTTCGCTAGCCTGACATCCGACCGGATGTGGCTCTGCAGGTTCGCCATGCCGTAGCTCCTCATCACTAGCCACAGCCTCAATGACTTGAACCTCCGCCCCGTACCCACCTGCCAGTCTTTGAAGTCGACCACCGAGCTCGACTCGCTCGGTTTGTTCTTCAAATACTCCGGGTTGGTGCTCAGCGACTGAACCAACCGGCTCGGTTCCTTGACCCACAAGCAACAACAATCAAGGTAACTAAGCAGCCACTTGTGCGGGCTGAGACTCAATGAATCAACCCGTTCCACCCCGTTCAAGTAGTGCCTAAACTCAGGGCATATACACGCGCTCCCGCCGTAAGCGCAGTCCACGTGGACCCAAACCCCGTAATCCCGCGCCACGTCTGCCAGAGCACCGATCGGGTCAACGGCAGTGGTGGAAGTGGTCCCCACCGTTGTACACAGATAAAGCGGGATCAACCCCGCCGCAACGTCATCCTCCACCGCTCGCCGGAGAATCTCCGGCGAGAGAGCAAACCCGTTGGAAATCGAAGTGGGTAGAGACCGGATGTTCGCTGGATTAATCCCGGCGATCTTGCACGCCTTGGAGAATGTGGAATGGGTCTGATCGGAGGCATAGACGGAGAGCTTCCAGAGGCGGTTGGAATTGTTTCCGCCGCCGTCGCCGTGCACACCAAGTGCTCGATCTCTTGCCGCGACGAGAGTGACGAGAACGGCTTCGCTGGTGGTGTTGTGGATCACCCCGCCACCTGTCCCTGTAATTTGTTTTGAAAGCGACGTTACGAAATTGTTAGTATCCAACGAAAAGGTTGCATTTGTTTGACATGCAAATGCTATAAAACTCTCTATGTACTTTGCTTGACTGTGGCATTCACCATTTATGACTCTTTACTGAATCATACAATGATAAAACCCTTTTTCTCTGCAGAGTTGCCAACGGTCAAATGAGCCAAAACCCATAAAGTTTGTTTAAAAGGGTTGTATAAAGCATGAACTAATTACCATTCTCTTAACAATTCGAATTATATGAATTTCGTATTTCTTTGTATGATATCAAAATGTAAATATTGTTTAATTTGATAAAGAAGTTGTGATTTATTGTTATCTAATTTTCTTACTATTTAAATTCGAATGATCTAGTGATTAATGACATGCTAAACTAGGAAAATGAACTTCGTTCAATTTTCAACATTCGTCTAATGAGCGTAGTAATAAAACTATAATTGTTGAACTAATCCTTGAATTATGAATAGTAGGCAATTCTTTTTGTTAGATAATGGATAGAATAGACGATAATTCATTATAATGATTGAGTATGAAATGAAGAAAAAAAATCGAATCTTTTTAACAACCATGTCATTTCAACCACACAAAATTTAGTGAACTCCTGTAAACTTCAATTCCCTTTCACAAGCTTTTGTTTTTGGAAACTTTTCCGCTACATTCGAAATCATGCCAGAGGAGTTAATTACCTGAAAACATGAAGGAAGAAGGGAGCTTAAGAGCAACAGCAAGCCAATCCATAACAACCATCTCAAGCTCAGTCGATGCAGGGGAAGCCAGCCAATTGAATCCAACAGAGTTAAAGCAAGTGCAGAGCATTTCTCCCAAAAAAGCAGAGGTGCTAACCGTTGCAGGAAAAAACCCAAAGAAATTAGGGCTAAGCCAGTGGGTCATTCCCGGTATAATCTGGCTCTGAACATCCTTCATGATCGACTCCATCGATTCCGGCCGGTATGGCGGCGATTCCGGGAGCTGGGAGTGGAGGTACCCTGGCTGAACTTGGGAAAGAACAGGGTAGGACTCGATTTTGGTGTAGTAATCTGCGATGAAGTCCACCATTTGGTGGGCTTGTTGCCGGAACTCTTCTGGGTTTAAAGGCTTGAATTCGGTGGTGGTCGTGGCGAGTTCTTCTGCTGGAATGTTTGAATCTAAGCTGCCCATTTTCTTGTGATTTGATGAACTCTCTCTGTTTTTTTTTTGGGTGTTTGGTGGGAAAAGGATAGAGATTTAAGGTTGGGGGGTGGAGGTTGAATTGAATGAAGTGGCAATGTTTGTGTTATGTTATATAGCACATGAATATAATGATGACATGAGTAATGTTTTTTTTTCCAATAAAATATATATCGCTACTATGTTTAAGATTTTGCACGACGTACTATTAAAATTTGTTTATAATTTACTGAGTAATAGTTTTATGTGAATATGTCTTTGATGTTAGATGTACTTGTGGAACTGAGATTCGAAAAAAAAAGTAAGAAACCGCTCGAAGAAATGGTAAAAAATTTTGAAGGGCTGAATTTTTATTCTCCTCTTATGGTAAAACTTCAGATGTGAAAGGTTTAGAATCTGAAGTTTCAGGTAGAGGGAGAAAACAAGAAATCTAATCACCAAATCAATATAATTTTTCTTCTATCATGAAGGGTTGGAATTTTGAAGGAATGAGTTCCTGAGTTTTTAACTTTTTTACCACCTCAATGCTCGGGTGGAGATTGATTTTGGGTGTAAGGTTAAGAGAAAATACAGGAGGAAAAAAAATTGGAACCATAAAAAAATTTATCCTTACTTTCTTCCCTCAAATTTCCCTTCTCAATTTTGGCCTCACGAGCACATTTAGTATTAACGTAATATCCATACAAAATGATTATGAAAAAACGATTTTTAAATCTCAAATGTTGTGCTAAACGACCTATAATAATACACGACACAAACTTTAACATTATAATGATATTTACAGCATTTTATTTCTCTTCTTGATGTGGGAAAAGATCAGTTCAATATTTTTCACTCACGGCCGATATAGTCGAAATATTTTTTCAATCCAGGTTGAGTCGATGCTGGTTTTGTCTGTGACAGGGTTGATCCCCTCTGGTTTTTGTGTGGCTCTGCTTTTATTTGATACTTCTTTGTTATCTCTGTGTGTTTCCAAAACAGTTTTTTGACCTTGTGTTTTGGTGGAAGGATTTGGTACGTTGTAATGTACTGGACTTCTTTTGTCTTGTAACTATGTACAGGATTTCTTATGTCTTGTAATAGTACTCATTTATCAATCATGTAGCGAACATCGTTCAAATAACTCAATAAAAACTTAGAAGAAACCTCTCCAACGGTGGGTGATTCTAAGAACAAATATTGACGCACGAGTACGTGTGTAATCTTGTTGCTATTTCTCCGTACGAAATGAACCGAAAACAACGATTTGGTGGACAGTATCGATCTACAACGATTTGGGCCAATATAGTTGGACGGGACAGAAGCTTGGGCCAAGAGCTAGGTTGGGCCCCGAATGCAACCCACTTAGAGCCGATTGCCTGCCTTTTCATTGGGCTTGGCAGTGTAATAAATCTCAGTCGATGTATTATTGTTTGGGTCGGCGGCAGCAGCAATCGGTGCCGGAAAAATGTTGCACTAATCCGTCGTAACAAAACAGAAATTTGAACACTTGTCATTGACCAAGCAAACCCACTCTGACTGTTTTTCCCCAATACGCAATTGTTCTTCCACCTGCATCCAAACATTGTCGCACTAACACTCACAAATCTGTCCTCAGAAACAAAACCAAAAGTCGAACACTTTCTGGACTTTGACGAAACACCCACTCAGAGAATCCCTCCCTAGATTCTTCATATCCTACATAAAACCCCATCTTCCTCGTCCCGTGTCATCGTCCAAGGTAACGGAAATCTCCCGTATCCCCGGAAATTTGGATTCTTTTTGATTCTCTGTTCACTTTCTCATCGGAATCCCTGTGTTTCAAGTTTCAACCACATTAGGTTTGAGACTGATTTCGAAATTCGTTCAAAGATATGGAACCCAACGATGGCAATGCAGCTAATCCCAACATGGAGGTCAGTCAGTGTAACAAAATCCCTCTTCAATATATTCATGTTTGAAATAAATCTTATGGGAAAAATTTGATTACGATTTACAGGGGAAATACGCTGCAGTAATCGTGTGTTGGATACTCGGAAACGGATGCCTCTTCTCATGGAACAGTATGCTCACAATACAAGATTACTATGTCCCCCTCTTCCCGGTAAAATTATAACAAGTTATTCAACACGCCATCCTTTTCTTGGTCTATAATGACCTGAATTCAGACTATTTGATTCGTATTGGTTTTCGATTTTCATTTTCGTACAGGACTATCACCCGTCTCGAGTCCTGACACTCGTGTACCAGCCCTGCGCGGTTATAACGATCGCGATTCTTGCATACAGAGAAGCTAAAATCAATACCAGGAACAGGAACTTGCTTGGTTATTCACTTTTCTTCATCAGCTCTCTTGCTGTTCTTGTTGTGAGTATATATATATAACTGGTTTGTTTTAGTTCAATCAGCATTGTGAACATATCAACTGTTTTTTGCCTAAAGATTTTGTCTTTCTTCGAATTTGATCGAATAGTTGGATATAGCAACATCAGGAAGAGGTGGAATTGGAACATTCATAGGAATTTGTATAATCAGTGGATTATTCGGAGTTGCAGATGCTCATGTACAAGGTGGTATGGTTGGAGATCTCTCCTTTATGCATCCTATCTTCATCCAGGTAATGTCGGTTAATTATGTTTTATGTTTCGGTTTAGAAGATTCGTGTCGGTTCGAGTTAATTAAGATTCGTTTTTTCCCACTATAGTCGTTCCTCGCGGGACTAGCAGCATCAGGAGCTCTAACATCAGCACTGAGGCTGATCACTAGAGCAGCATTCGAGAACACGAAGAACGGTCTTCGAAAGGGAGCTCTTTTATTCTTTGCCATCTCCTCGTTTTTCGAGCTTGTATGTCTCGTTCTATACGCTTTCGCGTTCCCCAAGCTGCCCGTGGTGAAGTTCTATCGCGCTAAGGCTGCCACCGAAGGGTCCAAGACTGTTGCTTCTGATCTTGCTGCTGGTGGACTCCAAACCTTACCTGACCAAGAGGTTCTTATACTTAAATCTGAATTATTTTGCCTCAAAAGTTTCAAGAAATTTAAGGTACATTGTATAATATTATTACCGCTTTTCATTCGTTTTGTTTTTGTTTTAGGCGGTTGAGCAAGCGAAAAACGTGACGAGGTTCAGCAACAGAGAGTTGTTGATGCAGAATGCTGACTATGTGATCGACATCTACTTGATATATGCGCTGACATTGTCGATTTTCCCAGGTTTCTTGTCTGAGGACACTGGATCACACGGTTTAGGAACATGGTAATCTCTTGGTCTTTGGATTAAGGAAAATGTTTCTTGTCTAAAACATAATACCACATAGGACCCTTTTCAATTATAACACACTAAAAGTCTCCAGTCCCATAGTCATATTGGTAATTGGCTAATGTTTTTTTACAGGTATGCACTTGTTCTGATTGCAATGTACAATGTCTGGGACCTGATCGGAAGGTACATCCCGCTGGCGAACTTCGCGAAGTTGGAGTCCCGTAAGGGTCTCACCGGAGCAGTTCTATCGCGGTTCTTGCTGATCCCGGCATTTTACTTCACTGCCAAGTATGGAGACCAAGGATGGATGATTTTCCTGACATCAGTCCTAGGTTTGACCAACGGTTACCTGACTGTATGTGTCCTTACAGCTGCACCAAAAGGCTACAAGGTTTGTTCTTTCATCAGTCATTTTACTTGTAAGGTTACATGTTTTCGTGATAGTGGATCACGATGAGTTTCGTTGTTGGTTCGTACAGGGTCCGGAGCAGAATGCGTTGGGGAATTTGCTGGTGGTGTTCCTACTAGCAGGCATATTCTCAGGGGTTACTCTGGACTGGTTGTGGCTCATAGGGAAAGGATGGTGAGAAATTCCCCAAGCTGAAAACCGAAATGGGAAATCAAAAGCCCGGTTTGAGCGGTCCAAAATCGGACAGAAGGAAGTATACTGTTGAGGTAGAGAACTGTGGAACTTTTCATACATTGCTTTCAAAAGAATTCATTGGAGTCTTGTACAGTAGTTTTCCATAAGATGGAGTATACACAATTTTGGAACTGCCTGCAATTTTGCAGATTAGAGTCCGTAATACAGAATGTAAAGTAGAATATTTCAATAATCCACACGGAATATGATAATATTGGTTATCAAATACTAGATAAAGGAACATTCTTTCACTATATATACTTTTACGGTATAGCTTTGAACTATGCGGGAGGTAAATTAGCATATTTTTATATACAATTAATTGCATTTCTAATTATATATAATCCGACTTGGTATATTAAATCATTTCGGATCCATTACTACCTCAACCTACCTCATATCGAACAAAGATTGCTCGATTTTTATTCGTAACCAAACAATTCCAAAAACCGGAAACAGGGACAGACGTTCAACTGGGAACTACGTCTTTGGAACATGTGACAGTTTCACATGTTTTTAAGCATTTGGGTCTAAACAAAACAATACAAACAGCCTCGAAAGATTCTTCAATTTGTACCAAAGAAAACACATGTAAGTTGTCAGATTAAATACAACGGGACTTAACAAAGAAAACCCTTTGATAATTATATGTTTATCTACTGATTAGAAGCTGCATGACTGTCTGGAAAACTATCCATTATGGTCATGAAACTTTTGGGTTTGTGACAATATGGTTATCAACGTTCAAAATGTAACATACATATCACTAACCTATTTCAATTGTAACACATATGGTAATTTCGTTAACATACAATTCAGAAAACTTACAAATGATGATATCAGTTCACCATTTATGTTCATGTCACACACTGTCATGCCATATCAATTATTCTATCCTTGACCCAGTTCATTCAACCAAACAAACTTAATCCAATCCACTTGTTAGTTGTCCCAAACCCAACCAACCAAAATGAACACGTGTGGATTCGTTTAGAGTCTAAGTAAGTTGGGTTAAGTTCCGTTGGTAGAATTCATTGGACATGTGATAAAATACGTGATATGACAGGGGATAATGTGAACATAAATTATGACCACATCGTTACAATTTAAATAGGTTAGTTGTACGTACGTCACATTTAAACCGGGTTGTCAGAAACCTAAAAGGTCCATGACCACTATTGATATTAGGCTATATTTTTTTGGGTTAATATCCCAGCCCTAAGTGTACCCGATTCTCAAGGAAGCACAAAGGACTAGATGACAATCAATGGGTGATTAGAGTAGTAATAATTTAATTACTGAGACAAACATACTTCAAAACATTGGATAACTCAAATCTCTCGAATCTGTTGCATTTGTTTGATCTCTGTCGTCGTCGACTAAGCTGATTCCCTATGATTAGCTTTAATTAATCTCATCCCCACGGCTCTATACTGTGTTCTTGTTTCCCCCCATTGTTATGTGCACCAGAAAGTGTTCTCCCTTTTCACTTACCCCATTAAGTTAATTAGCCTTTGTTCTTCATTTGGGTTTTTCTAGTGTCTACCGACTCCAACCAAGACAACTCGAACAACATCTTTTTCTTTCTTGGCTACCGATAGGACAAGCAAGTATAAATTGATTTCAATACGGTCAGAGCTTTTCTCATCATTGAATGTGCAACAACTCTATTAACACAATGTTAGATCACCTCCAAATTCATATGGGGACAAACAAAACCTCAGAAAATGTAAAATTTCTGCGATGATTTCATCATCTGTCTCGTCATTGAATGTGCAACAACTCTATTAGCACAATGTTAGATCATCTCCAAATCCAGATGGGGACAAGCAAAACCCTAAAAAATACAAAAAATTTACGATGATTTCATCATCTGTTATACATCACGGTTTTATAATAATAGACTAATAATCTTGAAATTTCACGACCCCTCAGTATGATAATATCTACTTTCCAAACCTCCCATCAAAAAGTATCAAACAAATTTTCGAAGAGCCAACATGACATGTGAAGGGTCATACTATTTCATAATAAACATCCCAGAGTGTCTTTTTGTATGGTATAACTGGTTTAAACCTAAGTTTCCAAGTTGTCAATGTTTTTAATGGTGGTACATTGAAATCTAAGAGTTAAAATTTTATTTCTCTTTTAACATTGTTATGAAAGATCGAATTTTAATTTATACTTTTAAGTACAACCCCTAACATTAATGCATCAAGATGTTATGCGTGTATCTAATTAGTACCAAACTCCACAGCTATAATATCCGAACTAGCCTAAAAGTTAAAACCCAATAGTGAAACGGTAAGTAATTAATCCATCAAAAATTTACAAGTGGAGCCGTTCACTAGGGTTAAAACACAAGTTCAAAATAATAACCGCAAAATTCAGAATTAATTACCATACTATCTTCCAAACTTCTTTTCACCTTAGTTCCCCAAATTTTGTCCACTAGCTTCACGTGACGCTTTTCCCCTGCCACCGTTCGTCTAAACAAAAAGTTACAGTCTTTCAGTTACAGTGACAGTCCCCCCACCACCATTCCCCAAAAATCTATACACACGAAACCACCACCATCGCCGCCGCAGTCTCTCACCGTCACCACCGTAGCCCTACAGTAAACAAAACCATCACAATCACCGACGTCGACCGCAAAAACCAGCCGCCCTTCTCCGCCGCCCAAGAAGTAGACCGCTCGAACTGCAGAGAATCAACGGCCAACGGCATGTTCTCCTGGTCGGGGCTGCACTTCGACTCATGCGGATGAGCACTGTACATCACCGCCCTCAGAACCGCCGAGACGGTGGGGATGTACTCCGTCTTGTTCCTAGCCAGAAGCCACGTCAGCCCCATCAGCTGGCAGTCTCTGTTGAACATCTTCTCCGCCCTATCCTCGCCGGAAGCAGGGGAAGTCGTCTTGTTTCCGGTGGACTTTAGCTGTAGTAATGTAATAATGAATGGACGAAAGAGGAAAGAGTTAGTGGAAGGAAATCCTAGTCAAGAAACCAAATTGTATGGACTGTAAAAGGGAACTTAAATGTAATGCACATGGGAAAAAAGATAACAAGTCGTTTTCTTTTTCCACAGAGTCCATTGATTTCGTTTTCTCCACAGCTTTCTGTTTGCAGATAAAAGCTGAAAAATGGCCATAGGAAAAAAAAGAAGATTCCTCTACCATTTTCATCCTTTTTTTTCATCCTCTGGTTTCTTGCCCCTTTATGTTCATCGGTGAAGAATCGAAACTATAGTACAAGATCCAACGAATTCAAGAGGAACCCATTGAAAAGAATCGAAAAACGAAGCGACACATGGAAAGGGAAACGAGGAAAGCTTTTCAATTTTTAATTTTCGGTCTGGTTTGTTCATATTTTTATAAAGAAAAACAAAGCTCAATAAATGCAGGGGACGGAATATAATCAAAGAAATAAATGCGATCCTTAACAACAAACATTACCTTTTGGAGAGCGCCGAGGCATTTAGTACATCCGGAGTACGAGGAATTTCTACAATTCTTCTCGAGATTTTTCACGGCGGCGGTCGGAGTGGCGTTGTGGGAGCCGGAGGTGACATTGAAAGCGGCGGGGCAGCTAAGGGAGGTGATCTGGTGTAGCCGGATCCCACAGAAGCATAGTATAGGGTCGCAGCTGGCGTTGGGCTGGGGGATGTTGATGTTCTTGCTGACTAAAGCTGTCTGGAGAGAGTTCACGCATTTTTGTGAGTCGTCCGGCATCATCGGAAGCTGGTCGTCGTCGGAGGCGGCGTCAGGAGAGGAAGAGGAGGAGTTGGTCGGAGCAGGGACTTGGAGGGCGTATTTAGCGTGAGCGGCGAAGAGCCAGGCGGCGAGTACTGGACAGCAGCGGCTCCGGTCGAGGTTACGGCCGCAGGCGTCGTTGACGCCGCCGAAGAGCTCGGCAGAGAGGTCAAGGCGGCAGATTTGGGACTCGGTCTGGAGGGGGAAGGCCGGTACGGTGTTCGGGTTGGATTTGGGAACCGGTTCGGCTAAGAAGCCAGCTTGAGCTTGAGAAATGAAAGACGAGAAACAGAGTAAGATGAAACAGAGCAATTTCGACGCCATTTTTGGGTTCCTCCGGTGAGTTTGCTTTTCACCGGCGTTGGGATCTGATTTGGGTGGAGTTGGAGAGAGTGAAGGTAGAGAAGAAAACCGCAAAATTGGGGAAAGAAAGGGTTTTTCGTTTTGAGTGGGTAGCAGAGCTCTGTGGATTTGCTGCAGGGGGGAGATGAGTTTTCTGCTATTTTTTTCTGGAGAAATACTGAAAAGCAGAAGAAGAAAAGACTGTAAATATATTATATAATATTGTGGGAGAAGGATGGAGGACCGTTGGATGAAAGAGATGAGATTTGATCCGTTTGATTAAGGGATTTTGTCAGCTTCTGCTGGCATCAGTTTTGGATTGATATGAGAATAGAGATGAATGGGCTACAAATATTTTTTCGTTTTCATAGATAGTTCGGTTTAAGAATCGAATTAAGTTCAAAAATTTAAAATAGAAATTATTAAATAGCGTGTGTTATATGTTATTGAATGGGCAGTTTTATTAGCAGATTATCGATCAACGTACATTTGAAGTTAATGATCAAGTAACTAGAGAAATCAGGATCTCTTATGATGGTATCGCCAATTCCATAACACTGTGCTTCCGTAAGCAAATCGAGAGATAAGCAACTCAACATTGCTCTTGATGTCCACTTGCCAAAATATACACGTAGGAAAAGCCAATCACAAGCCTTACGAACAATAGAAACTCCAAGGCATTGAGGTCAAAGAGGTTTGAGTATTTTCGTTCCACCACCTATAAAAATATTAAAGGGGACAAACTCGTACGAGAGAAATTGAAGAGGCATAATAACGATAACTTCACTTAGTAGGAGAGAATCCATTCAATATTTTATGAATGTTCATTGTAGGATGTGACTAGATTCGAACCATAAATTTCCAGATTATTAATTATATATACAGCTCTACAAACTAAACTATGACTATAAACTTGATAATATATGATACATGCAACTCTGATTACATATATCTTATATAACTATATAAGATAGATATTGAGACCAAGATGTTGAATTTATCACATATATTTTTCATTTCATTAAGTTTGCTAAACATGGTTAGCACTTAATTAGTAGTATTCCTGTCCATGTAAGGGACAAACGACATCACAACCAAACACAAACGGTTTGTCCAGCATAATCCTACATGAAGAACCAGCAGATGCTCAACAATTGAAGAACAAGACAAGTGAAATGAATCCAAGGAACACTAAAACAAAGAACCAAGCAATCAAATTGAAATTATTGTCCACAAAAAGGCCACTCCTTTCTTTTCTTTCACATTTTGTTGGCTTTGTTTTTTTGCTTTCTACCCTTTGGGAATGGTGCTCCTTTGTTTCTTTATGACTTACTATCATGGTGGCCATGGACTTGTTGAGTTCGTGACAATATGGTCATCAATGTTTACAAAGTATTATGCGCATTGCTAACATATGTTAGTTATAATCATTTCGTTATTCAACATTAAATAAAATTAATTTTTAATTTCATTTCAACATTATTTATAAGGATTATTATAATAAAATTTAATTTTTAACTGTTTCTAACATGCATGTCAAATATTAATCATTTTGAAAATTTTGAAATTTTCTGGTGAAAATGGTTCATTTTCATAAGTTAATCCCTTTGGAAATTGACCGATTTTGACATGAAAATTTTTAAATTTTCAAATTAACAAATATTTGACATGGATATTGAAAATGATTAAAAAATCAAATTTTATTATATAACTCCTGTAAATAATAACCAAATAATAATGATAGAGTTGATGTTAACAAACAAAAATGGATCAATGTTTAAGTATAATTAATCTGATTAACTTTTATCGCTAGAATATGAGAGAATTGTGGTGATGAAATCCACTTCTAGCGGTGCAGGATGATGAAGACCCATCATCAAGCTAAAACAGCTAGCTACTATCTGAAACATGGAGACTACTTAATTTATAAATATTGTATGCTTGGTTTGGATTAGCTTTGTCTGGTTAGATGGTTGAGTCGCAAGCGATAACGGTGAGTTCACATGGTTATTTCTTAACTTAACATAATTTTTAGATAAAGATTTGACGGTATGATCATTTTGTTATAACAATATATAGGTTACAGTTTAAAAGATTATGACCATGTTGTCACAAACAAAAAGATCAATGGCCATGTTACACCCTAAGTCTTGATTAACTCCCATTATAGTTAAAACCCAATTCAAAATTTTGGAAAAGGGAGACCTTTTGTATTCTAAAAAGGTTAGAAAATTGAAAAGAAATTATTAAAAATGGGACAATATCAAGGTTAGGAGTAATTGAGGTTGGAGAAAGGGAGTAATGATGGTGCTTTCCAGAGCTGCAAAGTGCAAACAACTCCAACTTTTCAATAGTTAGTTCTGCTTTTTGGCTATGGTTCTTACTTCTTAGTAGGGTTGGTTGTTTTCGAGTTTTGACCTTGTGAGCACCATTTGATTTACAAGGCTTGGGAACTTACAACAAACCCACCATGGCTTCATGCCAAAGCAAAAAAAGCATAAGATTAAAGCTTTGCCTTCAAAAGTCAATAAAAACAGACGCCAATGTCATTTAATTTAACTCTATGTGGACTAATTTCGACCACCCTCTGTCCTAATCAAATCATTCTATTGGTAGGAAGAATGACTCAAGAATGATGAGATTACAAATTTAACCTAAACTCAACATAAATCTAGTGTGAGGTAAATATGATTTGATTTAAATAAATAATGAAAAATTAAAGAGGAATGTAGATAAAGTTAGTTGAGTATGTATATCTAGAGTGAGATTTTACGGGATTAGGTTGCTTATATATTTATACAAAATGTTTTGAGACCATGATTTAGTAACCAAATATATCAGACATTTAATGCGACTGTTCTTTTGCAGCGACACATGGTGCATATCTATATCTGCTTCATCTACAACGTACCTAGCAGGAGCAATCTTTTGGGGCCACCAACGTAACTCTTACCGATAGTACCACTTCCACGAATACTTAGAGTTGAGTGAGTTAGACTCCTTATTTCGAACCGCTATAAGCTCGAGATCCAGAACTGATCCATCGAGCCATACATTTGGGAAGATCCAAGGCATGTATCATCTAGAAATCATGGAGTTAGAAGAAAAAAAGAGCAAAATTGATGTGATCATGGACTTCACCTGTAGATGTAAGATCATATCCCCCACCTCATGAAAAGCAGCCAAAATAGTACACACAAAGATGAAACCAATAATGCTGTGAATAACCTTATCTCAACTAACAAATTACCTTCTCATTTGGTACCACGTTTGTTTCATCATCTATTGGTTCTTTGTCATCATTGGTGCTCACACCCATCGGTAACCTGATTGGTATAATACGTAATTCATTTCTTGTGGTGGGATCGAATTATTATATGACTCATAATTTGAAAAGAAAGGTAAGACAATTGTGTCACAACTTTGTTATCGTTTCTCACATATTATTCAAAAAAACGACATTCTTATGACCGTTTTTAAATGATGTTCTACCAACCGAATCACCTCTTTTGACGAGTTGGATCACAATTGAAGTAAGCATGCCACAAAATTTCCACCTCCTAATTGATTGATTGATTAATTAACAAGAGACAACCTTTCAATAATTGGTATAGTGAAAATTTTGATATGTCTCTCCAGTCACCACACTATGGAATGTTCTTGTTAAATAATTACGCAATCAGGGTGGAATTAATGCTTTCGTGATTGTGAACTTTTCCAATACGACAGAAATTCCACATCTCAATCTTGAATGTGGCCAATGTATACTATAAGATAATGTATACAAAGTTTTTGCCAAAGAAGAAAAAGAACCACCCACTTTCTCAACTTTGGTATGGAGATTGTCTGTATTAGGTGGGCTTCACTGTTTATTTTGGACTATTGTGATTATACATACTTTGGTATGGGGACTTAATTTCGGAATCTGGGTAGAGATTAAATTTTGTAAATTGAATTTAGAGAATAAGATAGAGATAAGATTTTGAAAAGTGTGTTGGGATCGAAATTTTAAAAGCTAGATTGGATTTTAAGATATTTTGTTAGATTGGATTATTGTTGTCTGACCTAGACCTAAAACTCATTAGATGGAAATCGACGAGAACTGAAGAAAGGGGGGGGAGGAAGTATGAAATATGGGTAGTGTTGGAATATTAGAGACCGGTGTTAACGTCTTCACACAAATTGAAATTTAGAGTCGAGATTGATATAAATTTTGGATGACTCGGCTGGACTCAATAGATTGGATTTAGAGTTTTAAATATTTGGGTTTAGGTTTTAATTATTTTTTTTGTCGGGTAGAGACTTCTTATTTAGTACAAAATAAAAAACATAAATTAACAATACATGTATATTGTTGCTATGAGGTGTGCCAAATTCATATTCAAAATCTTTAAACCGTTAATATATAATTTTACCACTAAAATGAATCCACACCGCTACAGCCGTATATTGGAGAAAGATGCAAAGTTGAAACAAACAAAAGATTCAAGGGTGAAGGGCACATGAAATTTCTTTCTTTCCCCACATTAAATTTCATGACGAAAACAGAAATCATTAGATGGTAAGGCCTTGGTAATGTGTGTTTGGGCCTCATCTCAAATGGGCTTCAACGGTGAACAATATAGGCCCATGAAATGGTTGGACATTGGAGGACATCTGGTTTTTGCACTTTGTTAGTCTGGATTCGTGCATACCTAATGGAGTTAGTTTGATTATATGATATTGAATAGACGGCTCTATTAATGACAATAAAGTGATAAATTATCAAAAATAAAAAGAAAGTGTTTAAAGTTATATTCACATAACTAGTGTTCAAATTTCACATTCTAAATAAGAAAGATCGTTTACCCTATCAAATCTATTTAATACAATGCATGCAATGGTAGAATCAAGAGCCGTAAATATCAAATAGGCGTTATCATTTGTTATTAGTTCATCGTATAATAACATACAATGAATAGGGTGCACAAACCTCGCCATCTTTTGGTTAAAAACGAAAAAATCTTTATAATTTCAAAATATGATCAAAATCACTTGTACTTAAATTACATGTAGAATTTCTAGAACTTTGATCGTCCTGATTTAGCTATTGCCGACTGGCTATTTGTGAAGTAACACTAGTGTCACGCTGATCAATCATTGAATCAAATTCAATGTCAAATCACTGCAAACCGACATCCTCTTTGTCGCCTTTTGATCTACTGAGCCATAAATGCTTTCAATGATCGACCATTAACACCTTATCTTATTGCCTTTTTCATGTAAAAACAACCAATCATTGAAATTAATTGAGTTTCCAAGTCAAAAAGAACAATTAGCTTGGGTCCACTTGGCTGAAAACATCCTCATATCTCAATTTATGTCAATTTAATGTCCAATTATTTTTAAATAATTACTAACGAGGTTTGAAATTTGAAAAAAATATTCGCTTATCAATAAACATACAACCTTACTCTACATATTTGTTAGAAAGTACGTCTCATATATTTCAAAATCGCTATTAAGAATGACCTAAACTGAATCAGACATTGCGGAAATTATAATTTTATGACAACTAGTTCGTTTCTTTTTATATGAAGAACTCTTTTGGCGAACACCACATTTAGTAATATAATCGTGGGATAAACTTTAGAGCTATCAACCATCAATCCGGGTAAGACCAATAATATCATTATAAAAACGTTGAAATAATTGCTCATCTCAACCTTCAAATTTAAAATCTTTTAAGAACAAAGTTTAACGTTATAAGCTTATAACCTGGTTTGTAGTCAAGTAAACTCAGGGGACTGGGAACATATATATAACATGTTACTTCATACTACATTATTGTTATTATTAACTAGGTAGAAAATGAACCACGTTTTTCAATGCAAAAGCCTGACGAACGTGTCAAGAACTCAAGATAGAGGCGGCTGCAGGCAACGAGCAAAGGTGACGACAAGAATGCACTTTTTCTGCCCCCCATGGCTTTATTGATTGAATGTATGAAATGAGAGTTGTGTGTTGAAAAAGGTTGGATTCCAATTTAGAGTGGCAAAGTAAACCCCCTTAGCTCTTCTCTTCTCATTTTCATTTTGGTTAGTGGGCGGCAGAATTGATAGATGAAGTGCATGGAAAATATTGGCAAGGAATACGCGAGGAATTTGCATATATGGACATTGACAACTAGCAAAAAAACCGTGTATCCATCACTTCTGCCCACCGGTTCGGATGGGTTAAAAGTGGTTCAAGTCGAGAATTTGTGGGTTTGATTTTGTTTTGTGTCGAACCAGCTGATCACCTCCTATACTTCAAGGTTGATCGACGATGGGGGCAACTACGTTAGTAATATAGGAAAATAGCTAGTAAGGTGTATTGTTTACTCTACCAACAATTTGAGTTATTGGAAGACGTTTAATTATTCTTAATATGGTACAAGAGCTAGCCATTTAAGATCGACATGATTTATTAAAATGGTGCAAATCTCAACACTTATGAGAGTTTTCATAAAAGGGGATTTTTGTTAACAAAAAATGTAAAAACCAACATGAACCATCTCCCAATAACTCTAATTATTATAATGATTCTCGACAAATGTTAGTAAATAAAAACCACCAATCTTTGGACCTTTCCTATTGGGATCGAGAAAGCGATTTTTCACATGATATGATAACTTTTAAAGACGGAGGGGTCTCCGTTTCGAATCCCACAATTCCTACTTTGTGTTTATGATGTACCGAAACAGTGTATATAACTCGAATTAACAAGAGGTAACGGTTCTTGAGGATAAGTGATATGATCTAAAAGATAGACTTATTTTTCTTGACAAACAAGTATATTTGGATCCGATCGAATCTGCTTAGCGTGACTCAAATCTTCGGAAAATCCAATGATGAGGTGAGCTTCATTGACTCCAATAGAGGAAACATTAGGGGTTCTTTTCCAAGTAATATTAAACCAAATTTAGTTTCTAAAAGTTGTACTGTTAATTATGTCATGAAAACGAGTTCGTTTTTGCTTGTGGTAATGGGTTTTGATGTTGGCCTTTTCGTGTAGTATGAGGGTTAACAGAAGCAGTTTATAGCTTCAAACACACTCCTGGAATTATTATTGTCTGTATAAAAAAGTTTCGAGTTATCGAGTGTAATCGTTCATAAAATAGTATAAATATTGGCATACGAAAACTTTTAATCAAATAAGATATCAAGGTCTGAATCTCAATTACCCCAAATTTATTGCACAAAAGTTACTGAAACGGTACAAATTTCGAACCCTTTAACGAGATTTCGTATGATTTGATCATGAACAAAATCTAGTGTTATATATAAATAAGTTGTTGAGCATTAACGTATGGACTTGGATTTCAATAGTGAAACTCACCTTTCACTATTTGTCAAAGAAGTTACGAATACTATACCGACCACCAATATTTGTCCATGAAACACAATCTAATTTTATGTTAAAGATTAAGATATGTTGTTAACTTATTGTTTAAGATAAATGTACATATCAATCTTAATCTTCTTGAAAACTATAAATCATGCATAAATTATACTCACATATATATTCTCGAAATTCGAACGAAAAGAATAATTAAAATCATATATAAAATATATGAACACTCGAAAGTTGAAATAAAATAAAAAGTATAATATTCTCCAAAATCAAACAAAAAAACATAAGCACTATATTTTTAAAAGAAAAAACCCATTATTTTTCCAAGATTATTTACATGAAATCATCAAGCAACTCCAAGCTCTCCGGAATCTCAAACTTCAGCAAGCTACTGCAGTAGCTCTCCCTCTCATCCTCCGCCGCCGTCGTACTATTACTCAAGCTCCCGCCGCCGTTCACAAATGCCGATGAAGACGGAGTCAGCTGCGCAGGGCTCGACATAACGGACGAGTCAACGTTACTACTCTGACCGTAATAATTATAACCCCCGCCACCACCGTTATTAGACTGGAAATTAGTTTGGCAATTCTCCGCAAGTTCAGGGATCGTATTCCAAAACCCAAAGTCTTCAGGGACTGAAACAAAACTCTCCTGCTGGGACCCACCAGCGCCATTATTTTTTAATTCCTGATAACCCGCAACGTCAGCCTGCTGCTGTTGAATCTGCTGAGACGGCGCCGTTTGAGTGTTCTGGTTGTTCATCGGAAACTGCTGCTGCTGGTTCAACGACCCCAGCGCAGCGGCGAGGCGGAGGAGCTCCGGGTTGAAAAGCTGCTGCTGCTGAGCCTGGCCAGCGCCGGCGAGGAGGCTGAGGAGAGATGCGGCGGGAGTGACGTGGCATAGGGCAGAGCCGAGTATTGCGGAGAGGTCTAGAACGTCGAGGCGAGGCGCGTGAGTCACCGGGTCGATCCCGTTACGGAGTAGCCTCTTCCTGATGTGTGTGTTCCAATAGTTCTTAATCTCGTTGTCCGTTCTTCCTGGCAGCCGGGCTGCTATCGCAGACCACCTAATCCACCACCAAACACATTGACCCTCATTAGTTAATTTGTTCACGTTACATTCCATTATTATCAATCACCATATATACTATACAGTATACATTCAATCTTTTGCTCATATTAAATATGAGTAGTAACGTTTTACGAGATACTTTTTAGATGTGTATGATGTTCATTTATTCAGTTCGTTAATGAAAGTACTGTTTTTCTTTTTACGTATGTGCTTACTTGTTACCGAGGATGCTATGGAGCTGGATGATGGTCTCTTCCTCCTCGAACGAAAACCGACCTCGCCTGATGTCAGGTCGCAAATAATTCGTCCACCTCAGACGACAGCTCTTTCCGCATCTCTGAAGACCTATGGAGATACCCAAAGACGACAGAACAATTTAAAAAAACCTCCACCAAAAGCTAATGAATGTTACAATGAAAAAACCTCTTCCAACAGCTCGATCAAGACTTACCAGCATTTTTGGGGAGGGTGCGCCAGTTGCCGGGGCCGTGGAGTTGAATGAAGGAAGTGAGCTTCTGGTCTTCTTCAGTAGTCCATGGACCTTTCTTTAGGCCATTCTTGTCACAACAAGGAGTTCTTCCCATTTTACTATATGTTGAATGATGTTGTAGTTTTGTTACAGTTAAACAATGGCTGTTTTTTTTGCTTATGATGATGATGAATGGAGAAGAAAGACTTTGGTTATATATATATATAGGGGATGGGGGCAAAATGTCTGCCGGATTATAAAAAAGTCAGAAAGATTTGGTGCCGCCCCTACTTTCGCCACGTATACAGATTAGCTTTAAATTTCAACTGCGACGAGTAATAAGTAAAAGTCCTTCAAATTGCCACGTATACCGATTGGATTTCTCCTTGTGTTTTTTTAGTTTAATTAATAGTGATGGTTAAGTAGTCGTAGGAGGTTTGATTCGTGTTATTATTTTGATTTTATGTGTTTTATTGGTATATATAATGTGTGTTTGAGTGCGCACACAATTACTTGAGTTGAGTAATGTATGTAGTGAGAAATCGCTAAAAATGCTAGATAAACTTATTTTATAGTCGAAAATACATCTATCTTTACTAAAAACTACAATTAAAACTCATAAAAAATTAACATCCATGAAAATACGTCAATTGACCACCGTAGCACATATTAAATCCATATTAAAGCCATATTAAAATAATATTAAGCCCATATTAAAAGAATATTAAAGCTATAGGAAAATGTTACGGATGCAGTAGTCTAATTGTTGAGCTCGTTTTAATAGACGGTTGAGTGTTTTTTTAGTTTTATTTGGCTATTATTTGAAAGGTTTAATATTATGAAATTATAATTTTTAGTCATAAATGTCAAATATTAGTCAATTTGAAAATTGGTTAATTTCTGTATGTTATATTATGGGAATTTGACAATTTTTACAAAAACAATTCAAAATTTTCAAACCGACTAATATTTGATATGCATGTTGAAAATTACGAAAAAATCAAATTTCACTATCATAACCTCTATAAATAATGGGGAAAATTAAATAAAAAATAATTTTACTTAACATTATGTTAATGTTAGACAAAATGTTAAAAAATTTCAAATTAACTTACTTTCAAATTGGATGTTAGACATTAGCTCCACCACACTTTCGCAAGTTTGAAAAAAAAAGAGTAAGGAAGGTACACGGCCCGTACTCTTCTGTCGTGGACTATATTTATGATTAGTTGATGTAAATGACAGACGATCGAGAGTTTTATATTTTTATCGAGATGACAATTATACAGTCGATCATCTAGTCAATTAGTGTTAAATGCAAGATACCTTTTGATTGTATATTATTGATCGTTAATTTTGTTATGATGGACTTGGTATTTTGAAAATCCGTTTGGTTGTGTTTGTAAAAAGGAAAATTAATTAATTAGGTGTGTTTTTTATCATTAAATATTTAACTGAATATTTGTTGATTTGATGTTTTACGTAACGTAATTAGTTCTTGTCTTTGTTTTATTGGTGTTGGATTTGGCAAGGCAGGGTGGGAGATCAGGGGGATGCGTGTTTGTGCACATTTTCTACGGTGTGATGTATGCAAAATATTTTAATTTTAATTTAATAAAATTGTGCATGGTATGTAAATGGCGACAAGTGTGAAGTGGGTTTTTCTAATTTAAAAAGAAATTGCAGCTATGTTTGGGACACGAAATTTGGAGTTCCTACTGCTTCCCCTACAGCTAGCTACGTGCGCAAATCATGGAGCAAAACTAAAATAATCAAACGCAAATTCATATATTCATATGGACAGTTTGTAAAACTGATGATTCCAGTTGAGTTTCCGAGTGGATAGAATTACGTGTTAGTGATTTGAAAATATTAAATTTAAATTCAGGCATGATTAATAAACGAATATCCATATAATGTTAATTATCAAAAAGTATATAAATGTTTTTTTTTATATTTTGTTGTCTTCCTAACTCAAAAAAAAAACATTGATGGTTTAGAGTTGACCAAATCCAAATGATCGACTATCCATAATAGGCTGGCGCTTATTAATTTTCATCACAACATAGTAGTTGTTAATACAGATTATTGTACCCCAGTAATTCAAGTTGTTAGAAGAGGATTATGATTGCTATTTAGATTATTCTGACTGCATTCCTCAAATCGAAGTTCTCATCAGAGTTGAGGTTTGCATAGTTTTGATAAGTCATGTGCATGGATTGGGGGCTACCACGGTTCGAAACGGAGACCTCTCTGTCATGTAAGGCTTTAATACCAAATCAAGAACAGTTGCATTCCAATACCTTGAATTGTTTGAAAAAAATTCTGATTGATATTTTTATGATTCACTAACAAATACGATAATTACTGGTTCAACAACCCCTCCAGACGTACTTTTTTCGTCAAAGAAAACTGAGGTAATAAACATCGGTGTTCTATATTTGCGGTTTCATACCCATGACTGTGTTTAATCATCTACCAAGGCCCTTACTTAAGCTTTTCGATCTAGGATTGTAAATTTATATTGGTTTCCCCCTACTAGCTAATTACGTAAAACTAATGATAAGACATTGAACTATTAATCAAACAGAAATTTAATTTAATTAATGAAGCTGATGGATGACTTAACATTCTTCCCTAGCTAGGTCTTAACTAGGCTTTTAATTTCTCTTCTGGGGACACCAATTAGTACATTGAGTGTCTCATACACTAATTCCATTTCCCCTTTCTAGTTATTTTCCTAAGTATAAGGGACAACTTTTGGTAGCCAATTCAAAGCTGCAATTGGGACATCAAATCCCAGTCAAGTTTCTCCAGGGTTTGTTGGTAATTAGGTTTAGTTTTTATACCCTATTCCAAGTTTTCTTTCCAACAAAGTCAAAGCTATGATGATTTTTACAAATTGAGACACATATAGTATGTTCAAGGTGGCTGCGGCTGATTGAACCTTTGTATTCGATAATTCTTCTCTCACAATCATTCCGTTCTTAAAAACATCTAGTATATCATAACGATATCAACGGGTCAAAATAGGATCAGAAATAGGAAAAGAGTAAACGCCAAATGATATTTCGCGCTCGATGCCAACAAGGTAGTCTTGGTGCATGTGATTGCCTCCCCGATAAACGTGAACGAGCTCGAATCTTCGACATTAACTTCTGAATCCGATTCACAACAACAGAGTGTCGGTGAATTCATAACGGGAGTTGAACTGCACATGCACTCTATGGTATCTTCTCTCCCAAGTTATATTAAGACCAATCACATTGGCCCTTAACTCTGCCTTTATAATCAAACAAACCCCAGGTACAATCTGAAAGCCGATAAAACGCGACCAGCTGAATCTCGAATCAAGTTAAGGGCAACCCACCGATGCCGAGTTCTAAGAAATTTACACCTCTGAGAGTCCCGGAGTTGGCACATCTCTTCTTTAATCTTGTCACCTACTGGCCCCGAACACCGAGGCTGAGACCAGATAGAACTTGGGTCCGATTGATCAGGGCCATTACTTAAGTATGATTAAGGCAAAATGCTGTTTGACACGTGTCCAACTAAGTCTGGGGTTTGATTTGACGACCTTATGCGTTCAGCATGGCGATTTGCCACGTAAACTCCCGGCGCGTTCATTTGAAGTTACAGGTTTTATCTCAGTTACCGCTGACCAATTACACAGTAATTTAATTTGTTGATAATTAATGAGTGTGGATGGCTTTGAACTAGGCCAATGAACAAATGTCAACGGTGAAAATGTGATATGGTTTTGACCTTATTACAACTTTGCGGGAAAGTCGGAGTTGAGAGTGAAATATTTTGGGCGGTTATGAAAATTATCGTATCTACTCATGTCTAATTCTTTGAATTTTTGGTCCCATCTTGGTCCCTCATACTTTGTCTTTTTAAAGTACGGAACTAGAATTCTAATTATCTCAAATTCGTGGTCGAAACATGATACACCGTATTGATAATGAGTTTAGTTAGATGATTCGATGGGTCGTCGATTTAATTTAGTTCGTAAAACATCCATCAAATGATTCAAGAAGACAATATCTAAGTGTTTTTTGGAGCTCTCGAAGTGCATCAATTTTTAATATTATTGATTCATCAACAGTTAAATCGTATTATTAATATATGATTGATGACCTCCAAATCACCAACAGCACGATATAAAAAAAAACAAAGGCAAGGATTGCTTGAGAGTAATGAACATTGAAGCTGGCATGCATGCATGGGAGCAAGTGAGATTTCTTGGCCAGCGTGGCACTTTCTAAAGCTTCACAAGTGTGGGCCCCATTAACTAAAACAAAAACTGCCACGCTGGAATTTATCCTTTGATCAGTACACCACATATAATCGGCCACGTAGCAGCTAACTCCCAACAAACAGACAAAGAAAAGTCAACTCCTCTCTCCGCTTCCCGCCATTTGTCCCTACTTGATTAATTTTATATTAATAATGTTGATCAATTTCTTTTATTAATAATTAAAAAACTGAGAACTATTGCATGGCTGCATTTGTATTGTTGCTCTTGTCCACACAAAATAGTAAATAAAAACACTGAGAGGCTCCAGCTCTAAGAATGCAGGAACACCCAAATTCAAAGGCATTGAAAATCAGGTGCTGAGTTCCATCAACCTTCTATCTAACAAAAGTGTTGTTAATTAGGTAAAAAAATGTTTATTTAAAAAAATTATAATTCTTTTATACAAAAAATCCCTTCAACGGGCACCACATTGAGTAATGTACCGACCATCAACTCAGGTGAGATCTTAACGATGATGCGATCACAAAAATGCCAAAGTAATTACACATTCCAGACTTCGAACCGAAAATATTTAGGTACAAAGTCAGGTGTAGCTGACTACCATATGTTTGGTATTTACAAAATTATAATTGAGATTGTGTTTAGTTTAGTTTAGTTTGTACGTAGAATGTAAGGTCAATACAGCATTGCTTTCTGAGCTTTTCTTGCTTAGCTTCACATCTAATTATTTTATTTGTTTACTATTTTATGTAATGAGTTGGCCTTAAATGGAAACTCTCTCAAACATTCTAGAAGTTGTTGTGACATTAGTTTATTTCGTATATCAAACAAATGTACTAACCCCTTTGTTTTTTTATGTGGTTTCGATAGCTTCGATCTGAACGAGTCGATTTGAAGAAAAAGGATAGATAGTTCTGAGAATATAGAGTGGGGAGTAGGAGATCGTTCAAATGAGGCTTTCACGAGAGGAAATCATTGTCTACATAAATTGGTCGAGATTTGAAATATAAATTATAATTATTTTAATGCAGAAGATGGTTTAAGAGAGTGATTGAGTTTAATACTGAATGATGCTTTTTGCGGTCGAAAGGGTTCGATTTCATGTTGTGTTTTCTTGTTCGGTTGTTTTTGTTTTCCTTTAATTTTCGTGCTCAACTGCCTTGCCAATTCTTTTAGATTCGGGTTTGTGTAGACTATGACCTTAATAGTGTCCATGCTACACTGATCGGTCGGCTGACTGACACGAGCCTCGCTTAATTGAGCTTTTAATCATTTTAAAAAATTGGTCATTTCTCAATTTATGCATGCTAATGTATATGAAGTCGACTAATAATAAGATAATTCCATCTGGCTAATAATTAATTTTCATTCTAATTAACCACTAACATTGAGCTATGTGTTTAATTACTTACATAAGTGCTTTGGCTCAAGCTTGTCCCCCTATTTGGTGTCTCCACGACAGATCATAACTAGTTTAATCCAAACCCATTAAGTTTTAAAAAAACATTAACAGATAAGGTTTCCATTTTAGTTCAGAGAGATCAACACTAGCTAATTAATTAATTAAGTTACACCTATGCCAGCATTTGACCTTCAAAACATTCAAGATTTGCATACTAATTTCTTAGATCATATAGAGATTAATTATTTACATAAAAAATGAATCCACACAAGTGAATCTTATTCGCCATTCTTGGTGGCTGCTTCCATAATCAATTTTTTTTTTCTAGATCTTGTTAACTGTTGAAGAAAAAATTCATGCATAAGTTTAATTAATATGTGGTGATCGAACACATCATCCATGTTATTATTTAAAATGAAACCCTTAATTAACTAATTAAGTGGGGGTGCTTACGTAGCTCATGCAGACCCTATTCTGAAGTAATTACTTGTCTCAATTTTGGGGATTGATCCTTCTGCATGGATTAGTATTAGAAATTAATTAATTAATTAGTTTAAATTGGTTGACTAAGATCATTTAGCGTATCGAGAGAGTTGACTAACCTACACGTAATTTCATTGTTGGTGGAAATTGCTAGGAAGCCCTCCTTCTATACCCACTAATATACCGACTAACTTTGTTTCACCATTATTTTTTTTTCCAAAATGATATTCAATTTGTCAAACAATTCCTAGGGAGGACTACCACTCATAACGAGTGAAGCCCGGCCTCATAAAAGAGTAGTTTGAACTATTATTTTTGTCTTCCAATCACCCATGTATTAGATACTCTTAAACAGGAGTAAACATCCCAGACACTAAGCTCTACCCGACAGCAAAAGTCAAAGCAAATAAGAAATAATTGTTCATGCAGAAAGAAACATCTGAAACTAAAAAAGCAATAAACGACCCGTGGAGTCCGAATTGGGGACACTCAAAACATCAAACACTCAAAGAGGCCGATACCTCGAGTGAGTTCTCACCGACAGATCACTCCTCGGGTCAGGACCTGTTGTTCAGGCCTGCCGTTGTCAGGCCTCGATCAAGTTGTCGTTGCATTGATGTCTCCTTAACAGATGGTGGAGTGCTAGCCATGGTGATTGAAAGGAGGATGGGGAATCGACGACGAAGATGATGATGATGATGATGATGACGATCATGACGATGATGATGATGGGGGATCAGCGATGATGATGATGGTGGAAGAAAGATGTCGTGGGCGGCGTTGGCATTGAACCAATAACAAAGGGTTATAAAACCCTAAAAATCGCCTCTCAACAGGAGGAAGACCACTTCTATTTGACCATTGTTTATAGGGGTTACCATAATGACACTTGTTTTTTTAGCCATTTTCACAATGCATGTCAAATATTAGTCGATTTGAAAATTTTAAATTTTTTTTGTTGAAATGGCCAATTTCCAAATGTTAACGAATCGCCTTAAATTAAGGAGTAGGATCTCCCGTATGATACTAACCGATGGGAAGAGGGATACCCTGTAGTGCCAAAGTTGTAAATACTACTATCCTCACGCTTTAGAGTACATATGCATAAGTTTAATGGGAATATTTTCCTCTGTATATACTCTTTCTCCAAAAAACTAATTTCTACGTCATTCATAACCTTACTATCTTATCCCACTTAACTTGCAAGGACTGTACAAGGCTGGAGCTGAGGAAGACTCTTGAAGCCAGCAATCGTATGTCAAAACCTCTTATGTTCCAACTGGACGAATTGGATATCCACCACGAATCTATATCACCGGATTTTTCAATATAATTAAACCTAAGAATAAATCTAATAAAAGTTATATGGACGTTTATTATATAGTTCTTATCATTTACCGCTAAGCGAATTATATTGCGGATTGTTTGATCAATTCAGGTCTTTTTTTATTACGAATTACATTTTCTTAATTCATTACATAGAGGTTTGCCTCATTGGTTACGTTATGACTTTATTAATATTTTGCTGCCTTAAACAGTTAAATATGCTTCAGCGCCGTATTGTACCAAAGAAAACGTATCTATTTCTTACTATAATTAAGTAATGAGTTTATCAGAGTTCACGGACGACTTGGGATCTTCTAATCCTTTGAATTAATTGTAATTAAAAGTGACTTTCTCGCAACTTCCTGGTTACTTCTCCTGGCACTACCAATATGTCAGCCAAAACTAAAGATGCAGAGAATGTAGCAAGTTAATTATTGGTGGAAAATTAGTTGAATTTTAATATATGAAATTTGAACCTATGAAAAATTGGAATTTGATTCAACGAGGGTGATGCAATTGTTCATATTTTTATATACTTGTGTAGAGACTAGAGAGACTATTATTGTATTTTTGCATGGTGCATGCACCCAGACAAATAGTTCACGTTATTATATATAATCAGTCGCATTAAGGTCTCCTTTCCAGATTTTGTTCCGCCCGGTCGGTCGCCTAGGGCGAGCAATAAGAGGTTATAGTTTGTGAAAACCGAGTTTAAGTGTAATCGTCTGATCCAGATCGTTTGATCCAATCTTGTGTAATTTTCGTAGCAAGTGATCAAATGATATAATCGTAGTGAGTTAAGGAATGACATACGTTTGTAGACAGCGGATAGAAGGTGAAATGGATAAAGATCATATGTAAAGAGGGAATGTTGCCGCTGAATTATATTTATGAAAGTATGCCTTCAGCAGGATGCGCAAAAGCAATATTTATAGTTCGAAACCGAGTAGTATGGCTTCATATCCCAGCGGTTGATCAGTCTGAGGTAGTCCACTGAAATTTCGTCACATATGCTTGTAAGAGATAACCTAATCGTAACAAATTAAGTCTGATAGGCTTTTAGACTCAATTGCCCAAAAACCACTAGAACCAGATAGGTCAACCAGCAACGACGAGTCTTATATGGGCTTTCGCCCTAGCAGGCCCATCAAATTTGGTTTATACGTTACAATTAAAGTTTAAGTCGTCTTACTTGTATCATCTCCTACATAGTAGTCGATATTCCAGCTTGACCGCGGTTAGAAAATAGTCATCTAAAGACAAACTAGGTTATACTATATGTAGTAGTTCATCATGTATTATAATTAATAACGTACAAAGGTTCCGAGTACAGACTGAGTTCACTGCACTAGGCAACTGCTAACGTTGAAACGACTGAGTTTTGGCTGTATTCGTCGTACGACGGCGGCTGAATCATGCGACAGCTACGGTTAATCATTTGTTTTTTGTTTCCTTGCCGGCCGGCTGATGATTGTTAATTAATTAAGTTTAGCCTGATTAATCCTTAAGAGTAATTCGATCAATCTTATGATCCACTGAACAAAGCTCTGTTCTAATAGCTATAGCAGTTGCTTTTAGATCAATTGACGACGTTTATGTAAGTTATTATTCATTCAAATATTCAATCATGGTCACAATTTTTCACTTGTAAATGTCACAAAGAAAATTATAGACCAAGCCCAGACCCCCACGAGGGAGCTAATCCATCACGACTAGGTTTGCTTATCTAATATATGAAAAGATTTTAGCGGACCACCTCAATCTTATGGGTAGTATCGACTATGTGATTAGATCTTAGCGGTTGTGTCTTCTTTGTTCATTTCTCATTTATCTTTCCTAATCATGTATGTGTCATTCTTTAGCTTACTACCTTATTACATTACCTGGTTCCAAAGCAACTACAAAACTGGACCATCATATAACATTTAGACTCAACGATCATATACCGAAACCTCTTGTTGTGCACCCTAGGTGAACAATTCTTAGTCTATATATGAATCAATTAAGAACCTTTTGCAACGAATTAGAGCAGCTATTGAGAGAAATAATTTCTGTATGAGATTAGAGTCCCCATCTTGATATCAAATTCTGACACTTGCAGAAGGCTTGTGGTGAGGAGTTGGACTAGTGAGGCTAACATGCAGGAGGTATGAACACAAAGTTTCATGAAAATTTGAAGCTAAGCCTAATGAAAAATAGAACCATGGACTCTATGTTGATTGTGTTTGTGGCCCAACCCAGATCTTGGCCCAAAGTTCCTTCCCGTCCAACGACATTGGCCCAAAGTATTTTGCAGTAACAGGTCCACCCCCCACATCCACCCCAACACCCCCGACTTGTTTCATTATCCATCCATAAACACAGAACTGAATATTGGAGTAACCGCCGTAAATAATATAAATATTAATTAGAATAAATTATTAAAATATAATTACTTTTGATAAAATAATTTTTCCAGATTATAAATATATATCGTTGTAAAGCGGTTAAGTTGGATGAGCGGCCAGGATTGTAGCTAGCTTATTGTTAGTTTGTTACAACCATGAACGTTGGTTGCTGGTTGCCCCCGTTTCCAATTTCCAGTGAATCCCCATTATTCGGTGGTCCGATATCCACCGTTGGTTGCTAGCTAGTTGACACTTACCGTTACTATTCATTCTCTTAAAATTCAAAATTCCATCGCCATACAAAATATATGAAAGTACGTCAAAGATAGAATTCGTATGAATTACTTTCTTCCTCGGTACCAAAGAAGACTAGGCAAGAAAATTAAATTGATGACACCCTACGCTTCATATTCACAAAAACTGATGTATATATGTACTTACATACAATAAAAGTCACCTAGCCAATCTCACTTTTTAGATGGTTGAAATGCCACACATCAATAAATGCAAACTACCTCTCTCAACAACGGCATATCGAAATGTTCAATGCATTATATTAAATTATACATTGAGTTGTAAATATATAAACAGTATGTTACTTAACTCCATCTACCAAAATGCCAAAAGCAAAGAGATGAATTGAATTCGACCCTCGAAAGTAAGTGTACTTCAACGTCTATAAATAAGAATAAGTGTGAAATGTACAGTTATTCCGACCCATGATCCATCTACCAAAGCCCATAAAAAAAACCCCTTTGAAACAAATTCGACATCAAACTACTAAGATCCTGATTCCTGAAACTATGGAGCTTGAAGCGCAGGCTCACATCTTCTACCACTCTTTCAGCTACATGGTCTCGTTGTCGATGAAATGCGCGGTCGAGCTCGGGATACCGGACCTCATCCACCGCCGATCTCCCTCGCCCACTTCGCTGTCCACTCTCGTCTCGGCCCTCGAGCTGGACCCGTCGAAATATGAGGCCGTTAAACGCCTCATGCGCCTCCTCGTCCACGCTGGCTTCTTCCAGATACAAATACAGGAAGAAGGAAGAGGTCAAGAGGAATTTAATTACCTTCCTACCCCTTCGACGAAGCTCCTCATCACCCCTCATTTGTTGTTGAACCTCGACCCGAAGATACTCGCCACTTGGACGTCCTTCAGTGGCTGGTTCCGCGAAGGAGGCGGTAAAGGTGACGTGCCACTTTTCCAGGCGGTGAATGGGTTGCCGGCGTGGGAGTACTTGGCTGAAAATCCGGAGCTGAGGAAGATGTTCTACCTCGCCACCGATCAGGACTCCAGGTGAGATAATCACTGTCTAGTCATCCAAATTTCATATTGTAACATCGCAGTCATCTAATTTCATTCAAGTAACATAATGCCATTTCCGCCCACTTAGTTTTTTTAAGGGGTGAAAGTGGGTCGGGACACTTGATAACAACCATAATCGGAGATTAATTAAAATGATATAAAAAGTTAAAATATATGTTAATCGATTAACCAACTTACCTTTTGTGGGTGATTAATGAATCATCAATTAACCAACTGAAGTGGACTGATTTTAGTCCAAATAAGTATAAAAACAGATTATATGATTAGAGTCGATTAAAATTTTTTTACCGATTTAAAATCTCAAACCCTTAGCCAATTAATCAATCAAATTATATCTTACTGATAGGTTAATTAGCTCAATTTGGAGGGTTAATCAGTTTCTTAACCACTATCCATAATTGAAGGTCCACCCCAATTTTTTTTCTCTAAAATTAACAACTCATGCTAATGTATTATTCAAAATGATATTTAATAAATTTATCAACTGAATGACCCGAATACGAAATTGAAGGGAAAAACATGATTGGGGGATAATATATTGAGCACTTTTTCCGTAAAATATAAAGATAATTTTTTAAAAAATTAGATGATTTGGATGACAATTTTGTAGATGAAGGAATGGAAGTAGATGAAATTATTGTTAAGTTGGGTGACTGTCATGTTACAAGTAAAAAGTTAGGTGGTCACTTTGCACAGAACCCAATTAAAAGTGACTGAAGAGTGACGGATTATGCTTTTGACCCAATAATTAATCAATTACATTATTAATTCCTATCCAAAGAAATCTTGACTTCGCATGCATGCAGATTGATAGCGGAAGGGCTGGTTACGAGGTGCAAGGAGGTGTTCGACGGAGTCGAGACGCTGGTGGATGTCGGCGGAGGTAACGGCATCATGGCCGTTGCCATTGCTAAGGCGTTGCCAAAGATCGAATGCACCGTACTCGATCTGCCTCACGTCGTCGTTAACTCGGAAGAGGGCGACGGCGTTGACAACGTCAAGTATGTCGGTGGGAGCATGTTTGAAAAAGTCCCGCCTGCCGATGCTGTTCTCCTTAAGGTATTCCTATCATATAGAAAATGTAGTTTTGGTGACCAACAAGTTAATCAGGGACTGTTTTACCTCTAAAACAGTCACTAATATATCGAAATGGTTAGTGACAACTTGATTATTGACTGTTTTATGAAATGATCACATATTCTCGATCCATAAAACTGCATTTTCATATAGCGAATAACGGGGTTCCGATAAGCTTGATTCCTTCATCTACCGTATTTTTACTACAATGCAGTCAGTTCTGCACAATTGGAACGACGAAAAAAGCGTGGAGCTATTGAAGATATGCAGAGAGGCAGTCTGTGACCAAGAAGGGGAGACGAAGAAGAAGAAGAAAGGGAAGGTGATACTCGTAGACATGGTGGTTGAAAACGAGCAAGGCGGGACGGTGGATGACAGAGAGTTGACTCAAGTGAAGCTCTGCTTCGACTTGTTGATGTTGAGTTATTGCAATGGCAAGGAGAGGACCGAGAAGGAATGGAAGAACTTGTTCATGTTGGCTGGCTTTAGTGACTACAAGATCGTTCAATCTTTGGGCACGTTGACTGTCGTTGAAGTATATCCTTAATTGGTGGTTTAATTTGTTATGTGGGGTGTTTTGTAATGGGAGAAATAATAAGATGGTAATAAAAGGATTTTGTGGATTTTGTTGCTCTAATCGTTGTTAATCTATAACTAGTTATATCGGAGTTGATTGTAAAGGTTGATCGTGCATATATCACTTTTAGTTATCGGTCTATCCTTAATTATATTCGGGCGGAGCAGGTTTGATAAATCTAAACCGATAAGTGTTGATGTCTCGACCGGAATGTTTTACTTGTCGGATCGGAGGGAAGGAGAGGGTGAAGGGTTCAATTAGTGTTTAAGGCGCAAATGGATTTTTTTGTTGCTCGAATATACACTATCAGAAGAAAGACCTTTAGCCACCAAAAATTCGCATTTCCATTAACTAAAGGTTGAGTGACTCATCAACGAGCCTCCAAAAAAAACTTAGAGATAAGTGCAAGTGTATTTCGCTTGCTGAAAGGTACGCACCTGTTATGTTCACCATTCTTAGAGATGCTGGTTTCAGGTGGTTACCTCGCCTATCGAAATTCTGTTCAAAAACCTCATCTGAGAACTTGTATAGAGAAGAATTTCCTGCGGCGCAGCAGTTCTTCCATAGTTCCTGTAAGTTATAATTAAATAGCTTAGTCGCTTGACTTTTAATCAAAGAAAATGAGATTTTTTGGTGACTAAATAATTCTTTTTTTTTATAGTGATAATTAAGTTATTGCTTTAGTTTAGCGATTAATAACGAATAGTTAACTTCGTAATTGAAGAATTAGCTATCTACTTATATGAGGATTGACACATAATATAATTTCGTTCAACCATCATTATTTCGGTAGGTGCATTGAACATACGAGTGATGAAACGGAATAATCATGTTAAACATAACCACTTAAAACCGACATAATTAATTACTTATAATCACATCGACCATCAGATTAACCATTAATGATGCGATTACCCTTTAAACCATAATTTCATTATATAAATGTTTAAGTAGGCCGTCACTAACACAAAAGGCTTCTAGAGACTCGTGTTCTATTTGGACTTGTGCAGAAACAGGTAGTGTACAAAAGGGACATGCAAAGGATGAATTGAACACTTGTGCTTTTGTCGATTTTCAGGGCTTGAATGTCAACAACCGAAAAGAACAAGTTCCAAATAGTAACAAACAAAATGTCCGAGTCCTCTCTTTAGCTTCATGCACTTGTCTTTTAACTATTATGTTCTACTCCCCATTAAACAACACTATCTCCCCATAAAAAGCTATTAATACTCTGTTAGGGTAAATGGTAATTTTGTCCCGCCAAGTTAACAGACTGCCAAATGAAGATATGATGAAATGTGATCTATTACGCTGTATGATAACCCACTTAACAATAAAATTATTCTGTTAATCTCGTCATTAATAACTACAGAATACGTAGCACCAATCGAAGTTGAGACTATCTAAAGAGATCATAGGGACACTAGTTAGTGTGCTAGGGTGCTAGTGCTACTCATCTAACAGGCGGAGGCCGAATCTGAGATTTATGACCCTCGTTAGCAAGAGTATCCGCAAGAAAATTGACTTCATGAAACACATGTGTAAGCTCGATGGACTATTATTATTGTTGTAACTTCTAGAATTGTATAATCAAATATGTGTTGAGTGATGGATGATGACTCATTATTTATTTTTTCTCCAAAATTATGTATTTTTTGAGAAAATAATTTCGATTTTTTAACAAAATTATCTTCGATCTTTCTTTGTCTTGGCGATATGATATCGAGAATTGAACATCAATTCCCAATCAATTGCAAAATAATAATGGTGCAAAAAAAATTACGATGTTTAGAGATGCAATTTTACAAATATTGATCTAAATTCGTCCACTCATAATTAAACAATGATCCAATATCACCCTTCAATATTTATATTTATACATAACCTCTAAAGACCTAGGAGGACCATCCATCCTCAATCCTCTCCTACTCAAACCTCCCACAACAAAAGATGACACAATACTCAACCGCCGTCAAAACCACCGCCGAACTCCAAATCTCCCCGCCGCCGAACACCCTCCCTCCCACAACCACCATCCCACTCACAGTCTTCGACGTCCCATGGCTAATCTGCCACCCAGTCCAACGAGTCTTCTTCTACCACATCCCAACAATCTACACCGCCGAATTCCACAACTCAATAATCCCCAAACTAACCTCCTCCCTCTCCGCCGCCCTCGTCCACTTCTACCCTTTCGCCGCCAAACTCATCTCCCCTCCCATCCCGACCAAGCCGTACATCCTCTACTCCCGAAACGACGCCGTTTCCTTCACCGTCGCGGAATCCACCGCCACCCTCGACTTCCACCAAGCCGCGTCAAACTCCCCCACCGACGTCCGTTTGCTCCACCCTCTTCTCCCCAAACTCCCTCCCGTTAAAACAAACCCCGACAGCGTCACCACAGAATCAAAGCTCTTGTCTTTAAAGGTCACTCTGTTTCCAAACTCTGGTTTCTCCATCGGATGCGAGTTCCGCCACGTGGCGGCTGACGGCTTAGCCTTCAACCACTTCGTCAAATCATGGGCGGAAATTTCCAAATCCGGCGCCGTTTTGGATGAATTCTCGAAATTGTCGATTTCTTCGCCGCCGTGTCACGACAAGGAGTTGATAGAGGAAAACAGAGTGTTGGAGGATAAGTTTCTGGAGAATTTCTGGAGCTTCAAATCGCCATGGGAAGGTGATGCACTTGAATGTCTCCTCGCTGACAAAGTCCGGGCGACGTTCTCCATCTCCGGCGAGCAAATTTCGAGGATGAAAGCTTTGGTGAACGGTGATGGCGGGAAATTGAAGCTGTTGTCGCCGCCGGCGACAACTTTCACGGTGACTAGTGCTTTGATATGGAGCAGTTTGATCAAATCTCAACTGACCGAAATCCTCCTCGCCGGCGGCGAGGTGGAGGAAAATGAAGATAAATTAGACTGCTATGCGTTCCCGGTGGACTGCAGGGGAAGGATGGACCCGAAGCTTCCGGCGGGGTATTTTGGTAATTGTTTGTCTGGGGGAAGGGTGTTGGTGAGGAGGAAGGATTTGATCGGAGATGATGGGATTGTTACGGCGGCGAGGGAAATTGGCCGGAGGATTAAGGAGATTGGAGCGGAAGGAGCGGTGAGGAGCGTGGAGAAGTATTATTCGTTTTCGGAGTGGGGAGAGATTTTGAGGCAGGGGGTTAAGCTGGTTACGGTGGCCGGTTCGGCCAAGTTGGGGGTTTACGAGACCGATTTCGGGTGGGGCAGGCCGTGTAAGACGGAGCCGGTTCATGTGGATTTCTCTGGGTCGGTTTATTTTTCGGACGGGAGGGACGTGGAGAAGGGTGGGATTGAGTTCGGGTTGTCGTTGAAAAGAGCCGAGATGGATTCGTTTGTGGCCGTGTTCGAGTCGCAGTTGGCTAGATTTCGAGGTTGAGTAGGGAGTAAGCTCGTGCTATGAAAGATGTAATAAATGTTTGTTTGTGGATTGATTTGAGTTACTTGGTGAAAACAAATACTATTGTCTTAGATTCCTCATGTATGTTACTTTTTCCCTTTTCATTTATAAATATATAATATTAGTCGTTTTCTTTACTTTCATCTGTGAGTAATGCCATATATTAGAGTGCTTCGTTTATTGGGTGTAGCGGATGAGAATAAAATAAATATATTACACTAATAAATCATATATCATAATATTTTTTAGGCAGGTTGAAAGTGGCTGTAGTCCGTCATACTTAAAATCAATATGGATGGGTGATTATCACCCCAATACCATAATGACGATAATTAAGCAAACCTCCTTAAACCAATTTACTGTAGTAATATTAATAATGCAATATATAACAAGTATTCTCGAAATTGCCAAGCACAAAACGGTAAGTAAATAACACCAGAATTTACGTAGTTCCCCTCCAATGCGGATAGTACATCTACGGCAGCAGCGACAGCTACGAGCACTTCTTCACTATAACAAAGTAGCTACAACGCGATCCGAGTCGATCCAAAAATAGTTTCTCTCAAGTGTTTCCCAATCCCGAAACAACTACTCACTATTTTTGTCGCTCACAAGAAAGTATTCCTACCACAGTAAAACATTTACCGAGATTTTCTACCGCTCACCTATCTACCCAACAATTGAGATAACCAATCTCAATTATGAAAAAGTAAAGAAATTTCACAAAAAAGAAAGAAAGAAAAAAACATACAAAGAAAGTATTTTCATTCTTCAATTAACATAACTTAAATTGTCTCACATTTCATTTTTCTAATTATAAACTTAATTGTTTATACATTTTCCATAACAAAAAAAATACATCCAAATCTATTTATTTTCTAAAAATTTTATGACACGGACAATTTTAATTAATATTAAATAGGAGCAACTACACCTGCTTCTTGACTATTTATTGTCCATTTGGAACGATGTATGGAAGTCCATGGGAATGCCAGTACCTCCAGTATTGCCTTGAGAGGTACACAAACAATTGACAAGCTGTTGTTTCTAGAGCTTTGAAAAGTCCGGCAAGCTAGCATGTTGATCGCATGGCACCAAACACAGCATCATCCTCTTGGCTCCGAGGCTGATGTTTGAAGTCAAGATATGGGTTTACGCATGGGATGATGCCAGCCGGCGTATCAGTGCTGTTGGACTGATGTCTGAGACTTTGTTCCTGCAGTTCCGTAAGATCAGATAAGATAAACGTGTGTATGTATCGGAATAGTTCGACCGATTGGACCATGTATCGGTATATTAACGACCAAGTGCATCAATTAGTTGAATAATGAATACTGAACCAACAACCCACGTACTGTAAACGTTATTAGTTCAATTTTTTACCATTATAGTAATCCACATTGCAATTTTTCACTAGTTTAAGTAAAATATCTCCTTCTAGATTTTCATTGATTAGGTTACTTTGTATGAAGTTTAGCTTTATTCCAAATTTTCAATATTCGTTGCTATCTAGCTTTATTTATTTGTACTAGTATTCTTCCTCCGTTTTTGCACTCTGCATATAAAGAAAAATAACAGAGGCCTCTCTGTTTTCTTCCACACACTTCTTCTTCTTCAATCCCAACCTACAAAAAAAAATGACCCAATTTTCCTCCGCCGCCGTGAAAACCATCGATGAGCTGCAAATCACACCGCCGCCGGGGACAGTTCTCGCCACTTCCACCCCGCTCAATTTCTTCGACATCCTATGGTTCACCTGCCATCCAATCCAGCGAGTCTTCTTCTACCATCTCCCAGAAATCTCCAGTCTCCAATTCCACAATTCAATCATCCCCAACCTCACTGCTTCGCTCTCCATCGCCCTCCGCTACTTTCACCCTTTCGCTGCGAAATTCATCTCCGTCCCCTTGCCAAACGAGCCCTACATCCTCTACTCCGACGGCGACTCTGTTCCCTTCACCGTCACCGAATCCACCTCCCTCGACTTTAACAAAGTCACCTCCGACCAGCCAACCGACGTCAGATTGCTCCACCATCTCCTCCCAAAGCTCCTCCCGCCAGTTACCAACTCTGACGATGGGTCGACGGTGTCCAATCTCCTCTCCGTGAAGGTCACTCTGTTTCCAAACTCCGGAGTCTGCATCGGGATCGAGTTCCGCCACGTGGCTGCTGACGGGTTGGCGTTCAACCATTTTGTGAAATCCTGGGCTTCAATTTCGAAATCCGTATGTAAGGATTTGAGCTGGGTGGAAAAGAATCCACCTTTGGTCGACAGGGGATTGATTAAAGATCCGAATAACTACGGCAAAGTGTTTCTGGATCAGATTTGGAAGGTCTCAGCTCCGTGGGATGAAAATTGCGTACATGATAAGCTCCTCGATAAGGTCAGGGCGACGTTCGTGATCGACGGCGACGACATTTCACGGCTCAAGAAATTGGTGAGTGCGTCGGCGTTCGTGGTGGCGAGCGCGTTCGTTTGGACCAATTTGACCGAATCGCTGGCCGGCGAAGAAGATGGTGATGATGATAAGATCGACAGCTATATATTTCCGGCGGATTGCAGGGGAAGGATTGAGCCGAAGGTTCCGGCGACCTATTTCGGGAACTGTCTCGGCGGGGTTCTGGTGTCGGTGAGGCGGAGGGATTTGGTCGGAGACGGCGGGTTTGCTGCGGCGGCGGGGGAGATTGTGGCGAAGATCGAGGAGATGGTGAGGGAAGGACCGTTGAGAGATGCGGCTAATTGGCTTACGAAGTACGAGTCGAATTTGAAATCAGGGCGGACCGTTACAGTTGCGGGGTCGTCCAAGTTGCGGGTTTATGAGACGGATTTCGGTTGGGGCAGGCCGAGGAAAACGGAGCCGGTTCATGTCGATTTCTCCGGGTCGGTTTACTTTTCAGATGTGAGGGATGTGGAGAAGGGTGGGATCGAGTTCGGGTTGGCGTTGAGTAGAGCTGAGATGGACTCGTTTGTGAGTGGGTTCGAGTCCCGGTTGAACAAGTTGCGGGAGGTTAATTGAGACAAGAAAGTTGAAACGGCGTGAAAAAATTTGATTTAGTCGCTTTGATTTAAGAAAAAATTAAGATCATATTAGTATTTTATTCGGTTTGGTGGGACACTTTGTATCTTTTCAAATTTAATTATAAATTTCAATCTTAATAAATTAAGAAAACATATGTAACATTCTGGCCGATCGTACCAAAAGTACCAACTAAATTAATGTGGTACATGGTAATGAACAGATACAGAAAATAATTTCCATACAGATATGGATATGTATGCACGGTAGATTTCTTTTTAGCCATGCACTACCTTACAAAATAAGGGACACATGGTAAGCTTGAGATGTAGTCTCCCCATCCAATTTTTTCCCCTCCTAATGTATGCATGTAGAGATTCATGCATCACGTAAGTCAAATGGATAAGGTAAACTAATTAACAAATTGGAGTTATATATTATATATCTCCTATAAAAAGGTCTGCTTAGTTAGTTCAAATGGTGAGCAGTGAGAGGAGTTTCCTACATAAATGAGTTTATTATTATTAAGGCTATATGCATGATAGGGTAATGTCTGTTTAATCTTAAGATTTTATATGTTTCTTTATCATATTTATTACTTAATATGATACATGTTCTGCTACTTTGCTGATATATCTGTTTTAATATATGTGTTAATATGAGCAGTAACTATTACTGATTATTGAATAAATCTGGTAATTGATTGATCACCTAGTTAGGGCCCGTATGTTGGCGATTGTGTTTATTGCACTTCTGTTACGCGGTGGGCCTTGGTAAGCGTCACAACTAACTATTGTTGTGGGCTTTGATAAGCGTCACACTAACTCTACGTGGGCCATTTTAGTGCCACTAATTCTACGTGGGTCGTCAGCATATGTGAGCGGGGATCCCAAATAAAATATAGATATAAATTAGATTATAGAATTAGCCTTATATGTTATATGTTGTATATTTTCTATATGAATATTTGTACCTTAGAGTGACTAGGACGTAGATCCTCACTCAGTGATTACCACTGACCCTTACTTTCCATTTCAGAGTGACAGTAGGCTTTACTGGGTCACACACTGCAAAATGGTATCATCGAGCTCCGGGGTCGGTCATCATGGTGACGACACCAGGTAGATATCGAAGATTGTGTCTTGATCATCGTTTTGTATTTAAAGTTTGTTTGAGACTCTTACTTTCATCATGTGCATGTTATGAGTGGTTGTGTACTAGTACAATGTGAGATATGGTCTTGTAAAATATAGTGGCCTTGAGGGCAAGTATATGGTTACTCTGGTCCGAGCCTGTGAAGCTCGAGACTTCTGTTCTATATGTATATGTGTCCTGTTGGACTTCTGGTATAGTGTACTGTACTGTGAAAAGTCAATACGTCATATATGACATCTTGAGCAGTTTTGTGTTGACGAATTGATTATTTGAGTACGTATAAGCACAATCCTAGATTATGATAAAGCAATTAATCGGATGAGTGTAAACATTAAATGATATATACGGTATAAGTAGCGTAGCACCCTATTATTACTTCGCTGTTTTATTTTAAAACGAACATGTTAGCAGTATGAGTGTTACAATATAAGTATTTATAATCAATCACCTAATTTATAAAATATTATATATCAATTTTGATAAACTTTATTTCATACGTTTGGTATTGCTAACATCATGTATATTTATTGTTCGTAAATGGATCTCGATAGGCTATAATTTTTGATAAAGCATTCCTATGATTAAAAATAAAAAATAGTAAGTTTATGAAAATACTAAATCTTTAGTTGATATATATATATATATATATATAGTATGATAATCTTAAGCATTCAATTACTTAGCACTTAGACCAGATAATCATATATACGTAACACATAGATCTGATAAGCATATATATGTAACATATAGTCCCGGTAAGCATATATATGTAAAAAAATAAAGGTGATTGGACATAATTGATAGTAAATCATGTATATATTATTGATTGTTGACTTTAATATTAGATGATTTTTTTAAAATATATATATATATATATATATATATATATCAAGATTGATGTCATTTTACATAACGAACAATATTTGTGAAGGTAATAATATGTTTTGAGCAAACTATAAAAACTTAATGGAGAAATTTTTTTTAGTCATTTCCAACACACATGTCAAATATTAACCAATTTAATTTTTTTGAAATTTTCTTGTGAAAAATGATCTATTTTCATGAATTAACCCATTTGAAAATTGACTAATTTTGATATAAAAAATTTCAAATTTTCAAATTGACTAACATTTAACATTCGTTGGAAATGATTAAAAATTAAACTATTTAAATTGATCAATTTTAACATAAAAATTTTCAAATTTTCAAATTAATTAATATTAAAAATTTATATTAAAATTTAAAATTTCATTAAGTTAAAATTTTTAAATAATAATAAAATGAAGTTAGAAAAATTATTTTTTGAAGGTTTTACTAGTGCTGACTGCACAGTGATGACTATGCGCCAGGTGGAATCCGACGTCAGCCGTAGTCCTCGCTTAATCTCAATTTACTCTCTTTCCCTCCAAAGTGAACCGATTCACATGCCTCCCTCCGCATAACGTTCTCAATCTCTCGTTTAATAGTAAGGATTTGTCCCATGGATCTGATTCATCGGCCAATGATCTTCTTCGACGAACTCTCAGTTTCCTTATCGAACGAATTCCATCTCTACGTTGAATTTTCTTCGCTTCTCTCTGGGTTTCTTCTGTAATCCCCGCCAGTTGTTCGCTTGAATGCTAGAAGTGGATAAACAGCTGAGGAAAGTTTTCTCCGGCGGTTTGCATTGGTTTCAGCGGGAACTGCAAGTGCAAAATTGACTGAAATTCTGTTTTTCCGATTGATAATGCAGATGGAGCCATCGTCGTCAATGGGTTCAAATGCCGAGTCGAGTCTTCTGAAGGAATTCTACATTCCGACGTATGTACTTGTACCGGAATCGGAGGCGGTGAGCGTTACTGATTTTCCGCAGTGTCCTGTTTTGGTGTTCATCAACTCCAAAAGCGGTGGTCAGCTCGGTGGAGATCTTCTCCTAACCTATCGATCCATTCTCAATGACCACCAGGTTCTGATTACATCTCATGATCCAGCCATCTCTCTGTCCCTGTTTGATTTCTGATTGCATGTTTCTTTCAGGTTTTCGATTTAGGGGAGGAGACTCCTGATAGTGTGCTGAGAAGGGTATATGTGAACATTGAGAAGCTCAAGTCCGGCGGTGATGGGTTTGCTGCCAAGATTCAGGAGAGGTTGAAAATAATTGTGAGTTTGATTTTTACAGGTGGCTTTTGGTTCAGTGTTCGCAGGAGTTAAGTTCTGATGTGTAAGTTGGGTTGTTGTTTAGGTTGCAGGTGGTGATGGAACTGCTGGTTGGCTTCTGGGTGTTGTTTGTGATCTTAAGTTCCCTCATTCTCCTCCAATTGCAACTGTGCCTTTGGGAACTGGCAATAATCTTCCATTTGCCTTTGGCTGGGTACGATTATTTCCATTTCTCAGTATTGTGATGGAATGTTCATCGTTCATATGTGCAATCTGTTGTCGAACCAGCTAGCAACTCGCGATCATTTGACGTTCTGTTCTTTGTTTGTAGGGAAAGAGGAATCCTGGAACAGATCGTCAGTCTGTTGTTTCCTTTCTTAAGGAGGTCATGAAAGCAAAGGAAATGAAGATTGACAAGTGAGTTTGTGTAAATCCCCTTTGCTTCCCTGAATGTTGAATATTTCAGGATTACATCCAATGGATATCTAGCCTGTCTATGGATTGAAGTTACAGGATGCTAAGTTTTTGCTGGTTTTGTATGCGTATTTCGAATGTTTTCTCTTTGTCAATTCAGCTGGCATATTATGATAAGGATGAAGACCCCGAAAGAAGGTTCTTGCGAACCGATTGCTCCTCTCGAGCTACCGCATTCTCTGCACACTGTTCACCGTGTCTCTTCATCAGATGAATTCAACAAGGTAAAGATAGTATATATGTTGCATTTCTGTTCACTATATGATAAGGATATGAAGATAACAGGTATTTGCTTTACGTTCAGGAAGGTTATACAACATTTCGTGGCGGATTCTGGAACTACTTCAGCTTGGGTATGATTCCTCTCTGACCTACTTCATGTACGCTTTATCTGCTAATCTATCTGCTAAAAAATGTGCCGTATATCTGTTTTCTACAGGCATGGATGCTCAAATATCCTATGCATTTCATTCTGAGAGGAAACTGCATCCTGAAAAATTCAAGAATCAGTTGGCTAATCAGGTAGGTACCTTCATGCTTACGTATGATGGACTTGTTCGATTTTAGTTCGATGATCATTTCCAAACCGTTCTGGTTTCTGAGGGTTAGAATGGAAATCTGGATAGACCTTAAAATTGGAACTGCATGAATCAAAATGCTTGCTTATGATACGATTCCCTTTCTTTCTTTCCAGAGTACTTATGCCAAGCTTGGTTGTACGCAAGGATGGTTTGCTGCTTCTGTATTCCAGTCCGACTCGAGGTGAGGTTATGTCAAGGTTTAGAACCCGGTTTTCGATCTTACTTGTGATTACATCATCTATAATACTCCTGCAGAATAGCAAGCTTGGCGAAGGTGAAAGTCATGAAAAAAACAGGGCAGTGGGAAGATCTATCTATATCCAACAGGTTTTAAGCGCCTCTTAACGAATCTCTTCAGTATCGAAAACAGAGAAACAATCTTTACCCTAACATAATCCTCATTGCTGGTCTCTCTCTGGTCCACAGCATAAGATCAATAGTGTGCCTCAACTTGCCCAGCTTTTCAGGCGGACTGAATCCTTGGGGTACACCAAGCACTTGGAAACGCCGTGACGTGAGTTTCCTTTCCTTTTTCTGTTCACTATTGCGGACCGAACCACTAAGACTGATTCCTTAAAATCAACAAATCAATGGTTGCAGCGAGACTTGACGCCACCTTATGTCGACGATGGGCGAATCGAGGTTGTTGGGTTTAGAGACGCATGGCATGGACTCGTCTTGCTTGCTCCAAAAGGAAAAGGACACGGAACTCGCCTCGCACAGGTAACCGAAATCTAAAACATCATTTCCGAGTATGATACCTTAATGCGTGAACCTTTACAGGCACACAGAATAAGGTTCGAATTCCACAAAGGCGTTGCGGATCACACGTACATGAGGATTGACGGCGAGCCTTGGAAGCAACCATTGCCAACCGACGATGACACGGTAGTCGTGGAGATCTCTCACCTAGGCCAAGTGAATATACTAGCCACGAACGACTGCAGGTCAAAGAGCATGACAGATCCTTCAACTCCAAGTCACCCTGGCCGAGACGAAGACGACCAAGATAGCGAGGAAGATTGTGGAGAAGAATTCAGGAAGTTCGGCGCAGCAGACACATTCAAGATGCCAGATGAGTTCGACATTTCCCATCTTAGTTAAACTCTCTCATTTATGTTCTTCCATTTCCCCCCCTTCTTCATCAATCAACTTAGTACATTTTTGTGTTAACATAGTAGGCAAAGATGAACAAGATAATTCATTCATTAATATTCCCACAGGGAGCAGAACTGATCTGAATTTTGCAAGAACACAAATTTTCTTTTTTGCAACAATACCAGTTCCGAAACTGTGAAGACTGTAAAACAAAACTCTATATAGAAAGAAGAATAGAACCATCATGGAGAGCCGTGTTATCGCAGTTTTGGTCCTACTGGCCTACGTAGTTAGGCTGCGCCAAGCAGTTCTTGACTGCTTCGCTGGCCTTCTGCGATTCTGCTGATCTTTCCTCGCGCTTCTTCTTCTCCCTGGTCACGAGAATGTTTAATTTAATGAGATGAACATACCCAATAACAGGAATAGGAAAAGGTAGTTAGTTTTTTTTAAGTTATACCTTGCAACATACTCCTTCAGCAACTCCTTTGCCTGGACTAGCTTCGAGAGTAGATTGCGGTACACATCAAGATCTCGATCCACACTCCTTTTGTCCACGTTGAGAGCTGCGCATAGCTGTTTCATACAAAATGTATGCTCAGTCAACACCACTTCAGTGAAATTCTAGACCTTGAAAGCTAATTCAATATGCACTGCTAATGTTCTAAGGGAATTCAAGATCGAACCTTCTCCAACACAGTGGGCTCCGTAGCATTCGAAAGCTCGAGAAGGCGGAAGAGCCCAACAGCAAAGAACCGGCTGTAACTGAATTTGCCAGCCGCAGCTCTTTCCGCAATAGCTTTCAACATACCCTCAACTTCACCGTCTCTCGAAGGAAACTCAACCAATGAAGCAGCAGTCTGAGCCCTCGCCCATTCCTCGAGCTTGTTAGCATCATTTCTGCACTTCCAAATTCACCAAGAACCAAACTAAAACAACAAAGAATCTCTTCATCCAGCGAAGCCAACTTGGCCAATCAAAATTAGAGTACCTGTATTGCTCAGGTTCCTCCTGCAATGCCCTAATATAAGCTTGGAAGATGATCTCCCGATCCCCATCGACTGGGTATCCTTCCATTAGCTTATCGTAGACGGTCACGAACCCAAGTGCAAACACGGAGTCGTAAGAGTACGTCTTCTTGTACTTGATCAAATGCTGCTGCACGATCAGCTCCTGGAGAACGTTGTTGTAGATGCTAGGGATTGGCTTCTTATACGCTTTGAGGAAATTCAGCTTCGTCTCTGCCACTGTTGGTAAATCTGCAACCATCCAATCAAGCAATTGCAAGTGCATTAGTTTAACCTAGAATCATTTCCACATTTTACAGTTACAAGTCGCCCCTCCTGATGAGATCAGCTAGACCGATTCAAACTACGAACTATACTATACTATTTCTAGAATCTTTGATTCCGATTCAGCAAACTTCAAATTCAAAGAACAGGAAAACGGAGGAATCACCTGCAGAGGTGGACATGCAGCGGACGTCGATGGCGGAGGAGCTAGAACTACGGAGGCGAGCGGAGGCGGAAACTCGGAAACGGAAGGCTTCGCAGGTGGAGAAAGCTAACGAGCGGCTAAAGGAGGAGGATGAGGAGGACCTGGATTCGGCGGTGGAGTGACCAATCGCCGGCGAGAAGGAGACGGAAGTGAGTGCCGCCATTTCCACAGTCGTATCAGTTTGTCGCGAGGAACGAGGAGTTTCAGAGGAGGAAACGAAAGAATAGTAAAGGATTGAAATCTGTACGACTGAGAATCTCAGCTCATTGGAGAGGAGAATTGAAGAAGATGAATTGCATTCCCTGTTCCTCTGTGAGTTCTTGCGGAATTTGGGTGGACTGAGAAGGAAGGAGGGATTATCCAGCAAACATTACTCTGAAATGTCGTTTTTATTTTTATTTTAAATTTTAGTTCGGTAGGATCTTGACACGTAGGTGAGAGAGTCTGAGAGTGATCTTTGTTTGTGTGGCTGTGGTTTTTGAGCCAGCTGGACTTAGGATCCGCCACGTCATGGCACTAAGGGTCCCGCCCATTGCAGCCAGCTCGGCGTTAGAACAGCCAGCTATAAACGGTGCTGTTTTGGCCTCTTTTCATTCTCTCTAGTCTCTTCCATGTGTCCAAAATGAAACTTTGTAAAGATGAAGACTGAAGAGTAGACTAATGGTTGAACTTGTAATTTCGAAATTTATATATACGGATAAGTGAGAGTTCACGGTGTAGTTTAAATTCAATAAAATTACAACGCAAAAGAGGTCAATTGCGGTTTGGTCTCTGCTTAGTTCTCTTACACTAATTGGACCCAAATCCCTCAAGGTCTACTTGTGGAGCTTCTCAGACCTTCTTTATCTTAACGCAAACATGTTTTAACTATCGATGTAATCAATTTGAAGGAGTCTCTCACAGTCTCTAATATTAGGATATGTAAACCAACATTTATGTCAAATGATCAATCCTTAATCGACGAGGTTACCGACACTAAAGGAATACTTCTCTTGCAGTATCGCGCATCTTTGAACAAGCTTTCTTTCGTGCCCGCAGGCCGCAATAGAAACCACCATTCATGGAACCAATTGAGCAAACATGTCCCCAATAAATGCTCTTACATTTCTCCCGAACTCGAATTTAATGAGAATCTCAAGCTACTGGTTCTTCTCCAATTTCCTTCAATCAATTTCTGAAACCTTTTACCTGTCCTGCTCTCATTGCACAAACACAAAAGCCAGTCAGAAGTACCCTCAACCGAAAGAAAAGAACCAACAGTTAAACAACAGAGAAAAAGACCAAGCAACCAAAAGGTTATAGAAAACTACAAAGAAAACTGTAAAAAAAACCAAGTACAGTACAGCAGAACATTTCTTTAATTGATCAAAGAATCCTTCAATCCTTATCCATCTTTAGACTTCAAACGTGTCCATTCTATCCAAACACTCACATGGACACTTTAGAGCCAGAGTGATTATGGCACCAACGTGCTAACCAAAAATCTCTTAACTTATTAATCCTTCTGAACCAATGGTGGTCACTGGGACAGCACAGCATCCCCTATATATAAACCTATGTACTTGTGTTAGTGAACTGCTGTCATAGCTTATAAAATTACAGATAGGGGAGGATTCTTTCTGGATGCACTCCACCAAGAATCCAGGCTAGATCTTGGCTGGTGTGTTGATTACCATAATCTTGCTTTAAACAATGCTCTGAAACTTTGCTTGCACATGATCCGATTACTTAACTCAGTTTCCCAAACCCCATGGCAAAACCCTACTGGTGGTGAGTTTAGAGTTTAAACCCTGGTTATGCAGTTTACTGGGGTTTAGTGCACTGTTCAATAAACTTGTATTGTTTAAGCATGCTTCATATATGGCAGTGATTGAATGGTGGATGAGGAAATAGAAATTTGTGTTGTTACAACTTCCGTTGTTGTTGCCAAACATGAAAGGAGGTTGGATCTTGACCCGAATAAGTTTTTTCCGAATCGGCACCAGACGCCAACAATCGTTAATTAGGGATGATCTGGAGGTGATTCACTGATTCATCCGTGGCACGATAATTTGAATAAGCCTCATCCTTAATCCGGACCAGATACAAAATAACAATAACTATGAAAAGGCGTGTTGTTACAACTTTCATCGTTATGCCAAATTTGACGTGGTACACTAGATTGCATTACAAAAAAAATCCGTTAATTTTTACCTGAATTTGTTGTTCTAGCACTCGAGAAAAAGGTTAGGCCACGACTCAAACAAGCCTCTTCCGAAATCCGCACCAAACACCAATTATGAGTAACTTGAGGATGAATTGAAGATGACTTATATGTACCACCTTAACCCATAAAAGTTAATACCGATAACTCGAAATCAAATCTAATAATGATTGATCGTGCCACAAACTCAACCTTCCTTAAAATTCAAAACTTCGAAAAACCATCATATATTTCAACGTAGTTGGCACATTTTATTTCGATTTCAAATAACCCCTAAGCAGTAATTTCGAAGTCCACACCACCCTATCAACGCTCATAGATATGATCATCCAATGTAATTGGATGAATGAACATAACTTTTCTTGTTTGACTGATTCTCACCATTCAAAACAAATGGTCTCCCCCCCAATTCCTCTTTTCTTACAGTAAAAAATGTTCATTATAATACTGATAATCAGAATACCCCACCGTGGGTTTTGACGCCATATGCCGGCATACAGATCTTTGGCAATCTGCTGCAGTAGCTTTTCCTTCATATATTAAACTATTAACACAAGTTTTCCTCCATGCCTATATAAGAAGAAGGCTTAGTTAGTTACCAGTCAGATTAGCCAAAAAAAATATATTTTTTTCTCCCTATACTGTGTAAATGAACCTGATAAGGAACAGAATTAAGGAGCTTTTCAATCCACAAGAGATGCAGACGGCATCAGCAGCCACTGAAGACAGTACTAGTACTACTTCGAGGAATGCGAGCAAGAAGCAGAGGATCAGCATCAGAGGAGGGTTCATAAGCTACAAGGAAGACCCAGCAAGAAGCATCGACGAGTTCAAGCTCAAACAGGCTGAGGAGTCTCTCAGAACTGTCATGTACCTCAGCTGCTGGGGCCCTAACTAACTCCTGTAATTATCTGATTCTGTAATACTCAGTAGTAATGTACTGATCTGTGTGTTCTTGTAAGTTTGTGAATATTGGCTCTTCTGGTATAAAAATCTAACATAAGAGCTACTCTCTGCAAAAAGTTGACTGCAAAAGAGTGGTTTATCCATATGATATGTGGAATTTGAGGGAAATGCTAAATCTCTTATGAATCAGCTTCAAGTTTACAGTTTTACTGCACTTGCTTTCCTGGGTCAACTTGGTTTATATGTACGTAAGGACACAGTGTTTGACCTCCAGCTGTTATGAGCCATGACCGAATTAGCAGTGGGCGAGTCAGGCCATTCTTGAGGCTTTTTCGGTTTCAAAGTGATGAAATTTGTGTAAAATTTTCGAACTTTCAAGATCCAGCGTCGAATTTCTCCTATGTTGATTGTTTCGTTCATAACTTTGGTTAATTAGCAAAAGGAAAAAAATACAAAGGAAGAAAGAACAGGAAGATAATCACTCTGCTGAAATTCCCTTCATTTTGCAGTAGAAAGAACCGAGTCAAGATCCCAGAACTGACATTTCTACATTAAAGCTACAGGCTTTGGTCGTGTTGGAATTACATCGTTACAAAACCAGTCGTTCAAAATGCTAATTGAACAACACAGAGAAAGACAGAAGCTTCTAGAGAGAAGGGAAAAACAGGGGATAAAGCTTTCCAACGCCGTTGGAGATATTATTATTAACAACGGTTTCTATTTGTTTTCTTCAAACTAAGTGAGGACCCCAGCAAACGACATGCAAGATCCGCTCAGCTCGTTCAGCTTCTCTTGTTGGATTCGTCTTTCTCCTCTGAAATCCACCATGACCAACTTCCTCTGTTGTCTGGTCTTTCTTCTCCTCTGTTCTGCCTGAAAAAGAAAACGAAGGAGAAGAAACCCACCATCTCCCCTGAGTCTCGCCGGATTCCGCCACCTGAGAAACTTCCACTCCAGTCATCTTCTCTTTCCTTCTAAAACCCACTCTCTTGATCTCTATCTCTTCCCTGCTCTACGCAGAACTTTAAAAGCTAAAGATGGGGGGGGGGGGGGGCGCTGTTTCAGAAAACCTGGAGGTTTTGTGGTGAGAAATTGGAGTTGCAGAGAGGGGTCCAATGATTTATATAAGGTGGTGGGGAAACAACTAAGACAGATGGTTGGTTTTCGTTTTAAATTATAATTTTGGATTTTTGTTTTCTGGTTTGAAATTGAAAACTCGATAGGCTTGGCTGAGGTTCCAAGGTACAGGGGAAGGGGAGGAAGAAAGAGTGGTTAAAGGGAAGTTCTTGATTGACAAGGAAATGGCTGTTTGGAGTTAATGAGCTTTTTGTCATAATAATTACTCTGTGTGGTTGTTAATGATTCTGCCTTGGGTTTCTACTTCCAGCTCATGGGTTTTCCCTATCAGCCCATGGATTTTGAGCTTGCTTTATTTGGAATTCGGATCAGAGTTTTCATTAATCAATAACCAAAGTCGGAGAATGAGGGCTTGAAAACGAACAAACATTGTCTAAGTCTTAAGTGTTATATTTTGAGTTTCGCGAGACACCTTATGAGAAATTAAAATTTTTGGGTTACGGTCTCAAAGCTGAAACTTAGAGAAATTGACGAACAGGCATCACCAAAAGTGGAGCTTATTACTTACGGTAACGAGTTAAATTTTTGTATATCTGATTCGAAACTTTGAATATATGTTCTTTATTCAAATTATGACTTTTGATGTATATATTGAAATATTTTTTAAATTCTAGGTTAAAATTTCAACAACACCAAACATAATTAGAAAAATTTGATTTCGTTAAAGGTTGAATTTAGCTATTGACATGCAAATAGCTAAACTAGAATGTGACTCACTCAAGCCTCTAATTTGAACTACATTAAAATTTTATCTTTTAAGACATAAAAATTATATCTAGCACTAGAATACTCCAACTATCCCCATTGGGCCATAGTAGAGAGTTGAACATGTTGAAATTATGAGTTGTATTTGTATGTTTGTTCAATAATTTGATCAATCATAATAGAAAACTTCAAATGAAAGTCCCCCAAAAATCAATAATATCCTTCTAAGTGGGTTTTTTATTTATTATAAAATACATTAATGATTACTAACATAGATAATTCCCAAATGGAAAAATCTTTCACATTGAACACGTTACCATATAGTTATAAAAATTAGGGGGAAGAAAAAACAAATTATTTTTATATTTTCTGTGTCCCATAACATGATGCTGACGTGTCATCATCATGGGCCTATTGTCCGGGCTAACGGACGTTACAAGATGAATCATGGGCCTTTATTTATCTCACCTTTTTGGCAGTTTATACAGTTACCTAGTGGAGATCCCTGTGAGCTCAGCTAAAACGACACCTCGTTTCGAAAACAATGGCGCCCCATGATCAGGAAGAAGATTCCAAATTCAACACCATTCTCTAACTTAAATTGGATAATGGTGAGCGATGCCACGGGTAGTAATAGTGTTCACAACATATACTTCATATGTCTAGGCATCCTCGACCTTTGCATACTTGCGCTATTCGCTTTCAGGAATGCTCGTGTCCGTCATAGCCAGTTTGGTCGGACTATTGAGGGGATTAAAGGAGATGCCACTTTGGTTGTTGCTTGAGTATCTATTCGAGATGTCGGTATGCCCTCTTAACGATCCCGACATAGCTTATATCCTCTTCTGTTTGGATGCTTATACCGTCCATTTAGTAACGCGATGTTTCTCTAATGTTTCGGGAGTTACAATGTACCACATTTTGGATAGATAGGTGGTGTCTCATAAAGATTAGATATCTTTATCAGTGTCCTGTGTGCCATAAGTACTGAAAATGACATCTCTATCCTCATTCACCACTTCCAGTACTCGTTGAGTAGAGGACAACACCGACTTTTCCAGTTGGCGGAAATACTGTTGGCTTTCCTCTCAAAACCAGCAGCACCAGAGCTCTCTGTAAGACTGTAACCATGGTTTTTCCTTTCCCGCAGCACGCCGACTGAACACATCATTTTCATATAAATAAGCCCCCTTTCACCTTCCAGTTATCTTTATCAAGCTCTCAAACAAGTTAAATCATCTACATCAGTTTTCGAGAATAGTCTCCAAGTGAAATTATTTCACACTGTTTTGAAAAAAAAGCAGAGAGAAGGAAAGAATGAGTTCAACTAGCAAAGCTTGGACTGCAGCAGCTAGCATCGGAGCTGTCGAGGCATTGAAAGATCAATTGGGTTTCTGTAGATGGAACCACGTCATCAAATCCGCCCAAAATTACGCGAGGAATAACGTCAGATCGGTATCTCAGGCTTCATCAAAGCTTCCGTCGAATTCCCCTGTTTCTGCTAGATTGAAGGAATCGGAGAAGGCTCAACAGTCTGAAGAATCGTTGAGGAAAGTCATGTACTTGAACTGTTGGGGTCCTTACTAGAGGGGAAATTAGATTAGTTTCTGTGACTGTAGTATATTATGTAGATTCATTGGTTCCAAGAATGGAACCTTGTTGTATTGTAACTTTTGCCACTAATTGGACAATGGAAACTCACCAAGTTCTGAAAGTTCATCTCCCGACTGTTTATAGTATTTGTTCCGATTGTGTTCGGTTAGATTTAACCGTAAGTAGGCCGAAGTGTGAGCTAATGACAGTGATATACATATCTCCTCATTCTTCAAAAGTAATAACCTTCTTGATTCAAAATTTAGCATGTCTAGTGATAAAACTTTAACCGACCCAATCTCGAACCAAACTCGTGTATAAACAAGCTGAGCACGAGCTAAGGTTTGACCGACCCAAAACCGAGTAAAACTCGGATAAACTCAGACTTGTCATTAGCTAGCTCTACTTAGGAATTAACCAAAATGGATTATAAAACCACACGATCAAGTCGAACCGGTTTCCAAATCCCAATACAGCCGATAAGAAAACAAAACCAACCGACCATCCGGTTCAGCTCGCACGTGAAAACCAACGCCACGTGTCGAAATCTACTCAATTCAAGCAAAAACTATGTGCTGACGGTTGAATCCTTGAGTTCAATCACCGACACGTTGACACTGACGCATTAAACAACATTACAAAGTTTACAACAAAGAAACAAAGCAAAAGACACTTTTCTCCCTACAACATCCCCACCCCGCCACTCGCGACAAATACACGAGAGGACAGTTACGTCAATCCCCCCATCAAACCTGAGCGGAATTTCCAAAACCAGGAGCTGCCTCAAGTAAAAACCAGCAGCAAAGTTCTCCTTCCCCCATCCTTATATCTAATTTGCCATCCTCCCTTCCAGTTCTCTTCATCAAACTCTCTCAATTATCAAATCTATTTACTCAAGTGTTTTCAGACAACAACAAAGTTAAGAATATGAGTTCGACCAGCAAAGCATGGGCGGTGGCGGCGAGCATCGGAGCGGTGGAGGCACTGAAAGATCAACTGGGGTTCTGTAGGTGGAACTATGTGATCAAATCCGCTCAACAATACGCTAGGAATAACGTCAGATCGGTGTCTCAAGCTTCGTCGAAGCTTTCCGCAACATCGGTTTTTGATCGATTGAAGGAAGCAGAGAAGGCTAGGAAGTCGGAAGAGTCGTTGAGGAATGTGATGTATTTGAGTTGTTGGGGTCCTAATTGATCGACCATTTTCGATCTCTTTTTCTTTTGGAGTTTTGATGATTGTAAAATCTGGCAACTTTCTGTAAAGAGGGTTGATTCCGTTTGGTGTATATTAGCTGGAAAATGGAATACGAAAGACTCCTTATTTCTTATGACTTCTCTGTTTCTTCTTCTTACTGGTAAATTCATCTCCATTGGATAAGATCAACCAGAAGCTATTAACTTTTGAGGCATTTGGGAAAACTGGAAATTAGGTTGTTAAAAGGATCCAATCCATCAATCTTGTTCGAGAAAGCTGCAGGATTCCGATTAGTGGACAATACTGATATCAGATGATAATTAAGAAAATTAATGAATGTTGGTTGAAAATTTGTAACCAATGTCTAAATAACATAAAATTAATAATATAATAACATATAAAATATTATTTGTTATTAAGTAACGTCATTATCATTATATATGAAATAATATGTAAATAACAACAGATTAAAATAAAATTAACATTAGAATAATATTGGATTAAAATGAAATTAATATTAAAATTACATTTAACTAGCATTAAACTATTAATATAATAACATGTATTATTTACTATCATCATATGACAATAATATGCAAGTAATTACAAATTAAAATAATAATTAACAATTTAGTAATAATAGAAAATAACTAACTAAAGGAAATAGACGTATAAAATCAATTTTGAACCGTAAGCTATAGCAATCTGCACTGCGATTATTTTTCCCATCCGCACGGAAGCCGTTTTGTTTAATAATAGTACACCATAAGAATAACGATCAAGTCGAATCTCCACAAATCCCGATACTCCACACTCCCTTTTTGCCACTGTGCGAAAACTTTCCCCAGTTTCAAGCAAAACCGTGTGCTGAATCACAACATCATCCGCCACGTATAACTACGCTAAGACATTTTTAATTGAAAGAGCTTCTAAAGCAACCTAGTCGCGACAAAAAGCACAACAAGACGTAATACCGCAGGGCTTTGGCTGGCACAAACCAGCAGCGTCAGAGCTCTCCCTGTTAAAAACCATGGCTTTCCTTTCCTTTCCATTATAAATAAGCAACCTTTCCCCTTTCCAGTATTCATCAAACTCTCAAATTCAAAAGTTCAAAACTTAACCCATCTTCAAAGAAGTCATCTTTTTGCAAAGAACATCAAAGAAAATGAGTTCAACCAGCAAGGCTTGGGCAGTTGCAGCAAGCATTGGAGCAGTGGAGGCACTAAAAGATCAATTGGGGTTCTGTAGATGGAACTATGTTATCAGATCGGCTCAACAGTATGCGAGGAATAACGTTAGATCGGTGTCTCAAGCTTCGTCAAAGCTTTCTTCCAATTCCCCTGCTGCTTCTGCAGCTATGGTTTGTGATAGATTGAAGGAAGTGGAGAAGGCGAGACAGTCGGAAGAGTCGTTGAGAAAAGTCATGTACTTGAGCTGTTGGGGTCCTAATTAAAGAATCTTTTTTGCTTCCTTTATAGCTTTTGGTTACTGTAAATCTGGCAGCTCTATAGAGGGTTGCTGCCATTTTTTGTAAATCTGGCCATCACAATTCAACAAGGATAAACTTTCACTGGAACAAACTCCTTCAGCCATCAACCAACTTAAGCTATAATTGCAACTCTTAACTCAGTTAAACCACCATATGTAATATCATGGTTGGGATTTGCAGAAGGTTCTGTTATTGTAAAGCCATGAAGCTGAAGGGTGACCATTAACTCTCCATTGAGATGAGTAAAACTAGTTACTTGGAGCTTCTGCAATTCCCATAAACAAAGGGGAGGGGACCAGCTGGGTTTGTCTTCCTCCCCAATTCCTGAAGTCTTATTTTGTACTCATCTGATCCAAAACCATGCACTGAATCTGATCACAATCCACCACTTGACAAAAAGTCACGTCATTATGCAACATAATACCCATTAGTTGGTGCCCACCAAAACGAAAATAAAACCAGGGATGGTTGATCAATACCACTGATCAAGCCCACCAACCATCAACAAAAGCTCCCACGTCTTCAACTTATAAATAAACTAAACCCCTTATCCCTCACAATTCATCAACCAAAATTCAAAAGTTACCAAATTTCTCACATAAAAAAAATGAGTTCAACAAGCAAAGCATGGATGGTGGCAGCAAGTATAGGAGCAGTGGAAGCGCTCAAGGACCAACTTGGTTTCTGCAGATGGAATTACATCCTCAGATCTGCTAATCAGTATGCTAGAAGCAATGTCAGATCCATCTCTTCACAGGCTAAGAAGAACATTGCTCCTTCTTCCTCTGCTGCGGTGGTTTCCAGTAGATTGAAGGAGGCTCAGCAATCTGAAGAGTCGTTGAGGAAAGTTATGTACTTGAGCTGTTGGGGTCCTTACTGATAAACAGTAGATGAAAGTTGTACACATTTTTGTAGTGTATAGTTTAGATTCATTGGTTCTAAGCTAAGAACCTTGTAACTGTAACGTTTCGAGGAATGAAATATAATCGTCACAAAAGTTCTGTACTTTCCGGCTTAATATCCAATTGTGGTCATTAATCTATAGTTTAGTAAATAAATAAAAACTATAACTATTCTTTCTTTATTTCTCTTTTAATCTTTATTATTTCATTTAGTTACATTAGCTTAACCAAATTTTTATACAAAATAGAGTAACCATATTATTAGTTAATTTAAGTATAGTGGTTTGATGGTTTGATGTGAATATATGGTTACAATCCAGTAGATAAGTGATCGCATTATTAATCATATAGGAAAACAACAAGATAAATTAATGAAGTAAACATATGTCATATCTAAGTATTTATTTATGAAGTGTACTCAGAATTTGAACTAAATCTTAGAGAGATATTACTTCACTTGAAGTGTATTTATTTAAGCCTATAATTTCCCTTATATGAAGAATTCAAGTAAATGGAAAAATTGTAACCGACTCACATTTTGTCCGGTCCAGCCGCCACGTGGTTAACTCAATCCATGCAGCCAATACCGTCTAACCACAACCCAAACCACCACCTCAAAAAAGACCAAACCTCTCCCTGTATCATCCACCCACCAACTACAAACATAAGGCTATTTACGTCACTTCCACAAAAATACCGTCACAGAATCTCAAAACCAGGAGCTGGCCAAGCGGAAAACCAGCAGCTTCACCTCCATTATAAATAACCCATATCCCCTCTCCATCTACACAACATCAACACACAAACAATCAATCAAATCGATCAAAAGTTTAATACGTTTTTACAGAGTGATTTTCCAGAAATGAGTTCGACGAGCAAAGCATGGACGGTGGCGGCGAGTATCGGAGCGGTGGAGGCTTTGAAGGACCAATTGGGTTTCTGCAGATGGAATTACATCATCAGATCTGCTCATCACTATGCTAAGAACAATGTCAGATCGATCTCTCAGGCGAAGAATAGCCTTGCACCGTCATCTGCCGCGGTTGTTTCCAGTAAATTGAAGGAGGCGCAACAATCTGAAGAGTCGTTGAGGAAAGTTATGTACTTGAGTTGTTGGGGACCTTACTAGAGTTGATGGGTTTTTGGAGATGTGTAATAGTTAGTACTGGACGTGAAAATTGTACATATTCAATGTGTCTTTAATCTATTTAAGCATCTTGATCAATGATGGATTTCTTGCTGCCAGCTACATAACTGTGTTTTGGTTTGCTCTGCCATATTACCAGGCTTATAGGGAAACCCAGAATACAGAAACAGAGCAAAGAATGAGACGGTCACTCAAATTTTAGTTAGGTAACATTTTAGTCACTTGATTAATTTGTTTTGTAACGAATTCATGATTCAAGTTTTGATTTAGGTAACGAATCCGTGTTTACATCCAAAACTCTTGGTGTAAAATTTAGTGACTGATTCGTTGAAATATAATTGAGTGACTGAAATGTTATCTATTCAAAATTTGAGCAATGAAAATTTAGAGCATCGATTAAATGATAAAGGAAGCCGAGTGACTGAAATGTTATCTGCTCATAACTTGAGTGACTAAAATGTTTACTTAACACTTCGAGTTTGAGTTATTGATTTGTTAAAAGACAGTTTAGTGACTACACTCTTGAGTGCTGAAATGTTGACTATTCATCTGTTGAAAGAAATATTACCTGTTGAAAACTTGAGTGACAGAAATTTTTTTATTCAAAACTTTGAGTGACTAAAATGTTACCCATCCAAAAACTCTGCCTTCTTGAGCTTGGGTGATTGATTCGTTGAAGTCTTAAATTTTGGCTTAAGTTGTAATTTTCTTTCATTGGAAGATTGAAACTTTAAAAAGATCATCGATTTCAAAGTTGTAGTTTCTGTTCCTTTATCCACTGCTGTGCATTTCAAGGAGGACATAATAAGATAACGTTACGCCTTTATGATATGATTATCTGTGACCGTTTTTCTTTCCACTGCATGCAAGTTACTCGCGTACTACAGACATCTGCAGCAGCAGCCGTCATTGTGATCAGATCTCAAAGATAAACCAGCGACTGTCGAAATACACAGCTCCTGGTTTTGTCCAAAGTTTCTAGCTTTGGTATATCGTATATATAACCAACCAACCCATGCACTTCCCCGTATCCAAACAGAAAATCCAAACACAACCCAGATTCCAAATCAAGATTTCAACACCACCCACAAGAAAATTGAAAATTGAACATGAGTTCGACGAGCAGAGCATGGATGGCGGTTGTGGCTGTGGGAGCAGTGGTGGCACTGAAGGACCAAGGGCTATGCAGATGGAATTATACTTTCAGATCGATGAACCAGCGTGTTAAGAGTAAGATTAGATCATCGTCAGTTTCCCAATCAAGGCAGATTTCTGCAAGTAGGAAGGTTGCTGTGGAGAACAGGATGAGAGAAACAGAGGAGTCTCTGAAGACTGTAATGTACTTGAGCTGTTGGGGTCCTTACAACTAAGTTTATAAGATCTGAGTTTTGTATATATTAAGATTTTATGGATTTGAAGAATGATCAATTTCAGTTTTCACTGTGAAATTGCGTTTGCTGATCAAATATCAATGATCATCCTGCTCTGCAAATTTCCCATTGTTTGGTCAGGTGTAATCATTCTGATGATCCTGTCCAAAACTGGTAGAAGCTTCAAGATGAAGTAAAATACCTGAGTCCATAGGAGAATGATAATTCTTGGCCCATTCATTACTAGCTGGACTTATTGTCCATGCCTTGGAAATTTTGAGGTGGTCCAATCCGTCTTGCAGTAGGATTCTATAACTTCACAATAGGAAATTAGGTTACATTTATGGCTGTCAAGCACTATACTCCCTCCCTCCACTGAATTTCATAACTCTTTCGACTACACGCTCTTCTCGTGTTCGTATAATATTTATACAATTAACGAAAACCATTAGCCTCTTTTCACTAACTCGGACCATCACAGATATCATTTCGTGTCCTCGTATACGTGTTGGGTGATGTCCTTCCTCTTATGAGGCAATCCTTCATCATGTGTTGAAGGATTGTTCTTTTAATGCTTATCATTTGGACTCAACTTGCTCTTCTTTATGAAGATCTATATATTACACCACCTCAAGTCTAACATCATACTTATATTTGAGATTAGACGATCAAAAATAACGCGTTATATCAATAATTTAGCTCCACTTACAAGTTATTGTAACAACATATAATTGGATCGGCGAGGATTGTAGTGGATGCCCTATACTTATATTTGAGATCTCATAAATCTTATCACTAGTTAACTCGCATTAAGCACGAAATGCTAAAAACAAAAACCATGACCTCTATCGATCAGTGAAATGTCAAAGTACTCACTAAAGTCCAAAAGATAACAACACAACAAGCACCTGACGGTGTCGATTTTCCGCCGCCAAAAATTCAGTGGAGGAGACTGACAGCAAGACGACAAAAAAACTAGCCCCCTGGTTAGCCAAAACCAAATGCCCTCACACAGTCGCCAATGGCCCCAAAACCACAACCTACAAAATGTAACGTAGCACCCTTTTTCATGCTTTATAATCATTAAGGACCATGTCACGAGTACATCGTACCACAGCCGTATGCATATAAATAACATCATCAATCCTCAGTTTTGTACAACTTGCCATTCGATCTCATTCTTAATTAGTTACAAGATTAGTAGTTGTAGCAATGAGTTGGAAGGGGAAGGCGTGGACATTCGCCGGGAGTGTGGCGACGGTGGAGGAGCGGAAAGATAAGAACCTCCGCTCTCTAACCACCGCTGCTTCGAATGCGGCGGCTTCTTCAACCGCTACCAAGTCGTTTCGACAGTCGGTAAATGAGAATGAGAGGAAGAATAAGGAGAAGAAGAAAGAAGTGTCGTCGCAGGAGGAATCTCTTCGGACTGTTATGTACTTGAGTTGTTGGGGTCCTAATAACTGAACTGATGTGTGTTGATGTGTTCATCAATTTTGGGGGTTTCAGAGCTGATTTTCATCTTGATAATTAGACCTATAATCTATTATAGCTTGTTTCGGTGGCAAAGTCAGAAATTTGATACCCGCTTATGTATTTAATATTTATTAATGCATTATTGATTGTTAAAGGAAATGAATTCAATGTTTAATCATCATTATCTTATAGTTATCACACTCCTATACTATTTACAATTTTGGGGCTCTCGGAGTCGATTGTCATCTCGATAATTATTAGATTCATCGTACATGGCAGCTAGTTCGGCGGCGGGATAACAAATTTAGTATTCTTTTATGTATTTATCGATAAATTGACCGTTAAAGAAAATGATTTAAGACGAGTACACGCAAAGCACCCTTGGCTAGCTCCAGCATCCGGTAACACGCAAAGCACCTATGTGGGACATACTCATAAACGAGTTTGAACTAGAGGTGAGATGGAACTCGTTCGTTTGAGTGTTATAAGTCGATAAAACGTTATTTATTTATAATATACCGATAAATTTTTTTGAAAAAATTGATTTTATATCTAACTAACCGGCCTATCAATTGCGTCCAAACAATCTTGTACATCTATAATGGGGAATTTGGGTACAACCACTTCAAGAGGATGATGATTTACCCACCACAAATTCAACATTTTAGGGGGTCCATTAATCATACTTTATTACATCAAAAGACAAGGAAGCATACAAAAAGATCCAAACTTTAAGAAATTGGATTCTTTGATTAGAAAGTTGAGTTATCAATCCTTTGATGGTGGAAGGATTATCACATAATTAAATGTTCATAATGATAGAGTTAGTAGAAATAAGTATCAAGCAAATGTTCGGCACAGTAATCGGGTTAATCCAATGTGTCTACAATAGTCTTACTATTTCTTGAATAGGAGATAAAAGAGATTATCGTACAATAGAAAATTTTACACTTTATTTACTAAAAATCTCACATCTACCTCAAAATTGATTGTTCCAAAGAGAATAAGATCGAAAATTTATCATTTCCCTTGCACGCTACACCAAATGACGGTCGATGCCAGGGTACACATTACTAATCACGTTATATATAAGTCACTAAGTGACTTCAAAATTTTGCATTCCTTTATCATGGAATGGCATGCTTGAATAATTGCCCGACAAAATAATTCATATTTAACGATCATAAAAGTGGAGAGACAAATTGGATCCAAAAAGAAAAAGTATTGCATTTTTAAATTTATGAGTGATTAAAGAGCCACATGTGCCAACTCCACAAACATGTCTTCATCATCACAAGTTTTCCTTTATATTCCCTTTTCTATAATTTCAAGCAATAATTATTAATCCATTAAACTTTATTTAATGCTCACTTAATGAACATTAGTGAAGAAAAATGTCAACTTTCTTAGCCAATTTAATTGCTCCATCAACCAACTTAATCACTTCGACCTATAATTTGCGACACAGTTATCCTTTTCGATAAATATTTCTCACTTCAACTATCACATTCAATAAAAATCGAAATCTTAAATGAACGTTAATTTGTGATATGACCCTTTATTAATAACAAAAGTTGAACTGCAACACGCGAGTTGTGTTACATATCCTTCTCCTAAGCCATCTATGCTCCATTTGCGAACCGGTGACGTGCATTTATCTGAACTCTTGTTTTGTCCAAGTCAAGAAATCAAATTTTTCACTTATTTTGATGATCCGACAACAAAATAACCTTATATGAATATATGAGAAAGAACAATTTCAACACAAATAATATTACATTTCTAAAACTATTAAAGAAAATTTAAACTTCCTCAATTTAACTTTTTATTCACAACTTCTTCCACTCTCAACTCAACTCCCTTTCACTAACATTGCTGCAAAAATATTTGTCAGACTAATAAATAAATTAGACAAGTATCAATTCTTGAAATAATACTTTTTTTGAAGAGGGTTATTAAATGATGCCCTATAATTTGAATTAAACGACGTGCTAAACTATATAAAGATTGAATTGTTCTTATTGTAAAAACATTAAAAACTTACTAAATTTATTCAATTGAACTATTTTCATTATATTTTAGTTGATCCACTTTTCCGACAAATCTCAACCAATCCAATTTAGGTAAAAATTCAAAAAAATTTGACGAACCGATCGATCGAATGGACGATGCACCGGACGAAGGGAATTTCCGTCCGTCTAGTTATTCTCGCTGGAATTTGGCCTCAACATGAACATGAAAATTGTATCCAATCGAACTAGCTTTCCAACGCCGCCAGTCTTGTATCAATCGGACTTTCAAGCGATGGGTTATGTCAAAAATACTAAACCACGACGTTGTCCGATCAAGCCGACGAGTTGGGTCAGACGGAAATCCTGTCCGTCGGTAAGTCTCGCCGGAATTTGTCCTCGACATGAACATGAAAGTTGTAGCCAATCGAACTACCTTTCCAACGTCGCCAATTTTGTTCAATAAGACTTCTGAGCGGTGAGTTATGTCAAACATACTAAACTGCAACATTTTTCGACCAAGTCGACCGTTGTAATCAATTGTTCCAACCTCTATGGCCCTATCATGGTATTTAATATAAATATGAGATTAAATAACTAGTTTATGAAACATAATACCATACTTCAAGCATTCGTTAACAACAAATATGAGATCACTAAGTAGAACAATGTCATATACGAAAACGGTTAGACTAACTTATCATACTTTAAGCGTTCACCTTGATATAGAATAATCAGATGGAAATCCCGTCTGTCAGGTTAGTCTCGCCGGACGGAAATCCCCTCCATTCGATTTGTCCATTCGGTCGATCGTTTCGTCGAAAATTTTCGAATATTTACTTAGATTGGATTAGTTGAGGTTTATCGGACAAGTCGATTAACTAAAACATACTTAAAATAGTTCAACTCAATGACATTAGTAAATTATCCGTGTTTTTATAATTAAAATAATTTGATTTTTATATAATTTAAGATGTTATTTAATTCGAATAATAACGTGGTTTAAAAACTCATTTTTTAAAGAACAAAACAATAAAAAGTTGGAAAACGAAACCCACCGGCAAAATGATACAAAAAGGTCCAATTTAAAGGCGCGGAATTAGCGTTGCTTCATTCTTCCTCAGCAACTCAGAGAATAAGAACAAGTAAACAACCAGAGAGAGCCAAGCTATAGTTTCAGATTTCTCTAAAGAAAATGCCTTTCTGGCAAACGGCGGGAAATGCAACCACTACATCATCATCTTCATCCTCTTCCTCTTCCAACAACACTTCTTCCACATCTTCCGGCTCCATGAACAGCACCGCCCACTACAACAACCGACCCTTCGCCGCTGGCGATCATCACGGCGGAGGAGGAGAGAGATCAACGTCGTCTTCGGCGGCGGCCACGCTCTCCACCGCTACTGCTGTTTCGCTTGTGGCCAAGTCTCTAATTCCCACCCGCAGACGGCTCAAGCTCGATCCTGCTTCCAAGCTCTTCTTCCCTTGTAAGTCATTTGAAATGGGTTTCTGTTCCTTTCGTCTGTGTTTTTGTTGGGCTGTTGAAATTTTCTTTCAATTCAAGCTAATTTTGATTAGGTTTAGAGAAAGTTGATAATATCCCCTGTTTCCTGATTTCTAGGGTTCAATGTTGTTTGATTTTGTAGATGAGCCGGGTAAGCAAGTGAGGAGTGCGATTGGGATTAAGAACATTTGCAAATCCCCAATTGCTTTCAAGGTATGGATTCAATTGGATGTCAGTGACTATTTTCAGAAATGTTGAATGATGAAGAACCCTAATTTGATAGATCTTGCTTCTTCTGCATTTCCAGTTAGCAATCTTTGATAATTGGTATGATGACAGAAAAATTTGGAAGTGTTTTACAGCAAATCATATGCCCTTTCTGCCAAGCTGTCATTACTTATAAACAAATTTGATTCATTACTTTAATTGCTTCATAATTCTATAATGCAGTTCCAAACAACTGCGCCTAAGAGCTGTTACATGCGTCCACCGGGAGGGATACTTGCACCCGGTGAAAGCCTTATCGCAACCGGTAAAACGATCGACATTCATCCGTTCTTTCTTTCACTTATGAATTGTATGATCTTGAGCTTAATCTGTACAGTGTTCAAGTTTGTTGAGCCACCGGAGAACAATGAAAAGCAACTACTTGATGTGAAGAGCAGAGTCAAGTTCAAGATCATGAGCTTGAAGGTCAAAGGAGAAATGGAATACGTCCCGGAGCTGGTAATGCTAAGATTCTCATACAATTGTGTGTTTGCAATTCGTAATGTAATGTAGGAAACTTATGAAATGATCTGTTTGTTTTCATATATGTGAAGTTCGACGAGCAGAAAGAGCAAGTAGCGGTTGAGCAAATACTGCGAGTTGTTTTTCTCGATCCCGAAACCCAAACCCCTGTAAGTACGCGAAAAAAAGAGCCATCGAAAGGATCAACTTTACGAATCCGAGTTGACAGTTTGGTTTCTTTTCCTTCAAGGCATTGCAAAAGCTCAAAAGACAGCTAGCCGAGGCGGAAGCTGAACTCGAGAACCGGAAGAAGCCTCCAGAGGAGCCAAGCCCTCGAACTACTGCTGCCGCTGCTGCTACTGCTGCAGCTGGTGAAGGACTCGTCATAGACGAATGGGTAAGGACTATCGAAATGAATGCTCAATAGCATTATCTAACATCATTTCATCATATAATGTTCATCTATGATTTCTTTTGGCAGAAGGAGAGGAGGGAGAGATACTTGGCCCAGCAACAGGTTGAACTTGGTTCCATGTAGAGTTATTGCTGTATATTTGGCTCATTCTTTTGTTCTTGTAAACATCGAGAGGTTTCAATTTTTGCTTTGAAAGAACAATCTGATGCTGATCTGATTACAGTGCTTTGTTAATTACTAATTTGGTATATATTCATAATGCAATATGCTGCTGGCATCAATCACTTTCACAGATCATTATCATGCACGAATAAAACAGATGATCAAATCCACAGCCGAGACAGAATAAGGAAACATGAGTCTAATGATAAAATTAAACTAAGTGTTGGGTGTTTGTGCAAGAACTTAATAATTGATTATGAGCATAAGTGGAGTCACTATTTATTATGGGGCTCAATAATGAAAGTTCATTAGTGATGTTGAGATGTCAAGTGGGAATGAGCCATGATTAAATATTTAGTGATAATTCTGTATGTTTTGTCAAAAGGGGAGGGCTTCCAAAACCGTTGGTTCGGCCGTAAACACTACTCAAGACGGTTCGATATAATCTTTGATATAATAACGTTATGGTACAACTTTTATTTCAAATGATTTAAGTGGTCTGATAAAGTCTAAGGTTGTATATACATGGTTACTTAAGATTCTGATTAGGTGGAAAGTTGGGACAAAATTATTAAAATTAACGCGTGGGATATATAAAGGGTGGAATATGATATGTATGATTATGTTTCTTACATTAACATGTCAAGTGGAAAGTGAGGGAGATATGAGTGGACTAATGAATATAATACACATATTTATCATTTAGATTATAATAATACGTATTACTTAAATCACAATAAATAGAATAAATATAATAAAATTTCGACGAGATATTTTACATCTGTGTATCAACAAATTATAACAAGCACCAAAAGACTCAGCAATTCACATTTTATAAGTGATTTTCATAATATGTGTTTGAAGAGAAAAAAAAATGATAAACGTAGAGGTGAAGGATGAAAACGACTGAGATAAAATAACGTGGATGATGGGTGAATGTGGTGGAGCAGGAGAAGGAGGAGAAGGAGAAAGACAAGGACGAAAGAGGATGAAGCATTGAAAGTACGGATGGGAAGATAAATGATGGTTAAAGTGCTGACGATCAATTATAATGGACGTGTATTATTTGTATGTTATTCGTAAAATGTATAAAAAATTCGTCAGACGTTAAATTGAGAGGGTAGAAAATGGGCATCCACCATTGAAACCGGGATCATCACATCTAAGGTAGTGGAAGGTGTCCTTTTCCCATCATCTAGTGTTGGCATTTTGTGGCCTACTTACAAAATCCAGCATTATTTGAACGTTAATTATAAATATAATCCTTTGTTGATCACTAATATATTATCCCTATACAAATTGGGAGGAAGGTGGGATGAGATTTCCTCGTCGGGTTGTCACTTTCATTTGAGTTGGTCCACTTGATGCATTAGTATTAATTACTAAACCTTTATCTTAATTGTTCATTTCACTTTCAACTTTGTCAAATTACCCTTCCCGAAAGGAATAAGAAGTTGACTTAAATCATCTAATTTTAAATTTTGTATGACCATATATCGTTATGATTTTTATCAAATATACAATGCTAACATAATATACCATGGAACAAAATAATTTATATCACAAATCGATCCTTTTATGCACGTTCTATGTTACATATTGCTCATTTATTTTTCATATTGTGACACGTTCATATAAAGTTATTATATCAATCATATTTCAATGATATTACATATTGACGTAGCATATATATTCAAGAAAAACCGTAACAAAATGTGTCAAAAGCACAACGATAGTTAAACTTAGAGGATCGAATCATCCGAAAAGTCAAAACGAACCAACCACAACCGCCATTTAACCTCATGCAGCGAACCGCAGTCTGCCATTATCTTAACCCTCCTGTAACTCACCACATGCTCCGACCAATTTTTTACCTTTTAAATTAATTAATGGCTCCGACCAAGCTCCGGTGACCGGAGATGAACCGGGACACCAAGCCATCCCATTCGTGAACAACTGTCCCCTTCCCTTTTCCCGTCACGTGAACGAGCAGTGGGTATTCTTGAATCGTCCATCGAAAACGACACCATTTTATTATCCTCTTACGCCTACAAATAAATAAATAATTTCAGAACGGTAACGTGTCAACGTCTGATTGCTACAGCATAGATGACTCATGCAGCTAGCCCCAGGATAAGTCCGCCACCTGTAACGATACCTCTGAATCTTTTGTACACTACCGGGAAGAACAGTACAAAACGACCTGGAAACACGCTAAAAACGGCATTAAAACTCACGCCTATCAACCGACTACCGCCTCCTCTCTCACAGACATCATCCGGTTCCCGGTTTCCTCCCCTGAGCTCTCTTTAAATACTCTGCCTCTACCTTCGAACACTCTCATCAATCCAAGCTAACCCAGAAAAGCATAAAAGAACAGAGGAATTTTTATCCGATCATTTTTTGGAACCTTAAAAGAAAAAATGAATCAACTGAACAAAGTCTGGACGGCGGCCGCAGTAGCAGTAGCACAGGGGCACCCGACGGAGCAGGGGACTAAGTGGAGATCCTGCTTGCAGTCTCTCAACCACGGCAAGAGGCAAATGTTCTCCGGCGCCGGCGATGGTTCCGATCTCCGGCCTCTTGCTGCTTCGGTCGGATCTGATCGGTCCTCTTCCGTGGGTGATGTAGCGAGGCAGACTGACGAGTCGATGAGACGAGTGATGTACATGAACTGCTGGGGACAGGGGTGATTAGACCGCCAGTCGCCGGTGACCGGTGATGTTGATCGTTGTGCAAATCTTGTTAGTGGGTTTGTTACTAGCAAGTAAATCCGACGACGTTGACGGAGTCAACGCTAGGACTCGCCGTGCGGGTCGAGAAGGGAGAATCTGGACTATGGATGTGAAAGTTGTATAGACTGATCTAAAGATCTGAAATTGTAGATTACTGGATCTCAATAACACGGTTCTGGGTTTTTATGATATACCCTTTTGTTTCATTTCATATCTGATTTGCTTTGATTTGCATCGTTCAATTTCTGAAATCGAATTTGAACTTGAAGCGATCCAGATAAGAAAACAGAGGGAAAATGAGTTCTAATGGCGGTGAACTCTTATCTGTCTGGTCTTTGAAATTCCTCTGCAGAAGAAAACAGAGCGAAGAATCAATTCATTATCATCTTCAGAAGAATCCAAATCGAGCCCAAAGAAGTTTCTTCCATGTCGGCAACAAATTGCTCTAATTCGTCTCCTTCCTCTGTTTTCCACCATAAATTACAGATCGGGAAAACTTCAAATCATCATCAGCAAAACAAATAACAAGAAAGAAAAATGGCAGATTTCAACAGTAAAGCTGCAATCTTTCTCGCTCTGGTACTGATAATCTCCAACGCCGTCACCTTCTCCGCCGCCATAAACAGCCAGCTTCCATGTAATAATCCAGTTTCTTCGTCCTTATGATTTTTTTTCGTGGACTGATTGATGTACTGTGTTGCAGTTGATGGAGTTGGGTATATGTCACATTTCCAGTGCCGGGAACAGTACACGGCGAAGGACGGCGAGCGGTGCTCCGAGGTAGCTCGGAAGTATAAAATGAGCGATGAGTATTTCAACTTGATCAACCCCAAAGTGAATTGTCCAGGGCTTCTCAAAGGGCAGCTCATCTGCACCAAAGCGTCTGTTAAGGGTTTCAGATGATTGATCGATCAATTGATTGATTCGTCGGATTGTGTTCCACAAGGTTGTAACCTGATCTGAAGCAGGGGAAATTTTGATCCTTTTTTTTGGGTGAGATTATGCTGTCGTTTCGTTCAGGATGCTTCCTTTTGAGATGTCGTTTCTGTCATTTGAAACTTCTGCTAACTTTTTGATTTGGAAATGGATGCCCCAGGTTGAAAGCCTGTTACCTAAGATTTTGATTAGGTGGAAAGTTAGGACAGAATTATTAAAATTGATGAAATAATCCATTTTTCTTGACTTGGTCCTTGGTTTTGATTAAACCCTAATTAACAAGTTTCTAACAACATATTAAAAGTGGGGAATTTTGTGATAATGTTTGGTTTTTATTTTCTCTAATTAAAAAGTTTTTAGTGACGTATTAGATTCATATTCGGCTCATATCTAAATTATTGTCAAGCCTAATTAAAAATAATTTTCATAAATTAATCGATTTTAAGATCAAAAATCATGTTAATCTTTCATATTATTCTACCTTGATTCTGACTTTATTCATTTTTATTTCTCTTTTAATTATTCTAAGTTTATTTTTTTGATGATAGTACATTTTTTTTGCTGATGATGTTATTTTAAGTTTATTTACATTATCCGAACTATTATGCATTTTTAGATCATTTAATTATAAAATTCGAGTTATTACAAGTTATGCTTTTTCAATTACTGGGGAGTCAAATAATTGCCGGACTAAACTCGATTAGTAAACAATATCTGATGATAATTACGGAAACGATCTTTTGTTGCTCTTGAAATTTCGATGGCTCTGTACAAAATCTTGCAAACCCTACAGATTTCGATGGTGACTGATTTCGTAGTTCAATAATAGTACAACACCACACGATCAAGTCGAATCTCCACAAATCCCGGTACTCCACTGTGCGTCGACTTTCCCGAGTTTCAAGCAAAACCGTGTGCTGAATCACAACATCATCCGCCACGTATAACTACGCAAAGACATTTTTATTTGAAAGAGCTTCTAAAGCAACCTAGTCGCGACAAAAAGCACAACAAGACGTAATACCGCAGGGCTTTGGCCGGCACAAACCAGCAGCGTCAGAGCTCTCTAACCATGGCTTTCCTTTCCTTTCCATTATAAATAAGCAACCTTTTCCCATTTCCAGTATTTATCAAACTCTCAAATTCAGAAGTTCAAAACTTAACCCATCTTCAAAGAAGTTATCTTTTCGCAAAGAACATCAAAGAAAATGAGTTCAACCAGCAAGGCTTGGGCAGTTGCAGCAAGCATTGGAGCAGTGGAGGCACTAAAAGATCAATTGGGGTTCTGTAGATGGAACTATGTTATCAGATCGGCTCAACAGTATGCGAGGAATAACGTTAGATCGGTGTCTCAAGCTTCGTCAAAGCTTTCTTCCAATTCCCCTGCTGCTTCTGCAGCTATGGTTTGTGATAGATTGAAGGAAGTGGAGAAGGCGAGACAGTCGGAAGAGTCGTTGAGAAAAGTCATGTACTTGAGCTGCTGGGGTCCTAATTAAAGAATCTTTTTTGCTTCTTTTATAGCTTTTGGTTACTGTAAATCTGGCAGCTCTATAGAGGGTTGCTGTCATTTTTTGTAAAGTTGAGAGGGGAATGGAATACAAAGAGATGACCTTTTTCTGGATAATTATGAATGTTCATGTGTTCTTTCTACATCTGAATTTTTTTTTCATGTGTCTTATTTGGTTTCATGAATGTCTGAGTGGGCAATAGCTCAACTTGAATCCAAATTTTGGATTCGGTTTGAACTGTTGGATTACCAGTGCTGGAATTTATGGATCGAAATTTTTTCAATAATCATAACCATTGGTCGATGAATAACAGTGAAATAATATCGTGATTAATGTGATTTTCAATTTTACGGTCGAAGATAAAAGAAACTTTTATTAGGGCTTTCAGCGGTTCATAAGTTGGAAGTCAATTGAGAAAGTTTGGTAAAGATGAAAGGATTGTTACAATTGAAATCCCTTAAGATTAGCTGGTTATTCGTCCATTTTCATTCTCAGGCTTTTACACAGTGGCCATCACAATTCAACAAGGATAAACTTTCACTGGAACAAACTCCTTCAGCCATCAACCAACTTAAGCTATAATTGCAACTCTTAACTCAGTTAAACCACCATATGTAATATCATGGTTGGGATTTGCAGAAGGTTCTGTTATTGTAAAGCCATGAAGCTGAAGGGTGACCATTAACTCTCCATTGAGATGAGTAAAACTAGTTACTTGGAGCTTCTGCAATTCCCATAAACAAAGGGGAGGGGACCAGCTGGGTTTGTCTTCCTCCCCAATTCCTGAAGTCTTATTTTGTACTCATCTGATCCAAAACCATGCACTGAATCTGATCACAATCCACCACTTGACAAAAAGTCACGTCATTATGCAACATAATACCCATTAGTTGGTGCCCACAAAAAACGAAAATAAAACCAGGGGTGGTTGATCAATACCACTGATCAAGCCCACCAACCATCAACAAAAGCTCCCACGTCTTCAACTTATAAATAAACTAAACCCTTTATCCCTCACAATTCATCAACCAAAATTCAAAAGTTACCAAATTTCTCACATAAAAAAAATGAGTTCAACAAGCAAAGCATGGATGGTGGCAGCGAGTACAGGAGCAGTGGAAGCGCTCAAGGACCAACTTGGTTTCTGCAGATGGAATTACATCCTCAGATCTGCTAATCAGTATGCTAGAAGCAATGTCAGATCCATCTCTTCACAGGCTAAGAAGAACATTGCTCCTTCTTCCTCTGCTGCGGTGGTTTCGAGTAGATTGAAGGAGGCTCAGCAATCTGAAGAGTCGTTGAGGAAAGTTATGTACTTGAGCTGTTGGGGTCCTTACTGATAAACAGTAGATGAAAGTTGTACACATGTTTGTAGAGTATAGTTTAGATTCATTGGTTCTAAGCTAAGAACCTTGTAACTGTAACGTTTCGAGGAATGAAATATAATCATCACAAAAGTTCTATACTTTCCGGCCTAATATTCAATTGTGGTCATTAATCTATAGTTTATTAAATAAATAAAAACTATAGCTATCATCTTAATATTGTAACAATGTACATATTCATGAAATTCAGATTATCTTGCTCACTCACCGTTCCTGTCACATATTCTTCTAATGTCACTTATTTTATTAAAATAGTTCAGTCCCACGATAAAACGGATGACATGAGCAATCAAAGTAATGGACATATAATTGATGAAGTGGTGTACATAATAAATGATCCGTTGATAAATTCATATGAATGATTGAGTAACCGCTATGTTATATTGAATTGTGGTTTAATATATATGTATCACTTAACCTAAATCCCATTAAAGTATATATACCTCTTTTACTTTTATCTTTGTAAGAGACGATCTCTTTCATCATCACTATAATAAAACTCCATCCTTCTCCCCATAAACTAGTCGATTTCAAGATCAGAAATCACATTAATCTTCTATATTATTTCCTTTTATTCTTTCTTCATTCATCATTTATTACTCTTTTAATCTTTGTTATTCCAGGTTTATTTTCATTAGCTTAACCAAATTTGTATACGTAATAGAGTAATCATATTATTAGTTGATATATGTATAGTGGTTTGATGTCAACATATAGTTAGGCTGATTGTTATTAATTGGAGAGAAACCAAAAAATAAGTTAAAACCAAGGATTATTTGAACAGCTGAAGAAAGAAAGGATATGAAATGAATCACTCACTATGTTTAAGTTGAACATAACAGGCCAGCAACTACAACACAATCAAAGATGAAAGCAAGGAGAGCATGCAATATCATCAATTTTAGACTTCAACGGATCTCACAAGATTCTGGTCTTGAAGATTAGTCGAGGCTCACAAGATTCTGGTCTTGAAGATTAGTCCTCGACGACTCTCTTAACGAGGTGAGACTCGCTACGCATGAGTTTTGTAAACATGTGGAGGCCCAAAGTTTTGTCCTCTGATGGCCCTAGCCAATCGATCCGATCTTACGGCTCATAAAATTGTCAAGCAAAGCCTGTTGAGGTTAGGAACATACAGTCAACAGTCAACTCTAGTGCGTAGGTGACACATGATGACGGCCCGATGATCCCTACCAAGTTACCCCATGCAATTTCAGCAATAAGGATTGATCAGATACGTGTTATTGAGCCTTGTTACTCCTAGAATAACCCCATTCACATATTAGTGTTTTTTCGATAGGCATTACGTACCATCTCTCGACAAGCATTACACATCTAATGATTGTTAACCGAATCTTCAAATGTTGTTGTGTACTATATATAAATGAGAACTTTCCCAAGCAAGTACACACACTGACCCCATACAATTATTGATTTGGAGATTCTACTCGTCAACGTTTGAATTTTCACCTTGCAATTCAGGGATGCAGACTAGCTGAGCCGGGTCGAATTTTCACTCCGTTTGAGCTCCAAATCCAATTATAGAAATTGAGTTGGAGTTCTGCCACTCAATTATCTCCAGTTCCTTCACTAACAATTTATTTTTCCTGAGAGGAAATGGAAGCACTACTTTCCATGCTTTATCTTCTGATTCTCCTCTGTTTACTCTGCCTCAACAAGCTTCGCCCTTGCCATGGAATCGATAGGATCACTGCAAACCAATCACTTTCCGGCGACCAGACGCTCGTCTCGCCTGGAGGGATCTTCGAATTGGGTTTCTTCAGTCCTAGGGGAGGAGAAGGGTACTACATTGGAATATGGTACAAACAAGTATCTCCACGGACGGTGATTTGGGAGGCCAACAGAGACAGCCCTCTTTGGGAGGGGTCATCTTTGGAGCTCAAGATATCCTATGACGGTAACCTAGCAATTTTCTTTGGGGGATCGAAAACGCCAAGCTGGTCAACCGACATGATCCCTTTTCATCCTTCATCCTCAGTCAACGCTGTTCTCCTCGACCAGGGAAACCTCGTCCTCATACCAACTCATGGTCCCCCAAGTCCGCTCTGGCAGAGCTTCGATGAACCGAGCGATACCTTGGTTCCCGGTAGCAAGATTGGGTTCAACAAGATTACTTCCAGAGAAGTATTTCTCACTTCCTGGAGGGAATATGAAGGTCCTACTCCAGGTCATTTCTCTCTCAAGTTGGGTTCAAATCGGTCGCTTGAATGGTACATCCCCTTCTTTGCGGGGAGTAAGTATTTTAGTGGAACACGGATTTCAGAATTGAATTCCATGAACTTTGCTTATGCCGATGATCAGAACGGGAGATATCTCACTTTTACTCAGTACAATAGAAGCCAAATGGAGAAAATTGTCGATGAGGAATCAGATCGGTACATTCAGCAGCAGTATTCAAAGCATAGATCCAAGTCCAGTAATGATTCCCTGTTCTCGAGGTACGTTGTAGATGTAAAAGGACAGTTTCAGCTTCTGGTGTGGCTGGAATCCGCTCAGGAATGGCTGTCGATATGGCAAAGAGAGCCATCACAATGTGTAGCCAACGTCTACTGTGGTGCTTATGCAGGTTGTACATCAAAATCCAAGCATTTTTGTAACTGTTTGAATGGGTTTAAACCGGTTTCTTGGGGCGATTACAATTCAGTATATGATAGATTACGCTCATACCTTAGCTGCTCTAGGAGTTCCCCTCTTCGGTGCAGCGAGACTGACTGGTTTTCGCCATATTACAATGTGGGATTGCCTATAAATCGTGAGAGGACATCATCAGCTAGAAGTTCAGATGACTGTAAGGCGACATGTCTGAGATCTTGCAACTGCAGTGCTTATACTTACATTGAAAACCAATGCTACCATTGGTATGATGTTTTGTTTAATCTGCAGCTGGATGTCCCAAATGGGAAAACCATTTTCGTCAAACTTGCAGCGAATGAATCCTCATTTCTTGACAACAACATTCATCAAAGGAAACACAACAAGATCGGAATCGTGATTGGCTCTGTGGCGGGTTCAACTATGTTGCTAGTTCTTGTTGCATTGACAATCCTGAGATGGAGGTATAAGATGCCTGGGAAATTAATGGAAGAGTTTTTGGTGGTTTTTACACACAGACATTTGAAGATTGCCACCAAGAATTTCTCACACAAGTTGGGAGAAGGAGGCTTCGGTTCTGTCTACAAAGGTACACTCCCCGATTCGAGTATTATAGCCGTCAAGAAGCTTCAGAGCATCAATTCCAGGCACGCTGAAAATCGCAAGCAGTTCCTTGCAGAAGTCAGGACGCTCGGTGCAATCCAGCACATTAATTTGGTTGGTCTCAGAGGGTTTTCATCTGATAATAATACAATAATGTTGGTCTATGATTACATGCCAAACGGTTCGGTATCGTCCCATTTGTTCGATCCTTCAAAGATCCTCGATTTGAAAATGCGGTACAACATTGCATTGGGAACAGCGAGAGGTTTAGCTTATATACACGAAAATTGCAGAGAATGTATAATCCATTGTGACATCAAGCCAGACAATGTGCTATTGGATTCCGAGTTTCGACCTAAAGTTGCAGACTTTGGCCTGGCAAAGCTCTTTGGGAGAAATTTTAGTCGGGTGCTAACCACCTTGAGGGGAACTATCGGGTACATGCCGCCGGAATGGATTTCGGGGGAGGCGATTACGGTGAAAGCTGACGTGTACAGCTACGGGATGGTGCTGTTGGAGCTGGTATCCGGCATGAGAAACTCGCAACGACATGTATGTATCGGTCACTACTTTCCTGTTTGGGTAGCAAATGTGATAAACGAAGGTGGGGATTTGGCTGAGGTGCTGGATCCAAGGTTACAAGGGAATGCTGATGGTGAAGAGTTGGAAAGAATCTGTAGAGTTGCGGTTTGGTGCATTCAGGACAATGAAAGTAATCGCCCGAGCATGAGTCAGGTAGTGTACATTCTTGAACAGGTTTTGGAAGTGGGCATTCCTCCTGTTCCGAGTATTCTTCAGAGATATGTTGATCCTGACAGCTAGCAAAATTCTCTTCAGACTCGGTCATTTACAGTAAGATTATATGTGATCCCTAACGATATAAGTCAGCCATATTAAGAGAATCTTGTAAGGAATGCTAGTACTGCTTGACATGTAACCCTAAAGATAAACATGATTCTCTATCTATAAAACCTGCTTGAGAATATACAATAATATCCCAAGGACGCACCATTTACTTTTCTCCCCCAAAGAATATAATGAATTTTAGACTCAAACGGATCTCACAAGATTCCGGTCTTGAAGATTAGTCCTCGACGACTCTCATAATGAGGCGAGACTCGCTACGCTTCTCGCACGGAAATCAGCTATATACTTCCTGGCGCGTTGAAATTCCTGAAAGAGAAAAGAGTTAAGTTAGAAAAGGTAGCTTTTGCCGTAGGCGAACCAGTTTAGAGCATTCATTGGAAACCATACCTCGGGGGTTAAACTTATTGGTCCTCCTTCAGTGTCCTGACTGTACACATATTTACAGGGCTGCAAATTCGAAGATGGGACTTTACTATGTTAAGAATTGGAATGAATACAAAACTCGAATATATATATATAAGATGTTCACCTTTGTAGACGTAGTGAGCTTTCTAGCCCCAAGACCTCCTCCAGATTTCTTCCCTCTTCTCGGCTTGTTGATGGTTGTAACTAGAGAATGAAGGGTGGAGTTGTTGTGGATGTTGTAATCGGCCAATGTCCTTCCACCCGCCAGCTGATTGCCAGCGAAGATCATCCTCTGCCGGTCAGAGAGATTATTGCTTCTATGTCTTGTATCCTGTCCTTGACGTTATCAATGGTGTCGCTGCTCTCCACCTCCAGAGTGATCGTCTTTCCGGTAAGAGTCTTAACGATTAACAATTTCCTTTCCTTCTCCGTATTCGACGAGGAAGATATACCGCCGTTTGTTTTGTGATACTGCGTCGTATTGTTTCTATTGGGTTTCGTCCGAGCTTAACAGAAATCATTTGGATCCAGCAAATGTTTAAATCTGTGGAGGCCCAAAGTTTTGTCCTCTGATGGGCCCTGGCCAATCGATCCTATCTTACGGCCCGTGAAATTATCAAGCGAAGCCCGTTGAGGTTAGGAACATACAGTCAACGGTCAACTCTAGTACCCCATGCAATTTTCAGCAATAAACACGTTTCAAATATTAACACATACAAACACAAGCATACAAAACTCGAAGACACCAACGATGTATATGTTCTTGAGCAGACAGATCCTATAGAGATACACGAAAACAAAGAGACCAAGCTAGCAAAAACAATGCTTATAAATACAGAGAAGAACATACACTAATTTAGCAGAAACACATTAAGCTAGAAGATTGTGTAATAAAGGAAATCAAATGGCCAGCTTCTTGTTCATGAAGATCATAAATTGCCTGTTGATTCTATCTTTCATTCTGCTCTTCATTTCCTCAGCTGAAAGCAGCATGCACAAAGGTAAATTATAACCCACCAAATGACCAAAATATATGCTTTGTTGACATGAATTATGGTGTTGTCGACTCGGATATAATTGTTGGGTGTTATTCGGTGTTATTCGGTGTTTTTCACCTTGAAAAAAGCTAGCTCAAGGGGGGTCTATTGGGTTTTCGGAAATTGTTGCCAATATGGACCGATCAAATATTATCGTTGGGGTGTTATTGAGTCTTTTTAGTTTTTACTCCCAAAACAACCTCTTCTTTACACGTAAGTCTCTCGATAGACGTTATCCATCTAATGGTATCTGACCGAATCTTTAAAGTAATGATACCACTACTCAATAGCGGAACCAGGAAGGTTTTAGACCTTGAGCAGAATTTCAAGTTTAGGAGTCTAACTCATATATAACTATATAAAATTTAATTTCGAGAATCTTACATAAAATTTTACCTTTAACGATGCGCTCAGGCGGCTGTAAAATCAAATGTGTTCGAATTGTGGCGGTGGAGGCAGGGGATACATGTTTCAGCATCGCTAGAGCGAATGCAAAGAGTCTGAACTTGTTCAAAGCTCTCAACCCTAATCTACCCTGCAAACGTCTCTTCGTTGGTGAGTGGGTTTGCGGCCAAGGCACTGCTTGTTGATGATCATCAATCCGTGGACCACGCGGACTTCCAATTATTCATGATACTGGTGTGTACTGATCATTTGGTTAACGTTTTCAGTTTCTCTTGAGTTTGTTTATTAATTACGACGTCGTTGGGATGTTGTACTCTGTTGAATCAAACATCCAGAGAGTCTGTTGAATAATGAAATAAAATTTGATGGTTGAGCTCCCACTTAATCCATTGTTTTTTTTTCTATATTGTAATGATCGAGAGGTTTCTAGTTACCTAAAAAAAACTTTTTTTTTGGTTTTGATTAAGCCCTAATTAAGAAACTACTAAGTATGTGTATTAAAAGCTGAGTTTTATGATATTGTTGATTGGTTATCTTATTCATTAATGTGCATAAAATTATGGCTTTGAGCTTGGTAGTCTGGATGAAAATGAATGGAATTTGACAAAAAAAAACAACAAACCATTCTTGAAGACCAAAATCACGAAGTTTGAAGGATAACTTCCGGTTTGTGAAAGTGATGAAACGTTAAGTACTATTCATCGTGTTAGTTAGGCTGAGTGTTGTAATTGTAGAGAAAACTGAGAATAAGTTGAAATGAAGGATCATTTGAACAGCTGCTAATAATTTGTCAGCACTAGATCTTCATTCCATCCCGAATTCCTATTCATATAATTAACTGGTTTTTTTTGTTTTATGGGGTTTGGAGTTTTCGATGAGTGGTTTACAGAAGGTTACTTTGCCCCTTGGGTTGAGCACTTGTTTGGGACTCTTCCTTTGTCTACAGTACAAAGCTCTCTAATAATGAAAACCAATTAGTGGGCAAATTTTACAAGTTTCATTATTGTAAACAATGGATTGTATCAGATAAGAAACTTAAGTCAGAATTAGTCGTTTTGCCCCTCGACTAAACCCTTTTGTCTAAGCGCTACATTCATCTCCTTGTTAAGATTACTAATTAAAATTATGTTGGTTGTTGATATTGAATAGATTAGGGTCATATGTTGAAATAGCAATTCAACACACGAGTACTCACAAGACTCATTAGCATTGTAGTATCGATTCATGTCAATTCTCGAATGCATCATCGATCCATGTCAAGTCTCGTTGGCTCGACGAGTCTCCATGGACATAAGCAAGCTAAGGTTTATCAGAGCTTTATTTTAATCTCACATATTACCTTCTATGAGCCTTGTGGTATTTTCCATTCTTCAATTGATATGACTTAAATTGTCTCGCGCATTCAATTTGCTAATACTTTTTCTATAACAAAAGAAAAGTTCATCTGTCTCTACTTATTCTCTAAAATTCTATCTATAAAAGGAGAACATGAATTACTATTGAATGAATAGTGTTTGCTTCAACTTTATTTTAAGTTTATCGAAGGCTTTATTTAATTCAATACACAAGTAATTATTTGCAATTATGAATTTTATGGTACTTAATTCAATCAATAATAATTCATGTTCTTATTTTATAAATAACATATTTAAGAATATAATAGTAGCAAATATGTTACTATTAATTCAATAGTGTTGTCTAATAAAAGTGAGCTTCTCTACAATCATTTTTATGTAGCTCTCATTTCCATTTTTATGAGCTATAGATTTCTAATTTAGACGGGTTAAAATTGTAAACTCATATTTAGAGGGCGCTCCATTATCTTTTTACTCATCTAATTCAAGACCCCAAGTTCCGGATTTAAATTTTCGATCTCGAATTAAATTTTGGAAATTCGGCTTGGCATCCCATTCCCGCCCCGTTTTATACACCTATACATGCAATAGCAAAATTGCTAAGTGAGTGACTCTAATAATTTATTTGTTTACTCGTATCTAAATAGAACTTTCTTTTATTTTTTTAATTAATTTATCGTTACAAAGTATCTAATCAACATATCAGCAATGTTACTAACATCATTCTCTCACATATATTATTATATTTTGTTCACGGTTGCTTGGTCGTCAAGTTTGCTAATCGGGCATTTCGTTACGTAAAATACAGTCTATGAACTTGGCAGAGTAGAGACAACGTAGATACAATCAAAGAGACCCAACGAGGGAGAAGAATACTCTCCTATACGGCAACTTATTAATACACAATATAAATACACACTTAATCAACAAACCCATCACCAAAACAAAAACACAGAGCTCAAATCAATCAAATTCATTAACAACATCCTCAAATCAAATATGGCTAGCTTCTCCATGAAGATGATCAACTCCATCTCGATCACCTCCATCATCATCATCCTGATCGTCATGATCTCCACAGCTGAAAGCACCAGCCCAGACGGTATGTACAGACCCATCGAATCGATTCCCGAATTCATTTCGAGATTAATTAGTCAGTAACTAGTTATATATATGTTCCTTTGTTTTTGTTGAAATTGCAGAGTGTACGGTGACTTGTTCGACGTTGGTCGCGGTGCCGGCCGGCGGGAGCTGTTACTCTGTTTCTGAAGCGCACGGCATTACCATGGACAAGTTCAAATCTCTGAACCCGAATCTGGTCTGCAGCAGGATTTTCGCCAAGGAGTGGGTTTGCGTCGCTGGACTTGCCTGTTGATTGAAGACTTGGATCAAAAGTATGAATCAGGCGACGAAATGACGTCGTACGCTGATGTTCGGTTTTGTTTTCAGTTTCTCTCTTTGTTTGCGACTCCGTATTGTGTTTCAAGGAGACATCGACAGTTTGTTTAACGAATTAAAGAAATAAAGTTCGATGATTAATTTAGCTACCAGTCTATCCATTGCGATATTTTTGGAGGATTTTCCAGTGGTTACTTTTATAGCTTATTGACATAGTTTTCATGTATCGCGGACTGTGTTTTGTATCGGTGCGGATAGTTCGACGGAATAAATTTGATATACCGATAAAAATTATAAAATATAATTTTGATATAAATATGGTTCAATTATAATTTATAACGTTTAAACAATGGAAGAAATGTAAAAGTCAATCGTGGTAGGCCCAAGGGTTACTCAGTGTGTTTTTATTCCACCATTTTACAATTGGTATTCTTTTAAAGAGTAGCCATTGATAATTGGATGAGTTAATTAAAAAAAATAGTTGAAAACTTAGTCTTTTACTGGAAAAGCTTTGTGTATTTTTCAGTCCCAATCAAACAATTTAAGACATCATATCTGTTAATAATCGTTTTTGATAAATATTTATTAAGAACCGTTAGATTTTAATAATTTATATTGTTGAGAGAAGGATCTAATTGATATTTATATTATTCATTAATAATATCATGATTAATAATTAGTAGGTCAACCATAGATTACAACTAGTAAGTAACATAATACGCAACGGAAGTGATGGCAACTCATCCTAAACTCCTAACACTAGCAAGATAATAAAATGCATAAATACGTTTACGAAAAAACATGTACAAACTCAACCTCCCACTCTCTTTTCATATTTCAAGAATCTTGTATGGAATAGCATAGTACTAATGAACTCACCTCCCAACAACTTATGAATCGACTTGACTTCGAAAGTCGAGTCACACAAGTATAGCTAGTTATTTTGAAAATATTTACTATTCTAAATTACTATTTTCTTACTTGTGTGAGCCACCCTCCCCCCTAATTTTTCCTATCAAGAAAATGAATCAATAAGTTGAAATCAGGGATCAATTGAGCAGATGCTAATAAGTTGTCCCATTAGAAATATTTTCTTGTTTCAATCTCAAATTCCCATGCATAGAAGGAACTATGCATTGGTTTTTTGTCGTTTCGGTTTTGGAGTTTTCGGTCAGCCGAGTGCAGATTCGGTTAGTTTCTCCCCTGGCTGAGCACTTATTTGGGGCTCTTCCTTTGTCTTTAGTACAAACTAATTAAAATAAGGTGCTATATTCTTGTATAGTTTATATAAACAACAAGATTTATCTACTATCTAGTACAAAATCACACGTTTCTACATGTAACATTTTGTGAATTATCTTCACATATAAGTCACAAACTAGAATCTAATTTTTTCTTATACATGCGAAACTCAGAATGGCCAGCCGATTTAACCATGTACGTATCGATTTTTAATTTAGCTAGTAGTTACAAATAGTTAATTCAACACGTACAATATGAACTTTTATGATTTACAGGCTTGCAATAATAATGCCACACACATTAATGAAAAAGACAAAACTATTCCCAAATACCTACATTTCAATATTATGTCGATGCGGACGGTTCAACCGATTGGTTCAACTATAGTTTATAACGATGTAAGCTATTGAACCACATACAAGCATACAAAATCCAAGAGACCAACAAAGATTGAAGACTTGTAACTAATTATGCATATAAATACACACAACTAGGGTTCCTTCCCCCTCAAGAACACAACACACAGTTTATAATTAATTAACAACAGCCAATTAAAAAAAAAGCCTCCTTAAGTCATCAAATGGCTAGCAACTTGAAGATCAACTCCTTCTTAGTTATCTCCTTCATCATGGTGCTGATCATGATATCCACAGCCGAAAGCACCGGCAGGCATCTTCTGACCCCAGGTACCAATTCGAACTCCGAAAATGTTACGTTATTGTAACTCATTACCAAGTTTGTTATATGTTGATCCATTGTCCTTTGTTGAATGTTGTTGCAGGCTGTAAAGTAACTTGTACCAACTGGGTCGCAGTGGAAATGGACGAAACCTGTACTACAATTTCTGAAGCCAACCGCATGACAGTAAACAAGTTCCTAACTCTCAACCCGAATCTTGTTTGTGAGAAAATGTTCGCTGACGAATGGGTCTGCATCGAAGGCACTGGCTGTTGATATATCACGACGAATAACAAGAACATTTCATATCGTTACAATGATGTTCTAGTTTCGATTTCTCCTTTCTTTTTGCTTTGTTTTAGCAAACATCAATGGTTTGATATGATATAGCAAACATCAATGATATATCAAAGAAATAACGTTTGCCATCTTTTTTTCCACGGAACGTTGTCGTTTCATATATGCTTGTCGAATCGGGCTTACTAAGCCCAGAGAAAGACGCTCCCATGTGGGCCCATATAAAGTGGAGCCCACCTTCAAACCATTTTTCAAAAATCAAATCGGAGCGTCAATCGCGATCCGCTAACTCAGCTCAACGGTCATGATTTCGCCTTCATCAAACACCTCTTAACGGTCGAAATTTTTTCCCAATCAAAACCCTCCAGTACTATCTGAAAGATTCATCGAAATCAGATCTCTTTCTTCTTCTTCTTCTTCTTCTTCTTCTTCTTCTTCTGTTCTGAAACTTCAAGAGAAAATAAATCGATTCTGAGGAAAGATGAGTGTGTTACAGAATCAAGAAGAAGACGCGGAGATGCAGATATGGAACAACGCGGCCTTCGAGGATTCCATGGTGGCAAAGGGATCTTCTTGGTGGTCTCAGTCAATCGAATCGGATTGTTCAAGCAAAGAGAACTTGAACCCAGATTCGATTTCGTCAACTCCGTTCAAGGGTGGCAAGACCGTCAATCCAGTGAAGTCAAAACAGGGGATTTTGTCTAAAAAGAGCTTGATTCGTGATGAGAAGGTGATTGATAAGGAGATTGAAGAGGTTGAGAGCGACATTCGACGGCTATCGTCGAGGCTGGAATCGCTGAGGCTGGAGAAGGCGGAGAAGCATCTTGCAGAAAGAAGGGCCAGGATGGTGCCGGTTAAGTTCATGGAGCAGAAACAGAGTGTCAAGTTCGACGAGCCTAGATTTGGTCGGAGAGGTGTTAGTTTGGGGCCGGCGGAGATCGCGTCGAGAGCGAGGATGATGACGATGACCACCCCTGTTTCTTCGACTTCGAATCGGAGGAAGTCCTGCTTCTGGAAGCTAGACGAGATCGACGAGCTGAAAGTAACGAAGGAGAGAGCGAAAAGCCAGAGCGTGAGTCCGAGATCTCGCAAGACGGGGACGAAACACCAGCCGCCGCCGAAGCATGCTCAGACGACGGTGGGTTCAAAACGGTCGGTGAAGAAGGACGATGGAGTTCTGTCTCTGATTCAGCCCAAGACTCTGTTTCGAGACGGAGGGGAGAAGTCGGTCAAGAAGGCAGGGCGAATCGTGGCGAGTAGGTACAACCAAACAGCGACGAAGAGTCAACGACAGTCGACGGAGGCGAGGAAGAGGTCCCTGCCGGAGAGCGACAAGGAAGACGGGAACAAACGGCGTGCTTCCAGAGGTAACGGATTGAATCAGAAAACAGAGAGCGTCGTTAAACTGAAGAAGAAGTGGGAGATTCCGAATAAAGTGTTGGTGTTCAAAGGTAAAGAAGAAGACGACGATGAGGAATCAGAGGAATTCGTCACCACCGCCGGTGGTTTGCGGAAGATCAGGACGATTCAGCCTTGTTCGACGGTGGCGACTCCTAGAAACTCAGGTGCGGCGAAAAGGGTTGCCGATTTAGTAGGAAAGAAATCGGTTTTCGCCATTGATGAGGGTGATGTGGCTGAAGCAGAGAGCTCTGTTTGCTTGGAATTGAGTTTTGAAGATTAATGGGATTTATTTTCGTTCCCCTGGTTTTTTTGTGAATTGGTTTGGTAGCTGAGAGTTGCAGGCGCCATAACTCTTGTTATGGTGGAATAGCTTAAAGCTTTGTTTTTGCTTTTTCCAATTTTTATTTCCGTTTTGGATTGTGATCTTCTTTGGTGTTTAGTTCAAGCTCGTATATTACAACTTGGATATCAGTTGTTGATCATAACAACCTGAAGCTTGATAATGTACTTAGCTATCAGGATCGACAAATCTCTGAAGAATCCTTGGGACCAAGCCCTAATAACGAGATGAAGGAAATCCAGCTCCCTTTGTTGTCTCAGACCTCTGAATCTCGGAAGAAGGCCGCGAATCAATGAAGGAAATCCAGCTCCTAGTCTTGACCATCATTCACCATTAAGCATTGGTATGATCAATGATCTATCTACCAGTTGGCAAGCTCATTGTCAATTGGTTGTTTGAGAAAATGGCAGGAACTCCGGTTGCAACAACAGCTCTCCTTGTGATGTAGGCCGGTTTGCCTGGCAATGGAAACGACTGAGAATCGTTGCTTGACAACATCTGAGCTACGGAAGCCATTGTCGGCCTGTCAGATGGATCCTCTTGTACGCACAGCAGACCAACGTGGACTAACTTCATGGATTCTGGAGCATTAATGCAGGTATCCTTCACGGCTGGATCAAGTAGATCTTCTGGTTTACCTTCTTTCCATAGCTCCCATGCCTTCAATCAAACCACATATATCAGCAAGTGAAAATTTTAACACCAAATTATAAAGGGAATTGACGTTTAACATCGCTCACCCAGCAAAGAAGCGAGAATGGAGTTTCGGAATCGTAAAAATCTGTGTTCCTCCTCCCGCTCACGATCTCCAACAGCAGTACCCCGTAGCTGAATATGTCTGATTTCTCCGAGAACTGTCCGTAGAACGCATACTCTGGAGACATGTACCCACTGCACCATCACAATGATAGTGTCAAATCCATTATAGTAAATAAACATGAAGAGATTGTTGAAGTAGTAACACATACTATGTTCCCACTATACGGTTGGTGTTGGCTTCTGCCTGACCAATCCCGAAAATCCTCGCCATCCCAAAATCCGAAATTTTGGGGTTCATTCCAGCATCCAGCAGTACATTGCTTGCCTTGATGTCCCTGTGAATGACCTTCAATCTCGAGTACTTGTGGATGTACAATAGTCCTTGAGCTATCCCTTCTATAATCTTAGTTCTCGTTAGCCAATCCAACTTTGCCTTCTCGTACGAATCAAAGAGCAGTTTGTCCAAGCTTCGATTAGGCAGGTACTCGTAGATCAGTATCATCTCATCCTTTTCAACACAGCAGCCTAAGAGCCTAACTAGATGAGTGTGTTGGAGCTTCGCAATGAGCTTCAGCTCATTCATGAATTCCTCTAACCCTTGTCCCGATTTCTTCGAAAGCCTTTTTACGGCCACTTCTTGATCACCAGGAAGCAGAACTCCCTGAAAGAATGTCACCCCAAGCGAACTAAGTAATTTAATCTTGTGACAATTCCTAAAGCAAAGAAAGGAGTGCAGAAACCTCACTTTATAAACAGGTCCGAACCCGCCTTCTCCTAGTTTGTTAGCTTCAGAAAAGTTGTCTGTTGCAGCTAATACGCTCTTGATGCTGAAGAACGTCAGCTTAGAGTTGCTTTCTTCATCTCCATTACCAACACCGTAGCTTTCTTCCACATTATTTCCTGTTTTAACTTACACTCACATGTCAGATTATAAGAGCGGTTGTTAGTGTTAATGAATAATATAGAAACTAATCTAAATATTTTCCCAAAAATTCGAGTTATTTGGACTCTTGACAATTAGTTACACTATACGGTTACGAAAGAGTGGTTACCTAGGTTGCCCCTGCGGTTCGTTCTCGAGACCGCAAACAGTAAAATCCCCCCGATAAGAACAGCCGCAGCCAGAGAGGCAAGCACAGCCTCGATAACCTTTCTCTTAGTAGAACCACCTGAAGAACCTTTGATTTCAGCCGCAACCCTTACATAAATTGGCACACCACCACCAATGGATTCATTACCAAGCCTATACATGTTATACACTTCTCCATTCCACACCAAGCATCTACCGCCCTGGTAAGCATACGCATTACATAAGCAGGTGGCAAAGCAGATAGATTCGCACTCTTCGACGTTCCCAGCTGATCTGGACTTAGGGGAGCCTGATGCCGTATCACGCACGGCATACCCTTGAATGAAGACATCATCGGTACTACTCCTCTTCGTCCTGTTTCGTGAACTCCCACACTTAAGCTCGGACTTTCTAATGCACCCGCTGTAAAATACGTTGGAACTGTACTCGTCGTTCGACTTGGGAACGAACCCTTCCAAGCAGTGACAGGTGGGAATGGATTCGTCGGCACATGACGAGAACGCACCACAGTAGGACTCGATCTCGCACTGCCCTTTCGGCTGCGACCAGGTCAAGGCCCACTTCCGAGCAGCCTCCGTCCAGAACAAATACTGGAGGTTCCCGTCATCACTCATCAACACGCGGAAGATGCTTGACTTGTTGTACAAGGAATAAGTGTAGGAGGACTCGCTGTCGTTTTCGACGAAGACGAAATGGTAGGTGAAGTTGGCCCTCAGCTCAGGAACTGAGTTGAAGAAACGTCCATTCCAAGTGCCACTGTTCCAATACAGGGACGAGGAAGAATTATTACTGTCCTTATCTATGAGCACAAACTGACTCGACCCGTTCGGGTTTAGCTGCATTGAGAATCTCCCGGGAGCAGGGTCGTCCTTGGACTTCCACGAAACCATCTTCGAGTACTTACCTGTTAGAAATCGACAGGCAAATCAACTAACATCAGTATTAGGTTGTTAAACTAGATGAAAGCGGACCGTATAATGAAAGTAAAAAAGTACGACCGGTCCCTTTCACACAGTAGGGAAATTGGATCAACTAATTTCAAACATTACCTGTGATCTTGTTGTGGCCGAATTTCGCACCGGGGAGATTCGTGTCGGTTGGGTTGTCAAACCACTGCCACAAGATTTCAGAACCTGCAGCATCACCACAAATTAACACTAGATTCCCATCGTCAAGAAGAACAGCCTCTCCACCCGATGAAGACGAAGAAGCTCGAACAGGATCTGACTCGGTGGACCAAATCGGAATCTTCAGGAACTTGCTGAGCAGAATTAACCCACCTCCGGAGATTTTTAACACAACACCGGACAGATGGTCGTCCGAAATTGGAGATTCTCTGTTTGCAACCCAGACAACTGTCCTGACAGGAATTCTGTAGTACCAGATTCCAAGGTAATAGTTGGACGAATTACCTGGTTTGAAGAAACCCAGTTCGAATCTACTTCCTGCTGAGATCAGGGTCTGGTTTGCCGTCAGAGATTGGTTCAGAGCAATCCTGTCAGCCCCGAAGCAGAGATGGGTATCGGAAGAGATCAAGAGAATGAAGATGGTGAACCAGAGATGACCACCCATGACATTACTCAGAGGATTAGTCAAAGTTTGTGAGATCTTCATTATCAGTCTATAGCTAACTGAGCCAACACGTCGCAGGAGTCTTCTTTAGGAGGTAGTGGTTCATCATTCATATTTGTTCATAAGTTTACACTTACGTGCTAAACAGGTCATGACCAGAATCAAATGGTCTTTAATGGCACTGGTTAGTTCGGGACACGTGGCGGTCTACTCTTCCTTAAAGTTTAAACCCCCCTCTTACTTCTCAAATTCTTCTTTGATAGCAATGAGGATGAGAATGCGTCGAAGTCGAAGGCATTACGCACGATGAAGTCTGCTGCGGAATTTACCATTTTCCCGACCTCGGTAATCAGTGCCCCGATTGTGGTATTATATATGTTTTCTTCGTAATCATGAATCCGATTTAGTACAAGCTCCGCATCACTCTCTACACGTCAGCAACATGTAACTATGCAAGTGACCTGCTTCGAGACACCATTGAACAACCTCTCTAAAGGATTAAAATTTCCAAGGTATGAATGGTTGTACAATTTTATTAAAGGAGGTGTGTACTGTGAATTTTTTGCCACGGCATTATCGGACGGCCGAGATCTTGCAGCCTGACTGTACAATTGGCAAGATTTTGGCCTTTGGAAGAAGGTTAATTTGCTGCCTTAATATCCACTATGGTCATCAACCTATTGGGCTTTTGACAATCTGGTCATTAATCTCTAAAAAATAACATACATTTTACTAGTTTGATTCTATCTTCTCACACGATTTCATCAATTTACCTGTCATAAATTGCATTAAGTTTATATATCACCATGTCATTTTATTATTTATGTCCACATCACTCCGTGTCATGTTTACTATGCTATACTATGTTAGATTCAACCCATTTATCGAATCTAATTGAAACATGTTAGGTCTATAATAGAATAGTTTTTCTACTTGGATAGCTTATCGCGAAGATATCCACATAGTAAGGAGCAAACTCAAGTCATCTACTCATTGAGTTAGAAGTACTAACAACACCTATGGCATATTCAACAATTGAGCATATAAAAAATAGATGAATCAGCTACTTAGATAAAGGATGGTTTAAAACTGAAATATAGTTGCAGAGGTGGACACTTATTCTATCCTAAGGGTCCCGTCGATAATAATTCCATCATAAAATACAATTGAGGGATGGTAGGTGCAGGGTGGTCACAACATGAGGTTGAGTCCAAACAAGAACAATATCTATAATAAAATAGTTGACAATTGACATCACGAAGAATGTCGTTGACATATATGATAATTTGACATGATAATTTGTCAACTTAACGAATTTTTAGGAAGGAAAGTTAAAGAAATAACCTCGTTATTATAATTAAAATAGATTAATGACACATCAATTTTTAAAGGTTGATGATCAGATTGTTACAAACCAATAGATTGATGACCACAATAGATATTAATCCTCAAAAAGTTTGCTTGAGCCTCAATCCAACCGTCCAGATTTTTTGTCAACATTGACCAGCATTAAATTAAATAAATATTTATTTTCCTTTTCACTTTCTGCCTCCATATTTCTAGGAAGCAAAGAGAAAGAAAACCCTCCAAAAACAGAGGAGCAAGGTTTTAGTAGGGTTTAAGCACAGCAATGAAAGGTTTCCGTACGTTCCAGGCTGCCGCCTCCAAGGCTTTCCGCGGCCACCCCAGATTCTCCAAGCTCCTCCTCGTCGTCACCGTCAGGTAAACTTCCACACTCAAAGATCCTCAGATCTCCATTTTCGTACGGATTTTGATGTGGATTCTTTTCTTTTGGCAGCGGAGGTGGGTTGTTGGCTTTTTCAGATCCGTCACCGTTCGGGCGGATCTCCGACGAGGCAGACGGCGGACCTAAGAAGAAGCTGGTCGTGCTGGGAACAGGATGGGGTGGTACCACTTTCCTCAAGAACCTGAAAACTTCTGCTTACGATGTGCAAGTTGTCTCGCCTCATAATTACTTCACGTTCACTCCCCTGCTTCCCAGCGTCACCAATGGCACCGTTGAAGCTCGCAGCATTGTTGAACCCATTCGAAACATCGTCCGTGGTGTAAGTTCCTGCTCAGATCTATCGTTTCGTTGAAGTTTGGATAGTCCGATTTGAAATTCAGCTGGATTATGCCTAATAGATTTAGTATCGATCGGATCCGAATGAAAATTCTTGTACATTCTGGGTTTAGTAGATCTAATTTTTCAGTTGTCTCAGATTTGAATAGGGGTATGACGGAATTTTGATTTTCAAATTGATTGCTCTGTGGTATGTTGTTGGCAGAAACCATACAATGTCGATTTTGAGGAAGCCGAGTGCTACAAGATCGATCCGGTGAACAAGAAGGTGTACTGTCGATCGAGCAAGGCACAGAACGATTTTGAATTGGATTACGATGTGTTGGTTATAGCCATGGGAGCTCGTGTGAACACCTTCAACACACCTGGTGTTGAAGAACATGCTCATTTCCTCAAGGTATGTAGAACAAATCAATATTTAGACGAAACTGAATTTTGGATTGGTTCTGATTCTTGGTTTAACCGATGATTGCAGGAAGTTGACGATGCACAGAAGCTCAGGAGATCTATAATCGACTGCTATGAGCGAGCTAGTCTTCATAGCGTTAGTGAGGAAGACAAGAAGAGGATCATGCACTTTGTAGTCGTCGGTGGAGGTCCCACCGGAGTGGAGTATGCTGCTGAGCTTCACGATTTCGCCTCTCAGGATTTGGCTCGACTGTATCCGTCTCTGAAGGACTATCTCAAGATCACATTGCTCGAAGCCGGAAACCACATTCTGCCCATGTACAAAAAATCTCGATTCGTTTTCGTCGTGTTTTGTTGACTGGTTTCTGAATTGGGTTTCTTTTTTTTCCAGGTTTCACAAGAAAGTTACTGACTTTGCGAACGAGAAGTTCCAGAAGGATCAGATTGAGGTGAAGACGGGATCGATGGTGGTGAAAGTTTCCGACAAGGATATCTCCGCAAAGGATCGAACCACGGGCCAAGTCGAGTCGATTCCTTACGGAGTGGTTCTGTGGTCAACCGGAATCGCTACTCGTCCTGTCATTACCGAGTTGATGCAGCAGATCGGTCAGGCTGGGAAGCGGGTTATGGCTACCGACGAATGGCTGAAAGTTCAAGGATGTGATGATGTTTATGCTCTTGGAGATTGTGCCTCCATAGCTCAACGGAAAGTCTCGGATGATGTGCCCGCCATATTCAACACAGTGGACAAGAACTCGGCCGGTACTCTAGACGCCAAGGATTTCAAGGAGTTTGTCAACGACATCTATGAGAGGTACCCGCAGGTCAGGAAGTATATGGAGAAGAACAAACTCAAAAATTTCGAAGCTTTGCTGAAGAATGCTACTCAGAAACTCGACAAGAAAACCGTAGATATCGAGGCGCTTAAGAAGGCTCTATCCGAAGCCGATTCTCAAGTGTCTATGCTCCCTCCAACCGCTCAGGTTCTTGATCTTTTTTCAACCACCTGCAAACTCGTTTCAATTTTGATTTGATTAGTGTTTACTTGATTGTGATAATACGTTTCGATTTTTATTTTTTGACCAGGTTGCTGCTCAACAAGGTGAATACCTAGCGGATTGTTTCAACAGGGTTAAACGTTGTGAAAAGAATCCTGAAGGTCCTGTCAGGTTTCAGGAAAATGGCCGATATGCCCTCCATCCTTTCAGGTACATGATTTTTTTCCTTCTCTATGGGTTTTGATTCTTTCAATTGGTAACTGTCTAACCGAAACATCTCCGGTTCATAGTTACAAGCATTCTGGACAATTTGCACCACTGGGTGGGGAGAAAGCTGCTGTTCAGTTCCCAGGAGACTGGGTTTCCATTGGTCATGCAAGTCAAGGTCTTTGGTACACAGTCTATGCAAGGTAAAAAACAAACTAAAATCCCTAAAAATCGTCGCATTTCCATCTCCATTCGTGATTATCCATCATTTTTACGCCCTCTGTTTTGATTATGTTACAGCAAGCTTGTCACCTGGCGCACGAAGGTCCTGGTCGTGTCCGACTGGTTCAGGAGGTTCACTTTCGGCAGGGATTCAAGTGCTCTTTGAGTTTACACAGCAGCATTATAATGGATAGGCTAATGGATTCCTTGTTCTACAAGTTTTGTTCTTTAAAGCCCTTAGCAGAAGTTTCTTCTGGTTTGGCAAAGTTTTGGTGGTTGTTTTTTCTATCTGTTATACAAATGACTTGTGATGAACAAATAACATGAGCCATATTGGCTGATTTGATGCAATTTTGGGTTTCATAAATCAATTACAATTTACGACGAAAAAGTGACGGATTATACCTCCATAACAGTATTTACTAGGAGGTGCATCAAGCATCAAATACGGCTAGAATCTCTACCGAAAATGTATCTTCGAGTCCAGTCGGATACGACCAAGTATCGTGTACGCCAGCTGACTTGCTTGCTGAAACATCACAAATATCCAGAATGATTTCAGGCATGGATATAACTGAGCTGAGAAACTATTCCGAGACACAGTAGTTACCTGGCGTAGACCGAATACCAGAGCCACTGAGTACTATGTCCCATGGAAACCCAGTCACCAGGAAGTTCCGCAGCGGCTTGCTCTCCTCCCAAAGGTGCAAACTGCCCTAAATGCTTGTACCTTGCATTCAAAAGGATCCCATCAGATTCATGTGTTAGACTTTTTAGTACATTTCGCCCGAACCATACTGGTCGATGGTACCAGTTTACTGAAAGACCAAACTACTATGATCATTACCGGAAGGGAGCAAAGAAATGACGGCCTCCAGCACGTGCAAACCGACGAGGACCTTCAGGATGCTCCTTGCATTGGTCTTTCCTGTTGAAGCATCTCGCGAGGTATTTCCCTTGTTGTGCAGCAACCTGGATGTAGAACTCTCATTGAGCATGGACATTGACACATGCAAGTAGATAGGAGTAGTACCTGTGCAGTTGCAGGTAGACTAGTGGTCTGTGAATCCACGAGACGGATGGCTTTCTTGAAACCTTCGATATCGATTTCTTTCTTGTCATCGGTCAGTGCATCTTTCAACAGATCCGTCACTGCTCCCAGATGCTGGTTGTTCAAATACGTCTCCACTTGAGGATACCTCGCCACGATATCACCCACCACAGCCTTGAATTCCTCCATGGTCAACGTTCCCGACTTATCCGCATCAGCCGCCTCGAATATCTCCGCAATGTCATCCTGAAACACACCACGAAAAAATGTTATACTTACCTATGCTACTTAAGGTGGTAACGTGATAAACAAGGTAAATGCATACCATGATTTTACGTTGATCAATTGTAGCACAATCACCAAGTGCATAGATGTTTTCGGTTTCCTTCACTCGCAGCCACTCGTTAGTTGCGAGAATACGCCTATTACCCTGGCCGATTTGGTCCATGAAGTCCTGCACCACCGGTCGAGTGCTTATACCAGTAGACCAAAGAACCAATCCATGAGGTATGGAACAGACTTCTCCAGTAGGCTTCATCTTCATAGTGATTTCTTTATCAGAAACACTCACAACTCGACATCCCGTCTGGACTTCAATTCCGTCCCTTCCGAACTTCTGTTCAGCGAACGAACTTATCCGTTCATCAAACCTACACAAAAAATCCAATGACATGATGTACAGCACACGAAACGAAACACTGATAATCACAAAAATCCGATCTTAGCCTCTCACGTGTTCAAAATATGATCTCCGGATTGGACCAGACTGATCTTGACTAGATCCTTCACGGTCGGATAGATGTTGACCAAGTCTTCGATCAGAAAGTCATGCAGCTCAGCAGCAAACTCCACACCAGTCGGACCGCCACCAACTATCACGAAATGAAGGTTCGTTCTTCGCTCTTCTTCTGTTAGATCAGGAAGGACAGCCTTTTCGAAGCAATCGATTACCGTCCTTCGAAGCCTCTGAGCATCCTCTAAATCCTGGAATGTCAAGTTCAACTCTTTTTTCTCATTTAACATGACATTAATACATCTATAAAACATTTGTAGTGAATTATACCTTCAGAAAATGGCAGTTCTCGTTGACACCGGGCGTGTTGAAAGTGTTCACTTGAGCTCCAACTGCAATCACCAAGTAGTCATACTCCAGAGAGAACTCCTCTTTCCCCACAGATTTGTTGTCAAAGCTAGCTTTACAGAAGATCCTGTTCTTCTCGGAATCTATCTTAACACAATCCGCCTCCAAGAACTGAATCTCTCCATTTCTCTACCAATCAAGAACGAATCTTTGTCACAAATCCAAACACACTCAACAGGGTATGCATATGCATATCAAAACATTTTTTCATCTTACCTTTCTAATCATATTTCTAATAGGCTCAACAATGCTCCTGGCCTCAACTGTTCCACAAGTGACACTGGGTAGCAAAGGAGTGAAGGCAAAGTAATTCCTCGGCGACACGACCTGAACATCGTACATCGAAGCGTCCAGATCCTTAACGAAGCTTGTTCCGGCCCATCCTGTCCCGAGAACCACAACTCTCTTCTTCTTGCCGTCATTTTTGTTGACAATGGAAGCTGGCACTTCAGTTTCCACTTGTGAGTCTGAGTATGCCACCAGACCTCCACTACTGTTTCACAAAAGGAGAGTCAAATAGCAACCATATTATAAAACAGTTCATAACTTCATCTAGAGTCTACATGAACAGTGGTATCTATAGGCAAATTAGCCTAACCTAGTACATTCTAAATTCAACGGAGGACAATTTCAGACATTGAGAAAATAGCAACCATATGAAACAGTTCAATGGGGATCTTAACAACTCGACAAATTAGCTTAACCTAGTACATTCTAAATTAGATAGAGCTACCAAGAAACAGGACACCCTGTGGATTTCTTTCAATTGAATGCTCTACTGCTTTACAACTAAAGTCAAAGTCAACGGAAATTTCAGACACCGAGCAAGAACAAACCTATATCAAAAGCAAATCACTGTAGAAGATGTCAAGACCCATGCCTTCTCTAATGTTCCCAGCAAAACAGATGAGAACAAACCTATATAAAAAAACAAATCACTGTACAAGATCCATGCTTTCTACACTGTTCCTATCAGTTGGAGGAAATGGGTGGAAATGAAATCTAGAAAGGATCTAACTTTTGTGTTCTAAAAGTCTCACAAACCCACCATTTCCCCACTGTTAACCATCAAAAGCATAGCAAAGAGAGTCAAAAGCTCACCAAAACCACTGGAAAGGAAAAAAAAACATATCAAATCAGAGCAGGAGATTGGAAGTAGACCTGATGGTGAATAGGGCAAGAAAGTTGGAGGTTGAAGGAGGGAAGCGACGAGCAGCTCTGCTGAAGAACGACATGATTGAAATGGTTTCCTTCTTCCCGAAGAGGGAAAGAATTGTTCTTGTTTTTTTGCCGTTTCTGGTTTCTGGCAGAGTAAGACCTCAGGGGGATTAGCAGGAACGGTGGTCCTCTTGGTGTGAATTTGTTGACTGTGAGGAAATTGCCAGTCCAGTACAGAGAGATGAGAGTCGTTATCCATCAGATGGAGGATGACTGATGAGAGTGAAAGGACACGTGGCCAGATCTGGTGTGGCTGTCATCCTTGCTTTGTGGAGGATTGTTTCCTTATATATAATATTAATTATGCTTATCCACGGAAGGATTAATGTGTATTTAATTTGTAATTATCACTTAATTATCTCAATTTTAATTCTCACTCAATTATCTATTTTCATATTCATCCTCAAACAAGACTTCACAACCCTCTTAAAACGACTCCTTTTCCCCAGTTCGTTTGAAGTGGCCTCACTCGCTCTTTTGTTGAGAGAAACAATAGGACTTTTCAAGACACTAGTAAAATTTTAAAATATGTTTTTTAATTATATTTTTCTATTATTTAAAGAATTTAATATGATGAAATCTCAAATTTTAATCATTCTAAATATATATATATATATATATATATATTAAATATTAGTCAATTTAAAAATTCAATTTTTATGTTAAAATTTATCTATTTTCAAAGGGGTTAACCTATGAAAATGAGTCATTTTGACATGAAATTTCAAAATTTTCAAATCCGCTAATATTTGAAATATCTGTTGAAAATAGCTAAAAAATCAAATTTCACTATGATAATTACCAAATGAAATTAAAAATTAATTTTACTTGATGTTATATTAATGTTTAAATTATTTTGAATTGGCTTACATTCTGCGTGTTAAGCTGAATTGTATTTTAATTTCGACTACACACAATCAGTGAAAACCAAAATGTTTTATCATACACTTCCAACCTCGACAAGCACCCTAGTTATTATTAAAGCATCAGTAACATTATTATTATTATTATTATACAACGACATGATATGCCATTTTATTGGCCGATTCCAACATCGACATTAGAATTGGAAAAATAAAAACATCAACCGCTGCCATCTGTTGATCATGAAACGCTGTCGTTTCACCAAGAACATGCATGCATAGCAGCAAGTCAAAATGAAAGTACGTAATAGTAATACAAATAACTAGTTATTATTGAAAATAAGCGGTGACGACGATCGACCGGCGACCCTTGACGGCGGAGTAACGTTGATGCATGATTATTTAGAGCAGGTGAGGTTGGAGGGAGCCGCCCTGCCACATTGTGCGAAAGTAAACGCGACAAGCTGGCTAAGGTCCTGGTCCGTGAGGACTTGACCAGGGCCAGCCGGAGAGTCTTTAAGGGCGGAGCAAATGCAGTCGGCGGCTGCAGTAGCATCGCTGACGGTAGTAAACACCATGCAGCATGCACCGCTTAGCGGCACAAACCCGCAAGGACGTAGATCCGGGCACTTAGAGGTAGGTGCAGGACTCGGACTAGTTGCGAGTGTCGGGTTAGGGTTCGAAATGGAGGTCCGGGCGGAGACCACGGAGAAGAAGAGAATGTTGAGTGCAATAAGGATGAGTGCCAAGCTGGTTGAGTTTGTGTTGGAAGCCATTGATTTGCTTTGTTTTGGAGCTCAAAGAGGGATAATAAGCTTGTACTTATGGGTAAAGGTGGATTGTATTGGGGTTAGGGCTTAGGGTTTTTATAGGGCTTTAAGGTGATGCTATGGAGGCCAACAAAAGTTGACCATGAAGCCTACCGGTGTAGACTTGGGATTTGCTTAGAAATAAAATAATATGGAAAATTTTGGAATAGGGAAAAATACAAACAACTGAATGGTCGAGTGTTTTTATGATGAGTATATGTGCTTGACTTTAGTCAAAATTTGAGTGTGGTCGTCATTGTTGTTTCGAATTGTCACATCGATCTAAATCACATTCTCATTCTCCAATCATCTAACCTAGTGAAATTAGTAAACTACTAATTTAATTTCCATATTTAGTCCAATAGTTCGCTAAATTTTGTGTATAATAGCAAAATTTTGATAACATGTATTTCGGGTATTTGTCGGTTTTACCTGAATAGATATCAGATACCCGCATATCGAAGAATATAATAAATCTTGAATTAAATGCCATATTTTAAATGGGTATCAGGTACCTAAATCCCGCTTCAATTCGAAATGAAATCGGGATTACAGGATACACAAACTTCCAACCCTGCTGAAGGCCCTCCCAAGTTTTGCTAGCATGAGAACAAACTTGAAACTCCTAGCCCACTAACTAACAAGACGAGATTATAATTGATGAGGCCCTAAAATGCTGGCCCATCCATGTGAGCATTACATTTTATATCTCGTACAAATTTGACGCATTTTAGTTGACGAATTAATTTTATATTTGGTTCGAGTTGTATTGGAGTTTGAACTCAATCGCATCTTATAAATGAATATCATTATAATGTATATTTTCTTTCCATTTTATACTGACGAAGAAAGAAAATAAAAAAAATTAATATTATTTTGAATGACGTGACGAATTATCTTATGAAATCACATTATTTATTACTCCAAATCTCCCTTACCATTAAAATAATTTTTCCAAATGAATGCAATATTTTCATGTTACCACCACCAATCATTTCATTTGAATACTTCAAGTGGAATATTTTTGAAACAAATTCAAAATCATTGAGGATGACAAAGTGAGAAAGGGGAAAGTAAAACTGATAAAGTTAAAGGATGATAAAGTAAAGGTGGAATGGAAAGATGGGTTGTCGTCCCTTTGGACTTAGACTGCTCAGCTATTTTAATAGTTCGATCACCTAACTAACTACATTGATCACTTAACTTTGAGTTGTAATTCTAATATTGTTTCGAGTGGCATGACCAAATTAAGTATGTAATTCTAAACGAAAAAGGTTGTTTAGCGATACCGATCATGTGGACGGTTTAAATTCAATGTAGAAGGTACACTATATAGTGCCCAAGAAAAGGGGGTGATTGAGGCAATACAATCTGACCACTTCGACACTATTCATTTTCGTTGTAGACTTGTAGGAAAAAGCTTTATAAAAATCAATGATTGTGTCATTACAAAAGTAATGACAGTCTATTAGGTCATTTCATGGTTAACATTCATCACCAAGTTATGTACAATATCTTACTATATCCAAGTATTCAACTGCTAGCGCTATCGTGTATACATGTTATCTCATCTTAACATCGGATACATTATTGTTAAAGTTAGAACGATGTGTGTTACTCATCGAAACTTGGATGACTGTATCTACTCTTTTGAACTCCCCTGTTTCTTTAATCACAAACTTGCGACATATTCTCTGTTCTAGCAAAAGCTGCACGCGTTTGCATGCTAAATCTGCAAAAATACCATATAATAATATCAGATAAAAAATTTCCAAAATTAAAGAATACAATTTCCTATTCTAATTCAAACACGAACTCCTCCTTCAATTCATAGCTGTAAACCAACATTCTCTGCCTCATCAATTCACCCATTATCCAATGGCTAACGATTCCAATTCACTCTCCCTCCATTAATCTAGCTAATTCTTCCAATGGGTTACCTCCCTTGCAATGCCGACTCCGCCGTCGCAATCTGCGGCGACGGTCGTTCGCACCACAAAAAACCCACATCAACCACCACCAAGCACTTCACTTACTCCGAATTAGCCGCCGCCACCGGGGACTTCTCCGTCGACAACTTTCTCGGAAAGGGCAGCCATGGAGCCGTCTACAAAGCCACCCTCGACGGCGGCAAACTCATCGCCGCCGTCAAAAAGACGACCCACCACCAACCTCCGACCAATTTCAGACCGGCGGCGGCGGTGACACCGCCGTCTCCGGCGGAGAACGAGATTGAGATCCTGTCGAAAGTCCGTCACCCGAGGTTGGTCAACCTCATCGGCTTCTGCGCCGACCGGAGATTCATAGTCGTTGAGTACATGCCCAATGGTTCGCTTTACGACGTGCTGCACTCCGGTTCGGTTAGTCTTCCTGGTTGGACCAGGCGGGTACGGTTCGCTCACCAGGTAGCTAAAGCGGTTCAGGCGCTCCATGGATCCGACCCGCCGGTGATCCACCGCGATATCAAATCGTCGAACGTCCTCATCGATGGAATGTTCAATGCTCGGCTGGGGGATTTTGGTTTGGCGTTGAGAGGACACGTGGAGGATGTCCGGGTCAAGTGTACACCGCCGGCGGGTACACTCGGGTATCTTGACCCGGGTTATCTTGCACCGGGAGATCTGAGCTCCAAGAGTGACGTGTTCAGCTTCGGGATCTTGCTTCTAGAGATAATCAGCGGTCGGAAAGCGATCGATGTGAATTTCAGTCCGCCCTCGGTTGTCGATTGGGCGGTTCCGTTGATCAAGCAGTTGGAATTCGATTCGGTTTGCGATGGCCGGATTGGTAAACCGGCGGACGGGAGTGTGGTTCGGAGCCTGACGGTTTTGGCGGCGAGGTGCGTGCAGTCGCCGGCGGAGAAGCGGCCGGGGATGGCCGAGGTTGTTGAAGGCCTGATGGTGGTGAGGAAGAGAATGGAGGCGCCGGATATCTTGATGCGGCTGAGGAGGCGGTTTGGGCCGCGGGAGGAAGAATCGCCTGATCCGACAGAAGACGGTGAGGAATCCGCCATCGTCGCCGGGATGAGGCGAAGGGTGATGAGTCGCAGAAACAGGAAAGTGTCGAATGCTTCAATTGCGAATCATGGCAGCATTTGGAACGGGGAATTTGGAATTGGGGCGGCGGAGTATTACAGATTGAATAATAATTCCGGCGATGGTGGAGAGCGTACTAACTCTAACAGTAATGGAGGAGTAGGAATTCAAATAGAAGTAATAAAGCTGAGCAAGTCAATGTCCACCGGAGTTCTAAACAGACGGCGAAGTTCTTTCCGGAGCAATAGCCACGGCTGCGGAAGAAGAGGGCATGACACAGGGGGCGAAATCGACGGTGAGATGTTGAAATTACGGATTGGTTTCGATGGGAAATCAGAGAAAGAGCTCCAAGAGAAGCCTCTGTTTTCAATTACGGGTTCCAGCTAGGACTTTCATTTCCCTACATGTTTTGAAATTTTCTACACTTCATTTTGCATTGCTTGTTCAGTTTGCCTACAAAACCTGCCCCGAAACCGGTCTAAGCGTGGCAAGAAGAACTCAAATAAATCAGTGATTAGTAAGTTGATATAAGAATACTTTTAATGTTGATGCTTCACCAGAATACATAATGGTGTTAGTAATAACTGGTACCAGTCGAACATAACTAACGATGTAGAGATAAGTACTAATTTCTTCGAGATGATTCGGTACTATTGCTATTGGCATTCCGTTGCTTTTGTGCAAGAAGACGCAGTTTAAACGACTATTGGCATTCGAATATGTTACTCAGGAGCAACAACAACACAATCTAAACAGAGGAAAACTTAACTAAGTGGACAATGGTTCAAATGCTGGATACGTTAAGCATTTCAGTTCACTTGTGGAGGTGGCATAACATAATGTGACACAAATCAAAATTGTCTACAAATTGTAACTAATGCTGAAGAAAGTACCAAAACATCAACGCAGGCTACACTAAAATGGATGTTACATGACCAAAACCAAAATTACTGAGCTACTACTTCATCCAATAAAACCAAAACCAAAACCAAAATCAAAATTATAGTGGTAACCTCTATAAATAATGATCAAACATGGATAAAAATTCATTTTACTCGGTATTATTTTAACATGTTGAAAAATATTTTAAACTTCGTTTGGCTATTATTTAAAGGGCTTACCATGATAAAACCTCAATTTTTTGTCATTTTCAACATGCATGTCAAATATTAACCAATTTATAAAATTTCAACTTTCATGCCAAAATTGTCAATTTTCAAATGGGTTAACCTATGGAAATTGATCATTTTTGCAAGAACATTTCAAAAATTTTAAATCGACTAACATTTGACATGTATGTTGGAAATGACAAAAAAATTAAGTTTTATTACGGTAACCCCTATAAATAATGATTAAACGTAGTTAAAAAATAATTTTACTCATTAGTATGTTGAGAAATGTTTTTAACTTCATTCTTAAATTTAATTTTTAGACATTCCAACATGCATGTCAAATATTAACACGTTTAAAAAATTTCAGTTTTCATGTCAAAATTTTCAATTTTCAAAGGGGTTAACCTATGGAAATTGACAATTTTCACAAAAAAAAATTCAAAAATTTAAAATCAACTAATATTTAATATACATGTTGATGCAATTTTTCATACCTATTAATCCGCCGAGCATGTTTAATCTCCAAAAATTCTATTATTGCGTTCAGACCATAAATACCAAAACACTGTTAGATATAAGACTTCCCTAAAGTTTCTAAAATAGGAAGAGGACTGGCTCTCTTTCCACTCATGCAGCAGCTGAAGAATATTTTGGTTAAAGGGGCCAAAGCCACCCATAATTAGGCTAAATCGTTATGTTTGGTTAGGGTTACGTTATTATTTCAATCTAATATATGGGCATTGTTAGTTTAGAATTTTTTAGCAATGTTATAAAAAAAATTTAAATCAAGTGGTTAACTGTGAATATTGTGGTGCGGATTAACAAAAATATTCGTAATGATTAACTACTAACTGAACCACTTCCAGCCTTATCAAATACTCCTCTTCCTAATACGAAGAAACATAAGACTGGTAGAAAATTGTTATGCCGAAATGCTAAAAATTCACTAAGTACTAAAGTATAAATAGTACGAAGTTAGTAACCACTAAAGTAATACTTAAGGTTATATGAAATATATTAGTACCAAATTAACTCGAAGTAAGTTGGTTTTGGTGTCGTACTCATTGGATTCCTCACCTGCTTTTCTATCTTCACATCTTTTAAGTTGTTGTAGTCAACTCCGACACTCATTAAACTCTTTTCCACTACTCTGTGAAGTCAAATTCAGAAATATTTAGGAAAGCTTCTCAACTTCTTCAAAGTTCGAATGAATTAGGGTGAATAACTTAGGACGACAAATCCAAAATAGATCATTCAGGAAACATTTTTCGTTTACAAAATAAAACAAGTTGATTTTCAAGTGCTTGATGATTCTTGAAAGTTTGGTGTGATCTACTTCTTCATCCTAAAAGACAACCTTGTATTACAGAATGACAAGCAAATTTTTATGATAATATCGAAACGAAAATATCAACTGTTACCAAGCATCAGATACACGCAGTGTGAAGTCCTCGAGATTAGGACTGGAAACTTTCAGCTTCTTCATGGGAAGATCATATCCATCCAGGTATAAGGATTTCAGAGATTTGCAATTGGAAATCACCCGAGCAAGATCACCCATTCTCATATCACTAATATTCAAAGCAGTCAACTTGGGAGCTATAATTTCAATTCTGGACACCGTATATACAGATTGAACACGCAGAGTCCAGATTTCAGCAGCTACAATGTCAATTTCCTCGAGCGAATTACAGTCAGAGACATCGAGCCAGTTCAGGTTGGTAACATCGTGAACCTGGAGCTTACTCAATTCGCCAATACGATTTAGTATTAGAGTTTCAAGAAGCGGGGATCTTGCAATTAAGTTCAGCAAAAGCCGATCGTCCTCCAATCCGACATCATCATTCAGATTTACGTAGCGCAGAGAATGCAGAGGAAGACGGAGATCATCATTATATGCAAGGAAATTGATACCTTGCAAACGGAGAATCTTCGTACGGGAATTGGAGAGTAGACGAAAGGGCAAGTGGAGGCGGTCGATTTGCCCATTACGGAAGTACACATGCAGAATGACTGAGGTCTCTTCGGATCTCCTCTTCGATGCTAAATCCAGCAGCTGATCATCGACCAATGGGTAATACTGTCTTTTTCTGTCTCCTCGCAACGAAACCGAAACATTGAGCGATTCCATCAACAAAAGCTTGTCTCGATTAAACCTCTCGATAGCTGCCTTGACGAAGTCCTGAAAAATTTCCAGTAGTCGAACCCAACGATCGTATACTCCCATGTAGTCGAACTCCACGATTGGATACGATCGCCAGGGGCTTCGCCATCGCCTGGACAGAGTAGTTGTCAATGCTGCTTCCCTGTCGGACTCCAAGCGGCGGAGGGTGCAGAGGATGATTTCATCCGGTAGTTCTGAGATCCGATCGGTTCCGGTGGTTGCAGTTGGGGACGGTTCATTGCCCTGCTTACTTCATACTCGTACTTTACTGCTTTAGCCTTCAAACTACGTGAATTATTTGTAGATTTCCTTTCTAGTTTTCATACCGGATTCAAGTACTGTCCGACTGCATTGTTAATTACTTACATCATTTGCGGTTAATTATAGATCATGAATAAAAATCAATGAGGTTTTTAATTCAAAGCTTGATTCCCCATCCACAAAAGATATTCCAAGACTTATCGTTCATCTCAATCAACAAACAAGAGTGAAAAATGGACTTACCTCGTAGATTAAGAGATGTCGAAGATTAGAGACTTGTTGAGAGATGAAGGGAACAATAACACTGTATCACAATGAACCCCAATCTGCAACCAAACCAATACGATTCAAATCCTAATCAGTCAAAATTGAAATAAAAAACCCTAATCGATCAGAATCGAAATAAAAAACGAATCAAGAAAGAAGAACAAGGAAGAGAATGAACATTGATTTGTGGAGTTGATGGGTGGTGGTGAACGGCGTTGGAGTTGATGCTCGGTGGTGGAATCGTTTCTCTTCTTCTCGAGTTTATGTTGGAGGAGGAGAGATCGAATTGTGGTGGCTAGTTGAGGACGAACGGCAGCGGAGGGAATGGAGTAAGACCGGCCGGCGTTGTTGGTACGTCGTCGGCGGTCTGGACGAAGTGGGGAGGAAGTATTGATGGAGTTCGGCGCCGGTGGAAGAAGAAGAAGAAAGAAAATAACGAGAAAGAAAGAAGAAGATAAGGTTTATGGGTGCTACTCGATTTTATCGTGCACATTCTCGTGGTTACACTACCGCGAGAACGATGAGTAACGTTGTCGTGGTTATGTATAACCGCGAGAACAGAACCACGAGAACGGTAAGTTTCTAACGGAAAACATTAACAACATTACATCCGCCATTAACGTTCTATGTTGTCGCGGTTACGTTCTCGCGGTTATTCATAACCATGGACGTGCGTGAATCTCCGCGTTCGTTGTCGCAGTTGTGTAACCGCGGGAACTGATCCCCAACAACGATACCATATTCTAATAGTGTGTTTACATACCACATCCCCAAATTCAAGCCAAATATTTGGCCAGAATGCAGTGATTCTTCACCTAAGAGTTTATAATAAATCATGGTTTTCTCACATATAATTAAAACATTTTAGCCTACAAGAGCCGTGTTTTCAAAACCATATTGGTATGAACAAACTGAGCGGTTCAATTATGAACCACCCATCATAATAGTCCGGTAAAAAATAATTATAATTAATCATAATTTAACAACATTTTATAACAGTTTAAAGCAACTTGTTAAACCCACATATATTGTTAGACTAACCACTTCCGAGACGATTCCAAAAAGCTTTCATAAGGGTTTGGTTTCTTCATTTGCTTGTACGTTAATTCTTTCATGTTAATTTATAATCTCATTCCACACCAAATTTAAAAATTAATGATCTAGGTGGCAAATGTTGAAACAATGTTGATATCGACACTATTATATTTTCTAGTCTTTTGTGTCAACTTCAAAACAATGCAAACGTAAGACAAATGTTTAAATTATTTGACAAACTAATCCTTTCATATTCATCCGCTCTACCCCATTTACTGAACGACATAATACGTACCTTCATGTCGTCCTCGCCTCTGGTTTAATGGCTCCCGAATACATAATTCATCCTTGTTAGGTCACTCTTTATAAGCATGCATACCGACTAAACACAGTCGGTTAATTAAGATTGTATAAACCGTTCAAAGTCAATCGATTACCTAAATTTAATTTAAAAATGTATAAATATTAAGAAATCCAGTTAAAATACTTATTACCAATAAGAAAATACAAGCATGAGTTTGGTCATATTTCATATATGTGACATAATTATATGATATCATATGGTTGTCACAGGGGTTTTATACGAAAAAGGTTTAAAAAAACAAATCATAAAATACAATCAAATTGCTCATAGATTAATTCCGTATATTCCTTTTCAATTTGTTTTTGTTTATACTTTGAGGCCCACTAAAATACAGTGACGCTTTAATTAGCCGCCGCGGAGAGTTGAACGCTGGGGCCATCGTACCACGTTAAGAGAGAACATAAATAGCAACGAATAATACTTTGGCAATCAGCGTTCAATTCTCTGTGGCGATTATCTTTTGTTTCGTTGTCCTGCTGTATTTGTATTGATTTGGGGAGTTTTTGTGTATGTAATTTTCGTAATTATATTTTTGATGTTGAGGATACTTTTTTGTTGTTTTGTTTTTATTCGATTTGGTTTAATCTTCATTTCGATTTCAAATGCACCGGCCAATTTTTTTGAATCCGGACTTATGTAAACAATAATTTTATTACAAGTTTTTGTTCGTAATCTTGTAATCATTTTCGGAACTTCTAGTTCCTTGCCTTGTGCCTTTATAATATTTTCATTCATAAGAAAAAAAACTTTGGCAACTAGATATTTGGTCACGGAATAGGAGCTCGAAAGACAGATTACAAAGCCTTTTAAGGACGGTAAAAAATAATCAGTCATTAAATCTCCTTAGGTTAATACCATTTGCTGTAACTAAATCTCTTGTCACTAAAGACGAACATTTCTAATCCCGTATTTAAATGTCAATTTCTCTAAACTAATTGAAATTTTATCGCTACATCAACAACATTAACAATAAATTCATTCGATAATTTTTAATCATCTTCATTTCAATAATTGTTTAACAATTTCTATCAATCATTTTTTATAAACAAACAGATATTGCTTTTGTATCATATTCCAATTACGAATAAGATTGCAGCTAGCAGTCCTCCCGTTTACTTAGACGACTCGCCGTTTTAATAGGAACCGTCCAAAGTCTTGTTTCCCACTATCCTTTGAACTTTCTCACAAAATTACAAACCCTATCTTGCTTCCATCAAATTCCATACACCTCCCATTTCTTTAGTATTTGATCGAAGACTTCTAAAAGAAAAGACTTCGAAAGAATCAACTGATCAGTGACTTATAATGCTTGTATATATGTACACAATTTTTTGCTCATCTGGTTCATCGATCTTCACCATTAAAGATGGCGAGGACTCCTTACGTGGATAGGAACGGGTTGAAGAAGGGAACCTGGACTCCTGAGGAAGACATGAGGCTTGTAGAGTATATTTCGAGATACGGGTGCCGGAACTGGCGCCGGTTGCCTAAAGAAGCGGGTTTGGCGAGGTGTGGGAAGAGCTGTCGGCTCCGGTGGCTGAACTATCTCCGGCCGGATATCAAGAGAGGGGGGTTCACTAAGGACGAGGAAGCTACTATCCTTTCTTTGCATGCAACGCTAGGAAATAAGTAAGTATCACTCAATCATGTCTTTGATCGATTCGAGTTAAGTATAGGGATATGCAGTGATGATGTGGGTACGAGAAAGTGCAGTTTTAGGGTCGGTATTATGCTACCGCTCATAAAATGGTAATTAATTTATCGGGCCAAATAGGTTGTAGTCGAGTGGTTCTAGCCACCTGACTTTGTTTAAAGAGATCTTGGGTTTGAAACCCAAAATGCGCAATCATTTAGGCACCCCTGTGATTGCATACCCGGTTTCACCTAGGCAGACGGTCGAAAACCCTAGAGTTTATCTGTCTTTGGCATCACTAAATTTTTAGTGGTGCTTGTCGAAAAGGTTCTTCGTATGTAAAATATACTATTGATGACCGTTTTGGCCTATCAATGACCGTTTTATCAAGATATGGTCCCTAACGTGCCGATAACTAAAACTATATTTTCTCACCGAAAGGTATATATACTATGATAGCTAGATCTAGAATAATTTAATGTACTTTGATGAATTATACATAATTTTAAATCATACAAATTCTAAACCTATATGTTGCTGAAAATATTTGCAGATGGTCGATAATAGCAACTCATATGTCGGGAAGAACCGACAACGAGATCAAAAACTACTGGAACACTCACCTTAAAAAACTACAGCCTCCAGTACTTCAGAAAGAAGCTATGTGTTCAAACTTTGATGCTGCCGATGATCATCACTCTCCTGATCAGCAGATTTCTGTCGGGAGCAATGCATCATCGGAAACCAGTTGTGTGGCGGCAGAAGCGATGCCGATTATTACATCGGTGGTGGCGGGAAATGAGGAAATACTTATTAGTGACGATTTCTGGTCACAACCATTCATGACTTATGGGGAAGATATTGATCAGAATGAGGCTTACGGTACTAGTAGTGACGGGTTCCAAACCGAACGGGAGATGCTTTGGTTTTACCATGCATTGATGAATTACTCTTATTAATTGGAGTTTAATATGTGAAGTGATAAAAAGACATAAGTATCCTTGCAAAGTGTGAGAAATTACAAGCTTTGCTTTGGTTTACAGTATGTGAACTAAAATGGGTCTAGAGTGCAACTGCTGATAATCGGGGGCGGATACAGGGTGCTTCTATCTGGCCATGGGCAACTCATGTTCGGATTTTGAATATGTAATTTTTTTATATTATAGATTAAATTAATATGAATTTTATATGTGATTTATTGTATTTTAATTTTTAATATGATTCGTCCAAATAGATTGAACCACCTTGAATTCATCATCGTTCATAATGAGTTTCAATACAAACAGGGCATGCTTTGGACTGTTACCATGTATTGAATTTTACCTAGGGTTTGGAAAATTTACATATAGAGAAAGAGAAAAATACTACTTTTGAGGAAGGTAAATTTTAACGGCTGTAGTGAAATTTAAGATTTAAATTTTAAAATTTTACAATTTTAGTGGTGTCTAACGATTCGGATTCCACTCAAAATTAATTATTGGTAAAATCAGATAAAATCTCAATTTAAATCTTAAAATCTTGTAAAATTAAGGATTTTTCCTATATTTTACGATTTTACTTTATAAGTGAAAATAGAAAATTCCTCATTTTGCCTCACTCATTTAGTTTAGAATAAAAAAATTAAGTGTTATTAGTAATTTATTTATTTTATTGATAGATTTTTATTATTTTAGTAATAAGTGAAGATTAAAATAATAACAATAGTCTAAAAGTAATGTATTTTCTTCTTTAAATTTACTATTATAAAAAGTCATAAAATCTTACGATTTTACAATTCGATTTTACGATTATGATTTCAGGTCATTTTTCGATCTCATACTGACTGGACGATTTTACTATATTTGGGTAATAATGAATAAAAGTAAATCCTTTTTCCAGTAATAATGCATGTGTGGAAGGTTAATTTACTTTTTAGTATTTTTGGTGCATGCAAACTCAGTCAAACATAAGTCTGGTACGAGGTCAGACTACTGTAGACTCCATTTCAAAGCAACTATTTTTTAATGACTAGGAATCCATTTCACAGGATACTGCACAGTAGTTTGGTAAATTTTAGGGTTGCAGACTTTTAATTTATAAATTATTTTTAAGTAGACCGGAGGTGTTACGAGAAGACTGTGTGAGGTATATGGTCTTCAAGATTTGAATCATGAATCTCTAAGTTAAAAATCGACAGAACTGCCCACCTTGATTATAACTCGTTTGAAAGAGAATAATTTTTTTATATAAAAAAGTGAGCCTCAGGGGGATAGCAATCCAAGAGAACGAGTCCAACCGGCTCAAACCCAAGTGCACGTGGTAGGCTATTCCGGGTAGATATACGTCGTGGAGGAGGAATAAAACCCCGTAAAATCTCATTAAATATATTCTCAACCAACTTAAGTGTACCGGCAATTATATGTCTAAGTTCTATCTGTCACTCTAAATCAAATTTGTACGGTTCATATAGTAATAGTACTCAAGCTGAGAGCTTAAATTGGGTTGAGAATCATTCGATTTCGGTTATTGAGTAACTCACCTTACCCATAGAAGCTATTATTAAACAACTATGTAGTATACAACTTAATTAGTTTGAAGACCAAAAAACGAAGTTGGGAAGTAAATGATGAGATGACCTTTTACCTTTGCATAAAAAGTGCGTAAACACTGAAGATATAAAAATTTAAATTTCATCATATTAATCTCTCTAAATAATAGTTAAATAAAGTTTAAAAAATATTTTTGTATAGATTGTACGGTAATAAAGTTAATTATGGTGAATTATGGTGATAAAGTTAATTACACACAGCTAATCACTGCAAGAAGTTAACTAATTACATGCATAATTCCTTGCCTACGTCATTCATCTGACATCATCTGCTTGTCATGTGGGCTTTCACACGGAAAAGAGACAAAAGTTTAAAAACATAAAACATAGAATCAAGTTGATCGTAGATTAATACTGTAATTACTATCATTACTTCATCAGCCGCCCACGGTGTTCAACGGTTGTTTTTTTAATAAAGCACACGGCTAGCTAGTTGAACGGTTGACAGTATCTAACGAAAGGAAAGACTCGAGACAACGATCGAAACATAAAATATAAGCCTGTCGAGCTGTAGGCATCTTCCCTCTAATTCTTATTTAATTTCTTTTTGAGATCCAAAATTATAAAGTGATGCCAGGTGTGCCGGTTTAGAATGTCGGATGATTCAATATAGTTCGATCTATAAAATTGGTTTGGATTACATAAATACTCTAAGGGCATCTTCATTAAAAATTGGTAAGATGGTATCTCAAGAAATTACATAAGCTTGATAAATTAGAAAGTTTGTTAATTTATTAAGTTTACGTAGATTCATAACAAATACTAATTAGGTGTCATCTTATTTTCCACATCATTTTAACCATTGTTGAAATTTTATAATGGTTGAAATCTTTAGCAATTTCTATTCATCATTTATATTTTCTTAATTATTTTTTCACCAATGATAATATATATATATATTTCTAATCATAAATGTTTTTTTTTGTTAAAAATTGGTACATTGTTTATGTGACATTATTAATGAACTTGCTAATTTAACAAGCACTCTTTCATCCTTATCAATTGTCTGTTGAGGGCTATTTTACCTTTTATATTACTTAACAATTATTAATAAATTAAATATATAAATGCATAAGTAATTAACAATCAACATAAAAAAATATATTTGTATGTAAAGCTGAATGATGAGAGAAATAATTTTGTATGAGAAAACAAAATTTGAAGCTAATGCATGCATGATATTTAGAAGTTTGGGAATAGATACGGGGACTCGTGGGTATTTGACCCAAATAATATAAATTGCAAACTGGCCGTATAAAGCCGTTATTAGATCAAAACGACACACGGAAAACAAACAAAACGGAGCACTGCGTGTCACACTTTCCCAGTATACTGCGTAGAACACCCTTGGAACTTTCTCCGGAACAGACTCACCAATTTCCCAATTCCATGGACCCAACAAATATTATTTAACGGAGACTGGAGGTTGAAGACAGTCAAAGTCAACACTGCTCCTATATATAAATAGCAGTTTGGTTTAATTTCTCCTCATCATTAATTTGGATCCAAACTCACTAAATAATAACGATGGCGAGGACTCCTTACGTTGACAGAAACGGACTGAACAAGGGGACTTGGACTCGCGAAGAGGACGTGAGGCTTGCGGCCTATGTTTCGAGATTCGGCTGCCGGAACTGGCGCAGGTTGCCTCGGGATGCAGGCTTGGCGAGGTGCGGGAAGAGCTGCCGGCTCCGGTGGCTCAACTATCTCCGGCCGGATATCAAGAGGGGGAATTTTACCCAGGAGGAGGAAGCCACCATCGTTGCCTTGCATGAAACGCTAGGGAATAAGTAAGTATATGATCACAGTCTTTTGATTAATCTCAAGAAAATGCAGTTTTCGGGGACATAGTTGCGCGACCGTTAGATAAAATAGTCACTAATTTAATGGTCATTAAAGGTTATATGACGACCATTTCTGTCTATTGGTGACCGTTTTATTAAACAATGGTCACTAATGAACCTGATACCATTAAAACTGCATTTTCTTGTAGTATATATAGGGATGTAATGACTGTGTAAAATACTAGTTTTCGATCGAATTTGATCCCTTGCGAAGTCTTAGCATGCATTAATCCTTGTTAGATTGGGATTCGAACTGTACAGTCTATGAATATCTACCAACAACTTAAAAAATTCGACAATCCTTCAAACATACAATCTAAACAAATTGTTTTAAGTTGATTTTTCCCTTAGCTGGAATCTCATGTTTATGTTGTTTTCAAATCTTTCCAGATGGTCAGTAATTGCGACTTACATGCCAAAGAGGACCGACAACGAGATTAAAAACTTCTGGAACACGCACCTCAAAAGACTACAGCCTAAGCAAGAAGCTTTAGAGTCAAATGTATCAGATGACATCGACCGTCATGTTCTTCTAGGTTCTCCGAATTTTGAAGCCGACATCGAGAATGAATTTTCCGATGTCGACGAAATTAGCTCATGGATCGAAAATTACAACGAGGACATAAATCACACCACTACCGAGGTGTCTGTGTCACCTGTACAGGATCATGATCATGATCATTACTCTCCTGCTCATCAGATGTCTGCCCGGAGCAGTTTTTCGTCGAACTCCGAGACAGAAATGGCGACAACGGGTGTGACGAATTCGGGCAATGATGAGTTAGGGGATCTCATTAGTGACTATATCTTGTCACAGCCGTTTTTTTGCCATGAGGAATTCGATCAGTACGACACACTGTGGAGTGATATGGTTTTGCCGTACTAGGACCTGTACTGATGAAGTTTCAGTATATATTAGGGTTTACTAGTACCAAGTGTTAATGGTTAATCACTATTGTAACTTGAGTCTAAGGTTCTTGATTTTACCTTTTACAAATGTCAAGAGTCTTACTTTCGATCTAACGATTTGGATCGATTTTATTTTTGTCTTTTATTTACTGCTTTGATTTCTCCTGTTAGTAATACAAAAAAAATGTCAAGAGTCTTAGTTAATTAATTAATGTGATGATTTGATCGTCCATAGTAGCATTAAACATATCTATAACACAATGAGTATTTAACTAACCATACAATTAAAGTAATTAACTTATTTTACCAAAAAAAAGTAATTAACTTAAAAAGGATTTTAGATATCTCTATATTGTTAATTTCTCATTTTAACCTTCTAATTTGTTATTCAAAACATATGGATCCTCTTTTTAACTAGACCTGTTAAAATTCCGTTCAAAATGTTGATTCGACGGATCGCCAAATCAGCTACCGTCTGTCAAACAAATACTAAATCACCTCAAAATATATTTTACATATCACATTATGTGGATTGAATGACTTCAAATTTATTATGATATAGTTGCAATATGCTCAATAAACACCCCAATCTTCGAATTAATGTCCTATTTCGTAATGTGCTTCGGATAGACTGAACAATTTTTACTTAGCCCCATAGTTCAGTTAGTCTCTCATGGGCTACGATTGCACTGTGGATTTATCTATGATGGGCTTCGGCCTTCTATTTTTTGCCCATTAATACTGGCCGCCGCCGCCCATTAATCTCCAACCTCCGGTCAGCTTTCACCTCCACTGCTCCGCCGCTTGAGGCGACCACCGGACCGCCGAATTACTCGTCGGAGCAGCAGGCAGCTAATGGAGTAAACCGAAAAGATGAAAATAGACGAGTCTAGTGACGGCGGCGGTAAATTTTATATCAGGTCGCAATCAGGAGCTCAGTATCTCAGCTTCAATCTTGCTCTGCTGTTCACTCTTCTTCGTTTCCGCGATGGATTGGATGCTAACGTGATATGCAAAAAGCTGGCAGGATTACCGTTCCAACGGCTACTTTTCTCCAGCTGGCGAAACAGATTCGGGGCAAATGTCTCTGCATTTAATCATCCGCCGCGTGATTAAAAAAATAACAAAAACCCGCCGCGTAACTGCCGCACCGTCGAACGAAGACGCGTCGGTGCCTCACCGTTCCAACGGCTACTTTTCTCCTGCAAAGAGGTCGTTGCCTCACCTTCCAACGGCTACAATTTTTTCCTTTGGGTTTCTATATAAACGACAGCACACATCGAGCAATTCAGAACTTCTCATCGGCGTCTCACTTTGTCGCTCAAGTAGGTCTTCGAGTTGGGGTAATTTTCTGTTCTCTCTACCTCTTTTTTTAATTTCCGGTTTACTTTCCGATCGTTTGGGTGGCGGTGATCGTCGGTAAAACTCTTTTGTAGCCGCCGAGGGGGGACATTAGGTCTTGTTTGTTGATTCTTTTATAGATTTTAGGGTTACATAGATCTGATTCCATGATTCATGTTCGTTGTTTCAATTGCAGCAAATTAAGGAGATAGCAGACTCTAAACCTGCGACTGACGTTTCTAAACGAGTTTCAGAAGACTCAACGGCTATCAGATGAGAGGAAAACTGCCAACTCTCCTTTGTTACTAAGGCAAATCCTACGTTCCAGATTGGCGAGGTGAACGAGATCTTTAAGGGTTTTGCAGTCATCGAACCATGATCTGTGAGTACGAAGCTTGCTTCCCCCTAATAGGAATTTCATTGATAATTTCCCTATTAATTTGCCTCTGCCACTTGACATTTTTCCTATTCTTACTATGTTGGTTTTCTAACTGCTGACTGCTTTCTTGCTTACTCGTGTTGTTATCATGCCATAAAATTAAACAGGTTCAAACTGCTTTGAATTATCATGGCGACTGTGGTTATGATATAAATATTGTGTTTGTTTGCTAGCATGACAAAATGTATTCCTTTATCTTTCTTTAAGTGCACTTGAGATTTTCATATATCGTTCTTATGGATTTGCATCTTGTTAGTGTGAGTTAGTATCATTCTATTTTTCCGTTTAAACTCCTTTGTGGCGACATGAAGTTCTAGTAGATGGGGATTTCTAACGCATGTGCCAGTAAAAAAGGTCTTGAAGGTTTAGGTGGTTATGGCTCAGAAACACGGCAACCCCATTTCCCATCTGTTTGCAGGGTTTTTTTCGGGTTTGCTCCGTTTGGGTTAGGGACGAGGATCTCTAATCGGATCTTGCCTGACCATGTGTCATAACCACGCCTTCGTTGAGGAAAAAAAAGAAGGGGCGGTGCGTAAAAGAAGTGTTAGGGTGCTCATCACCTAAGTGAAGGGATGAGTTGATACGCTCTAACACAAGCACAAAGAAGGTGAGAACGAGTGAACACCCCTCCATGCAAGTCTGGGAAATATACTCAGACCAGAATTCCCTTATTGTTTACTACTTCCACTTATGTCGCGAAGGTAAGATAATGGAAACGAAATGATATTCTCCATTGGCAAGGTTTATTTTCATTAGCACGATATATGTGAATTTCAGTTGTACTTCTTTGCGGGACATTGGCTTTTAATTGTGTGAGTCGTTGCTTGATGACCTGAGTGAAATGTCACTCTTTAGTCATGATAAGCTGCACTGGTTTGAGTCAGTTTATTGCTTGAGCTCTAGCCAAGTTTAAGTGTGGGTATAGTTCATCTCATTACACTAAGTGATTTTCTCCTCTTTATTATCCTGTTTGTGTCTCGTTCTCCGTCATTGGACCCCTACGGTCCCATTTGATATATCTTTGAGCTGTTTTGGATAGTTTTTAGGTCATGGTCAATCATCGCCTCATGGTCTCATTGCTAAGGTTGGTTTTGAACTAGTTTAAATTTGATTTTCACTTGCTCTCATCATTCCGTTTGGTCAACAATAACTGACCTTCTTCTTTGTACCTGTAGAGTGCAACTGCTTTTGACTCTTCATTTGGCATGTTCTGCTACAAGCCTTTTGGCGTGAAGGTGGATTGGAGCTTGGCTGCGAAGGCTTCTCCGAGTTACATGACTCTATGTTTGCCTCTTCATTTCTTTACTTCTTCCTGTATGTTGTTGTCATTCTAGAATGTTTGCTCATCCATTGGTTTTGGTTTTGCTTCCTTGCAATATTCCTATTGATACTCTTTAATCTCTCAACAGGTGTCTTCTCCTATCACCACTCTTGCTGGAACTTCATCTCATCCAAGGGACTCCGAAACTGAACTTAATAAACAGTTAACAACAAATGAGATATTAAAGATCGAGCATGTATTTATGACATGGGCTCTGGACGAATCATAAGTATTGTCTCTGAAATTAAATTAAATTTGCTTTTAATATTTGTTACTTATGTATGAATGCTGGAAATCTCATGAAGTTTCCTTCTTTTTTCCAGTGTGAACGTAGTTTCTTGAAGGTCCTTGAAGATTTTCAAATATTTATAAAGAAGTTTCAGAAGGCTCAAAGCTATGAAACCCCAAAATTCAACTCGTCCCTGGTAATTCACCTCTTTCACTTGTCATTCTTCCTATTCATGGTATTATTTTTCTGAGGTCCGTAGGTTTCTATAGAGGGTCTTATACTCTTCGCTACTGTGTGCTTCCTACTTACTATGTTGGTCTTCTAACTGTTGACTTGCTTTGGTAAAGCTTTTGATATCATTTTGCAGCGTCATCCTTCTGCTTTTCTTTTCATTTCTTGTCTATGATAAAAAATAACTCATTCTTCCTTCTTTTCATGGCTTTCTACTTGCGAGTTGACGAAAATATGGAGCTGTTTCAACTTGGTCTAGGGTCTAGGCACTAGGGACTAGGTCGTGTGGTCTAGGTACTGGGGTTTAGGGTACGTTATGTATAGTTACTGGGGTCTAGGTAAGGTCCGGGGTCGGGGTTCTAGCGTCTGGGATGAACATTTCTGTTGCTGATGATCAATGCAGATTGTGACTGCCTCAAGATGCAGACTTTCCCGTTGAATTCGGATACTAGAGGGTGGGTGTGTCCTTGTTGACAGACTTTTGGATCAATATCGGAACGAGATGGATGCCATTTATTTCCCTGGTTTTGGTGAAGTTCTTTGTTGACAGAGAGATGGATATGAAGATGACCTGTGATGCCTTGGAATGGCTGTTTATATAGGATGGTAAGAGGCCAAAGATTGATGGTATGATGCCTACGATTGAGATTCTGAGATCCAACACAGTCCCTCCCAACAAATACTTATACTTATTGCCTTTTGTTTTGGTGAGGAGAAAAGGAAAAGAAAGCTAGCTCGTCATAATCCAACGAGTTTCATGGCTACCAATGGCATCGTAGAGGCGCCAATGCGAGAGCTTCCCATTCGAAAGTGGAATCTGGTGTGTTCCCGGGGACAGCTCATGGCCAAGGTTGGCTATAGCATCGGCCGTGTGATTCCCCTCCCTATAGATGTGTTTAAGGTGAACTTCCCATTTCCGCTTCAGCAGCTGGTTGAAACGCCCCACCGGGATAGCATGCTGAGTAGAGTCTGTCATTTTCTTCGAAAGAATAGAGACCACACAGGCTGACTCAACTTGAACTTCTAAGTGTCTAACTCCCATAGACCATGCCATCTCCATACCCGCAACAACTCCATGAATCTCGTGATGGAACAGCAACCCAAGTTGCTGGAAAAGGCAGCAATGCAATTCCATCTGCTATCCCGGAGGACTCCACCAGACGCCTCCCGGCTCTGTATAATATATTTGTTGCTGATTATACAAATAGTTGAAAATATGCACATCAATCCAGATTTAGATTGGATTACAGCATTTGCTTCTGACAGGATTTCAGCATAGCTCTGGCACTTGAGAAAGCACAGCCTTGGCATTATCCTGTTGGTTGATGTGTTTTCAGCACAGCTCTGACTGATATCAACAATGCCGAGGAGGTTATCTCTTCATTAACAGTAGGCTGGCTGTTGGTATCAATCTTAACGATCTCTTTGATTTAAAAGGAAACTTTTGTGGTTTTGAATTTTGCTACCACAATCACTCTTCCACAATTTGGTTCTTTTTGACGGCTGGGTTAGAACTCCGTATGTGTAAATCAATATGATGTATAGTGTGGTTAGACTGGTTGGTATTCGTGATTGAATCATTAGAACGGTTGGTATTCACGATCGAAAATCATGCTTATATATATATATATATATATATGATCTTGCTACCATAATCACTTTTCCACATTTTGGTTATTAATGGCAGGGTTAGAACTCGAATGATGTACTGTATGTGTAAATCAATCTGATGTAATGCGTCGTTAGACCGGTTGGTATTCAACTATCCGCGATTGAATTGTTAGACCGGTTGGTATTCACGATTGAATTATTGGACCGGTTGGTATTCACGATTGAATCACTTCTGTCAGGCATGGGCCGGCCTGGTATTTCTGTCAGGTATGGACCGACCCGGTATTTTTCCCCTGCACAATCCAGATTAATCCTTTTGAAAAAGGCTTGCACTGTGGATTTATCTATGATGGGCTTCGGCCTTCTATTTTTTGGCCCATTAATCCTTAGCCGCTGCCGCCCATTAATCATTAGCCGCCGTCGATGCCATTCTCTTTCGCTTCTGAGTTCTAACTTCTAATGCCTTCATCTCCAACCTCCGGTCAGTTTTCACCTCCACTGCTCCACCGCTTGAGGCGACCACCGGACCGAATTACTTGTCGGAGCAGCAGGCAGCTAATGGTGTAAACGGAAAAGATTAAAATAGACGAGTCTAGTGACGGCGGCGGTAAATTTTATATCCGATCGCAACAGAAGCTCAGTATCTCAGCTCTTTCTTTGCTCTGCTGTTCAGTATTCTTCGCTAGTGTTTCAGTCCTGCAATTGAATTTGAATGTGGTTCCCTTACTGTTCTGGCAGATTCTCCATGATATATTTAGCTCGAATTAAGAAATCGTTTATTCCCTCGTCTGTTTTCACGAATTTTGCTGATAGGCAGCCTAGGTTTTATAGAAAGTTAACAATGGCTTCCAGTTGTGGAAATGATTTGGTCACTTACAGCCAAATTTCTCAAGCAGCTAGAAGAAAAGCTCGTAAGAAAGCTCAAGCTGCATTGTTAGACTACTTGCATTCAACTAGGAGCTTACAATTTCTCGACGCAGACAACATAAGCAAAAACTCACCTCAGTTCCTGGAGAAAATACTTGCTCGGGTCGATTACTCCGAGCAAGATATCGGCAGATCCATCAGACGGTTTCTTCGGTATCACCCTGTGAATGAATTCGAGCCGTTCTTCGAGAGTTTGGGTTTGAATCCAGATGACTACCCCTGCATTCTTCCTGAACACATGATGTTTCTCAGCGATGATAGCTTGCTCCTTGAGAATTATCGTGTCTTGTGTGAATATGGGATACCAAGAGATAAGATTGGGAAGCTTTTCATCCGAGTTCCTGAGATTTTTCGGCTTGATCATGGAGTCTTGGCGTCTAAACTTAAAGCATGGGAATGTGCAGGAATCAGCAGGTCTTTTATGGATAAGGTAATAGCTTCTAGCCCTCAAGTTTTGATTGGAAATGCTCACGTTGACTTTATTAGTGTGTTGACCATTCTCGGAAAGGGCGGTCTTTCGTTATCTTGTGTCGAAGAACATCTACCAGAGAATATAGATTGCACTTGGAGCCAGATTCTATCACTTGTCAATTTGTTGCTGAAGAATGGTTTATGTGAAGAGCAGCTATGCTCTCGGATAGATATTGTATTCGAGGAGCAAAAAGTACTGTCGGTTATCGTGTTCTTGACGAAATTTGGCACACCGTTGCATCAGGCTTGTGCAGTCATTTTCGAGAATCGAGGAATTGAGATTGGGAAGTTTCTGTCTAGTATGAGACAGTGCTTTGTGTTCTTCAATGAGATTGACATGGAACCGTTCGAGATTGGGAAGATTATACGTTCTCGCCCGTTACTATTAGGTTCATGTACGTTGAAGAAAACCAGCACCTTGTTATCTCGTCTGAAATCTGGAAAGCTGAGGCTTTGTGAAGCGATTCAGAAGGACCCTTTTCAGTTGAGGAATTGGGTGATTGGGGTAAAGTCTGAACCTTTAGGTCCGAGTGATAGGAAAAGATCGAGTTCGTTGAAGAAACAGTTCTTGTTGGACATGGGTTTCAAAGATGAGGAATTGGGGAAAGCGATTGAGCATATCCGAGGCAAAGGTTCGGAGGTTCAGGAGAGGTTCGATTGTATAGTGAGAGCTGGTTTGAGTGAAGAGGATGTTTGTGAAATGATCAAGGCGTGTCCTTTGATTCTTAACCAGTCGAAGGAGGTTGTCGAGATGAAGATTCGTTTTGTTGTGAATGATTTGGGGTATCCTGTGTCGTCGTTGGTTGCTTATCCAAAGTTTTTGGTCCGTGCAGAGGAGTTTGTGAAGGTTAGGTTGTGTATGTATGATTGGCTTAGAGATCAAGGAGTCGTTGTTCGAGTTTTGGCTTTAAGTACTGTTCTTAGTTCGTCGGAGAGATTGTTTGTAAACCGGTATGTGAACATTCATCCCAGAGGGCCGGAAGTGTGGCAGGAACTGAAGAGGAAAATCTATGCCGGCTGAAATCCTACTGTGTAAGTCAATACATTTTCTAACTCTTTATATGGTGAATTTTATGTGCCAAATTAACCAAGATTGGGATTTGATTTTATAGGCAGAAACGATATGATGTTGAATTTGAGGAAGCAGAGGGCCACAAGATCGACCCATCCAAATGCTTCTACCTCAACTGGTTAAGGCCGTTGACTAGTGTTGCTACGGATAGCCGGAGGTCCTAAGTTTGAATCCTAGCTTCTTTTTAGGAGAGGGAGATTCGGAGAATGAAATTTGAGACCATGGCTAGCTGGAGCTGGAGGATAAGGCAGCAGGTTGCTTTCGTAAGAAGAGTGTACAACCGTCCTATATTGGGGTATGTCCCTGCACAAAACCAGAATTTAGCCGGGCCAGTATGTTCGAAGAGTGCCACGTCGAGACTGAATTCTCAGATGGCCTCATTTCATGATATCTGGTTACGGATGATCACATGAAGTTGACAGATGCCCGGAAGGTCATGAGGTCTATAATTGACTGCTACAAGCGAGGCAGCCTTCATACAATTTGCGAGGAAGACACATTGTTCAACCAGGAATGGTCATGTTTGCTATCTTGGAATGTTCTCTCAACCGTGGTCCATCCACCTAGTCGTATGTCGGTACAACCCATGATCTAAATAAATGTCGAGCCATCTAGCTACCAACGATATCGCAGGTGGATTGGTGAGAAACCACCTACCGATCGCCCCAATATTTCGACATCGGAAAGTAATCCATCATCCATAACTTCGTATTGGTCCGATTTTCTTACGAGTTTCTGTCGAGAAGTCAAACCAGAAATGTCCGATTCTTAACCAGTCGAGGAGGTTATCGAGATTAAGATTCGTTTCTTTGTGAATGATTTGGGGTATCCCGTGTCGTCGTTGGTTGCTTATCCGAAGTTTTTGGTCCGTGCAGAGGAGTTTGTGAAGGTTAGGTTGTGTATGTATAATTGGCTTAGAGATCAAGGAGTCGTTGATCGAATTCTGGCTTTAAGTACTGTTCTTAATTCGTCGGAGAGATTGTTTGTCAAGCGGTATGTCAACATTCATCCCGGAGGGCCGGAAGTGTGGCAGGAACTGAAGACGAAAACCTATTGCGGCTGAAAGGCTACTACTCCACTACCACCACCGGCCTAGTACAACAACCACGGCTTAAACCAACGGTCGTGTTCGTCAGGACAACAACCACTACCACCACCGGCCTAGTACAACAAAGTTTGAAAATTGGTGGCAAAAGCACAACCACAACGAAACTAATTAACTACCCCCTAAAAAAGAAGTTGGTGTGGTAGTTATCTTATCAAGTCGTGCCAACTACTCTCATTTCCAAACTATATTATAAAATTAAAATCCCCATTGCCTAATAAAGTCGTCATATTTCATTTCAGCAAATTTCACTTCCACAAATGGACCATCACCCTCACTAAGCTTCCTTGGATTCCTTTCTCTTTTTACAGGTAAATCTCTCCGATTCTCGAACCGACTGATAAAGTATTTTAGAGTTTAACAGTAACGGTATTTTATTCGACTGGAGTTACTCTAATGGTAGAGTTGTGTGCTAGCGATTTGAAGGTATCCAATTTCAATCCAACACACCCCACAAACAAACAACAATTTTGTACTGACCGGGAGGTCTAGTCCCAACAAGACAAACAAAAATACTTTCTATGATACTATTAGTGTTATTAGGACCGGATCACTCTGAAATTTTAAATCATTAATTAGATCGATCGCAAAAATATTCTTCAAAATCCTTTTAGTTTGATGTGTCATTGAACATCAATAAAACTCTAGAAAAAATCGATCATCATAACCTCAAATATTCGTGAAAAAATGTTTATTAAACCATTAAAGCTCCCTTAACAGTTTCATGTTATTTTTTTTGTTTAGACCTCCGTAAAATTGTTTATGTTAATTTTTCTGTTCATTAAACTTAAAAATGAAATGAAAATTCGTTGTATGATTTATTAATATGAATCATGAGATTGACACATGGGATGTTGTATTATTGATGTACTTATGTTTGATTTCACATAGTAAATATGACTAGATATTTGAAACCGAGTTCGGTTTTGAGTCCGGTACATGTTTGGTCCGACATCCGGTTCGATTCAAACCATATTAAACAATGCTTTTAGGTCCACCTTGTACTTAGTTTAAAAGCTGACACACAACTTTGTTACATTACATCTACCATCCATTATATTCACAGAATCGAATTAAACAGAGGAAAGCAAAAAAATTCTCTCCGATGGAAGAAGCCAAAATTATTGCGGCACCGTTGATCGGAATCCTTACATGGGCAGTGTACAAGTCCCTCCGAGCGCCGCCGCCGAAGATTCCGGGGGCTCCGGGAGGACCTCCGGTGACCGCATCCCGAATGAAGCTCCGCGACGGCAGGCACCTCGCTTACCAGGAAAACGGGATACCAAAAGAAACCGCCAAATTCAAGATCGTCTTCGTCCACGGATTCATCTCGAACCGCCTCGATCCAATGATCGTCACCAATCTCTCTCCGGTAATCCATTCGTCTCTCTAGTTTCCGATCAAGCTTCTGCAAATTATTGCTTGTAAATTGGTTTTTTTTTTACTGCAGGAAGCTGTGAAGGAGCTTGGAGTGTATGTGGTGACATTTGACCGCCCGGGTTACGGGGAGAGCGACCCGGATCCGACCCGGACGCCGAAGAGCTTGGCTCTGGACATTGAAGAGCTAGCGGATTATCTCGGACTGGGATCGAAATTCTACGTGGTGGGTAAATCCATGGGCGGTCAGGTCGTTTGGGGTTGCCTGAAGTACATCCCTCACAGGTAATCAAATATTCAAATTGATTGATTGTGGAGCTTAACATTTCTCGACTCCTTTTTTTCTGAAAATCCTCTGTTTTTTAGGCTGGCCGGAGCGGCGTTAGTGGCGCCGGTGATCAATTACTGGTGGCAGAGCTTCCCCAAGGAGCTAGTAAAAGAAGCTTACAATCAGAAGCTTCCTCAGGATCAATGGGCGCTGAGAATTGCCCATTACTTACCCTGGCTGACGTACTGGTGGAACACCCAGAAGATTTTTCCTTCGTCGGCGGTGATCGCGCGGCGGCCGGAGACTCTGTCGGCGCAGGATAAGGAGCTGATAGCCAAGCAGGGCGGGGAAGGGCGGTATCTTAAGGAAGTGGCGACTCAGCAAGGGGAGCATGAGTCGCTGCACAGAGACATGCGGGTCGGGTTCGGGAAGTGGGAGTTCGACCCGATGCTGATGGAGAATCCGTTTCCCGGTGGTGGAGGGTGTAGGGTGCATCTGTGGCAAGGGGATGAGGATAAGAAAGTTCCGGTGAAGTTGCAGAGGTTCATTGCGAAGAAGCTGACGTGGATTAAGTACCATGAGTTGCCCGGTGCCGGACATGCGCTGCATTTTGTTCCCGGGATGATTGAAGGCGTTCTCCGGGCTTTGCTGGTCGGAGAAGATAAGTAGTGACAGACGCCGGCGACGAGGATGAGGGAAAATTGAAGGCGTATGAAAGATGTTGTTATTTGGGTGTTATGTGCTTTTCATATTTTTGTTTATTTTTCCACCCTTTTGTAAATTTGAAATTCAATAATATTTGAGGTATCAAATCGAATTAAGGGTTGTTCAATGGATTTTAAAGGCTCTGTGACGGAATAATCGAAATCGAATTATCAATCCTAATTTTGAAAATGATAAATAGATATTGTAGGGTTATCATTCGAGAGACCTTTAAAACATACATGATATATATCCCGAATCATGGAGCTCAAAGTATATAACTTTTCAACTAGATTTGTTATAAAATTAAATATGGTTAATCCAAGTTTAATTCGTATCCCGTACATGATTATGATTTTAAACTGAATTCAAAATCAATATGGTTTAACCAATTTGGACCAAATTGACCGGCCTACTCAAAGGTATCCATACTAATTAGTTTGACAATATCTAAAGACTAAAGCTTAAATGTGTAGTCTTTCTTTACAACCAAGTTGTTAATTTTCTGATTTTGAAGACTTGTTTATGTTGAAGTCTTTCTTATTTTGAAGTCTTTCTTAAATGTCAAAGAGTATAAAAATTCTTCGACCTTTTTATAATAAAAGTTAGAAGAATAAAGAAAGAATAATAATAAAATAATATCAACGATTAACGATGATTTTTAATTATAAAATTGACTGGTCCATTAGAAAAAAGAGGAATATTATAATTTTTTTTGTAAAAGTGATAGTTTAATTAAAAAAATTGAGATTAACACTCTTTATATACATAATAATTTTAATTAATTCATAACCATAACGTGTTTAATCTAATATACAGTAATAATACGTTCAGGAATATAATAAAATATTGCCTTTATTTTATAAGAGTCGCCCTTCGTATTAATAAATTCTTCATGAACTTTTAGACTATGACCATGAAAGCACCACATAGTAAAAGACCAATGTAAATGACCAACTCTTAAGGTATGTTTGGTTTGGACGTTTCGAAAAAACTACAGTTTCACCTAAAATTCAAATCTAAAACACCAAAATCAAATATGAATTTAGGTACATATACATCATGATGCCATCCAAGACCAAGGGCAAGGATACAGAAAATTAGGTACATATACATAGTACGAGGCCCTCTTAACGAGAAGGTGTGACATTGTTAATTATTTACCTTAATCCTTAGCTATGTGATTGAAAATCAATCCTTTACCCATAAAAATAGAGTACACTTCGTGATCAGTTGTTCGATTTTGTAACAACGAAAAATCGATTTCTATGAAAGCCAACACCTGCAGAGCTCAGAAGCCCATTGAAACAACGATACTCCATAATTTAGAATCAAGCAATCTATGAAGGCCCAAGTTTGGAAACAGATTTTTATATCCATTACAAAGTCAAAAGTCAACCAAAACTTCTCAAGATAGTATTATTATTAGTAAAGAATTTTTAATGTGGGAATTAAAAGAATAGAGAGGTATATAATAAGAAATCACACATCATGATGCACACGTCATCATATTACTTCAAAATGATGTAACAATTGTTAATTAGATTCAAGATGATGAATTTCTGCAATGGCTTCAGATCATCTGCATAGCTGACTTTTCTTTCATGTGCAACAATGCAGTAATCAGTAAAGTATTATGTGTGTACGTTGATTGTAATGTATGATTTAAGATTTGAAGGTTTCGTATTTGAATTTAACCATTAGATTATATTTATTTTATTTCTTTTTTATGAGTGTAATGTGTTATATTATCTTCATCTCCCTATAGTGATTATCAAATGAAATGAAGGATGAATAAAAATCGATTTAGCAATTAATAAAAATGGAAGAGTATTGTTGAATTAATATTTCAATTCGAAATGTCACATAAGCAAAATATGACTTAGTTTAAATATGTATGAGCAAAATTAGGTGGAATGAAAAAAAAATGTTACTTGTTTGGCAATTTGAGGTTCATAAAATTATAAAGAATTAAAAGGGTTGTAAAACAAGTTAAAAACAACGACACCACTTCTTAATGAAGTAATTAAAATAACTCGACTTATAAAAATAATTTTTATTTCATTTTTAATACCAACGAAATTATTTTGATCTAAATAACCCGTTAGTTAAAATATAGGTAAATAATAAGATCTTCCAGGTTATGAGATCAATGAAGCCACTGATTTTTCACATGTTCATCTCTAAATGTTAACATCATAACTCAATGATCATAGAAATGAAAGGAAGGGAAGACAATAAGTGTCGCAAACACTCTCGTTTAATAATTAGCCTTGGCTTTCACGTTGCCGCAACAGAGACAGCTTCTCAACCACCGGACAAATAACACCTCCGATGACCACGTGTGGTGGCGGAGCTAGCGGAGCCTCCATCAATTCTTTTTGCATCACATGTGTTGTAAAGCTGTTGATGTATCCCAAACTGGCTCTCTCCTGCACCGGACGCTGATATCGAGACGGCTGCTGAGGCGGTTGAGGAGGAGCGTGCTCGGCCGGCCACCCTCTTAAACGTGGATGTTGAAACAGCGGCGGAGGCGGAGGAGGAGGAGGAGGAGCGTGACTTGGCGGCCACTTTCTTAACTGGGTAGCAGCAAAGTTCACACCTTCGCTGGTAGCCTGATGCGGATCTCGAGGCGGCGGCCGAGGAGCTTCATTGATGTTAGTGAAGGAATTGACGACCGGTGGTGGCTGGGGACGGCCGCCGGTCAAGGGAGGGAAAGACAACGTCGAGGGAGGAGCTTCATTGATGATGGTGAAGGAATTGACGGCCGGTGGCTGGGGGCGGCCGCCGGTCAAGGGAGGGAACGACGACCTCGAGCTGAGGTCCAGGATTGTCATACCATACAGTTTTATCTAACAACACAATTCTGTGGAGAAAGAAACAACTTACTATATATCTGATTGTTAACCAATATAGTCAACTTTTTTCTTTGTTGACTTTCATTTCAGTTTATCAAGAAAGTCGTCTTAGTAAATTGGGGAAAATTTTAGTTTTTGTTTTCCTTAAATTTTTACAACATTCAGAATGTGTGTATTATAACTTATATATACACGGTACATGTTACGGTTGAAATCCCGACAAAATTAAACAAGAATTGAAATTTTTATTAAAATATCTATTGGACGTAGGACCGGAAGCCCCCACATCCACCTCATGTTCGCTCCAATTCTCCACCCCCTCGTTAAAATTGGAGTGTACATGCAACATTGTTATTTGTTATTGATTGGGGTAAAAAACTTCAACGTTCGGCTGGCTCTGATATCATATGAACCATTTGAACATTAATTTTTTTTTCTTATTTGATTCAATCTAGGGTCCGATTCCGACATCATGGTTGGCATCATTATATTTCTTAATGATGACGATGATTAGTGATATCAATATTAGGGTTGACATATACATGGTATATATTAGAAGACAGATCTGTAACATCTAATTGATGAGGGGCAAGTTGCAATGTGAGATGATGAATATGAGAAGCCAACTGCTCTGAAATCATAAATATAATATTCTAATGTATATCGGGTTAGATTAATTATAGTTATGGGTTAATCGAAATTTTTATATATAAAAAAAGTGTTAGTCTTCTTCTCTATAATCAAGTCAATTACTCTCATCAAAACCCCTAATAAAATTCTCCTTTCTCTTTATATACTAATCGATTAATTTCAAGGTTGGAAACCACATTAATTGCTTGTGTTATTCTGTTATTATTTTTTCTTTATCCGACATTTGTCGAGTTATTAACAATTAGTGGTTGAGAATCCAATTAGGCTTAACTTTGACTGGTCAAATTGGAATTTTCATCGATGATTTTTGGTGTGCAGAGAAAACAAGCTTGAAATTCATTAATTCAATACAAAGTTTTTGTAAGTAACAATCATTGCATTTTAATAATTTGAGTTTTTAATAGAAAATTAATGATAAATTTTATATTATTTTCGAATAATAATTCAAAGTAGTCCATCCAACAAAACATGCATGAAAATCATTCAAGAGAGAAGAGCTTGTTATGGAGAGCAGATCGGAGCTGCTCCTTGGCCTTGTCAACCAGCAACAACCCTTCTTGAAGCTTAATCACCCCTTGCCGGCTCTTGTCGCTGATCTCTCCGATCTCCTTACACACCGTTTCCGACGTGTACATCGTCTTCAAGAGCTCCATCATGTCGGCGATCTCCACCCCCACCGTACTCTTCGCCTCCATCTCCGATAGTTCCCTCATCCTGTTCAGCAAAAACGGTACCCACTTCGCTTTCCAAGATTCCCTCATTTCCTCCGCTGCACCGCATAGGTCGTACTCCCTACGCGCTGCCGCCACAAGGTCCGGGTGGCTGCTAATTTCTTAACCCCCAAACCCAAAAACCAAAATTAATTATAAACCTATCAATAACTGGAGTTTTTAATGAAATAACTCGAGTTTTTTTAATGATATTAATGTTATTTTTTTTAATTTAATAATTTAAGTTCGATTAATATTTCTATTATTTATTAATACATTTTATTAGATAGAAATATTCATAAAGAATTGTTTAATATATAGTTTTTTAAATCATAGAAAAAATGTGAAAGAGTATGTATTTCTTAAAACTTTAAAGATGTTAAATTGTCTGAATTGGTATGAAAATTTGATAAGAAAATAATTGGAAAAGATAACAAAACCCATCAATTTATTTATGAAATTTTAGAATTTTTATTTTTTCAGAGATTCTCAAAATATATGGTTAGGAGGAAATTTAAGTTTTTGGAAATGCAAAATACATTTCCATATCATTATGGAGGTAAACAAATAGTGATATTTTAAAATATAGAGTTTTATCAAGAATTATCGAGATTCGAAATAAAGAATTTTCTGTTATATAATATTTTGATATTATGTCCAAAATTATTGCATTCAATAACTTAAATTTTGAGAAATTTTTTTTAAATATTTATATTATTCACTAACCATTCATTTATAAAAAGTGTTCCGACGTAGAAAAGTTTGATGAAAAACTCACCGGGTGCGGCGGACTGAAGGGAGCCGATGGGGGACAGTCCTCCAGCTGGCGCCGTCATCATCGGTGGTCGGCTTTGGCCGGGGGGAAGGTCGATGGGGATTATTGATTGCGGTGGAGCGAGGGAGGTGGGAGAAGTTGGGGTTGGCTCGTCGTGCATGTCCAGTAAGTTGGTGGCTTCCAGAAGGCGGTGGAGGTTAGTGGAAGAGGAGGAGGATGGTAAGCCGCCACCGGTGGATTTCAAGACGGCGTACTCCGCAAAGGAATTGCGGTGGCCTGGCTCGGCGGTGGATTTGGCGGGTGGTCTCATTCTTTCTCAATGGAGCTTTTGGATATGTGGACAAGCAAATACTGTCTTTATTCTTTCTCAACGGCGCGTTTCGCAAAAATAATTTGGTTCATTTACACGGTAATTTAATCAACTAATAAACTTAATTAACAAATTTAGAAAAGAGTATCATCGTTGACTTTACTTTTTTGGGTAGAGAAAGAAATCAATAAAAGATAATAATTTATCATGAAATTAAAATAAATGCATATGTTTTGATAATTAATAATACGAATCACGCGTTATGATACAAGACGTCATCATATTACTTGAAAATGATGTAAAGATTCCTAATCAGATTTTAAAAAGGAAGGTAAGCAATGGATTCATCATCTGTCCAGTTGACTTTTCTTCCAGATTTTAATTACTTTTTCCTGTGTTGACTTTCATTTCAGTTGATCAACAATCAGTAAATTGAGGAAAACTAGTTTTATTTTTCCTAAATTTCACAATATTAAAATAAATGTGTGTATTATAGATTAGGCACATGATATAGTTAAACGATAAATGAAATTTACACCGTTGATAAATTTTGTAATTAAAAATGGGTGAAATATGTATATTTCTATTTTAGAGTAGTCTCTTTCAAAATATATACGGAGGTTGGAGAATGGGCAGTTACAAAGTTGGTTTGTTTGGTTTCCGAAAACGATTGGGAATCAAGTTTGAAATGGAAGACGGTGTCAATTTATATACCCAATATAAGAAAGAGACAGTTAAACTCAATATAGCTGATATCTAATATACACAAAAAAATTATAAAAAAATATATGAAAATTGGGTTTTCTATTTCATTTGACGAAAATTTGAGGGTCTGACATAATGAAATATGATTTTCTAACTATTTTCAACACACACTCAAAAAATTAGCCAATTTTATTTTCTAGTCAATTTTCATAAAATTTACTATTTCTATTTTTAATGATAGGAATGCCCTATCGAAAACTATAACTTATCGAAATCTATTTACGAACAGTAATGATACATCATGTTAGTAATACCAAGCATATGGAATAAAATTTATCAAAAATATATGTAATATCTTATCATTTATTATATATATTTGAAAAATCAAAAGTGATACATCAAATTTTACTATAATATGGTTTGCCTCACTAAAATTAAGTAAATTAAAATATATTATAATATTAAATTAGAGGATTGATTATAAACATTTATAATTCCTTAATTTATTAAAATTGAACTTTGTATTTTAAAAAAATACAAATCATATGTAAATTGGACTATGCCGGATAAGATGCTAGTTATGTCATTTGTTTGTTTATAGTTGGCCTTAATTTCTGTATAAATTTTAGAATGTAACCTTCAATTCCATGGATGGAGGTGGACCAAATGGCGACCCAATCAGCCGAAGAAACCTGGCTAAATTCCATCAAAAGCGAACTAGGAAAACTCTCCCCGCCGTCCTTGAGTTGGACCATTTGCAGTGTTCCGGCGAAGCTCCGGAACACCAACGAGGCCGCATACATCCCTAACATCGTCTCCATCGGACCAATCCACCACGGCGTCGAAAGCTTGAAATCAATGGAAGCTCACAAATGGCTGTACATGCACTCCCTCCTGGAGCGAACTCAGAACGCCGTACCCACTCTGGACGCCTGTGGCAAGGCCATGCTCGGATTCACCAACAACGTACGCGCCTCTTACGCCGAGCCGGTCCACTGCAACGACACCCAACTCGCCGAGATCATGCTCATTGACGGCTGCTTCATCGTGGAGCTCTTCCTGCGTTGCTCCATCCCGGATCTGCAGAGCCAGACCGACCCGATTTTCACCACTTCTTGGATGGTTCTGACACTCCAGCGCGATTTGGCGCTGCTGGAGAACCAGATCCCTTTATTCGTGCTCGACTGGCTGTTTAATTTAACGGCCAGCGATCACATGACTCCTTCGTTGCCTGATCTGGCCCTCCGGTTCTTCCGGTCCTCGATCAACAATCACGTCATGGAGGAAACCCTAGGCGTCGGGAGCAGGAGGAGGAGCCACCACCTTCTCCACCTGATCCACAACTGCTACTTCCCGTCCTCGCCGAGGGTCGAAGCCAAGAGGAAAGAGAAAGGCAACCTGGAAATGATCCACTGCGCGGCTCTGCTAACGGATGCAGGAATAGAGTTCGTGAAGGACGAGAAGAGGTCTCTGTTCGACCTGGACTTCAAGAACGGGGTGTTCAGGATCGCGCCGCTCAGGGTGCACGACTCGACCGACTCGCTATTCAGGAACTTGATCGCGTTCGAGCAGTGCGTCCAGGAGAGCTCCCAGTATGTTACGTCGTACATTCTGTTGATGGACCGCCTGATCGACACTACGGAGGATGTGGAGGTATTGGAGCGGCAGAGGATCATAGCCAACGACTTGGGAGGGAGGGAAGAAGTGACGGCGACGTTTAACAACATTTGTAAGCAGACTGTGCTCAGAGATTTTTACTTTGACGGAGTTTGCGAGAGGGTGAACGAGTACTATCAACGGCCGTGGAATCGCTACAAGGCGGCGTTTCGGAGGGATTATTGTACGACTCCTTGGACCATCATATCTGTGATCGCTGGTTCTGTTCTTATCACCTTGACAACGGTCCAGACTCTGTACTCTGTATTCTCTTACTATCCCCACTGAAAAGAAAATACCGCCATGGGTTCAATCCAATAAAGGAATCGGAATTGCTGGATATCTTATGCATGATTTGGAACTGGAGATGCAGAGAGCTAGAAGCTGCAATTCAATCCTAACAAGTCTCTGCAAATCCAACATACATGTATATATAATATTCATAATGCGTCAAAACAATTACAGCACAGCAAAATTTACAGCGAGGAAGCAAGTAATCAATCCAACAAAACGTAAAATTAAATTCAATTTTTTCTCAGAGAGGCAGAGGAATTCGATCTGAAAGTAGTTGTTTCATTCAAGAGAGAAGAGCTTCCTGTGGAGAGCAGATCGGAGTTGCTCTTTCGCCTTGTCAACCAACAACAACCCTTCTTGAAGTTTAATCACCCCTTGCCGGCTTTTGTCACTGATCTCTCCGATCTCCTTACAAATAGACTCCGACGGGTATAGCGTCTTTAAGAAATCCACCGTGTCGGCGATCTCCACCCCAACCGTACTCTTCGCCTCCATCTCCGACAGATCCTTCAGCCTGTTCAGCAAGATCGGCACCCACCGTGACTTGAACTCTCTCTTCTCCTCCGCCGTGGAGCATGATTCGTGCTCCCTACGCGCCGCCGCCACTAGGTCCAGGTGGCAGCTCAACTCTTCACATAATTTTTTTTAAAAACAATTAATTGAACTGCTTGCTACTCGATTCGGAACGGTTGTTTAATTTTATTTGAAGAAACTCACCAGAGAAGAAAGCGGAAGTTGACTGAGGGGAGCCGATTGGGGAGTGTCCAGTCGACGGTCGTCCGATGTGCCGGGTGTGGCGGCTGACGGGGATTGATAGCGACGGAGCGAAGGTGGTGGGAGAAGTTGGGGAAGGTTCGCCGTCGATGTCGAGTAAGGCGTCGTCGGGATGGCGGTGGATGCGGTTGTTGGAAACGGAGGAGGGGAAGCCGGTGGATTTGAAAAGGGCGTACTCGGCGAAGGAGTTCCGGTGAGCTGATTCGGAAGCGGATTTGGTGTTTGATCTCTCCATTTTTTCTTTTTGGTTTCCGATTGGGAAGTTTGGATCTGTTGAAGAAGAAGGAAGAACAAACGGTCTTTATCTCTTCGTGGGTAAACGGATTTGTGGGCGCCGTCAGTCTGCCGTTAGTTTTGGATCCTTTTGCCGCTGTTTGTTTGGGGAGTACGTTAATCCACCGGTTTAAAATTTATGATTACGATTACACGCTATTTACTACTTAGTGATGTAACTTTTGAATATTAAGAAAAATAGTTAGTGGGTAACTGGTTCGGTTCGGCTCGGTTAGGTTCCAGCTGCAATCATGGAACGGTCCCCTTTGTGGCTTGATTCGAGTTCGAGGTTGGCACAATTGAGAAATAGTTCGGTTCGACAACCATAACGAGCTGGAGCATGCAGTAAAACCAACAGTTTAGCCTTCCTCTCAATTCTTTTGATGAATAATATAAAAATCAATCTGAACCCTCTCCCAACAATTCGAATTATTACTATGTAATGATTTCTTGACAAATTCAACTTATCTTTATTGGTAGAACATACTCTTTCTTCAAAAAGCACTGGTCAATCTTTGCATTTAGTGTTATTAAAATTGAGTGGAATAGATGAGTGAAAGGTACATAGAGTGAAGAAGAGCCCATTCTTCTATTTCATATGATTTAAGGGTATAACACCAACATTTGTGAACAGGTATCGAAATATTTTAAAAGAAAGAAGTTATATAAGCGAGTTGATAAAAAAGACATAACAAAGTTAAGCTAGTTCGTGAAACAAATTGATCCGGCTCGCAAGCCACTGACTCGGGCCTTGATCATACCGACTTGTAGCTATCTAAATCGAGCCTACTGCTCAAGTGCTATAAACGAGCTGACTGACTCAAAACTATAAACAAGCCCCCCTCATGAACCGACCCGACCCAGGATTGTCTTCGACTCAACTTTACTATCATTTATAGAATCAACTCGTTTAAACCAAGTCGAATTTCGGAACGAAATAGTTCTTATTTCTTACTGGAAGCGAACACCAAGTTGCTCACTAGGCTTTCCCGTCAACAGATTGTGGTGGAATGTTTCAGGAAGGAAGCTGTATCATTGCTGGTGGGGTCGTTGATCAATCAATGGAGTTGGTGCATTTCTTCTTTATCATCCACGCCTCAGAAAACGACGACAAATTCGACACCGACCAGCACAGTATCTGTAGCTGCTCCAAGTCAACAGTCAACGTTGGTGGTTCATTCATCCATGGAAAGAAAAAACAGAGGAAGCTAAGAGATCAAGTGCTTCATCGTGCTTCATCATAGATTCAATTCCACCATGGGGAAAAAATACTCGAATCGCCACTTCAAACAGAAGACTGTGAGATTCTACGCTTACCCATTTGATATCGACTTTCTAATTTCTAAAGAATCACAGAAATGGCTGAATAAACAGAACAGAGTATAAGCTATGAACAAAGAACATGAAAAAGGAAGAAGATGAATCAGAAAGTAAGCTGCTTTATAACTTTATGAACTACGAGCAATGAAGCCATCCTGGTTTTGGTTTATATATCTGGATCAAGAATAGTTTGGACAAAGTTGGGCAATGTTGAGCTACAATTAAAATTAAATCAAATAAACGAAAGCAGGGCCGCCGCCGCCGTGGTATGAATCAACCTCCAAATCCGATCAGGTCTTGATGCAACTAACCTTCTCCTTTAAGCTGCTCCGGTGGCGCAACAGGGAGAGCTTACTTACCATCGGACAAGTAATACCTCCAATCACCACGTGTGAAGTCGCCGTCTTTGACTTCGGCGTCGTCACTTCCGATGACGAAGAAGAAGAATCCGACACTGTCCGGAACGGATTCAGCGGCGGGGAAGTGGAAGGAGATGGAGACGGCGATGGCGAAGACAGAGCCCCCATTTTCAGCATCCGATCTTTCGTGAAGCTATTGGTGTATCCCAAATTAGCAGCAGCGAGTTTTTCGCTGTCGGAAATCCGAATCTCGTTCAGATCTCCCGCCGCCGACCGATACGATCGCCGCTCATCAAGCTGATTCTCGTGGAAAACAGGGGCGGAGCTCGATTTGTGCAGCGGATGGTCCGGATCCGGCGGCGACGGTTGGTGACTGGGCCACCGTTTGAACTGGCTGAACGAATTGACGAAATTAGTCGTCGACGACTGGTGGTCATCGCGCAAGGGAGGGAAAGAGGAGACGGAGTCGATGTCGTCGATGAAGGCAGTAGCGCCGGCGTGGTCGGGCTCTAGCGATATGCTTCTGCTGCCATGGTTACTCGAAGCTTGATCCCTCTGCTCTCTTCTTCCCCGATCTCCGCTGGCTCCGCTGCCGCTGCCGTTTCTGTTCTCGTTTAGTCTCAGGGACACCATACTTCCGACGACGACGACGACGACGACTTTCGATTGGTTTAGATAAGATTGGGGAAGACGGGGAAAACTGCGTGGAGATATGAGAATGAAGAGAGAAACAATTTGGCAGATGAAAGCAAATCCGAAGAGATTTGAAGGGCTGATTTGGCTGTGTTGACTTCTTCTTCGCTTTTCTGATAAGAAGAAAGAAAAGAAAGTCGCTTTTTTAATCGGAGCAGTGATTTTAACTGCAAGATATGGTTAATTTGAAATTGTTCTCACAATCTAATTATGCATACACAGTTCATACACGGGGATAATCACTTGCGTCTGGTTTGGGACAACAACCAGTCTAGTTGTCGACGGGAAGAACGACATCATTGGTGCCGCTCGACTCCACCTCCACGTTTCAGCCGTAGCTTCGACTTTTTCTTGGCACATCTTTGTAAGCGATATGGTCAGAAATACACATTATAGCGTTTTATAGCGTTTTGAAGTTTGAGATCATCTGATTATGTTATAGTTTGTTATAATTCGCCTTTGTCATGATTATTCCGGTTATTACTGCCTCATTATGGACGTGATCATGAAAATCATAGGAGTATTCTTGTTCATTCAACACCATCGCCTTTAACCACTCACATTCTTGTCTTTGATATGCATTCATCACGTCTTGCGACAGGATGATAGTGCCGCTGCCCATTAAATGGCACATGAAATTTTACGTTATCCTGATATTACTCATAGATGATCCGATCTACGTTGTTGTATTAGTTCATTCTTTTTTTCGTATATTATCTTTAGTGTATTAAAGACTTATACCTTAAAAAAAGAACGATAACTAATTGAACCGATTATTTCACTTTCGTCATTCCGGTGAACATTCTGAGAAAATATGCATCAACTTGATTATTTATTAATTAATTTGGAGCAGGAGGGTTCATGGTTGCTTCCTCCTCCTTGGATTGGATCAATGGCAGCTTGAGCGGACCTCAAAACAAAAAAGTCAACAATCCAAAGGTGAATTTAACCAAAAGATCTTTTTGGTAACCTGCTTCCAATACGGTGTCGTCTTGACAGCCACTCTACAAGTCAAATATTTTGCCCAATCGGCGTCTGTATAGATAAGACTCTGAAAACAGCTCCCAATCGAAGAAAAGCAATCTGCAGTTCGTCGTCATGAATCAACCAACCTTTCGTTTCGGAATGGTAAGCTTCTGCAATTCCAGCATCTTGCTTCAATGATTTCTATTCTGTATATCAATCTCGATTCATTTTCCGCCAATTGCTTTTCAGTTCGATTCCATGGATGGTGGACCAAGCGCGATCCAAACAGCCGACACAAACTGGCTGGAATCGATCAAAATCGAGCTCTCAGAGCTATCCCCTCTGTCCTCCAGCTGGACGATCTGTAGAGTTCCGACAAAGCTCCGAAACACGAGCAAAGACGCCTACACTCCTCATATAGTCTCCGTCGGACCGATCCACCACGAGGAGAGGAGCTTGAAAGGAATGGAAGCTCACAAATGGAGGTACATGCTCTCCTTGCTGGAACGGACTCAGAACGCCGTCTCCACTCTCGACGCCTGCGGCAAGGCGATCCTCCGCTTCGACAACGACATCCGAGCTTCCTACGGCGAGTGGATCGACTACAGCAACACTGATCTCGCTAAGATGATGCTCCTCGACGGCTGCTTCATCTTGGAGCTGTTTTTAAGGTACTCGAATCCGGATCCGAAGCTCCAGAGCGATCCGATTTTCACCACTTCTTGGATGATTCTCACTCTCCAGCGAGATCTGGCGCTGCTGGAGAATCAGATTCCGTTCTTCGTTCTCGAATGGCTTTTCAATTTCACAGTGAGGAGGACGGCGAACGGACTTTCGACTCCTTCGTTGTCGGATCTGGCGTTACGATTCTTCCGATCGTCGATTGACAACGTCAGCGAGGAGACCCTGGGCACCGGAAGTCGGCAGAACAGTCACCACCTGCTCCACCTGATTCACAACTGCTACTTCCCCTCTTCCCCCAGGATCGAAGTAGGAGGGAAAGGGAACAACAGCAACATCGAGTTGATCCACTGCGCCGCGGCGCTCAAGGAGGCCGGGGTCGAGTTCGAGAAAGACGAGACGAGGTCGCTGTTCGATTTGGAATTCAAGAACGGAGTGTTCAGGATCCCGCCGTTGAGGGTGCACGACTCGACAGACTCGCTGTTTCGAAACTTCATCGCGTTCGAGCAGTGCTTCCAGGAGAGCTCCCAGTACATAACCTCCTACGTCCTGTTGATGGACCGGCTGATCGACACCGCGAAAGACGTGGAGGTTCTGGAGCGGAGGCGGATCATCGCCAATGACTTGGGAGGGAGGGAGGATGTGGCGGCGATGTTTAATAACATCTGTAAGCAGATTGTGCTTAGGGATTTTTACTTCGCCGGAGTTTGCGAGAAGGTGAATGAGTATTATCACCGGCGGTGGAATCGGTACAAGGCGTCGTTGAAAAGGGATTACTGTACGAATCCCTGGACGATTATATCGTTGTTCGCCGGTTTCGTTCTGATTTCCTTGACGGCGGTGCAGACTGTGTTCTCCATACTCGCTTACTATCAAGGAAATTAACGTTGGCTTAATTATTTACTTTCACATATGATCAAATTCCGTACTCTTCTTAATATGAAAAAAAGTAGGGGAAAAAAAGGAAAAAACCCAAAAAACTCATTGATAGGCGGAGAAACGTTTCGATTCCTCAGGGCCGAAATCGACACGCCACCGCGGACGGCCACGTCAATTTAAGGCCCACTTCCTTTAAAGATCATGGGCCATTTCCTTGACTGTAAATAAATTTAAAGGGTCCAAGATGGATATATTTATGTGCCCAATGTAATTTTCTGCAATAATTATTAATTAGAGGTTGAAAAATATTAAATATCAGAAGATAGTTTCCTGGAAAGCTGCAGTATGAACTGGAATTTCAAATCAAGCTGCTCTCTTTGACCAAATAACCCATAAAATTCAAATCCTGTATATTTAAACTCAAAATTTACAATTAATCCCAGCTATGATCCAAATCAACGGTCAAAACAAAAACCCCAAAATGATTCCTTTAATCAAGGGAGAAAAGCTTATGGCGAAGTAGAGATCGCAGCTGGTCCTGCGATTTCTTAACAAGCAGCTGACCTTCCTGCAACCGCATGACTCCTTCCCGGCTATTCTCGCTTATTTCAATCAGAGCCGAATCGGAGCCGTACAGAGCCTTCAGGAAATCGGCGGCTTCGGCGATCTCGATGGCGACTTTGCTGTTCGCTTCCATCTCTGACAACTCCTTCAATCGTCTCAAAACGGCGCGTTTCAGCTCTGCCTTCTGGGACTCTGTTCTGCTGTTTCCGCTGTTCTCATCGTACTTCCTCCTTGCAGCGGTTAGATCCAGACGCCTCGAATCTGCAGCGAATTAATCAAATCAAACTTGTTGAACTTATTAGTTTAGTTAAAATTGAATTACTGGGTTATGAAGGTGAAATGGGAAGAAACTAACCCGATGAAAAGCATGGAGCTTTTGGCTTTGTAATTGGCGGAGGCAGAGGAGCTGTGGAACTGGATGGGAGGAAGAAATTGGGTTCGCCGTCGATGTCGGGTAGGTCGTCTACCGGAGCAGGGAATGTTTGAAGGTGGGCTGCTGTTGATTTGGCGAGGGCGTAGTCGGCGAAGGAGTTGCGGTTGGCCGGCGTCAGGTCGGCGGCGGAGGAGGATTTGTGTATTTTGGTTCTTCTGTCCATCTCGTTGGTGAATTTTCAAATTGGTTTGGCGGCGGAGAATCTGAGGTTATCTAAGCCATCGCGACTGCTTGCGACGCAAGGAATCTGGCGGGGTATTGAGATAACGCGGCGGGAGAATCAAACGTGTTTAGGCAAATTATCAGCTACACGGTTTTGCAAAGGTGACATAATTAACGATGATGGAGGTCACTGGTTTCCGTTGTTCGTTGTTCAGCAATTGGATTGTTTTCTGCGTGATCAAGGGGGCTTGACTTTATGGTTTACGTTGACCTTAGTGGAGTCGTCAAGTGGTTTTAATAATTGAAATTGATTTAACTGGTTATGGACCTTGGGGTCGCTCCCTAGCCGAGTCGAATCGACCCGATCTGCATTTTTTATAGACTCGAACTCAGCATGATTAAACGAGTTAGCTTGGTAGCCATCTGTAACCGATTGAGCTCCGACTTTGAAGACTTGTACGAGATAAGCAAGGGTTATAAACGCAAATTGAACTACATTACAAAGGACTAATTGAGTCATCGTACATCTCATAATCGAGTAGGTTTACGAGCCCCCTATCTAGCCAGCTATTTGAATAGAAACGGTTTGTAAGCCAAGTCAATGTTGGCTCGAGCTCGTCTAGTTGCTAAAAGAACTTGCTTTTAGGCGAACACTCAGCCGTTTGTAAGTGGATTGACTCATCAACCGCCGTGAATAAGAACATAGGAAAACATATAATAATTGTACAATATTTATTTGATGAACTCATCAACTGATCCATGCTAGTTTAATATACTAAACCAAACCGTATTCATGATGATTTAACATATAAAACCGGACTGCATACAATATAATAAAATTACATAGTATTGAAGTTTTATACCTCAAAGTGAGCTAAGTCATGACCCCGGAGAAGGCCCCGGTATCCGCCACTGGATGAAATTGATTGAAATAACTATTTATACAGTACTATATTTTCTGGTACATTATTTATTAAATTCATGGTAGCTAGTGTAGCCTTTTTCAGTACCTGTTCATGCAACTTTTGGTCCATTAAAAATTACCAAAAGGCTAGGAACATATTTTTAATTATTCAACGCCAAGTTGATTGAATATAATGAATTCTGATCACTACTGTTTAACGTACAAATTTGCATGTGAAATGGCATCCAAATTCTGATACCACGTAAATGGGAGGTAGGACGATGAGGACTATAGCATTCGACAACATGACTTCATGTTCTACTGTTCCTCCTCACTTGGAACTTAGAAACATGCTTTCCTAGTTGGAATCAAAGATAATGCTTCATGTCCCATTGATTTGTTTGTGTTTGGTGATAATAGATAATTAACCGGTTTTCGGGAGGAATCGAGGTCACACACGGGGAGGATAAATTAATTAAGTACTTATTAGAATTATGAGATCGATTTTCATACGATTTGAGATATATGGAAGAGTTTGGCTTGCGATTGTATGGGCAGTTCTATGTCTCTATCAGCACCATGTGGGACCATCATTTTGAAAAATACAAACAGGACGAGCGGCTAGGAAAACTGTAAGACTTTTTATTATTATGAGTAAGCCACTTGCTCTGCACCCCTTGATCAATATTTGGCCGCTATATCCACACCAAAAGCACGAAGGAGATCTCTGGATAGCCGACTACGTCCATGCATGTTGATCGGGATAAACTCATGCGAGAGAAGAACTCAAATCAGCACAAGGCCGATAGATTCAAATACACAAGAATGTAAAAATTAAACAAGTGATCAAACTATATGAAAACACAAGAAAAAACACATACACACAAAATCAACATTTCAAACAAAGATGGAAAGCAAATTAAACCCAACATTATTCTCCTCCTAATGTACAACACAATGCTGGTTTAGGCTATGTTTGGCAACAGGAAAGTCTTCTTGAAATCTGCGTACGCACGTATTTTCCTATTTTCCTATCCGGACTGGATTCTCACGATCTTGATTTCAACACTTGTCAACAACATCCCCATTGATCTTCCCATTCCCAATCTCAATCTCCAACCCACCATTGTTGGAAGATTTCGATTTCTCCCCCTCCTCCTTAGGCTTATACCAAGCAGCACAAACCAAGAACACAGCAAAGTTAACAACTCCAAGAACAGCCAGCAACCAGTAGAAGCAATCCAGCCTTCCATGGTTAATGTTATCAGCCAACCACCCTTGATTTCCAATTCCATCTCCATTTCCTGTTGTAGTAACTTTCTTCACCACCATCACAAGGAAGCTACTCACAAAGAATCCAAGGGAAAGAGTGGTGAGGAACAATCCTGTGCTCATTGTCTTCATCCCCTTTGGTGATTGGGTGATGAAGAAGTCTAGCTGCCCCGTGTAGATGAATGCCTCCCCCGATCCCACCAGGAAAAACTGCGGGATCAGTAAGAACACCGATAGTGGGAGGACGGTGGGGGTTGAGGTGGTTGCAAATTTCGCAGCCTCTGATAGCCGTTTTTTCTCGACTAGGGCCGCCACTGCCATTCCCATCGTTGATAGAGCTAGCCCGATCGCTATCCTTTGTAAGCTGCTGAAACCTGTTTGATTAAATCGTAACATCTTAAAATTTTATGAACTCGTGCTTAAGACATTTAATACAATGATGCATTACATATTACATATGAAATAAGAGTAAATGTCAAGTCTTGGGCATTCTTTTGCGCAAGAAAATAAATAAATATTAAGCTACTTTTATTATTTTAATTTTCAGGGTGATTACTAAATAATAAAAAACTATCAATGAATTAAATAAAGGGACTGCTAAAATTTAATTTTTTATCTTAGCCAAATTAAGTGAGACAAACTCAGGAATGAATAATTTTTATTTGCAAAATGAAATTGTAAAATACATAGAAAGTAATCGATTTTATAAGATTTTAAGACTTTATCAAAATTTAATTACTTGATTCAATGAATTATCGATTTTATATGAAATCAAGACCGTTATACGCCAAGAAAATCATAAAACTTTTAAATTTTAAGATTAAAATCAAGATTTTAACAATATATATGCTCTTTGGTTGTTTAAGTTACCTGGTTTGCCTTTCCATTTCTTCCAGAACGGCATGATGAAGCGGTCATAGACCGCGAGAGTGATCAAGATAGCAGCCACAAAGAAAACAGTTAGCGATCCAGCCGGAATTTGGAAGCTCCCAACGTTTCTGTACATGGTGGATGCTTGCTCTACTGAGAATGTGATCATCTGTGCATAAGTTGTCCAGAATATGATGGTTGTGGCCCATATGGGAAGCAACCTCACCATCATCTTCACCTCTTCCACCCGGGTCACTGTGCATAGCTTCCACGGGTTTGGCTCCGAGCCATGGCGGCTACTATTCTGATCAAAGTTTGCTTCCACGGCAATAGCTGCCTTGTCCAAGAACCTGTTACACACAAACAACATAATGTTTTGTTATCTTTATATGGTTTTCTAGGTAACATTTGGCATTTAAAATCATGATTTTTAGAAAAAAATTGGATCGGGACGCAGTCAAAGAAAAATTGAGTCGAGAGTGGGAAAGGTTGTGTGAAGAACAAGGTTGAATAGAATGATATAACAGAGTTCCTTAACTTCTTAGGAATCTTTTATATTAATTAATTCCATTTTTTCTTCCGCAACTACAAGAAATTGTAGTTTTAGGGACCATATTTGTAAGACCGTTTCATTAAATGGTCACTAAAGGTCAAACTGATTTTTCCTCTCTGTGACCGTTTTACTGAAAAACAGTCACCTTTTGGTCACTAAAACTACATTTTCTTTTAGTTGAAGCTCTCGGGACTTCAACTCAATTTCTTGCCGCTAATCTTAATTCAACTTTGCTAGAAAACACGATTCTATATGCGAAAGCTGACCCTAATTATAACTAGTTATAAAAGGGGGGGAAATTGTTTCGAGCTTACCGGAATTGGTTAGTGTGGTGAATCCTTGAGCCTTCAGGATTACTCTCATACAGCAAGGTGAGATCATAAGGCAAGGCCAGCTTCCTCTTACTAATGGAAGCTGCAATTACTTGGAATATCTGAACAATAGGGCTCCCCATGCTTTTCTTGTACCTATACTTCTTCACTCCGGAGAGCAATATCCCGATGGCTACGAACATCGAAGCGGAACAGATCCCGTAAGCCCAGCTACGGCCGACTTCGTCCTGGATGTAGACCAGGACCGTCACAGCCATGAGGGTTCCCATGCTGATGAAGAAGAAGAACCTGTTGAAGAAGTAGGCCATCTGGGACTTCTCCTTCTCGTCCTTCTCGTCGAATTGGTCTGTTCCGAACCCTGAGACGCTCGATTTCAAGCCACCGGTCCCTAGCGAAATTAGGTACAGGGCCATGTATAGGATCCCCATCTGGAATCCGTTTGCTTGTATGCATTGCGATCCGTTTCCATGGCATGGTGGTGGCCTCAGTTGTGGTAGCTTTGTTGCCACTGCCAAAGTTGCAGTACCCTGAAATAATCATCACATAAGAAACCAGTTTTTTATTACGAGAAATTAGGCGTGGAAGTCCGTTAATTCGATTAACTTATGAATTTCGGCTGGTTAAAATAAAATATTTCAAGAGGTGGTGACCCGACCGGTCCATTGGTTGTGGTTAATTAAACGACCTTTACCGTCCACATTTAACCGCCCACCCGCTCAATTATGACCTTTTTAACCGACTATTTAACCGACCACATTTTAAATTTAGTTTAGAGAAGTAAGTGAAATCCGTTAACCAAATTAACCGTTTAACCGAGGTGCTATACTTGTGTTATGTTAACCGAGCGAAGCACCATCGGTTAATCTTTCCTTCACCGTGTCGGTCTGTTAACCGATTAACCGACTCAGACTAGGCAACCTTACAAGAAACCTCTTCTAGAAGCGCCACTTTATGACGTTGTAGTCATGTACATCCCGTGACTGTTGACCTTCAGCCCCAGTATTTATTTAAGCAACAGGTCAGAGGTGTTACAAGAGGGCAGTGAAAACTATGCTCCCCGGGATCCGAACATGGAATCTTTAGACCGAAAAATCTCGCGCAGAAACTACCACCTTAACTATACCTCGTCAGCTACACCTCGTTTCCAAAGACCATGTTAAAGAATTGAAGACTCACAATAGCTTGGATGACAGAGAAGATTGCAATGGTCTTGAATCTCCCAAGGAAAGAATCAGCAAGGAAGCCACCAAGCAAGCACAAGAGGAAAGATGTGCCCATGAAATCAGTTACAACGTTGGCAGATGCTGCACTTGGCATGTGCATTGTTCCAATCAGATATGTAACAAGATTCACTGCTATCCCCATTGTTGATAGCCTCTCACATATCTCAATCCCTGCAAAAAACCATTTACCACCCCAAAAGGTTAAACAAGTGAAAAAGGGGTAAACAGTAAAAACCAATCATTTCACCCTTTTGGTCTGATATGGCAATTATGGATATTTATCTGCAGAAAGTGAGCATCTTTAGTCCAAGCATATACAGAAACCTAAGATAGAATATTACTTGCAAGAAACTTAGTGGACTACTTTTCTTTCTGATAGTGTCCTTCTGAATTGAAATATGCATTAAGGTTTCCTAAGTGTTGTCACACCAAACCTTTGCCTGATGTAGTGTTTCTGAACAATGCGTAAAATCGAAAGCACGAGTAAAAATCGAATTTTAAAAACGTAAGATTTTACTGACCAAATCCTGGAAAAAAATCATGAATAACAGTCAACAAATAGTGGCCAAAACTGTCATTTGATACCATATGATGATTAGCTCACCAACAATTCAACATAACAAGAATTCAGGTTAAACAATTAGTAGTTCATTATCAATCATCGATGAAGTTCATAGTTCACGAAGTTTACAAAGTTCGTAAGCACGCAAACAGAATAACTATACACAAACATTCAGGATCAACATTAGAATCTAAGTTGTCACCGTAGAAAGTGACAAACAGATCATATGTACGTACCAACCTAATTTAGACAGTAATATATATGAACATGGGTTGCAGAAAGCATGACATGAATAAATGAACCCCAGAAACTGCAAAACCAGAGAAAGAAACACATACCTAGGATGAGTGCAGCAGGCACCCAACCACCGGTTTTCGACTTGTCGGCAGGGAAGCCCTTGTAGTCTACCGCATCGGAGACAGTCCAGCTCATTTTCTCATCCTGGAAACAGAAATTTTAGTGAATTTTGCTAATGATAATATCATAGAACTAAGAAGATGACATGGATACTTCACTAACCATGATTATTGAAGAGTACACTTCTTCTTCTGTGTCTTTTTGTCAGGGTTTTGTTTCTCTTACAAGCTCTGTACAGCACAAAGATTGCCTTGATGGGTTTCTCCTTTTATAGACAATCTGTGGAACTGAAAAGATAGAAAAGGTGACCCTCCACTATCAACTGAGGAATTGTGGCACAAAACAAGTGCTGCTATTTCTGTTCATGATAAATTGTCAGTAGCTAGAAAGAGACCAGATTAGCTTTATCCCATTTCCCCCTTCATTTTGTGTAGTGTGGAAGATTCTAGCAAGTAACTTTATTACACCAATCAATGCTTATTAAAGTGTGGATCCAGGATGGTTGCATACACGGAGTCCGAATTGCATAAACTTTGAAATACGGATACAAAAGTATACTAATGATCAACCCTCTAAATGTCAGGAAAATTTACATATTTTTATCGAAAAGGTAATATGGTATGGGCCGTAGTCTGGAAGAGCCTTTCGTAGATCCGGCACTGTTAGGCACATACTTGATGGCAAATTTTTTGAAAAAAGGTGATATTGATGGAAGGAGGAAAGGGGTAAGAACCAGAATTGAGGCTGAGAAAAGAAAAAGGCATTACAATAATACAATGTAACAAAAAATTTGGAGTGCTCACTGTCACCTTTTTCCTTTATGTGGTTTTGGATTAAAGGTATGAGATTTGTATGAACCACAGTGGAGCAGCAAATTACTGTAACAAGGACTCATCTTTGTAGCAGTAGTAGTGCTTTTTCTGTCCCACCAAGACAATGCCATGACCTTGTAGATTGAGATTGGCAAAAGAAGCAAAAGATTTGAGATTTGTTAGCCCTTGTCTTGTAATGAAAGAAGAAAGGTTTCATCTTTTTTCCAGTTTCTCACCTGCAGATTTCCCCTGTTTCTGCAGAGTTACTGATGAATTGTACAGTCATATATTGTTCTTACTGTAATGGGTTTTGGGGGGTAATCATGAAAAGGACAGAAAGACCTGTGCTTTTCCACAGAACACACTTAAAGAAGGCATCTTTTGCTGTGCTGATATGTCACCACAGTTGATTAGAAGATGTGCTTTGTTTTCTACTGATGTAACTAAATGATTCTCAGCCATTAACAAGGCACTGGACTGTATGCTGCAAGGAAAGAAAGAAATGTTGATCATGTTCAATAATTGAGAGAGATCTTAGGAGTTGACTCTAATATTTGTGGATCAAATATTTAGTTGAGTAGTTAGTCATACACATTATTATCCCACCAGTAGGGGTCCAATGAGAGTTGACATTCTCATGGGACACTTAACCCTTTGGTTTCTTCTGCAGCAATGATCATCATCAAAACCCTGTCTCTCTGCTAGCTAAGTTTGGTGACCCCATGCCTAGTCCATGACTGTACACCAGTACTGTTGGCAACAGGTAACATGCAAACACGATCCACCTTTTGTCAAAATAAGGAAAGAAAATGAATGAATATGGTTTCCACTTAGGCACAAGAGTTCAAGAAGTTTCATCTTCATAAATTTTTGGTTGATTACCACCAGACAATCCACATGAGGTTCTATTTCTTTCTTTCTTAGCTTGCTTTCTTTCTCCTTCCACCTTCTCCACCGCCACAGCATTATGCACCACCACATTATAATTCCATCATATTACCTATACTCTTTTATATTAGTGATGATGGCAAGTTTTGTGCCGGGTGATCGAACACACACTCAGTACATGTTGTAGGCCGTAAGAATTTGCCCACATCACTAAGCCTAATATTGCTGTTTGATCATTCTCCAAATATATTGAACCATCCGAGTTAAGGAACACTCCATCGGAAAAGCGGTGGTTCCAAAAGATTGGCATTTCGTTTCTAGTACATGGAAGCCTGCTCCCGGATAGGGGTGTCATATACCACGAACATCCATCCACATATCTGGTGTGACAACAGTTCAAAGTGGTGCTCGTATGGTGGAAGATGGCTTCATTCTTGGCTCTCCACAAAAACCAGTAGATAACGTCCAAAAAAAAGTTTGGTTTTTGCATACTTCAGACCGTGTGTGATCCAAGACAGGAGTGATACTCCTAAAAATGTCTGGTCTTCAGATTAAAGGGCTAATCAACGCCTAGGTGCTAGTGGCCAATGGAAAATACTTCCGCAACACATGCAAGATTGTTTCCTCGGAATCAGGACAGAGTCTACTCATTCATACATGAGTCCACCAAGTGGCGCCTAATTAAAGGGGTTTGTTCTCCAAAATGGGGTTTTGACTTGGGGATAAATCTCATCACATGACACTTTTGTAGACAACTAACTTCGAATGGGGATGAACCAAACTTTTAGGGGTTTGGTGATGCTTCTACCATAGCCACCCACTTCACTACTTTCTACTTTCTCTTCTTCCCATCAAACCTGAAGCCCCATGCTTAGAGCTTTCAACCTCTAACTACTTGTCTTCCTTTTCAGTTTATCTCTCTAAGCATAATTGGTAATGTTCTATATTGCATTACTAGTACCAACATCTCATGGTGATGTTTGGGAGCATAGTATATATGAGCCCAACTATGTTAGTGGCAATAACTTGGGAACTCAATTCTCTCTAATGATTTTTGTATGATTTTTTTTCAATCAACTAGCATTTTGTACTGGCCATGTGATGCTGCTTGTTCGTCGTGTATAAGGTGATTAATATATATAAACTGAGATTTTCCGTTTAAGTTTGGTTCACAAAAACTATTATTATTAATATTCTAAAAATAATATATTTTTATCTGTCCAAAACCCTTTAATGAATAGTAAACATTAAGTAAGAAAAACTCCGAAATTCATTAATAACAACTTCAACGATGATGGAAGTCGGAACTATTAAACTACTAGCGGCAAAATATAATAAATATTTTTAACTGCATAAAGTCTTAAAACACCAAAACATTATTAAATTTAATTTATTTATATTCATTAATTATTCAAACTCGACAAGTACGAATTTAGAAAATAAAAAACACAGTTTAGTAACAAAAGAATGCTCTGGAGACGATATTCGAGAGCTCTCCAGACTCTCTGCTTGGTCAAAATTTCCCCTCCCCATACGACGCCGTATTACGTTTCTCTCCCGCTCTTTCGGTGTTCTTTTCCTTGCGCGTGAAGAAAGAAAACACATTCAGCTGGATTTTCTCCCATTCTCTGCTGCCCCCCTCCGTAGAAGAGAACGATGTCAGCCACCGTCGCCGACGTAGCGGCGTTTTCCGCCGTCTTCCCCGCCATATTTCCCTCTAGGCAGGCGTCTCGTTTCGTTCTCAATTCGCGCGCGCCCTCTCAATTCCTCCCTCCCGCTGTCGCCTACCGGTATGCGCTTTCTCGTTTTCCCGCTTTGTTTTTGTTCTTCCTTCTCCTTTATTCCGCTCGGCGGAAAAGATAGACGGCGGAATTCTGAGGAGGAATGCAATTGAAACAAATTATTGATTGATTGATGGTGGCCGTCAGTCTCCCGCGTCATATTGTGTTGTTAATCCCCGTTGAAATTTAAATTTCTTTCTAGGGTTTAGGATTGGGGAGAGTTGGGTTTGATTAGGTGAAGGAAATCTGTTTGCAGAGTTTGATTGCATCCTATATCATCATTTTTAGGGTTTTGGACGATGAAGAGATGTTACTTTTTTTGTAAAAGAGTTGCAGGGGGTGCATTAGCTGTAGCCTTCATTCAATTCTTGCTTAGTTCATGATTATAATTTGAATGATTCTAACACAAGCTGTAGTCTCTTCAACAGATGGATTATGGGATTGACTGACAGGAATGTCTTCCTCATATTGATTTCCGCTGTTGAACTCTTAGGAGAATCAGTATTGTATAGGATATGGCTATAGTTTTATCTTAAGAGATATGGTTGGTGGTCATTTGTGTTTCAGCAGAGATACATATGTATGCGCAAGTAGACGCTCCAAGTATGCTGCTTTACTGTAATATATCTGTGATTTCTCTTCGCAATTTGATTCGGGAAATTCACTGTAAATTGATCAGGTATAGGGATACGATCACAAGAAGAGGAATACACGACTCTTTGAATGGAAAATCCAGCATCGTGTGCCAGTCTAACTTTGCTGGATTGCCTAGCTTGTCATTAACGTCAAACGGAACCAATAAGCTTCAACATGTAACCACTTTTAAAGGTAAGTCATCTCGTTTCCTTGAGAAAATGTCCGATTATTAATTTGCGGGTGTACATGATTGATAATTGTAAGGTTGAACTGAAAAAAGAAGGAAACTTCACTATGCTAGGAGGTGATTTTGAGTTTCCTGGTTTTAATGAAGTATAAATGAGATTTAGTGTTAATTGTTGCTAGGTGCTAGAAATTGTGGTTATATGGAACAGATATTTGCATCATAAACTTCCAATTTGCAGATAAGTCACTTTGGGACCTCTTCTCTACACCAGTCTCACGTTTCGGAGATCAAGATAGCGGGTCATCAAACAAGCTTCCCAAGCTACCCAGAAGACGTTCCTTAAAACCCACAGCGGCATACAAGAACTTCAACCACCCAGTCTTCGCCGAGAAGCCAGAGTGGTGGTGGAGGACCTTAGCATGCGTCCCTTACTTGATCGCCTTACAAATATCAGACGCAGGGTTCTACATCCAGCCCTTGGTAGAACACTACCGGTCCCTCGAGAACATAATCTACTTCATCCCGGGAGCCATCACGAGGTTACCGCCCTGGTTCACGATGATCTACTGCTACTTCGCCTACCTCGGGGTGGTGAAGAATAAAGAGTGGCCTCACTTCATCAGGTTCCATCTCATGATGGGGATGCTGCTGGAGACTTCTCTGCAGATTGTTTGGTGGACGAGTAACTTCTTCCCTCTCATTCACTACAACGGCAAGTTCGGTATGTACTATTGGGCCGGGATCGGGTTTGCGTACATGTTGATCTTGCTGCAGTGTGTTCGAGGCGCTCTTGCTGGTGGGTATGCTTATATTCCGTTCATCTCTGAGAATGCTGAAATTCATACCAAGTTCAGTATCGGAGGGTTCCAAAGGCCTTGGTGAAAGCGGAACCTTTGTGATTTGGTGTAGCTTCAATGATTTTCCTTTTTCAAACCCTTTTATGACGTTTTTCTTTTGTTTTTTTTCGAAACTAGTTGCTGAATTTATTTAATGAGTAAGGTCAAAGCAAATATCATTTACAAAATTATCACACCACAAAGGAGGTGTCGCGTCATGAACGGTGGCCGCAAGACGGTGAGAATGTTGAGCTAACTCATTCCTATTTCTCCTAATTCATAGCACTTTGTAATGAGTGTTTTCCTGTAACAAACGCCTGCATGCTGCTATAGTAGTACCAAATTTTGATATATCTGGTTCGTATCCATTGACTGCCTTGGCTACAGTTTGATTGTTTATCTCGATGATGCACCGCTCGTACCCCATGTCCCGAATCCACTTCATGGCCATGGCGCAGAGCCTCTCCTTCTACCTCTCGGACAGGAATGTTACCTCTCCTCCGTTGCATAAAAAATTGGAGTATGTTGCCGTTTGAGTCACGGACTGCCATCCCCACTCCATACCCTCCGGCCCCCGTAGCGATGTCCAGGTTGCACTTGACGAAATCTGCACCTAGAGGGTGCCACCGCGGGTAAGTTTCCTGAAGCTGCACACGTGAATCCTTGAGAGTCGTCGTAGCTTGCTTCCAATCATGCAGTTCCTCAAAACAACGACGAACTATAGTCTCCTTTGTATTCGAAGTATGTGCAAAAATACGCTCGTTTGGTCATTATTCATAGAGGTTACCATAATGAAATTTGATTTTTTAGTCATTCCCAACATGCATATCAAGTATTAGTCGATTTAAATTTTTTAAAATTTTATTGTGAAAATGATCAATTTCCATAGGTTAACCCCTTTGGAAATTTGACAATTTTGACATGAAAATTAATAATTTTTAAATTGGATAATATTTGACATCCAAGTTGGGAATGACTAAAAATTGAGATTGCACCATGTTTAGCCCTTCAAATAATAGTCAAATGAAATTAAAAATATTTTTCAACATGCTAAAATAACATCAAGTAAAATTGATTTTTAATTACGTTTGCTCATTATTTATAGGGTTCACCATTATGAAACTTGATTTTTTAGTCATTTCCAACAAGCATGTAAAATATTAGTCGATTTGAAATTTTTGAAATTTTCATGTCAAGATGGCTAATTTTCATAGGCGTTCTCTTTGAAAATTGACCAATTTTGATATGAAAATTAAAAACTTTCAAATTGGCTAGTATTTGACATGCATTTTGGAAATAACTAAACATTAATGTTTCACCATGTTAAGCCCTTCAAATAAGAAGCAAATGAAGTTAAAAACATTTCTTAACATGTTAAAATAACACCTAGTAAAATTGATTTTTAACTACGTTTGATCACTATTTAAAGGGGTTACCATAATGAAACTTGATTTTTTAGTCATTCCCAATATGCATGTCAAATATTAGTCGATTTAAAATTTTCGAAATTTTCTTGTGAAAATGGTCAATTCCCATGGGTTAACCCCTTTGGAAATTTACAATTTTGACACGAAAATTGAAATTTTTTAAATTGGATAATATTTGACATGCTTGTTGGAAATGGTTAAAAATTAAGGTTTCACCGTGTTAAACCCTTCAAATAATAGCCAAATGAAGTTTAAAACATTTCTCAGCATGTTAAAATAACACCGAGTAAAATCTATTTTTAACAACGTTTGATCATTATTTATAGGGGTTATCATTATGAAACTTGATTTTTTAGTCATTTCTAACATGCATGTCAAATATTAGTCGATTTGAAATTTTTGAAATTTTCATGTCAAAATGGCTCATTTCCATAGGTGTTAACCTTTTGAAAATTGACCAATTTTGACATGAAAATTGACCAATTTTGACATGAAAATTAATTTTTTTAAAATTGGATAATATTTGACATGCATGTTGGGAATGGCTAAAAATTGAGGTTGCACCATGTTTAACCCTTTTAATAATACCCAAATGAAGTTAAAAATATTTCTCAACATGCTAAAATAACATCGAGTAAAATTTATTTTTAACTACGTTGGATCATTATTTATAGGGGTTACCATAATGGAACTTGATTTTTTAGTCATTTCCAACATGCATGTCAAATATTATTTGATTTAAAATTTTTGACATTTTATTGTGAAAGTGGTCAATTTCCATTCGTTAACCCCTTTGGAAATTAACAATTTTGACATGAAAATTGAAATTTTTTAAATTGGCTAATATTTGACATTCATGTTAGGAATGACTAAAAATTGAGGTTTCATCATGTTAAACCCTTTAAATAATAGCCAAATGAAGTTAAAACCATTTCTCAACATGCTAAAATAACACCGGGTAAAATTGATTTTTAACTACATTTGATCATTATTTATAGGGGTTACCATAATGAAACTTGTTTTTTAGCCATTTCCAACATGCATTTTGAATATTAGTCGATTGGAAATTTTTGAAATTTTCTTGTGAAAATGGTCAATTTCCATAGGTTAACAACCCCTTTGGAAATTGACAATTTTGATATAAAAATTAAATTTTTTTAAATTGGCTAATATTTGACATGCATGTTGAGAATGGCTAAAAATTGAGTTTTGACCATGTTAAACTCTTCAAATAATAGCCCAATGAAGTTTAAAACGTTTTTCAACATGCTAAAATAACAACGAGTAAAATTAATTTTTAACTATTTTTTATCATTATTTATAGGGTTACCATAATGAAACTTGATTTTTTAACCATTTCCAACATGCATGTCAAATATTAGCCGATTTAAAATTTAAGATTTTCTTGTGAAATGGTCAATTTCGATGGGTTAATAACCCCTTTATAAAATGATAACTTTGACATGAAAATTGAAATTGGCTAATATTTGATATTCATGTTGGGAATGATTAAAAATTGAGGTTTCACCATGTTAAATCCTTTAAATAATAGCCAATTGAAGTTAAAAACATTTCTCAACATGCTAAAATAACACTTGAGTGAAATTGATTTTTAACTACATTTGATCATTATTTATAGGGGTTACTATTATAAAACTTGATTTTTTAGCCATTTCCAACAAGCATGTCAAATATTAGTCAATTTAAATTTTTTTATTTTTCAAAATGGCTCATTTCAATAAGTTAACCCCTTTAAAAATTGACCAATTTTAACATAAAATTAAAAAAAAAATTAATTAATATTTAACATGCATTTTAAAAATAATTAAAAATTAAAATTTCATCATTTTAAACTGAAATTAAAAAATAAGGTTTTACACTTTTCTCACCTCACTCTGTCTCTCTGTATCGTGATAGGGTTGAAGTAGTTGATATTGCGATCATCATAAGGAGTTGTGGTTTGTGGTTTGATGTGGGATGATTTGCCACCGACTACTCTTTCACATGGAAACATCAACACATCATGCGAGACTTGCCACTCGAGGGAGCCAACAATAAAGGCTATGCCTTTTAGCTTATACGACATGGTAAACGAAGTATAGTTACATGCTATCGGCAATACTGTTATGAGATATGATTAAGCATGACATGTTATATGGCTATGTTGTTATGTGGCGAACAGATTGGTAATTCTATCTATAAAAGAAGAATATGAATTATTATTAAGTGAATAGTGTTTGGTTCTCTTATGAAGGTTTTATTTTGAGTTTACTGAGGCTTTATTTTGATTTTACTAAGGCTTTAATTTGAGTTTATTAAGGCTCTATTTTGAGCTCAAATATTCTTCTTTATAAGTCTTGTTGTATTTTCCATTCTTCAATTGACATGTCTTAAATTATTTGGCGCTTTTATTTTGCTAATATGTTTTATATAAGGAAAAAAAATTATCTATAAAAAGAGAACATGAATTACTATTGAATGAAATTTTTTTACAACATCGTACAAATAATTCTAATAAGAATAACATGACATCAATTTTTCGATCACTAAAGATAAAAAAAACACATATATCAACTGACTCAATATCCAGTATCTCTAACACTAGACACTAAAGACTTGCACCGTCGCAAATTAACCGTGGTAAGAAGAAAAATTACTTCCTAACCTTCTTAACCATTTTGAATTTTTAAACCAAAACCAGACAACACATACAATCAGATCTCCTCTTGAACCCAACTCGAGTTCAACTCGACATTAATATAAACAATGAAATTTGATCGATAATCGATAACCATAACGAACTTGACTCAATAATCACTATTAATGAATACTTACCAACTATGATCTAGATCGTACCAACTTGATCTCAACTGGTACAAATTGATGACGTGGTAAGATCTCAACCACCCGATCCATCAACATCGCGGGAACACGATCTAGAGGGACAATAATTGTCGTAAATCGTCGATAATTAAATAACAAATATTTTCTACCAATAATGAATTTCCTTTTAAAATAAGAGAAATAATAGGTGGAATTTCTTCTGGAAATTCTCTTCTCTGAGTAACCATCATAACTGTATAATTGTCGACCTGCAAAGAGCTCTTCTTCTTCAGTTGTCTCCCACTTCCACTTGATCGATCGTTCCGATTCAGAATCAGAGAAACCCGTATAGGGTTTTCAGCGGGGGGTTCTACTACAAGCAGATCTTCGCGTCAATCGGGCTCTGGCGGGTTTTGGAGCTCAGAAGATCTATTCGTGCGATTCGTGTGTCGTGAAGACGGATCTCCGGGGAGATGAGGCGGAGGCCGGTGGATTTCCGACGGCCGGTCAGGAGGAGATTTTCGAATGTGATGTGGTGGACGCTGTGTGGGATAGTGGTGCTGCTGTTCATAGTGATTTTTAGCAAAGAGAGCCAGATTGAATCCAGGCACGCCATCAGTAAGGTAAAAGATCCGTTCTTTTTTCGTTGGTTTGGTGTATAAATAGGAGGATACTTTATTTGATTGAACTGAAACTAGTTTTTTGTTGGAATTAGCTTGAGTAACTGTCTTTATTGAATCTGTGATTGGGGGAGCTGACTTAGATTCGTTAGAGATTTGATTCTTTGAAATTCATGACTCAACAAGTTCTTCAAGATTTGGGTAATTGCTGCAAGACTGCAAATTGTGGTAATGATTAGTAGGAATATATGGTTGTGGTTTGCTTAGGAGCATCTAAGAACGAAGGACTGTGAAATATGTCTAGATAAGGGTTGTGGATTAGTTTTATATTCAAGTGCTGTGAGCATTTGCTCACCATTCTGGTTTTGGCAGAAAAAAGGATGGAAATTGTGCATTCATGAACTACTTTGGGATCACATATCTGATGTTTGTATTAGTTTTGATTGAAAAAGTGAAGTTAATGATTCATGCAATGTCTGTGTTCTGTATCAGCAAACTTAACAGTACTTGAGCTACTCTAGAATGTCATTTCTGGGTTGAAAGCTTTGATGGATGAAGAGTATAACTCTGATTTGTAGAATCATTCTTTCCCTGATAGATGCAGAATCCATTTCGATAACACAAGTATAAATCTGAATGATGTCTCTTATACTTTTCTTCTTTATTTCAGCAGAATGCTGCCAGACACGAAAAATTCATGGAAGGACTAAACATCACAGACGAAATGCTGAGTCCCAACTCCGTCACCAGACAGCTCAGCGACCAAATATCTCTCGCCAAAGCATTTGTGGTGATCGCAAAAGAAAACAACAACCTCCAGTTTGCTTGGGAATTAAGCGCCCAGATCCGCAACTCACAAGTTCTTCTCTCAAGCGCTGCAACAAGGCGAGTCCCCTTAACCACAAGAGAATCCGAGGCTGCAATTCGCGACATGGCACTTCTTCTCTTCCAAGGACAGCAACTCCATTATGATAGCGCTACTATGATCATGAAACTGAAAGCCAAAATTCAAGGTCTGGAAGAACAGATGAGCTCCGTGAGCGAGAAAAGCTCCAAGTACGGACAAATTGCTGCCGAGGAAGTCCCGAAAGGTCTGTACTGTATTGGTATTCGGTTGACTACAGTATGGTTCAGAAACTTGAGCTTGCAGAGGAATATCGACGAGAGAATGCAGATCGAAGCGAAACTTCGAGACAGCAGTTTGAGCCATTTCTGCGTCTTCTCCGACAACATTGTTGCTACATCGGTGGTAATCAACTCGACAGCTATAAACTCGAAGAATCCAGATAGAGTAGTGTTCCATATTGTAACAGATGAGATCAACTACCCGGCGATGAGAGCCTGGTTTGGGACAACCGAATTTCGAGGAGTGACTGTTGAAGTTCAGAAATTTGACGACTTCAAATGGCTGAATGCTTCGTATGTTCCGGTCCTGAAGCAGCTGCAGGATGCCGAAACTAAAAGCTACTACTTCTCGGGACACAACGATGATGACCGGACTCCAATCAAGTTCCGGAATCCAAAATACTTATCCATGCTGAATCACCTCAGATTCTACATCCCGGAGGTTTTTCCAGCGCTGAAGAAGATTGTATTCCTTGACGACGATGTGGTGGTTCAGAAGGATCTATCGGCGCTATTTACGATCGATTTGAACGGAAATGTCAATGGCGCTGTGGAAACTTGTATGGAGACTTTCCACAGGTACCATAAGTATCTGAACTACTCTCACCCACTAATTCGTGAGCATTTCGATCCGGATGCTTGTGGATGGGCTTTCGGGATGAACGTGTTTGATTTGGTCGAATGGAGGAAAAGGAACGTCACTTCGATATACCACTACTGGCAGGAAAAGAACGTGGACCGGACTCTTTGGAAGCTCGGAACTTTACCGCCAGGGCTTCTCACGTTCTACGGGTTGACAGAGCCGTTGGAACCCTCGTGGCACGTGCTGGGACTCGGGTACACAAATGTCGATCCTCGAGTGATCGAGAAGGGAGCGGTTTTGCACTTCAATGGAAACTCGAAGCCGTGGCTGAAGATTGGGATGGAAAAGTATAAGCCTTTGTGGGAGAAGTATGTAGATTACTCTCACCCTTTGTTGCAGGAATGCAACTTCCATTGATTTAGTCTCTGCAGAGAAATTTTTGTGTACCCTGATGGAAAAAGCATACGAATCTAGCACGAATCTAGCACTGAGTCTTTTATCTTTTGTTGTTCTGGGAAGAAGGGGTTGCTGGGTGGCTAACTTGATATAGTTCTGTAAAAGGGGTGTTTTCATTAGTGTAGAACTTAGAAGGTTCATTGATGCTTCTCCTTTTGAACTGAGATTGTAGTAATGTAACTCAGAAACCACTTGAATAGTTATATCCACGTCAGATTCTTTTAATGCTTCGTAAATTCTTTCGGTTCGCCAAGCCACTTGATGTTGTGTGTGGCCTGCAATGCTCTGCTCTGCTGTCTATCTGGGTTCAAGCTAAGCGTAGGGACTAACCACCCGAAACGTGTCATTATTGTTGGATCAGTAAGTACTTGCCTGCTCGATCGAACACCTCGGTGTGCCCCCACTATCTCGGGGCTAAATCTCCGCATCATCCCCGTAAAACACGAACACATGGGAGGGAATGCAGCACTCGGAGGCTGACCTTGGGTTCATCCCTCATGCCTGGAAAAGACAAACATTATGCGTTCTACTTGTACAGTTCTCGAAACAAATTTGAACGATTCAACTTTGATTACCATCTAATTCTTGAATCATTTCCTCGTCCGGTATGACAACATCGGGTCAACTACGAACATTATAGGAGCGACTCTCGATCACAGTAGTGAATGAAGCGTCCTCACGCAAAGACCTATTCCTAGAATAATATTGAAATTTAGTTCGGTCTGATGATAAAGATATTTGTTCCGATCGTCACCCCCTCCATAACAACTAAAAAACGTTAGGATATTAAAGAATTTCGCCCAAGGTGGATTTGTCCAAATGGCACAAAACATTTGAAATTTTAACAGCTATTGCCGGCGGCCACGAAATCCCAACAGTACAAACCCAAAAGCCAGATCCTTTACTCTTCTATTTTCCGCAATAATTTAACGGTATACTTATAACTTCGTTCCGCCTACTTCCATCTCGCAGAATCTCAACAGAAACCCCAAAAAAAATTGTTTCAATATCCCAACAAACACTGATAACTTCGATCCTCTGTTTTTTTTTCATCAACTCTGTTTCTCAGACTCAGAGCCATGAACGAGAAGCCGAGGAGATCAACCAAATCGAGAGAAGTCACCTCCAGATTCCTCCTCCTCACTCCAGCTCCTTCCCCTTCTCGAGAATTCACCACCAAAAATGGCGGCGGCAGCAAAAATGGAGCCCACCCACCATCCCCTGTTTCTTCTCCTTCCCCTGTTTCACATTCCCCTGTTCGAAGCATTAAACCCGCAGCCGCATCCGCCGCCGCCGGCCGTGTTAAGTCTCAGAACCTGTGGCCTTCCTCCGCCGTCTCTTCCAACGCAAAAACACTGGCGGATCACCTCGGGAGTAGTATCGGGAACAGCAAGAGATCGAAAGATGCCTCAGCGGCGGCGTTGAGTAAGTGTGAGAGCGGGAGACTGAGTCAGATCCAGAAGGAGAATCACCGTCCGGCGGGGATCGGAGGGTCTTTCCGATATACCGGAAAACTGGGTTTCCGAGGGAATAATAATAAACCCCCATTTTCACCTCCTTCTTCATCTTCATCAACTTCTTCGTCTTCTTCTTACGTCCCAGGGAGATTCTCCGTCGACGAGAACGCTCTGTACAAGCCGCCTCCCCTAGCCGCCGATGACGATGACTCAAAATTATCCAACGCGGTCGCCCCGGAATTCGAATCCTTCGAGCTTTCCCCACCGAGCGACGAGAAACCAAATGGAAGAAAAAAATCAGGGTTCGAAGTTCCGTCCAGGTACCTGAAGAACATCACGAAGACGATCCGGAATCCTGATCCGAAACCCCGACCCGATTCCCTTGACCGATCATCGTCATGCTCGATCGAGGCTTCCCCGAAGACGAAGAAGAAGTTCAACATCAAGGGAGCAATCAGAAGGGCCAATTCACTGACTGGAGGCGGAGAACGACCGTCGCAGTGGGCTATGTCGCCGGGTCGGACAGGGTCGCCGCCGATGACGGTGGAGAACAAAGAACGGCCGATGTCGTTCTCGACCCACAGAGGGATGGAGAAATTGCTGAGCTTGGGGCTCGATTTCTTCAAGAGTAGCAGTAACAAAAGGATTTCGTATGCACCTTCTTCGAATTCTTCATTGTCCAGCTCGTCTTCTTCGAAATCGCTGGGGGGTAATTCCGACAGTGTACATCAGCTGAGGATGCTGCATTGCCGGATGTTACAGTGGAGGTACGCAAATGCCAGGGGTGAGTCTGTAAACCAGAGGATGAACAGTCAAGCTGAGGTGTGTTAGCTTCAGGAATTTGTTTACAGTGAAGTAAAAATGTACGGATTGTATTAAGTAAAAACGGACTGTAAATTGTGCAGAGTGATATGGTGTCAGCCTGGAATACGATTGTGAAGATGAGGCAATCTGTTGTAAGGAAAAAGTTGCAGGTTCAGAAGGAACAGCTTGAGATTAAACTTGCTTTCATCCTCCATTCTCAGGTAAAAAATTTCGGATTCATAACTCGGTTCTCGAAACTAGGGCTTGCATATTAGAGAAATTGAGTTTGAGTCGACTCGAGCTGGACTTTGCTAACGATCATTGACGTGTCAAAATTCGAACTCAGCTTAAAGGTCTGGAGTCATGGGGAGGAATGGAAAGGAAAAATGCATCAGCATTATCAGCCACACATGAATCCTTACAAGCTGTCGTTTGCAGAGTTCCATTGGTCCAGGGTGCTAGGGTAAGTAACTAGTTATTCCTTTCTTCTTGCTACTACGAACAATCTTCATTGCTGATGTAGGATTATAACTAATTCTGTGTTATATATCTCCAGGTGAATCAAGAGCTGGCTTCTCTAGCATTCAGGCACGCTACGGACTTAACCGACTCCATCAGATCGTCCCTAACAGCATTCTCGCCACCGGTATATATAGATCGTTGATTACCAACCATTGTTTTCTTTTGCTCAAATGGTGTTCATGTAACTGGCTATACTAACTCGTGGATTTTTTGTTTTCGTTTTAAAGTCGGACAGGACTGCAGATCTGGTTTCGGAACTCGCAGAAGTTGTTGCTCAGGAGAAGCTGCTCATAGAAGAGTTTCATGAGATTTACCGGACAGTATCTACCCTGCAGGTTCAGGAAAGTGAGCTGAAGAGTACCATAATGCAGCTGAATTCTTTGCAACAAGTTAGGTGCTAGAATTGTTTGAAAGAAACTGTAAATTTTGAACAGTCCAAGTTTCAGAATTTTTCAGAATGGTCCAAAATCACATCAGAAGAAAGAATCTTTTCTGTTCTTTCTCTGGTGGACACTTAATAGATTCCTGTTTCTGTTTCTTGTAAGTTTCAATGACAAGAACAATTCGTTACGGAAATCTTTCAATATAAAAACAGAAAATCACAGAACGATGTCATAATGTCAGCTCGAACTTTTTCCCCTTTACGTGTTCCGACTTCTCAATGGATCAGAATCAGACTCCGCTTCCTGGTACATCAAATCTGCATCTTCCACTCCCTTCTCCGATTCAAATCCCGTGCCTTCAGAACCGGACCGAGCCTGATCAGATTCGAGTTTGTGGACTACCGAGTTTCGAAGTTGTGATGCTGATTCTGCTCCATCTATCGCAGCACCATTTTCATGGCTCATGTTGTTCCCCAACCATCTCTTCCTAGCAAGCGTTCTCCATTTCTTTCCTCTAGCTCTTCTAGAAGAATGGACATTTTTCCTCTTCCCGGTACTCTCAACTTCGCCGATGTTCTCGACAGAATCGTTGTGTGCACTGGCGCTGTTGATGATGTGCTTGCTGACATTGTTCATGCTGTTTACATTACCAGCATCAGAATAAGTGTTGGTAATGTTTTTTACTTCTTCCGCAAGCAACTGCTCGTCTCTTGACAACCTCCTCCTATCAGTCCCTCTGCCACTCTCCCCCTCGGGTAACTTGTCAGTCACGCCATCACCATTCGTCGAATTACCATTCTGACCCCCGATTTCCACCTTCGTCCCGTTCGAATTCACACTGTTTGAAGGATCATCCGAACCCACCGACCACACCTTGACAGGATCTTCGAGCCGACGCTTCAGCTCCTGAATCTTGGCTTCCTTCTGCTTCACACTCTCCTCGAGAAATGCAACTCGAACATCGTTCTTCTCCTTCTGGCCATCATGAGTGGCATCATTCTCCTTCAGCGACTTGATCTCGTTCTGTTTCTCCTCGACAGCGGTCTCCAATGCCTTGCCTTCGTCTTTCAAGGAATCGATGGTGGATTGCATCTCGAGAACTTTTCGGTCAAGCTCCATCTTCTGAGTCCTTAATTTCTCCAACTTGGCCTTCATATCTTCAGTCTTCTTCCTCATTTCATTGCTCTCTTCTCTTTCCTTCTGCAAATAAAAAAACCATTGTAGCAAGTAGCTGTTGCTTTAGCTGGCCTAGTTGACAATTTCATTAAAGCTCATTTAATGCTTTGATTAGAGATGCATCATGCATTCAGTCATTGACTAATCAAAACCGGTTTCGGTTGGTCAATTTCGTTAGTGTTCGAATTTTGAACGGAAATTGTACATGGGAACCAATGAATGTAACGCTCGAACTCATGAGTTAAATGTTTAAACCCACAATTAAATGTTCATACACATGAATTTGAATGTCTAGCATTGCTCCGTTTCATTCCGAAATCAGTCAAAAATCAAATTTCATTTCGGTTATCAAACTGAATCTTACTGAAACTACTCGAATCGGTTAGGATTAGTTCAAATTCCCCCGCATTGAGTTCGGTGAAAGTTACATGACTTGAATTTTGATCAATTTCAGCCGCGATCAACGACCAAATTCAGTCCGGTTTGACCAAAACCAGCCGAACTCGATCCTTCATTTCCCAAAATCGGTCGAATTGTATTTCCTCCCATCAAACTTATCCAAAATTGATCAAAAAAATCAAATTTCATTTGGCTATTAGACGTAATCAGACGGAAACTACTCAAAATTGGATTGTATTTGCCCCATCAAACTTGTCCAAAATGATCAAAATTGAGCCTCAGTTCGGCTATTAGACTTAATCTGACCCAAAATTACTCAAACCGGCTAGAATCCTAGTCAAATTCAGTTGACCATGCTCCAGTTTGAGCACGGTCACGAGTTTACATGAATTTCGACCATGGTCACTGATCAAAATTCAGTCCCATTTGACTAAAACCAGCCGAATGCGACAGAAACTACTCAACCCGACTAGAATTGGGTCAAATTTGGTCATGGATGATCCTTTTTTCCCATCAAAATTGCGTTGTATATTTCCCCATCAAACTTGTCCAAAATTGATTTAAATCGTTTCGGCTATTAGACTTAGTCGGACCAAATCGGTCACGGTCACGAGTTCACATAAAATTTTCAACCACAGTCAAAGATCAAAATTCGGTCCGGTTTGCACGGAAACTCCCACCCCTCTACCTACCTCTCATCCCTTTTCTGAGATCTCTTCCTACAAAGTTCCCATCAAAACATTTTCTGGAAAAACAAAAAACAGAGCATGGGGCGATGTAAGAACCTGTAAGATAAGGTGAAGAGAATAGAGCTGCTGTTCTTTCTCAGTGACCAAGATGTTGAAGATTCGCCTTTCTCTAAGCTTATGAACAACCAAAACTCCCAACAAAGCAGCACCAAATGCTATCAGCAACATCACTCCGTACGGCCTTCCTCTGTTTCCGCCATTGTTGCTGCTGCCGCTGCTGTTGTTCCCCTTGATCGCCATTGTTTCACCTTTTCTTTCTCTCTGGTAATCAAAAGGGTGATCAAAAAGCTTGTTATTATGAAGAGAAAGGAGCTGAAACTGTGGGAATGTGTCATGTTAAAAGAGCTACCTATCTAACTCTACAGAGTCACACAACACATGCACCCAGTTACAGAGTTACTCTCTCTCTCTCTGAGTTCAGTCAAATGAGATGATCTGAAGAGAGCTTTGAAGGGTTTGATTTTATTGTTTTAAAATGGTTTTTTTTTTGTTAGATTTATTATATATTGTAACGTAGAAAGCTTGGAGCAAAAGCACCTTTTTCTAATTTCCAGGCGCTGAATCTGGTGACCTTTCCTTTGGCTGTAATTGTCTGTAGGAGACCATGGAAGAAGCATTCTTGTATGGATATTTCGTTAGAAGAAGATCAGACTTTTGATCGAGTTGAGTTATTCGAGGAGTAAAGTTTCTTATTCTCCAGTCAAGTGATGATGTAAAATGGACACGTGTCAGCTCATGCATGTTTGAGTCGACATGCATTGGTTCCAGGTGCTGGCATCTGATATATTTGCTAACTCCTTTCTGACCGTTGGTGTCGTTTGGTAACAGTTAATATTTGTTGCTTTTGATATTATCATGCACATAAAGAACTCATTTTTATAAAGAATTCATAAAAACTTAGCTTGTTTGTCATTTTATAATACAAAATTATAAAGTATATCATATTCAACTTTCAAAGATCATTAAATACTTATAAATCGAATTGTATTATTTTGTTCCAAACAAAAAATATTTTTTGAATGGCCTATTTTTGAGCTTGTTGTTTGAAAGCAATTTGCTACCATTCATTAATATAAGTAGCAGGCTGTTCTCAAATTATTTACTATAGTATATGAATTTTTATCTGTATTAACATCATATCTATGAAAATTTTCAACATTAGTATAATATTAAAAAAATAATTTTTAATTTTACTTATTCATTATTACAAGGATTATTATAATAAAATTTAAATTTTTAACCATTTTCAACATGTAAGTCAAATATTAACCGATTTAAATATTTTAAAATTTTTTTATGAAAATTATCAAAATTCTTTAGTATAATACACAAAAATTGATCAATCTTGACATTTTAATTTTTAAATTAATTAATATTTAAAATATATAAAATCATTATCATATTAACCTCTCTAAATATTATAATAATTAAATAAAGTTTAAAAATATTTTATCTACCTGTATAATAATGGTGATACATCTAATTTTTTTAAAAAAAATTAACTAACTTCTTACAAATATTTAAAAAAAATTTAAAATATAATTGTTGTGAACTTGAATTCTAACTCTTCACTTCTCTACAAAATCCCAAACTTACGGGAATTGGGCTCATAATAATCAAAGGCCCAAGAATATCTGGCCGATTTTCTGACGATTTGAACCGATTCCCGACCAAATATAAACCAGTGGCGCGAGAACATTGAAAAGCCGAATCGGAAGATCATCCATTCAATTCTGCAACAGCTGCAGATTAGGGTTTCGTTCGCGAACGTAACGTGTTAGCTTTTACCATCTTCTTCTGCGGCAGTTATCGTTCATCCTTGGATTGATTCTTCGCTTCCTGTGGTCAGGTGAGTGCACTAGTGAAATCAATTGTTTGTATTTGAAGTTTAAAAATCGTTTCTTTTTTGGTGACCATCGTAGTTTAGGCTTTTGGCAATTATTTTTCTATTCTGTTGCTTCGATGTGCTTGCTAATGTGTACTCAACGGGTCATTCTCCGCTTGTAGTTCGGATTTTGTTATTGGGTTCGAGTTTTGCTGTTTTCACTGAGTGGAAGAATTCTGTGATCGATGTTTGTTCATATGAATTTTACGTTTGAATCGTTGAAGTTGAGCTCGCTCCCGTTCCTTTATTTGAATTTAGGTTTACCGAGTAGCTACTGTGAAGATAGAAGAAAACGTTATGGATAACGGAGACATATTTGAATCCTCATTGAATCTGGAGGAGACGCATTACAGAGAAGGGTACGATGAAGGACACAGTGATGGCCTAGTTGCTGGCAAAGACGAGGCCAAACAAGTTGGCTTGAAAACGGGGTTCGAAACCGGGGAGGAACTCGGGTTCTACCGCGGTTGCATCGACCTGTGGAACTCGGCAATCCTGGTTTCCCCGACACATTTCTCGTCCCGAATCCAGAAGACTGTAAAGCAAATGGAGCAACTCATTAACCAATACCCGCTTCTGGATCCCGAGGATGAGAGAGTTCAGGCGATGATGGATAGTCTAAGGTTGAAGTTCCGGGTCATAAGAGCCGGTCTCGGTGTGAAGTTGGAGTATGATGGATATCCAAAGCCTCAAGAAATGGAGTTTTGAAACGACTAGCCATGCTCCGACACATTTTGAGCAACTCATTGTCCAATACCTTCCGGATCCCGAAGATGAGAGAGTTCAAGCGATGATGGATGGCCTAAGGTTGAAGTTCCGGGTCATAAGAGCCGGTCTCGGTGTGAAGTTGGTGTATGATGGATAATCAATTTTGAAAAGACTAGCCATGCTTTACGGGCAGTTCAGTGTGTCGTTCGGTCGGTCTATTTGCATTATATTGAATACTCAGCATTGTTTACTATGGTTTCCCTATCTCCCTATGTTTAGTTGGCTAGGTAATGACCATGGTCTAATGTTATTCAGACTGTCTTACCTTGAAATTGAATAAGATTGTCTAGATATTTCGATAACTCGAAGATACCATGTATGTAGCTTTGTTGTTTGTGGTTCAGGTTTGAGAGCCACAAATGAAATGAAGAATGTTTGGCACTGTTTGCTGATAAGTCTATCGATCTGTGTGGTCTAATAGTAACCACACAAAAAATGCTATCTTTGCCTCAATATTTCATCTCCTTTCTTGCAGCTTGTTTAAGCTTTCAAGGTGGAAGAAACAATGCTGATGAAGCAGATGCTTGCTTGCTGCTGCAAGGTGTACATATCCGAAAGCCGAAACAAGGCAGCACTGGACTCAATCGAAAGAGCAGCAAAGCTGTTCCCCGAAACACCAATCATCAACAAGTTTGAAGACGTGACATACAACAGAGTCGGATACACTCTTGTCGGAAAGTTAGCTCCAGATAGCTCTCCATTAAAGTGTTCTGTGTTTGCTATGATTAAAGCTGCATTCGAAACGATCGACCTCGAGCACCATTCCGGTACTCATCCTAGACTCGGTGTCGTGGACCATATATGTTTCCATCCACTCGCTCAAGCTTCTCTGGATCAGGCTGCTTCCATTGCTATGTCCTTGGCAGTTAAAGTTGGTTCAGAACTCGAAGGTCTGAGCTTTAACTTTAAATCGGGATCTGTGTTTTTGTAGCTTAAATGCTAACGATTCTTGATTTAGCTTGCAGTCCCGACTTTCCTGTACGGAGCTGCCAGCTCCGAAGGGAAGAAGCTGGATGCAATCAGGAGAGAAATGGGATACTTCAAGCCGAGCTCCGGAAACCAGTGGGTTGGCATTGGTAGCTCGATTCGATCGGATTCCTTGCCCCTGAAGCCAGACGAAGGACCTCCTCGAGCGAATCGAACTAAAGGCGTCCTCGTCATTGGAGCAACTAAGTGGGTTGATAACTACAATGTCCCCGTGTACTCGACTGATATGACCGCGATTCGCAGAATCGCGAAAAGGGTAAGCACGAGAGGCGGCGGGCTGCCTTCTGTTCAGGCAATGGCACTCGCTCACGAGATCGATGTCATCGAGGTCGCTTGTAACCTGTTGGAACCGAGTGATGTCGGAGGAGACAGAGTTCAGCGAGAAGTCGAAACTCTCGGCGAAGAAGAAGGGATCGCTGTGGGGAAAGGGTATTACACTGATTTCCCTCAGGAGAAGATACTTCAGAAGGTTTGCAGCATCAATGGCTAGCTTTGGACAGTGACCAATTTGGAAAAGGATAAGGATGAGGATGACATTATCATTATTGTACTAATTTTATAGTATAAACAAAGGTGCTGGTATCAATTTGATGGGTACTGCTGATGATTCGTTCTTGTTTGTCCATTGCTATCTTCACAAAAGAAGCCACCTTTCTTTAATGGTTTGGAATTTTTGGAAGCCCATAGATAAACATTGTAACAATGAGGTCAGGATTGAGTGGTGAATTAGTAGCAACGGTGCCATAAACATTGTCGCGACCATCGATGCTTAGAGACCTTGATGGCATTGACTAGTTCGAGACAGTCGGAGTAAACGGGTCTTATCTGCTTACTTGGCAGGTGGTGTTCGGAACAATAATACCATAAACCGCCTTCTAGGAGTCATTCCCGTATCCGTCCTTATCATAAACTCAAACCCACTTTCCCAAAGCTACAAGTAGAGACAAAGACATGAACACAGCTCTCTACCACTTCTTCTTTGGTTTTTGTCTTTCTGTGGATGATCGATCCAGCTAGGATACTCCACTGAGCTCAAACCAAATTAAGGAACCCCGTGAGTGTTGATAATATACGAGAATGAAGATAAATACTAATAAACAAAAGCTTAAAACTGGTTATGGCTGCACGCCAAAAGCATGTAGCTGAGAATAGAGATAAAGGGCGTCTGTCTCTGATGGCCTGTCAATAGCAAACTCCCGAACGCAACATAAAACCCATCTTTCCAAGCCAAAAAAAACTCCAAAACTCAGAACTCTGTTTAATCATCCCCAGAAATTTCACTGGTGGGGTTGAACTTCGATCAGATTTGTTTGTATCTGGGGATTCTGTTCTGATGTGGGGACACATGTGGCGTAAATAAAACCCCAAGTGCAGAAACTAAGTCTGATTTCTGAGTTGCTGACTCATTTAAGGCCCCCCCTTCCCCATTGGAGAGACATTTGGCTGTTTCTTCATCGTTGATTCTCCCCAATATCTTTATATCTCCTCTCTGGAAGAAACATCAGCCTAACCCACTAAGCATAACAGATCTCAGAGCAAACAACAACAAGAAGAAGAAGAAGAAGAAGAAGAAGAAGAAGAAGAAGAAGAAGAAATGGAGCTCAGCCCAAATTCAAAGGTAGATGTCTTGTATTCTTCAAGCTGTTCTGCATTTTTACATCTGTTCTTACAATTCAGAGCAAAACTGGAAAATTTCGTGGTGTGATTAACTGGAGACACGAGAGATTTTGGGAATCTGTGATCTGGTTGGGTGAACTTGTTTTTATTTTCTTACTGATGTAATTTTTACAAAGATCCACCCACAGCCATCCATGTGTCTATACAAAATCATGAAACACGTGCTACTGAACTTAACTCGATTATCTTTAGGAATCAATGATAAAGAGAAGTCCAATAATTTAGGATAAGATTTGTCCCCCAAACATTTGTTTTGGGGTCCATGAACTGATCAACCACCACAACCTTATCCTTAAAATCTAACAAATGAGACCAAACCCATGTTGATTCGTTGCAGCTTTTGTTTCTTAGCCCCTGAGGTTTTTCGGCCATGTTAATTGGTTTGATCAACGATGTTTAGTGTTCATTATTTGACTAATCCGATGTTTAATCCGTAACAATGTTATATCCAAATCTTGAATCAAACCCAACTTCCAAAATTGTTTCTTTCATTCATAAAGGTCTTACATTTATACTGATTCAGTGGTTGTTCAAAACAGAGCAAACAAAAGGGTGGGATGGTGAAGAGTAGTACAAAATCCCTGCTATGCTGCAAGCTCTTCATCTCCGAGTCCCGCAACTCCTCGATCCTGGACGCCATCGAGATAGCCGCCAGGCGGGACCCGGAGACAATGGTGGTGAGCAAATTCCCCGACCGAGTTTACAACAGAATCCGGTACACCCTTGTTTCCTACGTCATGCCCCTGGACAGCACAGGATCAGAAATCTACAGCCCTCTCCGGCAGACGGTGCTGGCAATGGCGGAGGCAGCTTACGGAGCAATAAGGCTCGACCAGCATTCCGGTACTCATCCTCGACTCGGCGTTGTGGACGACGTCGTATTCCATCCTTTGGGTCGAGCGTCGCTCGATGAAGCGGCTTGCCTCTCCAAGTCTCTGGCTGCTGATTTCGCTGCCCTGTTCCAAGGTCAGTCTTTCTTTATTTTACTCAGAAATAACTGGCACCTCGAAAATAATATGGTTCTAGTGTAAAAAATTTAAGAGGAGCTCAATCAAATAATAAAAAATTGTATATAAAAGGCTAAAAATATATGCTAGAATTGAAAATCAAATATGATTATGATTATTTTGTTATTGTTCAATACCAAATATTATTGTGGGATGGGTGATTCGGACGTATGGTCGTTAGGACTCAATGAGTAATAAGTTAATGAAATTGAGATTTATCGAGTTAAAAATATTGCTATTATAATACATGTGCTCTCTTAAAGAAAATATATGTATAAAGCCACAAGAAAGTTAGGTTAATGAAGCATATATATAAATTTTACATGAAATTGATTTGGTGATATTTTATTATTAGGGTGGGAATCAGTCGGAGTTAATAATCAATCATATTTAATAAATTGATTATAATTTGAAGAAAAAAAGGTTACCTGAACAATATTGTGATAAATAGTTGATTAATTGCCAATTAACCAACCAGAATAGATTGGTCTAGAGCTGGGTCAATTAAATTAGATAAACCAACCTAATTATAACCATCAACCATAACCAAATTTTGAAACTCTACTTGTAATGTCATAATTAAAGCCTATTTTTCTTAATTATTAAATAATAGACCAAATTTTCTAATACAAACAATTGGGGCTTTGGCCCGTATATTTGCAGTGCCGGTGTTTCTATTTGGGGCCGCACACCCAACGGGGAAGGCCTTAGATACCATAAGGAGGGAACTGGGCTACTACAGGCCCAACTTCACAGGCAACCAATGGGCCGGCTGGACACTGCCCGAAACCTTATCCCTCATTCCCGACGAGGGCCCAACCCAAGTTTCGCCGACGAGGGGGATCGCAATGATCGGAGCAAGGCAGTGGGTTGGGCTATACAACATTCCGATCATGAGCACAGATGCTGCCGCCGCCCGGAGAATTGCCCGGATGGTCAGTGCTCGCGGTGGCGGGCTGCCGACGGTGCAAACACTGGGCCTGGTCCACGGCGAGGACTCGACCGAGATAGCATGTATGTTGTTGGAGCCCAATCAGATCGGTGCGGACCAGGTCCAGAACCGGGTCGAAACTTTAGCTGCCCAACATGGGTTGGACGTTGAGAAGGGCTACTTCACTGATTTCTCACCCGAAATGGTTGTTGAGAGGTACACAAAGTTGATCTCTGGGAACCATAGGGAATGATTTGATTCATCAAAGTCTCTACTAAGGGGGGAATCCTTCAATTGTAAATTTCATGATGGGACAGTATGTTGAATGTTTTAATTGGACTGGTAATGTGTATGGTTGTTCACAAGTTGAGTGGGACTTCATCAAGTTCGAGTTAGTTATTACGTTCTAGTCGAGTTCAAACTGGAAAATTGAAGTTTGTGCTAATTTCGAGCCAACACAAATTTAGTTCATCAATTATGATTGACGAACCAAGTTCACACTCATCTTGAATTTTCACATAGCTCTTTCACGGCGGGATATGAAATCATCATTAAAATTCCAACGGATGGGTGAATAGTGGTTATATGGCGGAAGCAAAATCCCTCCTAATTGCTCTCCATGTTTTAGAATTTGGCATTTCCACCGGTGTTAGATCTAATTGCCTCATTCTTATGAATGGTCTCCACGAAAGTTCTGAAAATAACGTTGACAACGTGTTACGTGGATGTATTTTATAGACGAAATCCTACACGATAACCCTAGATAGATGATTTCTTTTACTCGTTGTCGCTTCAACAATGTCCTTGCAAATCAGATGGCAAAATTAAGTGCTAACATGATACTTCATATCGACTGAATCCATTATGTTTTTTAAGGGACATTATTTTATTTTATCAATTTTTAATGTATTGATCGTTTTCAAACGTTTTAATCCTAATATAAGAGATTTTTGTAAGAAAAAGTTAATTTGTAATTAGGAAAAAATGGAAAATTACCGATCTATCCGCTAAGTCTAGGCCGTTATATATACTTATAATTAATTAAGTGAATGATTACGATTATTTATTTATTTTGCTAAGAACAAATTACGAACTTTTTCCCTAGGTGAGGTGGCGCTATCCACGTGTACATATAAATACGCACTGGCTAAGAAATGGAATTCACGAGTTAATTCAGGACATCGAATTTTCCGATCATCTTCTTCGATTCTTCTCCATCCCTAAATTCTCTCTTCCTCCTGATATCAATATCCAATCCAGAGTATTCCTAAATCCGCTCTCCAGTTTCCGATTCCGGCAATGATGAGAGACAACAAGATCTCCGTCGTCGTCGCATCGACTAAGCTCGCCGCAATCGAGGAGGAGGAAAACGAAGTCGACGGAGAGCTGCTCCACAACTTTTCATCGCCGGATCCGCCATCTGCTGTGGCGATCGGAGCTGATTCCAGCTGCTTCTCCACTCCGACGGCGAAGGAGTATCAGATTCCGGAACCTAGCGCGTGTCCTCGGCTTCCGACTGCTAGGAACCGCTACCTGATCTCCCCGGCCTCCTCTGGTCCCCTCAAGGCAGCTAAGAAGGTTCATTATAAGGCGAAGAGGAAGATCATGTTCGTCCTTTCTCCAGAGATCAAATCCGCGGCGGTGACTTTCGGAAATCTCCTCGCTGTTGAAACATTCCGCACTTCCACTAAAGGTAATTCCGCTCCCAAGTATTTCCGTTAGTTAGGGATTCGGCTGTTCTTCGAGAGCTTCTGCAATGGAGATTTAGGCGACGGGAAATTCGTAGAAATTAGAAAAGTTGTATAGGTGAGATTTACGATTGACCTGATTAGGATCTGTAAGGTTTCGATTGGCATGATAAATAAAGTAATAAACAACGATTGACTGTTTTCGCGCTGTACAACGTTCCGGCGCCGAAATATTAGCCGGCCGGCGAATCGCCGGAACGAACGATTAGCTATTTCTTCCGCCACTGACAGTGTGGAAACATTGGACAATGTGTCCGGCCCACTTACGGCCCAGTATGGATCGGACGTTGATAAAAGCCCAGTAAAAAAGTTGATCAGTCTGGTAGCTTAATGGCTAATGCCTAGATTTTGTTTTCCAAGAGAATTATCACTAATGAATCAACCGACAAATAGGAGTTACAAAATCACGAAGCTAATTAGGGGTAGCAACATCGAAAAAAGGTGACGCTAGAAAACGCGAGTGGCGAACTAGTTCATGAGCGGTTCGGTTTTTAATTCCGCTAACAAAGACCACCCTACAATGGGGGTTACAAGAGAGAAACGAATTACAAAGGCGGGCGACTCACCCTTTCTTCATGTTATCAGTTTGACAAGCCGCCAGACAATTCCTCTCGAAGAGAACTCTGGAATAGCTTTGTTGTTGAACCCAAATCATTGCATCGTGGAGTGACGAGAGCTCACCCTCATGACGGGTGAGCAACCAAGAGAGGGTGTGAGTGGTGTGAGTTGTTGAAATTTTTAGTCGTTGAAAATGTGAAGTCTTTTTTGGATGGTTATCGTAGACAATAGTTTGCATTTCAATAACTCAAATCGTCGGAAGAGTTTTATAATTAAGTTATATTATATAATATCTCATTAACAGCTGTAACGGAAAAGTGTTCGATATTAGTTTGTCGTGTATTTCCAATCATAATCCTATTAACTCTCCATCCGTGAAATCCGTTTATGTAATGTAATTTGATCAATTTAATTTGTACATGTTGATCGTTAAGGCCAAATTAATTTGTAACTCGACAAATCTACAATTAGCGTGACCAGTAATAAGCCTAACATGAATGCACTATCCGTCCACGAACTGAACGAATGCAGAACCTGTAAAATTTGTTGGTGTAGTGTAATTTGATCAATTCGATACACGTAGACCCTTAAGGCCAAATCAACTTGTAATGCGATAAATCTACAATTAGTGTGACCTATAAGTCGAATATGAATGCCATTGGACGGACGTGATTGCTTAGGAGGTTGTTCCACAGGGTTTGATAAATTGGCCTAAGATCATAGGATTCTTCAACTCAATTGGCCCCTTAGTTGAAAAAAATTACTACTGTATAATTAGGCAACTGTCAATCAAAATATTCATCATTTGATAAAATCCACTTTGTGGGAACCTGAGTTTGATATTACATGATCGAGATTCGGTCTTAAATCAGTTATGTATGTTAAGTTATCGTTATTGTCAAGATATATAAATTGGTTCGAACTTGTTCACCTCCAATCCGATCTGTAATCCAAATTAATGAATCAAGAACATGTAATTCAAGAAATCTCGAAAAATCGATGAACTCACTATCTCGATCGAGTGATTAGTGATCACTGGCTTGAATCTTGATGAATCTGTGAGTTGAAAAAGTTGCAACGTAGCCCGATTGACCTATGCATATATAACCTATACGACCCGATTAACCGAGTTTGATGACCCTCATTGTTTGTACAGAAGCACATTTGCTAGCACGTATGGTTCACTTTCTTTGTAAATACCAATCTCAAACCCGGTAATTTTTAGTAATTAGAACAGAAACATCCGGAGATAAATTCGATTCGCCCGTCTATTCTGATATGATTTTGGTCATTTATGTGCATTGGCAGAGTTAAAAAATTGGCAAAGGGGGTTCGAAATTCGTACTTAACAACAAGTGGTGGAAAACGGTTAGAAATCCAAGTTAAAATTTCTGTATTCGGAAACACATTCATCACATCGCCACTAAAAAACAATCAAAACCTTTAAAAAGTATATTTTAATTTCATTTGTCGGGTTTAACATGGTGAAATCTCAATTTTTAGTCATTCCCAACATACATGTCAAATATTTGCCAATTTAAAAATTTTCCAGTTTCATGTCAAAATTGATCAATATCCAAAGGGGTTAACCTATGGAAATGACCCATTTTGACATGAAAATTTTTCAACTTTTAAATCCGCTAATATTTGACATTCATATTAGTGTTGGAAATTGTCAAATTGGATTATCTTATTTAATGTATGAATATGGTCGATAAACCGATTATGGTTAAAATTGTTAACAACCGATCGTATAAAAAAAGCTGCTGATAATTATACTAATTAAATTCCTTTTACAGTTAATGATAAGATTAGTCCATAGAGATTTTGAAGGGCTTTGTTTATAATAAATAATTTTTATTTGTAAGTTAAGGGGTTCGGCCAAACTTCTCCTTCCTTAATAGCTCATTCGTAATTTATGTGCTAAGCTGACACATCTACTGGTCCTAGTGCACCGAGGCTATAGCTAGCTATTATAAGAACAAGATATGAAAGAATCCAACATGAAAATCATAATGTGTGTCTTTGGACAAGCATTGCTCATAATTAAGATATGAAACCATGCATGTTTTATATGAATTGATGCCGAGTATGATAGTTAGTTGTCTGTTTGTCTGTTGGTCCTTTGGACGTTATGATTGCACCTTCACCACATCTCCACGACAGTTGGTAGAAAATCTACAACTCACAAAAACGAATCATTATTCACTTCTCCAAAATTTTGCATCGCCGAGTGAATCAATGGGATATGGTTCGTTTGTTATTTAGATAGGTTATCATTGTAAATTTTGATTTTTTAAATTATTTTTAACATATATATCATAAAAAATTAAAATTATTATAAATTTAAAATAAAATTTTAATAAGAAAATCAAATACTATTCATTCAATAATAAATAAATTTGGTTTTTAACTTCATTTAGTCGTTATTTACATGTATTATTATTATAGTGAAACTTTATTTTTAAGTCATTTATAATATGCATGTCATAAAAGAATTAAATATTATTTTTTTATAGAAGAGAAATAAAATGATGATAAACTCAAAATAAAACCCTAATAAATTTAAAATAAGAGCTTCATAAACTCAAAATAAAATATTAATAAAAAATTAAATATGATTCATTTAATAATAAATAAATTTAATTTTTAACTTTGTTATTTATCATCATAAAATTTAATTTTTTAATTATTTCTAATTTGCATATTATAAAAAATAAATATTATTCTATTAATAATAATTTATATTCTCTTTTTTTTTTTTAATCGAGAAAGTGTATAGTGAATCAAAAACTCTGATTCTGATGATGCCAAAGTGAGCCGAAAGGCATGCAGTTCAACCCCTTTTTGTATACATATATATTCCATAGGCATAGGGCTAGCCCAAGCATGGCGGCCACGTCAAATGAACAAATATTATAAGACAGACATAGAGACAAACAAACAAACAAACAAAACATAGGTTTGATATGTTTTCTTATATTCAGTAGCACGATGTTTCATGGACCAAGTTTCACAATTATTAATTATATCCTTCCAACTATATACATAAATAAATCGATGATTAAAAAGAATGAACAAAATCAAGTATGACAGACCCAGAAAAAGGAGCCTATGGAGTGGATTTTGATGCCTTTGAATGGCCTAAAAAGAGCCAGTAAGTTTGCAACTGGAAAAAGAGTACCCACTCAGCCAATAGCTTTTGCAGCAACTTGTTCTCGAGTTCGAATCTGCCCTCGGGTAAATTCCGAGGTTATTGGCTATTAGGTTAAGTGAGTTCAGTGATGTCACATTTGGAAATGTGTCCATGTAAAGGAAATGTTATTCATCACAATTGACTTAGAGCTATATAGTAAAAGAACGCAAGTATATAAAGTAAGTGAATAGAAGGAGCAACGAAATATCTTCAATAGTCCGATGTTGATTAATTATAACGCTGTGCAGTTTCGAATTGGACAATTACATGATTATATGAACGATAATATGCTGTTTATAAAATATTTTATACTTTCTTGTTCCAATTGATTTTGGAGTTGAGGAAAATGTTGTCAAATGAAACAAACAACAGGTTTTGAAAATTCCGGTGGTGGGCTATTGATTGACCTTTTAGGTAAGCCAACAACTTACCGTCGGAAAAAACGACACCGTTGTATAAGTCGGCAAGTAAGTCGGCGGTGTTTGGCAGCAATTATTGTTGACCTCTTCCGAGATCCGGCGACGACGGCACCGTCGAAGTCGATTGGATACTTCAGTTAGAATTAGATACAATGGAAACTACGTACGATAACTGGTTATTATAAAACTTGATCATAGTACCTTTTAAAAAAAAAGAACTTAATCATGGTACAATGAATTAGAGATAAGAAGTTGACTTTTGTGACCATGAACGTTTTCTATGTTGAATGTGGTATGTATGAACTCTTGTATGTTTATCAATCTATAGCCAACCACTTTTATATTAATATGTTACCAATAAAATTGATACTTTAGTCCTTTTTAAATTCGAAAAGTATAAAAATGAATGATTGGATTTGTTGATATTTTTTTAGTTTGATGATATGTCTTAAGAAATATCTCTTATTGAAAAGTGGATCAAACTCAATAGAGGTCCTAAGAGAGAGACTCTATACGACAATTCGTTCATGGGCAAGGCGGGGAAAGTGTATTTACTACTGAAACATTTAATGTTAGATTTGACGGGTTTTTGACAGGTTGTCAATCCATTTTGTATAACATGGAGCACGTAACAGAAAACTCAACACAAAAACAAAAGAACGAAAACAACAACAAACATCGGATCAGCCATTAGGCTCCCGCATCTTCAGTGACCTACGACCACGTCGAGCTCGGATAGGAGAATATCAACAACTACATTATTTCTACACTTTTTTCTATTTCTCCCTATGGTCAATCTTTCCTTTCTACATTTTATTCTCATCTTTTTATAATGTATATCTTATTCTCATTGATTTCGATCGTTGCTCATTATTAGTATCAATTCTTTCCTTCTCGTTACTAACATCATATAATCTATCAAACATTAATCAATAGCTAAACCGAACTTCAAAATACGCCAAATCTCACTTAAAACCAAACCAGACCGAATCGTTATTGATTCTATCCGAGCGGAGCTGCCGACCGAGCCGCCCACATCAAATATCCAAAAACATAACGTCCAGCTTTAAAATACAAACCCAGTCACCCACTTCTCCCCCCCCCTCGAATAAAACCAATTACGCCACCCTCCTCCTTTTCCTCTCCACCTCTCTGTTCAAGTAACGCTTCCCTCTGGTTCACGGGGAAACAAATATTTATAAATTGATTCTGTCTCTCTCTCTCTCTCTCTCTCTTCTTCCAAAACAATCTTTTCTCTTTATTGTTTAACCACCACCATCATCAGCAAGCAGCTGGCTCGTGTCAAAATCATGCAGCACCATCAACACAACAGAGGGTAGTAGTGGTAGCTCTCTCTAGCCCCTCAGTATGGCATAAATAGCCCCGATTTGGATCCTTGTTTAGCCAGCTCATTCCCCAACTACTCTCTCTCTCTCGATCTCAATCTTTTCCAGTATCAGCTTGGGCGAGGATTTCTTCACCAGATCTCTAGGCCAAGTTCAGCAGTGAAGATACCAGATATGGCCGTTTAGACTGGTTTAGACGGGGCCCCTTCAGTTTATTTTGGATTTTTCTTTCGTTGGTTACTTTTTTCCGAGTTTTATCTCCTGGGTTTCTCTGGGTTTTGGATTTCATGCTATACCCACTCCCGAAAATCGTGTCTTTCTCTTGATCCCTGCTTCTTTCCTCCCTCCGCCGCGGTTTAGGTTTTTTTTTAAAAGCGGTAATGGCGAACGGTTTAGTGGTTGTTGAAGAGGAGAGGAATAGTGACAGTGAGACGGCTGCGGTGGCGGCGATGGCGATGGTGTTGTTTAGCGAGGAGGAGCTGAAGGAGATGAGCGGGGTGAAGAGCGGTGGAGATTACATAGAAGTGACGTGTGGGTGTACTAGCCATAGATATGGCGATGCTGTTGGTAGGCTTAGGGTTTTCGTCAATGGTCACCTTGAAATCACCTGTGAATGCACCCCTGGTTGCGATGAAGGTTGTTCACAAAGTCTTTTACTTTCTATCTCTTTGTTTGCTTTTGGTTTTGAATTCTATGCATGCTTGTTTGAATGTGTGTCATCTTCTTCCTCTCGAAACAATCTGTCGTTTTCCTCGCATCGTATGAATCGAAACCTCCTCTTCTCTATCTCCGTTTCTTGACTGTTCATACTGTGCTTGTTTCTTTTCTCATTTCCTTTTCACGCCGTCCAAGTGTTCGATGTATTGCCTCAGTGAACAAGTGGACTGTTTCTTCTTACCACAAAGCCTTCCCTTTTCAGCGTCCAAGTTCTCCACCCACATTGTTGTTACTGTTCACCTTTTTTTTTTCTTCTTCTACCAAGTTCTCCAGTTATGCGCCGTTGTTTTTGCAGGCAGAGGAAGCTCCTTCGCTTGCTATTCATGCTGTAGCCTTTTATTTTGCCTACTCCCCACTTGTTTTCTCCTTTAGATTGTAGCCTTAGACCAAGGCGAGTGTAGGATCAAGCTTCCTGATATGTTCTCTAACATGCACATGGATGATTAAGTTGGGATTCGATGTGCAACTTTAGTACTTTGTTGCTTTCCATCTTGAAGGATAAGTGGGATATGGCTTCTTCTGACAAAGTCATCATCCATGATCGTCAAAAGTGTTTGGTGTACTTTGCTTTTTTCAAAACAGTAGAAAATTCTTAGTCTTTGGTGAATTATGTATGAAAGTTTGATTTAGAAGTTTTCGGCACTTTAATTTGAGAAAACCTTTGTGCCTAGGATTTGTTTCTTCATGAAAGGCTTGTACTTGGTACGTACCGATGTCCATTTGGGAGAAGCTTAGGTTTCTAAGAACAGTAATATTCTTGGTCTGAGTATTATGGTACTTAGGATATACTTGGTCACCAGCGTAAAGCCTCCTACCTATTCTAAACCAGATATCTCTTTGGGGCCCCAAATTTTATACGGTAGAATTTGGTGGCATTTGGGTGGCCGACCATCTAGCTGAGGCCTCCTCCTAACCCCTGCTAACTTTTTTGTTCGACAATGCTCAGCACATGGTAGCTTTGGTATCTTTTAGCTTCATATTATGTGCATGTATTTGTCCTTTTATCTTTGCTCAAAATATGCAAAACCTTTTTCTCATCTGCATGTGATTATAGCTTATTAGCGTTAAACTGAAATGTCCTTCAGTTCTTGTGTGTTTTTCTCTCTGACCTCCATGAATTCCTATGCTTTCCTGCAATTTGATATCTTTTCTTGTGTACGATGGTGGTCTTTGCTTGTGTGTATAGGTAAGATGACTCCTGCTGCATTTGAGAAGCATTCCGGAAGAGAGACAGCTAGGAAATGGAAGAACAATGTCTGGGTCATTGTTAACGGCGTGAAGGTTCCATTGTCAAAGACAGTATTACTCAAGTACTACAACCAGTCGTTGAAAGGCACCAATGGCGCGCAGCGCCCTCAGAGTGGACGGGTTTTCCATCGTGACGAGTTTGTTCGCTGCAGCAAGTGTAACAAGGACCGTAGGTTCCGTTTGCGTACCAAAGAGGAGTGTCGAGTTCACCATGATTCTGTGGCCAATGCAAACTGGAAATGTGCTGACATGCCATTTGACAAGTATGTATCTCCTCCCTTTGAGTTGCTTTCGTTTCCCTCCCCCTTTTCTTCTTCTTTCTGAATGGAACATGTTGCCGTAGTTGCATAGAATGTAGGAGTTATTTGGCTAGTTAGTCAGTCCTTTATTTTATTATTTCTGCATTAGGAGTACTTGACTGGACTCTGTTCTAGTAAAACCACAGGCTGATTCATTTCAGCTGGTTTCGAAAACTCCAATTACTGCATATCATTCTTCTGTTCTACAATTCAAAATGAGTTCCTTTCTTTGATTAACATTGGTTCACAGCTTACATTGTTATATACAAAAAAAAATTTATATCACGACTCATAATTTTTTAGTGAAAACTATGACTGCTGCGAGTGAACGATATTGCCCTCAGTAATCTGGTAGCATTCCTAGAACTTAGAACTTGACCTGCTGCGTATGAATACAATGTCAGGTCGTAGAGTTTGAAAGCGTGGATGGAGATTTTAAATGATCAAGCTATAGGCAGAGTATGACAGCCAGTATCTTAGATCCGCCACCATAATTTGATACCATTTATAAAGATTCCTTGCCAGCAACAGTGTTCATGTTGGATAGATTCTCTCTTGATATATGGCATGAAACTTACTGCTGGTCACTTGAATTCTCCCAGGCTTTAAGGGGTCGTCTAATTGTGAAAACTCGTCTATTGTTTGCAGACTAACGTGCGATGACGATGAGGAGAGGGCGAGTCGCAAGGTGTATCGAGGGTGCTCCCGTTCGCCAACTTGTAAAGGATGCACTTCTTGCGTGTGCTTTGGGTGCGAAATCTGCCGATTCTCGGATTGCAGCTGCCAGACTTGCATCGACTTCACAAGGAATAACAATGCTGCCAATGCATGAATAACCATTTCTGCCAAAGCCTGATTCAGCGATCTATATATTTATTATTATTATTGGATAAAACTTTGATGAACACAGACTGCTGCAATAGCAGCAGCCAGCAGTAGCATTCGAGAGCTGAGGATTATTCCCTCACTCTGTTGTTTTTGGTGGCCTCCAGATTTCTAGTAATATTTAATGATTAATCCCCTTCAATTATTGCCATTAATCATTGTTAACAGTACTTGTCTGGCTGCTGTTTCAGTTTCTTTGAAAGTAATGGTTGAATTGCCATTGACAACGTAAGTACGTCAAAGAGTGTAACTAAGACGTGCTGACGTGGCGATGAAAATGACAGGACTTGTGTTTTTTTCTAGTTTATGTACAGCGCCGTCGTTTAAAAAGTTAATAATTTCCAAATGTGTGACGGCGGGGCCCACTCCTATACACCTTTCAAATTCGTTGCCTTTTTTATCCTGAAATGTAATGTTGATGTAGCCCTCTTTGCTCCACAACATCGCACGGGATTCGGCATGGCGATTAGGATTTATAACGAAGATCTCTGCCAGTATCCTTCGCCAAAGAAGGTGATGAGGACGCAGCACCTCTTGGAGCTCTTCGATGGATCTCTGTACTGTCAATCACATATTATGTGCTCCGTTACCTCAGTTTGATAAAAACCAGCTCCGCATCACCTTTCACTTTGGTTATTTTGGTTTATCTTCAAGACTCCCCGAACTTGGAACTGAATTAGCAGGCTCATTGTCATTGGGCTCTTGTGTATTTCAGTCCACTCCAAGCGGCCAAGCCCATTACATAGGATGATGAGCTGGAATTCTCTGTCGGCTTACGTGTCTGGATACACAATTCCACCTTTGACTTTTCTTCAGTAGCATTCCTTTTCATTTTTCAAGCCAAGCATCATTGACAATTCCCAATTCAGCAACTCAAGCTCCCCACAAGGTACCAATCGAATATCATTCATTAAAATAGTACCATTCCAATGAAAATAGTAATTTTATTTGTTTTGAAGATACAAGCTCAAACTATTTATTTAATTTGTGTATTGCAAAGAAAATTATTTAGGGATACAATCGAATGGCTTAAAAGATACCATTTTATTTTGAAGATCATACCCAACGAGAAAGTTACTTTGTGGTACATTACCGTAAATCGCTAAATCATCGAACTTACTCGGGTGAAAATTGAAACAAGTCACAATATTCTTTGTAGTGAGATCGTTGATGTTAGTGAAAATGTTGGATAAAGGTAGCTTCACATCGGCACCAAGGAAATTCATCGTGATTGGAGGAGCATTAATGAAATCAGCTGTGGGATCCAGCTCGAAGCAGAGGCTGAATAATGGTCTCTCCACTCTTTTCGCCCCAACCGTCTGTCTTACCACCTCAGACAACAATTGGGAGAAGAACCCGCAGGGGAGCATCGTAACTACCGAACCAGAGTCGATGATGATGTTTTGATCTTTGGATCCCCAAAACGGTATTCGAACGTTCCCCAAGGTCATTGCTTCCAACCTAAGGAGGAAATATGACGGGTGATCGATCATGGGAGTTGAAACGACACCGTCACCTGTAACATTTCGCCCAAAATGAATCGTAGTTTCCCGTATGAATAGGGCAAGCAGTATGAGGATCTCCAATCAATAAAGGAGCCGAGTTGGTTGATGAGTGAACCTGGCCCACGTCCAAGCCCAATGATGCCGGAGCCATTTGATGGCCTCGATAATTGTGTGTCGTAGCTACACCCGATGAGAGTATTTTCTACAAAAACGACGTGTGGAGCGGACGTCGATTCCAGAGTCAACGTCTCGAAAGCAAAGTCGCCAAGTGTGCGGGATTGGTCAACGTATATACGTTTGTAATGGCAAACATTGTCGTTGTTAGGGTTGCAGAAGCTTCCTTCAGATTGAAGATAGTCGCACTCTTTTGATGGACACGACATTGTTTTGTAGGTACTTGATAATGTCGGGGTGAAGAGGATACCTTTATTAGGATAAGCACTGCACTTTGTCCATATGATGTCGCTCCCCGTATCCATGACCAATAAGACTTGGAATGGGGGAGTGCCGATGGAGAACTTCATCAGGTACTCACCACTGATTTCGTCTGGGATCAATTTGGAATAGACAGAAAGGTTGTTATTGTTAGCTGAAGAGAGATAGCTGGCACGATTGATGGATCTGTTGAGAGCCTTTTCGATTCGCTGAGATGGGGTCTCATGTGGGTTGTATAGTGGGGAAATAGGAGAGTCACGGTGGATTAAACTGACAATGATTTCTTCACCCTCAGAGTTGGTTATGAAGCAACACAAGATTGCTACTATGGCTAGTGATGAGCAAATAAGAGGAGCAACAACCATGACTAGTGAACGATTGAATACAAGTTATGATGATGAAATAATAATTCCATGTATTTTATATATAGTACATTGGGAAATCTAGGGGGGTTGAATTTTAGTTGGTAGTGATAAATGTATATGTCTATGTATAGACTTTTCATTTATGTTATGCTAGCTAGCTAAGGTGAATGAATTAAAACTGAAAACGAAATTTAAGATAAGATGAATCGAGGGGTAGAATAAAAAAAAAATATTTTTATATATGTACTTTTTATTCATTTATTTTTTGACCAAACTTTCTATTTATTTTATACTAGGTTAGATGAATAAATCAATACTAAATACGAAATTCAAAATAATAAATATTCTGTAGCTTCTCAAGAGTGTCGTGTATTATCGCATCTGAGCTACCATTTGCACATAATCCATCGGAGGAAAACTCACTGTTACGCCCCCCATGTCCTTCCTGGGCCCCTACCGATGGCTCCGGCCGTGCATCCACATATTGAATAGCCGCAGAAATAGCAAGAAGAACTGTGAGTTGCTGCAGTACTCCCGTCCTAGTGATTTTTTTCAAGTGTCAAGTATACATGAATCACAAAGAAGACCCTGTGTATTTAAGGTTGTGCAAATTCAATCCCTATCGTAATTTGTTGCCTGTGTCGCCAATTGCACTTAGTACTCTGCGCTACGGTATGCCTATAAATTCTCAGAAAATAACAAGTATGGAATAACTACCAATCCATACTCGGAATATCTGCTCTTACTCAACCTACTTACATAGATAGACAAACGCATCAAGTATATGGTTGTGATTGACGAGGCAGCCGTGTAATTGTTGGTGATCCCCCAGCAACTACAGGCTACGCAAGGCTGCCGGGACATAATAATAATTTTTATATAGTAGAAGCCTGTTTGAAAGGTTTCAGCAAGCAAGCAGGTTGCCCAACTATATATGTTACTCTCTGGCAATATCGGATGCATCCTTGAATACGTGTGATTTTCCTCCGATAGAGAGTACGTAGTGGCTGCAAGGATGACCATATCGTGACGAGTTTGTTCGCTGCAACAAGCTAAGTGTGACAAGGACGACAGGTTGCGTTTGCGTACCAAAGAGGAGTGTCGAGTTCACCATGATTCTGTGGCCAATGCAAACTGGAAATGTGCTGACATGCCATTTGACAAGTATATATGCAAACTTGTAAAGGATGCACTTCTTGCGTGTGCTTTGGGTGCGAAATCTGCCGATTCTCGGATTGCAGCTGCCAGACTTGCATCGACTTCACAAGGAATAACAATGCTGCCAATGCATGAACAACCATTTCTGCTAAAGCCTGATTCAGCGATCTATATATTTATTATTATTATTGGATGAAAAACTTTGATGAACACAGACTGCTGCAATAGCAGCAGCCAGCAGTAGCATTCGAGAGCTGAGGATTATTCCCTCACTCTGTTGTTCTTGGTGGCCTCCAGATTTCTAGGAATATTTAATGATTAATCCCCTTCAATTATTGCCATTAGTCATTGTTAACAGTAATGGTAATTGAATTGCCATTCACAACGTAAGTACACCAAAGAGTAAAGAGATGAGTAACTAAGCCGTGCTGACGTGGCGATGAAAATGACAGGACTATTTTTTTCTAATTTTCAAATGTGTGACGGTGGGGCCCACTCCTATACAACGTTCAGATTCGTTGATTTTTTTTCAATTTATAAAATAAATAGAAACTATATAAGCATGATGGAGACATGGTTGCCCTCCAAACCGATTTAATGCACCGGTCATCATCGGTTTAATTTGGGATTTGAACAAAGGATAACACGGCTTGTCGAGTATAGGTTTAGTTCGGAAAACAGTTGAGAATTGGTCAACGCCGAAATTGGGGGTGGGCTCGACCAACTGAGGTCATAATTTAGAGTTTTCCAATTCTAGAGTTAAGACTTTCATTTTCATTCTAAGTATCTTAGTTTTATTATTGAAATTAACACTTTGGTAGTATGGATTATATAACACATTATCATAGGTGTCGATATAACTAAATTTTTTTTTTGTCAAATTAAATTGATTTTTTCAATAATATAAAATAGAAAATATAAATAAATATCATAAAGATGTCTTGATTATGGGATCAAGCAAGCTAGAATGTAGAGCCAAAGCCCAGTTGTGACTGAAAGCCCAACCGATCATGGACTCAACAATTTAGACCCATCCATCTACTTGGATCGGCCAAGTTTCTCTCAACCATTCATGACACAGTTCCACGTTAGAAACAAACAGTCCGGTCCAGTTAGTTAGGAAATCCTTCAATGATCAGGACTAGATTTGTGTGGCAATCCCGCCAAACTCGCCCTCGCTCTTCGTCGACAGGCAGCCTACGACGACCTGCATTTTGTTCGCCTACTCAACCACGATCCCACTTACTTATCGACGATGTTTGTAGCTTGAATTTGACGAAAAGCGATGACAAAAAGCCTTCCAAAACACCGAAGAGGGGAGGCAACATCCCTAAGTTTGTGGTACAGACGGGTCAGCCATTCATGACCAACCCAATTGTATAAATCATTGTCGCGGGTTGTGGAGAAATGACTAACTCCAGCAACTTTTGTCCCCAGTAGTCGATTTTACTGCTGCCGCCCGATGGATGTGTGTTTTAGTTTTTGCCGGTCTTTGTCCCAACGTGTTATTGTTGTTTACAGAGTTTTTTATTTCCTATTTTTGCCTTGTCGAACAATGACGGTTTTCGTTTTCATTTCCATTTTAATTTCTTTTTACATTGTGGGTCTAATCTAGTTTGTGTCTAGTTGAGATTTATGCATTTGCATGATGACATGGTACAAAGGAAATTAAGAATGAGATGTACATCAATCTCTAAGTTAATTACTTCTCTCAATGTAATTCGTATGTGAATTGCTGTGGTAATCTTCATAAAGTGTAACCAATAATGCCATGGGATCTAAAACAAAACAAAAATATAGCTTATAAATTGACCCCTTTCTTTTTTATAAGATATAGATTGACACTTCTAATTTAGCTTAACATGTGTTATACTATTGGATCCAATCATAAAAAATCGAATACCTGATCCCAAATAACTCGAAATGATCGGCTATAAAATCTTAATCGTTCATGAATTAAGATCATAAACTTTGACAATAACACTCCATTTAAAATAACCCACAACTCGTAACAACCCGTACAAATTATCCGGGTCGGCCAGATTTGTCGAGTCGGTTTCAAGCATCAAATTTGCCCTTCATTGGAAGAAGTCAAACAACCAACATGCTTCCTTCCTTCTCAAATTAAATCAATGTGCTGCAAACTTTGACTCCCCGAATTATAAATTGTTATCTCTGGTTTCTCGAAGTCAAAGTTTATAATAAATTTCTGATAGTCAACGTTCATAGCCATTGGCAAAGAGTCCAGTTGTAAAGGATGGATGGCCATTATTATGATCAATGTTATAGTTGCCAAGTTGACTCCATCTCTTACGAAGCATTTAATGTTACAGCATCGAACCATCCACCACCAGCTGCTAAACCCTGCAATTCCCAACCATTTCCAGTACTGCAAAACCCAGAACTCTGAATCCACAACTGCCATCCACATTGATCCCACCACATGATCATCTTGGCTTAGCTAGCTAGCTAGATTGCCTCACAGCCACAGGTTTGATATCTGTATCTCTGTTGTAAGGGCTTGCATGGCATTTACATGACTTACTAGTGGACCATAGGGGGGAGCAAAATACAGGTGACACCATTGTATTGTAGGATTGTTGGTGATTCATAGGTATTGGGTTCGAATTTGGGCATTACCCACGACCAGACACTTGTATAATGTTTATCTTCCTTCTATATATAGTAGAATTATCTGCGCGATACTCTGAAAGTATTAGAGACTAAGTGGAGATAAATGAATTTCTTTTTTGTTATAGAAAACGTAATAGCAAAATGAAAGCGGAAGACAATTTAAGTCATGTCAATTGAAGAATGGAAAATACCACAAGATCCATAACCAATAATATGTGTGAGCTCAAAACAAAGCCCCGATAAACTCAAAATAAAACCCTGATAAACTCAATATAAAGTCATATTAAACTCAAAATAAATCTCTAATAAACTCAAAATAAAGCTCTTATAAAAGAACCAAACACTATTTATTAAATAGTAATTCATGTTCTCCGTTTATAGATATAAAACTAGAATTATTCGCGCGATGCTGCGGAAATTATTAGAGACTATGTAGAGATAGATAAACTATTCTTTTGTTATAGAAAACGTATTAGGAAAATGAAAGCGTGAGACAATTTAAGTAATGCCAATTGAAGAATTGAAAATACAACAAGAGGTAATATGTGAACTCAAAATAAAATCTTAATAAAATAACTGAACACTATTTATTCAATAGTAATTTATGTTCTTCTTTTATAAATAAAATTTGTAATTTATGTCTCGGACAAAGGATAGTATCTCGGACAAAGGAAAGTGATTAGAATCTTAATGGAACCGAGCCGACATCGAACCAGAATAAGTGATGTTTTTTAAGTTTTCAGAGGTTGGAGAAGTTCAACTGGGGTGTAACCTCTAATACCCATTGAAAGTTCTTTTCATCACATTACTAGATAAACCATATGATTACATATGCACAACATAAGTAATGTGACGTCAATGATCGTTCAACTCCTAATTTTTTTTGAGTTAATCTATGAACTCGCAGTACCCGACATGAAAAACGTACGAATAACGAGTTTTGAAGGTTTTAATAGTGCAAGCTAGCTAGGATTGGACGAACAGTTCCGGTTATTATTCTTTATAATGAATTAACCGACCGATTTTTCTCAATCGACATTCAACAATTTTGATTGGTGAATGGTTACCGAAGAAACCGATTGTTAACCGACGACACCCTCCCAAATTTTCCCTTATTGAACAACTTAAACTGGGTTGAGTTTGAGTTGTAACCGTCTCGATCGACTTCCAATCCTTAAATTCAATGACATAAAACCAGAAGACTCTTGGAAAAAAGATTCAACGACATCAAATCTTACTAATATGAGTATGAAGGTCTTATCACTTGTGCCAAAAATAACATCACCCTGAGCACAGTGCAGTAAGAATAAATGAATGGAAGTAGACTCAACTCTCTGCATATTTTTTCTTACAGAGGCCACTTGCATTCAAATGGCGGTGGTAGTGCTTCAGGAATTTATTGTTGGATCCATCATACCCTTTTACTTTTATCGTGAAAAAATTCACAGTTCTCTGTCACTTCTCATCAACCATTCTCAGACTGAAAGGTCCAAAGCAAACAAGGAAACAAAGGGATTGTATGTACGGTGGAGCTTACACTTGTTGTAATGTTGTGTTCTGGATCTGTGATGAACATTTAACACCAACAAGTTGTACAACTACGGGGAGACGGTTTTGTCATCATAACTCTTGTCTCCTTTTCTCATTTAAAGCTCTCTTTTGCCTGCAATTGCACATGAATCTATAAAAGTTAATTTGGAATCTAATCACTGCCTTTGCCATCTAACCACACCCTCCCAATAATTCGAGGCTTTACGAAAATGTTGTAACAATTTCTTTTAAACGAATAATTAAGTTAACAATTGTCTAAGTAGATAGAGTTTGAAGTACGAATCCAGCATGTCTCACGAATAGATTCTTTTATATTATTTATTTACTGTTTTTTTCTACTCCATAAAAAAAAGTTAATACAAATATGCCTAAAGTACTAGCTCGAATTGTAATAGTATACTAGGGCTCATTCATTATATTTCCTACACGGATACAGATTCTGTTATTATCGGCTTCGGAGGACCTGAATAAACGAAACTCGAAGCATATATCGAGTTTTTGATTGGTGGCCAATCGTACAATTACAATCATTGTAACTATTTTTTTAGACAAATAACCTTTTTTGATAGGCACCATATTTAACGATGTGACGGTCAGTTAAACAACGGGGCAGCTGCCAGCCATCAGCCAGGTGAGATTAATGATGGCATCATATATGCGTCGAAATAAAAAGGTCTCTAAAAAAAACTAAAGACACTACAACCACTCGACTACGACCTATCTTATCGTTATTATAACTAATTGGTATACATGTTGCGATTTAACAAAAATAAAGACCATGCTTATGTGCAGTAAGATTAGGTTAAGATTAAAAAACGTGTGACAACTAATGTGACCAGAAAACCGAATCGGGTCAACCCAAACACAGATGAACCGATTCGGGTTTTACATTAAAAATCCAATAATAACATTAAGCTCTATATACTTATACATACAAACTAGAAGGCGACGATGATCCACCTAATTAACCAGAGCAACGGAATTAGAAGAAAAATGAAATTAAAAATTAAAAATTGGATTCATCGGTAAGAACGGAGAACGGCGCCGCAGAAGGTGCAGACGATGGCCCGCCATGACTTTCGGTAGAAGGGGACGTAGCAGAACCTGGTGCTGGTCCTCATGTCGGCGATGCTAGCTCCGCCGCCACACCTCGAGCAGGATCCCGCCGCCGGCTTGCTGCTCCTCATCTTCTGCCTCTGATCCACCAGAAAACAGAACACCGCCATTTTTCTTGAGCTTTGATTTTGCTTCCTCCGGTGAGAGATGGAGCTTTGAACCGTAGAAATGGAAAGCAGGGGGGGGGGTATTTATCAGGGGGAGCGATTGGTAAAGTGATGGGAGCAAGGGTGTGGAGTGAGGATATCCGTTGGATTAGAAAGTGGGGAGATTGATTGGATGAGAGCCGTGTGATGTCTGCCAATTGGCGCGATTGGGTCACGTGTGAGGAAGGCGATGTTTTGAAATTATAATTACTGGACAATAGGAACCGTACACGTGGATTGTGGTGGTGAATTGTACATCAACGACTAACTACTACTAACTATGTAGTAAATGGTCGAATTTGTTAACAGGGATGGAAATTGGAATTTTGATACTACTTGTAGAATAATAAAATTTTGATCCGAATTATATTATTCTAAGTGGAGTAATGCAGTTGGTTTACGTCAGTTGAGAACGTTTATATAGATACATAGAATACAATAATTATATTATATTAGGGTTTGCTATATGAATGTGCAGTTGTAATAAGGAAAAAAGGAAGACGAGCAAAAGAAAACATTGTATTGATTGCAAACCAAGGAATAATTGTGCAATGAAATTAAATAATAGAGAATATACCCTCAAAATATCCAATGGAATACAATTTTGTATTAGATTCGTAGTTATGTGTATTTTTATGATAAATTTTTTAAGGAGAAAATACGGATATCAGTGGGCCTAACTGGGCCAAAACCCACGGTTTTGTTTAATGAAAGGGCGGGCAACTGGCAGTTGGGAGGTTCCTAGTTGATTTCATTGGGCCCAGCTGTCCTTCGGTTCAACATTTTTTCGGGTTCATTTAATACGACACGACGTTTCAACCACAAAACTGAGTAGCCGGCTCGGCCTACGTAGATGTTTTCAATTCCACGTTTACTTGCTGCTTAAGGAATAAAGGGCACGAGGACAGTTCAGGAGCCTGTGATTCCGAGTTTGGTTATCCATTGTAACCAACCGGAATCGTACGTTTAACGATTTGTCCTTCCGATTAAATAGAGTACCCCGATACTTTACTAACCCAACCAACCTAAAAAACAAGGGGTTTGTAAAGCATACATGATCGTGTACGGTGACCTGGGGTCGTTCATGGTATGAAAATGATTAGCGAACCCGGTTCATGAAACCGGTTTGAGCTGGGGTGAGCTCCAATACTCTTAACTTCATGGACTGTGTTTGTATATTAGTAAAGGCTGAATCAGATAAACAAAACAACCAAGCAGTCTGAACCAAGCAATTTCACCTTCCATTTTACCAATAACCACTCGCTAAAAAGTGTACAAACAAAAAGAATGGTAAGAGTTTCACACAAACGTTAACGCCTCGATTCGTCGGAGATGCTTCTCCTTACCGCATGCATGCAAAACCCTACAATGTTGGACACAGGTACTGAACTTCCATAGTCTCTCCGAGATCTTTCGATATATATGGCAACTTGTATCTTCGTGGATCACAGTGCAGCCATCATGGCCTGCCGTTTCATCTGCGCAGCTTTCCCACTGCCTCTGAAGTACATGTAAACTTGCTGCAGAGTTGCCGTGTTTTGAATTACGAAGAAAAGTTAGTTGGACTTCGAGCTATCGGGAAAATGGTAAGTAGGGAGGTTGAGAAGCGGAATAACAAACTGTACCTGGATAACCCATATGCTGAGAAGGGCTTCGACTGTGAAACACGCGAATCCGATAAAGTAGAACACCCCAACTAGAGCATTGCTGCCAAGAAGATCAATGGCAGGCAAAATTCCTCTGTAGACAAACAAAGCAAAGATTATTAGGGAAAAGACATCGAAATGACCTAAAGGAGCAGTATGTAGACAAGTTCACTGAAGGGAATATTAGATTTGAGGAAAGAAGATCAGGTTCCTTTGTATTGCTAGCTGAAACTTACGCGAGAGACTTCCCCTTGAAGATGATTGGCGGAGCAACGGCAGCTAAGATGCAGAAACCGATGTGGAACTGCATAAAAAGAACAGATGGTAATTCGTAAAACTGAATCATTCAGAAGTTGATTCTTGGAAGCAAAGTCTATTGTTAGGGAATTGGCCAGTTTACCAGGTAAGCCAGAAAAAACCACCCGAATTTCAGAGCACTATCAGTCCTGCGAATGGAATTTGTAAATGAGTCATATAACGTGGTGTAACTTGAAGAAGTCTACAAGACATTGTTGATATTAAACCTAATATATTACGTTGATGTTTCATTAGTTAGTGATGTTTCATAAAACATTAGAATCTGAGACTATCAGTACAGAGGATTTAGTAGACATAGTAGCCCTCTTAATGATTGACAAGTAATATAGATCATGGCAGGATGATAGTAAAAGGACAATACCTCATTGCTCGGTAGAGGGGGCGATACCAACAAACATAGGCCCCAGGAACCCCAGACAAGAAGTAGATGACAGCAAGAAACCAAATTGTCGGACCTAGACAAGAAAAAAAACTTTTAGTACAAGCTGCAAAAAGATTTTCCTATAGATTTTTTCAACAAGACTCCACCAACCTTCTCCTTTGATCCATGCTGTGGTAACTGCAACGACATTCCATAGAAGACACAATACCAGACCTGCAGAATTAGGGAGGCAAAAGTTGACAGATTAGACTATGCAGCTTTCTGAGTCGGAAAAATGAACCTAGGCTGAGAATGAAATACCACATACCCAGGAAAGTGGTGAAAGCGACATATTGTATCCTTTGTAGATGGATTGGTATTTCGTTCACAATGTCGTGATGGATGATAGGGAAAAATGGTGGGAAGTTGTTCTCTTCAATTACAACTCCAGCTGCAAAATGAAAACATATCAACAACATCCTATATACTGTATTCAACAAACATCTTTGGCAAATAAAGAATGTCATTATAAGAAATATACCTCGTACTATTGCGTCTTCTCTTCGTTTCAATTCCTAATGAAGTAACAAAGATGTAATATTTATATTAGATGATATCGAATCAGACCAGAAACACCAGCCAGCAATTTATTGTATCCAAATTCGCCATACAAGCTTCTACGAAAGAGCAATACCTGTTCCTTCCTCTTCAATTCAGCCTCTTTAGCTTGGAGTTCCTTCTCCTTGGATTTGAAATCCTACAGGTGAAAATAGCATAACCATATAAGCACAAGGACCTCTGCGTGAACAATCAGATCATGATCAAGATTAAGTTTTTTAAGTACTTTTGCATTATCCAGTGGAATGTCAACTGTCGCACCGCGGTCATATGGCTCCGGAGGTAGAGGTGAAAGCCTCGAAGTTGCAGGGGCAACACTTGGATTCTGGATACAGCGAGAATTCAACAAGGTAAGTGATGAGGACAACAAGCCGAAATCCCAGCACTTAAATAGAAACAAGTATCCAGAAACAGCCACGAGCGATCACAGCATTACACAGAAACAATGGATTCCAACAAACAATACGTAATGTCACTTACAGAGAGACTGATGATCCAGAATTCAAGCAAATCACAAACACAACAAAAATCAGATCCTCAAAGACGAGGAACATACATTCCCTCGCCATTTTAAAATCTCAATTCCCAGCAATGAAAATGTAAGAACAAACGCTCAAGCTTACCGGCATGTAGAAGGCGCCACCAGCACCACTGCCACCATAGTTAGACTGCCCGGATCCTTTCCCCTTTGCTTGATCCTAGCATCAGCAAAACCATTGCAACAAAAATCAATCTTGGCAGCACAGCTCAAATTTAGACGGTTAATCAAGTTCAAAACGGGGCAAATCGGAAGCAGATCTGGCGAACTCAAACCATAGAGCTGAAACAGAAACGTACCGAGAAAGGGTTGACCTCTTCTTCCTCGTCAAATGGGTTGGCTTCGTAGCGACTCATGAGATCCAAGAGTAAGAAGATCTACCGAAGAAGCTTCCTCAAAAAACCAGGAAACTGTTCCCCCACACCAGGGCCGTAGAGAGCAGCAACAATGGAGATCACCAGCTGGGAGCTGAGAAATGAACGCGTCTGGTAATGGGTTTGGCTGAATTGAACGGAGAAGATAGGATTTAGTTCAGACGTGAGAAAGTTTCGGATGAAATATAGAGAGAATCAGTGAAGAAGAAGACGGAGAACTGAAGCAAAGCTAACCAAATACTGTAAAAAATGGCTAAACTGACCGCTGGCTTCGGTTCGCTCCATTGGTTCGTTCGGTTATAGTTTTAGTTAAGGTGACAAGTGTAGTAATCAGTTACGGTGTCTTGTCAATAAGAGAAGTGAGGGGTAAGTTTCTGTTTGATTTTTCTGAGTTCAAAGTATTCTTTTATGAAATGCTAAGTCAATACATGATGCACCATGAATGTCAAAAAAATAATCATCGATAGACTTACTATAGTTAGCTTGATATTCGATCTCGAAGCAGCCACTAATGATGAGCGATATTGTTTCCGGGCTAACCAAAGCAATGATCCAATAACAAAAGTAATTTTTGTCATCCATATTAAAACCAATTAAATGAAATTTCAATGGATTAGTGATTAAACAAAGGACAATCTGAGGGATCTTTGATTTTCTTCCATCAAAGACATTGAAGTATGATTCTATTCATTAACCTGGCCAACTGGATTCTAGCTGTCTCCACTGCCATGTCATGGTTTAGTAAGCTAAATAAAATAAATCTCCAATAAAAATAAACAAATAAATTACTCGGTTTTCAGAACCGAACCGGAAAAGAAGAATAAACATTTGGGTCGGACAGAAACATTTCTGCAGCAGCAGCAGCAAGATACATTCTTTGCTCCAGTGATTCCCCCCAAAACCAAATAACTACACAAACCAATCGACAACCGTGAAATTTTTTGATTGTATGTCCACAAGCAATCTTCCAGAGGCACACGCTGCGAGTTAGTTGCGGTTCGTTACGAGAGCATATGTACTCGGGGAGAAGGGATAGTGTCAGGTCGACATTCAAAACTCGATGATTCGAAGATCTCCACGTTCTTTGGAGAATTTTCGAGACGAAGTAAGTCAGTCTCCGATGGATTCGCTGCTGGGGCGTTCCCTTCTGATCATGTTGGTTATATCCTGAACAACCTCAGACATCTGTGGTCGGAATTCTGGCTCGGACTGAACACATCGCGAGATGATGTCAGCGAAGTTGGAAAGTGACTTCGCAGGGTATTGACCATCGAGAGAAGGGTCAACCATCCGAGATAATGCATCGATGTCATGGAGCTGAGGGATTGCCCACCTCACTAGGAACTGCTCGCCACGATTTCTTGACCTACAAAGTTTCATTCCACCAAGGCAAAAGAACAAAATGAGGTCACAAGTAAACTTCTCCCATATGATATGTGTTGCAAAGTAACTTGTTTTTCTTACCGGTCATAGGATTTTCGGCCTGTCAAAAGTTCCAACATTACAACCCCGAAGCTGTAGACATCGCTCTGGACGGTGTAAATTCCTGACTCGAATTCCGGTGCTCCATAGCCATATGCTGTTAGCAGTTGCCCCGACAACTGCAAAAGCAGTAGAAAGCTTCAGAATAACGCTGGCAAAATGGTACAGAAACAGGTGAGTAGAAGTAAAGAAGGGAGAAGTTTAGCGCTTTTAGCAGAGTTGCTTGGGCCTGAAGTCAAAACTACCCCATTGATATTTCCTAAGCTATAGGCATCTTCCATCTCAAGTTGTCAGAAAATTTGCAGAATTTTTGGAGTAATTTAAATGCTTATCTTTAAGAAGCAACCATTAATCTTTGATGAAGTTACCTGACTTACAGAACCGGATGATATCAATGTAGCCAAACCGCAATCCGAGACACGGACATCGAGATCATCATCGAGGAGAATATTGCCAGACTTGAAATTTCTGTGAACAACTGGTGGCTGGCAGACCTCATGCAAATATCTGTTTCCACATCATCACGAAACAAAAATCATTATTCATAAACAGGACGAAAAAGAAACAAAATTTAAAATTGATTGGAAACTCAACTTACGTTAAAGCTCTGGCGGCTCCAAGGGCCAACCTAATGCGGGAGGTCCAGGTGAGATTGTCCTTCAATTCATCGTCCGAGTGAAGCAAATCCTGCAGGGTGCCATTACTGCAATATTCATAGATCAGAAGTCTCTGATCATGCTCAGCACAGTATCCCATGAGCTCAACGATGTTAGCGTGTCGGATCCGGTCAATGTTATTGACCAGTTCAAGAAACTCATCATCCTGCAGGCTTGCTGCTTTCTTGTCCAGCTTTTTCACTGCCAGCAGCTACATGTAAACAAGAACTCATCAAACGTTAATAAAAGCTGAGAGGGTTTGTGCTTAAATGAACAACCAAGGGACACATTGTCAAGAAAGGAACGACATTGTCAAGAATGGAACCAAAGTTACAAAATTCCAAATCCAACCCTATAACTATTTATTATAAGGTCCTAGTTAGAAGAAGGTCATCACTAGTTAAAAGAACGTCGTAAGTAGTTATAGACGATTCTTCTGTAACTAGTTATATAAGAACATCATAACTAGTTATAAGAAGGTTGTAACTAGTTCTAGACAATCGTGTAACTAGTCACAAAATATTATAACTAGATATGCAAAGGTGGTCGGACCTCAAGACCCAACCTTTCTATCAAAGAATTTTAGCATACACAAAACTCATAATCAAAGAACCCACCTTTCCATCAGGAAGCTCTGCTCTATAAACAGTTCCTAGCATACCACCTCCTATGAGATTCTCTGGAGAGAAGCTATTAGTGTATTGCTGAAGAGACGCCACAGTGAAAGTTTTAACTGACGTCACGACATTTCTAGGCTTTGCAGGCACAAGTGGCTTAACAACGACCTTCTGAATGTGAGGAGGGGGTGGTGGAGGAGGAGGAGGCGGTGCGGTGGGAGGCATATAGTTCATATCGGTTGACTCTAGACGGCTCAAATCAATTCCATGATCATTCTGCTTAGGAAGGTCTCTTTCAGGTGATTTTTGTAGGACCGGATTATCTTTCTTTGCCTGTGACATAACCTCCTTTGGATCTAGTAACAAATAGTTTTACGATATGTCAAGAACACACGAAGATAGAACTGGACTAGATATAGAAAAAAGTGTTACCTTTTTCAATTGGTGGTTGACTAGTTGGCAATAACAAGTTACTATTATTGTCTCTTGGATGCTCTCTGTTGTTGCCTTGGGAGGCACCAACTTGATGCCGCTTGAAAAATCCACTGCCGGTGCTTTCTTCTCTCCTTTTACGACATTTCGGAATGCAAAGCAACAATGCCAACAAGAAAACTACAGAAACCACTGCCCCTCCAATTGATATCCCAACTATTTTTTTCGTTTTAGTAGAATTCTTTCCACTTGAAGGAGAAGAAGATGGTGCCTCTGTTTGTTTCCCCGGGGTTCTCCTGGAAGGCGGTGGTGAAGTTGGAAGTGTTACCGGAGACGGGGGTGCTGGAAATGGGGAAACAGTAGAGTTGAAGGGGTTTCCATCTTTACTGCAAAGCACAAATCTTCGTAAGCATTATGCAACGAGGAAATAAAGTACGAATCTTTTCAAACTAAACTACAAACTTTCTCTTTAAAATGGAAAACACGGTTAAATGAAGCATAACTCACTTGAATGTCGGAATACTCAGCATCTTCTGAGGTATCGGTCCCGAGAACAGATTATTTTCGATGTTCCTGGATCAGATACGGGAATTCCGAGATGTTGAGCAGAGCAATACTACATAGAGAAACAAATAGAAAACAAGTTTGGAGACATTACAAATCTTGCAGTGGAAGGTCTTGCAGAACATCAAGGGTGCCGGATAACCGGTTATCCTGCAAACGCCTGCCAACTTAAGTCAGTTAGCTTTATTGGTAAGGGAAAAATTCGGAACGATGATCACCAGGGAGAGCCTTACAATGTTGTTAGCTGATTCAAGTTACTAAAAGAAGGAGGTAGATTTCCACTAAAATTGTTGCTGGATAAGTCTCTACACACAAACATACCAGTTATATAACATGAAAATTAGAGAGATCCGTGGCGAGTCTAGATTAGAGAACCTACAGATTGATCAATCCGGCAAGGGACTGGAAGGAGTCGGGTATCTCTCCACTCAGAAGGTTGTTGTTCAGTGATCTGTAACACCAAAAGTAAGAATGAAGTAAGTTTACGTCTTTACGAACCTTTTTAGGGTCGATAGGCTCCAAAACAAAGAAAATGCAGCCAGAACTTACAAAGCTGTCAAGAGAGATAGAGAGGATAGAGAATCTGGAATGCTACCAGTGAAATTATTAGCTGCAAGGAAACTTATAAAGGAAGGTACATTCAATTATGAGCTCACCAATAAGAAAAGATTTAGTATGTAACAGGTTTAGGTTGGATTCAGGATACACACAATGTTCGCAACGTAGCCGGCAGACTAGATGGAATACTCCCACCAATGTGGTTACTGCTTAGATCTCTGAAACATAAAAGCAACATAAGAAAAACAATCGGCGTGCAGTTGCCAAAAGCTAGAAAGTCGAAGTAAAGAACGAAAATTTCACAAAACAATCGGGTTTGACTAAGACTACCGCACTGGTTATTCATGATTCACATGACCATACAAGCCTACATTTCCTTAAACAGCCATTAGACAAGCAAATTCGAGACTTACAGGGATCTGATTGATGAGAATGTTCCCAAATTATTGCCTAGTTCTCCACCCAAGTTAGCTCCATTGAGAACTCTGTCATTAACAAGTAACTTGTGTCATAGTCAATCAAACATTTGAACACTAACAGGTGGAAAAGGGAAAAGGAATTATCTTGAATCATTATCATACATGGACAAAATCACTGAATTCTCACACTGAACACCTTGCCACGCTTCCCCACAAGGGTCGCCTCCGCTGGCAACCCATCCAGGCAACACTGGACTCCCCAGTGAAGTGTATAAGCTATTAATTGCCGTAACTAGTTATTCCATCAGAAAGGAAAAACAAATCAGTAACTAGTTATTATAAGCTCCAAAGTTGAAAGCTACAGTGAGAGTAATCAACTACAATTACCATCATTTGGATTGGTAGCTCCAAGTGAAAACTCAACTCCCCAGAACAAAGCAAAAACCAGAAGCAACTGCCCACCAAATCTCTTCACTCCCATTGAACTGCAAATCAAGAACAATTTTTTACAAAAAGAAGAAGGGGAAAAGATCAAAAGATGTCATATTCAGTGCGATACCATTCTGCTACAGCTCAACAACTAAAGACCACCACACCAGAGACCAAAATCCCCAAAATTAAATATTCAGGAAAAACAAAAGGAAAGCAATCACGAATCACCATAACTACACTTCAATCATTTTTACACACACTTCCTACCAACAATCAGCCTACAAATCTTACACTTGTACGAAACAGCAAAAAAAGTAAGAAAGAGATAGAGACATACACAGATTAAAAAATGCTGAAGAGAATCAGAAGACAGAACAAGCAAACAAGCGCCTAATGGAAGGTCTGGATTCGGCAAAGGGTTCTAGTTAAGGGGTAAGGTTCAAGGAACTTGGAAAGTTCAAAAGGCGCTGTGAAGTAAGTGCAGATAAGATTGGGGGAAGCTCTGAGTTTTTGACTCGAAAAGGAAACAACTTGAAACAGGAGAAGAATAGAGGTGGAGAAAGGAAAGTGGGTATTTTCCTCTAAGGATGAAAATGGCGAAAAAATACCAAAAAGGTACGGATTTTCAGAAGGGAGTATAAAGAGAGAGAAGAGAGTGAAGAAACAGAGGTGGCGTCTGTAACTCTGTCACCTCTTTCCTTTTCCTTTCGTTTTTTCAAAAAAAATTACACTAAAGCCTTTTTCTTTTGCCTTATCTCCGGCAGTCGAGCGCACAAAGTAGAAGAATTTGGCGACCAAGTCTTGTTTTGAAGGTGATCATATATTAATGTTTTGAAATCGTACAAGTACATTGAAGAGGTCATTAACAAGCTAATTGGGAGAAGCTAATTTCTGAGTAGGTGATGTAGAGGAGTTTGATCATCTAGTAAGTGTATGAGCGAGCGATCTGAATATTCTTAGTTTGATCTTTATGTTCAATCAAATTTAAGATTGGGATAGATCAAATCTCTACATTTGACTATAACATCTTTAAATCCGGTCAGGTATTCATCCTTTATTCGAACGGCATGGTAATCTTTTTGATAGTCGATATCTACAATGATACGAGTGAAGTTTGAAGTCTGTAACCAAAAAAAGTGTGTCTCGCATGCAACGTTTGGTACACGACAACTGTTCCAGTGTCATTTCGAACAATCATGCATCATTTCCTCAAAGAGTGGTCCGTGCACATTACATTTCAAGATGTCTTTGCTTGCTCGACATTCCTCCATTGCATCAAGGGCGTTTTGGGACTTAACTTATACAAATCTCTTTGAAATGGAAATTTTATATTTTTTTGTTGAAATGTTGATTTTTTTTAACAATTAGAATGGTGGGTTTTGAAAATCTTAAATTATAACACGTGTGAAAATTGTACAAAATATTTAAAAAAGGTATGTGATGTTTATTGGTGTTTCTGATTTATTATTAACCTGTTAATCATGTTATGATGTACTTAATATTTTTGAGAATTGATTGATTGTGTCTTGTGTGATGCTACATAATTGGACATACCTTGCAAGCAAAGTAGTTATAAAAATACACATATTTGTTCTTATCCTTTGTCAAAGCTTTATTTATATAATCATATGTAAAGCTAATTATTCATTATTGTTGCGTCAATGTTTGTCATTACCCAACTGAAAAGAGACCAAGTAGGATTAGCAAAAGCCACTTTTTTCTACAAATATTAGCCTTAATTTTTGGCAAAAGTAAGTATAAGTTTTTTTCAATTAATTCCATTATTCGTTTAGACTTTATTTGTCTGATGGAAAAGTAAAAGAGTATTTGAAGAAAGCAAGGGACAAAATCAGATGAAAAATATTAATATATATTCATCGTAATTAACTCATTAACTATATTTTTTATAAGATAGTTCTAAAAGGGAAAGATTAAGATAGCTCTATTAGTATATTATCGAGCAACCTACATTTGTAATCGTGGATCGAGTAGTCAGAGAGGGCAGGACCTTTAATGATGACATCTCTAACTCCACAACACGTGTTTCAATGAACGAATTGAAAGAAAACCAACTCAACATCATTGTCCTTGATGTCCACCAGCCAAATATCGTAGGAAACACCAATTTACAAGCCTCATCAACAACAACCAGGAGCTTTAAGATATAGAGGTCAATGAGATTTGGGGTATGCACGTTCCACCACCTACAAAAACATGTTGAAAGAAAATTCAAAAAGGTACACAAGGCCGATAAATTTTCAACACAAGAAAATCCATTACATATTCTGTGAATGTTCATCATGAAATATGATTAAATTCAAATTCTGAACTTTCGAATTATAATCACACTTTGTTGACTGAACTATCCCACGTCATCTTCATTCATTATCATTTCATATGACAAGAAACTAAGAAACAGATAGATAGTTTGATAGCAACTTATGTTGTGTGCTACCCTATGATTTGACTCAAATCTTAGGTTTGAGTCGAGTCTTATGCTCCTATCCAGTTAACCACTGGTTCTAGTTCACAAAGATAAGATTGAAATTTCACAAGAAAACAAGTCTCCCAGGTAGTGCTCTGGAATCCTAAGCAAATACAAAAGGAAAAGAAGATCCACTACATACCTTTTATCGTGCACCCAATTATCTCCCAAGAACAGTGGAATTTTCAGAAAATGGATGGTCAGATTTTTATTAAACTATTATTAGTATTATTCGATTCCTGAGGATACCCACTGCTTTGATTTTGCTTTGGGGACATCCAGTAAATTCAGGTCCACTTAGCTTTATGCAGGTTACCTGAAAGATAAACCCACTATCTTTTATCAATGCCACTCTGTTGTCCCAACTCGATTCAACGGGGCAGAACACTATACATCGTTGTTCAAGTTGGACCGTCGTCGAATTGCGAAGATGACTTGGTACATAACATGACATGAGGTCAACCTCGATTTGAGAAATGAAACCGAGTTTGACATCCACGTAAGAAAAATTTATATAAAATGAATAATAATCTTTTTTCTCAAACAATTTTAATTATTGAGATATAATAATTTTTTATTATGGTATCAAAAACTTCACACTGTTTAATTTGACTGAAAGGTGTTGAGATCGAGTTATGTTAGTCACCAGCGGCGATTATGATTCTCGGAGATACTTGCACCAGTCGTTGGATGTAAGTTCCAGGCTGATAAAATGATCGTTGAGGATTTTGATGGGCTGTAAATTTTCTAGAGGATAACTTGTATTCATTCATTTGTTCATTTCTACTTGATTATATGCATGAGAATATGATTTCAATGCAAGAAAATTAATTAATTAATTGGATTTGGAAACTGAACTTTGGAAATATCATCTGCCAAATCTAAGATTCCTCGTTACAAACGTAATGTAGTCAAGAGTTTCAAATAGTGAAACGACAGTAATAAATAAGAGTCTTGGTTATCAAGCATTCTTAATTAGGGATTGAAATTTCCTTGCAATTACAGAATATCTTCAAAGTATAATGTGGAATTTGGAAAGGTTAACATGGTTAAACTATAATTTTTAATTATTTCAAACATGTATATCAAAGTATTAGTCAATTTAAAACATTTTAATTTTCATATTAAAATTGTTAGTTTCCAAAGGATTAACACCTATGAAAATTGATCATTTTTGCAAGAAAATTTTATAAATTCCAAATCGACTAATATTTAACATGCATGTTGAAAATCGCTAAAAAATCAATTTTCATTATGATGATCCCAATAAATAATGATTAAACATAGTTAAAAATTAATTTATTCGGTGTTATTTTAGCATATTGAAAAATATTTTAAACTTCATTTGGCTATTATTTTATGGGTTTAATATGTTAAAACCTTAATTTTTAGTTATTTCGAACATGCATGTCAAGTATTATCTAATTTAAAAAAAAAATCAATTTTCAAGTCAAAATTGTCAATTTCCAAAGGGGAACACCTATGGAAATAAGTCATTTTCACAAAAAAAAAATTCATAAATATCAAATCGACTAATATTTAACATGAATGTTGAAAATTGCTAAAAAATTAAGTTTTATTAAGGTGACCCCTATAAACAATGATCAAACATAGTTAAAAATTAATTTTACTCGGTGTTATTTTAGCATATTGAAAAATGTTTATAACTTCATTTGGCTATTATTTTATGGGCTTAACATGGTAAAACTTTAATTTGTAGTTATTCCCAACATGCATGTCAAGTATTATCCAATTTTAAAAAAATCAATTTTTCAAGTCAAAATTGTCAATTTCTAAAGGGGTTAACCTATAGAAATAAACCATTTTCACAAAAAAAATTCATAAATATCAAATCGACTAATATTTGACATGAATGTTGAAAATTGCTAAAAAATTAAGTTTCATTATGGTGACCCCTATAAACAATGATCAAACATAGTTAAAAATTAATTTTACTCGGTGTTATTTTAGCATATTGAAAAATGTTTATAACTTCATTTGGCTATTATTTTATGGGCTTAACATGGTAAAACTTTAATTTGTAGTTATTCCCAACATGCATGTCAAGTATTATCCAATTTAAAAAAATCAATTTTTCAAGTCAAAATTGTCAATTTCTAAAGGGGTTAACCTATAGAAATAAACCATTTTCACAAAAAAAAATTCATAAATATCAAATCGACTAATATTTGACATGAATGTTGAAAATTGCTAAAAAATTAAGTTTCATTATGGTGACCCCTATAAATAATGATCAAACATAGTTAAAAATTAATTTTACTCTGTGTTATTTTAGCATATTGAAAAATGTTTTAAACTTCATTTAGCTATTATTTTATGAGTTTAACATGCTAAAATATTAATTTTTAGTTATTCCCAACATGTAAGTCAAGTATTATCTAATTTAAAAAGAAATTAATTTCACGTCAAAATTGTCAATTTTCAAAGGGGTTAACCTATGGAAATGAGTCATTTTCACAAAAAAATTCATAAATATCAAATTGACTAATATTTGACATGCATGTTGAAAATTGCTAAAAATTCAAGTTTCATTATGGTGACCCCTATAAATAATGATCAAACATAGTTAAAAATAAATTTTACTCGGTGTTATTTTAGCATGTTCAAGAATGTTTTTAATTTCATTTGGCTATTATTTGAAAGGTTTAACATGGTGAAACCTTGATTATTAGTCATTTAGAACATGCATGTCAAGTATTAGCCAATGTAAAAATTTCAATTTTCATGTCAGGTATTATGTTACTGTTGAAAATTTTAAAATTGACTTACTTTTGGCGTGTTGATCCGTTGTTACATGAATTGCGTTTTGTTAACTTGGACCAAACACAATTCCATGAGAACTAAAATGTTTTACCATACAGTTCAACATGTATAGACACTAATAAAACACACCGGATCAATATGTTCAATCAGCTCCACAACAGAACACGGAAAAACAACCAAGCATGAATTAAAGGAGATCAATCTTGATTATCCAATATAAGTTAGAATAATCAATTTAAAACCTCATAAATCTGTCATCTAAATTTTAATTATCTAATATCGATTCAATATCTCACAATAAAAGTGTTAGTGATGTATTTTCCTAATCCGAATATAATATTTTCTTTCATACCAAACCCAATATGATATCCTACAGTTACTACCACATAAGACTACACTCCACGTAACCTCTTCCCATTGGCCTCTCTCCTCCTTCGCCGCCGGCCGTCGACCGCCGGTCATTTTGTAACCAACCCAAAACTCCAAACCCACGGTCTCAGTTTCTCCGCATCTTCTTCATCCATTTCAATAAAATCCACAACACTTAACACTCTTCTTCTTCACATTAACAAAAAAATGGGTTGCTGTGGAAGCAAACCTTCCGACGAAACCAGCGCCGTCATCGCCGGCAGGTCCTCGACCACCCAATCCAGTCACCACCACCACCCAAAGGCACGGCGCCGCTACAACAACAAGCGCTACCCAGCTGGGCCGGCTCACCATTCCAGGGCCCATTCCGCGGTAAGCCCATTCACTTCTCTCGACGACATCAAAGAAGTCTTTACCGTACCTCCGACCATTGTCAAGCCGCCACGTCGCCGGACTAACAACAGCAGCAACAATAGCATTGAGAGTGGGCCTAAGCCCAAGACCAAGAAGAAGAGCTCCGGCCCAAATGCCTCCAGCTTCAGCTTTGACAAATCCTGTCAGGGTGAAAGAACTCCGACCAACTCCATTCCGTTGGCTTCCGATATTTGGAGCATCACGAATTCCGCCATAGCTCCGCCTATTCGTCTCCCGAGCCGTGGGAATCGTGCGATCCAGCTCTCCTCGGAGATTTGGAGCTTCACCGATGGTCCTCCGAGCATGGCTCCTCCAATGTCGTCTGCTGCAATCAGGGCGGCGACAGGGTTTGGGCCGTTCCCGCCACCGCCGTCGCCACCTTCGGTGGCGATGTATTTTTCCCCCTTGAAACGGGAATCTCCAGTTAGAAGGGAAATGGAGTTTACGAGGAAGCAGAATTCGTATGATTCCCCGGGGAATAGGCGGGACAGGAGGGGTCCGTACCTTGGGAGGGAGAGAGAAAACGACTCGTCGTTTTCCAGAGAGCAGCGTCCGGTGGCGATCTCGCCTCAAAAGCGGGAGAGGCATTCATCGTCGTCTGGTGGTCGGAAGGAATCGGGGAGTCAATGGAGTGCGACGAGTTCAGTCGAAATGAGGAGGCGGGAAGATGGTTCTGGACGGAGGAAAGCAGTGTCGCCGTTAGGGAGGGAGGATGATCGATTGGGGAGGAAGAATGTTCGCGGCGGTGGAGGAGCTGATGCGGCTGTGAACTCCGGTAAGGAAAGCGCGAGAGGTTCGACGGGGAAGAAAAAAGAGAGTGGAAGAAACGACGCCGTCTCATCTAAAGAGCAAGGCAGAGAGTCGTCGGATAGTTCTCTTTCTATTGAAGGATTTGTTTTTCTGTAAGAAAAAAAGTAGAGAAAAAGGAAAATTTACAGTGGCATTTGGGATTATTATTTCATTAACTAAATAATATTTGGTAAGTTATTGACCAAATAATATTCTAATTGTGGCTTGTGAAAATTGAGAGAGCTCAAAAATCCAATTAATTAGATGTTCAACTTCTTGCTATATGTCAAACTTTACACTTGATAGGAACATAATTATTCAATTGATATTCAAATCTTGAAAATAACAAACATTCAATACACTGATCAACAAGGTGATCACTAAAATACTATATAATATAACTACTTTTAAGTTAATAAAATGTTTCTTCCATTGAAATGAATGAAAGATGATTTATATACAATTTCCAAATAGCTTGAGATAATCAATTTGAGAATGGACATATTTTAGATTTGATTCAATTATACATTAAATTATCAACAAAAATTATTATAATCAATATACCACAAAAACATAGAGAGCGGACCAAGTATAACTTATTTCATGTTTAATTTCGATATAGATCATAGTAAATTAATAAGAGAAGATTTTTTGGTTTTTACAATAAAATAGTATTATAATTAATATCTCGATATTAAATGATATAAATATATGAATGTTATCAATCTTACGAAACCGCCCCTAACAAAATTGATCTTAGATATCACCATCATACATTGGGTTTACTTCGATTAACATATTAGTAGTTACATGATATTACACATCAATTCCACGAGCTCACCGCCGGCCAATACCAAATATTTATCGATCAAGACAACAAACTAATAAAACATAGCCTATATATCAGAATCTCATCAGAGACTTTCTTCCTTCCCACCACTCCAAAAAATCCCCCAAGATGGGCTGTTGTGCAAGTAGCACCGGCAAAACCCGAGAACCCGACGGATCCTCGTCGGACCATCCTCCCGACGACGACCACCACCACCTCTCCGACAACCGCCCGCCTCCAAACCTCGCACTCATGTCCTCCGTCCGAACTCTCCGATCCCACCTTGAAATGAGCCCACCCTCCACCCCGTTCCATCCCCATCACCGACCCGATGAGGCAGAAATCCTCTACCCGATAAACCCGAGGTATGTACCGTCGTCCAATCCTCGACCTAGCCGTTACAACGTCGGAAACAGTCAGATCGCCGCCTTCGATCATGATGGCATCGACCGCACGTTCGTCGATCTGTCGACGACCACTTTCAATTTCAGCAAAGAAGTACAGTTCGGTGGCGGTGGGGAGAGGACACCGTCGATTTCTTCGATCCGCCTAGGTGGGTCCGACAGGTGGAGTATCGACAGTCCGACACCAATTCCCTTAGCAGAGATATGGAAGCGGCGGGAGCCACATCATCCGCCGCTCTCGGCAGTGGATATGTGGACCGCGGGTGGAAGGAGGCTCAACAAAAGAGAGAGAGGAAATAATTGGGATCCACCGGAAGACGAGTTTTCAGACACGTCATCATGTGGAAATACGTCAAGGGAGATGAGTGAAAAGATGCCACGTAGGGTGACATTCAAGGACATGCCGAGGAGGAAAGAGAATGTGTTTGATGACGGACCCGGGCATAGAAGGGGGGCCACCCAACGGGTAGCAAGGAGTCGCGTTGGCGGGTGGAGCCCGCCCGAGGTCAGCCGGAGCTTTGACGACGGGATGTTTTCCGGGATGGGTTTCGCCCGGGAGAGGGTGGATGGGTCGGTTCGGGGGCGGGTGAGGGATAGTAGTACGAGAAACGACGACGTTTCGATGCGGAACTGGTTGAGGAATGAGTATGATCCAGCTAATGATCTTCTGTCCATGGAAGGGTTCATCTTCTTCTGATCATACAAAGTTTTGATTTAATTAAACAAATAATTCTTACAATCCCAGTTTTTAATTTCTTTACTTTATATGTTTAAAAAGTATATTCTCTGAGATTATCACCCTTGAAAGCAGATTTTACACAAGAAATGTCGTCTAATAGATGCCATCATTTTAACTCAATTAGAAATCGCGACATGTCACCAGGACACTTCAATATTCATATCCGTCCACAATTAGATTTAAAGGTTATTTTAGTGTCGAGGCACAAAGGCAAGATGGATATATTCGTCGGGATAAATATTAAAAAATGTATACACTAGAATTGCGAATTTTTTATATATATAACTGATTAAATTTTCAACTAAATATGTTACGGTAATTAAAAATAATTATGTAATGTTAATCATGAGAATGATGTGAAACTTAACAAGGAATGTGTTAGTGAATATACAGTCCTATTAATTTTGTATAGAATAAGTAGAGAGTAGGATGGGTCGGGCGGGGCGGGATATAAGAAATATCGATCTCAGCCACTATATTTATCGCTCGATGGATCAAGTCTAAAATCGGTTGAGCCAAGTCGACACAAGCAAATCGGGTCCAAATTACCTTTCCTACACTCAATTACTAGTTATTTACTCTCGAATCTCGATCCATATGTAGATATTTTTACATGAACTTCTAACTACATACTTTGATGAGCATTAAAACACATAGAAAGTGCACTGAAAACTATACTGTTCTTCTAATAAGCCAATTTATTATTTGTGATCTTAAAGAGAGTAGAGATTCACTCTTTTTCCTATTCAACAAAGAATCGTTTATTTTTATTTGAATCGAAAATTTATATGAAGAGAATAGAAATGTTGAAAGAACTTTTTGTTACTTTCTCACAGTCGAAGGAAACAAAAACTGATCTCGGCAGCAAAAGTCCTTATTGTTCCCTGAACAGTTGCCACATTCACATTGTAACAAAATTTATTAGATAATATTTAATATAGAAAGGTAACAAATCAAAATTGTCGTTCAAAACTCATATTTAATTTAGTGAGATGTCAACACCCGAGCCAATGGATATCGAGGATAATTCGAGGCGTAAACCATCCGAATCACCCAATAAGCACAATCAGGTGATTACCGTAGAGTCGTCAGATGGTCAGCTCAAGGTGGTCAGTCCAAATCACTAGTTTTACAGCTTTGGAACAACTAAGGTTCTAACTTTCTTTAACGGTTTGAATAAAGATGTATACATTCAAGCTGTTATGTTTCCTCGTTTTTCTTTATCTTTGACATCAGTTTATTAGTTGTCTTTTCCGTTCGGTCTCTTATTGTCAAACTTTTTTTATAGAGAGAAAGATTAAAGTCGTTTTTGTTTGTAAAGGGACCGTGATTTATATGAACTCTACATAATCGCGGAATCGGGATGAAATTAACTAAATTGGATTTGAATTAAAAATTTGTATGTATATTTAGTAAATTTATGATTATTTTTTTTTATAATTACTAAATTTAATGTAGAAGATTAGAACGTCAAATACTATTGTCCAAGTTATGAAATTATCAAAATTTTATATATAATTTAGTACTCGTGACCAGAAAACAAGATAGTCGAGATTCTCACTGGCTCCCTCTAGTTCTGATGTGACCAAACACTGAATCGAGCTCAAAATTACTCTGAGCTATACTCATAAAAGTTATAAATATACACCCAAAATTAATAATCCGGATCGAAACTAAGATGAGCCAAAACACTCCCGCCACCCCCTTAGTTCCACCCTGGTCCACATGTAGAGTCTATATATACTGTTAGACACAATGTAAGCCAATTGCATGCCAAAAGGCCGTTCGGCCATGATTAGTGAAAACCAATGAAGGTTATTAATAATAATAATAAAACACTCTGTAGTTCAAAATTCAAATCTTCACAGTTTTAATATATATTTTGAGGAAAATGACTGATACAACACTGAACAAGAACCACGCACTAGACGGCTAGGCATGCATGCAGGCAACAAGGCGACACCAAAGGCGGACCCGACCGGTATCTTTCCGCCGATTTGGACCAGCTTGAAATAACTGTCGCCGGCGTCAACACCAAATTCATAAGGCTAGAGTTGTACAACTATCTACTAGCTAGCTCCGTCTTTAATTGCATATATATACACGTCGTTATACTAGTTGTAATATATAGTTAATTAAATATTAAGATGTTGTTCTTATAAAAAAAAAAGATTAAGATGTTATGACTTATGAGAACCAAATTGTTTGTTAAATCGGATAACGAGAGGCTTGATCAAGATCTATCCGAGGTATTGAGATGCACACGCTTTTTGACGTGGTACGAGAGGCTTACCTAACTGGGAGGTTTCCGTTTCGAATTTCAATAGTCTCAATTCGTGTACATCATGATTTATTGAAGCAATGCAAACCTCAGCTCTTACGAAAGTTTCCGTTTGAGGGGTCGTGTTAGTAAATAATATAAATATCAATTAGAATGCTCCCCTAATAACTTGAGTTAGTGAATACAAACCACAAACAGTTCTTAACACCAATAATTTACTCGAAGTGGCTGGTCCGATTCGATCCTAATTACAAAAAAAAATCAATTTCTTGTAGCTGACATCATTGATTAATTATATTTATTTGTTGTTTTAATTATTATAATTAATCTGTTCCAATGTTCAATCTTGAAAGCGACCGTATGCACCTTCACACACATTCATCAATATATTTCTCATGCATGAATATCACTTTAACCTTTTAACAATAATAACAAATCTCTATAATCTCCTTCTTAGAACTAATTTCCGTTCCATTACTATAATGGGTTGCGTCATGAGTGATCAATCGGAGAACGGCAAGGGCAACAAATGTACTCAACGGCTCCTCAAACACCGCCGCCGACAAAGCTACGACGGCGGCGGCGGCAAAGGCGATCAAGCGAGGCGGCGGCCTGATCAACCACACGACCGGTGCCGCACGATCATGGTTCCCCGGCTGGTACGCGCGCCACGTGGCTACTACAACGGGAGGACGTCGTCTTACGAAGAATCGTCGGAGGAACAATACTCGTCGGCGGCGGCGGCGAGCCCTTTCGGACCTTGGAAGGGACACCGGTTTATCGGACACCGACAGCCGAGCTCACCCGCGGTGGTTTCTGACAGCTGGAGTTTCGCCGTTGGTTCGCCGACGACGAGCCTTGGGTCGCCGGTGATGTTCTCGGAGGTGTGGAGTAAGCAAGCCAAGCGGAACCCGCCGCCACCGGTGGTGATAGATGAGGCTACTGAAATGGAGCTTAAGGTGGAAGGGGGAGAAGGGTCGCCGTTTGTGGATCCGCCGGGGTTCTCTTCCTCGCCGGAGAGAGGGAAAGGAAACGACGACGACGTCGTTGGAGTGTTTCGCCGGCGGAAAAAGAGTGGTTCGGTCGGGGAGCCTATGTTTATGGAAGCTTTTGTCTTTGACTAGATGGCTTATAAGGCCTTAGGGGCTTAAATGTCTTTTCGTTACGTTTGGGATTTTCTTACGACATATCATATATCTAAATCCTTAGATCTTGTTTAAAAAATAATAGTAAAACTAGTACTGTATGAATGCATATGTTAATCACAAATATTTTCCGAATTCAAATGTTTTGGATTGAAGATAGACGAGGTCAAGATGTCTCGACAACATCAACGAGATAAAGATATCTCGAACGATAACATGTTTGTATTCAACATTTTTCATGCAACATCAATTTTTATATCCACTTATAATACTTCAAAAGTAAATATCTGAGTACTTCTATCACCTTCAAATTGGGAATTCCTTGAAATAATTTTTTAACACTTGCTCATAGACAAAAAGGACACATGAAGATTTTCTCCGTTAACTCTAACGTGTAAATCGCATTAAAAGTTGTTTAAACAGATTAGTTGGTTTGTGAATCCAAAGTTATGAAATTTTTCTTATTTTTTTTTAAACCGTCTATAAAAATTATCTAATCAGACCGACCGACTTGTGAATTTATGGACTCATGATACTTTGTGTGCTCTTAACCTGTCCACAACTTTTTGATAAATCTTAGTTAGCTTGATTGTCCATACCATCAAAAAAATTCGATCGTTCATTTGTTATGATGTGACTTGACGATTTTTAAGATAATATTTTTGAAAGAGAAAATCAATATATCATTTTAAAAAATCAGGATTAGAGACAATAGTACTCTTGATTGATATGCACCAACCATGTGTACCCCTAATAATGAACAACTTCAACGATCGGATAATAACCTCGTTAAAATCAACTCCACGTCTCCTTCTATATTCACCCGCAAAACTCCGAAACAGAGACACCAAATACACGTATATAAAAAGCTCAATTAAGAAAGAATACATACTAGTAGTTGAATTGAGGGTATGATTCCCACTTCCCGGCAGAATTACCACAAAGGACACAAAGATGAACATAAAAGGGACAAAATGAAAAACCAAACAGCCTTCACGCAACTGGTTTTTTGTTGTAAACTCGGTGTCACGAGTGTTTATCGATCTCATCCTTCCTTTTTCTAATCATTAATGTGTTGTTTCCAAAGGGTTTCTTGGATCGGAGTTTCAGGTTTTAAGTTTGTTCAAATTGTTTGGTACGGTTTATATACTTCTTGTTTCCACCGGCGGGCAGTTTGGACTGATCGTAATTATGCCGCCGATATCGCCGATGTAATATAAGTTCGGCTTATATCCAGTAGGGAAGGAGATATGATGATCAATGCAACTTTCTTAAATGAGACACAAGATTGTACTTTAAAATTAAGTTAAAATCCGATGACCAATCAGGTGAAATTTTTAGTCTTAGCATTAAGAAACTTACATATATATATTATCAGAGTTTTAAATCCAGTGATCGACTCGAAGAATTGTGGTCCTCGAAAGTCGGAAATTGTCCTTTCGATCCACCATTGTTAGCAGTTCACTAAATGATTAGGACGTTAAGCTCAATGAGATGTATTTCAATTGGCACAGCGTATAGCACTTGACTATTCCCTAATTATGTTTGTTTTTTAGCGATAAGCTGATCACCACTAGTAAGGTGTTGTTAACAAGCACACACTTGCGTTATAAGCATTGTGGTCCTCGAAAGTCGGAAATTGTTTCTTGAATTCGCCATTATTAGCCGTTTACTAAATGATATATTAGAACGTACGTTGAGTTCAATGAAACGTATATTAATTAGTAAAACGTACTGTAATTGATTGTGCCCTGGGTATTTTTAGCGATAAGTTGATCACCACTAGTAAGGTGTTGTTAACAAGCACATATATGTTTATAAAAATTATAATAAAACAAGCATATACTTCTTTTCATATATGATCCGGGCATATCATTTTTTATAAACTCGTATCCTTCTTTACATCTCAAACATATGATTTATGGGGGGCTTTTACATTCTTCATTGATGAGTTTGAACCCTCATATGCATCCCGTAATTTCGAGGCCAATGATTTAAATCATCACATATGTATGAATAATTACTAATTAAAATAAAAAATTATAAAAAATATTTTTGGATGTTATTAGACTTTTATACTTGAGAAATTTCAAGTCTCAACCAGTCAAAGTCACTCTCCAATTGAATTGGACTTACGTACGGAACAATTTGAAATTGAGCCTTTGATTTTTACTATGCTTACAATAATATAGTGAATGATAGTTGCAGGTTAATTCTTCTCCAACATTCGTCGTCGTCGTTAAAGATCCCGACGAAGAACATCCAATCGGAGAAATCCAATCAACATATATAAATTAATTACAGTTTTCCATTGTTAATTCCCATTTTTAATTTCCTTCCTTTCAAATGGGTTGCTTAATCAGCTGCCCAAGTAAAAACCACCACCACCGCCATAATTACTCCTCCACCGCCAACATCACCACCGACGATTCAACCGCCGCCCTCGCCCACCACCGCCGACGCAGATGTCCTCCAACAGGATGCCGCCCCAAGAAGAAGTCCGACCTCTTCCCTTCCCGTCCTCCTCCACAGCTTCCTGCCGGAACCAAAACTCGGAGGTCCTCCGCCGGCCGCAACCGCCGGAGGAGGGTGGACGATAGCATCCCCAAGCTTCCCAAGACGTTCTTCGCCATTGAGATGGAGAAGAATAATGACGGCGAGGAGGAGGACACGAGCCTCGCCGTCACGCCGTCGACTACCGAGCAGTTCAGCATGTCGGTCGTGTCGGCGGCGGACTGGTCAGAGTCGCCGGTTCACTGGGGCATCTGGCGGCGGAAGGAAGTCCATTCGATTCCTTTAGCCTCTGAACTCAACAGCTTCGTCGGCTGCCACTCCCCCACTCCAGTGGCGAAATCAGCAATGGCAGTGGAGTTGACGGAGAGGCAGCCGGCGGCGGAGGAGCAGAGGAGGAGTACAAAATCGGGACGGGGTACGTTCCGTAAGGATTTGGGTAATTACCGGGATTGGTCACCGGCGGCGGCGATGGCGAGCTTCGCGATGAGGAGTCCGGCGAGAGGGGGTTCGAGCAGCGGGTGGTCGGGGAGGGCGATCGGGAGCGGAGTGAAGATACACTTCATAAACGACGACGTCTGTCTGAAGAGATGGGAGCAAGGAGATCAATCCATCGACGGCGGTTCTCATCTGTCGATGGAATGCTTTGTCTTCTGATCAGAATTGGAAATTTTGGCGCCCTTTTTTTAATTTCCTCTAATAATTATGACGTCATACCATAAATAAAACAAAAGACAAAAAGTAGTTTACAAGTGTGGTTTTCGGTTTTGGGTTTTCCGCTTTGTAACCTAAAAGCCGAAAAATCGAAATAAGTGTTTCTTCGCGTCTCATCGAACATTTCTGGTTGATTATGACTTTACCTTCATTATGCCCGTAAATATGGAGCTATGATTAACCATATTCAACCTAAACTCTCGACAATCAATAGCTCAATGTATGTAATTAGTGATTAAAGTATAAATCATATGTGTTAACGATGCCGCTTTTGTGGCTAAGAAAGCTATTTTATCTTCTTTCTCTTCTTTCCAAAAACTTTGGGTTTGGTTTATAGTTTGTATCTCACGACTCTCAATTTCGCCAAGGACTCTTTCGGAGGATTGGGTGGACGAACTTATTATTAGACACTCAAGTGAAAAACCATTGAATTCTTCATGAATCACATAATCGAGCTTTTAATCAAGTAAGGTTAGCGAGCCATTTGAGTATTTGAGCATATCATGATTTAAGATCACTCATTTAAGATCAAACCAAATGTCAAGTGAACATTTTTCGAGCCTAGATGCCAAAGTACAAGGGCAATGCAGATAAATCACCTCAAGTTTTTGTGTAATTACAGACCTCTTTCTCTATACATAGAAACAAGTTCTAATCACTTTAGCCATCAATTCCAGCTGGTTAGTTGTTTCATTTGGCTTAGCTTCCACCAGTCATGATATTAATTCTCCGGCTCCCTAGCTGGTCGGAGTCGACGTGGCGCGGAATGGCCGGAGATCACGGTCTGGTGGACATGGCGCCAGAGCCGGATGCGCTAGGTAGGTCGGGCAATGCTCCCCTGGCATCAATACTGATACACCTTTTGCATAAACCGTCATCTGAAACACAACCCAAACAACAACGATTCGACATCAGTTGTTTTGTTTGATTCTTTATCCGGGTGACATGATATCATAGTAGTTTTTGATCAAGAAAAGACAGCTCAAGGGGTTTGTGTATGAATTTAGAGAGACCATAGAGCGTGCTCATCTTGACTTTGGTTCTACAAATTAATGAAACCTGACATGGGTTGTCTGGAGAATAGTTTGAAGTTGTGCATTCATGGACATGGGACAAAAAGAACCCATGATCATGGGGAAATTAATTAGCAATTTTTCGATGGAATAAAAGAATTTAAAAACAAGATGATCCTCTAATTCTTGACAATAGTAATTTGTCGTCTAAATGAAGTAATACAGTTGGTAGCGTTACCTGATGACATACGGTTGAGTATAAAACTTTATTACATCCTGTTTTCATCTTAGTTCATTCAACTTCATTCTGGCTCAATGGTTCGGTCTCATAACAAATTTTTAATAGAATAAAAGAATTTACAAACAAGATGATCTTTTAATTCTTGGCAAAATGACTTTTATAATTTATTATCTGAATGGGATAGCATAGTTGGTAGCGTTTTTTATTCTATCTCGTTCAAGTAGTAAAAAATAATAATAAAAATTATAAATGTTTATCTATATATGTAGACATTCGAACTTAATATTTTCTAATTATCAATACACAATTTTATCACCAAATCAACGTTATGTTAACCCAAAATAATTATATAATTTTATATAAGCATGCATACATTTGAAATTTGAGTAAGAAAATCATTGGAAACACAAACAAAGAGATAAATAACAAGAGGACAAAAGGTGGGAAATGAAGATTTAGAAAAAATATTAAACAAAAACATCCATTGGGTCATTGGGATGATCACTAATTAAAGATAATTAATAAGTAATTAACCATCATCCCAAGATGTTGATTAATGGAAAACAATGGGGTGGCGTGCGATTGCCGTTAACCCATACAAATCATAACCTTTTCTTAATAATCATTCACCTTAATGCAAAACCCACAAACCCCATTCTCCCTCCACAACCTATATACACAGAGACCACTCCATTACTATAGTCTCCACCGAATCGGTCAGTCTTTTCAACCCGAAAAAGCCTCGAAATTTCTGTCATACCAGTTTCGTTCTGCTAAATAAATCGCTTTAAAACATTTATAGGCAATGGCGGAATCAAGGATGCCAAACTCGCACCACCACACAGGGTCTCTTGATGGCTTTAGATTGTTAAAATTTTATGTAAAATTGTCAAAGCTAAAACTATGTCGAATATTTCGCGCATATATTACTTTAAAATTCATCCTAGAGTTGAAATTTTTCTTTGACGTCTCTTTTATCCGATTCGACCACCTTTCCGGGTTTTCCCAATTATTAATGATTATTGAAATTATAATGTAGTTGTTGGTAATGTTTGTGCCGTAAATCAAGCCCACGGAGCCTCAATCAAAGCAAGAAATCAGCAAAAAGAAAAGGCTTAAGAAAACGGCGGGAAATGTCATCAAAAATAAAGAGTCCTTTCATAATTACCAAACTAGTAATAATCATATTCATTGAGCAACCCCAACCGACCGATTAAATGGTCAGAATTGCCAGGCCGTTACCAATCAATTTCATGAACAATTCTAAGATGAAATTTTGGAATGACACTCGTTAGCTTTTACTTTCTTTACTACCATCGTCAATTTTAACACCGGCTTTCGTAACGACACTCAAGCAAGAACGCTTCATTCACTACCTCGTAATAAATAACGTTTCGATATTAGGAAAGGGGTACAACCATAGCCGAAGAATACCAACCAACTCGGAACAAGCGAAAATCGACTCGGCTAGGGGACAATACTTATAATGCATCTAATATAAACTACTCATAGATCATTTATGTCGTATTGCAACAAATTAGCTGAGAAACAATCGAAGCAATAACAAAAGTCAGGAAATTTTAAAATATTGCAGAGCACAGTAGAAGCAGAGCAGATCATATACAAAAAATGCAGAAACCAAATCCAAAAGGGATTTGGAGTTTTTGTCAACATCTGGGAAAGCAGAGGAATTGAAAAGTTGGGTGGGTGGTGGTACCTTTGAATAATTTGAAACTTTACTAAAACAGAGACATATGATATGAACACAGAGGAAAAAGATTGTACCTTTGGAGATGGGTAATTAGTAAGCTTGCCGTTGAATCCAAACTGCGCCTCGAGATCAACCGGACGTGAAGACGAAGAAGAAGTAGAAGGATTGGGAGACGATCTCGGCCGGAGAAACCGTTCGAAGATAGCCATGACCAAGAACATTGAAATGAGAATCGCAGTAGCCACGAACCCAAACGACACCGCGTCGACCGAGTTGTCGAAATGCCTCCAGTGGTCTTCCGCCCTGTCCGAGCTCATCGCCGCCGTCTCCGGTGGGACTGTTATCCAGCTGTCGTCGACCCCCATTGTTAAGAAAAGACAGAGGACAAAAAAACAGAGGGCCCCTCCCCTGTTTTGCTTTAACTTCCGCCGCGGTGAAAAACTCAAATTCGACTGTTTCCCATTGGAATTGAGTGGAATCTAGCGGTGAGTTCGGCTTAAACAGAGTGTGGGTGGGGATCAGTGAGAGCTCGAGGAGATAATCAATGATGGAGCTTTTTCGATCAGCTTTTTGTTTGTGGACAGTAGGTGGGAGGGGAAAGTGACGGAGGGAAGAACGGAGGTTGGAGTGGAGATTGGGAACACTTTTTCTTGAAGGAATTTGGGAGTTCGGGAATCTGCGAGTCTCTTTGAGCTCTTGGAAAACAGAGCTTCATTTTTATTTATTGACAGCTTCTTTTCTTGGGGGGAGAGTTACTAGTTGGAGTTGTCAAATTGCAGATTGGTCACTCAACTTTGTTTGTATTGTTATTTAAGCCTTTGAATATGTCTTTCTTCATCTTTCTATTCTTTCCATCCGTTTGAAAAGCTAGCTTGTAAAATAAGTGTATTGAGCGATATGTTAATCTCACATATGATATGTGTTACTTAACTAGGATTATACACATATAACTACACACAGACAATGACATTCATATCGGTTCATTATGGTTTTCCAAAGCAGCTCTCATTTACGCAAATAAGGGGTGAAATAAGTTCTAATACGATTGACTATGATATGTATCTAAGAGTTATAGACTCGTAAGTCCATCACACACTTGACGATCCAATATTCAACTAGTGTACATGCAAGGAAGGAAGATTTATATTTTCTTTTGAGTACAGTCTAAGTCGGAACATAGTAAGATGCGCATTTAGGTTGTCATAGAAGGAACAAATTATATGTTTGTATAATAAGTGGTTATTACTTATTAGTATCGAGATCAATAAAAAAAATTCCAAAATTTAATTTTTGTAGATGTCTTTCGAGTGTTATTTTTATTATTCATTTCGTTGTTGGTGAATAATATGTATATCGATTAGATTTTTTTTTCAATAACTTCATGATCGATAAATATCCATTTTGAATCCCAATTCATACATATAACTCATTAATGTTGTACCTTCTAATAAAAACTTCTGTTTGAAAATAAGTTTAGTGAATAATATAAAAGAGGGTGATCTACACATTTAACCAAACCAAAAATGTATGAATGAGTCATTGTTGGATGACATAAGAATTCAGAAGAGATTCCAATCCCATGGTCATAGACTCATAGCTTTTGCAGTCTCAGGCAGTTGACTGGTGGACCACACTACACTGAATCATTCACCTTTGGAGCTTTTTCACGTGCCTGCTGTGAAACTCTCCCAGCAAAACAGTGACCCACTCTTGCTCCAGTACCCTGCAGCCCCATCCCTTTCCCATGTATAGAGATCACCGCCACAAAATCTCAACCGTCCATTTTCCTTTACAGTCAACTATGACAGTCAAATTTAAACGGACCATGACGCTCCTGCCCACCCGGTTAACCGGGTGCGGGCCCGGCGAGTCACAGATCACCCGTGCCGGTTAACCGGTGCGGACCATGACACTCTCACGTGACATTTTTGCCTCTCCTTTTTTGGGTATATTTTCTGCCTTTTTAAAATTTGTATAGGTTGGATAAAGAATAAGGGCAAACCGAGCCCGTATGATTTCGGTTAAGATGGTTAAAAATCGATAAATTTTGATTTTTAAACATGTTAATTGTTAATTAAAAAATTTTGTTTTGTAGTGATGGTCACTCATTAAAAATTTATGGATTTTTGATGTTTGGTTAAATAAATATAAAGTAAAGAATATATAAAGTGTCACTTAGAAATCACAAATCGACTTGATAAAAATATCAAAAATTTAACAATCTAATATATCAATTTGGTTTTGGCTTGATCATTGACAACAGAATCAATCAGTTATCGATTTTAGTTGTTACCTATGGTCAAACACCCATATTTAGATATTCGCATATCAAATCTGGATTTTTTATGGGTATTGACTATCCATTATCTACAACGAGTTTTTTTTACTGTGAACATATTAATCTCATTCGAAATTCATCCTATAAGAAGATTGCCTAATTGGATTGTTCTAGCAATCCAATTTGCTTTATTGTTCCGGAGGTAAATGGTAAAAGCTAAGCGTAAATTAGGAGCCGCGAGTAGGTTTGCTTCCATCCTCCCGACCAAATTGGAGCATTGTCAAGGGATTTAATGAATTTATGGTTGATTGCGGATATCTATTCACAGTAGTCTGAAAGGATGAGTGAGTACGTAATTGAATGTAGGGCATCTAATCCAACCGAATGTAATAACCGACTAATCTGAGTATCCAACTCATGATCAAATCACTCAATTACCCAACCTAAGAAACTAAAATGTAGCTCTACACTAGTACTTTCAATTACTTTTGTGGGTGAGAATGATTTTTTCAAAATTTTGTCGACTTTCTCGTCTTTTCACGTGAATAAAAGAATAAAAACAGGGAGGAAACACATGAAGTTTGTGGGCTCGGAGTGTTTGGGCCCAGTTCGTATTCTTTTGTATTTTTCCTCCATCTTATCATAAGGCTTGAGAAGATGGGCTATATACCTAGTAGGGCCCGTGTTCATTATAGCTAGCCGTGTACCAAGCTGGACCACTCAAAAATTATGTTTCAAACCTTCGACCCAAAAGATTAAAATAGTGCATTAAGAAATTTACGAAGATTTATTCAAGATGTGATATAGATGTTAACACATCGTAGCAATGATGACACATCTAAAATATACCGAGTACTCTATTGTAAAAGACGAGAGTAAACCAACTCTATTTCGTCTTTAACGTTCACCTTCTAGATTCCCGAATAATTAAAAAGTTCCCAAACATAGACATTAAAGACTCTTGAATACCTTTAATCAATTTCCTACAAAACCAATCCCTCTACGCATTATGAATCACTAACCAACCGCACAATGAAAAATCTATATCAAAATACTAGCCAATAACCTAGGGAGTCCAAGGTTAGATGGTTTCCAAAACCTATATGGGCCGTGCATTGAGGCCTCATACCACAATGAATCACATTAGGCCAAGAGATGGGCCATTGATCCGCTTCTTAATAATCTATATAATTTTCTGTTTAAAAAAAATAATTTAATAATCTACCCACTAACCATCCTTTCCCGCTGTGATATTGTTGGTTGTTTACTTGTTTTTTTAATCACTAATTCTCACCAACAGTTTCAAAATTACCATATACAATAATGATTCTTTGTCTTAAGAAAGGTAGCATATGATTCCACACGGTATGCACATGTAACAACTTGCGTTCGAACCTAAAACTAACGAACAACGACATAACTGGGGTTGAGCCAACCCAAACCATATATGGCCTCTTCGTAAAAAAATGACGGCCCATGTAAAAATGAAGTTTTATATAAATAATTAGTTGGTTTGATTAACCCTCGTACCACAGGGTTTCCAATCATCTCGATTTCCTCTCGGTGAATGTGATTAGAAACTATTCAAAGTACAAGCATTGCATAGATACAACATGTCACGTCCACTAGTCCAACACCATTCTAAATTTTGTCTCACCAAGAATAATAATACATCTTTGTTGAAGCATTATACTGTTACATGTCTCTGACGAGGTGGGTCTTGGACATGTTACTTGATTCCTATGGATGATGTCTCTAGCTCCACAACATGCATCAACCACTAATAATGTAATAAACTGGAAGGGACAATTCCAATCCTATTTGGAGCACCGAGCTGTGTATCCTCTTGGCGACGTTCAAAAGGGAGTGTTAGTATGAGAATGATTGTGTGTAAGAGTTAAATACTTGTAAGAAGTTTAGAAAATAAAGTATGAGAAAATACCCTGAGGCGATTATAAGTGTAGCGGGTTGTGGGTTGTCCCTTAGACAATAACCCCACGCTTCTTGTATAGTGTCTTGAAATTCGAGCTCACCGCCCTAAGAGTTCCGACTTTTCTTAGAATTTTGCTCGGAAATGGTCTAGAGTTGCCGAGAGCTTGTAGGAAGGCATGGAAAACAGAGAAGTACCAGAAAATACATGCCCGGAGGCAATTATACGTGTGGCGGGTTGTATGTTGTCTCTTGGACAGTGACTTTGAGGCTTCTTGTACTGTGCCTCGGAACTCAAGCTCACTGATCTTAGGTTTTTGGTTTTATTTTTCAAAAATTTTATTCCGAAATTGTTTAGAGTTTCCGACAGCTGGACTGGTCCGGTCCCTCACTTACTAACCATAACAGTAGATATTGATTGCTGACTTTTGTGTACGTTTCATTGGCGACCCGGCCGACCTAACCATATATGGCTGCTGTCATGCTGCAAACCCACCACACGACGTCGTTTTCATCCTCTGTTTGTGTCTGGTTTGATCATTAAGGGCTTTGCTTTTGGTGTAGGATCATACGTTTTCCTTGCGTACGTGGCCACTTCTCTGCCTTTTACCTTCAGCCATGTCTGGTTTGATCCGACGAGATTTCGAACAGGTAATCAAACCGGTCCGGTTCATCATCGACATCTAACGAACAATTTTATTACGAAATGTGCATATTACATACAGTCAAACCCTAACAATTAATCAACTATGATAAGCCGTACTAAAGAATCTCCTAATAGTGGAATCATCAAGAATCCTCAACAAAACCTCGTTACTAGTACACCTAGGAGTCTTGAACTGGCTCAAGGCTGCTCCATTCCCAATGAAGTAATCCAATATCTCCCTAAACGTTCCCCTCTCCACCACCCTAAGCTCCAACGGCCCAATCGAGTTCGTCCTCCTCGACACCACGTAGCCATGGTCCACGAATGACTCGTCCATCACCGTGCAACATTCACGCAACACGTCATCCTCTGCCATGCCGCCTTTGATCTCCCAGTAGATGACGTAGTGTCCAGGGTGGTGGTCAACGTCAGCTACACTGCTGGTGAAGTCGACGATCTCTGCCTTTCCGGCTGTTCTCTTGTTGAGGAGGGTGGCGCCCTTTTCTACCACGATTTGGAGGTCTCTTTCAGTATTTTTGTCGATGTTTATGGTCAGGATTAGCTTCCTTCTGCAGATGAAGTTGAGCTTTGGTGTCGACTTGTGGAAGCCCGACACCTCTACTACATCGCCTAGCCTATATCTGTACAACCCTAATGACCAAGACCGTTCATCTAAATAATATATTCATATAATATATGCACAACCCGTAAAATCAATATAGTTAGATAGACCAACCCAAACACCTGTTTCGAATGCAATAAAATTTTATGTAAAATTTGCAAAATAAAAAAAACCTTGACTTTTTTTGTGAATATATTATATATATATATATATAGATGAGGAAATTCGTTTTTTTATTTGGTGTGGGGAGGAAGTGAAAGAAAAGATTGAAGGGATGGATATATAACACAAAACGACAAATTATTATCAGATTAATGATTAATGCAGATTGTCCACGTCACATAAAACACCAAATTAATCAAATTTTAATGACTTGACAAGTCATTAATGAAAAATCCACGTAGGCACGTACCCGTAAAAGTCGTGAGCACAATTTCATACTGCTGACCCACTTCAACTCTCGCCAACGGGACCGCTTCTCCCTCCACAAAGTCGTCATTACCCACCGTGACTCCCGCACAATTACCGTTATGCCCTTCCTCCCCCGACTGTAATTTGACTAACTTCGTCTCTCTATATAGCGGGATGAACTCGAAATACGAGAAACTTGGCACCACGGCAAACGTGACCTCCTCGGGCGGTAAATCGGGATCCACATTCACCCCGATCCAGCTCTCGGTCGACCCGTAGTCAGCGCTGATCAACGGTAACAATGGTCCGACATAGTCCCTTAGTTTCCTCAAGTACGGCTGCATTGCCCCGGTCATTATCGAGTAAACATACTTCGCATTGGGCCAAAGCTCCGCCACCAACCCTACCCACCTCCTCCGCTCCAGATCCTCGCACCGCCTCTCGACCCAATCCGCCAGGTCCGGGTCGGGGCGGGTGAGTAAATCCATAACCGCCTGCCTCATCTTCCCGCCCTTAATTCTCGCGCTGAGCTGTCCATAACGGATGTCGTGGCAGATCTCCGGCCAGAACTCCTCAAAAGCCGCGAAGGCCTGGACTATACTGTATGCAAAAGTGGAAGTTACGAATTCGACCTCGTCGGAGTATAAAAGACCCAAAAGGAGGTGGCAGTAAGTGATTTGGATGTAGTCATCGCCGCCGGAGATTACTTCCGGCGGACTGCAGGTGAATAGTTTGGTTTGCTCTTGCTTCAGCTTGAACTGCTCGCTGGAGTAGTAGTGCGTGGTGGCGGTTCCGACGGTGAGGCCTCCTTTCGTCTTGAACTGTTTCCCGCTGTAGATAAATTCCAACACCCTGCCGCCTTCCCTCACCGGAAACTTCATCGACCTGTACGCCGCCGCCAGGGTGAACATCTGTAAAGTCGTTTCCGCGCTGTGGCGCGTAAACGGCACGTACTTCTGCCTCCCTTCTGTGGTCCCCGAACTACAATAATAATAAATTAATAATTAATAAATTGAAACTTCTAACTAACTGTTTATGAACTGAAAATTTCAATTTAATTACCTCAGGGACAGAGTGGGGATGCGGTGGCGGGTGAGGAGGCGAGAGTCGCCGTCGGCGATACGCTGGATGTACGGCTCCAAATCGACGTGGTTAGCGAGAGGGACCGATTTGGTGAAGAAAGATTCAATCTTGGAGGCGTCCATTTCATCAAGGATATCGCCAGAGGAGTACTCTGTTTCTTCTCCGAACCATCTCCGGAGATACTCAACGCCCCAGTTGAGCTGGAGAATCCGCCGGAGGGTTTCTGCCTGGACGCTGCCGGCATTCTCGGCCGCGTCCTCGAACCAACCAACAATGCCGGCATGATGGCCGTTGGTAATTGCAGGAGAATGCTCCTCCATATTATTGGGAGGTTGTTGGTGTGGTGGCCATAGGAAGAAAGAATGGTACGGGTATTTATGGGAGAAGGATGGTGTAATGTTGGTTCGTTGTCAGAGAGGTTTTAGGATGGATGAATCGAGAAGAAGAAGAAGAAGAGTGATGAGTGCCCACAGAGAATTGAAGTATCGCTGTTACAGCTTTATGGGTTGGTATTTTATCTTCTTTCATTTTCTTTCTATTTTGTCTGCTTATTATTTGTCCATACATACATACAGACATAGCTTCTATACTAAGGATTACAAAGAGTCGACTCCTCTTGTTTATTTGTGATGCATATTACTTACGTATTAGTGGTGGTAAGAATGGAAGAACGGTTATGGTTATCGGTTATAGTTAGCACAAGCCTATTTCGTTCGTTTATGGTTAAGAAATTCGCGAGTTTCTTAACTGTCCGGACGGCTCTTACCCCTTACTGGAAGGCTTATCTATAGTTCCTGGAAAAAAAATGCGATTACATCTCTTATTCCGCAACACTCTGGATACTCGTAGCGCTACTAGTCTAACAGTTCTACTAGCTGGATGCATGAACTGGAGACCAAAATCAAATCTTTAAAAGCTCACGAAAGTTGAAGCAACTGGAGAGAAGATGAATTGATCGAGCAGTAGCAAGAAAGACTAGGTTCGGCAACAAGGTCATCTAGTGAAATGAAGAAAGAGCAAGACCTCTTTTTGTGTTGAGAAGCAAGACACGGCATTAAAATCCAGCTCCAATGCTCCAACTAGTTTGGTGATGTGAGTGCCTGCATAATTTTGTCTTGTTTCGTTCAGGGGACCATAAGAAAACTGGACCATTTCCAGGCTAAAAACTTGCCATACTTTTACTGCATTGGTACTGAGGACCACAGCTTTCTTCTTCCCCACTTGTGGCTTTGATCATATGTCTCCGATAGGCCCCGGTTTCGGCTCAGGGTCTGATTGTTCCATAACCACACAGATGATTAGATATTTAGAGCATCTGCAACAAGGGGGATTACAGGTGATTAAGATCAAGTATACATCAACATGGCATGTAATTCTCTTGATATGATCACGTTAGAACGAATGAAACGAATCTTTGGTCATTAAGTATGTAAACGTTTCTTATGCATGTGTTTAATGCTAATGAAAACGAACCACAATATCTGTGACAGTCAACATTTAGTTGAATTCGAAACGTGGGTTTTTACTACATTGGCAAACAACAATAATGATTAGTCTGGTTAGATGATTCACTAATCAAGAAAGCAGTCAAGAAAACTACATATGGTTTAATGACAGCCATCCAATTCAATCAAATATCTAGATTTGCTAACGTACAGCTTATGATCACAAACAAAAACACACGTTTCCTTTTGTTTTAAGAATCTAGAACGGAAAGTTGCGATCTTTTCCTGTCTCTAAGCAAAGCGGTAGCAATGTCGTATCATTTGATGTAATAAGGATCATTAGTGCAGTGAAATCAAAGTTTTTTTCTGATGACATATGATCAAATCCTGTCATGTCCTGTTTGTTGCATACCAAGCAAGTAGGATTCATTTTCATGCAAGTTGGTGACGAGATTGCTAAGGCGCATCGGTACAAAGAAGAACCGTTAGTTTCCAACAAGCAATAAGAGCACTTTCTACATTGGGACCACACTATGAGGAATCAATCGATCTTAGGCTATGGACAGCTTACTTGTTCAGAGAAAAGAGCCAGCCAGCAGTACAAGAAACAAGCTGCAGATGCAAAAGTAAGGCATGCGTCTTCATCTTGGAAATGGTCTGTGATTGCAAGAAAACAAACAACAAGTTGAGAAAAATGCCTAGTACGATCATTATGTCTCTTTAGATATCATTATGGATCTTTTGAATGGACTTCTTTCCTCTTCATTTTCAGCATCAAGCATGACAATATAACCACAAGAGTTTATACAACGAGAAAAGAAGTCGATAGATTTTGAAGATCATATTATTCTATGCCAGTTAGTAGCTACTAACAAATAGTTCCCATTTATTTCTCACGTTTTCAGAGGGAAATTTACATTACATCTAAGTTCTAACTAGCTGAATATGTATATCTACATACTGAAAGCATCCAGAAAGATTTAAGAACTCCGAAAAATGTAGCATATATAGATAAGAATGCTTACTCATGGGGGTGTGTTATTCTTCCCAAAGCATTTAATTTTATGTTCCATCAGCAGCCAGTGAACTGTTAAGCTAGTCAACTCCACAGCCTGGTTTCGGTAGAAAAACCGTGAATTCTTCAATCTTACTTCGAACTCGAGCACATATTTATCCATTCCTAAGATGGATCGATCACTGTATGCTTCAAGTAAACACTAGTGTGTGCAGTCTCTTTGAAGTTAGGCAATGATGAACTTAACCTTCGAGAAGGATTCGAAACTTCACTCTCCTTTTAACACTACCCATTCTATCGTACCCAATACCAACCTTGCTATGCATCAATTTCAAGGCCATATCCGCATTGCCAGCTTTCCACAACGCATTCAACAAAGCAGTACGGACTCTCCCAGGAACTTCTCGACCCCTATCTACGATCCCATCAGCCAACTTGCAAGCCTCCTTCACCCTTCCTGCTTTACACAATACATTAAGCATATCTTCATAAGCCGTCTTGGGAATCACACCAATCGGTACCAGGTCATCCAAAATCTTTCAAGCTCTTGCTATCTTGCCACATAGACATAAGCCGATTGACAGGACTCTGAAAGCAGCCGCTGTCGGTGTGATTCCCTTATCAATCATCGCATCCCAACCCTTCAACGCCTCTTCGTTTCTGTGTTCTCGAAATAACCCGCTCATGAGTATGGTATACGTGTAAACGGTCTGGCCACATCCTTCAACCTCCATTCTCCTAAAGAGGCCCAACGCCTCATCGATCTTGCCACATTTGGCAAGCGAATCAATCAGAGCATTATAGCAATAGGAATCAGGTAAACAACCTTGTCCGTTCATCTCGGTAAATAGCCTTTCAGCTTCGTCGACTCTCCCGGCCTTTCCCAAACCATCAATCAAACTGCAATACATTACAGCATTGACTGCGACTCCATTTTCTTTACACAAACTCAAACAATCAATTGCCTCTTCCAACTTCCCATTCTTACACAAACAGTTAATAATAACCCCATAAGTAACGTCATCTGGCTCAAGCCCTTCCCTTGTCATCCTTTCAAACAGTAGCATCGCCTCCCCCGTGTTTCCACATTTCGCATTGGAGTCCATCAAAGCCGTGTATATTGCAACATTCGGCTTACATCCATTCTGAATCATATTCTCAAAAACAGCATACCCTTTGACACATCTCCCTTCTTTACAAAGCCCTCCGATCACCAAGCTATACGAATGAGGCGGGATTTCCAACCCCTTTTCGGTCATTTCATGATACAAAGAGAGACATTGATCGACATCGCCCTCCAAATAACACGCTTGAATCAAAGTCGTGTAAGTAATCTTGTCCGCGAGCAAGTCCATCTCTCGCAACCTTTCGAAGACGTTCTTCGTTTTCTCGACTTGGCAATAGCCTTTGATCAACGTGTTGTAAGTAACAACATCAGGTTGAATCCTGCCATTCTCCATAAATTTGAAGACAAGCTCAGCGGAACGAATATATCCGGCCTTAACCAAACCGCTAACCAGGAAATTATACGTGAACAGACTCGGTTCAACTCCGTTTTCCTTCATCCCACGCCAACCAAAGCAACTCCACCATTCCTAAACTTCCAAAGCTCTTAAACAAAGAATTCATAGGGGAAACAGTCATTAAGAATCCCTTACGCCTTAAATCGAGAAACACAAGCTTCACTTTTCCCAAATCGCCGTTTCCAGCTAAAACACTAATCAGGGAAACGTAGCATTCTAGGGTGTGAGGATACCGTTTCTGCTTACCACTCCAATTGAAGAACCTCATAGCAAGCTCGCCCCTTTTCTCCAACTGGACAGATTTCAAGACAAAAGATATGAAATTGGGCGACAGCTTTATCAAAAACTTACTGCAGAAGGACGACAGATTACACTCCATGTCCAGAGAACCGTCCAAAAGAGCGAGAATCTGGGAGACCCATGGAGACGGTTTAAGCTCCTGGGACGATCTGCAAGCTACATCTGAAAGGTCGTGGAACGGCTCTATCCATTCGGGCGGAGGTAGAGAGCCCGCCGTGAAAATCCGCTGGATGTTCGCGGCGGAAATGGGCAGCGCGGCTTCAAGTTCCCGCCTTCCTTGTGCGAATTTGCCGCCGCCGCCATTGATGCGAGATGGTAGAGGTGGAGAAAGGAGACGAGCTGAACAGAGTAAAATTCGAGGTCTTAAGCCCGCTAGCTTATCTGAGAGTTCTTCACTTCAGTTTTCTAATGGCGGACTTGTCCACAGTCCACAGCTGAGTAAGTGTAAATTGCAGCAGGGCACTTTCACGGTGACCTTGTACACTCAATTCGACAGATGGATTGAAAAAGATACCACCTTTATCATGGGTACTACTAGATACAAATCCACAAATTAAACTACTCACAACTCCATAACAAGCACCACAAAACACCAACAAGTACCACATATATGTATGAAATTGATCCCAACTCCTTAATATTGTACCATTACCCATGCTTTTTTCATTATGGTAGGAGGAAGCTTTATAAGAGTAGTAGGGATTTAAGATAATCACTAAATGATTGCGAAAATATGGTGAGTAATCCGATAAAAACAAACATTTTTATGATGACACTTGTAAGAGAATGATACTCGGGAGTTGAGACGAGTTTGAGCACTATATACACCTTCTGAATCCTCAACAAAGGAGTTTGTGTTATGACACTATAGTAAAGCTTCTTACAAAACAAGAATTTCAATCACAAAAGAGTAAGGATCCTTTTAAAACTCTTACTACCCAAGAAGATGAGATTCTCTAGATGATCAAGAACTATAAAATCGATCGAGCCACCAACCCCAGGACGAATGATGCCATCAAGAAAATCCCGTACGACCAAGAAGATAAGGAAGCGACGCCCGCAACCAAAATGGTGCTTATAGAAGGGGATAGTGAATGGGTAGGCATGCCAGTCCAAAACCACTCACTAAAACAGTAAAATATAATTACGATATAATTGATGTTAAACTATAATTTATAACATTTTAAACTGTTAAAATCACATACCACTAGACTTACCAATTCAACCTCCTATACAACCTCCAATTCTCAAGAAAATCAACACCAAAAGAGTTGGTGTTATGACACCATAGTAAAGCTTCGCGGGAAGCAAAAGTTTCAATCACAAAGGGGGTCATGATCCCGTTATAAGCTCTTACGTATCACTAAAAAAGAAGGGATTTTATAAAACTGACAATGCCACCAGGGATGCAAGGAAGAGGAACACTCCACGACTGAGATGGTGTTGAGGAGGCTAGAGAAGGCACAATGAATAGGGATGCATGCCAGTCCAACACCACTAACTAAATGAGTATGGTATAGTTTTGTTATAATTGATGTTGAACTACAATTTATAACATTTGAAACGATAATATCACATACCATTATACCCACCAATTCGATGTAACAAAGTTTTATAGACTATATCTAACATGAACAACAGCAAGGTCCCATGGTCTAGCGGTTAGGACATTAGACTCTGAATCTAGTAACCCGAGTTCAATTCTCGGTGGGACCTTTTCTTTTTTCTTCCTCACAGAATTTAATTTCCGTACCGACTCTGCACCTACTCTCATCCACTTGTAAAACCTTTGCCGCAATCTTCTTCTTCCTCCCGTTCACTTCTCATCCATGATTCTCCATCCATGGCGCTCCTTTCTCCCACCGCCGCAGCTCTCCCCAATCGCCTCCCCCTTTCTTCAAAACCCACCAAACAATCACTCGCCTGCCGCGCATCCTTGAACCCGATTCGCTGTATGAGAAAAAGGAAACACCGCATCGTCGCGTCGCTTACAGAGGAGAAGGAAGAAGTACTTCCCGTCAAAAAGGACAGTGACCCTCTGGATCTAGGCCCTCTTTCTTCCTCTCTATCTTCTCTAGCTGAAGAGTTCAAGGAAGATGACGATAAGGAGAGAATTATAAGCAGAGGGATTAACGCCGCCATCGTTTTGGGTTTCGGGACTCTTGCTGTGTCGAGATTGCTCACGATCGACCATGATTACTGGCATGTAAGTTTAATTCTCTGCTTGATTATAGTTAAGTTGAAATTGCTTTGTTGGGTTTGCTTTTTTTTTTTCAATTTTGGATTGTGTTTTGGTAGGGATGGACGCTGTATGAGATACTAAGGTATGCACCTGAGCACAATTGGGTTGCATATGAACAAGCTTTGAAATCGAATCCTGTATTGGCTAAGATGGCAATTAGTGGGATTGTATACTCTATAGGAGACTGGATTGCTCAAGTAGGTGTATCTTAAATTCTTGATATGCTATACTCATAAGTATCCGGACTTGTGATTTTCGGAATTTGAACTTATCATCATTTACGCAGTGCTGCGAAGGGAAGCCGCTATTCGAATTTGATCGAACTCGAATGTTCAGATCGGGGCTTGTTGGCTTTACACTTCATGGTTCCCTTTCTCATTACTACTACCAGTTCTGTGAGGTAATTTAGCTAAAATAATGGTGCTTTTCTTGCCTTCCTTGTTTGGATGATGAAGATTGTTCTTTGTGTTTTGCTTTGCAGGCTCTTATCCCTTATCAGGATTGGTGGGTGGTACCTGCAAAAGTTGCATTTGATCAAACGGTTTGGGCAGCAATTTGGAACAGCATCTATTTTGTGGCGCTTGGTTTCTTGCGATTCGAGTCCCCCGGGAGAATCTTTAGTGAGCTCAAGGCAACATTCCGGCCTATGCTGACTGTAAGACTCTGTTCATGAATTTGTCATTCTGGAAAGGTTTAACTTTGAATGACTGATGAAACTTATTTATGGAATTCTGCTTACGATATCGCCACCTAGTAAAATGACTACTAGCTTACAGAGTAGAGAATGTTACATGTTACAGAAAATGAATGCTTCCTTAGTGAATGTGTTCTTTGCTGCAATTCGATTTGCTATAGTAAACAACTCACTTAATTTTACTTCGACAGGCAGGATGGAAGCTATGGCCATTTGCCCATTTGATCACATATGGGGTCATCCCTCTGGAGCAAAGGCTTCTCTGGGTGGACTGCGTCGAGCTCATTTGGGTCACCATTCTCTCAACGTAAGTACAGATTTCATGGCGGCTTAGATTACATCTTAACTTTCTCGGAAGTTTTCATGTGTAGTAGCACTGATTCTGTGTGTTCGCCGTCACTTTTCAGCTACTCGAACGAAAAGTCAGAAGCCCGAATTGTGGACTCAACTTGGGAGGCAGATTCGAGCTCTTCAGGCAACTCTTCTGAGGTTAGATTTTACTGAATTACAGTCACAATAATCTCTTCTTGTGGAACTTCCTCATCAACAAGAACAAAAGTGAGACACCAGAATCTACCACTTTAGTTGCGTAACTGTATCCTTTTCGACATGAATTTGCAGGAATAGAATCAATCGATGGAAAGTATTGGCATCAAATGCTCAGCAGATTCATCGTTCGAGCTATCGTTCGAGCTGTTTTGATTAGGAGCAGCAAACTGTAAATGGGAAAGTGATACTCCCACAGTATAGAGGAAATTGTATATTTAGGTGGTGAATAGTATACTGTAAATTCTGCCATAATTGTATATCCAAGTTGTTTAGTTGGTAAGATTTGAACAACTAGTTTTTAATGGGATATATATTGCTTTTTGCTATGAAAATTTTAAGTCAATTTGAAATTTTAATACTTTTTATAGCGTAAAAAGTAAATCAATTTAAAATTTTAATACTTTTCATAAAGTAAAAAGTAAGTCAATTTGAAATTTTAATATTGACATAAAATAAAATTGAATTTTAATTTTATTTAAACATTATTTTTAACTATTTGTAATATGTATGTTAAATATTAGTTGATTTAAAAATTTTGTGTTTTTATGTGAAAATTATTCATTTTTATAGGTTAATTTTTTGAAAATTAATTAATTTTAACATGAAAATTGATTTTTTTTGAAATTGATTAATATTTTACATGTATATTGGAAATGATTATTTGATTAAAAATTATGATTTCATTATGTTAAACCATTCAAATAATAGGTAAATAAAATTAAAAGATATTTTTAAAAAGTTTTTATCGTTATTGTTAGTGGAAATGTATATACTTTAAAATATAAAAATAATAGTTTATATTTCTAGCGGTTTTTTATCACATGCATTTAAAAAGTAGCCAATTTAAAATTGAAACACTAACATAACACCAAATAAAATTAATTTTTAACTTGATCATTATTTACCGAGGTCACTATAATGGAACTTGATTTTTTAGTTATTTCCAACGTATATGTCAAACATTAACCGATTTGAAAATTCTCATATCGAAATGGCTCATATTGATCGGTTATTAATCTAACCAAACCGACTCTCACCCAAGTTAGGAACCGAGGAGAAATCACCAATCATGTAGTTGGGCTTGGGCTTGGGCTTGCGAGCCAATCATTTAGCGCGGGCTCCGATCCACAACGAACCAGCTCAGTTCAGACTTCAGTGACAGTCTTCAGACTTCAGATATCATAATTCTTAGATCCCAAAGCTTCCCCGTCGACGAACAATCTTCCTTCTTACTCCAATATCTCCGACGAGCAGTCTATAAGATCAGCTCCGGCCACAATGGCGAAGCTCGAACCCATCGACAACGAGCCGCGAACAGAAGCCTACGACAACAACAAGAAGAATGATAAGAAGCAGAAAAGGAATCGCGGTTCGTCCAAATTCTTCGTCTTGGTCGATTACTTGTTCCTCTGCATCTTCCTCGCCTTCCTCTCCTTCATCATCTTCAAGATTGTCGGCGCCTGGTGATTTCAGCTTCAGTATGGTAACCCTTTGCTCGAATTTGTAATGCCGTTTTGGGACAGTTCGGATTTGAGGAAAAGAATCTTGTAGAAATCTGAAATTTCTTTCACTGTGTTTTGTTCTTATGCTGTGTGTTAATGTTAATATCTTTTTGAGCTCATATGAATTCTACGACATGGAAGTTAGAAAGTGCTTATTGCTTGCTTAGAATGACAGAAATGAATGTCTGTGATCCCTTACCCTTAGGGTTTTGATTAACTATGGCAGTAGGTGCGTTGTTCTGGTTAGGTACTAAGTGCTGCAGAGGCTAAGTTTGTTTTTACTGACTGATGAAACCCTCTAATGGGTAGAGAGATTGCCCTCATTAAGTAGGAAAAAGTTGTATTCTTTCTGGTTTTCACGAGCTTCGGTTCGGAGTATGTTATTGATTCAGAAGTGCCCGTCATTGATCATTCAAAGAACACTATAGAAAGTTTCAGTACATTTAAAGGGTTTGTATTCCACCAGGGAATTCAAACACAAGCATGCATGACTGGAATAACTGAAGCATCTAACCTTAAACAACAGCTGGGAACTTGGCATTTTAAGCTACTTAGGCCACAGTTCCTCTTTATTGAAATTGGAAACACAGAAGGAATCGGCAGAAATTCGATCAAGGATTGCCACTACCACCCTTGTAGTTAGGATTCGGGACTTCATAACCAGGGTTAGGAACAAATGTGTCATCGTTCCCTGGAATGTATCTGCCATTACCGGTATAGGGGGTGAAAGAAGGGATGCGGAATTGAGGGATACGAACCCCTCCGATGGTTAAGTTCTCTGGTTCGAGGACCTCGTTCTTGCTGGGGGTATGACGCCCTGCGAGGACTTGACTACTGGATACAGTGAGCAGTATGAGGAGAGCCAACAGAGAAGCTTTTGAATGCATGGTAGCCATGGAAAAGAAAGCTTTTTTATGTGTTTTTGGTTTATGTAGTGAGGAAGAGTTGTGAAAGATGGGTTCTTTTTGCTTGTTGTTTATATAGGCTAAGATCTCTACCAATTTGTTAGCTTGTGGCGGCTATGAGCATTCCTACATTGAACTCTCTTTATGGGTCTAAATTAAATTGCTTTAGGTGAAATCTGGTCCCCTTTGACGTGGAAGTGTGATTAACAAGTGCATTCATGGACCTCAAGTTGATAGAAATCTGTGTAGATTATTTGTAGTTTTACTTTATCCCGATCGTTGGCGTAGTTCATATCATAAATTTGGTTTATGGTCCAATGAATCGGGGACCCGTAACTCGCGCAATCCGTCTGTTTGACAGCTCTACCTTTAATCCGTGCTAAATTTGCAAATTTGTTGTCGTTTGAGGCACTGAGCTAAATTGGGCAGATCTATAATTTCAAAGTACTTTGGATTCGAAGCATGCTAGACTATGGCCGAGAGAGTCTCCCCTAGACACTCTCGGCCGCTTTTAGACACACTTGACCATGGTATGAGTTAACATGCTTTGGGTGATAACAAATATCGTGAATCACGATCAAACCGGTGAAGTTAACGACTCAGATGCATGACTCTGATCAATTCGACCCGGGATTAGACCCATACCTGTAAATAAACCAGCTAGCTAACGTTCATCAATAATTGTTTGCAAATCATTGTGAGGTGACTAAAGTGTATTATCTTCCTTGTTTTGGTTCACAACGGTCAACGGCTCAGTCGGCTCATAAATGCAGTCCCTACTTTCAGCTTCACCATAATTGATCTCTTTCATACTCTGTTCTTACTTCTTTGGTCTATAACTTCAACCGCCTTGAGTTAGTTGAAGCTGTATGACAGAGACTTTTCGGCAAGATGAGCTCGAACCTACCCTCACTCGACCAATCAAAAGCTCGTTATCTGGCTCGATAACAGGCTTTATTAGCGACTCAACTGTTATGTTTTTTTTCATTAATTTCAAGCTCAATCCGAACTTGATTAAAATGGTTATCAAGTTGGCTCATTAACGATCAAGAAAAGCTCAAGTCAAGCCCTCAAGACCAAGTTGTAAGTTTTTCTCATCAAGCTCGAGAAAAACATACCATCTTGGCAAAAACTCGGCTCGTGAACATCCCTAACTCGAACCCATTTAAACACATTGTATTGATCCCTGAACAACAAGTCAATATGTTTGCTAATCCTGTGGCAATAATACAAACAGATAACCAGAAAAAGGGCAGCAAATTTGTTGACCATCCATTGAAACAGTCAACGAGTCAACAACACCATTGGGAACAAAGACTAAGAACTCATCATGTGCTTGGTTTTTCACCCGAAAATCTCGGGAGCTGAACGAGCGAGTTCACTCGAGTCACACCTTCCAACCCTGACCACCCTTCATCTTCCGGGCCAGCCACCTTCTCGTCGTTGGTTGCCAGCCTCGAGTAAGCTTCGTTTTCCTCGGAGGATCTCACGGTAAAGTTCCTCTGCAGGCATGGCTCAGCTGATTTGTCCTGCCCATCATCTGATTCAGCTGCATTGCCAGAATGGTTGATTGCAGAAGAAGAAAAGCCTTGTTCTTCGCAATCAGAGGATTCCGAGTCCATTTTGCCATCCAGGAACAAACACACCACTGCACAGTCATCCATCTTCGAAGTCGGGTACTTAAGCTTCCATTCTCGAGCCGCTGAGTCCACCAGTAGCCTTGCTGCGGATGACCGAGTTGGAGCATTGGACACAATCTCCACAACTTCTTCATTGCTCAACACGTCCCAAACCTGTAAAAATGCTGACTTAGAAACTCACAACGCACCAAAGTCAACACTTTTAGCAGATCAACACCAACTAGGTATCATTGATCATATACCCCATCTGAAGCAAGAACAATGAATTGATCTCGTTCGGTGAGAAGCCGGTGAGAGAACTCCGGTACGGATATGACTCCATACTCCTTCAAGCAAAAATCACCGAATGCTCGGGCCATAGCTAGGCCAGGAGCATCATCAAATGGCAACCAAACTCTAGGCACTTCAGGTTCATCTTGTAAAGCAAAGACTCGACCTTTACATCGCTTAATCCGCTCAGCCTCCCCTGTATAAATTGATTCAAAATCACTTATTTGTTGGTTTTGGGATAAAGAAGTGTTGAGTACGAAGAAAGTAACCTACTTGGCAAATCAGGCTTCAGATCGACAGTCAACTGGATAGCCACCATGGAATCATTGCTGTCCTTGGAACCCATGATCGCACGAGAATCCCCGATATATCCCATAAACAGATTACATCCCTGTTTCACTATAGTCACCGAAGTGCTCCCGCTACAGAAGCAATCCAAGTTGGGATGAGATTTGAGCTCTTTATCCATGGATTTATAAGATTTCGTGAACGCTTCTCTCCACATGGAATCCAATTTGTCCTCCTCAGTTGCTGAACCATCCTTCTCAAGGTCTCTGCATTCTAGTCCTTTTGAATTCCCTTTGCAGCATATTTGAGTTTGACCAGACCCATCTTGCCTTGATTGATGAGAGGTCAAGAAAGACATCAACTTTACCGGCAAGGTATCCCTAACCTTCCTGGCGACAAGATGGCCGTGAGGTCCATGGCCATCAAAAACTCCACAGAACGTCACATCTTCCGTCATGAAGTCCTGCAAAGCAAATGAATCAAAAAGGAAGAAGAACACAGCAGTTGAGCCTTCATCTTCTTTCAACATCCAAAAGGAAAACAAATGATCAAACTTTACTTACCTCCCATACAAGCATTGCATCCTGATTAATACCCTTGCGTCCTTGCTGCGTGAAGATACACGAACTTGTGCTCTTCCCATTGGCAAAGATCCTGTTCGGTACGGAACCCAAATGCTGCAGTGTCATAGTATGATCAGAGAATGTCCGCTTGGTTCTCTTTGGTCCACAAAACCGTCGTAAACCCATGCGAGTCGAGGGACGTCTTCTTTCTCCATTGCGCCTACTGCTACAACTACTCCTAGTGCTGGTTGACAAACAAGCTCCCATCTTTTTTGCAATCAACCCCTTCAGAAATCACAAGGCATCTCAAGTTTCAACTAAAGGCATGGTCTTCTGCCACTTTTTTGCCAGAACAGATCTCACATGGAGCTTCACAAACAGCTAGGAGGATTTCTTGGTCAACCAAGCCAGAGATTCCTTCACACCTCTCGGATATGGAGAAAAACCAGAGTCCTTTTGTATCTTTTAGTCAAAACACAATCTGCCACAGTTCCCATGATCAATAAAACCAAATTAGCTGAGGATATAATAGAGAGATTAGATTAAACTAATTGAGTTGTTTATTAAACATTGTTTTGGAAGAACTTCAACGACCACAAGAAATGCTTAAACAAATGGATCAGACAGAACTACTATAATATTTCATGTGACCTTGGAATATAATACAATTTAGCGGCTGTCCTAGAGTGTCTTGTCTCCTAAGGATCCATATTCAAACATCATTTTTGAATAATATCACAAACACCTACCAGCTAAGAACAAAATGAAGATCAAAACAAGAACATCCCTCCCGGAAAACACGAAGCAGAAGCCATGGAAAAGCTTTTGTCTTTGGACCCTAGGAACTAACTAATAACTATACAGCAAATGCAGAAGAGGCTTAAAAACCCCTCAGAAGGAGACTCCATTAATTTTTTTTATTCTTAGGCCCTCCTAAACGCCACGCAAGCACATTGGACAAAGCAAAGCACATATGCAGACAAAGGTTACACTCCTTAAAGCTAGTGAAACCGCCAAAAATGTGTAAATGGGAACAAAAGAAACAGTAAACGGCAATCAATGGAGTTTTGCTCCATTTCCAAATTTGGCATCACCTCTCACTTCAGCTGAGAAAACGGAAGGTAGCCATCAATGAACCATCATCATCATCATCCTCCTAAACCACATTGTTTGTTGAAAACCAGTTACTAGAACCAGCTAAGAAGGAGGAGGTTTTTGAAATGGGGAAAATAGTTTACAGCTTGGAAAAAGGTATCAAAAGGGTAGGGTTTGAACGGAGGGAGGAGGGATTTGACTGTTGGGACAGGCTTTGATGGTTTGATGTTTGAATTCCCACTAGAAAAAGCAGGAACAGAAGAAAAAGCATAAAAGGACGAAATGGAAAAGGTAGGATTTTTATCAAAATTGAATCTAAAAGATTTTGGGGTAAAGCAGGAGAGCAACAGGAGAAGATGTCAAGCAACTATTTCAAACACCAGAAGGGGAAAAAAGGAAATATCCAAAGGCTAATTCGCTTGCTTTGCTTGCTATCATGTTTGGCTAAGAAAATCCAGTCAATGACATGAAAGCTTCACCAAACGAGTCACCCTACAGTCCATGAAATTCACAGTATCTTTAATGGCGGATCTAATGATCACAACGCAAGATCAAACAGAGCAAGCTCAAACATTTAGACAGATACTCGGCCCAACCCCCTCTTGAACAGTGGTAGGCATTCACAGAACAGAAGAAAGTAAAGGGGTCTCAGTTTCAGTGTTTTACCTTTCTTTTTTGGTTTGTTTGTGTTCCCCGGGGGTTGATTCAGCAGCTGAGCGGGGTTTCAGAAATTCAAAGCGAGGCTGTGAATGGCAAAATCTGAGAGGAGGAGGAAGGAAAGGGGAGAGTGGCAGGAAGCTTGAAATATGAAAGTTGCAGAGAGGTAGAAAGGTGGTGACTTTGCCTTTAGCATTAATTGCTGGAGCAAAATTAGTACCAGGAAGAAGAAAGAAACTAGCTCCACTGTAGAAATGTACAGAGTGAGAGAGACAGAGAAAGAGGGAGAGAGTTGCAAATTGTAATGGCCGGCAGATATACGATTGGGCGGAGGGTGGGTTGCGGGTGACCCGACTCGACCCGCATATTAATATCATATTGTTCTTTGAAAAGATCACTGAAAAATCTAGCTACTTCAAGATCGAATGAGGTTTAGAAACTCCTAACGAATAAAGATTAATGTGTAAACTATGTAGTTTCTCTGATGATAGAATTGTGTATTGATAATTTATAGGTATTAAGTTCGAATTCAACATATTTCATAAACGAACAATAATATAATATTTATTTCCTTCCTAACCATTGAGAAATTTAGTATAAAAAAACATAAGCATCAAAGCATAGGGCAAAAGTGTCTAAAGGAGTATATTAGCAATCCCTCCATGCCCTGATCATTCATTCCCATCATACTACCCATGTGTATTTGCTCTCCCCTTTTATCACAAAAAAACATATACAAATTGTTCTCATTTTCTTCCATTTTGTATGTGAACTCTCAAAAGTCAAAAGCATTGTTCTTTTGTGATTTGAGATCGAGGTAGGGAAAAAAAGTAGTGGTGTCAAGTTAGTTGGTTGGATATGCATTTCATTTATCGGGTTTTAGATTATTCGAGTTGGTTTACAAAACAATCGAATTGCGTAGTTCACCAGATTCGATGATGACGGTGTTTGTCTATGTACGTCGCCACTCGAGCCCGTGGTGTTAAACTCGTGGACTGAACTTGAATTGCAAATCAGTAGGATAAAAAAATTAAGGAGTTCATGCATGTGATTATTAAGTTATATCTTTGGTTTTTGGTCAATACAAATAACTGATCGAGCTGATTTTAGTTGAACATGTTGGTTGTGTGACATAAAACTTGAGCCATCTTATGAGTATATGTTATACATAGCACTACAATTTGTGTGACATCCAATCTAGAATCAAATTCCATTTAAAACCATGGACTAGTAACTAGTTATATAATGAGATGTTAGGTTGAAAAATACATATAGATGAAGAGGACCAAATAAATCCACACAACTAACCAATCACGGGGTGATGTGACTGCAAGGTAGTTGTCAAAATCCCCACCTCACAAGGAAATGCATCCAATAATTTAATAAAGCATCAACTCACAACTCAACTCAAGGATCATTTTAAGGTATATATTGCCATAATCATACCTATGATTATGATAATTACCTTCATGCCCTTCAATTTCAAGAACCATCTTATAGCGAAAATTCGTGATGCACCTGAAGACATTAAGTTGGTTTGGAATTGAGGCATTCGATAACTTGATGACCAGATGAACTACAAAATCTTCTTATAATCTAGCGTAATGAAGATACTTCATCATGTTTTTTTATCCAATTCGATCGATAAAGACTGAAAGGCGATTAATGGAGATGGGTTTAATGTGTGATGATGAAGGAATGCAAGTATGCAATTGATTTGTGATACTACTTTTTTTTAAACTAATTAAAGTTACCAACTTTTCCCAAATTGATTGGTTGTTATGGGCCTATTATGCAATTTGTTCTAATAAGATGATGATTACACCTTGTGGTGTGTTTTGATGTTGATGTCTATTTCACATCACTACCCTTTCATTAATAACAAAACTGATGGGTACCTTTTTCTTTTCATAATGTTATTTATGTAGAATACTAGATGACGATAAATTCGTAAGAATGGAATATTCAATTTTAAAAAAATCATTTCAGACTTACGAGTAAGCTTATTATTATGAATTTCTTTCATAATATCTTTTCCCAGGAAAAATCGAATCCTCGCCGCCCCTTTAAAAGAGAAATATCCTGAACAACTAGCTGACAGATGTAAAAGAAGCGGTTTTTGAAACTTATACAACAAAGTCGGGGATCAATTGAGTAATTATGAAAAGTATGCCATTAGTCATTAAACTCTGAACATATACCACAATACTATACAATTTTCCAAGGTACTTATTTACATGTCCCACATGATTCATCCTTGGTATTTTACACATACATGTATGCTCTAACTTTGTCACATGTATCACAAGTATAACTCACACCCACTCCTAACTATAATTCATATGATACATATGACTTAAATGATGTAATTCGGGATTTCAAAAATAAATCTTATATAAATTAACATGTTCAGAAGAATTTATAATTTCGAGTTAATGTTAATTAGAAGTTGATGCAAACTTGACACGATTAATTACAATTTTTCTCTGTTTCATAAATATAAATTTTTATTTTCAAAATATATAGAAGTTAATCAGTGAAATTGTTAATAAAGCACTAGCCTACTTGTAATTATTTTTGTCATGGGCTATTTCTATCAACTAGGAATAAGATAATGCTTTAAAAATAATGAAAATAAAAGTAGTGGTCGATTTTGATCTTGTAGTGTGACAATACAAGTGAAACCAATAACAAAGGGACAAAGATTTTGAGCATTGATCTGATTCCAAACCCTGTCGTCCAAATCTAACCAAGACTAAGACTAGACAGCTCAACATTTTTTGTTTGACTTATCGACCGAAACTCGTAAGAAAATCAGACCAAAACTATCAAGTTAATTATGGATTATTTCCCAATATCGAAATACTAAAGGTGATTGGACATTGGTGACGGTTAAACCATAGAGATGTTTGATTGAAACAATTCTCATAAACACCAAACACCAAAATACCTTGTGTTCAATACTGATTGGACAATCATCTACTTAAAGTAAGCGTTTTTTATTTAGTTAAAGTGTTTATTACTAATAGCAATAATCGATCTCTTTGTCGTGGGTGTTCGCACAAGGCGATAAACGATTGTCCACAATGTATACTCCATTCTCATAAGTAAGGATCAAACTCCCAACTTTATAATTAACGAACAAGATAAGCAACCAACAATACCAACCGTGTGGATATTTGCCGAGAGCAAGTTGATAGAGTCAAATGTATAACCGAGGCCTGGGCTATTGGACCACAATAGTAATTGGTCTCTAGCCCAAGATGTTATCATTGGGCCATATGGCCGGACTTCACTGTCTTCGAACATATTCCAAGAAACTGGAGGCCCAATCTTCGGTCTCGATTAATTGGATGCCTAATATTGACCCACAATACAGGCCCAAATTTACGAGTGTGGGCAGCCATAAAAACTTGGGAGTTATGAAAGCATTCGATCTTTAAAACCATCTCGTCGAAAACTAATTTTTTTCATTCATCCAACTTTCTACATGTCAAATTATTTCATTATATTCGTGTTGAGTCTACGTACTTATTGGAAGACTCTTCTTCTTTTGTAGGCTCCTCTTGTCAAACTCTGTTTCCACCATTAAAAAAAAACCAAGTCACAAGACTATACCACATCCACAGGCTTTTATACCAAACTTCTTCTGTATAGGATAAAATCATACGACCATTACTACTATTTGTTTTCCCTCTTTGCTTCTTGCCCAATATTAGGTCACTTCCCTATGATAAGAACTAAGAACAGACTCATCATTATGCAAGATAGGCCATTCTCCATTAAGATGTTCAATTCCTTCATTTTAGAGAGATGGCCTAAGTAACGGTCAATATTTTTCGTCTAGAGTCCAGTCGACTAGCTTTAGTGGGGTCCCAACCATAAATGGATCGCTTAGTGATTCTTGCGTGACCGAGCTAAGAACTCCGTCATGATTAGGCTTTAGCTTACAGATATATGTGGCAAGATGATAGCGGAACCAGGAAGGTCAGAAATCCTGGGCAAAATTTCGAGTTTGAGTTGAATGTTAAAGCATAATGGGTGAAACAGTGAGGAAATTTTTAATTTTACATAAAATTTTATAAACCTGGAATCAAAAGACCCTAGGCGATTGGTCGGGTTGGTCTATCGGTTAGATCCCAGCATACCGCCTCTAATTAAAAATAAGGATCGCCGCAATCGCACCAATCGTTGGGATGAAGCCACATTGCTTACTCTGTTGGGGAGCATACTACCATAAATTATGAGGGTACATTTTATATCTACGTACACTTTGTTATTTTCCCTCTAATTTTTACTAATCCTACATCATTTATAAACTCACTACATTACATCACTTGACTTACGAAGAACTCGCACAATATCGGATGGGACATAAAATGAGGAAAAATGGACAATCGCGTAATAAAACATGCATCCATTTCACTTCCACCATTGGATGAGCCATCACTAGTAATCAATTCGTCTTATAGTGTGTTAAATCATTCAATCCCGGTGTAATATATACGATTCCTTTGTTTTCCAAAACTTGGGGAAGAAACAATCCACTGAATTTGCTCAAGTATTTAGCCTCCCCCTTTGATGGTGGCGGAAGATTGAATTTAATTTCAACACTCAATTAACCGTCAATTTAGCTTCTTAATTATCTTAATTACATTTTGCTTTTGATTTAGTCTTCTATACTCCTCTTCCTTTTGACCTAATCCTAATTAAAGATCAAAAGAGATACAAAACAGTCCATCAATAAATTAATTAAACACGAAAATTATTTGATTTTTTCACCCCAGAAGTGAGATTGAGCTCGTCAGTTGAACATCTCTTCCATACACCGATCACTCGGTAGGCTACTCATCCACCAAAATTCAACCAGACACCCATCAATCACTCAATAGAGACTCTCGATTCACCGACATTAATTACCAACTATATGGAAAACTTCCATACTTGTTAAGTCACAAATTGTGGGCAGTTCTCACATGATGAAAGAACATGGATTCTGACCCATTTTTCTGGCAGAGACTTGACCCAAGAAGTCCTAGTCTCTGGAAGTCTTTGTTAATGGTGGGAGATAGCACAAATCGACAGCCTTGATTTCAGGGGTCTTAAGAAATCATTCTTTTTTTTTTCTTTTTCTTTTGGCATCGTTGTCGGAGGCTTTGTAACTTTATGTGCGAAAATGTGTTTATATGTTAGTATTATCCATCAATATTCACTTCTTACGTATTTTGTTTCTAGATGATCTAAATATTTCCCTGCTCTACATTACGTACTTTCTTTAGTGAAATTCACTTGAAACCCTTGAAAGAGGTCGGAGGTGTGGCTAAGATTTCGAAATTGGAGCCCTGGCTTAACCGGACGACTCAAATAATACAAGGTAACTACATGAGGCAAATCAACTAGCTTTTGCTGTGTAGTCATGTCATTGTGGCCGATGATCTATAAAAAAAGGAAATTTGATGTCCGTATTAATTACCCATATATTATTATTATCAACCAATATTCACCTTTTACGAACTTCATCTCAAAAAAATTAAGAAAGTCAGAGAAAAATCGAAAGTTTACTCCGAAAATTAGTATAGAAAGACGAGAGAAGCACTAGTTAAGTCTCTTTCCGCTTTACCGTAGTACTTCTTTCATTTCACTATACTAATTTTACGAATAATTTTTACTATTTATTCTTTCTCCGACTTCTTTAATCACTCTTTTTCTCTACGAAATTCTCTCAATACAATCTTCTAATCTAAAAAAGTGTTTCTTTTTCCTACACCAATAAACTAGTTACACTTTGGTTTAATTTCCCCACGAGGGAAACGAATATTCATGAATGGATAAGATCACAAGAAGGATCTAAGGAGTAAAATCGATCCCCCAACCAATTTTTATATCTGCAACTTTTTTCCCCCATTGGTGTGCTAAACGACACTACCCACCAATCACTAACTCACATAAAACGACGCTAAAGGACTACCCACTTGCCACTTATAATCAAAATAGTTAAATAGCAGCCAAATAACCTATTATAATAATAATAATTTAATATCAATACAGTTTAATATCGAGATAATTCAGTTGTTAGGAGAGAATTCTGTATATTAGTTTTATTGGTATTCATTAGCACATATACACAATTTCAATTTTATGAAAACTCGTGAAAGAGTTCAAAGGTAATTTGTACAACTTTTTTGTGCGAAATACATCAAAGGCTAGTTATTGATATTTGAAAATCCGGCCTTTTAAACCATTTCATGAATGATTGCATTATATTGAGTTGTTGGGAGAATGAAAATTCAATATTAGTCTTTGTAAAGTACTTTTCACTATCAACACATGTATGCTCACTTCTATTCATTTATTGTATGGATCTTTTTTTTGTTCGGAGATTCCTTCTTTTCAATGACGATTGTTGTTTCGTCTCTCCTATCCCGTGGATGGACTACAGATCATCGAATTTTTTAGGTCATAGGTGATGCATAATTAATAATTTCGCGATTATAAATTGAATTGTTGGCAGAAGAAATTCGATATTTAGTCTTTGTAATGTACTTTTCACTATTAACACATGTATGCTCATTGATTCATTTATTGTGTGGATCCTATTTCTGTTGGGAGATTCTTTCCTTGTAGTGACGATTGTCATTTCTGTCTCTTCCGTCCCATAAATGGACTATTATAGGTGGTGTAGAGCTGGCGGTTTTGAGAATGTAATCTCAGTATTATAGAGGTCGAGGTCGTTTGAGTTTGAAATTTGAAAGAAGATGATTTGAAATTATTAATAATTTTAAATAATTAGTGATTTTATAAATATTTTGTTTGTTTTTCAAAATTGAGAGTGATTTTAGCATCTCAAACAAAAAAATTAACTTAACTTATTTAAAAAACAATTAGATTGGTCTCTAGTTCTAAAATTAGTCTTCTCAATTCTTCATATTTTTAATGACATTGCCGTAATTACTGAGTTTTAATTTGGTTAATATGTCAATTTATGCTTAAATAACTCTAGAGATTTTCAAATCACACCAAGCTCATGGTAATTTCAAATCACTCTCCAGGTCACCATGATTCACATGTGGTGATTTCAAATATCCACCATCTTTTAAAATCAAACAAGAGATTTTGTCCAAGTCACTTGACACCAACAATTCCCTTCAAAATCCCCCTCCAAATATAAAAATCGAACGACCTCGTAGTTCCTCGTTCAACAGGAGAAGTGGACAAGCTCTTATGTATCTCCCAACCAGGCGCGGAGATTGTTATATCTAACTACCCGAGTTGACCAATGCGGCAATCTTTCAAATCAAACCCATGTAAGGGGCCGTTTGGCAATAAAGGAGATCTACTACAATTAAATGAACCGAAATCTGGTTGGGAGAATAGGGGTTTGTTTGTTTGACTGACAAATCTCATGTTATGTACGAGGCTGCAGGTATGGTTGCAGACCCTCTGAGAGAAAGAACATGCAGCAGTAGGATTTATCAGAGTACCGATTATTATTATTATTATTATTAATTAGAGGGCTTTTATTAGCAAATAAAAACCTGCCAACTATATTTCTCTGCATCTTTTAAATTATGGCCATGCATGATTGTAAGTAAGCATAGGATTCTTTTTACACACCATTATAAATCGTTTGGTATAAAGTTTTGAAAATAGTAAAAATGTTTATATAAAAGTGTTTTTTTGAAATTTGAAGGATATTAGATTGTTTTGTTCGGTATGTAAAATAATTAGGAAAAATAACGAGATCTAAACCTTTTTATTTTGGGAACGTAGAATTTTTACTGTTTTTGTAAAGATTTTTTGAATATACAAAAGATAATGAGTTTCTCAAATATACAAATTCAATATAATATGTCCTTAAACAAACAAAATATCAAATTCTCCATAAACGACGCACTACATTTTTTTCATGTATCAAACAATCTCTTAATTTTTTTCATGTTAATGTAGTGTTAAATTTGAAATTTCGTTCAGGGTGTTCGATCATTTAGATTCTAACGGTTAGGTATAGGAAGCTATATTGAAGAGAAGGAGGCTCGTGGTTAATTGAGCATTTAATTAAGTATTTTGTTAGAGGTTGACTTCGAACTCTTTCGTTAATATTTGGTGAAAAAATTATTCTGTGATGAAGGAATTGAACCATTTAATTAACTTTTTTATAAAATAATATTGAAATTTTACCTCGAATAAACTGATTGTGAAACTTCTTCATTTTAAATATTAAATTTATCCTTAAAATAATATTAAAATTTTACCTCAAATAAATTGATTGTGAAACTTTTTCATTTTAAATATTTAAAAACCCAAAATGGCAGAAAAAATGATCAATTAGGCATTAGCTCGTCATCTAGAAGATATTTTTAATTATTATTTTCCCCTCTTTTGATGACTTTTTCCACTTCTTTTCTGATAAAATCAGCTAAATTTCACTTTATAAATTTTGTCGCCTGGCTAACAGAAAAATTCAATCTTTATATTGACGTGGTCACGTTTTGATATTTTGTATAGTTCTTCTTTTAAAAGTATTACTGTTGAAAATATAATATAAAATTATAAACTAGGACGAAAATTTACGTAAGAGTCAATGTCGTAACATTGATTGCATGATTTTCGTAAGTTTAGTTTGAGATGGATCACTTAAAAAATTTGAGGGACCAAATTCGGAAGTCCATAAGAAATTTAATTTATCATTGTTAGGTTTTAGTTTACCATAATGCATGATAAATTTTAAGCAGACGACCTCAAATTAATGGCTAATTAAGATAGTCCTAATTATATCAACCGATAAGATAGACCATCTTCCTTAAACGTGAGAGTATTATAATAATGTTATGTCCTTCTTATTCGGAGGCAAATCATTATTTTATTTATAAAATAAGAATATTAATTACTGTTGCATAAATAGTGTTTGATTCTTTTATGAGGGTTTTATTTTGAGTTTATTCTAGCTTTATTTTGATTTGACCGGAGATTTATTTTGAGTTTTTTATAACTTTATTTTGAGCTCACATATTACCCTTTATGGATCTTGTAGTATTTTCCAATTTTCAATTGATATGGTTTAAATTGTCTTACGCTCTCATTTTGCTAATACGTTTTCTATAACAAAAAAAAGTTCATCTATCTCCACTTATTTTTTAAAACTTTCTATAAAATCACGTGGATAATTTTAATAATTTTTAAAAGAACATTTCTTCTATACGTATGTACTCTTTATCTATTTTTTATTTTTTTTCTAAACTCACGATCATTCACGAGCTTTACTATTATAATTCACTTGATTTCGCAAACAAATTTATCAAAATACCCGACAATCATAAATCAAAACTTTTTATTATCCACCTTATACGAACAGGGCTCGACAACAAGTTTTCGAGATGGGGATAACTATTCAGACGTATGGCCCTTTGTTCTTTTTCTTTTGTCATACTAACTTTCTTTTCTTCTTTAATCTTTCTTTCTTACTGATAATAAATAATAATACACACAATTATTTTATCCGGTACGGCGGGCCCCGTCGCCGGTGAAGGTTCTCCGGGGAGGGACATTGAAGTAAAAAACGTGAAACATGTGAATTTGATTTCGTAGCTAACTTTTTGTCGGTTTTCGTGAAGAGAAAGCCGCAAGTTGGGTTATTAAAAGTTAATTACTTTTTTAGTTCTTAATTGAATCTATAATTTTCCATGTACGTAATAAATATTTTATGTTGGTCGAGTTAATTAGTGGTAATATACAGGCGACATAAATGTTTGATATCATGTTCGTTTGAAGGGTATTTACGATATAAAAATTATGTCGGATGAACTCCATTGTGATTCCATTGGAGTAGATCTGGATGTCTCTAAGGCTAATATGTGTGCACGGTGAATTGTGCTCCAAGCTCCTTGTGCCTCGAGACTCGAGCCGCCCATCCGCCTTTGAATTTTTCAAGAGGGCTCCCCCGGTGCCGATCGAAAACCGACTCTCGAAGAGCACCTCATTATTTTCATTATTGATCGGATTGATTAGGGTCCAGCTACATAGATGCATTATTTTTCATTTATTGTTACATAGATGATTTATTTTAAAATTAAATGGATAATCCTTCATTCACCAAGGTCAACAATGTACATGCATCGACATTTTTTCCTTCCTTTACACTCAACTTTCAGATTGAATTTATTTTTATTTTAATTTTTTCCTTCACGTAAACTCAAATGGATAATAATATGGAACCAACTGAATTAATAATAATATAATATCGTAGAAGATTTCAACATCTATCTTAAGCAAAAATCATAATGTATGGCAGGAAAATAACACTCAAAAGTCTCAGTTCAAAGTCCAAACTATTCTATGGTCAATCAAAGTTTTGTAATAAACCATCACACATTTTAGAAACGCCAATCAAGGAATACACATTTGCATATAAAATTTATAAGGAAAAATACACATTTACACCCCATATTATGTAAAGTTTACATCCGCATCCCTGTATAGTATTTTAACTCACCAGACATCCTTTACTTTGACAAGCATTTTAAATAGGCCCTTGTCAAGGTCTCCGTCCATTTTTCCGCTATATTGAATGATGTGGCATGCCAAATAGGCTTTCTTGCACACATGGAGAAGTGAATGTGTGGGATGTATGCTGAATGGCAATCGTCAGCGGCTAAACGGAGTATCGAGGGTGAACTACGACACCCTATACTATAACCGTTAGATCAATGCATCAACACTTGCTGACGATTTTCCATTCAACACACAACGCACATATTCAGCTATCCATGTATGCAAGAAAGCCTATTTGGCGTGCCACGTCATTCAATATAACGGAAAAATGGACAGAGACCTTAACGGGGGCCTGCTTGAAATGTTTGTCAAAGTACAGGGTGTCCAATCGATTAAAAATTTATACATAGGTGCGTATGTAAACTTTGCATAGTATGAGGATGTAAACATGTATTTTTCCAATTTATAACGGCACCCTATTAATTGATCTAACATCCAAACAAACTTTGCAAAGTTTACAAACCGACTCTTTCGTTAGGTTTCCATCCAAATCTCCATTAAATCTGATGACGTAGCACAATAACTCAATTTTCCCGCATATATGGACTGTCAGCTGTGTTTTTCATTTAGTATTTTTGGAATTAACTAATGCTAAAACATACTCGGTTAAAGATATCAGATCCCAAAAATATTTTCCACTCTTTCAACTTCTTCTCTTCTCCCATTCGAGTTCTTATCTTCTATTATCTTCCAAATTCTTTTAAACGGTCGGAAGGCTGACCTATCGAGTTACGTTAACTAATTTAATAAGGATTTGGATGGAAATTTAACGAAGGGATAGATTTGTAAATTTTTTTAAAATTTAAAGACTAAATCGATTAAATTTTAGTAAAAAAGTGTTTTTATAAATTTTGTGTAGTTTGATAATATATTATATTAATGTGTATTCTCCTTATCTAAAATAAATAAATAAAGGAAGAAGAAGCAAACGAAAAAGTATTTGACTGCAAGAAAACAAACGGCGAGGCTGGCAGCTAGCGAAACCGTCAAACAAACGAGCGGTGATCCGTTATCTCCGACTAATTCAGGCAAATGGCAACCTTTACTTAACGACGTGTCACTCTGCATTTCCGAGGTGAATTGGTCCCTTTTCGAGTTGTATGCGAGTTTGATGACTAAAATGTGAAAGTTTGAAAACCTTATGTACGAAACGAACTTAGGCGTTGTAAAGGCAGAGTCAGAACTGTATGTATATGCAATCTGTTGAAAGTTTAATTAGTAACTTGGCCAAACTCAAAACTATATTCGATTTAAATCATCAAATTTATTACAAATATACAAATTAGGACTATTATCAATACTTCAGGCTTCTGAAATAAGCCAACTCAATAACATTTATCTCTATACAAATATGGACATATAAGAATTAAAGTTTTTTACTCGAATACGACAATTAAATTTTCATTATAGAAATTAATGGCTCTTATGGATTGATCTTGAATCCTCGTGCGTAGATATAGACCCAAGATAGTAAGTCTAGACGGTCTCCAACCCTCCCTGAGAGGGGGAGAGCTCGACATGACCATTCTTACTGGATATGTTACAAAAAAGGTACGAAAAGACAAATATCTCTTAGATAGTGATAAACGTTCGATGAACCGCATTATCGACTCTTATCATTTCATTGCGATTATATTAAGAATTAAATATAACATCAAGTAAAATTAATTTTTAACTGTAATTGACCATTATTTATATCGGGTTATCATAGTGAACTTGATTTTTTAGCCATTTCTAACATGTATGTCAAATATTAGCCGATTTGAAATTTTTAAAATTTTAATGTCAAAATGACTCATTTTCATAGGTTAACCAATTTTGATATGAATTTTTTTTTCAAATTGGCTAATATTTGACATGCATGTTGGAAATTAATGAAAATTAAATTTTCACTATATTAAACCCTTCAAATAATAATCAAATAAAATTAAAAAATATTTTTTAAAAATTTTAATTATTATTATTAAAGAAATGTATGCGTTTGACTAAAAACTTAAATTTTTAACAATTTTTATTATATATATAAAAAATAAATTAATTTTAAAAATTCCAACACTAATACCAATCTAATTACAGTGCGGCACTATCTAAGGTGGGAAAATTATTAACCAAGCAAAAGCTTACCGACATGGTTTCAATACATAGTAATACGACAAAGCTTAAGGTCATTATAATTCTATGAAGAATAACTACAGAAAATTTGTCCTTTGAGAGACCATTCAGTAAGCTACTCCAACTATATACGTACAATATAGAGTTACCAAACTAATGTAGAATATTCCGTCTTCTTGAAAACACACACTAGCTGATTTTATAACGGTCAGTTAGTTCGAAGACGGATATATAAAATATCAAAAAGTAAAATTATAGCTCGCTTTTTATCCAAATAGTTTACTTTGTCGCGAGAGGGATACCGTGAAAGTGATCACGATGATTACTTAACTGACATTTAATGTTAGTATTATATATTTCTAATCCATTATTAATAATGAATTACATTATGATGAACTCGGTATTTCTATAAATTATATGATTGTGCATAATGGATAGGATTCTATATGGGGAATTTTTTAAGGCAAGTTAAGAAGATAAACCAAATTTTTTCTTATAAAATATCATATTAACTAGATATCTCTATGGATGGCTTGGAAAACTGATACTTCCAAGGGAGAAAAATTAAATAAATATTCACATATTACATAGATGATTTTCATTAAGTTAATGAAAGAAAAATAAAGAAAAATCTAATGTACTAAACAAAGACATTAAAATAATTAAACACAATAAAAAATTGAAAAACTGTCGTCGACCAAGTCCTAAAGAACCCAGGAATTGACTACTACTACTGGGTAACTGTGGGGAGGGGAGGGGAGGATGTGTGGGGAGGGGAGGGGAGGATGTGTGGGGAGGGGTTGAACATTTGAGGTGGAGACTAGCCTTAATAAATAAAATAAAAAAGTTCAAAATACATTATTGGTCATGCAATTTTATTTAGGTTATGAATTGGTCACTTTAATTTTTTATAAGTTTGATATTTTCCTCTCTCGTCACTTTTCTATATTTTTCTATATGACATCAAGTGTTTGACATGAGCGTGCACAACGTACATAATCTTGATCGTGTGATTTTTAAATGACATCATTTTTAAAAAAATTCGAACGCTTTACATTAGCACTTTGTAGGACACGGTAGCTACTAATTGTGTTTTCCAATTTGGTGATCAATCGGAAGAAAACAAAATAATAAAAAATATTATTACAAAGAGGAGTTGTAAATGCGTCATTGGTGCTCACTAATGTATGCTAATGTTGATATTGGATTGGAACTTTGTGTGTTTTACAAGCAGAAACAAGAGATATCAATTTTGTAAAAAAATTAGTTAAATTCACTTGGAATGACACAAGAATGAGTCCGAACGGAAATGAGGGTTCTAATTTATCATATTACGTGCTTGCAAATTAAGAGATAAGCAACAACATGATCTCATATTTTTGTTGTAATTTTTTTCGTATGAAAACTCTAGATTAACCTGTTTGAGATTTATAATGTCAGACTACATTTAACATGATGACGGTAAAACATGTGTGATCAATTGTCACAAAACTCAAATTCAAGTGACCAAAAAGTAAATTCACCATAATAAAAATAATGACAAACAAAGAACCAAACAAACAAAATCCACAAACCCCACTCTATCTCTCACTTTGAATAATTTTATCAGAATAATTTTCTTCCCTTTTCTTTCCTCCTTCTCCCCCAAACCAAGCTCAGCTCAGCTCACTTTCCTGAAGAATCCCTCTCTATAAAACCAACTCTCCCAATCCCCCCCCTTTCCTTATCTCCCCTCTTTGTTCTTCGTCAATCTTGCTCCCTCTGATTCCCCCATTAACTGTTTCCCCATTTGCAGATCACTCCCTGAATATTCACTCTCCTCTGTTTCCCCCATTTCTTGCTCTGTTTTTCACTCTCCTCTGTTTTTCCACCTTCAACAGTAATGGTGGAGCTTTGAGTTTCCTTTCAGTTGGGTTTCGTTCGATCGTTTCTTCTCTGGAAAAAAGACCCCAAGAAAATACGTTAGAAAATAATCAATTATAGTTTTTTTTTTCTGTTTGTTTGTTTTTTTTTCCTCCTTTCTTCTTCGATCTCTCTCCAAATCCAGGAATCCCTGAAATTTCTCTCCCCGTCAATTCTCTCTCTCTCCTCTGGTTTTTTCTTTCTTACAGAATCCTCTGTTTTTTCTTCTTCCTCTTCTCTCTTTTTCTCAGGGTTGGAGGAGAAATTGAGCAATTTCTTCCTTCTCCTCCTCTTTCCGAATCTCTGTTAGCTTTTGATTTGACCCAGAAATGGTGTTTGACAAAGGGTCAACGAGATCAAACCTAGATTGCTTCCTCAATTTCACTACCCCTGTAGTCGAATCTCATTTCCTGCCAAAGGTTCGTTCTTTCTCCATCTCTTCCTTTTCTTTCTCAAGGATTTGAATTTTTAACGAATTGGGTTTTTTATTTTGTTTTTTTATTTTGAACAGTCGGAGATTAGGAACTTGAACCGGCTGTGGCACCCGTGGGAGAGAGACACCGTGGAGTATTTCACCCTCGCCGATCTCTGGAGCTGCTACGACGAGTGGAGCGCTTACGGCGCCGGAGTCCCCATCTCTCTGAATGGCGCCGGAAACGGCGACGACGGCGAGACTTTGGTACAGTACTACGTCCCGTACCTCTCCGCGATCCAAATCTTCACCAGCACCGCTGCTGCCGCCGTCGGCGGCAGGTACGAAACAGAGTCCGCCGCTGGGGACAGCGATTCCTTCAGCAGCGGCGACGACAACTGTGGTGACTGTAAATGGGACGGATGCTCGTCGGAGGAATTGGAACAGGACAATCTAACAACGCTATGGCATCTGAACGATCGGTTAGGGTATCTGTATTTCCGGTATTTCGAACGATCGACGCCTTACGGCAGAGTTCCATTGATGGATAAGGTAAAAATCCGATCTTTATTCTGGGATCTGGAAATTCCTCCATTGAAGAACTCTCTGGAGTTTTTGTATCATATACGACGTCGTTTTCAGAGGTTTTGTTTCTTTGGCTGTAGATCAATGGATTAGCTCGAAAATACCCAGGTTTGATGTCTTTGAGAAGCGTGGACCTCTCGCCAGCTAGCTGGATGTCTGTAGCTTGGTAATGAAGTTGTTTTACGTCGTCGTTTCAGTCGTTTCGGTTCAGAAATTTGACTTTCTGAGGTCTTTTTTATGTAGGTATCCAATTTATCACATACCAATGGGAAGAACCATCAAGGATTTGTCGACATGTTTTCTTACTTACCATACCCTTTCATCATCTTTCCAAGGTACGTAATGAAGTGACAAAATTTGATGGAAATTATTCGTTTTTTTGAAGGGTTTTTGATTATTTTGGTTATGTTATTGGACAGATATGGATATTGAAGACGATTTAGAGCAGAATGTAGGAGGAAGAGAGGGAGGGAGAAAGAAGAGGAAAGAAGGGGAGGGGATATCGTTGGCACCGTTCGGGATGGCGAGTTACAAGATGCAAGGGGATGTTTGGGTGTCGGGGAACCATGGTTGGGACCAAGAGAGGCTGGTGTCGATGGTGAGCGTTGCAGACTCGTGGCTTAAACAGTTGAGGGTCCAGCATCACGATTTCAATTACTTCACTGGGCTTCGTCGTGGATGATGAGGAAAAAAAACATGTAAAGTTGTCGTCTTAAAAGAAGGAAGAAATTAAAATGTCGTAAATGGACGACTCGAATGCCAAGCTGGTAGATAACAACAAAGGAGGAGGAGGAAGAAGGCCAAGAGGGCATTTGCCATTAGGGTTTTCAGAGCTTTGTGTTCTTTTACTTTTTGCTTTGTAACTGAGGTAGACATGAGACAATTGGGTTGTTGTTGTAGTTGTGGCTTTTCTAGTTGGTTTTTAGAAAAAAAAGAGAGCAACTTTGAGGGATGGGTACATGGGTTGATGGTTTGGTTAAAGGTTTGAGGTTGGTTTGTTTGTAGAGTTTGATATGGAAAATCAAGAGATGTGAAATGGGAAAAGAGACTTGAGGAAAAAAGGAGCCTTTTGGTTTCACTTGTTTGTTTGTTTCTTGTGATCTCGTGATTTCTCTCCATTAAATTTGTGTATTTATAGAACCAATTTGCCGCAAACAATTACTCAATTAATATCCTGATTATTTAATCAAATATGCCTTACGTGAAATCTAATTAGTATAATTTTAAAAATTAAAAGATTTGTTGTTTATTGTTGACTCAGTTGACTTTGGATTTTATTGACTTCCGATTTTCCTCAATTTTTTTTTATAAAAACTGTTCAATTTAAACCACTTGTCCCTTTTGTTCACGTACTTGCCACCGCATCACATGCCTAACACATACAAAAGTTCTGAAAATTCTCCCACACTCCATAGTATACGTGCACTCAAACTAGTTTATTTATATCAAAATTTCCAAGTAGTTTAAATTTCGGTATAAAGAATCACTACTAAATCTTTTTCTGCCTACATGTTTAACTTTTACGATTAATATCCTTCTTGTATGCCAATGAGATTCCTATATAACTTGTTTCGAACCGCAGCCACTAACAGTTCAACACCGTATACGTTAATTGTCTGTTTGGATTCGAGCTCGAATTGTTTTGTAGGTTTAGACTTTCGGGGCTAACTAGCTAGGTGTATTTGTATAGTGGGGATTAATATATGGTGGGAACATTGTTGAAGACATATTTGTACAATAATGATTATATAAGATCATAGTGGAAACACCATTACACCATGGATGATCACATAATTTGTCATGTTGGAATTACTAGAATGTGTGGGAATTAATTGTATAAGTAAAATTATTTCATATTATGCATTGGTGGATAAAATGCTGACGTAGTTGGAATGTCATACTTCCATATACAAGTAATTAAATACACAAATGAGACTTTGTGGTTTTGCATACAAGGGTGAAGATGAAAGATAGAAATAGTTTTTTTTTTGTTTATAAAAATGAAAAAATTTAGATAGTAAATACAAAATATAATTAAGAATTTAATAGCAAGCACAATATATAATTAATAATTTATCTAGATTATGAGAGTGGTCAAAACATGGATGGTAGATATATGAAAAATCCCTCTTCCATTCAAGTAGAGCATCTCTATTAGTACGATATGAGACCACTTAAAAATGTAAACGAGGACCAGCCATAAAATAAGTTAAGATTTATGCGATGACTATAAGTGTTCCATCGTAATAACCTGGGAAGCAACAACTCAGCGTAGTTCTCTCAATATCCACCTGCCAAATCCTTAACGAAAGCACCAAACTGATCCATGGAGATCCAACGCGTGGCTTGCCCTGAGGCCATGCTGATCGGGACCCGTAAGGGAAAATCCGAAGCGTCACAAGACTGGTATTAGATTCACTCAACAAGAATGAAGTAATTATATATTAAACATTGCATAGATGTCTATTGCGAAAAATAACCAGATTTCGAACCCAATGCTCCAAATCGCTTGCACACTGTTCTACTAACTGGACTATCCCACTTAAAAAATGTATACTTATTCATACTTTCGAGCATCGCTAAATCTATCATGATTTAATGTACTTCATCTCCCCGAATAACCCTGAGGTCCCAACAACCATTTTACCACTTTCCAAATGTCGAAAATGAATCATCAATGCATAATTCTGCCTCCAAAAAGTGCACCCCAGCTATATCAGTTGAACTCCCAGCAACCATCTGTTTGCAATTAATCACAATTCTGACTTTTATGGATATAACTTGTTATTAATTAATGTGACAACTTCTAGTCTCTGTGTCCCATCCGACTAACCGATGAACGACACGTGTAAACATCAACAAGATTTGTTGATAGTTACATCAAATCCTTTCATTAAATTAAATGAGTTACCTGGATGTGTAACGGTCCACAATCATGAAGCAACGTGGCATGCCACGTTATGCCAAGTGCTATATATTCCATGTCAAACCCACTTCAATGAATTCACATTTAGCTAGAGATATCAAATGGGTGGTTTAATTCGATTACGGGTTAGGTTAATCTGACCGGTTTATCAATGTTATAAATATATGTCGATTTTGAGTTGGGTTGGAGTTGGATGGAATAGCATTAGGTTTTGTGAACAAGCTCCTAGTCTATTAATTAGCTCTAGTGTTGGGTCATGGAGTTGCACTTGACCCGTCAACATCGGCCGGTTCTAAAGTTAACTTTGAATGAATTAAACATCAAATCTCACAAAAAAGTATAATATAATATCTTTAGTGGGAATTATATGCGCTTTCGAGACTCTAAAATAGGATTTATGTGGTTATTCAATCTTGTCATTAAATTATGGTTAATGAAGATAGATACACATTGATTTCAGACGTGGAGCTTCCCATGTGGTCCCTAATCCACATGACATCGTTTAGTTAGACTAAATTCTTCTGATAATACATTACTTTTCGTGATTGATTACCATCCCGATGAACCGAATTAACAAATCCCAAATCCATCACTTTGGTATATAGCATACTCAACATGGAATGTTGCACTAAGGCCTAAGCGCTAAGCACTTGAAGGAGGTGTCACTAGCTCCTTTGGTTTTGGGTTTCTCTAAAGTCAAAGTGGAAGAAGTGGATATGCATTGGTTGTATAGCACTCTCCATAGGCTAAAAACACTTGTTGATAAGAAAGGTGAGAAAAGAGATAACATTTTTAAGCCTAAAAAGCTCTTAATTGACATTGAAATTTCTCCAATGGTGCACCCATTTGCAATTTGATTTTGCAATGATGTCATCAACTATCACAATTCATTTGAAAAAGTTTGTGAAGACAACTCATCTTACATGTTGGGTTTATGGTGATTGGTGGACTATATATATATCAGCATCGATGAAAAATGTATCGCATCTTGAATCCGATTGGTGTTCAAAGGTCCAGTAAGAACATTTGAGAAGGTAATTAAGGACTTTTATCAAGTCCTTCTATCCAACGATGAAATTCTATATAAAATTCTTAAAATCTAATCCCACATACCTCATAGTTTGTGCGGTTTATCTCAAACAAGGCACATGCTAGTTAAGGGAAAACACTAACATAAGAAACCTAAGCATATCTTGTTTTCTTCTGCTGTCGTAAACTAAGAGTCAAAAAGCATACCATATGGCCAACCTAACTGAAGTGTACACAAAGCTGTTATTAAGTTACGTACCTTGTAACATTAAACCAATCATTCCCACATGTAATGTTTGTTCATAACATAGCTAAAGAGTGTACTACATGGAACCGACAACCAATCCGGAATGGTTAATGTACTATGAACCTCTCCAAATAACTCGATTGTTGAAAACCCTTAGTACACGCCCTTCCGAGCGGATGAGTCACGGATTGACCACCATGTCACAATAAAGTTAAACAATATTATAGTTATCGATTTAAAGTTAAAATACCACCTCAAATACCTCATCCAAACGATCCAGTACATAAAAAAAGACATGTGCGTAACATGTAGAGTTAAATTTGAATATGTAACAAAGAGTTAGCTACTTATACATATCTTTCTTAGTATTCATGTTGTCAACTTTAATTTGTGGGGGACTTAGTTGCAGATGTTACGGACTAGACGCTCCAGGAGACTTTCAGAGTCCATTATCCATCTGTGAAAGGAGCTAAAGTTGTGATCGACAGGCTAACTGGACGGACAAAGATGAAGGTGAACAAATGCGTGCAATGACTGGGGGTTTCTGTTCATCTAGACCTATGCGGATTGGAGTAGCATCAAACAAGAAAACAATGGCTCCAAGAGGTACGCAGCTCTGTTCTTTCATTGCAGTTTTTGTCGATGTTATCATGTTACACCACATAAATTATTATTGAATAAATAATATTTGATTTTCTTCGGAAAATTTTATTTTAGGTTTATTGTGGCTTTATTTTGAGTTTTCGAAAGCTTTATTTTGAGTTCATATATTACCTTTTATGGATCTTGTGGTATTTTCCATTTTTCAATTAACATGTCTTAAATTTTCTCCCGCTTTCATTTTACTAATACGTTTCTTATAACAAAATAAAAGTTTATCTATCTCTATTTATTCTCTAAAACTCGTCACAACATCGTGTGGATAACTTTAGTTGAGTATAATATGGTACTCTGCTTGGCCAAGGTTTGTTTGTGTGGTTCTTGTTTCAATTATGTATTGCGGTAGGAGATCATTTTCACAAGAAAATTTCAAACATTTCAAATCGACTAAAATTTCACATGCATGTTGGAAATGGCCAAAAATCAAGTTTCATTATGATAACCCCTATAAATAATGGTCAGACGTAGTTAAAAATCAATTTTACCCGGTGCTATTTTAGCTTGTTCAAAAATATTTTTTAATTCATTTGACAATTATTTGAAGGACTCAACATGGTGAAACTTTAATTTTTATCCATTTCCAACATGTATGTCAAATATTAGCCAATTTAAACAAGTTTAATTTTCATGTCAAAATTATCAATTTCCAAAGGGGTTAACCTATGAAAATTGACCAATTTCACAAGAGAATTTCAAAATTTTAAAAGTGACTAATATTTGACATACATGTTGAAAATGGCTAAAAAATAAAATTTCATTATAGTAACCCCTATAAATAATGATCAAACGTAGTTAAAAATCAATTTTACTCGGTATTATTTTAACTTGTTGAAAAATATTTTTAACTTCATTTGGCTATTATTTGAAGGGGTTAACATGGTTAAACCTCAATTTTTAACCATTCTCAACATGCATGTCAAATATTAACCAATTTAAAAAAAATTCAATTTTGCATGTCAAAATTGTGAATTTTCAAAGGGGTTAACCAATGGAAATTGACCATTTGCACAAGAAAATTACAAAATTTTCAAATCGACGAATATTTGATATGCGTGTTGGAAATGACTAAAAAATCAAGTTTCATTATGCTTGCCCTTATAAATAATGATCAAACATAGTTAAAAAATCAACTGTACTCGGTATTTTTTGAACATGTTGAAAAATGCTTTTAACTTTATTTGACTATTATTTGAAGGACTTAACATGGTGAAACCTCAATTTTTAGCCATTTCCAACATGCAAGTCAAATATTAGCTAATTTAAAAAAATTCAATTTTGCATGTCAAAATTGTCAATTTCCAAAAGGGGTTAACTTAGGGGAATTGACCATTTTCACAAGAAAATTTTCAAATTTTCAAATCGACTAATATTTGTTATGCGTGTTGAAAATGGCTAAAAGTCCAGTTTCATAATGGTAACCCTTATAAATAATGATCAAACGTAGTTAAAAATCAATTTTACTCGGTGTTATTTTAACATGTTGAAAAATGCTTTTAAATTTATTTGGCTATTATTTGAAGGACTTAACATGGTGAAACCTCAATTTTTAGCCATTTCCAACATGCAAGTCAAATATTAGCCAATTTAAAAAAATTCAATTTTGCATGTCAAAATGTCAATTTCCAAAGGGGTTAACCTATGAGAATTGACCATTTTCACAAGAAAATTTTAAAAATGTCAAATTGGCTTTATATTTTACATTCATGTTGGGAAAGGCTAAAAATTAAAGTTTCATCATGTTAAACTCTTCAAACATAATTATAAAAAATAATTTTTTGAGGTGTTATAAGTGTTAAAATTTTTCAAATTGACTTAATTATTTTTTGCATGCATGGTGGAAATAGCTAGAATATAAGTTAAATTTTTTTATGATTAAAACTTTTTTTTTATGGTTAAACTTAAAAGTCTATTGATTGTGTGTTCATATTCTTCTCATCAACTTTAGTGTGTGGCTGGATGAGATATGCTTCATTAAGTTAATCACTATTTGATTTAAGAAGGAAGTAGTTAGACGAGGTATTATTTGTTTTGCCATTTTCACGAAAATAAGGCCGCCTGTTCACTTTCTTAACGAGGTATCTTAGCGAGGTATACCAAGCTACCTACAGAGAACATACTAATAAAACTTCTAAGCATAAAAAATATTACATTTTATTGGGAATTCTAGACACGGGAGGTGAACTGTACCATGACTCGTAGAGGCTCCCATAGATCCACCGCTAATAATAATTTTTCGAGATCATATGCTACAACGGTTACAGGAATAAGGGATTTCAGGCTATCTTCTCTTGGCCACCACCATATCAATGTCAGACAACACAATCTCTTGGCATCGTACGATTCCGGCAGCACCTCCGGAACACAGCCATCTCTCGCTCCCCTTGTTCATGTTCCACCTCACTCTGTGCATTGCCACCAGTTTCGATGGCAGGCGTTCGGTTCCCCCCTCTGTGGCGGTCTCGTCCCTTTTTGGTACCAGTGCTTGCCTCACACTGTTACTTCTTCCCTTCTCGACCCGTTCATGGTCTACTCCACATTTCGAAATTGGCTCCTTTGCTGAGTCAGAGGAGGACTTCTTCGACTCCGTTCGAATGGTAGCCAGCGTCTCTTCTTCAGATTCGAAATTTGTGTCTGGATCACCATCGCCATCGCGTAACACTGCAACGAATTTTAGAACATGAAAAGCGACATTAGATAAACTTGATAGTGATTTAGACTGTTCGAGTGTGGTTTCGAGCAACTAACTTACCGAGCTGTTGACTGTTGGCTTTCTCCTTCTCGTCCTTGCTCATCATCATCAGTAAGCCACTGAGGTAGCGTGGATTGGCGTTGATCTTGGGAGGCTTCTTTGTAGTTAGGGTGTTCGGTAGTGGAGTGTTGACCACTAGGCCGCCAGATGCATCCTCGGTGACCGAACCGCATGCGAAATGAGGGACTCGGTTCCTCGACGGATCTTTCTCCACTGCTTTACTGGTGAGCTGAAAGAAGAAACTCAAAGTATAAGCCAGTGAAACTTGCAGAGCAAGAATATGAATGTGATAAGTCGTTACCTGGAAGCGGCTAACAGTACCATCGGCAGAACAGTATGCTACCATTCCTGCATTTCAGCACAAGAGAGCTTGAATCAGTTTTATGTGAAAGTTCGAAGAACTGGGAACCGAAATCCCTGGAAACAGAGGTGAAAGGAAGGGACTCTAAAAACCTGTTATTTTGGACACCTGAAGGCTCCAGATCGCAAAGGATGAACAATCGATAATGTGCATCCCTTGCTGCTGTGGTCTGACAGATGGTTCTCCATAGACAGCAGCGTCATATGCAGCTTTCACCAAACTGATGAGTCTAATTGTTCCATCCGCATAGGATAGCAATACACAACTGAAACCGAAAACGCGCATGATTCAGCAAAAGGAGAGACTATCGGTACTGGGAGGCCTTCATCTCGAAGTTTCCTTCGAAGAATATTGCAGAAAGAATACCTTGGACGTGACACCCATTCCACACTGTATATGAAACCTGGTGCAGGCCGAAGCTCCCAAAGAGGCCGAAATGGATCACTGCGAAAAAAAAGGAAGAAAGAATCAAATTTTCATTCTCTTGTGGTTACGATTTGCAGAGACAGACTGAAATTCTTTACATATCTGATAGTTTTCAAAGTTTAATTCTTTTGTAGAAACTGGGAGTTTCATCTTCATCAAGATCAGATAGCATACGTAAGCACAGAACAAACTTTCAGGTAGAGTTATACAATCATTATAGCAGCATTATTCAGAAAGTAAGAATCTAAGTGTTCTCCACCTACCGCAAATCCCAAAACTTCAAGCCTTTATGTCCCGCTGTCAGGATTAAATGTTCACTAGCTTCACCACTGAACAAAGCAAGGAACGTCCAGTTACATTTCAAGAAGGCAGGAGAGACGACAGAGTTAACACATCAAGTTCACAAACCTCTCGGCTGGGGCCCACGTGATTGCCCTGACAGGACCCGTTTCAGCGCTGAAGCATAGCAGAGGCCTCGTATCTGCAGATCGATACTCAGAGGATTAAGAACAGATATGAGGAGTTGGCTCATTTAGACAAAGATCAAGAACAGATATGAGATCACATATACCAAGGATCTAAATTACCTCCAGCTGATCTATTTGCGATGAATTTCCACAAACCAACCTGAAAGAGAAAAGAATACTCATCATGCCATGTGAATAATTTGCATAAGAACGAGGAAATATACGTAGTAGTCACTATTAACCATTACCGTTCCATCATGGCACCCAACAAGTAAGTAATCATGAGGTTGTGAGTATGACCACTCCACTGTCAAAGGGATGCTGCACAGAGAAAGAACCCACGAACTCAACAACATGATCAAATCAAGCACAATTAGTGAAGCACAAAAAAAAAGTCAAATTAGACAGTTACAAGTTTAGAGCAGCAAACAATCAGATACCTCTTCACCTGTCCACTTTGTGGAACTGAACATCTGAAGATCGGATCCAGTTTCATAAAGCGAGGATCAGATCCTTCCCCATGTGCAGCGGAGTAAATTGATTTTACAATATGAGGAAGAGGAACATCCCATCTGCATATATAAGAAGAGACATATATTAATGATCACACGAGCCATTATCAAAAGGGCGGGAAGAAATGCAATCCACTTCTAATGTTTACCTAAGAAAGTTAACTTAAGCATAGCTATTTTGTACCAAGCACATAAGGAATACAGCTTACTAGGAAAAATACTTCAAAATATTCATTTCTCCTTACAGAATCTCAAACAAACAAAAACAAATAGCTGAACAAGTATGTAAGTTGGGAAGGAATTAGAGGCATTACACTTCTATGGATCCGTTTCCTAGCAAAACAGCTAGATAACCCATCCGGTGTGGGAAATTAGCACTGGATACTGTCCAGGGCTTCCATTTTACATCCCAAACCACTTTTCCATTATGTGCTAGACACAGCATAACTCTTGGTAAGGCTATGTCTTCCGGAATAGACAGAGGAGGGTTGTCGGTGTTTGAGATGACATGATCTGAAACCAATCCAAGAGCTGCTGCGTCTTGTTTGGACTTGTCATTCGTTTTGTGATTCTGGCCCTCATCTTGACTCACTGATGATGAACATACATAATCATCATACTTACTTACTGCAGTTCTCTTACGTTTCAATCGTCCACACTGCAAGCCATCGTCTGAAGTGCATACATCTTTGGAATTCTCATTGGTCTGCGGATTCTGAGAAGAATCACCAGTATGATTCGATAAGGATGTAGGTATCGCTTTATTCGACAAGTTTTTTTTCCTAACCTCTTGCTTTTGCGGTCTCTGTCCCTTAGTGTTGGCTGAATCTTTTTCTGTAACTAGTGGTTGACATGAACTGTTCGGATATTCTAGAGCAAGAGCTTGAACAAATTGGTCGTCACATTCCAAACCATCAATTGTCCTGTTTGTTGGTACATCAGTAGACTCCTTGCTAAATCTTCCTTTTGACTTCTTGGCTTCAGTAGGATCATCCTCTTGTTTCTTCCTCGATTTTCCTTGTCGATATGAACTGTTGGGGTATGCAAATGCAAGAGGTTGAACATCTTCATCGTCGCAATCCAAACAATCAGTTGGCTTGTTCGTTGGTTGATCAATTCGTATCTTTCTGGCTCTTCCTTTCGGCTTCTTAACTTTAACGGAATTATCGTCTAGCTTCTTCCTAGATCTTCCTTGATGACCTGTACTAGGATATTCAAAAGCAAGAGGTTGAAAGTCTTGGTCATCACAATCTGAAACATCAGTTGCCCCGTTCCTTGGTGTATCAATTGCCTTCTTTCTGGGCCCACCCTGTGTCTTCTTGACTCCTGTAGAATGATCATCTAGCTTCTTTCTAGGTATCCGTGGTTGACATGGACTGCTGGAATAATCTAGAGCAAGAGGTTGAATATCTTGGCCATCACAGTTTAATTCATCAATAGGCGTGTTTCCTGGTTCGTCAACTGGCTTCTTTCTGGGTCTTCCTTTTGGCTTCTTGACCTTAGCAGAATCATCCTCTTGCTTCTTCCTAGGCCTTCCTCGTGGCCTTTTTGGTTCACTTGATTCGTCATCTACATATTTCACAAGCTGTGCCTCCATATCTGGCTTTCGGATAACTGAAGGTGTCTCCTCTTCGTTCTTATGCACATGAAGAACGGACCATATTTGAATGACGCCTCTGCCAACAAGTGGAGAACCTATCTTGTGATAGTATGAGCCAGGAGGATGGGCAGCAACAGCAACATACTGCCACGAAAAAAAAGATGCCCCATTGGCAAGAAAACTAAATAAATTATGAATCCAAGCACACTTTTAGTTCATCGGGCAAATGCAGAAAAAGACATAGTACATCCGAAACCATAACTGCGGCACTTCTGCAACATGTCAGCACATATCTGAAACCTCATAGCCAAGGGAATAAATACCTCACATTTAACCTTAGTCTCTGGCCTTTCAGGACTTCGCGGGCACCAATCTAATGCCCAGACAGGTCCTCCAACATACATCACAAAATCATTGCTGCACTAACAGAAAAACAACATAAGCTTCACAAAGGCATGTTAAAAGGACGCTGAAAAGCAAACAAGTAATCATATAGAGACTGCATGACCAGAAAGGCTGACAGTAACCACATTCAAGTGAGAGCACCATAACATCAAATGATCCCACGATGTCTCGTTACAGAAACCAAAAGATAGAAGAAAGGAGTGAAAATGAGACTCTACATGGTGAAATACCAAAATCCATACAGCACCTGGATTTCGATGATGAAGTAGTATTCTCGACATCTTTCTGCACCAGAATTCAGAGAAGTTAATACACGTCAAATGAACATTATATTGCTTCGATCTTCAGGAGAAATTAGACATTGGTATATTACGTCGAAGCTGGATTCTAAAACCATTCTTTGAACAGAAAGCTAGAGTTTTTAAATTCAAACTGTTCATAGTGTACCCAGAAAACAGCGGGAATAGATACCTTAGGAACAGTGGCTGATGAAAACTGAGGTAAATTAATCCCACATCCAACTCCTACATCCACTTGAGACCTCTCCGCTTCTCTGGAAAACCTAAGATCCCTCGCCGGATAGCAGTAATGCTTCCATTCTCTGAACCAAGCACAAGCTCCCGTTACACAATGTAGCTCACAGCGAAAACCAGCTGGAAACAAAAGAACATTTAAAGTCTCTTACTTTAAGAAAGTTATCGGCGACGAAAGAAGCTGAATTTCAGCTTCGTCGAGAGGATCCCCGGCGTCTGACTCCCCACAGACCTCAGAAATCGTGTCGATTGCCTTCAAGTGATTCTCGACGGAGTAATCGAATGTGGAAACCTCAACTCCGGCGCCGGCTAACGATTCTTCCCCTTCTTCATCCATTCTACTTACTACTAGTGAACTGGGTAATCAATCAACTTCCACGCGGAAACCCAACTAGAGAATTTAACGAACTTCTGGAAGAAGAGAAGCACGAAGTGTAGAGTGAAAAAAGGAACGGCTTTTCCGCCTGAAGTTCGGAAACCGGGAAGACGGCGATGGAGAAGAAGAAGAAGTAGAACGGAGGACCAAAACTCCCGGCAGATTAAAACGACTGATGTTTCCATAAAACGACCTGGTTTTAAGGTGTTGGTGGTAAATTGAAAGATCCGATCCGGTTTAAGTGAGGTCCGAATTTCCGCCTGACCCATATTAGATTTGGCCCAATTATTTTCGGGTAGCCCAGAAAGGCCCACGCTTATTTAGACTTGGGCTTATCCGGATAGGTTTGGCTATTTTCAGACGTTGTTTTCCAGAATTACTATTCATCGCCCTAACCTACGTCCCTAGAACACGTGAAATTACACTATTACTCTTTTGATTACAAAATAACGAAACGAAAAATACCAAAACTGAAAAATCATTCAATCTCTTGCCGACGATCGAAGATGTAAGGATCATCCTCGATCACCTCTGTCGAGTTTCGATGAATCGACAACCTGACGTTGCCGGCGACAGTTAGGTGGCCGTTTTTATGTTTTTTCTAATGAACATGTGTTCGATCTTTTTGGGATCGATGATGATCGTTGGGAACTCGAATATGATGATCAATGAATGATCGGTGGATGATTGTGGAAGATGTGTTCAGAGAATAAAATTTAGGGTTTGTGTGTTCGGTAAAATAGTAATTACGTCATTAATAATAATTAGGACGTTTAAAATAAACGTAGGGAGGTGAATAACACTCTCTTTTTTGTGGCCGCAAGCTTGGATCGGGTTTTGTGGCCAGTTCGGCTTTGAGGCCGACCCGACTCCCTTTTGTCCTATCATTTTCAGGCCAAGCCCGCAACGACACCACATATTTGGACTTTAGCTTTAACAGTCTCTGACCCGACCCGGCTAAAAACCGCTCACCTGGGTGTCGAACACGCGCGTGTACACCACGTGCCATTCTGCGAGTGGGGGTCGCAAAGTAGTGTGTGGGTTTCCGGCGCGTTACAGTCACTCGCTCATTTCTCACCCTCTTTTGTGAAATACACGCATCGGGTTTCGATCCCAAATTCTCCAATTCTCTTCTTTGTCATTACAAATTCTCTCGCCTCAGAGACATGTCGCCGTCGATCAAGTTACCGGATTATTGCGATGATTTGGGTTTTGATCGACGACAATCATCAAAATCAGGTCAATGTTATTATAACTTCTGTTTGGTATAAATGAATTTCTCAAAAACTTATAAAATTTAATTTTGAATCATATATCAAACATGATTTGAGAATTCAATTCAATTAACTTTTAAGAATTGAATAATATTGTAAAAGTAGGAACTCATTTTAAAACAAATTCTACAAATAATTCATTTTAAAATGAAATAAGCTTTTTATTTATTTGATATAAAATGTGTAAATCATTAGAGATGATTGTTTTTATTCATTTCTCACAATTCCAGCTTCCCCACGGAAGAACACCCTTACAAATCCCTAGCTTTTAACATTTTTTTGAATTTAAAACCAGCAGCTGTGGTTTCTTGGATCTCAAAAGTTTCAATTTCTATGGCAGTAATGCTATTGATATAGTAATAGGTACGCCGGCAAATCTATTACTCTGTGTATGTCTTCTAACACTAACTCCCTTTCCAGCTGCGCTCTCGTCACTTGAAGAACCTCCTGCAACCCAAACAATGAAGCTAATTGAGCTTTCATATGATCAACTGAGCAGAAGGATTAGCTATGGGGAAATCTTACACTAAACTCCATGTAGGAAGCACGCATGGCGAGCCACTGAGCATCCATCAGTTGGAAAGTTATGCAGAAGAGGACATCAAACGCAGTTTCATCTTCTGCAAATGTTTGTTGAGTTAGATCAAAGAGAAATAAATCCATTTCCTGATGAGGGTATTGGAAAAGGTTTATAATTTGTAGTTTGTTTACCTCCTAGTAGTTTAAGGAAGCTGGTTCCTGGCTTGGAGCTTGGCTTTTCTGGAAAAAAATGTGATGAGAACTATTATGATCAGTTGTTTTTTGGCAGGATTCTTTTGCAGATGTGATGAAGTGATGAAGTGTTTGTTTTACCTGATTGAAGATCCAGCATTTGGATGAGCATGTACGCGACGTTGATGCCAGCGACAGCGAATGGATATTCCCATTCGGATCGTTCTCCGCTCTGCTTGAACAATAGCCTGCGGAAAGATGCCTTTTTTTCGTTCGTCATCGTAATCAGTGAGTAATCAATGGAGTTAAGCAATGGAGAAGAATCAAGAGAAGGAGAATTATGCATACCGGGTAAGTCCTGGCGAAGAACAGCAAGTTCTCGAGTGCTGTGAACCCACATCCCCTAACAACATTGGTATGGATGTTAATTGTAAGTGAGAGAAGTAGTTTCTGAACTCATGAATGTGGACTTTGTGATTTACCTGAAGTCAGTTGCAGGATTGACACCCTGCCACCCCATGTCTTTCCACTGCTCGGAGATCATTCCTATCAGGGGAACGTCTGGAAAGGATGTACTCCAAAGTGACTTGAGTGCTTCCTGTGTGAGATCATATCAAACCCTGTGAGTTGCATACTCAAGTTGCAGAACCATACATACAGGGAATGAGGAACAATGTAGTACTTGATGGTCAGGACGAGTTTCATCGAAGGGGGTCTGGACTCGTTTCTGAAGCCGACCGAGTCTTTGCTCCTGGAATTTGTAAAGAGGGAAGCTACTGAAGTCAAATTCTGGAAATGGGAAAGAGTTCTGATATGGGAAAGATTGGAAAGCAGCAATCTTTTTACCAGATGAGGGTTGTTGTTAGGGTACTTGTCAGCCGGTTTGCTGAATAGACTGAAAAGACCTCCTAGCCATCGTGGACCAACCATATCATTAGCTACAATCACCACCACAGACGGATCAGTGAAATTTCAGTTGAACTGGACTTCGAATTCCGCCGCCAATTACTCACCAAAACATTGAGCTAACTGTGGAGAATGCTAGCAGGAATTATGATGCCACCTTTTTCCAACTACCCAACCATTTCTCTTCTCCTCCTCATTAACCTGAAACTTGAGAATTCAGGGCAGATACTAGTTAGCTTAGCATCAAGTTTTTGTTCATTTCATCAAGTTTTCGGTTAAGCATCAAATTCAGGGCAGATACTACGCCAAAAACATGTGTATTTGCGACTTGTTACGCAAGACTGTAATTTTTTATGCGAAACATGTCTAATTTCTTGTTAATGCTACTGGATTTTGAACCACTTTTCGCTGCGAAATGTAGGAGAAAATTTCATAACCAAACAAAGAATTATAACTTGAATTATAAGTTCGAGGATGGTGATTAGTTTCCGGAACATGAAAGATTAATTTCATTAAAGAGGCGAATACGTGGAAGAATATCATGTCATTTTATCGTTTTATACCATTAGAAATAATTTTTTTAAGCTGAAATCGTCTCAAATCGAGAAAAGTTAGTAACAAATAACTGTTACTAACCGTTGACGACATAATTTGTTAAAAATGAAAAAAGTTCATCTCCATAGTTTCTTATTTTTTCTCAAGATGAATATTTAATTTTTTTTGTTAACATCTATTTTTTACTATTGTAAATCTTTTATCATAAGAAAGACTTGAAGAACAATAACATTACAAGCCATGATCAATGTAAAATGGCAGAAAAGAATCTACCTTTTGATAACATTAGGGAGGAGGAGGAGACGAGACGACGGTGGCAAGGTCGACGGAGTTGGGACTTCCGGCGACCGGAGGAAAATGAGGGAGGGAAACTGGATTGAAGAAAAATGATTTTACCCATTTGTAGTTTGAGGAAAAGGAGGGGGATAAAATTTGCATGTCAGAATTATTATTTTTCCGCATTTTGTTTAGTGTTTTTTTTTTGTTTTTGGTGGTGAAATGAAAATTAATGAAAGAAAAAAAGTGAGGATGGAAATATTTTTGCTTCTTATTTTTCATTTTCATTCCATGTATGCATTTCTCATCCACCAAAATTATTTAACTGGTGATCATATAAAATTAAATGAAGTTAGGGACCATAAATAATTGTAATTAATTAATGCTTTTCTCATTTTCAGTCGCGCTTTAAGTTCAACGTGGATGGCGTCATTCGCTTTAACTATGGCGGAAATACTTATTGGGTCATTCATGTCTTTAAAGGAGATATTTTTCATATTTCCCGTAACTCCTACCTAGGTATTTTTTATTCTTTAATGTTTGAGCTCCTTGCTATATAAAATATTTGTTTTTGGTGTCGTCGTGTTGGTCTTTTGAAGGAGATGTCGAGCAGGTCGACATTGAATGATATGCCGAACAGGTCTCCTCACACATCTATCGTAGCATCCTCTCTCTCCCCAACCTTGTGGCACCATAGTCCATCCTTCACCTCATGTCTGCTTGCCCGAGGCTCCGCCTCTAAACCGTCCATCGATATGTGAATAAAGCCGCCTATTCGATATCATGTTTAACTCTTAATTATCTTTAAAAGATATTGCTGATAATTCTTATATCCGAAATAAAAATTAGTTTTACTACGTAATATCTTGATATGGGCTCACATGGCCATCTCGGAAAAAAAAATATCAATGCTTTTCTCCGTTTAAATTATGCAAAGGATTTACGTACGAAACGACGCCGTAACTCTGATACGGTGTCCCCTACACTGATGCTGACTCATAACTAATGAAACCAATTTGATTTGACTGATTGATTGATTCAACTGCTTCTCCTCCACCGTCCCCGATTCAGCTCCACTCTCCACTCACTCCACTTCCGTTGACCCCTCGCCGGAGCTTCCGATCAGCTCCCTAACCACAAGTAAGCCTCCTCTTTCTTCCTTCTCTTCCCCTGTCTCCTCTCTACTTCCTCCGATCAGCTCCTCTGTTGCTTCTTCCCGTCTGATCACCGATCAGATTCAAAAAAACTTCAACAGAGTTACAGAGCAGCAGCTTCTAGTGAATCCGTAGCGCATCAGGAATCTGAAACCTGTGATGGGTCTACTTCTGATTACTGATTACTGATTACTGAAACCTGTGTTCATCGAGCTGTTTATTATTATTATTATACTCAGCGATTTTCCTTTTTCTCGTGACCCGGAAGAATGATCAACCCGACCCGTTACAGACCACGTGGTTCTTCTTGCTCTCCATTGCGCGTCTTCTTCTCTCCGATCTGTGTGCGTCAAAAAAGAAATAATATTTTACAACTTTTTTGAGAAAGCTGATCTCGGATCACAGATCAGATCTCAAATTTCCATTCTTTTCCCCTCCTTCCTTCTTATACAACATTCTCTGCTTCTTTCCTTCGTTGCTTCCTACGCTGCTTTCGTTGATTTCTCTGTTTTTTTTTTCAGTTTCGAGCTCCAGTACTGTATGTATCGATATTCATCTATGTTTGCTTACGTTGAAATCTCTTTTTTGTGGTGACTGATCCTGTTTTCTGTTGTTTCTTCTGGGTTAGGAAAAATCATGGCGCAAATGCTGTTGCACGGGAATTTACATTGTACCATCTATGAGGTTGACAAGCTTCCTGGAGGGGACGGTGGTGGACCCGGCTTCTTCCAAAAGGTTTCTTTTTTCTTTTGTTCTCTTGCAGATATCATTCTGATGTGATCCTGAATTGTCATTTTGCTTGATCTTTGGACTTGTTTGTAGAAGTTTGTTCTTGCTGGAACTTTTGGTTCAGATTTCCTGTATACGATCTGTGAAATTGGATCTGGGAATTGCAGATCACGCGTCAGCTTTTGGTTTTACTTTCATAGTTTCATGTCCTGACAATTGTACTCTGATGCTTGACAGATCAATGTTAGCTCTAGTGTTCTTGGTTTACGAAGATTTTATTGTCAAATGATCTGAAATTGGTACTTGCTTGAACTTTGGTTCAGGTTTCTGTATGCGATTTGTGAAATTGGATCTGGGTATTGCAGATTTTGCGTCAGCTTTTGGTTTTACTATCGTAGTTTCATGTCCTGACACTTGTAGTCCTGATGCTTGATAGATCAATGCTAGCTCTAGTGTTCTTGCTTCACGAAGATTTGATTGTCAAATAATCTGAAGTTGGTACTTGCTTGAACTTTGGTTCAGGTTTATGTATGCGATTTGTGAAATTGGATCTAGAGTATTGCAGATCATGCTTCAGCTTTTGGTTTTACTTCCATGTCCTGAGAATTGTAGGCTGATGCTTAACAGATCGAGGCTAGCGCTAGTGTTCTTGCTTAAATGATCCATTGTGATTTCCAATCATTACTTTTCAGCATGATTGTAACTGTCATTCTCTCCCCTTGATTGAAAAGATTGCCTTAGAAATAGAACGAATTTTTGAAAAAATTTATGGAACTTCTGCTGATATTCATCAGGTGCCATAGCTTAGTGATGTTATTTTATCTTTACAGATTGTGGACAACATCGGTGAGAAAGTTGGGATTGGGAATGGAGTAAGCAAGATCTATGCAACCATTGACCTGGAAAAGGCCAGGGTTGGGAGAACCAGGCTTCTCGAGAACGAGCACACCAACCCGAGGTGGTACGAATCTTTTCACATTTACTGTGGACATCTTGCTTCAAATGTCGTGTTCACTGTCAAGGATGACAACCCCGTTGGTGCAACTTTGATCGGACGGGCATACATACCTGTTAGCGAGATACTAGATGGGGAAGAGATAGATCGCTGGGTCGAGATCCTGGACGAGGAAAAGAACCCGATTGATGCAGGTTCCAAGATCCATGTGAAGCTGCAGTACTTTGATGTGACAAAGGACCACAACTGGGGCCGCGGAATCAAAAGTTCGAAGTATCCCGGTGTGCCTTACACATTCTTCTCTCAGAGACAAGGCTGCAAAGTTTCTCTCTACGGAGATTCTCACGTCCCTGACAACTTCATTCCCAAGATTCCTCTAGCTGGTGGGAATTTCTATGAGCCCCATAGGTGTTGGGAAGATATCTTTGATGCTATAACGAACGCTAGGCACTTTATCTATATTACTGGATGGTCTGTCTACACTGAAATCAGCTTGATAAGGGATTCCAGGAGGCCGAAGCCGGGTGGTGACATAATGATTGGTGAGCTGCTAAAGAAGAAGGCAAGTGAAGGTGTTAGGGTCCTTATGCTGGTTTGGGACGACAGAACATCGGTCGCGCTGCTTAAAAAAGACGGTCTGATGGCAACTCACGACGAAGAAACCCTCCAGTACTTCCAAGATACCGATGTCAACTGCGTTCTGTGTCCTCGCAATCCTGATGATGGTGGAAGCTTTGTTCAAGACCTTCAGATCTCCACCATGTTTACTCATCACCAGAAGATCGTCGCTGTGGACCATGAAATGCCGGATGGAAGCTCTGACAGGAGGAGGATTGTTAGTTTCGTTGGTGGTCTTGACTTGTGTGACGGTAGATACGATACCCCTTTCCACTCATTGTTCAGGACTCTGGATACAGCACACCATGACGACTTCCATCAGCCTAACTTTGAAGGTGCTGCAATCACAAAAGGCGGACCCCGAGAGCCGTGGCACGACATCCACTCTCGTCTGGAAGGACCGATTGCCTGGGACGTGGTGTATAACTTCGAGCAGAGGTGGAGAAAGCAAGGTGGTAAAGATTTGCTTGTTCAGCTTAGGGAGCTGGAAGATGTCATAATCCCACCTTCTCCAGTTATGTATCCCGATGATCGCGACACATGGAACGTTCAGTTGTTCCGTTCCATCGATGGCGGAGCTGCATTTGGCTTCCCCGAGACCCCCGAGGATGCTGCTAGGGCGGGACTAGTCAGCGGAAAGGATAACATCATCGATCGGAGTATTCAGGATGCGTACATCAACGCCATTAGACGTGCAAAGAACTTCATCTATATCGAGAACCAGTACTTCCTCGGGAGTTGCTGCAGCTGGAGGTGTGATGATGTCAAAGTTGAGGACATCAACTGCTTGCATCTGATTCCAAAGGAGCTTTCGCTTAAGATCGTTAGCAAGATCGAGGCAGGGGAGAGGTTTACCGTGTACGTCGTTGTTCCAATGTGGCCTGAAGGGATTCCGGAGAGTGCATCAGTTCAGGCTATATTAGATTGGCAGAAAAGGACTATGGAGATGATGTACCGTGACATTGCTCAGGCTCTTCAAGCTCAAGGGTTAGAAGAGGACCCTCGAAACTACTTGACGTTCTTCTGCCTTGGCAACCGCGAAGTTAAGAGGAGCAGCGAGTATGAGCCTTCGGAGACACCAGAGCCTGATACAGATTACATTAGAGCTCAGGAAGCCAGAAGGTTTATGATCTATGTTCACTCCAAGATGATGATTGGTACGTCAAATCAATTAGTCAACTATAACATCTTCTGTTTCTTAGCTGTAACCTTATGAATTTTTCCTACGTTACTTTGCAGTTGATGATGAGTACATAATAGTTGGGTCCGCCAACATCAACCAGCGCTCCATGGACGGCGCGAGGGACTCCGAAATCGCCATGGGCGCTTACCAGCCGTACCACTTGGCCACCAGGGAGCCCGCTCGAGGCCAGGTCCATGGATTCCGAATGTCGTTATGGTATGAACACCTTGGCATGCTCGACGACTGCTTCCTATCTCCAGAGTCCGAAGAGTGCGTTTCGAAAGTGAACCAAGCTGCAGACAAGTACTGGGATCTATACGCAAGCGAGTCGCTCGAGCATGATCTCCCAGGACATCTGCTCCGATACCCCATTGCTGTAGCAAGCGAGGGAGACGTTACAGAGCTTCCTGGATCGGAGTTCTTCCCCGACACGAAGGCTCGTGTTCTCGGTGCCAAATCTGACTACCTCCCTCCTATCCTCACCACATAAAGACCCGAGTGTGGCTCTGCAGAGTTATGATTACTAGTTCTTACCCGAATATAACTAAATAAAGATCGGTCACTATCGTGCATTGTTGTTTTTATTTTGTTACAGACGGAATCAATCTTTGTGGCGTGAGATTATGTTGAGAGTTTTTGGATATGAAGACCTGTTTTTGTTCATTTCATCAAGTTGCTATGTTTGAATGAATGTGGATAGTCTGTAAAACGATTGTATACGATATAGAAGTCTCGAATACCACATTGGAGAGAAACTACCCACAAAAGGGTTTTTATAGTACAATTGTTCGCATGATAGGTGTTGAAAATTTTAGAAAATAAGTGGAGATAGATGGATTTTTCTCTTTTATAGAAAATGTATTAGGAAAATGAAAACGTGAGACAATTTAAATTATGTCAATTAAAAATTGAATATCATAAGAACCATAAAGGCTAATGTGTAAACTCAAAATAAAACCTTTATAAATTTAAAATAAAACCTTAATAAAATCAAAATAAAGTCTTAATAAAATTTAAATAAAACTAATATTAAAAACTCAAACACTATTCATTTAATAATAATTTATTATTTTTTTATAAACAAAAGAGCCTCCTCACACTAAAGTTAACGAGCTCTAAATACTTAGTGTGGATGGAAATTAAGCATCTTTATCCACACAAGAGTATTTAGAGTTTTTTTTACATTTTTTTTAGTTTTTATACAAAAAATTTTAAATTAACTAATATTTGACATATTTGTTGGGAATGGCTAAATTTTGAAATTTGAACATGTTAAGCCTTTTAATATTTTTAAGGGTTTTGATTGTTGTTGTTGTTAGTGCATATACTTTCAATTGCAAAAAAATTAATTTGAATTTCTAACAATTTTCACCTCGTTGGACATCTCCGAATTATGATCCAAAAATCTTAGGTTACTCATTAGCCATGTCATTATGTAGTGAACAGAAACTAGAGGAACAAAATCATTGATTGAATACACAAAGGCATTGAGGTGGTAGAATACAAAGGATTAGAATTTTGGTCCAAAAGAAACAAACTATACTACAAAAACTTCAAAACTGAAACACAAAGAACAAGAACACAACATAACAACATTTTGGGATCCAAAATCCCACGTTTTGATATTTATGGGACAGGGTAGGACTTGTTATGACACATACACTTGTAAGCCATGGGACAAGTCTCAGCTTCCTCCAAAGAAGCACACACAAAGCTAACCATCACTAGCCTACACGGCGAGCACGACCCGCACGCGTGGGAGCAGTCGGGCAAGCTCGAACCCGCTATTTGGACCGTGTCCGGCCCGCCATTGTTCTTCTTCGACCTTCCTCCTCAAACCGGTCTCCTGTAGTATCTCATAATTGTCTCCTCCACCTTGCTCCCTTCTCTTATCGAATGATGGCGGCTGTGGTCTGAAAGAACACACGAAAAATTTAACGTTAATATTCGTAATAGAATGTTAGGAAAAAATTGCAATTTAGGAGAGAAAATGGAAAAATGTGACATTTGGTGATAGGAAAAAATTGCAATTTAGAAGATATGTATACTTTTTTGAGAGACGGCGAACCATGACTAATCATATGAATCGTTCGAGTGATCTTGTCTACTAATTTGGACTAAAACTCGTTCCTAATATAGACTATTTATGAAAAAACCCGATTCATACTCCGAATGAACCTTACACAAGTACACAACAAAGTAAGAGAAAAAATTATGAAAAAACCCGACCGTTCATAACATATACTATTTATAAAAGTAATTTGGACTAAAACATCGGATTTTCGAAGTCGTGAGATATGTCCTTGTTTTAGACAGATACATGTTACAGTAGTGGACCTATTTTGTCCATTTTGGACTAAAACTCATTCCTAACTTAGTCTACATATTAAAAAAAACCCCGGTTCATATACCGGACTCAAAGTCCTATCAGACTCCACAACCCAACAAAATATAAGTACTTACGTGATCGATTCGTCTTCACAATGTGTCGCCCCGAGACGACATGGCGAGGTAGAACCACCACTAAGATGGAGAGAACTAGGAAGCAAAACAAGAACCCTTTCATCTCCTCTACAATGGGTAAGTGATGGATTTCACGAAAGTGAAGTACTTTGGGCCTGGGGGGGGGGGGGGGTGTTGTGTGTGTTTGGAAAGTATATATGGAGTTAAGGCAAAGAGAGATATTGAAGCAAATCACAAGCAAGTTGATGGGGAGAAAGATCACATGAAAGCTGAGAACTTGAAGCCTCACAGGATCAGTAAGGGAGAGGTTTAATTTTGGGTTAGAAGATGAAGCTTTATATAGAGCAGACCTTTGGTAGAAACTGATGAATTCAAGTGCTTCTTTTTACGTGATTTTTCTGACCTCTTGGCCAATGCAGAGGACGCCATTAATGCTTACCAATGGAGGGAAAAATGGCTGAGTTCAAAAATTTTGAGTTTGTGCCTTTGTGGGATTTGGTATTCATTGAGGTATGTGACAATGTGGTCATGGACCTTTAAAAACGTAGCATACATACACTAGCCTATTTTAAATGTATACGACGTGGTTATTTCGTTAAGTCTTTGGTTAGAAAGCCACATTAATCGATAGATCACCATGTCAACTAATAGTTTATGTCCACATTACCTCTTGTCGTGTTAACTATTACTAGAATTATCCATGTGATCTTTGCATAAAGTTTTAGAGAATAAGTGGAGATAAATGAACTTTTTTTTGTTATAGAAAACATATTAATAAAGTGAAAGCGCTAGACAATTTAAGTCATATCAATTGAAGAATGGAAAATATCACAAGACTCATAAAAAGGTATGTGAGCTCGAAATAAAGCCCACGTAAAGTCAAAATAAAGCTTCAGTAAACTCAAACTAAAGTTTTAATAAACTCAAAATAAAACCTTTATAAAAGAACCGAACAAAATGTCGTAAACCCAAACAATTTTGAGCTAGTTTGTTTCAAGTTGATTGTGGTAAGTTAAATTAGATGGTGGTATGGTGATTTGTCGACTTACACTAACTTTTTAGACTTCTATTTAATTATCTCGGTATATTAGTTTACCGAGATAATACTATAATTTGTCTTCGTCCAGATGGATATACAAAGAAAATTAGAAAAAGTATGTTGTTTCTACATTCATTCCTTTGGGAGCACTATTTTGATCTCGAATTTCGATGAAAACTAAGTGTGAAATATTGTTAAATACCTTATGTAACGTTAGAGTCCGTAGTTGCTCTTTCGTATGATCTTGTGGAGCTGAAGGAATGACCATGACACTTCGTACGGTGTTATAATTGAAATAGCTTAATGGTATACACAAGTTACGTTTTAAAGATCAATGACCTAGTTGTTACAAACCCAATAAATTGATGACCATAATGCATATGAAACCCATTTTGTTAGGTCTTGTGAAGTTGGGAGTAAATGTAAAGGAGAAGTGTAAATGGCGGTAATAAGTTAGGGACTGGAGAGTTGATGTGATTCTCATTAATGTGTATCGATTCTCAGTTTGATCTTCACTATCATAACTTCTTTGTACGTTGCAACTGATGTTTCCATTTCCCGGCCCGAACCAGTTTCGGCCAGAAGTCGTGTCACGCCAATATACAGATCAGGAGGTCGGACCGATACTAGAATGTGTATATAGGTCTGGTTTGAGTTTTAGTTTTCTGGATGAGAGGAGATTCGGTCTAAGTTAAAATATTTGTAGTTGAAAGTATATATATCCCACTAATAATAAAAACCAAAATTTTTAAAAAATGTTTTTTTAATTTCATTTGATTATTATTTGAAGAGTTTAATATGGTGAAACTTTAATTTTTAGTCATTTCCAATGCATGTCAAATATTAACCAATTTTTTTAAAAATAATTTTCATGTCAAAATTGGTTAAATGATCCATTTTGACATGAAAAATGTAAAATTTTCAAATCAGTTAATATTTAACATACATATTGGAAATGACTAAAAAATTAAGTTCCACCGTGATAACCCTGGTCAAATAAAGTGAAAAATCAATTTTACTTGCTTTTATGTGGTTAGTGTTGAAATTTTTCAAATTGGCTTACTTTCTGCTTATTGAGCCGTCGTTACATGAATTGCGTTCCGCTAACTTCGATCATACACAATTCTGTGGAAACCAAAATCGTTTTACCATACATTTCAACACGTACGGATCGATACATTCAATCCAAGCCAAAGAAATAATCCAATCCTTGAATCCTTCCAAATGGGGCTAATAGTAATCTATTTAACTATGAGATTAGTATATTAATCACCATGTGCTTAAGTGGGAACGTGTGTGGATGGATCACATCGTAGAACAGCAATTAAGTAACGTGATAAACACCAAAACCGGTTACAGAACAACAATTAATTAGTAACGTGATAAACACCAAAACCAGTTACAGAGAAAGGTGGACTATGAACCAAAATAGGCAAATACACATGAGACCACCAAGCAAGACAAAATGACGGCTTGGTTTGGTCTCAATAGACAAAATGACAAATGTGAAATGTGGCCACCAATTTCACACACTTATCTTATTGTCTATTATGTTGGATATATATCAATTGGTCGATTGGTCCATCATCGGTCGGTTTGAGTACTGTTACGACTGCGTCCATTCGGTTAGTTTCGGTCACGTATGAACAAAATAGGGAATGAGTCGTCTGTTAAGAATTGATGCCGGTAAAATCTTTTATTTATGTCTCTACTTTTGTGTCGTTGGAGAGTTGTACATATTGACATGATAATATCGTTTGTACCATGTGAATATACCTCCGCAGTACAATACAAGTACACCATTTGAATACCGACATGAGTAATTCAAGTGATAAATACTTAATATTTTACCACATACTTTACGACGAACCCAACCACAGAATAATCAATATTAGTGGTTCTATACATGATCCATCTATTAGTATTAAATTTTGACTGAAGACATACGTATCCGATCGATTTTGGTGATAACTTAGAGAGTGGAAATTAGCTAGTCTACAACTCCAATTTTTTTTTCCACTTGCAATAATACATCCCAAGATGGTCCAAACATTGAGCCATTTGGCACAATTAATAATATGGTAGTGATGAATGATAGCAACTCATGTACATGTTTAGTTAGCAATTTGTTGTGCACCTAGGAATGTTTCTGTCTACCGACATCTCCATTTAATATCTTAGGTACAAAAATTAATTTGCTACAATATGCAATGTCGGCCGGCAATGGAATGAGAAAATTATTTGACATTTCTTTCAAGTGGGTTAGTACTCCTAGTCCCGCTAGCCGAGCAGGGTGCTTCAAAGACCGATGCTCGTAAGGAACAAACGGACACATTTTGAGAGGACGAGCTGGGTGCGATTTACCTTTAGCGGTATAGGCTCATTAACGTTTAAATCCGAAGAGATTACCTAATACCGATTTTTGTCAGAGCACTCGCTATACACAGACCCTTTAAAATCCTCTAGATTCGTTAGTAACAATTTCAACCAACTTCTATCTACGCGTCAAACCATACTTTAACACTATAATGTCCTTCGTATTGAGTTTCGTATAAATTCAGAATGCTCGCAGTCAGATTATAGAATGGATTCTTTATAGCGGATACTCATATATAATAACATAAATGAGAATGAACCCATTTGCTAAATGACGTGGGATTAAAAAAATTCAACAAAACATTTATTTTAGTAATTTGCAAAGGAAAAATCAACTAGATCCGCCGGCTATGCACACATAAGTTAATTAATATTTGTAATGCAAGAAAATGGATAATACAGAAGAGTGAATTATAGTCCGTACGAAAGCCTCAATTTTAATTAATTAATTAATCCACTATGACGATTATTTAGTGGGAAATATTAAAATAATTGTAAATTAATAAAAGTAAAAGAAGGATGGCTAAGATAAGGATGGTGATTAGGACTGTCGTACTTCCAGAGATTAGGTGTGGGTCAATTAAGCTGGCCTTCCCATGTTTAATAAAATTATTTTTTAATTCGATAATTCCAAGTTTGACTATTCAAAAATAACATGTTTTTTCAGTAATTTAAGTAATTTCTCTTGACAAGTGGATTGTTTCTGTTTACAGACGGTTGTTAATTGGTTATGACAGTTGACATATCTTAGTCTAGGGTTTGTTTCAAGGATTAGAGTGTAACTTCGAGTGAGTAATGTGGTACCGATAGCTCATTGTGAGTTAAGTTTACTCGTGGCTCGGTGGAGCTCATTATACACCTTGTTAATCCATTCAAATTTTGTCAAGTACGTACATTAAACAGTTCGGGATTCATCGATTTACCTATATAAATAATTAAGGAAGTTATATTTGATCGACGTTAGATATCATCATGCATGAAACACAAAGTTAAGAGATGAATTAAGCATCAAATTAAGGGCCATCATTAGAAGCAAAGTCATTGAATAGATTATCATCGACAACGGAATTTTCCTTCTGATTAAAGTTACCTAATAATTGGGTTTGGTGTTTCGTAAAACTCACAAAAAGGTGATTTAATTAATTAATTAATTAATTGCATAAAATCATTCCTTAGTTATGCTAGAATTACAAAATTTAATTTTCATAATCGACTATTTTATTTGCATATCAAAACGTTGACTTCTTGAAAGCATTGGACCAACTCGCGAATTTGGAAAAAATACATTGACGCTCACCAACAGATGAAGACTTGGGTATTTAATTAGTTAATATAATTCTGTATAATATTATTTTCATATGTAATTGTGAATATATTTTTCCTATTTTTAATTTATATTTGGATTTAATTGCGTAAAAGAAGAGGTGTAGTGAAAGAAACCCTAAAGCCAGGTGTTTTTACGGTAATTAAAGTTTTTATTGTCACCAATTATCGGAAAGATATTTCCTTTTTTCTTAGTTGTTAGTTTAAATATACGTGTTTTGAGAATTATCACTAGAAAGGAAGAAAAATGAAAAAGTGATGAGCGTTAGTTGCTAAGTCAATTGAACCAAAGCCGAATGTTAGATCGGTAATCTTAACCGATCATGTATCAATAAGATTATATTGAGAGGTTCACCATCCATAATAATTAAATAAATCCAAGTTAATATGGAATCGTTCAAGTAGAATAGTACAGTTGGTAGTTGTAATAATACTTTTTGTATGAGATCTCTATGTAATATATTGTTTCCATAATTGTACTAGGAATCGAACTAGTGATTGCATCATACCAAGAGGTTGATCGCCATTGATTTACGAGTTAATTGATCAATATGATATTGTTTTGAAGATACTAACCTTACAAATGGCCTTTTGTATGTGTTTTTATCCGATCAATTTTTATAATTTAACGGATTAAACGACAAAATAACACACTGAGTCTAACCCCGTAAATTAATATATAGTTTTTAACGGCGTACGGGATAGTTGACGGAAGGACATGATTCATAAATATAGTCAGAAAAGAGTCGTTAGTCATGGTTCGCCCATTAATGCCGTGGTTTTTGGTCCAGCCTGTCAAAGGCCCGCCTTTCCTTCACCTACCCGTCATCCTAGCTACTCAATAATTACTTATACGGTCACTGTTTTCTTTATTCGTCACATACATCTCTCTCATTTTTATTATTAAAGTATCATCTTCGTATTTTATTCAACTATTTCAAAATGATCATGTGATAAACTTTATATGCAATCAGTCGATATCCGATTCTCAATCATATTTATTGTCTTACAAATCTTATGAATACATTTAACATGAAATCACTTTAAATGTATGAAATTTGATTATTGAATGGGGAAGATATCTAGTTTGAATGATGCAATATTCACCTATGTGACAATGAGAGTTTTGACATCATATAAATATATCGAATATGAATTGACCCAAATGTTTGAGATTTGATTATTGAATGAGCAGGATGTCTAGTTTGAATGATGCATTAACCTATGCGACCACAAACATTCTCGTAACAAATAACACATCAGATTATAATTCATGATCAACTGACATTTAAATCAATCAAATATTTATGAAACAAAAAATTATCATTACGTCACACCTTCTTGGCATCGATAAAAAACTCTTAATATGCATTCTCTTTTTTAATAAATAAATTTCTAAAATACACGTCCAAAGTGCACATTTTTTTTTGATAAAAACCTTAACACAATGCTCTTCATTCACCATCGAGATAATTTAAAAAAACAACAAAACTACACCATAATGAAAATCAATAAAGCAACAATAGATCAGTTAAACCAACGTAGTTGCACAATCCGCTTCTCTACAAATATGATCTAAAACGGCAACAACACTACGTCATAATGAAAGCCAATATAACAACAATTAATCAGTTAAACTAACGTAATTTCCACCATTCTCTTCTCTACAAATACAATCTCAACCTACCACATCCTCTTCAACCACTCCTGGCATAGCGCCATTATAATGAGTACTAGTAATTGGCCTCTTCTATAGTTGAACATATTTACATATCACTGTACAACGAAAGTCGAATTCCGTCTAAAATAAACTTTAGTGAGAAAAGATAGTGACTTTAGAAGCCATTTAACAGAAAAGACTGATCAAAAGAGTAACAACATGGCATTTTATTTCACAGTAAAGACTAAAGAGTAAAAAAAGGAAAATGGCGGAGTGAAAAAACGACAAAATTCAGCATAAAGTCTTCTTCTTCATCTTCCTCTCTGAAACCCTTCCCCTTGAAAACTGAATCTTTCTCTGTATCTCTCTCTATATATTCATTCATTTCTTTACACCAAACCCTTTACATTTCCCCTTGAAACCTGAATCTTTCTCCGCCGCCGCCATGGAAACCCTCGTCCGGAGCACCACCGCCACCTTCAGCCGCCGCCGATCCAACGGCTACGAGCAGCTCAACCCTTTTAACCACGAACCCACCACCGCCCCCTCAAACGACGACGCTTCCACCTTCCCCACAACACCAACAAAACTCAATCTCTCGACCACGCGCCGCCGCACACCGGCTCGTGCAACTGTAGTGATGGCGTGGTCGCCGGCGTACAGGATCACCAGGGCGAGGCAGAGGCAGATTTTCCTCAGGTCGTACCAGCTAGCCTCCGGGAGCAAGCTGGAGAGACGAACCTCAAGGACCAAGAAGCTCAAAAAAGCGGCGGTGAAGGTGAGGATGGTGGTTGCTTCTCTGGTTATGGCGTTCATGAAAGTCGGCGGCGGGTTGAGATCCTCTTGCACCTCAAAGGCGGCGACTTGCGTCGCCGCTTCTCCGATCAAGATTAGTAGCAGGTTTTGCTGAAAAAAGGGAATTTATTTCTGTACTGTCATAATTTTGCTGCCGTGCTCTGCAGTAATAATGAATCAGAAAGTTATAATTAGTTAAATACTATTGGTTTATTATTTCTTAAGATGATGTTGTTTTAGTGTAAATGATTTCTTTCTGATGAATCAATCTTAAGATGAGTTGTGGGTCGGAAGCAGAGTAAAGAAAGTGTTGATCTTTCTAATGAACTGGGAAGCATTTTTCGCGATGTCGAATCGGTGAGTCTTAACGATATGTAGCTCAACCGTTTAAGTTATTTATGGTCGAACCGGTACCGTATGAAAAGGGTGGAAAGGACTAGTCGTTAAGAATACAAATCTAGAAGCAAACATGATGAACGTTACAAACTAGTGAATTTGGGGGGGGGGGGGGGGAGAGAATAGTCTATGATCTAAAGTCAAAGTTGCCGGCTTTCTAGTGAAGATGATGATCTCATGTGGATTGGAGATGAGGGTTCGTTTGGTAAGAGTAAAAAACAAATTTGTAGAGGGATAGTTAGAGCTTTTATGTGCTAATCTTGGTGGGAACTGAGTTTTTTGTCTCACGGTGAGACAGAAATGGTTCATGAGCTAAGTGATATGATGGAGGGTGTGGAACTTGCTTCGAAATCGGATACACGTAAAGCTCGCGATTCAGTCGGATTCTTTGGATTCCTCTCTTTATTAGTATCTTCATACATTCTCGAATTCTCGATTCGAAGGCATCCTTACTGAGTAAGAAAAACAAGAGAGGCATGCCAAACTTTGTGTAACAATTAGATCAGTAATGATCTCTGTGTTAACTCCTCTCATAATTACATAATCATAAATGCCTGAACTGAAACCAACGGTACCAAAATGCCTGCAAGGCCGCCATGACTCTTCTCTTCTCCGATCTGCCATGGATCGTCGTGACCTGGAAGCAAAACGTGGGTTCGTCGGGTTTTAGAATTGGCCAGTTACAAGTTGTTGACTTTTGATCCATTCAGATTCGTGGGCCGGTTGGACCGGCCGGTCAGCTTCTTGAGGTTCCTTCCAAATTCAATGAACAAGGTCAACAAAGCTTGATTTCAAAGAGTTTCCGTGTTGTGCAAGTTTGGTTTCTGTATTCTAAAGGACAGATCTTGGCTCTAACTTCTAAGTTTCCTGCTTAACTAAACCTTAAAATGCAGACAAAATATTCTGACACGGAAATGTAAATCAGAAGCATTTACCAAGGCAAGTTGGAAAAATCTTCCCTTCAACTTGGAGTTATGTTTCCAAGTTGGAATTATGGTTGACATTACAAAGATAAAAAAAGCTTCAATCTTTGATGTTTATTGCCTTACCAAGTCGAATTCGAGCAGGAATCGTCCACTACCAATCTTATGAACAGCCCGAAATCGGTGATTCCTGTTAGTCTAGCTCAGAAAGATTGCAGCTTTATCAAGGCAGAATGCCAAGAACCCAGATACTGTTAGTCCTGATTCTGAAATTCGATCGTCTCATTCACGGTATCTTCACTTTGCAGAGGAGATCCCGAGTAGTTACTTCGTTGATTGTCGTTCAAGGGCAGTCTTTAGATCAGCATAACGTCGACAGATTGAGAAATGCCAGGATATCAACAAATGCCTCAGCTATGTAGAAGAAACCCTGGAGAAATCATCAGAGAAACACAAGTGAACTGAACTTGCAATTCAATTGACATGGTTTATCCGGCTTAAATGCTATCATCTTGTAACTTATATCTACCTTCCAGGAACAAAGAATCAAAAACTCGACACGACCAAACCGAGCTAAGTAAAACGTGCATACTTCCATTGATGCTAAGTCTTGTCTTTTATTAGGCTGCAGGAAAAAGAGAGCAGTGCAAATTTCACAAATTTGGTACAGTGAAACTTCAAGGCCAAGCAATCTCATACCAGGTGCATTAAACGATACTACAGTACAGGACAAAAAATGCAGCATGCACAGTATGACAGTAACATTCATAATTAATCCGGCCTGCGTATATCTCCGTTACCAGTTTCAATCTTCTGTCTTTCATGATGTCTTATACTTTAGCAAAATTCTTCTAACAGATTCCTTGTCTCCGTGCTTGAAAACAAATGCTGGTATCTTTGAATCAGAGATGAGTTCTCTTCCCTTTTGATTAGTTCATCACTGTTGTCCTTTGCTACCAATCAATATCAGCAATGTTGACAAATTACACACACTCATTGAACACTGAAACAGCTGTTTTGGACGTCCGGTCGACCGGAGAGGGGATATCGAGTTTATTCTTTCAATATTCCATCCCACGATTTCGACATTCTCCTTCCTCATATTTAAGTAAGATTTCTTCTGCAGAAGGGTTTCTTTCCTTGTTGCTAACCTCCATTTGTTAGTAATCAGTACCAGAGTGGGAGCTCCAAGAAACAACAAGAACAAAGGAATTTCCCAGACAACTATCAAACATCCAAGGTATGGCAACTTACATCACTCTTTTTCATATGAATATGATTCTCTCAAACTCTATAGATCTAATGGCATAAAGAACAGGCATCAAAGAAACAGAGTAATCATTTTCCCCTTGTTTGGATCTCTGTCAGAAAGATGATGAACCAGTTGGTTTGCCCTGCAAGTACAAGCAAATCGCCAGTCGTGATCATCAATGGGAAGCAGACAGTTGGAAACGCCACCAAGAACTTCGCCAAACGAGTCCTAATGACCATCCCCAAGGTAATTTCATCTTTATCTCCGACTAAATTTGTGTTACTTTTTTACTAACTTTTTATGAATGCTCGTAAATCATATCGGTTCGGTTCAGTCTGTTTCGAAATGGAGCAGTTTTCTTTTAGAGCATTTCTGAGCAGCTAATTCTCCGCAAGAAACCGTTTTCTGTTCAAACCCTCCACTTCCATTATCCCCACACCTCCATAATAAGCTGCCAAAAATCTCAGAACTGAACTCCATTTCACTACAAAAATAACAAACCCCCATGGAATAACCTGAAGCAGAGCTTCCAAAAGCCCTGCAATTATCAGCCAGCTTCCATTTTTTTATCCTTCTTCTTCTTCATTTGAACTGATTGAAGAAAAACTTGCATTGCTAAGTGCATGAACAAGCTGGTGAGGAAAGCAGTCGGGAAGCAGAGCGACAAGCTTGCAGGGATGTTCGATTGCTTGCTCGGATGGCGAAAAGCTTCGAAATGGTATATATATCGCTAAACTCTGACAAAATTGAAGCTTTTTTCTCTGTTCTGTTTTACTCAAACTTGAAGCTTGTTTGTTTTTATGTTGCAGCAAGAGGACTGTGAGGAGGCTGCAAGTGCGAATGAGATCGATGCGGAACAAGCGGCAATCGATGGCGAGACAGTCGAGAGAGGACGTCGTCCAGCTCATCAAGCTCGGCTGCCACAACATTGCTCTCGACAGGGTATAATTTACGATATAGTTTGACAAGTGGAAGGTTCGATGGAAAATGCTCTAAATTTTCATCTAGTTTTTCACCTGCCAAACCAAGCCTAACATATCGATTCGGCGTAGACATTTTTCGAGAAATATCTCTACATGTGTAATTAACAATATGTGTCTGTTTGAACAATGTGTGATCCGAAATCGACGTACCCTTAGGTGGAGCAGGTGGTGAAGGATGAGGAGATGGTGAAAGTCTACGAATTGCTCGACAATTATTGCGATGTCATCTCGATCAACCTCGCCTACATTCGAAAGCGGAAGTATGTTTGAGCTCTAATTCTCTTGTTTACAGTCATGATTCTTTCACTCTCAGGTTTTTTTAGTAGTTTATATGTATTGATTTTGTTCTTTGCCTTAAAGGGACCTTCCGAATGACATCAACGAAGCGGTCTCGAGCCTGGTGTTTGCATCTGCGAGGATCGGCGACCTCCCCGAGCTTCAAGTCGTCCGCGAACTCGTCGAGGATCGCTACGGACCGCGGTTTGAGAGGGCTGCTGTTGATCTCCTGCCTGGAAACCATGTCAACCATCAGGTTAGACAGAAGCTGACGGTTGAACCGGTTCCTGACGATGTGAAACTGAGATTAATCGACAAGATCGCGAGGGATAATCGATTGTTGCCGGAGATTGTCGTGCTGGATTGCCCTCAAGAATCGAAACAGGAGAAATTGGCAAATTCTGACGATCAAAAACTTTCCAGGGGGAAGAAACCTGAGGACAATTCTGAAGGGAAAGGTTTGTACTCCGATGCGTGGTCGAGCAGCTTCAGCTCGAACCTGCCGACTTCCAGCAGCCAGAATTCATTCTCGGCCGTGTCTTCTTTTAGCTACTCCGCATTGGCTCATTCATCTCAGGACGAATTGGAAAACCTGATGAACCGTATCGGTACAAAGGAAACCCTGATGCCTTACATGACAGGTTCCAAAGCTGAAGAAGAATCTTCAGGAAAGATGATTGATTACATCGACGACGTAGAAGAATCTTCGAGGGAAGGAGGATTCGAGGACCAGATGATTTTCAAGTTCAGGACGGGGAAAGCTGACGAGATGACCGACTACATGGATACGGACGAGTACGGAAAAATCAGGTCTAGAAGGAGGGGGAAGAGTAATAGTAGTAGTTTCAGGAAAAGATCGAGAAAGCGGTCGTTTTCCAAGGAGATTCCTGAACTAGTTCTCGAAGACTTAATGTACTACGAAAACCCGTCCTGGAATAGGCCACCGAACCCGAGACAAGGATCGCACGAGTCAGAGCTTACTAATTACAAACCCGGTAAGCGGAACAAGGGGAGAAATGATGGGAAGATGGACGAGGGTAGCTCAGTTGGTAGCAATTTGTGCTCTCCTGACGAGCGAAGGAGAAGTATGAAGCCACCCTATGGGAGAACAATGTCGATGCCACAAGAAAGGTACAACGATCTTGATCCTGATCGTCAGCCGGAGAACATTTCGAGGACATTGTCGTTCCCGAATCAGTCCCCGAACCATGTCCATCCTAAGCTTCCAGACTATGATGATCTAGCAGCTAAGTTTAAGGCTCTGAAGAAGGAACATCAAATTCAAAGGCATAGGCTTTATTGATGAAGAGTTGGAAAAATAGGAAGGTTGTGGTTTGTTTAAGATGTTTTCTTTTCCTAGTTGTATGCGGATTAGTAATTTTTTTACTAGATTTGGTTTGAAGCATATGATTATGTTTTTTTATGATTTGTGTGAATTTTTTATGGACAATTTTGGGATTTTTTTTTCATTAAAAAGAAATAAGAAAATTATATTCTTTCTTTCTACTGTCCTGTGTAACAGATAACAATGTAAGTGCACAACTAGAATAAGAATTTAAGTTCGAAATTTATTATCTTCGATACCAACATTTTGTAGTTAGGATAGTTGTGCGTGCTATCCCGTTGTCTCCTAATTATAACTATTTATTGGGTCAGAAAGTCGAGATGAATAAAAATATATGTCGGAAAGGAGAATAAGCCAAATAATAATGTAATATAAGTTCTTTGGAATTTGGACAACCAAATTGTAAAGAGTGGGGAGTCCAATCGACCGTCTGATGAGCAATATCTATATCGCACAATTGGATCATATCACATTGATCGCCATGATGTTCTGATAGACCTTTGAATAAGTTTTTCACCTAAGGATTTATTTTCCTTATCTAATCGGTCCATGTCCTTTTTAAAAGGATGAAACGTAAATTTTTGTTAAATGTTATGTTGCATCGAATGAAAATCAAGAAATGACATAATATCATGAGTGATTCAAACTCAAATTGATCAAACATCCTTATCGATATGATTTTGAAAACGCTGAGTATGAAATAAGCATAACTCAGGATCCCAGATTGCAAGTCTAGAAACTAACTTTTTTTTACAATAGAACCTTCTTTCTTAGTTCTTTACCAATCACTATCTCCAGACAAAGCATGAAACCCAACATCATCATCACCATCATCAAGAACAACAACACATGATAAACAAAGATAAACATAAGCTGAAAATATTCATTAAACTTACATAATAATAATATCACAGTAAAAACCAAAACAAAAGCACAAGTAAAAAAGAAAACAAAATGCTGGATAATTCTCCATCTTCCCCTGCATTAAAGCAGTAAAAAAACAGAGCTTTTCTCTGCAGAGGGGGGGAGATATTAATTACTACAGAAACCAAAAAGAAAGAGATCACAAAACTGTCTCCTTCGATTCTTCATCTATCTAATCAACAAAAGGGCTTGTAAAATATGCCAGCCTCTTGTTTCTGGTGAAAGAAAAAGAAGTAATCTTTTTGGTTCCATTGATCAAAAACTCTGAAACCAAATCATTACCGAAATGTTTGTTTTTTCCTCAGTCTTGATCTTTCCAGAAGAACGGCTTCGTCTGGAAGCAAGACGAAGATGGCAACGATGAAGAAGAAGAAGAAGTGGCAGAGATTATTCCTTCTCCTTGCTGCTGATTGCTGCTCTGAAATGGGATTTGAGAATTCAGGAAGAGATTGTTATTAGCGTCTAAATCATCCCAAACAGCACTCCCTGGACCCCATCCTTCCTGTATAGCGTTCAGCCATGCGTCCGCCATTTCTCCCCATCCCATTTGGCCGCCGTCGGCGGCGACGGAGGCGGCAGATTCCGAATTGCTATCCTGCTCTGTTTCGGCCTCGGCCTGTGCCTCCGCGGCCGGCGGAGGCAGAGTATCTGCATTGGGAGGAGGTTGTACTGTTACTACCTGCGGAGAGCAAGGAGAGCTTTCGCTCTCTGCAGGTGGGTTTCCCTTGTTGAGGAAGAGTTCGGGGAAATTGAGCCGGGCGTTCTCGCCGCGGAGCTTGAAAGCTTCACGGTCGTACGCCATTGCTGCATCTTCGGCGGTGTCGAACGTTCCTAGCCAGAGGCGGGTGCGGTTTTTGGGGAGGCGGATTTCGGCGACCCATTTCCCCCAATGCCTCTGCCTCACTCCCCTGTACAGCTTTGTCGTGTTGATCGGTTGGATTGGCATCGCCGTCGGTGAAGGCTGGAAGAATCTCCGGCCGTCTGGTCCGACGATCAGCTGTCCCCTCGGGGACAGATTCAACGTGTCGTTCCAGTACCGGAACAGCTGCTGCTGGTGGTGGAACGAGTTCGCCGCCATGAATGACTGGTTCTGATTCTGACTCTGGCCGAATGAAATCATCTGGTTTTGGTTCTGCGCCGGCGGCAGAGGGAAATTGACCGGCCAATTCGTCGAGGAGGAGCAACCGCCGTCGACGGCGAAAGGGAACTTGGAAGTGAAAACATGGGAATTTGAAAATGAAGAAGAAGAAGAAGATGGTGGATTGGGGAAAGAGTGTTGGAATTGCTGCTGCTGTTGGAGGAAAGCTAACTGCTGGCTGAGATCGAGTCGGTCGGGACTCCGGATCTTTTTCAGAGGTCTCAATTCTCTTTCCGTCATGGAAGAAGAAGAAGAATCCGTCATGTTCCGAAACTCGATCTTTTTCGATTTCCCTGTGTTGTTCCTAGCTGCCGCCATTGTTGAGTTCCCCTGCTGCTCAAATTTCTCCCCTTTTAAGCAGAATATATCTTGGGTGGAGAATCGAAATGAATCAGGAAAGGGAAATCCAATTCAAAAGGAAGAAAGAAAGCAACAGAATCGGATTCGGAGACAGTCGCATCCAGAGCAATCCCGATGGAGTTGGGAATCTGGGAAATTGTGGATGGAGAGCTCTGGAGAGAAACAGAGGATGAAATTAAAAAAACAGAGTGTGGATGAAAGTGGGAGGAAGGGAAAAGGGGTTTAATAGGTGGGTGAGCTGAGAAGAGAGGAAAAGATTTTGTGGGTTGGTTCGGTTTGGGGTTGGTTGATTGGTTCGATTCTGGACCCACACGGTTTGTTTTTCTTCTTACTCACTGAAAAACCTTTGCTTCCACTCCAATTCTATTCAGCTTTTAGCTTTTCAGCTGAGGATAATATGCCATAATGGTGACTTGGCCTAAGCCAGGTAGTGAGAATTGGGTTGATGCGTTTCGCTCTGACCGATTTCGTGGTCGAGCTTAGATTGTGATTGACTGGAACATATATGGTCGAATTCACGATCTTGAATTTTGGTCTCGGTTGTCGGTTTTATGGTCCAAACGAAGTGTTTTTTATTGATGGAAAGGACTGATTTTCGGGTAAAATTCATGATGATTTGATTGATTATTCACAGAGATTTTAGGGTCGATTTGATTGTTATTCGATGATGGAGTGTGTAAGGCTATGGAATTGTAAAAAACAAAAAAATTCTCATAAATCTAAAAGATCTTGTCAAATTATTAGAAGAAAAACCACAATGCATCAATGAGACAAAGGGGGTGGCAAAAGGGTTTTAGGGACCAAGTCAAGCCAATAGGCTTCCAACAAGTGGTATTCCCATTTTTTCCAAACACAACATCAAAGGTCAAACCCCCAGATGTTTGCAAATAATTCCACACGTTGGATTCCATCCTCAATTTAGAACCTACACTTGTAAAATTTATAACATTATTGGTTGTTGGATCATACACATGTTTAATTGCCAAGTTTCTATATTTGAATGGTGAGGTATTTAGTTGAGTCATGCATGTTAGGGTTATGGAGATCGATGAACTGAACACTGATGGATTGTCGAATTAAATTTCTGACATTATAATTTTTAGCTATTTTGTAATTTTAGTTAATGGGTTTCTTTTTAATTATCGGAATTTGTTTGTTTCAGTAAAGAATTATACTTAATTTGGTAGTATGTTTGTAATTGATTCCTGCTCATTGTGATAGGGTATCATAACAATATAGTACTCATTATGTTCCTTGGCATTAGCCTTAGGGATACTCTTCTCACAAAAAGAAATTGGGTTATAATAAATCGTCCAACCGACATCTTCCATTAACAATCGGTACATGAGCCTCTGAAACTCTACCCAACTAACATCGGTCCTTCCATTTAAGACCTAGCTAGGTATTTCTCGAATCGACTTCAAACTCCTTCACAATCCCGAGCCTGTTACTTACCCTAATCGCTAAATTTTGTTTAGGGTTTGGGTGATCAAATGAAACTTGCGTGAAGAATTGGAAATGCTTGCTCATGCTAGTGGTGGGTCTATGATGGAAGCCGTCCACGTTGGGCTCTCAATTACTTTCAGTCATCACTTTCGGTGCCCAAAAAACAAAAAAAGAAGCTTAAATAAAACTTGGGAAATAGAAAAATAAATAAAGAACTAAAATCATGGTTGGACCGGTCCGGAAAGTTGATATATGCATATCGCATTCGAGTTTTTAAATACTTACAATTCATGATGAGTTGGGTTATGGGTATACAGGTATCCATTATTCCATCATACAAAAGCTCTTAGAAGAGTTGAGGTTTGTACAATTTCACATGATAAGTCATGTGCATGAAATGAGAATTACGAAATTCGAAATGAAAATCTCTCAAAAAAACTCTGATACCATATCAAAAACCGTTCAGCAATAATTCTAAAACGTTTTATAGTATTTATTAATGTATACACATCAAACCTATTCTCAAACCATCCAATTTTTTTTAATTTTTTTATCTCATAAATTAGATCAAATTAATATTTTCCATAAACCTTAAATACAAAACACGAGACAAAAACATTAAAATTAGTTATTACGTTGCCTTCATTTGTTTGGTCTAATTTTTTGGTTCCATCTTTGTGCAAAATGTCAACAACGACATCCACGTCACCGGAGAAAGGTCGGTGCCATTTCAGCACATGTCGGCGGCCCACCTTAGAATTTATGTTTGTTTTATTAGCTCTGAAGTCCCATTAGTGATATTATCCAACCTTTTTATAATGTTTTCGAGATTGTATGGTACCATATAACTCTACCGATTTAACTATATTCTATATAGGAGCATCGATAACAAAATGAATATCGCGATCAGATTTAGTAGTGGAAGTATTTTCTTGAGACTAATATCTTAACTTTCGAGTCCATTGCAAACTTGTTTCGAGCTAATTTTGTAGTAACATATGTTATGTAAGCTTAATTAATTATATAAGTGATTGTTAAATAATTTTTTTTTAATTAATATTTAATTTGATTCAATATAATTGAGTTAAAATCTAACTAAATGGGTCCAACAAAGTTGAATTAAAAGAGGAACCCTTGATGAATAATAAAGTATGTCTTGACTTTATATAGTTTTAATAATGATTTAGCCATTATTTATAGGGGTTATCATACTGAAATTTGATTTTTAGCCATTTTCGACATATAGGTCAAATATTAGCCGATTTAAAAATTTTCAATTTTCATGCCAAAATTGTCTATTTCCATGGGTTATAACACACCGAAATCGACAATTTTGACATGAAAATTGAAAATTTTAAAATTAGCTAATATTTGACACGTATGTTAGGAATAAATAAAAATCTAAATTCCACTATGTTAACCCCTCCAAATAATAAGCAAATGAAGTTAAAAAATACTTTCTCTACGACTGTACGATAATGATGTTATATTTAATCTAAAAAATTTTCAAATTAGATAACTTCTTTTAAACATCTTAAAAAAAAGCTAAAAATCAATATAATCATAAAATTCACCTCCACAACTTACCAGAATATTAGTCCAAAAAATCATAAACCATCCCCTAATTAATGAAAATATAAAAACAATTAAAACTATTCCCAACTTAGAATTTGTTGACTATTTATGATATTGCACTACACTAAAGACAATGAGTAATCAAGAATAATCATAACAAAAACTAATTTGCATACTATTTACAACAAAATATCTAGCCAACCCAAAATGAGAAAGAGAACTTTTCCTTTGAAGTTGGTGACCCATTTGACAAGCCACAAGGATGGACACATGGCAACCATTCCCACCATTCTAGTGTTACACATGAGTACTTATTATCCAAACAACCCCCCTAATAATGGGATAAAATATCTCTTACTTTGGCTTCTTGTTGCAATACATAAAAGAGAATCATCCAATCCCAATCTCTATTTCACATTTGTTGACCTTTTGGGTAATTTCCCTTTTGACCCTACCTCTCCCTCTCATCCAATCACTCTTTTGAAATCGATAAAGTTAACACCGATTATTTATTATTGGGTTATACTCAAAAATGACTAATGTTATGATTTTATACACGATATTTAACTTAACCATTTCTCTTTAAGCATACATATTTAACAGTCGGAGAGTATTCGATGTCAGGTTTAACCGAAGACATGATTTGATGTTAGATTGTGAGCCTAACAGAATCATAGTTAAACGGTTATTAGATCGTAACTATATATAGTAATTTTACCAAACTGATTCAATGAAAGTTTAAGCGATTGAGCCGTCTGGTACGCTATAGTTTTTCGAGCACTAGCTTTTCTCTTCCATCTAGCTGGGAGACTAATTGGATGGACACACATGCATGAATGTGTTATAGCTAGATGTGGTTGTTGTGAGACCAAATTTGACATTTGGGAGCAAAAAGCAATAATGGGGTGCAAGGTTTTGGTGGTGAGTGCATGCTTCATCAAATAATTGAGAAATTCCTTCCACACACTTTGTAGTGATTTTATGCCACCTTCATGCTTTTTTTGGGTGATGACAAGGACATATATCATTGTTGGTTTTCAATCTTTTTCTTTCTCTTTTTTCTCCAAAAAATGCTAATTAGCGTATAAAACCTATCTTTCATTTATAATCAGACGATTATTAAAAACATTAAATGCATTATAATGAAGCCAATAAAACAACAATAGATCCGGAATGCAAAAAGCAAGCACACTAAGTGAAAATTTGTGTCGAATGTCCATCACATAATTGCTCTTTTTATAAACCTGGATGATCTTGATATCCGATAACTCCCGCTATCATTAGCTTTTTTCCTTTAAAATGAATATAGTTTATGGTGGTGAGCTTGATCGTCTTTAATTCCGTCGAAACTTCCCCTTTTGTGGGAATTAGTACAAAATTAAAAGCATATATAAACATTACAAACGTGTTTATTTCGTAAGATTTATAATATTCGAATTCGAAACCTTCACACCATAAATACATGCAACTCTACCATTAGAATAACTCTCACATTTTCCTTTCGGTTATAGTGATAGAAAAGAGAATAAAACTATATGAAGTAATTTGGAAAGTACTTATCCAAAATAGCAAGCCAAATTTTAAATCACATAACTAATTCAGCCAATGAGAAAGCGTCACGTAGTTAAACATGATAGCAGCAACCACCTAATGGCTGACTAGGAAGGGTCTACCTTTGAGTTGTGCCAACATAGATTTCCTCGAAAAATATAAAACATGAATTAAAACCCAATAAATTAACAATTGGGGTTAGAGATAATTAACAATTGTTTATGGGGTTGACTGATCGTGATCTATATAACAATTAATAGATTGTTTGGTTGGTTAATTGGCGGGATTAGGGAAGTCAACGCTTGATCATCTTTGGGTTATGAGGGATCATGCACAAAGGGTAAAGTTGAGCATAGTGGTGGGGTGTGTTTGTTGCTACTCCCATTGGTCTCATTTGGATAACGTTTGAAATGTAGAGCACTTACGATGAAAGGATTGTTTGTTATTTTCGAATTTAAAGAGTTTGACAAACTTTGGGGGGATTTATCAGAGTGGGAACCTTGCAGGAAAAGGGTGTTAGTAAATAGTAAAGGAGTGGATGTGTGTGAGGGGCACGTGTTTGTAGGGAATACAAGGAAATAGAGTAGTATCGGAGGGAACACCCCCTAAAGCGAATGTGTATGTGATGGGTTCTGTTGTGTGTCTCATTTTTGCAGTGTCACAAAGCTCGAATTTCAATTGTATATATATAAGGTTTTCAAGATTGTCTAGAGTTTTCGACAGCTGATAAGCACGCGCATTGAAAATCAACTCATTAAGGATACTTAAATCTGACCCTTGTTCAAGGAACATAAGAAAAATTCCGCCACACAAACATATATAATCGCGCGCCTAATGGACATCCCTAATAGTTTTTTATATTTCAATTTCTTTATAAGCATATTCATCCTCATACTAACACCCTTTTTCTATGAAGGTACTCACTCCGATGAATCCAACAAAATTCACCAAACAAAATACACCCAAATACAATCTCTAGTCAAACCATTATTATTCCATCCGATCGTAAAAAACCATAATTATTTTCTTGCCCCTCATAATCACCACCAACAATGGCAAAAAGATATTTCCTTTTTATTAGAAATAACAAATAATATTTTTGCATTGATGGAAGTCTGATAGTGCAATATAATAGTTAGGAGTCGTTTGTTTCTCTGCGTTGAATTTGTGTGTGGGAAACTACTAGTCTTCTTATAGTTTGGGGTCACTGTTCTTGCCACCGTTGCTCATCACTAGTTGTAATTTTATCCCCTTTCTCTTTTGGAATCTCTCCTTACTAAAACGAGTTTCCACCATGTTCTAGATATTATCCAAGATAGATATTTCATCACGAAAAAATGTATTATTAATTGGGATTGGTTGGTTACAGTTGGGAGTAAAAAGTGTTAGATGGTTGTGCTTGAAATCGATATCTGAGATGATATGTATGTATATATATTGTGATGAAATAAAATCAAATAATATTTTATGTCAAAATAAATAATATTATACTAATTTGTATTGGTACAACCATTGAAATGCAAGAAAGAGATCAAGTTAGATAAGCCATGAAGTCTATATAGTCAAATGATGAGCTATGATTATGATGAGTTTATATTAATTAAGAACTTAATTAATTAATTCCTCAATGGATAGATTCTCAAGCACTAAGGCTAACATGTATTGAATTTATGGTTTCTTATTCTTTGCATACTAAATCCTATCATTCAACAAATGAGACCATCCCAAATCAAATTCCATATGGAATTTTAGTCAAAGTTTGTGGGATGATGAATATGTACATCTTCAATTGATGAGAAATATATATAATTTTTTGGTTATTTAAATATATATTACTTCAAATTTCATCTAAATAAGACATCTGACTATTCTGATTAAGCCATCGAATAAATATGGCTAGCTAGCCATTAATATATATAAGCCAATAAGGCAAGTTTTAATGAACTAAGGGACAAAATTTAGCTTTATGGGAAGCCTTAATTAGTTGAATTTATTGAGCCTGTAAATACAAAGGGGTTCCCTCTAATTCATGCTTCTAATTTCAACCATTTGTTCATCCAACTTGGGAAAAAATTAAACCTAATAAATTGAATTGACATGAGTGTATTAATTAGGCGCTGTGTTTGATTTTTAATCATCAAAATTGTGAGTTTTACATACGTTTGTGCCAAGTCAAGATCAAGAACCAGTCCAAAACAATCAGTCGGCCAATCCATTGAAAATTTGCCCACTAATTGGTTGAACCAACGTGAGGCGAATCTCTCGTCATTGATCAACTAACGGTGGAAATCTATTCATACGGTTCGAATCGTGTTTGGCTAAGGGTAGACAATAAAAAATCTCAAACTTATGATTTGTCGGGTTAAAGTATGTGTGATTACCTGGTCTAGCGTTATAGGGATATATAAATTCATGAATAATGTATGATTAAAACAATAAATAGGAAATGGACAACAGATAAAGAGTACATATAAAAACAATGTGAGAATAGCTTCTATATATAACTATAAGAAAAATTATATACCATCAACTCTAAATCCGAAAGTTGGTTAAGTCGTGATATGGAAAAACCCCCTTGTATATGTCATTGTGAGCAGGACATCATTTTATAGCCGGAGAGTTTATTAGGTGGGGGATCCTAACCGTTAATTTGAGGCGGTCTACTGAGATTTTTTCACGTATTACGGTAAGTGGGAATCTGGCGGCAATGGGCTAAAGTCTCTGCTCCTATTGATGAGGTCATCCCATTGTCCGTATACAACCGCCATTCCCAATCTATACGTACTAAGATGCAACTTGGCCATTGTACTAGTACTATGACTCCGACTTACCTCTATTCTGCGTAAGTTGTCATGCAACAACTTGGCCACAGGCTTCAGTGTATTTGTTGGACGGTTTCCACAGTTCAATCTCGTCAACCAACTTGGCCACAGGCTCCAGTATATGTATGATCTGTTTATTTTCGTGGGTTCGGGTGAAGAGATAAAGTGGTTTGAAATGTTGAATTTATTGGTGATGGTCTACTTGGTATGTATTCCCATACCTTCTTGGGTATTTGGTAGATCAGATTTGGATGGAACTAGCATAAGACAATGAGTATAGGAAAAAAGTGATAGGATCGAGGATGGTCGGAGATCATGATAAAAAATCTAAATTTAAATATTTTAATTTAATATTGTACAAATTCAAAAATACCCTAATCAAAATGTGAAATATATGTAAATTTACATAGAATATTATAGTTCTAGACCTAGGAACACTGATTAATGTTCGTGACGAAATCATCTACTAAAAAACCTTAAAACACTTTCAACTTTAATGGTGTTTTGTAGTCTTCAATCATTGGATAAGAACATAGGTAAGTAAGAAACAGATTAGTGCGGTTCATGAGTCGAGTCGAGACGAACCGCTCATAAATAATTTGGCTTGATATTCAATGGAAGCCGGCTCTACTAGACAAGTTTGAGAGCTAATTCGGCTCTTGAACTTGTTGAACCATGTTCATCAGCCAGCTTGTTTATATATAATTTGTGAGTATGGGTTGTTTATATTAAGCCGTGAGCCCACATGGTTCAGATTGCTTGCACGTTGGCTCAATTAGCGGCTCGAGAGCATACTTGATGGTTCCACTCACGAGCCAGCTCGATGATGAGCTTGCTTCTTATTATCATCTTTTGATAACCCCACTTGATGCTTATATAATCTTTTCTCCTTAACCACTCAAGATCAACTCAGAAGTTAAGATCGGTTACCATGATTATAGGTCCGATCTCATTGTAGTTATCGAGCCAACCTTGTTATTGTTATCGAATCCAATGATTGTTCCAATCCGAGCCCGTGTAGACCAAGTTGATCGAATCAAGCTAAAGCCAACCAGAAAACAAAGTATTCAAGGCCGAGTGGGGAAAAATCTCAACTCGCTTGGGTCGTCAACATCCCTAGATCAACATCCCTCGAGGGATCCCATAAACAACTCGCTAATTAATGAAAAGGTTGGAGACATTAATATACTGAAGAATCATAGTATGAAGAGATCATTACCAAGAAGGTAATTAGGGTTTAAGAGTGGGGGTGGTGGGACCCCTATGGATAATTTAGCTAATAACTAGTGGCCGACCCATGAGATCAGCTAAATACAATTTCTTAATTGCGACGCCACGACATTGACGATAATGATAAATAAGGTTTAAGTAGTTGTTAACCCCTCATTAAACCTAATTAAATAACCTAAATGGTACAGCACAAACTGACTTATCCTATGTTTAAAATATTCGCAATGTAAAGTCCAAATTCTCAACCTTGGAACTTGGAAATATCTGGTCTGGAGGGAATGCATAGCATATGCCCAATTTTATTTGATTATGTTATTTTTTTGATTAACTTTGAGTTATTGCAATGCAAAGATATGTAGTAGGTTTAACATCAAATTTTGTTATCCTTGAATGTCTCACTGGGGTTTGTTAGGTCTGTGCGAACCGCGGATATAATTACGAATTTTGCGTTCAAAATTGTTATAGAAATATAGAGTTCATTTTCGGGATATTTGGAGGTAAGAAAAGAATCTCATTTAGGAATTGTCATTTCGTGTGCAATTTTGCGTTATAAACTAGTACATCCCAGTAATTTGATTTGTTGGGAGAGGGTAGTTATGGATTTTATACCATTCACTTATACACTCCTCAAACGAAAGCCAACACACGGGTTTGAAGTTTGCATATGCCCACCATACATTGTGCTTAAATAAAAAGTTAATATTGGGATTATGGAGATTTGAAATCAGGACCATTTTATTAAACTGGGCACCGATATTATGCCATAAATTTTTACATTTAAATAACTCAATTTTTTTTAAAATTAATTATGAATTTTATACTATTTTTTTTATTTCGTGAAATCCCAAATATCAAAAACAGTATTTACAATATGAATTTTTTCAGTTAACGTTTTGAGTCTTGAACTCTAAGAAACAGAATCCCAAGAATATAAAAATATCACAATGATCATCCGATGTTGCTACTGAATTGACCAGAAGTCCTGGTCAGAATGAATTTTCTAAACAAACAAATTTTGAAGTTTCTTGGTTAGAGAAAAAATAGTGATTGTGAAACATAAACTAATTGTATGAAGTCAAAACCTAATTATTGTGTTGACTAATTATTACGAGTAAGGTACGCACAATATTTTATATGACGGGTTAAGCGGGTTATTGGTTGGGTTGATAAATTTTATTTTTAATTTTATTTAATTATTATTTATAGAGTTATTATAGTAAAACTTAATTTTTTAATTATTTTTAATATGTATATAAAATATTATTCGATTTAAAATTTTAAAATTTTCATGTTAAAATGATTTATGTCCACATCTTAACTTCTTTGAAAATGGAAATGGACCATTTTGATATAAAAAATTTCAAAATTTTAAAATAATTAATATTTGATATGTATATTGAGATTAACTAAAAATTAAGGTTTCATCCTATTAAATGTTTCAAATAAAAACCAAATGAAATTAAAAACTAATTTTTCAAAGGGTCTTCATTCACACGTTGGTGTAGGTACACTCCCACCTTTGTGGCACAACACGTATAATTGAGCATACTTCCACCTTCTATAGATACACTCTCACCTCTCTGAGACTCTCCCACTTTTATGAAATGGTACTTGTATCATGGTGAAAACTTCACTCACACATTAGAATAGGTACACCCGACGAAACACTTGGCATAAACAGTCTTATATCGGGCACAGTGCAAACAATTCACCATCCGAACTCGGACGAGGAATGTGGGACTTGAACACTCTACTAGTTCTACACGATCATGTTTGAGCAATGCAATCAAAAATTTACTACACTAGATGATTCGATCGTAAACCAATAATCAAATACGTTAACAGATCTAACACGCTATAAAATATGCTTTATTTCCATAAACAAGGATCGAATTCCAATTCTATGATCACGAAATAATCAACCAACATTATCATATGTATACCTCCTCATTGCATAGTTTTCTTTGTGGGGTTCATGTAGGCCTTCTCCACAACCTACAAACTCCACAGACATTGGGCCAAACTCCATTCAGCCCATCTGATCGGATTCCATTAAGCCCAAAAAAGCCCAACAAGTTCCGACAAGAAGAAAGAAAATCTGAAACTCGGCATCTGATTGGCTAACACATTCCCCGAAGCTAATCAGCCTGCTGGCACTCTCCCTTATCTCACCACCAAGAACAAAGAAAACCAGAGGAAAAATTCTACAGAGTTTCTCCAACAATGGCGCTCCAAGCTGCCACCTTTCTTCCTTCCACAGCCTCCCTCAACAAAGACGCCCGTGCCCTTCCTCGAAGAACTTCACTCTCACTGGATTCCGCCTCTTCCTTCAACACAAGCAAGGTCAGTAAAGTAAATTCCCCGGATCCTTTTGGAAAATGATTTCATAGGTGAGTGCAATTTTTGCAGCAATTCAAGTTGAGGAAAGCACCTTATTACGGAGGAGGAGCGCTAGTCCTCCGAGCACAGACCACTGCTACGACCACGACTCCGAATCAGACTGATTCGGGCTCGAAGAAGACGAGCAGGAAGGGGAATGTGATCATCACAGGAGCTTCGTCTGGGTTGGGACTCGCGACTGCCAAGGCTTTGGGAGAGTCGGGGGAATGGCATGTGATCATGGCTTGCCGGAACTTTCTCAAGGCGGAGAAGGCTGCGAAATCGGCTGGGATTCCGAGGGAGAATTACACGGTGATGCACCTTGACTTGGCTTCGCTGGACAGTGTCAGACAGTTTGCTGAGAATTTCCGACGGACTGGGAAGCCGTTGGATGTTGTGGTATGTAATGCTGCTGTTTATCAGCCTACTGCTAAAGAACCAACTTTCACGGCTGATGGATTCGAGATAAGCGTTGGGACGAACCATCTTGGACATTTCTTGCTCGCGAAGTTGCTACTGGATGACCTGAAGAAGTCGGATTATCCCTCGAAACGCCTCATCATTGTCGGATCCATTACAGGTAACGTGCTTATAAGTTATAACTAGTTATAATTGGGGAAATAAAAACTAGGTACAATATTTACCATTACAATGCCAATATAGGGAACACTAACACATTGGCGGGGAACGTGCCACCGAAGGCGAACCTGGGAGACCTGAGAGGACTCGTCGGCGGTTTAAATGGGACAACAACCTCCGCCATGATCGACGGTGGAGAGTTCGACGGAGCAAAAGCATACAAAGACAGCAAAGTATGCAACATGCTCACAATGCAAGAGTTCCACAGGAGGTATCACGAGGAGACCGGAGTTACCTTTGCTTCGCTGTATCCCGGGTGCATTGCAGAGACCGGGTTGTTCAGAGAGCACATCCCGTTGTTTCGGCTTTTGTTCCCGCCGTTCCAGAAATACATTACCAAAGGCTACGTCTCCGAGGAAGAAGCCGGGAAGAGACTCGCACAGGTCCGACTTCCGTTACTTTTGAAATTCGAGGAAGTTTTAACAAGAGAGTAAAACAATGGTAGTTTTGTTGTTGCAGGTTGTTAGTGAGCCATACCTTGCAAAATCGGGAGTCTACTGGAGCTGGAACAAGAACAAGTCGTCGTTCGAGAATCAGCTTTCGGAAGAAGCTAGTGATGCTGAAAAGGCAAGGAAGCTATGGGAAATAAGTGAGAAGCTAGTTGGGTTGGCATAAGATGAGATAATAGGACGGATGAACAACTTTGTAATGCATTTTGTTTACCTTGATGCTTGTATGAAATGTGATCAAAATCATTCCCAGGCTAATTCAGAACAAACAGCAGTAGCTTCCAATTGATGGATCCATATAGTACCGAAGAACTAAATAACGATACATAAAATACTTGCAGAGGCTAGGCTTAAAGTATAGTTATAGCTAGCTATTCTGATTCTCAGAAGCACTCTGTTCTTTCCCAAGAGCAACAACCACTTTCTTCAAAATCGCTTCAGTACTCAGATGGGCATTCTCCACAGCTTTCGATACAGCTTGCCATTTCTCGCCATGCTTCGGATCAGCATCAGTACACTTCTTTAAAACTTCCCTTTGAGTGTCTTCAGTTCCGTGCTGCAGTTCGAGCTTGTAATAGAGCGCCCAGAAATCACCGATATCCGGTGCGACTGTAACTGCACGACCCAGCCAGCTTCTCGCCTTATCGACCTTCCTTTCCTGCATGAACAGCTTTGCACCGGCAGCGATAACGTGTGGATCGTTGTCGGTTTTCTTCAAGGCGTCCATACTGCGGCTTTTACGTTGGGGACGATTAGCCATCTCGATCGATGCCGCCCAGAGAATGCCGCTGTTGGGACACTCCTGCAAAGCCTTGGCCATCAAGCTTTCAGCTTCTTTACCTTTACCATGTCTCGATTCAGCACGGACAGCCGCAAGCCATAGTTCCGGGTTTTTCGGGTTTCTCTTCCTCGCGATCGTCAGCACAGCTCGAGCTTTACTCAACCCATTCATTTTCTCTTCGAGCGAAGCCATGGAAAGCCAGAGAGGTATGCAATTCGGGCAGTGCTTTATCCCCGAGTCGTAAACCTGCCTAGCTTTTTCTGCCCGACCAAGCCGTTCTTCGAGCTGACCGAGCATCAACCAGAGTTTGAAAAAAGACGGGAATCGCTTCAACCCTTCGTCGAGCATCCTCCTTTCCTCGTCGGCATTGCCTAACTCTCTCTCCACGATGGCAGATTTCATCCAGACTCTTTCCGTCCCTCCACTCTCTCTCGCTTTGGTGAGCAATATCCTCGCTCTTTGAGGTTCGTGGTTCTCAAATTCGAGCTTAAATGCAGCAAGCAGGATTTCCTCGGAGTTTGGTATGGCTTTATAAGCTTCATCTAGAATAGCCCTGGCAGCTGGAACATCACCAGCAAGCCACTTCTCCTTTGCACCCATGAGCCAGAGCACCTCGGTCTGTGGAGTATAAGTAACCGCCTTCCGCAAAAAAGCATCGAGAGACTCTCGAGTTCCGTGGCTCTTCTCGAGCTGAGCAGCTTTCAACCAAATACTCTTCTTGGTCAAAAACACACTTAGAGCATGAGCGTAGATAGCTCGTGCGGTCTCGATAGATCCTCGCTTAATACACTCCTCTGCATCAGCCACCCAAGTCCTCTTTCTGTCCTCTTCCTCGACTCCGATCCCGATCGTGTTATTAACGATCGCCTGACAAGTCGCGACGGATCCCGCCTTCTCTGCAGCCTCTGCTTCTCTCATCCAAACCTCCCTATCAATCGCCAAACCTTCTCGCTGCAGAGCTCTGATACCTCTCTCAATCACTTTCCCAACCATCGTGTTGTTCCCATTTGCCTCTTCCAACTTCGCAGCGGTTATCCAAATAGCCGGCTCTTTGGGAAGCTTCATCCTAGCGTGGTTCAACACCTTCTTCGCCTGCTCGTAAGTCTCCAATCGAGCCAAAGCCAGCCATAATTCGACATGCAAAGGACAGCATTCGACAGCCCTGTGAAGCAACGCCCTAGCCTCTGATTCATTCGACAACTCCACCACTGCTTTCCACAACCTAACCGCATCCGGAATATGTTCTATCCCCGTCATCAAAACCCTCCTCCTGCTCTTATCATCGTGCTCCAATTTCGAAGCTTGCAACCAAAGCTTCACCGAACCGGGAATGCACTTCACTCCCCTCGCTATCACACCTTTTGCTTCATCAGGACTCGCCAACCGACAAGCTTCCAACCAAACATCTTCACTCTTCGGACACTCCTCGCAACCTTTCGAAATCAACTGCCTCGCCACCTTAATCTTCCCAGCAACCTCTTCCAACCTCGCGGCAGCAAGCCAACCGGGAGGATGCTTCGGATTAGTCTGGATAACACTCGTCAACAACAGCCTAGCCTTCTTTATATCAGAAACCTCAGCATCACTATTAATCTTCATACTCTTCAAATCAGTTAAGTAACCTTTCGGATCAACAACAGTCTGTCCAGAAACCGAATCCGACAACCTATCCAACTTAATCGACAACACGGTACCTCTACCTTCACCAACAGCAGTCAAATCCGTCACCGGAGTCTGAGACCACGGAGTCTCAGTCCCCCCGATACCTCGACTCTTTGGATCCAATGCAGTAACATGTTCTTTCTCTTGCCTAGCCTTCTCAAGCAATGTATCAGGAACAGGGACGAAGCTTTCAAACCTTTTTTTCTTGTTTCTCAGAGAGTAATCCCCGATATCGGGAATGCTCTCCCAATCGTTAGCAGACATTCCGTGGAGCTTCCTCTTCAAATCGGCGAACTGCTCGGTGATCTTAGGATTCGAAGCTCTATACTTCTCAATCTCTTCCTTCAACCTAGCTTCCCTCCTATCCTTCCTACGGGAATCCATACGCTTATCAATCGCCTCCCAAACAGCATCGGCTTCCTTATCGTCTTCATCATACTCAGTCGAAGCAAACAAGCCAACATCATTACCTTCAAATTCATCGAACTTCTGATTCTCGTCGTACCCTTTCTCCTCCGCTTCCTCGTCTTCTTCCTCCACCGGAGGTGGAGCGCCTCCGGCGCCCCTCCCCATACCAGGAGCAGCAGCTCCAATCGTGGTCGCAGATCTGTCGGGAAGATCCGGCGCTGCTCTTGCCGGACCGATATCGGACCGGGTGGTGAAGCCGGTGGCACCACGTCCGAGACCTGCGACATAGTTCGCCGGAGGACGGGAGTTGAGGAACTCCACGCGGGGCTTCTGCGGCGGGACTGGAGGAGGGGCGCCGACGCCGCCGAGGAAAGGGACGTGGAGCGTTAAGGTTGAGTAGTGAGTGACGCCGAGCTGAGAGAGGAGGATAGAGTCGGAGTCGGAAGCATTGTGTGGGAGACGGCTGAGAAGGAATCGCTGGTGAGCTGACGGGATTTGGGTTTGCGATTCGATTAGGCGCTTGAGGGCGGAGAGTGTGGCGGTTCTAGGGTTCAGGTGGATTGAAACTGTCTCCCCGGTGGGAGATCTGACGAAGACCATGGCTGGTTTACTTCCCTGAGAGATTCGGATTGAGGGTTTTGTCTTTGGAGAGAAATTGGTGGAAGAATCCGGTAGCGATATTTGTATATGACTGAATCCGTCGCCGACGAGGAAACGGAGAGGCGGTGAGGATAATATCTCCAGTGAGTGCCAGGTGAATTTGTGTCGCGAACAGAATGGGCTGCTATTACCGAAGCCCAATCAGCTGGACTCTGCTGACTAACAGAATGCCCAAAGGGTGAAATTCAGGCTGGGAGTGCAATTATAGACTCACCGGTCGAGGGCAAATTAATATAAATGGTCCCTTACGTATTAAACGGGTTTATTTTAATCTAATTTTATGGTTTTTTTGTATTTAAATTTAACATATCCATTTAATAAGCAAATTTCATTTAAAATTTATTGTTAAATAGCCTCGTCTATAAGGTGAATCATTACTCTATGTACATATGACTTTTGGCAGATCAATCCTACTTGAACTTATTAATATTCCAACCAAAAAAATTTAATTCAGTTTGGTTCATTTATACGATTCATCATCTTCCTTACTTTTCAATCCTTTTTTTCCTTCAATAACCTCACGCTCCAAACCCATTTTTCTTTTGGATGGTTGTTAATGCCTTCGTTGGAACAAATTAGATGAGTGGGATTCGAAGAACGAAAAAGAAATAGGGGGAGAAAGAAAATGAGAATAGAGTAATTTAGGTTGGGATTTAAAAATTGAGTTTGTTCGAGATTTTTGGATTGGCGTTTCACAAGTTAGAATTTGAAATGAAGTGATATTTGCTATATATATATATATAGTAGTGACCCAGTTAGTCAATATGGCCAACTAATTAATTTTTAGAATGAAATTCATTTATTGGATGAATGAATTAAATTTAAATAAAAAAGTTAAGAAGTTGTAATCCATACATAAGGGATTAAAATGAATCCATTTAATATTTAAGAGACCATTTATATTGACTAACGTTGTCCCAAGTCAAATAATTTTTGTATGGGTAATGATGATAAGATTAGCCTAAGGGGAATGTTACTACTTTGTTTGATTTAATCTGATAGTTAAGATTAATGTTCATTATTTTATGATGGATAACTTACTACTCTAACAATATGATCCAACGGTTGAAATGATCTACTAAAAATTAACGATTACAAAAGTTAGTTGTTACTATTTTAAGTCTCTCTTATAAGAAGTTGGCTTATGAGCGGTCGTCATTGTTGAATGACAACGGCGTATGTGTGATGGTCGTCATTTAATGGCGATTGTCCGTATTTTTTTTAACTTTCGTAACTCAGTGGGGAGTGGCGGCGGAGGCGTGATTGTCTTTCAGAGAGTTTAGATTTTCGAATTAGACAGTATATTTAATTCGAAAAACGTTGTGTATATTTAAATATTACGTTTAAAAATATTCACGTAATTTTACTCTTTAAATTTAAATGTTAGGACGTTAGATGGTAAAAAATGAAGATTAACAACACTTACCGGTCCAAACCTGTTGGAAAAGGCCCCTACTTTGACAAGACCGACAAGATTGCAACGAATTCTTTCTTCAGTTCCGTAGTTTTTTATACTTTCCAATTAGCAAGTCATCCCCGTAATCCAATAAACAAATTGCCAACTTGCAACAACGATTAAAAAACATGATTTTGTCATTTCAGAGACTGAGTTCCAGATCTGTAACTTCAAGAACAGAGAGCACAAAAAAACAGAGCTTTGTGAATCTCTGCTCTGTTTTTTTCTCTGCCTCCGATGGGGTTGATGACCATCCCGGAAAATGGCGTCGACGGAGAAATGGGTCTTGATTTGGGAGGTAACAAGAAGACCAACAAGTACAAGAGGATGGAATCAGATTTCGATTTCGATTTCTATTTCGACGACGCTTCGGATTATATCGAACAGCAGCAGAGGAAGAACAGTACGAGGAAGTATGTTCTCGCCTGCGCCGTCTTTGCTTCTCTCAACTCTGTACTTCTCGGCTACGGTAAGCATAAGCCACTGAACAGAAGGTTTTTGCTTGATTTCTTTAGCTGGTTAATCAATCGAAGTTGGGATCTTTCGTTTCGGTTTGGTTATGGGTTGATTAAGTAATGTTTTCTTGTATATTAAGGTGAGTGATTAAATGTTTGTGTTGTCCTGCTCGAGAGTTTTGAATTTGAAGAATAATTCGGTTTGCTTATGAGTTGGTTAAGTAATATTTTAGTTTGTATAAGATGATTTGATTATATGTTCATGTTGTCCTGATCGAGAATTTCGAATTTGGAAATGTTTCGAAAATGAATTGGAGCCGAGTGTTGGAATAGCCTTGGGAGAAGGAGTGAAGAGAGGAATTAGTGATGGACTCGGAACGGTTTTTGGCTATTTCGAAATTGGCCACAGTCGTTGAATTGAAACCATGTGGATTTTCAGCATTTTTCGACACATTGGTACAAATTCATGAGTTCTATGTTCAAACCGAATTGAAATCAATGATCTAAATGTTGAATGTGATTGATATCAATGAATTATTAAGGGGTGGTTGGGTGTATGATATCTTGAATATTGTGATTTTCGAAATAGCTAGTTATTATGTGAGTTGATATTTTATCTCGTAGATGTGGGCGTAATGAGCGGAGCGATCATATTCATCCAAGAAGATCTCCACATAACTGAGGTACAAGAAGAAGTGCTAGTAGGTGCACTAAGCATTTTATCCCTCTTTGGAAGCTTAGCCGGAGGAAGAACATCGGACTACATTGGCCGGAAATGGACAATGGGGTTAGCCGCGGTCGTGTTCCAATCGGGAGCAATCGTGATGACACTCGCCCCGTCATTCCAAACCCTAATGATTAGTCGTCTACTGGCCGGAATTGGAATCGGATTGGGTGTCATGATCGCACCGGTCTACATTTGTCACCCACGGTCAACCGAGGGTCGTTGACTTCCTTCCCGGAGATCTTCATCAACTTGGGGATATTACTAGGTTACGTCTCGAATTACGCGTTTTCGAGCCTTCCGGTTCATATAAGTTGGAGGGTGATGCTTGCGGTGGGGATCATACCGTCGGTTTTCATAGGGTTTGCGCTTTGTGTAATCCCCGAGTCGCCTAGGTGGCTTGTGATGCAGATGCGGATCGCTGAGGCTCGATCGGTTCTGCACAATACGATCGAGGACGAGAAGGAGGTGGATGACCGGCTTGCCGAGATTCTAGCTGCTGCCGGTGCCGGTGGCGGGGTCAGTGATAAGCACGGGCAGAAGGCGGTGTGGCGAGAGATGTTGACACTGTCTCCTGCCCTTAGAAGGATGCTGGTGACCGGTTTTGGAATCCAGTGTTTCCAGCAGATCACCGGTATCGATGCAATGGTGTATTGCAGTCCCAAGATTTTCAAGACGGCCGGGATCAAGGACAACACGAAGATCCAGGCTGCCATGGTCGCTGTCGGGGTTTCGAAGACGGTTTTCATACTAGTAGCAATCTTGTTGATAGACAAGCTAGGGAGGAAGCCCTTGTTGTACATCAGCACAATAGGGATGACATTTTGCTTGTTTAGCTTGGGAGTCACGCTAACAACCCTAGCCGGCGATGCCGGGATCGGACTTGCTATCCTCTTCGTGTGCGCGAACGTGGCCTTCTTCTCGGTGGGGATCGGGCCGGTGTGTTGGGTCGTCACCTCGGAGATCTTTCCCCTGAGGCTCCTAGCGCAGGCTGCTGCGCTCGGAGCAGTGGGGAACAGGGTGTGCAGTGGGTTGGTGGCGATGTCTTTCCTTTCGGTCTCGAAGGCCATCTCCGTAGGTGGGACTTTCTTTGTATGTTCGGCTGTTTCGGCTCTCTCGGTGGTGTTTGTGTACTGTTTGGTCCCCGAGACGAAAGGGAAGTCGTTGGAGGAGATCGAGGTGATGTTTGAGGGCGAACTTCAGGGGTGGCGGGGTGGTGGTGGTGAGGTGGAAATGGGCGATGCTGAGCGCCTCGTTGAAGGCAAATGAAAGGTGAAAGAATCGAGTTTTCGAACTCGACAATGTCGACATTGGTACGCAGATTTAGCCTTGTTTTTTTAGGATTTGTGGAGATCTTCAGTTGAGGATTTTGAATTCAAAGAAAAAGGTTAGTGATTGTACAATTACAATAGGTTCTCTTGTGTAATTGACTAATTTCTCTGCTGTAAAATTGGAGGGAAGTTCAAAAATTATATTTCGCGCCAGGAAGGGGTCGAACCTTCGACTTTCTGCTTAGGAAACAGACGCTCTATCCACTGAGCTACAGGCGCCAGCTGTTATGCATGTTCGACTTAGTTTATAACCTCAACTAAAACAATTCATTCGTGAATCGTCTCGATTTTAAACGAACCGCTTGAGTCAGAATATGTCCGAGTTTAAAAGCCAACTAGAATACATACTCTAGTATATATCTTGTTAGTATACTCAATAATATCATAATGCGAGCTCATATATTATACATTATTTGGGGTTGCCTCGAAAATTGTTCTAATCAAAATGCAAATGATATATTTATTGGGTTTTACCTATTTTAATTGAGAAATTTAGAACCTTGAAAATTTTAAGATAGTTTTTTTAGCTTGTTTCTTAGTTTATGTTTTTTATCGTACAAGTTTCAAATCTATTTCTTATTGGATTGATCGAGAGGTTTGTATGATCGAAGTTCAAGTTCATCTAATCATGAATAGTTAACGAGCCATATTTAAATAGGTTTGAGCTCCAATTTGAATTAGCCGAAAAGTAATAAGGCAAGCTTATGCATATTGAAGCTCAACTCAACTCGATTCGTGAACATCATTCACAACTTTCTTGACCTAACCGAGTAAGCCGGTTCGAGTTGGCTTACTCTAGTACTTTAGCTCCTAGCCCCATAACAATTATTTAAGTCACCCCATCTACTTTCACCTTCTCTACACTACCAACATTGCTTCTCAACTTACACACAGACAACAATGGAGGACATCAAGCACAGCCATGTCGAAGTCAGAGGACTCAAGCTCCACGTCGCCGAAACTGGCACCGGTACTAACTCCATACACTATACTTAATTGCTCATTTCCATACATCTTAATCAAGAAACACTCTGCACAGGCTCTGAGGTGGTGATGTTCCTACACGGGTTCCCGGAGATATGGTACACTTGGAGGCACCAGATGATCGCTGCTGCCAAGGCCGGATATCGAGCCATCGCGTTCGATTTCCGAGGCTACGGACTTTCGGACCAGCCTCCGGTGCCCGAGGAAGGATCCTTCATGGACCTTGTCCATGATACCGTTGGCCTGCTCGACGCTCTTTCCATCCCCAAGGTATATTGATGCAAGATGATGTCATAATCTACGTCATAATTACAGATGAAGTAAAATGATAGACCCAATGATTTGAAGGTGGTTGAACACAAAGTAGGTGAGCCATTGATGCACGTGTTTATACATTTGATGCCAAATCCAATAAGCGAAACCGAGTTGAGTTTTATCTGGCCTAAGTTTGATTTCGACTCGTTTGCAAGTTTTAATAAGGCGGAGTTCAATCTCCAGCTCAACTTGGATAAATTTATCAAAAAATTTCACAATATTTCTGAAATAGACTCGTATAGTCTGACTAAGTACTTAACGACCAAAACAAAATCAGTCATCATCAATTTTTTTGATTTTTTAAACAAAATAAGAGCATCTTAGTCATTATAATCTCTAAAACCAACCAGCGAGCCTCAGTCGAACTAGTACTTGAGCTTTAAACGAGTTGGCTGACAAGCTAGGCTCATCAAGGTCACGAGCCGAGCATAGCTAGGGTTTAAAACCGAGTGGAATTTTGATTGAGCATCTTTCGAGCTGGTAGTGAGTGGCTTGAATTCGATCAGTGAATACATGATCGAGATTCAAAACCAAAACCTCATAATTCTGAATCAAGGTTCTGATACCATATCATAAAATCATTGTATACATGATAGGTGTTCCTAGTCGGGAAGGACTTCGGAGTGATGCCGGCATACATGGTATCAATTCTCCACCCGGATCGGGTGGCCGGACTGATCACGATCGGCATTCCTTTCGTGCTACCCGGTCCGGACGGCCTGAAGAACCACCTCATGCCTAAGGGCTTCTACATAAACAGGTGGCAGGTAAAATTCATCTCCACAATGCTTTTGGTTGGTTGCAAGTGTGAAATTAGTCAATTACTATACTACCCTTGACTTATCACACAGGAGCCAGGGAGGGCCGAGGCTGATTTCGGAAGGCTCGATGTTAAGACTGTGATAAAAAACATCTACATTCTCTTTTCTGCTTCCGAGCCAGCAACTGCCACAAGTGATAACCAGGAGATCATGGACTTGGTTCCGAAATCTACACCCCTACCGCCATGGTTCTCCGAGGAGGACCTCGAAGTCTACACTTCGTTGTACGAGAAATCAGGGTTCCGTTACGCTCTCCAGGTTCCATATAGGTACAAATCTGACCAACGTCGCAACTACTCTAGCTAATCATCTATAACTAGTTACAAACGTTCTTATAACTAGTTACGACTTGGTTTGTAACCTGTATGATCGTTTATAACTTGTTACGAGAGTAACAACTAGCTACTCGTAGCTAATAAGTAACTAATCTCCCTAGCTGTATGCACAGGACACTGGGGATAGATTGCGGGATAACTAACCCGAAAATTGGAGCTCCTTCGTTGTTGATCATGGGGCAAAAGGACTATGTGATGAAGTTTCCGGGCATGGAGGAGTACATCAAGAGTGGGAAAGTGAAGCACTTTGTACCTGATCTGGAGATTGTGTTCCTCGAAGATGGCAACCATTTTGTTCATGAGAAGCTTCCGGAAAAAGTCAACGAGCTCCTCGTTGACTTCCTCAACAAGCACAAGAAGTGAAAGAACAATGTTTTAGACATAAATAAGGCTTCTCAGCCAAGAAACTAATAAGTTCGAGACCTAGTACTGTGGTTTGGTGTGGAATCACTAGTTTTTGCTAATTTGGTGTGTAACAACCAAACCGGTTCGAATCGGTCAAAAACTTAGAATCTATGGACCGTCCCTCTCAAACCAACCAAAAGTAAAAAATTAATACTTCAGATATCAAATTTTAGCACTAACTATTGAATTAAGTTATATTCACCAAATTATATAGTTATATTTTCTTAATTACCATTCCGTTATTTTTAGATGGAATATTGACATGGCCAATCAACATTTAAAGGATGAATCAGTTGCTAACTCATCATTCTATAAAAAAATCACTGTTTAAATATTTTCATATTTTTATACTTTAAATAAGGCTATCAGAACTTGTTCAATCAATAATCACCAACTATATCTATGGTTCAAACATAATGATATCCGAAGGAATTGAATCAATTTACTAACCTAGAATTTTAAAATGATGATTGATGAGTTGACAACTTACTCATTTCCTAAATGTAGATTTTATTTGGTCACATCACTAAAAAAAATAACGAACTGTAATTTAATGATATTTGATAAACTTAATTTAGTTTGGTGATTAATGTGATTACAAATTAAAATTTAGTGATATGTAGCGATATTTAACTTTAAAATTCTGTTATTTCAGTTGGAACAAAAATTTCCAACAAATCATCCGAACAAAACGATCCTCCACAGAATATCACTCTAGCAAAACAGAGCGAAAACAGAGCTTTTTCCTCTGCCTCCACCAAAAACCAAAACCAGAGAAAAAAATGGCCCCTCCGTTCGATTCATTCGCCGTCGAAGGAGAACAACAAACCACATCCTCCACCGCCGCATCCCTTCCTACTCCACCGCCGCCGCCACCGTTCGGAGACGAAGAAAACGACAATGGCTTCATGTCCTCCTCCTCCCATGATCGCCACCCTTCTCAACATTTCGACGATTCCTCCGCTGCCGGATTCTTCTCGGCCGACGCTCCTCATCCGCCGCCGTCGAATCCCTTCCCTGACGAAGACCCTACCGTCGATTACGGATCTCCGTTTGAGACAAATGATGGTGGAGATGTTGGCGGTGGCGGGAGCATTTTTGTTTTGGAGGGTGGCCCTGTTCTGCCGGATCATACTCAGATGGTGGAGGAAGGTTCCCGGCGACGGGAGTGGCGCCGGTGAGTGATGATTCATGTTTGGTTACGATTACATTCATATCCTGTGAGTTGATCGGATTAATTAGAAGTGAATTGGTTTCGAATTTGGATTTAGGCAAAATGCGATTGATTTGGAGGAGAAGGAGAAGAAGGAGAAGGAGATGAGGAACCAAATCATCAATGAAGCGGAGGGGTACAAGCGGATGTTCTACGAGATGCGGAACCAGAACTGCGAGACCAATAAGACTCAAAACCGAGAACGAGAGAAGGTACGTAATTTTATCGGTGATTGATTGCGTAATTTCTGAAAGTAGAATGATCAATTTGTTATGTTTTTTTTGTTTCTGGTCGTGGAGGAGAGGGTCAGAAGAGTCGCGAGATAGCTCTCTATCTAGTATTCGAAGTAGGAAAGATGAAAGGATGCGTCTTTTCGTGCAATGAGTGCTTGCGAGGGGTTGGGCTAGACTATCGAATTGAGTAATTTTTGAAATTTTGAAGGACCAAGTTGTTATGTTTTATTGTGATTGTGGGCGAGTGTCGGGGAGTCGAAAAATGGCTCTCTATCTAGCATTCGGAGTAGGAATGTGTCTCTTTCATGCAAATAATGCATGTGGTAGTAAGGGCCGGCCATAACCAATCCGTTATGATTTAGTTATGACCGTAGGAGAGCGTAAAACTCAAAAGAGATCAATTTGTTTCTTCCTTATTTTGATAGTGAGAGAGCCTTTGGAAGAGTCGAGGGATAGCTCTCTATTTAGTATTCAAAGAAGGTAATTTGATGGTGATGGACAACATCAAAAGTGTCGAGAGATAGCTTTCTATCTAGTATTGGGAGAAAGCGTGTTTTCTTCGATAAATGGACGTGTCCTTTCATGCAATTCATGCAACGCGATAGTATGAGCCAACCGATGTTTCTATGACCAAATTGAGTATTTCCTAGAACTTCAAGGATCAAACTGAAATTCTTCCCTCCTTCGCAGATTATGGATACCCTTGAAGACCTTATACATCATAGTTATATATATCTAGTTATATTATAATTATATAATTAGTTATTACTATTTACAAAAATATCTGTAACTAATTATAATTTTTTATAACTAGTTACATATCATGAACCGTCATAATCTTAATATATCGAATTATTAGGAAAGGGGCTCAAATTGACTTTTATACTCTTTATCAAACATTAGAGTCATTAAAGTTGGAATGATGAATACAAACTTTGTACAAACTTGTGCTACTACGCAGCTATACCATGCAAACCAAGAGAAGTTTCACAAGGAAGCAGCAGACATCAACTACTGGAAAGCCATAGCAGAGATCATCCCAAGGGAAGTGGCCAAGCTAGAGACCAGGAGATCATCAGCAACATCCAAGAACAAGGATTCTAATCAGAAGCAAACAGGATCAATGATCGTCGTTCAAGGACCGAAACCCGGGAAGCCAACCGACATGGTCAGGATGAGACAGATCATCTTCAAGCTGAAACAGAACCCTCCTCCCCACATGATGCCCCCTCCTCCTCCTCCAGCCAAGGATGACAAAAAGAAGGAAGAAGAGAAAAATGATGATGATGTCAAGAAATTACCCTCAGAATCTGATGATGGTAAAAAGCCAAGTTCAGGACCTGATGAGAAGCCTGAGAAAGATTAAGAGAATCAGTCTGGTAAATTACCATCTGACCCTCTAGCTGGGATTGGCCAGGTTGATCAGAAACAGGCTGCAGGATCAAGCAAGTGATTATCTTTTCTGTCTATTTACTTGAAAATTTTGATTCTTTTTTAATTTTTGGAACTACCCTTTTGAATTAAATTGTTTAATTTTGAGTGAGAAATAAGGTGAGAAATATATGTAGTTTAGTTACTCTTTAGAGGTTTAACTTTGTTTTTTTTTTAATATTTTATCTATAAAAGAAAGAACATGAATTATTATTGAATTGATAGTGTTTGGTTTCCTTATGATGACGTTATTTTGATTTTATTGAGGCTTTATTTTATGTATATTAAGACTTTATTTTGAGCTCACATATTATTATTTTGAGATCTTGTTTGAATAAAAAGGTGGGATTAACTGGTTACAAGTTACATCAAAGACATCATATTTTTGTTCATATTGTTGAACTAGACACAATCATGAACATTGTAACACGAAATTTTGTTAATCTAATTATCAATTTGCATTTTGTAATAAGAGAATGCCTGAAAGTGCTGTCAAGTTCAAGATATTGACTACTTATCTTTGTGATGATGTAGATTCTCGATCAGAAAGTGGTTATAATCAAACTATTGGATTATATTACTCACAAAATCGGTGTCTATGGGCCAAACCGGTCAACAAGTCTATAACTTTTAGAGATTTTCATGTCATGTAAAGCCAAATTTTGTTCCATTTTAACAGTTGAATAAAAGGGTGTGAAGTAAATAACTGGTACAAGTTACATCAAAGACATTATCTTTTGGTTCTTATTGTTGAACAAAGTCACAGAAAAATGTCCAAGTCATGGATATGGACTACTATGTTATTATGATGATACATATTATAATATGATCATAAAAACGGGCTATAATCAAGCTAACTGATTACAAACCTCATAATGGTCACAGACAGATTGTTAGTGACCAAACCGGCCAACAAGTTGAAAACTTTTGGCCCTAGTTATTGTGGTGATAAATATTACAATATGATCATAAAAACATACTATAATCAAGCTAGCGGGTTACATACCTCATAAGGGTCACAAACGGACTATTAATGACCAAACCGGTCAACAAGTTCGAAACTTTTGATCGTAGCTTGGTTTAGTTACCCATCAGTGTCCCGGAAAGGCGGGTTTAATGATAACCCAGTTTCCAGATCTTTAAGCATCAGATGCAGAACCACTCATATTCTGTTGGGTTAAAGGAAATGAAAGAAAAGATTGGAAGAACTTTACTTCCATGGATGGGCAAAAGCTACTCATATTCTGTTGGGTTTAGAGAGATTGAGCCATCCATCCATGTGGGCGAAATCTACTCACATGTTCGGAACTCCAAAATCTTCTTGGTGGTGGGGTTTCAGTTTACTGGGATAATGGTTTGGTGTTGAATGTTGTTTGGTAGCATCCACCAAAAATGCCAAGAATTTTGCAGGTTTCTCCACATGCAGTTGTTGCCTTATGAAACTTCCCTTCAATTCCTTTTCTCTTCACTTGTCACCATCTGGATTATAGGGTAAGAATACCCCACTTTGCCAACTGAAGTTACCTTTTCTGCGCATGTGAAACTGTGAATTCTTTCTTGGTACCAGAAAGAATGATCATGTGGGGGTGAAGAACAACTCAAACTCATACCAAAAAGTCAATAGGTGACCAGACATGAAGATTAATGGTTTGTATCTCAATCATTCGGGGCAGTGAGAAAAGGTTTATATAACGGTTGTTCATCAAACGATGGAAGGGAATAAGAATTTGTACGACTCGAACACACTGATATTATGAGAAAAACCGTTGTAATACTTGTGTAAGTTGAGTTGGCGGGATTAGTTAATAATTGGTTTATGGCATTCATTCATTGACGGTTGAGTGTTGAAGCGTTGTGAACCTAAGATGTAACACTAGCTTGAAGACATTGGACCTAATGACCGGGCGCAACACAGGTTTTGTTTGTCTTACCGATTACATAGCTACACCTACATATTAGAGGTTATGTGTTTGAATCGTTCCAGATCTTTCTAAATCGTGTGAACAATTCAGTTAGGGGTTAATAAGAATCCGTTTGCAAACTGGTTTCGTGACACCCAAATAGAAGACCGACTCCAAATTATGTGAAGCGGGTTTTATTACATCGGACTCGAATTTGGGTTCAAGATTGTGTGGTATTCTAGCAGTGAGTTTTAGACCATTGAAAATGGGTTCATGTGTGTACATTTGTCCCCCAATCCTTATGGGATTCCTTCTGGATATTCAGTCTCTCACATCACATGTTCTCATACTTAAGCTTCATAATTAGAATAGTGGACCAACGATGATGTTGACAATGTTTGTTTCCTCAAATTTTGTCTTTCACAACCAATTCTAGTTAGCATGTGAGATTTATTATGGTATGCTTTGTGCATTAATTTGTCTAGTGATCACTACCATCTTAGTGTACCTAACTAGTTCAATCATGATTTAACTACGATTTTATAGTATTATATGTCTGGGTTAGATCCCCCATTGTTACATGCACCATAGAAAAGCACATTAAAATTTGATCGGTAAGGGATTAGGCCTTACATCATGAATTTTCCTATGAAAGTATCTAGTTCGTTATATCTTCATACACCATCATTCAATCAAATGTGTGTAGCTTATTCTTGTACTCAACTTCAATCAATCACACATGTACATTGTACTATTATTCTCATCACTTCCGGTACGATTCGAAAACCCTAATACCCCAAACCTATAGCTTAAAGTCTTAAACATGTGATACCGGTTTGCATGCTTGACATGAACGTGAAAAAGGACACATCTTCAAACATCATGAGGAAAAATTTGGTTAAGTAAAATACAAAATGGTAGTGCAAATGGGTAATCATAGGTTTCCATTTGGGTTGATAAATCCACATCATGATGCACACTCCTTTGTCTATGCCATAAACAGAAAACCTCCAAACCCCAATTTTCAATTTGTCATTCTCATCATCATCAAACATTCATAGCCATGGTGCTCTTTGATTTTTACTACAAAAGGACAATTAATGGACTTTGATTGAATGGAAATTTGAGTCATCATAAAAATAGAAAAAATATTGTCACCCAAATATGTACACACCTTATATCAACAGGGTTAGAAATAAAGGACACTAGCTAATGGTAAACCACACTGAAAAGGTCGTCCAATGTGTTTTCGATCTCCTGATCCGCCATTGATTGTAATATGATCGTTCTAAATGAATGAGATTTTTCTACTAGTATTTAATCTGTGTCGTAACATAGCTTTTCACAACGGATGTAGTACTTTATACTTTAAATCTGATCGTGGTATTAGCTCGAAAAATATAAAAAGACGAAGTAAAAAAACATAATTTCATTCAATTCTTTAGGGGGTTCACATTGAGTCAAGATCCACAAGGACCCTTTAGACAAAAAAAAGAACCAAACTACATCTCAAAAGCTAGCTCAAAAGCACACAACACCCACAAAAAGAAGAAACAAAAGCCATTAAAACATAGCATCAAACCCACCACCCCAACAACATCCACACTAGCTCACTCTCCCTTTGGAGAGGGCTACCTTAATTACTTACCTAACCTTACTTAGTACACACACTTGCCCACCTACATTCTGCAAGAGGCAAAAAGAAAGGAAAAAAACGGGTCGAATACCTATCAAATCCCGTATCTCTGAACCGTGTCACATGCCAGTCTCAAAATCAATATCAGAACCGGTATATACCATTCTGAAATTTCGAGACCGATACATAACATGGGGTCCAAAATTACGAGATGGACGAGGTACTTGAGCCCGGAAAACGACACAAAAGAAGAGCCTTCTTTCATTCTATGCAACATTTCCAAAGGCTACTTTTTATCTTTCTTGTTCTAGTGGAGGAAGTTGAGGCGTGAAGTGTAAGTGGCCTTGGGAGACCAGTTGCTAGGGATAACATCCCTAGCTGAGAGGGATTTCCCTGTAGACAGAGTGGTGAGCTTCACTGAGAATGGACCTCTCAATGGCCCACCAACTATGCACCATGTTGCTCCCCACACATGCTTCATCTCCATCCACTCACTCCCACCTCCCTGCAACATCGTAGTCCCGACACCAAATCAGTGAGTCTAACGATACGAGGTACTTATCAGAAACGATACATGGTAGAATGTCTATGATGTTACATATACTCGTGATTAGGACGACAAGCTAAACCGTAATTATATTTGCATTGTATCGAACTGGCTTGATGACCCTTTTGACGGGTTGAGTCGGACCGATAGGGTAAAGACTATAAATTATGGTGACCTTTGTGTTATTAGTTAACAAAAGGGAATAGTTAACAGTAGTGCTCCTCCATCTTCTTCTAATAACTTTATGTGGCTTTAATAGCTTTTGATTTCTTCAGATTTTTAATGGAGCAAACCCATTTTTGCCCGTCATGACTTCAGGAGCCAGTTTCTCTCTTTAAAGTGTACCACTTCAGAAAACATGTCACCCTTGTCCCCTTCCCATAAAGGGTAATTTCGAAATCGACTCGATCAGTTCGTAACTTTAGAAACCGTAACAATTTGGTTCGTAACTTTAGTAAACCGAATTACCTGTCGGATGTGCATGGAACCGACGTCGCCATCACCATCCTCGAACTCCACAAGCAGCGACAACCAGAAGTCCGTCGAGCCTTCGTTCACATGGAACGCTATGTTCTTCCCAGGGTATTTACACGGAGTCCTGTAATTGTACCATGTCAATTTTTACTTATTAGTAACGAAACCAAAATGATCAAAGACACTACTAGTACGGTATAGCTTTAAGTGGACTTACATGAAATTTCGTTACTTCCCTTATTTAGTACCTAACTGACAATTGTGACCTTGGTAGACTAGAGGTTTGACCGAAATGTTTTGAGTTTTGACATGCGATTTTACAGGGGCAAAAGAGGAAAGAAAGAAAATGACTGGTCTACTCTAAACGACAATGACTGGAAAAGAAACAGAGAAATCAGAAAAACAGAGCAACAGAGAAAGTAAATAAATATTGAAGAAAAATTCTACCAACCAACTCCGACAATACGTACCGTCGGAAAATGACGGGGAGCTCGCCCTTGTTCCGGAGCATGCCGGCTTCGCCGGCGAAGGCCATGCGTCCGAATGCAGCTCCACTGAGATCGAAGTGGGTTTTTCCACCGGAGCAGTACCCGCCTGGACACTCGTCGGTGACAATTACGGTGACCGCCCTTCTGGAGCAAATGCTCTTGTCCAAGCACTTCACCTTGTAGCAAGCTCCGCATCCTTCCCCGCTCCGGAAAAGAACTGGGCTCACCGCTCCGACCCGCGCCCGGAGCGGCTTCACATCCACCATCGACCCGTACCCGCACGCCCCTCCTGCCCAATTTCAAAATGTACAATTTCAGCTCAAATTTGAAAATTTCACAGATCTCGAACCAAAACTAACTATTGGGTTTTTGAGTTTTGAGTGTTTTTTGTAAAATTACCGTCGCTGCCGTCGCCTTCTGGGCTGCCGTACCAGGTGGCGGTGGCGGGGTGCCAATGGTGGTCGTCGGAGGCTGCAGGGTGGTGGACTGGGACCTGGCTGGAGACGGTGAAGAAGATGACGGAGGCGAAAAACAGAGTGGTAAACGAAATCAGCTGCATTTTCCCGGCGGCGGCGGAGAAATCGAGGTGGTGGAGAAACAGTTAGAACAGAGGAAAGCTTTTGCCGACAGTGATTTTTTACTTCCACTGGAGAAACAGAGTGCCCACTACTGTAAATATAGAGCAGGGGAGGTTGTGAATTTCGCATTAGGTCCCTGGTGGTTGGGTTAAATTACGGGAATGACACTGTGGAGGATTGACCGGCGGTTAAGGCGTTAATTCCGCATTGAAGAGAGGGGTATAATGGGGAATTGTGCTAGTGACCGTTAATGGTAGCTGTCGCCGTTTAGAAGTTGGCCACGTGGGGGTACGGCGCCAGGGACAAAAATAAAAGAGTGGGAAAAGATAGCCGTTAACTAACTGGCGGCAAGAGGTAGAAGATTTGTTAGTTAGGTGGGAGGGGCCGTTGGAACCAAGCCTCGCGAGCTAACTTGAGAGTCAGTTCGAATACTAGCTCGAGTATATAGTTTGTTAGTAGATACAATAATATGTGTATATATTAAAGAAAATGTAAGTGGTACATTATTTAGATTAGTAAAAACTTGTAATTATTTATGGGACATTTTGTGTTGTTAGCTTGACTCGTCAATAGTTTTTTTAATGTACAAACTTCAAATTCAGGTCAAATTGGACTCGAAAGGAGGTTTTCAAGGAGCAAAGTTCGAGTTTGGCTCGTCAAGTCTAGTTAACGAGTCAGGCTTGAAAAGGCTCGAACTTGACACAAGCTAACATTTTCTAACTCAAACGTGGGCTCGAGCTTGGCTAAAACTTAACGAGTTAGGGTTGAGCACAATGAAGTTCAGATCGGGTTGGTTAGGTTTGTGAACAACTTTAAGTGGGACGGATCTGCTTGAAAACTATGTCGTTTTAGTTATCCTTATGTGAAAAGGGTTTAGCCGGATGTTGTTGACATTCTCATAGGGAATTAAACAATCTTGATGGAAGATTTAAATGAAGTTGACTAATGTAATGAGACCAAATATATGTGTTTACATTGGATCACACATTGATATGACAAACCCATTGACTGTGGTTTGATAGCTCCGAGAATGTGCGAAACGAGTAAAATTAATTCGGGAATGGTTGAAGGAAGAAGAGATGTTTGGAAATGTTGCGAGGATACGTACATTCGAGATTTGGTTACTGACGAAACTATCAAGTTGACTGCATTATATTTGAAGATTAGATCGCTGAGTTACTTACGAAGTCTCTTTTTATAGCTTGATACTGGTTTTTCGCATACAAATTGATGATGCGCAACCACCATTAATTTGGGGAGGGCTATTAATGTATATCGGGTTAACCGAAACATTTGTGTACATAAACAGGGGAGGAGCTAGGAGGGCCAAGTGGGTGCCCAGGACTCCGCTTGACAAAAAATAATAACAATAAATTAATATATATTTTTACGTCAAATACCTAATTCGAATTTAGGACTTCACTTGAATCAAATCAGAATTCTTACGATTTGATTATCATAAACTTTTGAAATAAAATATTATAATAACATTTACGTCATTTTCTAATCTGGCAATCTGAATAAAACCATAACTTTTGAAAAACCAAATCATATAGCTAAACAAATTTTAATCAATGACTAAAAAATTCCCCCGCTAAAAATAGTACAAGGAATGTGTTCCTATATTTTAATTTAGTAGTATGTTTAAATCATATATTGTTTTATTGGTTATAGATACACAGGCGTTTAATCCAAACCAGACTTAATGTATGTTTCGATTCTGGTTTCACCACTAAATACATTTATAGGGGTGAATAAAAAATCATAGCGGGATATTATAAAAAGTGAAATAATAGATACTATTTTTGTTTTTCTTCATACTTGTATAGGGACCCACTTGATTAAATTTCTGGCTACGTCACTATACATAAGGAGTGTTAGTTTCCTTCTATGTAATTAAGCAGATTACTTTCACAAAAATCCCTTAATAAGATTTCCACATCTCTCTCTGTAAACTAGTCCGTCTTAATATCGGAAACCACAATCATCTGTGTTATTCCACTATTATTTCTTTTTTATCTAACATTTATCAAAACTAAGAACATCGAAATGATATAATAAATGAAATTAGGATGATGACGAATTATTCTTGCTTTTGTATGAGTATTGTCATCTCTACGCAAACCATAATGAGGAAATTGGCTAACTCAAGTGATGACCCAAAATGGTGAGGCCTAAGGGACCAAGTCGTTGGGCGAGCGAGGTGACGAGGTCCAACGAACTAAGCTCAAATGGGGTCCTACAGAATATGAGTTATCCCCCCTTAGCGAGGCCACCGGTTTACGCCAATGGAGAGGGTACCATGCATCCGCATGCATGTCTCAGACCGATTGTAAGTCCATTTTCAAGCCTTAACATCATCAAAAATCATCAAATACATCGCAATAATATTTTGTCTACACTTCTTTTTACTTCACATGTTCGTTTTACATTTCTTCTTCGTTGAGTTCGAAATACGCTCTGAACTATCACTATTCAGTATTCATATTCATTATCGGTGTATAAGATATAGGAAACAAGTAGTAGGAGACTGTAAATTGATGATCAAAAATAAAAAAACAGTGAGTGTTTAATTATTCATGACCAAAATCTATATAAATTACTAAAATTAATAGATACACATATCGGTGATTTTCCACCATTGTGGCTTTGCCACGTCGATCCAAATTAAATAGAATAAATAAATTGGATTTAACGGTTCTCATTTTGTGGGCCACGTCAGATTTTGTAAACACTCATTGCTGCCTATCTAATAAAATATAAACGGCCCTTCGTATTTAATGGACTACTAGATACCAAATTAATCTGATAAAAAAATTCCAATATGTTCCGCCATAAGAGTCCGGGCGAAACAATAGTAGTTCGATATAAAAATCAAGTTCATTTGAAAATGTTATATAGATGTATAAACCATTTGGGAAGATACTAATCGGAGTGTTCGTGTGCCAAGTAAGGTATCGAGAAGAGTCTCTACGTGAGAAAGTAAGCACGTAAGGAAGGACGGCTAAAAATCATCAGAAAAGAACTGGAGGTGATTTCGAGTTTAGGCATGATAGGTAGTTGACACAACATTATTTCCAATGCTCTTATTAGACAATGTCACATCTGCCTTTTACACCTTTTAAAAGCGGTGCCATGCACCCTCTTCCTCTCTATTTTCGAACTTGTCCTTCCCATCCTAAACTGGTAGGATCGTGCCTACACTTACAACATTTGTGATCAGCCTGCTCAATTTGTATTCGATCGGAATGTAGGGTGGCACAAACCCGAATCAAGGGAGTGATTACATCCAGTATATATGTTGTCATGGTGGTCGATCAATTTCGATGTTAAATACCACAAATGGACCGTTATACAAGATCTCTACCATAAGTTGATTAACCATATATAGAGGTCCACACAGCACCTTAGAAAATTGTATGATTAGATTTTGTATTTGATTGAGTTTGGTTGGTACGTCAATATCGAATCCATGAATGAAAGATCCAACCCCAAGAAAATTCCAAGTCAAGAATATTTTTCTGACAATCAGATGAGTCCAAAGCCAATTTTATTTATTTATTTATCATAAATGAGTCCAATTCAATACCAGTTTTTTACCTCTTGAAAACTACAGAACAACGACGACCTTATTCAGTTATTCTATACATGAATCAAAATGTTGAAATTTAAAAAGATATATAAACAATGAACTTGTAATAACTCAATAAGTTAACATATTGATCAATATACAATTATTATTATTATTATCATGATTTATGAATTAACTTGTTTTAATGAAATGAATATATATATATATAACGGAAACGATACATTCAATACTAAAAACATTCATTTTAATAATTTAAAAACGAAACAATAAATTATAAACACCTCACATGCAACCCCAAAACTTAAAGAATGATGTTAAACTCCTAAACGCTAAATTACTTAAAAAAACTTCAAAACTCTTAATTTATATATATATATATGGGTGTTAACCCACGAGCATACCTACGGTAGGCGTAACATGCAGCATGCAGGTTGCCACGTCAGATGACGACTCTATTCACTACTATATATGCACGATTAGTCGATAATTAGTTACCCTTCTTCTTCGATCAATTAATTATTAAGCTAATCATAGGTTATTACGGAGGAAAAAAAGAATTAAGTTTCATTCTCATAACAAGACGCTTTAAATTAGCAAAGCGTCTCGTGCTATAATGTCGAGCGAATAACGCTCTGCCTTTATCTATAGAAGCAGTTCAACGGAGTTTTGAACAAAGACGGTAGCTCCTAGCTAGAGGAAATTTCTACTTAGTCGTGAGGCCCATTTAACCACTAAAGTGAAGATGAGAGCAAGATATGATATCATCAACTGCTCTAGAATGGTTTGAGGGGATTAAGTAAGACCGAGCTGAATTCTAAAACCTAACATGATTCGGGTTTAAAAGAGATCGAACTTCCTTTGAATATAAAAGAATGCACATGTTTTTCGTTGGCATGTACTTGCGGGATGAAGCACCCTCATAATGTTAATGATCAAACACGATGACAGTCACTGACTAAGTGAATCCGAATCCTGTCAAAATATCTCGTAATGACGACCTTTATTGGACTACGAATCTCTCACCGAACCAAACCGAACAAGACCTCTCATAGCTTTGGAACCATCTTTTTGACAGGATTTTTTTTCACATACATCAAATTGAAAAGATAACATAATCTAATTACCAAAAGTTGAATATATGGTGGTGACTGGTGATGAGATGGTGTTCGTCCAAAATGATTTTTTGATTTAATTTTGTTGGGAGAAAAAGACATTACTGCTCAAGAATCCCATAGAAAGCGGAGGAAACTACGGCAAAATAATATTACAAATAAAATCATATAAAGTTTGACTAATTAACACATTAATTTTTAATATTTTTCTTTGTTCTTATGTTCTTGTAATTTATATGAAGGTCGGTTTGGATGGGAAAATATATATTATTGTCTTTTATTTGAATTGTTATATATAATAATCGTAGACCTAACTTAATTTCAGATCTATAAAAAAAGTTATGAAATTCAGTTTGATACACAAAGATTTGGAGTTAAGTCATTTGGAAGGTGGGTCTAGCATTAATTCATATCAAAATGATAGTGATGATAGTTAGGTAGTCGGGTTTATAAAGTATAATATGATGTATAGTAGGTTAAAATTCGTGATATATCGATCGCTATAATTTTAGGCTATGGTTATTATATAGTCACGAAGTTTGGTTATGATTATGTATGGTTCAAATCCTTATTTATAACCACTCTTGATTCGCTATAATTGTATCGTTTCTTGGTCAATATCCTAACTTGATAATGCCCTTTTAATTGTTAGTATTTATCATAATTTACCAACAATAATTTAACTTTTATAGAGGTATCTACGAGAGGTCGTAAGTGATTCACTAAGTTAGTAACTACACTATCATGAAAGTGTGAAAACTATCGTTATTACATCATAGGCTTGATCACACATTACAATTCGTAAATCTGACTAGTTAATATATGTTTCTCGCTCATTATAATTTCGTGTTCATATAGTGATCATCCTAAATAACCTTTTTTATAGTAACTTTTATATCATGTACACGTACCCTAAATAGCCTTTTGTGGTTGGTCGTTGATTAACCATAAGCCAGGATAGTTAAAAATGTTCAATCCTACTCAAATCAACGGTTATAACTGTCTTAATAATTAATTAGTTACCCATGCATTAAGAAATATGAATTAAACCATCACTTTAGTCAAAATTAGATTAATGATTCTTTATGAAAAGAAGTGAGGTGAGAGTGCACGACATAAAAGCTTCCAAGACAGATGGTTTTTGGTTCTTTTTTCATACATTTTCTCTCACGACGATTAGACATGTTTAATTAATTAGTGTAATTAACGTATTATTATCATAACGTGAATGAAATAATGATAAATGATAAAATCGTAGATTAGACATTTGGAATTGTTTCGCATTTATAGAGGTTCGAGCTTTAACAAAAATGAATGGTTTGATCTGGAGAATTGGTTGTGGCCTCGTGGGTGAACTGGCTAAACATGTTTAGTAACTTGTTTCGTGATGAGATGTATGACATTTCGATATGTATAATATTCAGTCTAGTGGATGTGTTTGATTTTGCTAAATCATCCAATTTCTTATGACAACAGCCCAATACTCTGGTTCTTTCTAGATCCGTCACTATTAGGTGTGTACTTCACAAGTACTCGTGTGTTGGGATTCGTCGTTGGCGGATTTCTCATCTTATGTGGTGGGAGCAACCCCATTAATTGGGAGCCCAAATCCAGATATTGTTGTGCAACATCTAGTTGAGCTATCAGATGAGTTGTTGTGGTGGTAGTGGTGTGAAGAACTGAGGATGATGGGGAAGGCTGAGGAATGGTTCACGGTGCTGGGAAAGGGTAAAGCATAGTCGTCGGAAGAGATATGGATGAAAAAAAGGTAATATCGCTCGATTTAAAACATTTCCTCTCGAACTTGTGAATAACTTTTTGTTATATATATATATTAGCAAAATTATATATAACTTTTTTTTGTTTTAGTTAGACAATTTTTGTACTGTATTTAATTTTTTTGTTTAAATATAAAAAGAGTTGGTGAACGTCAATTAAAGTGCTGAAAATCACTTTTGAAACGGATAGTCAAGCGGCATGCACTGCGATTTGGTTTTGTCATGCCGAGCTTACAGAAAAAGGCCATATTGCACGCCTTTGCAGTGATTTTCTTTCTATTAACACCATTTGGGATGTGGGTTATATTAGGAGAGTTAGAAATCGGGTATTCCATGAATTAGCTCGTCGCTTTTATTTTTTAACTTTACTTTTTATGAGTATATCTACTTATAATTGATTATGTGATTTTGTATCTCCGATTTGTTACATTGAACATTAATAAAATCTCAACCCACTTTAAGAAAAAGTTAGACAATGTTTTTTACAAGTTATGCTATTTTAATTAGTGGTTGCCTAGGTTTTTTATTCAAAATTAATATATTTTTACATGGACTTAGTATTATTTTCTTTATTAAGACAGTGGAGCGAGGTTTGAATGTATATTTTTAAATATTATCTATATTATAAATTAGTTTAAAATTTTTATTTGGCCTAATCCATAACATAGTAGAACACTATACCTCATTTAAAATAGAAAGTATACTTTAAATATATAATTTTTTTTGTTTGTTTTAGAATTTGTTGTAAAGGTTATGATATATTATGTAGTGGACGGTTTCGATCAAAATAGGCATAAAAATGAAGAGATTGAATTAAAAAAGCTTCAAAGCCTTAGCTTATAACTTATTAATCGGCCGACTTAAATTTAAACAGGTAATCAATTTTAACCGTTAATCGTAATCAAACGTACACTCCTGTCTCATAATAAGTCGTCAAACATTCAACAGAAAGAAAAAAAATTAGACAAATATGTATATATTTCCATATTGCGAAAGATTGCACCTCAAACAAGTAAACCAAAGGAAAACTCCAAAATGCCCCTCATTCATTCAAACTCCTATCTTCTGATATACAAAGTTGGATCTTTCTTTTCATGAAGTATTCACAAATGATCCCCAGAAGAGTGCCTTAGTAGCATAATCTGTTCCATTGTTCCAAATCAACACTTTCTGCTGCGAAATCGACCCATTTACCGGACCTGAAAATCAGAACCAGTTGGGTTAACCAGCAAGCAATCCGATAGAATAATAGCTGCTGCCAATACGAAGGTACACTCTCTGACCTTCTCGTTAACCCGTGCGTTCCATGAGTCGGTTCTTGGTGCAAGAATCGGGTTTCCAACGACATAACTGGGTTGATAGACCGGGTGCCTTAGAAGGGGAGCTCTTTCTGGGATGAAATCGTCGTCACTGTCGTAATAGTACGGATGGGGGCCGAGACCTTTGAGTACCATGGCAAGGAGAAATGATAGTGCCTGAAGAAAAAACAGGAAGATAATTAACCTTCCAAGATGATGCCTTTTGAAAATTGAGAGGGGGTGGGAAAGTGAAGACCTGGACAGCAACGATTGACAAGCCGACCCATTTGCATATCTCGAAGTGCGACCGGATGAAACCTTTGAACCGGTCAAAACACCCGCTCGGGTCCTTAGGGAAGTCCTGATACAGAATTGAAAATCAATTGAAAGTCCTGATGCAAACTTGGAACATGTTTTGTCCAGTATGTAACATACCTTCTCCCAATCTCGGTTCAGGAACACATCTACTGTCACGGCAGCTTCGAGCATTATCAGTAGGAACATGAAAAACATGTACTGTCTATTGTTAAGGACAGACCGGACTCAAATTCTTCGCATTGACAACAAACTTTGTATGTTGGAGAAACACTTGACTCGCCATATTACGTTCACAGATGAACGATGAGTCAAACATGTCTAACATGCTTAAAACCATCACAACTATTCCTAGGAATCTATCATGGCATCAAAATTGAACCTTTCGAGCTAAGGATACGAAATAGAGGCAACAACCATTGGCGATTTCCGCAGAAACATGGCCGAAGCATGAGATAACACATAAAGAAGCACCAAGACCTAGGAAAGTGTAAATGAACCTGCATTCACAAAGCAAACTCATTAGCCATCAGTAGCAAGCCTCATGTAATCGATAGGATATAACTAAGATAAACTGAATCCCATGGTAAGCATTTGGTCATGAACTCAAAATGAATTGGTAACAATATGAACATGTCAAATGGCATTAACCAACGATTCAAACAAAACCAAAATCATTTCTCAAATCGCTAATCGACAGGTATTTTCTTTACAAACAAGTTCCATTCACACACACTATAAAGAAACGAACAATTGTCAGGATTCAGAATCATTGATAAACATGCAGAAAGTAAGAAACAAACGAAATATGAATATTCATGCAACTGCCAGGCAAAGCCTCTTCATACCAATTTGTTCCTTCTTAAAATAGAACGTGTTCCTTCCTAAAAGTTGCTAACTTCATTATGAACATGAGAGCCAAAAGCTAGCTACCAAATAATCTGATACAGCCCCACTTGAAAAAGCCAGTATTGGAAGAAATACACTAGCAGGCAAACTCGCAAACTCGTACACATTTTGATTTCTGGCAGTTGTATCTATCTGCTAAGGTTCCTCCTCGAAACAATTTCGAATCACCATTAATTTTTCACCAACTGTAAAATCAATCAAAAGCTACTGAAGAAACAGAGAAGCAATTACCAGGGCGCAGAGATATTATCGAAATCTCCGAAGGGGAATTCACCAGTTTCCCTCTGCCAAGCCCTAATCAGCCAAACCGCATACAGAACCATCCCTAACCCAACCATGCCGCCGACTGAATTCACCAGCTTCAGTATCGATTGAACGCAGCTCCTCATCACCCTCGTCATTTTTCCCCAGCTGCTAGCTTTTTCCTCACCCAGAAAGAGACTAATTCGATGGAAAGCACGAAACTTTCGCCCAACCGACCTAAGAGATTCCGCCTCCAAGATGGGATCTTGCGATGTGGAGGAAGCTTCGCGCGTCTGGCCCCTGAATGAATTTGGCGTGAGGAATGAGTAAACCTTAAGCAAACTGACAAACCCGACAGGGAAACGAACAAAACAAATATTGAGTGATACGGACTGTAAACTTCGCCGGACGGCTCAACTTTCCCACCGTTGGCCGCCGGTGTCTTTTGTCCGTTTCTGTTGGTTGCCTGTTCCGTTTTCGATTTGTTTTTGTTTTATATGCCCCGGTTAGGCCTTTGGTCCATTAACCCAACCCAAAAATTTCAAATATTGGGCTGAGTCGTTAACTCTTTGTCCATTGGGCTCAGGCCATGCCGATGTTGTCGAGCCTACTCGGGAATATTGTACGAGTTTGGAACGCTCGGTTCGATTCAAAATTGCTAGTTTTCAAGTGCTAACGAACTCGAGCTGGACTCGTTTGTAGCTCTTAATTAGCTCGGCTCAACTTCTTTGCGGTTCAAAATGAGTTTGAGTTGGACTCGTTTGTAAATATCTAACTAGCCGAATTCAATCTCGATTTCTACTTGAATAAATTATTAAATATTAACATACTCTAAAATGGACTCCATTTATATATGAAAAAATTACTTATTCTCATTAAAAAAGTAGGCTCCACCCAACTGGTTCGTGAACTAGCCTCATCCGAGCACACGATCAAGCTAGCTAGCGAGCCAGTGTTGGTATGAACTTGGCTCATTCACTATCGAGGTAGCTCGCAAGCCAGCTCATTTATGACTCGTCCAAATTCCGATCGAGTTTTCCGAACCGAACATCTATGGGTGCGTTCGAAAATAGGCCATACCCTAACGATGCCGTTTTTGAACGAAACGACCCTCTTTCCCAACTGGATAACGCGCGAACGGTCTGCTAACCAATTTGGCCGTAAACCGGGAACAAGGATACAACAACCGGCGGCGGTGACGGTGGCGGTTTCACTTAAACGATGGTTCTGGCTGCTTGCTCGCCGGCGATATCTATTCTCCAATCCCCAACCAAACCCAAAATTCCATCTACCAAAATCCTCACTTCCTCCTACGTTTTCCGATCCAGATTTCATTTCATTTCCTCCTTCAGATGTCGTTGTTACAGCAACGGCGGAACCAAAAGGGAAGCCGCCGCCGACGACAATAAAGCCACGGAAATCGCAAAGGTATGCAATTTCTTTTTCAATTGAGAAAAAGATATTTCAAATTTTGACATTGATTCGAAGTGAAACAGAGATTTTCAGCTCTTCCTCGGGGCACATGGGAAAAAGGTAGTGAATGGAGCACTTTTGCAACGTACATGTTCACTCTGCATATTCCATTGGGTATTGGGGGCTTATCTCTAGCTTCCTACGTGTTGCAGCAGCCTGTTCTTGATCCAGATACTGAAGTAAGCATTGGTGAAAAACTGATTTCACACTTGGTTGAATACTTCTATATGATGCTTATGGTTATCTATTTGATCCCCTTTTTATGCAGACAGTGTCGCTGCTGATCGTCCAGATACTGGAACTTGCAGGAGCTTTGATTCTACTTAGTAGTACTGCTAAACCTGAAAAACACCAGTTGATCAACTTCTTCCTAGCTAATGAATCAGATAATGGCAGAAACTGGGTGCTGGCATCAGCTTTGGGGTTCGGATTTCTCGTTCTGTTGATCCTCATGACATCGTTAGTTGCTGAGCACACAGATAGCTCCATGGTTAGTTTGTTGATTTCTCACCTTGTCATTCATCGCTATAATTCAACATTTCTCCATGATTCACCATTTTGAACTTTTACAAGTAATGTTATATGAACCAACTAACTCGATTTATTGGTATGCAACGATTTTTGTGCAAGCTTCCATCTTTCTTTCATGTTAAGAAATGCTATAGCCTATATGAACTAGTTATGGACCTTACCCTATAACTCTGAGTTATTGGGGTTGAAATGGTAGGGGATGAAATGGACAAAAGTGAGATAGCTCCATGGTTAGTTTGTTGATTGCTCACCTTTCATTCATTGCTATAACTCAACATTGCTCCATGATTCACCATTCAAACTGTTAAGCAATGCTTTGTAAACCAACTAATTCGAGTTATTGGTATGCAACGGTTTTTGTGCAAGCTTCAATCGTTCTTTCATGTTAAGAAATGCTATAGCCTATATGAACTAATTATGGACCTTACCCTATAACTCTTGAGTTATATAAGCATCCATGTTAGGGCTGTGCATATGAGCCAAACTGTATGAAAGCTAAATGAATTGAGCTTGAGCCAAGGACTAGGAGTGCTCGGTTCGACAGGTTTACGAGCCGGCTGGTTGGGTAGTCGAGCTTGGCTCGTATTGCCTGTTTCTATATACTTCATGAGCCATGGCTCGATTCGTTGGCTCGTACATACAGATGAAATTACTTACTTTAAGGTGTCGAACCACATAATCTCTTGTGTGTGTTCTCGAGTCTAGCTCGTTAATACAAACGAAATCAAACTCAATGAGGGTCCAGCTCAATTTCTAAAGCTCGACTCGAGACAAGTTTGAGTCTCTCTACCTCCTTAGCCCTTCATACGCTCCCATTTTACCTTCCTTCTTACAGGATCCAACTGTGAAGGAGATTCTTCAGAGCAACAACACATCAAAAGCCATTCTTTCCACTATATACTGCATCACCACTCCCTTGCTAGAAGAAACAGTCTACAGAAGGTTTCTATTGACATCACTGGCTTCCGGTACAAATTGGCAGCAGGGTGTAATCCTTAGCTCGGCATTCTTCAGCGCTGCTCACTTCTCCACTGCGAATTTCGTGCAGTTGTTCGTAGTTGGATGCGTTCTGGGTTGCTGCTACACTTGGACAGGGAAGTTGAGTTCTTCCATTGCAGTACACGCTCTGTACAATGCCACTATACTGATCATAACCACTTTTGTTCCTTAAAGTATAAAATTTCCAATGTGTTGGTCCAGTGTAATCATTGGATGTTTGCTTAGATATTTGTTTGTTCTAGCAGCTGTTCAACCGGGACATCTGTGTTGGCCACTATCTTGACAAGTCATTGAGCTGCAAATTGTAATTATGGACAGAATATAATTATGATTAATTTTGTTAAGATCTATATATATAACTTAATTAAAGTGGTAGGGGACACGTGGAGCGTGTATGGGAGTTGCAGGAGGAAGCTTAGCCTAGTGGGCTGATGCTTTATCCCCAGTTTCAATGGTCTGTGTTTTGTTTGGTTTTCAAATGCTTTCTGGGCACGAATTCTGACGGCGAACGTAAACGGTTTTGATTTGTCCAACGTTCTTTTGACAGCTCTGTATCGACATGCGTATGACAATTTTCCAGTATGTGCATTGAGATAAGGGCCAGCATGATTATCTATAATATACGTTTGGAATTCGAGATACTATGCACGAAGCTAGTTAGTGCTATTTACTAACAGAATTGAGCTCAATTTCTATCATGTTCAAGGTTGGTTAGTTAAGTATTAATTAAATTTAAATTAAAAAATTTTAATTTGTATTGTGTTCCAGCCTAATCGAGCTTGACTCGTTAACTATTATTGACGAGTCGAACTTGAGCTCAACTCAAATTTTGCTTAATAAAATTTATAAAAAAAGTTCAATTTGAAGTTTGTAAACTAAAAAACACAAGTCAAGTGAAACAACAAGCTATCCTAAATTTATATGTTTTAAAAACTATATTGTATATGTTATTTAAAGCAAGACATACATGTTGCATTATTGACATTTACTAACGATCTATATTATCTAGTTAATATTCAAATTGACTTTCAAGCTCAAGAGCTTATCAAATCGAACATACCCCAACTCAAATTTGACTCGTTTAAAACCAAGTCGAATCACAAACGAAATTTTACCAACCCAACATCGAACTGCTCGTAAACGGATTGCTTCTTTGAGACGTATTTTGGTTACCATCCACGTTACAATATTAAACCGATTCTTTCACCTCATTACTCCCATTTTTAAAGCAGTAGCTTTCCTAATTAATTAAGTGGGTTTAAACACGAAAGGTAGTTTCAAACAAAACATCATTAATTATTCCACTTAACCAAAATCGAGGTCGGCCAGATAATCAACAAAATAATAATTATAAGGAAAATAAACAGAGTGGTCCAGCTGGACCCCTAAATCCACGTTCAACCTCTATAGCCAGCTCATTCCCGCAATCAACGGTCCGACTGCGATTCTGTCCACGTGGCACCCGATGCATGGTTCCCGTCTCAACACCATATATACACACACACACACCGCACCATATGCCATCCGCCATAGTCTATCTCCACAAATATTAAGATTCGATTTGCAGAGCAGAATTTCAAGAGCTATGGGATCGTTCGAGACGAAGGTGAAGTTCAGGGCGAACGAGGTGAAGCACCAGCTGAAAAAGGGGGTGAAGATCCTCAGCAACTCCTTCAAGAGAGGCTGGGCCAAAGTCAAGCACCTCAAGCGCTAGCTAGTACTTAGCTTCCTCTTGTGTTCTTACTCTGTTTCTGGAAAATTTTTTTGCTCTGTTCAAATCAGTAAACTTGTAGTAATTAGGATTGGGTTTTAAGCTGTGTTCTTGGTTTGTTTGATATGGATTTTGATGTAACGATGATTTAATTTCGATTCCCATATACACTTTTTTTGTTCATCTGATTTCTTCTCTGCTATCGAGCTAATCAGTTTTGTGTTTGTTTGATTGAACGGAAAAGGTTGCCGGTCTCGGGCTTGTTTTTTCAGTTGGTCAGCGATTCCCAGCCGCCGACGTAATTAAATTAGCATACTTTGTTAGTTATGAACTTTCCTTGTACACAAAGTTTCGAGCTTTTGATTCATCGTGTGACCGGAGGTAGATGTGACTTGCGTGTTAAGCCAGCCATGAAGCCCTTTTCCGATCCATGATTCGAAGTCACATGTGCGAGTTTCGTTTAAAGTGGACAATACCCTATCGATATTAGATTGTTGGGTTTATGTTGATTCTAACCAGTGATATCAGAGCCTCCTTGATAGACTATGCAAATAGATAGCACCTCAATTAGGCGCGCCATTCTCTTTTCATGTTCATTGTCTTTCTTTGTGCAGATGTCTTGAACTTGACTGACAAGAAGCTGAACAAGTTGATATCGGAGTTCCCATCTTTGGAGACTCTTGAGTTGGATAAGCTCTGGCTGCCACCTTCCATGATCGAAATCGATGCTCCTGTGCTAACTAAGTTTGTCTACCATGCCTACGCCGATTGTTTCCCAGCCATATTCTTATCTAATGGTTGTAAAGAAACAACCTTCACCGTGTCATTCAGTTTCAACAATGGTTTCCATGATTTGAAGCAGTTTCTCGTCAAATTATCACCTCAAATCCGCCTCACTCATGTACATTTCACTGATCCTGCCGGCGGAGACCGGGTGAGCGAGTCCATATTTCCTGTTTCTTTCATAACCAGTTTTAAAATTATGTTTCTGTTCACACTTCATTAACACAACGCCGGAAGACAGAACTACACACGGTTCGAGCTGGCAGTACATGTGCAAGCAATTCACGGAGAGAGGGTCGAACAACCACTGTAAACTTCCTGTATGCCAATGTTGGCGACATCAACTAAAAGACGCCAAGATAGCAAGTACAACGGGAAACAATAAACCAGTCTTAACATATCCTCAATTATAACCTCAGCTCTTGTCAACCAAGAAGAAATTTGGTTTGTTTTGGACTGGAACTGAAGTTTCTCTGCGGTTGTGGTTTCGTTTGGTTCCGATTTCTCAAGTTTCTCTTCCATGGCTTTAATTTTGATTCTCTCCATTTGTTGAATTTGTGTTATTAGTATGATCTCCATAGCTTATCTCTCCATTATTTACACAACTGGTATCAGCTTCAATTTTTGGATAATTATTAATTTAGTTTTAATTTGAAATATACTTATTTTTAAATTAATCTGGACCGTCCATTAAATCCAATTATTTCTTCTCCTTGTCTTCCATCTCTCTTCCATCGCCGACCTCCGATCTCTTCTCTTCGATGTTGATTCTTTGAAATTCGCCCTCTCCGATTCCAATTCTCAGCTCTAGTTCATGGTTGGACCGCGACAGGCTTCTCTCGACTCCTTAATAAAGGATCAGATCATCTCTCAAAACATTTACTTGGCTCTTACTCTGATTGTTTTCCTGCACGAAACTCCTTCATGCTGGAGAAGAAGATTTCGAACTGTCCAACGGTTAGATAATGAAGTCGCATATTTAACAACACGTCTATCTTTCAGATATCTTTCAAAAGTATTACTAATAATTCTCACTCTTCAGACATAGACATATCATTAGATTGATGTGTGTTTGCTATCCTAATTTTCGCAAATTCTCAAGGAAGTACCCAATCTTTCCTGATCCTTTACTCCAACCCACTTCTCCTCATTACAACCCGGAATCTGAGATCCAAAAAATCCGAATCTCGCCCACCCACCGTCAACTCATAAATCCTCACCGTCCATAAATCCAATCGCACGGCCCAAAACTCACCCAACGGTAAGAAAAATATCTAATAACTCCGTTTCCATTTAAGACACGCAAATCCCGCGGTTCACAGTTGGCTGAACTTGCCTGTTCTTATCAATAACCCGCCCGCAGATTTACCATCCTACCCCCATCTGCTTCCTGAAATCCGTTAATCGGTTCGTTGTCTTCCTCCTCAAACATTGCTCATCCAAATTCTGAATTCTTCAGTCTGCGATCTTGTTTGGGAGAAAAAGATCAGTGATTCAGAGTGGGTTATCGGCTTTTTGTGTGATTCTCCGTTCGGTTCTCGATCTCTCTTGGCGGCAATATCATTTGGCGATGATGTCGTCCATGGAAGATTCCTGCTGCTCACGTCCGCATCTTCTCTCCATGGCTCGCGTTTCCCTCTCTGTCTCCGTGCGAACTAGACGATCTCCGGTGAATCGGATACCGACTGGCCTACGAATACCTACGCCTAGCGCCTGCTGAATAATCATCTGGTTCGGTTATTACGTCTTCTCTTTTGCTTCCGTTAGTTTCTCTTTATTGTAAATCTCTGCTCGCTAGATTTGAATTAGAGTTTGAACAGATACGTTAGTGCTCCAGTACTAGTTTCTCGTTCTGCTTGTGGAGTTTCAGAGAATTGTGAAAGAACTCGTTAAGGTTGGATAAACGTTTGGTTTCACGAACTGCTAGATATCTCATCGTTTGTGTATAGAGAGTTTCGAGTTTTTCGGCCTCTGGAAGTTAGGATAATGGCTGGAAAGTGGGAAGTGGGGCTTCTGCACAAGAGTGGTGGTGTGTGTAGTTTGAAAGACCAACTAGTGAAAGCGACTCTTCAGAGAGTGAGGTCGCAAGGGCATCCATATGTGGAGCTTCGAACGGACGGGAAGAGGAATATCTTCTTCTGCACTCTGTGTCTTGCGCCGTGCTATAGTGATTCGGTGTTGCTCGATCATTTGAAGGGGAATCTACATACTGAAAGGCTGTGTGCTGCTAAACTTACTCTTCTGAAGCCGAACCCTTGGCCATTTAGTGATGGTGTTCATTTCTTTGACACCTCTAGTGAGAATGGTAAAGGTCAAGGTAATGGGGAGAATGGTAAGAGTAGTAAGTTGATTATGGAGCCTGAGAGGAGAAATTCTGATGATTTTGCAATTGTTGCTTATGGTGATAAGGATTCGAATCAGACTGGAGGGAGCTCTGATATAGTAATTCCTGGTGTGCTCATTGAGGAAGAGATTTCTGATTTGAAGGTTAGGTTTATAGGCACTGGACAGATTGCTGCAAGGTTCTGCAAGAAGGATGAGATTAGTAGAATATGGTGTGAATGGTTGGGGGAAAAGGGCAGTGAAGCCGAACTTCCGGAACACAAATATGCTGTTGTTACATTCTCTTATAACTACAGTTTGGCAAGGAAGGGATTGCTTGATGATGTGAAGTTGCTCCTCGGTTCTACATCAATGTCATGTGAAGATGGAGTCGAGACTACTAATGGGAAACGAAAGAAATCATTTTCTGATCCTGAAGATGTTAGCAAGTCGTTGAGTCAGAGTAACAACCAGTATGATTCGTCCGGGGAAGAATCTTCCGCTTCCAATAGTGCTTCATCTAAATTGCTCTTGAACAACCGGTATGATGACGAGCTCCTTCAATCTCGGTTTTTGTCCAGCAAGACTGTCAGGCGTGAGCTTAGAAAGCAACAGCGTATAGCAGCTGAAAGATTGTGCGATATATGCCAGCAGAAGATGCTTCCTGATAAGGATGTTGCAACTCTTTATAACACCAAGACCGGAAAACTTGCTTGTGGCAGTAGAAACACCAATGGGGTAACGATTTTCCGTGATTGTTTACAAAATCTGGATCCATAGTCAATTTTTTAACATTTATATGGTTTCACACAGGCATTCCATGTATTCCACACTTCCTGCCTCATTCTCTGGGTACTACTCTGTGAATTTGAAATGCTTACTACGAAGCCAGCCGGTTCTAAAGGCAGACGGAAATCTCGGAGGAAGAACAATGGTAAGCAAAACGGAAGAGGTAAAGCGACCGAGAACAATAACATCTTGAAGACCCAAATTAGTTCTGTTTTCTGCCCAGAGTGCCAAGGAACTGGCGTGGATGTTGATGGTGATGAGCTTGAGAAACCAGGATTCCCCCTCTCAGAGGTTTGCTTTTCTGTTTCATAGTAACGAATGCCATTAACAATAAAGATTGAATCTGGCAGTACTATATTGAACTTATGCACTCCTTTGTTTGTTCTCAGATGTTCAAATACAAGATGAAAGTGAGCGACGGGCGTCGAGCATGGATGAAAAGCCCCGAATTGCTGGAGAATTGCTCCATGGGATTCCACTTCCCTCCCCAGGATGAAGAAACCTTCGAGGTTCGCGTGATCCGCTTTCTGTTCTTCTTACACCCATTGCCCGTGAATGTATTAATCAACTCTTTCCATTGTCTCGAAACCTCATGTTTTTTTCGCAGGAGGAGGTTTCACAGATGAAGTTGCTCCACTTCTACAGAGCCGATTGCTAGTGGTTTAACTCTGAAGTTTGAAGGTCTGGATGTATATCTCTTAAATCTATGTTTTAACTTAGAAGCTCTCTGTGAAAAAATGCTGTAGAAAGGCGATTTGTGAACAAAGGATTCTGTAGACAGTAATTTTAACCGTGATTGCTGAAGACTTACTGTGGTAAAAAGAGAGGCAAGGAGATGTTAATTCTGTAGATTGGGGTCCCTCTTGACAATTTGTTCCTCTCTGTAATGAAAAATCCTGACTTTTCAGTTATAAGTTTGTATTTTGCAGTTTGATTTTGTCACAGTCGACTGCCCAAATTCTTGACTCGGTCCGGGCATCATTCTCGAGCTGGCATAGTTGGTTAATGGTTAGGCTAGTTTGTCAGTTAGATCACGGTCATGAATTTGACTTAATAGTTGATCGTTTCAATTCAAGTTTCAACCTTTTTGTGCCGGGTTGAACCCTAACCAACCAGACCGATTTCCCACCCATTGATCCAGTTCCCTAGATGGTTTCACACTATTTTTCTCAAGAGTTAACATCAAGGTGTTCTAACCGGACAAGTTTTGACTTCATTCAAGTGAGGTCTAAGTTTTGAAAGTTCAAATCTTCACATTAGCGGAAAAGTACGTATATGATTTCTAAATAATTTGGGTTTGAACCCTGTCTCTGATACTGTCCTCTAGACCAAGTTTTGCAATAGGTTACGGTAGTTTTTTTTCGTCAAGGGTATACATAAAAGATAAGAGGTATATACATGTTACATAACATAATAACGTAAATCCGAAGGGCGCGTAGACGATAGTGGAAACTGAAAGGAACGATGATCGAAACGAATGTAACCAAATCGCAGTTGACTAGCATCAGTTCTTTTAAAAAATTATTGATATTGTTATGGTTGTTGGTAGGAGTATGTATGGATTAACATGAATGTACATCCAAAACAGTATTCGTTGCAGGAAGGAATGATTCACTTAGCATATTAAATTGATGTTGTGGTTGGTGTTGCTGCACATGCCACCGCGAAATCACGCGGAGAATTGCTGTACATTGCAGACATGATCAACAACATCACAGACCAAGTACTAACTAATTAATATTGACATTCCATTTGTCAACCATCGAACCAATCAACTGCAAAAATTCCACCTTTACTTAGTCCATCGTCATAAACCCAGTTAATGTTTATATTATTCAGGGCCAAGTCAACTCTATTTACGCATGTATAGATGTGACTTCCTCACCCACAGGCTGCAGAGCATCCAAAATTCCAGTGCCGGCATCAAACCCTTACAAAATCTCAGTTGACAAATCCAAATCATTAAACTAATCCCTCTCCTCCACACCTATATATATACATATCCAAACCCCATACAGCAAGAATCATAACATCTCTATCTCGAAAATGGCGGCTTTCAACAAGAATTCATCTTGCTCATCGCCGTGGTTCTTCGACTTGCTGAAGCTGGTGATCTTGGTGGGTTTGTTGTGTGCTCTAACTGCTGTGCCAACTAGAGCAGCTCGGCCTGCCCCCGATAGACGAGCAGCTCTGGCTGTTCCTGATGTGGTTGTTTATGATCGACCCGGTGAGGCTAATGGTATGAGCGAGGAGGACGTTAGAGGGCTGGTGGGGGCAATGCTGCCTAAAGGTGTTCCCTTGCCGCCTTCGGGTCCTAGCCCTGACATCAACTGATCATCAGAATCCTTATCCTCTGCAAATTTTGGCATCAAATGTTGGGGCTCTATTATTTTCTTCTTTGATTGATTGTAGCTAGGTTATACAAAGTCACAAAGGTAGTATACATGTAGTAATTACATACTTTGCCTTGATTTTGGGGGCTTTTTTCCAATGTCTTTCTCCTATTATAGTTATCAATATATTCATTGATTTACTCATATGATTACTATTTTGTAGTGGGTTTTGGTTCGTTGTTTATGCTCTTCTCGATGCGGTTTTAAACCGGTTCAGATACTCGTGAATACGTTTTGTAAATTTAGTATAACGTAACTTTTCACGACTAAATTCGATATTCATGTTCAAGGGGCAGTTATCGCCGTCGCCAAGCACATATGTGATGACATTGAGTTGGACGAGTTTGTGCTTGGATGTTTATCGATATTATCACGTAAATTTACAAATTTAAGATACACTTGTTAGGAGAGGTCGAAATAAGATAGTTAGACATTCGTAGTTATAGTTCTCATGTCATTGGGAAGTATCTCCGGTTTGGTTGACTGGATCGATTTATGCCATTTGTGTCTTTTAGCACTTGTGATTTTATGTCATTTGTGTCTTTTTATTACTGCTGAAGCCAGTAAATTATTGAGCGATGACGTGGACTTTTAACTGGATCTTCCGGGTCAAATGGTTGACTTGGTAGGGTGATGAATACTCCACGAGTAACTTTATTCCCCTACGCGCTGACTTTTATTTGCAAACAATCAGTTGACATTTTAGTCATTGAATTTAATATCATTAATTAAATCGGTGTAAATTGATTGTTCACGTATAGTCAGCATGGCTGACTATTTATAACAACAACACGGTGTTATAAATAGGTCATCAATTAGTGATTTGGGGTCGAACCATCCGAGTCGAAAGGTGCTAGTTGTCTTCTCGTCGATCACAATAATTAGTGAGTATAATGAGCTATATTATATATATTATGTCATCACCAGCACTGTTAGCATGACTAGTCTCTTGGCACTCGATCATCAGTCTTTCACGGTTACGATTGCTCCCACTAGTTCGGTCGGAGCTCAACTCGAACCGTTCCACACAAATGGGTCTTTGAACACTTGAGTTTTTCACCTTTTTGGAGGCAACTCAACCATGAACCAAAATCAGTGAATCAAATCGGTTAATTGGAACTCGGACCTTGGGAATGTGTACGGTAATCTCTTGAACATCTACGCACAGGAGAATGTGTGGAGAAAGCTGAAGCACTTGTACAGGAAATGAAGAAGAAAGGGATGGCGAATTTCTCTTATCCTTACAACTTGCTGATTAACCTTTACTGCAAAGTCGGCGACTTTGAAAGAATCGATTTGCTGCTCGAGGAGATGTGGATCAACGGAATCACCCACGACAGGTTCAATACCAACAACCTCGTTGCAGCTTACGTTGCTGAGCCGAACATTCCACGGATGGAAGAGATGATTTCCAAGATCGGGGATTCGGTAATGTCGTGGAGTCTGTACACGACGGCAGCAAACGGATATACGAAGGTGGGATCGATGGATAAAGCACTGGAAATGCTGAAGAAGGCTGAAACAATGATGCCGAATCACGGCAAAACAGCTGCGGTGGAGTTTTTACTTACTCTGTACACGAAAGTCGGCGAAAGAGACGAGCTTTATCGTACCTGGAACGATTACAAGCCGACTTTTGAGCCGTTTGCGAATCAGTATGGATGCATGATCAGTTGCCTGTCGAAACTCGACGATCTGGAGGGAGCGGAGGAGGTTTACAAGGAGTTTCGGTCGCGATGTAGCGGAGTGATGGTGGATTTTCGGGTGGTGAATAGGCTTTTGGTGGGTTATTGCAGGTGGGGGATGATGGAGAAGGCTGAATCTTTGGTTGAGAATGCTGCAGGGGGGGAAGGTGAGTTATGCGAGTACTTGGCATATAATGGCGAGAGGGTATTTGGATGCGGGGAGGAGGGAGGAGGCGGTCGAGATGTTGAAGAGGGCGATGGCATTGGGGAGGAGCGAATGGAGGGCGAGCGACGGAGTGTTGGAATCGTGCTTGGAGTATTTGGAGAAGAAGGGTGATGCTCAAGGGATGGAGGAGGTTGCGAAATTGTTGAAGGGGGTTGCGAATGAGTTTTCGGGAGATTTGTATCGGAGGTTGGTGAGGACTTATGTTGCTGCTAAACAGTCTGGATATGGTGTTCAGGAGGATAGTTTGACGAGCAATGAAGCTACTGCTGCTTGATGAAGCAACAATCGATCGACGAAGATCGGTTTGTTCGGGTATGGCGAATGAAGTGAAGGTTGTTTTTATGGTGGATTAGGTGATGGACATTTGAGATGCAGAGTTGTTGGTTTGTTCATGTAATTAGCGATGGATAATTATAACTTGTTATTGATGATTATAACTATAGTTAGATTACTAGTTAAGGACTATTACTTCAATACTATAATTGATTATAACTAATTATTCATATAATAGATGGTTATAACTAATTATTTCAAAATTACTCACTTTCTCTTGTTAGTATTGATTTATTCACCTCACATTGGCTAGCATAAAATAAATGGAAATATACATTCATTATTTCATTACTGCCAACTTTATTCTACACATGGATTCATCTTATCCTGAATTTTCTTTTACAATATTGATTTATTCACATTAATTAGCATAAAATAAATGGAAAGTCCAAGTATAGAAATATAAATTTATCACTAATTGACTACTAACTTATTATGCCCCCTATGTATATAAAATACATATTCATCATCTTAACTTGTATTCACAGTAAAAAAAAAAAAACTTGTATTCACTTGCTCACTAGCCATGGCTGTGGCTCCCTTATTGATTGGAGATTTGCATACTGCTTGCCGGATTTACAAGGAGAGAGTACGGTTGATTTCGTGCGGATTGTTATAGGTGGCGGTGTCGTTTCAACTTCCTTGATCAATGATGTGTCAAAATTCTTGCTTAGGTTGGAAGTTGTGAGCGTGGGGGATGTTAGAATACCGTTTCAAGACCTCGTTAGTAAAGATCAGACCATCATGATTGACTCTGGTACGACATATACGATGTTCCCCACTGAGTTCTTCTTCCAGCTGTCGTCTGAGGTGGCAAGACAGATTGCCTGGAGGAAGAGATTAGTGATCCCACCTAACTCATTCCTCAGCCTCTGCTACGAGTGGGTCCCGCAGCTAGTCCCATCAATGCTCCTCTCATCACGATGTATTTCCTCAGTGCCAACTTGGAGCTACCTTTCTCCAATATTTTCATCCATCTCAGCAATACGGTGGCGTGTTTCAATATTCTCCCGGCTAATGATAGCATCACAATTTACGGCCAATTGTCGCAGATTAATTTTCTCATTGATTATGATCTTCAAAGCAATGTTGTGTCTTTTAAGCCATCCGATTATGACCACAAGTAATTTTCTTTTTAGTACATGACTAAGTAGTCATGATCAATGTTGGCCCTTCCTCTAATTTATAGACTAAATGAAGTGATAACACACATTGCTAAAAAAAGTGGTTCAAGAGCAGTATAATTGGGTGCGGAATTGTGAACCAAATTCCCTCAACCCTTTGATCTCTGGCGTCAAATTGTAGCCGTTGGATTGGTTCATCAGCAACTGCTGATGAATCATGATTTTATACCCAAGCCATTTTGGTTCTTAGAGGGCATTGCCTTGTCATTCACGTCACACCAAACAAATAAAAAAAACCATTATTGGCTTTAAATTCATGATGTCTATATGTTGCCAAAATAGTCATTGATTGCAAGAATTGAACTTGATAGTATAAACAATTTTAAATTTAAATTTATCAATAACCTCCATACCTCTCAACAACTTGGGAGGGAGGGGACACATTCTAAATTGTGAAACAACTACCCAAATGGCCAAACCAAATCTTTGGAAGGTAGATAGGATCGACCACATATTAAGTCAAAAGCATCCTTCACCTTTTTTTTCGCAATAGAATTGTATACTAGTTACTTGTATAGATGTTAAAATTACATTAAACTGCATATAGATCACTTACAATTAAAAATCTAAATTCAAAAATGAGTTAGATCATCCGTCATTAAATCGATCAGGCTTGTACTTATCTTTTGAAATCCCTATCTCGATCGAACCAATATACCCTCATTCTTTCATAACTACCTATAGAATGGACATTGATGCTCTCCATAGAGTGGTCCATGGAAGGAAAGAGACCAACATAGCATAATTGACTAGATAGGTGAAACTTTGAGTTAAAAGGGGCTTACTTGGAGAAGACTTATCCACAACCCCTGAACTTAGTCCCTACCACACAACTAACTCTAGGCATCCTATCCAATTTCCAACTTCCCCCCCTCCCTCTCCAACTCCTTTTGCAGCCACAATTAAATTAGATATCATGAATCGTTGCATCTTAATAATTTTAGTTATAATTAGAAGAGGGTTTAGATAGATTTTATATAAAGTGTTTATTAAAGCACCCCATCAAACAGAAGCTCTCAGAAAAGCGAGGTTACGTTTGTAAGTCATATTTATGGAATGGGGGCTACTAGAATTCGAAATGGAAACTTTCGGTCTCTAAAACTTTTATACCATGTCATGAACCGTTACATTAGAATAACTTGATTATCGAAAGAAGGTTTAGATAAGTTTTATAATATTTATTTAAACTTATATCCTTTGTTGGTTGAAAGGTAGATCTACACATCACAAGTTTCAATTCCATTGGAGCAATTGATCACCTACAAAAGAACACTATTGAATGAGCAAATCCTATGGGTCCTTCCTTTTGATATCTATATGGTTGAGGAGTTCATTCATTTGAAACTAAACTTGTTAGGTAATGAATGATTGAGTCACAATGTTGGGTATTCTTGCATGCCAACAATTTGAATGGTTAAGAGAAGTTCAAAATTAATGTATATAATAGTTCTTAATATGCACCCACTTAAATAAAAGGTTGTGGATGAGGATTGTACTCTGTATCCGTTGAAATGAATAATTATATCGTGTTTCATATTTGATGTTATGCCTTTTTGATCAAAAAGACTTTAATGTATTAATACTATGTGTAAAAATGTTACATTTCGATAATTTAAATTGGTAGGAGAGATTTATAATCAGTTTACGTAATATTTTTTAATCGAAGTTATTATTCATCCTAATACTTTTTGGTTGAAAATAAACTTAGGAAACGAAAAAAATAGTACATCCTAATCTCACAACCACTAAAACGAAACCACTTTTGGCACATACATTTATAGTTACACAACATAGAAGAACATTTACCCACAACACTATATATATAAACGTACAACCCACCGTTAACCAGCCAGTCACCGGGCAGCGGTGGCTGGACCAGGTCCGACCGGAATGGTTAAACCGGCGGCGACACTATGGATCAAAAGCTCGATTATTTTTTTCAGAACAAAACAATACACATAAAAACACAACAGACAAGGAAGAAACAAACTCTGCTCAGCGATTTCTCCGCCGCCATCATCTGCCTCCTCACACGTGGACTACTGCTTCCGCCGCCACCGCCGTCCATCTCATACGGCGGCATATAGTTCCCGGCGAAAACAATCTCCCCCAACATCCCCACCACCGGAATCGGAACCCGACCCGACAGCTCCAACCCACCACCCCGCAACATCGACTGCTCGTACCGCCTCCGCCGCAGAGTCTCCGGCCGACGAGACGGACTCATCCTCCGCATCACCGGCGCCGGTGGCCTCCTTGGAACGGCCGATTTCGCCCCGGCAACGTCACTCGTCTGGCCGTGTGAGAACAGAGGGATTAACTCCGATTCCGAAACCTCTGATTTACAAACCGGGCAGCGACCGTGCGACTGCAATTCATAGTAATCTTCATCATCGTCGAGGTTGTCGCCGGCGGCGGAGTTCAGCCATTTGTAAATGCAGGGCCAGCAGTAGAGATGGCCACACAGAGTAACGACTGGTTCCGTAACGGAATCCAAACAGATGTTGCAATCGAAGCCGTTAGTTGACGGACTTTTGCTTCCTTCTTCTTCTTCGCCGGATTCCATTACAGTCTCTGAAACAGAGCTCCCCTGTTTCCCCCTGAAACTTTTGTAATCGAGCTCCTCCATTAATGTCCGATCCATTGTGTACATAACATCTGAGAAGAAACAACCGTGATTAGATGGAATTTAATTGGAGCAGGTGGGAATTGGGACCAACACGGATTGAATTTGATAATAATTAATTTATGCTAAAAATAGAAGAAAAAAATCTATGATCAGTCAATGACCCTCTACGACCTGGTTGGCCACCTGAATATTGAATTGATTGAACAGAAAAAAAACACCATTGAAACTTGAAGCATGAGCTTGGAAATCTGTGACAGAATCCTTGTCTAATCCAGAGCAAGCAAATAATGATTTTTAAAAAGGGGAAGAAGAACAAAGAGAATGATTGAGAAACTGGGAATATCTATCAAAAACAGAGGATTCCCTGAAAACAGAGGAACAAAGAAACAGTGAGATCTGAGCTATGGTGGATATGGTGGGTCGAATTAAGACGTAAATATGACACTTATCACCGAAAAAAAGCTGAGGAAAGGAACAAAAGAGATGATGATGATGATGAACGATGAAGAAGACAAAAAGCTTTGAATGCTCTGTCAGCTTAGTAGGGTAGAGCAGAGTATACTATGTTTAAATATTTTTTGTCCCGTAGAATGAAAATTAGCTACAAAGGGAACAGATTGCCACTAACCCAAATTCAGAATCGAAGGATTATGAACAGAACTGGGGAAACAAGATGCTCTCTGTCGCTAAGTAGAAGCTTTTTTTGTAGGGTAAAGCAGAGAACTATGTTTACTTCTTTCCGGTTTTTTGGGTCTTTCTGAGAACAGTTTTCATCTAACCAGATGCAGAACTGAAGGGAACTGATCGTTTCCCAGAAGGGTTATGAAATTCTGAAGGGAGAAAGAAAGATGCTTACCAGTTTTGCCAATTTGGGAACTGGATTTTACTGTGAGGTCGCTGGTTTTGTTCTATGTTCTTGATTTTGGGAACGGATTTGTGGGGTTTTCAGGTTGGGGGAGAAGAAACTAGGCTTGATTGAGGCAGGGGAGGGATTTTGTTTGTTTTTCTGGAAATGAAGGGACGATGAAGAAGAGTGTATAATGTAATATTTATCAAGGGTTAAATTACTTTATAAGGCACTTTAGGATGGGAAAGGTGCAGATTGGTCACTTGAATTCAAAAACGTAATATTGGACATGATTATCTTGGACCTGACAGAATCGTCATATTCCATCGCTTAGTTGAAGTAGTTAGTCGAGTTAGTAGAGGGCAGGGCAAGTCATGTTCTTAGATCTATCTCAGGTCTGACCCAATCCTCGTCACTCACCATCAACGGATGAGATCTTGCATAAGGTAAGTCATCAACCAATTGTCGCCTTGTGATAGCCCGACCCATAACGCAAGGAGGCTATACGAAAGGCAAAATATCCACAGTATTTATGACAGATCAAATACCTGATCTCACACACCTAGACTACGCTTACACAGATCATATATTTAGAACTAGTCATACGTCTACAAACACACTCTCAATATTTTTCTGCGTTACAAAGAATTGCATACACCTCAATTCCCCTTATACTATCATTCGTTTACTATTTCTTCCCTTATACACTTTGTGAGGAATCGTTTTTGTAGACGTCTAGACACGTAAGAGGAATAATGCATCAACCTACTCAAAACATATTCGACATTCCAAATTAAATCATTTATTAGTCCACCAGCCAGTTGGGCAACACAATCATCCATATAAAATTTCAGTGACTAAAACAGACATTTAACCTATTAAGTATTTTATCTATAAGTTGGCAAGAAAACTTATGGAAAAGAAAAAAGAAGAGATAACATTTTTTCTTCTTCTTTTTGTTGTTTGGTATAAACAAACGGAAAGATTCTTCCGTTAGCGTTATAAACAAACGTCGTCTTTTGCTTCTCTTTTGGCCTTTCTAATCCGTCTCCTTCTTTCTAAAGGGATCACAACAAGAAATGGTATCCATACTTCATCTTTTTCAATATTTAGTACATTTCTTGCTGTTTTATACCAAAATGGTCAAGAGTATAATCTTACACATAGTTACCCTAAATCCCATAGAGTTGGCAACAACATATATATAAGACAAAACATAAGAACAAAGAAAGTGTTCACGTCAATTAATCATAGATTTTACTTTACACCAAATTCAAACAACAACATCGACAATACCGAGGAAACCATTACTAAAACACGAAAGATATATCAAATTGAATTTCGCCCCAATTGTATACAAGACAAACCAACCGGTTATTCTTCGTAGAGTTCAACGAACCCTACAGTCTACGCCATTGGAGCTGTCCTTGCAATGACTGTCAAACCATCCGACTGGGTAGTATTGGTTGATGAAGTAGAACATGTCAAGGGCACAAGTAGTGTTCACATCGTTGAGTTCGTCAGAATAACGACAAGCTAGCTCTTTGAAACCATCACAACACTTGCGCACCGGGAATGGTGGCTTGCACGTCTTGAACAGAGGCATGTAGCTTACTTTCTCGAAATCCAACTGGCAAGCTAGGTGAGTGGGGAAAAAGAGAAATATGTCGGTCAGTGATGGAAAAATCAGGATGATTAGAAATCAGCGTATATCCTACAAATACTATAATATGCATATGGTACACAAGGTATTTTTATCAAATTTTGTAATGCAGTTTTATGATGATTTCTATATCAGCAAACATTAATCGTTATGTGAATGGAAATGTAGTGTTTTTTTTAAGAACCAATTTAATTTACAGGGATATTAGGATTTTGGTTGGATCATGGGAGAGTAAATCAGTGAACGATCAATGTTTATTATAATGTTTTTATATCGGTTAACCATGATTCGATTGTACAATTTTTGGTTATGGATAAGGCGTATTTTACGGGTAACTTACGTTTCGTAGGGATTACGAAGTGATTTTTCGAGCTACCAAGTTGGCGAGCATCTTGAACCATTTCCCGACCCGGATGGTGAGTCATGTTGTTGGCTTGAAGAGCTTCAGCTGGGAAAAATAAAAAAAGGACTAATTTGTAAGAAACCAAAACAAAAGTCTCGAAAATGCAATTCTAAATAATTACCGAGATCTTACGAGAGATGAAATGAGAGGTAGCAATTTGAAGGAGGAGAACAAAGCAACCCAGCCATATGAACACCTTGAGAGAAACCATTTTTTCTTTTTTCTTTTTAATTTCGTCGAGTTATTAATCTAATTTTTTTATGAGATTAGATTGAAACGAATATGTAAATTGATCTCCAAGTTTAATGGAGCTCAGAGTCTCGGTGGTTTTTTTCGATATTAAAGTTTTCTTATAATCTCCGTATTTTCTTTTAATCGTGAAATCGTGAAGAACAAGTCAAAATCAATTATAAGGGGAAGATTCAATCACGGAAGAATGTTTTATGTCAAGAATAGGTCGGTTGCTTATATCTATTTTTGGCTATTAGTCTTGCCTCACACTAATAATCACCTCGTGGGAAAATGGCTATGTCTTCGAGGAAAAGTGACAAGAGATTAGTGTAGAGCATGGTTTCGAATAATTAGAGATGTCCATAGGGAATGTGGGATGTTCGTTTGTTGTGGTTTTGGGGTTTGTTTTGTTTCTTTAATTTGGATGTCTTGAGCCGTGCTTAACTTTAACGATGAGTCAGTAAAAATAATTCGATTTAAATTATTTTGGAATCAATTAGAAAATTTATCCTCCAACGAATGATTCAATACAAGAAAAATCACTATTAGTCATGATTTTCAGCATTATTAGAGGAAAATGAATGAATGGCAATAAATGAGCTAGGATTAGGGTTGCTTTTATAGAAGTTGGTCCGGAACATTGGTCACGGAAGCCATGTTTTCGTGACTACTTAGTCGCGTTTTTCTCCACCCGTGACTAATTAGTCACGAAAATGGGACTTCCATGGCTAATTTTTGGTTGCGGTTTCTTGCTTCCGTTTTTTTTTTGCCGGATGCTATTATAGTAGTGATGTAGCATATTTTCATGTTGAATATGATTTAAAGTATTTCAATCGCTCAATACATTTGTGCATTGTAGTTCCAAGTGCAGACAAAGCCGACCACCAAACGGAATCCTAATTCCAACCGGAAAACAGATTCCTAGTCCAAAACAAACTAGGGAGTTAATGAAGAGAACCGTTAATCAGTATATAAACAAGCAATCGAATCCCTAGATATACCCTTTGGAATCAACTTCAGCTGAATGATCATTACCACCACCTTCATCAAGATGCAGTTGAGGAACTTCAGGTTGGTTGAACTTGAATTTGAATTCATGTTAACTTTACCATCAATAGTTGCATCTTGGAGCTGAAAATAAACGTCTAAACTAGATTTCCTATCTAGTTTCGACTTTAAATCAACTTGGTTTCACTTGTAAATCAATATAAATGCTTAACCGAATGAAATTAAAAAATGTATTTTAAAAATTGATTTATAACTTCATTTGGCCATTATTTATAGAAGTTACCATAATGAAACTTAATTTTTTAGTCATTTCCAACATGCATGTTAAATATTAGCCGATTTAAAAATTTAAAAATTTTCATGTGAAAATGGTCCATTTTCATAGGTTAACCCCTTTGGAAAGACCATTTCACATGAAATTTTTCAAATTTTTAAATTAGCTAATATTTAACATGCATGTTGGAAATGACTAAAAATTAAGGTTTGACCATGTTAAACTCTTCAAATAAAAGTCTAGTGAAGTTAAAAAAATATTTTTCCTAAGACTATACAGCTATGGTGTTATGCCAGTCTTAAAAAATTTCAAATTGGCTAACTTCTTCCATGCATACTGGAAACAATTAGAAATCTAAATTAAACTATGTCAAGCCTTCAAATATGGGCCGTTGGCAAGAGGGCTAAGTCACTAAGTTAGTGACTCCAATTTTTGAATTCTTACCAACTTGATCTTGTTGCCCCCGGCAACAAACATGTATGAACCATTTTGTGAAGTATGTGTCCGGATAATCCAAAGTCTTGATAATTAGTTCTCGATCTTCCAGTAAAAAAACAACGTCGAAGAAGACGTGTCGGTGCACTATTTCGGGGTAGGGATTGTAACTTTCTATGAATTTCCCGTTTATCGGTGAATGTCAGAACTTCTACTTATTTCTTTTTGGGGATCGACGAAGCAAATAATATTTTTGTTCCAATTTTTTCCTTTCTTTTCACGCTGAATCAAACTTTTCTTTGCCATAATCTTGCTCTCTTATTAATATCGCTGATACAAATCGGATCTTAGATGTAGAAATAGAAAAAATTGTCCTCTCCATAGCAAGAACGATATTCTCATGCATACATAATTAACCAAATTTGCCCGATGTAGAGGCAATCAAGAAGGCCGCATAGGTAAAGATATAACCTACGGAAAGTGGGTTAATCCAACCAACCTGGCTTGCACAATGGAAAGAGCTACTGGTTTATCACTCCATCGAATCAAATTAGCCAAAATCAATTGTTTGAGGTACACTCTTGTTTATAAATGCGTTTTCAGCGGTTACTATCAAATCTTTCTTTGTGTCAGTAATATGATTAGGGAAGCTGTATAAATGTGTTTGCTTCATTGTGTGGTTTACTAATGTACCATAATCGTATATATGCAAGGAGGACGTTTCGATGGCGTTGACAGTTGCCTTAGCGGCGCCTCGAGGGGGATGGGGATCTAGGGCTTAATAAATAAGCTCACGCTATCATAGTCTTGGTGAAATCAAGAACTAATGTCTGAGTTACAAAATGTTATGATTTTGATCGGTTCGAATTATGATTTTCATAGTATACTACACCAAATTATAGTAGGCAATAAATATCAGAAGTGGACAAAATTTTGCTTAGGATGAAAAGCTTTGGTTACTTGTCAGCCAAGTAACTAACTAAGATTCTCTCAACCTAACTAGTTCATCAGCAAACGCCGGTGTTGCGTCTTAACTGTCCGGGTTACAGACCGGCCCATCCTAAGCCGACGAGTTGTTAGAGCTTCTAAAAGCGCGGCGAGGTTATTCTCCAATGCTTCGCCTTGCTTCTGCAGGCCAATGCAGCTGAACCCGGCTAGTTCGTGAAGTTCAAACAGCAGCCCTGCAGCTGCTGCTGCTGTACATGTACGATCCCACGATGGTTGCGGCCTGAGTTTGTGCATTGTCGATACTCCGGTTGCCAAGGAAATGCAAGGAAGATCCTCCTCGTCCCCCCACGTGGATTTCGACTTCTCCTGCAAGTTTTTGGACAAAATACAACGTTAGATGCAGACATGTCTTCACGCGCTGAGATTGGTTTTAAATCGGTCAATTTTTACCTTCAAGCGTCTGAACATTGCAGCAGAATTGTTCCATGTGCCATCAATCAACAGAAAGTTTAAGGCTTTATCTGGATTTGACTGTCCAGCATCACAAATAAGTAAAGCTTCATTAAACTCAGTAACTACATAGAACTGAAAGTAAAAAGGTTATTGCTTTGTTACCTAAAAACCTCCAGGCTTACATTTACCAAACAGTTATTGATTTATTACTAATGATGTACATGCATTCTAGCTATATAAGTACCATTTTCATTGAGGAAAGCTGGAAAAGAGTACCGGATCTTGAATGATCTCGTGATTTGCTATAGATTCTTGACCAAAAGCTTCAGGGACCGATTTTGTCACAGCATTTTTGTTAGGATACAGACACCAGACCTTGTTTTTGCCTGCAAATCAGCCAGAAATCAGAATCAGAATCATTCACGAATAATCACATTTCAAGGACAAACCGTATCTAAGTACAAACCTGCAGCTTTAAAGGCATTCCACATGATCTCCTCATCTTCGGATATACCATAAAGGCAAAGGGTAGCCGAACTTGCTCCGAATACTTGCCACAGTAGCTTCCCAGTGTTGTTCTGTCTTAGGAAGTCCTGCAAGACAAGAAAGTTTTGGACTTTCAACAATATCTAACTCCGAGTCAACCGAAACTGGAAGGAACTGTGCTACAAATCGAACTCTAACTAACCTACCTTTGGATGCATATATACCCAGAACCGAATCCCGGGCCACAAAGCACACGGCTTCAGTTGTGAACACATGCAGTCTTCTTCCATAGGAAGCCAGCACTGCAAATCAATTGAACTCCTATTAAAAAATCAATTGACATCTTCACTGTCTAGAGTAACTAGTTATTGGGATGTAAAGTTCTTCCTATTAACAATTCTTAGATGGTTTGAAAAATCCAGCTCATAGAAAAAATTGCAGAAGAAGTACCAAAATCCACAAAATAAAGAATGCACCTTCAGGCAAAGATAGCCTCTACTCCCAAGCAATCTGCAAGCAATTTGCCGAGCTGAAAAGAACTGGATCTTGTTCTCAGGACCATCCAAAGCTTCATACTTTGCCCTGTGCTTTTTCTCTTCATGAGTTCTAAAATCTCCCTGCCACGATTACACAATAAAAAAAATCAAATTCCATGGGAAAACTCAACTTCAAAGGGTCGAAATCAGGGCAAATGTTTCACCTTGAGTTTCCCTCCGGAACCACCGAACCTCATCTGGGCATCGATATTTGACTCGAGAAGCTTCAAATCGTCGATGACCTCCAAGACCTTGGATGGTATCGGAGACGCGGCGCCCCATCCCTGCCACTCCTGCAACGTTATCGACCCGCCGCCGCCGTCTGAGTGTCCGGCGGAAGAGCGTGCCGGTGAATTGGAGAATGTTCTGGGTGGGGAATCCATGAAATTGATAAGGGTTGTGGAGAAATGGGGAAAGGGTTGAATCAAGTGCTTGAATTGGGAGAAGGGCTTGGTTGCAGCAGCTGGGGAAAGCATAGTGGAAGGGTTTTTGAATTTTGATTTAACGTTTCTGATAAAATTGGACAAAATTTCCCCCTAATTTATTAATCGTTTGGTATCCGATATCTCAATATTAAGATCAAAACTTTGATTTAACTCGTTAGGTTTGAAGTGGCCTAATTGATTCATCAATTATAATAATATAATCGTACATAAATTATTTATTATAAAAAAAACTATAGCATTATTATAGAACATTAGATACTATATATAATACACATTTATTAAGCCTCGAGCACAATATATCTTAGAATCTCACCTCGAATACTTTTTTGTTTTTCGATTTTTGCATGGAAATGCTTAGTACTTTCTAAATAACAATTGTTAATGTATATCAAGTTAGGTCCATTATGATTATAGGTTAATCGAAATTCTTATGTATATAAAAAATATAGTCTCCTTCTCTATAATTAAGTCGAACACTCTCATAAAAAACCCTAATAAAATTCATTTTTCTCTTCATGGACTAGCCGACCTCAAGGTCAAAAACCACGTTAATTACCTGTGTTATTTCACTGTTATTTTTTCTTTATTCTGTTATTATTCCTTCTTTATTCTGCTGTTATTCCTTTTTTATTCCTCATTTGTTTCTTTTTTATCCAAAAATTATCAACAATGAGCTAATTTGCATTACTATTTCGACCGGTATTGAAGTCACATAACTAGAACTTAGGTGATCGTAATGATATTTACCCGTTTTGTTTATGCCCGAGACTCCTAATCCGAGTCCAACAAGGACTCCTTCCTTCTATAAAAAGTAATCCAGCCCTCAATTTAAATCCCTTGGTAACTGATTATACAGGGAGGAGGAAGATTCCTATTACAAGAAGAATTAGGAATCCGATCGAAACTCACGAAAAGAAAGAAAGGTTCTTTTTATAATCACGATCATGGCGGCGGCGGGAATCAACCTCCGCCGCAACTTCGACCCGTCGGAGAAGGACCTGGTCAACTACCTCTGGATGAAACTCAATGGACAACCCATCCCGATTCCGTCCGATGAGCTCATACCCGAGATCGACATCTACGGACAACTGAAGCCATGGGAGATGTTCGACAGCAACGACTCGGCCCGATTCTACGCTTTCGCGTGGCTGAAGAGTCGCGGCGGGCAGCGTTTCCGCCGTTCCACCGGCGGCGGAACGTGGGAGCTCAAGAGCAGCGCCCTCTTCGCAGAGGACGGTCGGTTTCTGAAGCGGAACCTTGTGTATGAATACAAAGACAAACGGAAGGACGAGGTGATCACCGGCCAGTGGTCGATGGTAGAGTTCTCGCTTCAGGGAGCGGCGGATAAAGATTTTGTTGTGTGTAAAGTCCGGTTTAACCATTGCCGGAAGCAGAGTCGTCACAGTCGTCTCGGTGGGCGGAGTGGTAATGTGGCTGGTTTCTCGCCGGCGGTGGGAGGGTTGAGGATTACGGAGAGGGCGGCGGCGGAAACAGGGGAAGTCAAAATTAGGGCAGAGGATAAGCAATCGGAGGAATTTGATTTTGACTTGGAGTCAAGAGAGGAGATTCTAACGTTGACTGAGAATTTTTGGAGCGAACCGCCGGGTAATATTTGGTTGACCATGAGTTGGAACGGTGTCGTTATAACGTCTTGTGTTCATTGTTGTTAGATACTCTATTATGCAAGAGCTCGATCAAATGATACTCTATTATGGACTATTATTGTTGGACGATCAAAGACCAAGCACATCCAGAATAGCATGAGATGCATCTCTAAAGTTGATCAATATGTAGTCCATGATCATACATAAATATAGTTATTTATCGGAAACTGAGAAATGACATATAGGTTTTAACACGAAGTATTATAGAATTAGAAGTTGTAGCATAGTTTTAGGTTGTTGAATATTATGCTACATATTTACTATATGCCCAATATAGATAAGAATCACACTGACTGATCACTTCTTTGTTTTTCGATTCTCTATTACCTACTAAAAATAAGCCAATTCACCTCAAAAATTCAATTGGTATAAAGGTAACTAGCTCTGCGTCGAGCCGATTGGGCGAATAACTTGTATTGCGTTTTTTTAGCTAAAAAATTATATGGTAGGGTTACAAATTCAAATTTAAGGTGAATATGTTGATATTCATCTCTACCTTTTACTCGCATACTTATATTTATTTTCTATACTTCTGATTTTAAACTCGATAACCCTATTATTTTTTATCTTTTTTGTGATGCGATGTACAATCCGTGACCCATCTACCCCAAGATCTCATGAATCTGCAATCTAACAAACCCACAACCTTATGGATCCGCAATTCAAAATCTGCAACCTAATGAACTTGTGACCTGACTAATCCGTTACTCGATAAATCTGCGATCCAATAAATTCGCAACCAGACTAACTTGACTCGTGACCCGCGCATCCCACACATTTGGTAGATTTGAGGCCCATGCACTAAACTTTACTAACCCTATAGAATAAGAGACCTATAATAGCTAATTTTAAAATACAATTTATTTGTGTACAAAGAAAAATTCTAGAAAAATTTAATTGTTACTCCTCCATATATGTGACATTTTGTAGATGTATTATAACACAATGGAAAATTCATGGTAATCCGGTGACCCGTCTAGTTCAAGAGGCGATGAACTTGCAACCTGATAAACACACAGCCCTTAATGGATCCGTAACCCGATAGAATTGTAACCTAATTAACATGTGACCCAACGACTTGTAGCCCAAAAAATTTACAACTTAACAAATCCGCAACCCAACTAAGATAACATGTAAGTCATGCAACCCAACCGTTTCATCCACATAACTCTCCAGTTTATCACCATTTATATGCAATACTTGGACTTATTTTTTAAAATTAAGGAATACTGATATTTGATATTTATTCTCACATAAAATTATTATTAATTAAAACAATTATATTATACATCATGTCATATCTTATTTTATGTTTTATATAAAAATTACATGTCAATTTAAGGGGAGATAATTAATATAAGAGCATTTAATTGAAAGAGATAAGATATTTAAATTTTGATTTAAAAAATGTTTGATGATGTGAAAATTTGAGAGAACAATAAAAATTTATGTGCAAACTTATTTTTATAGATTGCTTTAATATATGTTAAGATATATATTTACCATTTATATCAAACCGATTCGATTTGTTTAATGCAATGAATTGGGATTTATGTTCTTAAACCATAATGCATTATTAGGTAGTCAAACCAAACACCGCAAATTTATAAATGACGGTTTTTTACTCGAAAGGATGACCACAAAAAATTTACCTTGTACTTTCGAGCTTTAAATTCAACATCATTAGAATCGCCATCAACTAAGATTTACAATTTTAATCATAATCTAATGAATTAACTCAGAGGTGGAACAATCTTACTCAAAGTTAAGATGATTAGATATAATCGGTTGGATTTTAAACCACTCTTCCAATCGATCTAACGTCTCAATATGATTATTGGGACCATACTTACATAAACAAAGTCGGAGTAATCTCTAACAAACAGCCTAACAAACCAATGATTTCACGTCTCAACTAACCAAATCACCGATCCAGCGAATCAAATCAAACTCTTCCCATAAACAAATACAAAAAGAATCAGCCAAAAAGTTTCTGATTAATGATAAATCTGTCCAATAATACCCTCTTCACAGCTAATTGAGAACTCTGTAAATTAAATCCAGGAAGAAAAGAAACTACAGGGTCAAAATATCTGCAAATCCGATCTTCAAAATCTTCACCGATGAGCTGTCACCAACGTCTCGATAAACCTAAGCCCGTCGAACCTCGGCGCAAACTTCTCCGGCGTCGTCGCCGGCCTGATCTGCTTCTGATCGTTGCTCAAACCACCCTCCTGTAAAATCAAAATTCACAAAGAAAACAGAGGGGAGGAAAAAAACATCAGGATCGTCTGATGATCCAATAACAGACATGGGATATAATCGGAATTCGAAAATTGAATCATGGGTAGTAACAAAAAGGTAAGAATCAATCAATGAATCACCCCCTTCCATCGAAAATTGAAATCTTCAACAGAAACCCATAACAGGGGAAGGAAAAACAGAGGTCTACAAAAAGGGAAAGTGGGTTTACCTGGAGATATGATGATGATGAAGAAGAAACGGAGATGGCGGTTGCAGACGCCGCTGCGGCGGCGACGGCGGCGAGAAAGCTTGATGTTTTCATCGTCTTTGGGTGATTATTTTTCTGATGGGTGTGAAATTTAGCTTAGCGTTTCCAGGAATCTAGTTGCAAAGGAATAGTCAGAGAAATCAAGCTGCGGCGATTTGAAAATTTGATTTATGGGAACAGAAAGAGAAGTTCTTTAAGGCGAAGGTGGAGTTTTTATAAAGAAAGTTGCCAGATTGGAATCTGGGGGAGGGGGATTCCTTTTACGCGGCAACCATTGACGATCCTTGATCGTCCACTTAAATTTTTGTTTCCCGTTTTGCCCATTGGTTGGGTGGTTAATTGCGATTGTGGTCGTTGTTTGATGACCCGATTAGTCGGCTTTCGTTGCCTGGCTCCGAAGGATTAGGGACATGATAATCATATTTTTGAAAGGTTAAACGTGTAATTTTGCGTCATTTATTGGTGTAATAGGGTTCCACATGTAACGTATTTAACAAAGGGACACAAAGGTGTAACATACTTAACATATTGGTCATTTTTCGTGTCGTTGTTTGAGTTTGGTTATTAGCAGCATAGCATGTTTGGGGTGAATAAAAATTGAGTCATTGTTCGTGATTTTTTGTTCTTAAAGCTACGAAATTGTATATTTAAGAAGTTTACAATCAAAATTTATAGTCAATTTTTTAGGTACTATACAGATTTTAGGTGGTTCATAGAGGTTAAATGATGTTAGATTATATTGTTTGATATATATAGAGTTAGTGGATATTTCGGATGGTGGTCTGATTAGAGTAATATGATTTGATATGGATGATTGATTGTAGTGGATTAGACCTAGATAATATCTCAAGTTTAGGAAAGTATTCTGGACGAGATTTTGTATGTAGTTGTATGATAGTGAAGCCTAATTTAAGAAGATGTTAGGTTATATTGTTTGGATTTGGTGAATGTTTTATTTTGTTAATTGGACATGGAGCAACATAGGTTAGATGTCGAAATTGGTAGCGCGGTGAATTAGCTTCACATGCTTGGTGATCTGTCTTGTCAAGCTGCGGAATCATAATATTTCAAGATTCTAGATAATACTTCAAATTTGAAAAGCACCCTATACGAGATCCGAAAATACATTTGGGGTAGTTTAGGTTTTTCCCTACCTCAAATTTTGCAATTGGCCTTGTCGCCTAACCTGTCAAAGAGTTTCTTTTTGGGGTGTGTAGTAGTGAGAAAGAGTGAGGGTATACATAATAAACTTGTAAAAAAAAAAGAATATATATAGTGTGATTGGGTAGTTTACATAGTATTCAATACTACGAAGAGCGACATTCTTATTTTTAAACTTTATAACATTTCGAGATAACTTTTTATATTGATATATCCTCGGCAAACTCAACCATAAAAATATGCCTCTAGAATGTTAATTTACACATTGGACTTGGTTTTCATGCACCCAAGTATGCCATGCATGACGACTCATCGACTGGATTTGGCACCTAGACATAGAATCAGATCAACCATATGGGCTACCGGCACGTGTCCTAACAGCCCACCAATCAATTGTCAGCCACCCATTTCCCCAACCAGCCATTTTTTGGTGGGAGGTCGAGCTTGGACGGCGGTGATGGGGAGTTTTAGGTCAATTTGTTATTATCAAAGCACTGAATTAAGCATCATAATCTACATAAAATATGCTGGGAAAAGATGCCAAATTTTCGAGGCCAATAATAGTGGCCGATGCTGCGTTGGCGTGTTAGCATATAAATATGAACTTGTACCAAGTCCATACAACTTGGCAATTGTGTTATTTTATAGATTTTTAATACTACTTTTTGTTGAGTAAGTAATTTTATGTTTAATAAAAGTAGGGAATAATAGCGGAATAACATTGATCATTAACGTGATTTTTGATTTTGTGGTTGATTAGCTTATGAAGAGAAAGAGAAATATTATTAGGGGTTTTTTTAGAGTAACGACTTAATTACAAAAAAGGAGACTAACACTTCTTATATACATAAGGATTTCGATTAACTCGTAATCATAACGAACCTAGCCCATATACATTAACAATATTGTGAATACAGGCCAAAGTATTAGTCGAAAACACATATATCTTCACTGACAACAACCATCAAAACCGTCAAAAACATATGCCAAATTTTCGAGGCCAATAATAGCAGCCTCTGAAGTTGCGTTGGCTTGTTAGTATATAATTAATACATGTACCAATTCCACACAACTTCGCAATTGTATTCCTTTGCTATTCCATAGTTTTTAAATAGCAAGAGTTCAAAGACAATTATTCTAAATGTCTGGTCCGGTATGAGTAGCCCGTTTAATCTTTCCAAATCCTAACTCAATCTAACTCATGACTCTATAAATTTGTAATTCGTTGAACTCGTGATAAGATGAATGCACAACCCAAATGACTCGTAGTCCTAGCTCAAACTGGTAAACGATGTGACCTAGCAAATGCAGAATATATACATTTAACACCTCAAATGGTGATCTAGAGGACATGATGAGATTTTTTGTGCTCCATTATTTACGTATTATCCGTGTGTTATCTGTACACCTTATACGGAATACCTCTAAGGATCCAACGAGGCACTTTAGGTTACTTGTGTTTATCTACTTACATGGTGGATACAACACTGTAGTGGAAGCCAGCAGCATCACTTTATCCATGGTATGCAGTTAGGTCACTCTCTTTTTCTCTTTTGTATAATGGAGTCCAACTATGCGATCACATCCTATGACATCATAAAAGGACTCTGTTCATAGATCAACACAGAGCCCTCAATTGGCTTCAGGAATTGGAGTTGGAGAATCACCATCCAATTCGTGGATCTACGGGTGGATTTCGGGCAGACAATGAGACCCCGTTTCCGAATATCCAAATTTTTGATTCCCGATTTTCGAATAAGATCTCTCGTTCCTATTTCCGAACTAAATCGAGACTACTTATCCCGAACTACTGCATTTCCCCAAATACAGACACTGTTTCATTGTAAATACTGACCGCTGCTACTTCATAAGCCCAAGCATAAGAAAATCCAGATACCACAAGGATTACAGTTCATTAGCAAGCAATCAGCAACAACTGTTCAAACAAAGAAGCAAACTTTCAGAAACCCCTCTGTCTTATTCATACTGAAAGACGCTCATCATACACTTTTCCCGCCATTGATGCTTCTTCAACCTCACAAATCCGACTTCTTCTTCGTCATCGCCATGGAATCAACAACCCCTCTGCTACTTTATGATCCCCATGGACTCTTTTTCAACCTCTCATACACTGTTTCATAGCAAATACTGACCAGTACTGCTACTTTATCAGCCCAACCATAAGAAAATCCAGATAGCACAAGGATTACAGTCCATCAGCAACAAAACTTTCAGAAACTCCTCTGCCTTATTCAAACTCAAAGAAGCTCATCATACACCTTTCCCGCCATTGATGCTTCTTCTTCATCGCCATGGATTCAACGACTCCCACAGCTCATAAGCCTTTCCACATACTTCCCCAATATGTCAACCTCCAAATTCACCTTCTCCCCAACTTCCTTACCCGGAATCACAACCTCCCCCTGCGTATAAGCCACCAGCATGAAATTAAACCACCCTCCTTCTTCATCCACATCCACCACCGTCAAGCTCGTCCCGTCGACAGCAATAAAACCCTTCGGCACAATGTACCTCAACACTTTCTTATCCCCAACTTCAACCTTAATCCACAGCGAATCCCCTTCTTTCTCCTTGCTCAGAATCTCCCCTGTACAGCCCACGTGTCCCTGCACGAAATGGCCACCCATCCGGGTCGTCAGCTGGACCGCCCGCTCCAAATTGACCCGCGACCCGGGCTGGAGACCTAACAGTGACGCCTTTCTCAGAGTCTCTGGGGATATTCCCGTTGTTAATTCGTTTTCCGTGAACTCTGTCACCGTTAGGCAGGTTCCGTTAACGGCGATGCTGTCTCCTAAGTTGACTCCGTCGAGGATGGTTTTAGCCGGTGCCGTCGGAGGTTGTGCCCAGGCGTTTGACTTCGCCGATCTCTTCCACGATCCCGGTCAAGAGGCAGGTGATTGTTGAGGTGGATCGTGGGTGGTGGTTGGATCTGGAGATTGGGATTGAATTGATGAAGAAGGAGGAAGGGATGGATTTGAGGTGTGGGGTGGTGATTGGTGAGAAATTGAGTGCTGTGTTTGTGGTTTTTGGTGGTAATCGGTTTCTTCCGGAGGCGATCGCCGGTGAATTGATCGGCGTTGTGAGAGACAATTGGAGCGCCATTTTTGTTTGGATTTCTGGAGGTAAATTCTTAGGGTTGATAATTTATTTGGAACCATTAAACGGCATGAACAATGCCGTTTCGATTGACGTGGCTCATGCACGCAGGGTTTAGCTTCCTTCATATTGAATTTGGAATTCATAATCTTGATTAGCAAGGTACTTAGGAACATATGTTAATCGGTGTGATTGGATTAATTAATTGCTAAAATTCTAGCCTTGTGTGTATGGTTGATCATTCCGTATCCAATCGAAAACTGCGTTGCACTCATATTCTTTTTAACTTACTAGCTTGATTTATCATAAGATTAAGATTTCATATATCGAACCACACGATCCACTTCCAACCCACCTGCTTTTTTTGGTATAAAATATAGTATATGACCCATTAGCTGACTAATTTAATCGAGGATAATTATGAGGTTAAAGTTTTACTATTCTTTCAACGTTATTGTGGAAATCAAATACAAATTCACACTTCCAAATTCAGCCTCCAACACCACTACACCAACTCGGTATAATAACAACAATGATTAATCATTTGGGAGGACCTGAATTGGACAAGTGGACAGAGCTAGGCCAAGGAGGTGGAGGGTGGTCGGTGTGGACAAAATGTTTAAAAGTGGGCCGGTGGGCCCAAGCCTTATCCTTCTGATCCATTTCCCACATACTACACGTTTGTCTCATGCACCTTTGAATAAATAATTAATCAGTTAAATAAAATTGCAATTTGACCCCCAAATTCCAGAATTGTTTTCACTAGAGATTCTTTTACACGTCGTCATTTAATGTTGTTTTATTTCTTTATACCGTTTCATCCTTGACTTAAAATAAATAAAGACTAATTTTTTCGTATAATAAAAACATCTTACGGTCATATTTAACTCTTACATAAAATCTTAAATACGCCATTGACACCTTTCTATAAAAATGAATACTTCAAATTTCGGACTATAATGTCAAACCTATGAAGTTGAAGGACCAAAAGAGAAGTTTCTATAAAAGTCCGTCCCTTTGAAGACAAGCCAACCCAGAGTTCTCTTTCCTCGTTCTTTCTGCTTTCGTATTTCTCTAACTTATCTCTTCTCTGCAAATTTATATTCCCCAAATTTGTCTCTTTATTACTACCTCCAGATCGGCGGCAATCGGAGCGCCACCGTTCGTTCATCTACATCCCCCCTTCTCGCTTCACTTCTCTACTCTCCAATCTCCGGCTTTTGTTTCTTCCTTCCTTCCTCATGGCTTCTGGATCGTCTGGACGGCCCAGCTCGGGTTCCAAGGGATTCGAGTTCGACTCCGATGACATCCTCTGCTCCTACGAGGACTACTCCAATCAGGAAACTCCTAACGCGAATCACTCCGATCCCATTCCCGCTCCCGCTCCTAATTCCTCCAAGGTATATACTGCTTGCTTATTCGCGCCTCAACTTGGTTTTGCTTTTGCTTGAGCTTGATGGGTCCTTCTGTTCGCCGTGTTTTGATTTGGTATTGCTAACCCTAGAATGGTCAGATTCAGCTGATTCAGTTGTTGCTGTTTGTCTATATGCGGATGTTTTATATATAGTTATATACCTTGATCTGTGCTTGAGATGTTGAATCTGCGAGGCGGAAATGTTATTGATAGATTGGTCGTATAATAGTTATCTGCTCATTTGAATGGCTGATAAAGCTTAATGTAGATAGATTGAACTTTTTTGACTTTTCTTATGCAACTTTTTGCTAGCTGGTGAACTCGTGACCTTTAAAAGCAGAGCTTTTGGTATGGCTAACCCTAGAATGGCTGCTGAATATGTGATTCATATGATTCATTTGTTGCTTTGGGAATCCTGCTGAAACAGTAAATGTTGATGAAAAGATTGTTTCTTTGATTTGAATGGCTGAGCAAGTGGTTTGCAACTTAGCTGACTGGTGAAATTTATGCATTAGGGTTTTGAGAAAAGCAGGATGTCTCGATCATCTGTGTATCAACCTGCTTCGTATGGTCAGCCTGATGATTCGTTCCACCAAGAGGTGATCTCTGCAGTGGAGAGGAGCATGAAACGGCATTCCGAAAACCAGATGCGGTTTCTGGAGGGAATCAGTTCGCGGCTATCCCAGCTGGAGCTGTACTGCTACAATCTCGATAAATCGATCGGCGAGATGCGATCCGATTTGACCCGTGACCATACCGAGACAGATATGAAGCTAAAAGCCGTTGAGAAGCATCTTCATGAGGTTGGTTGATTCTCTGAACGCAAAGTTCCGTCATTTAAGTATATCCATATTCATATAAATTGTTCACTGAGGGGAAGAACATGTTTTTGCAGGTCCATAGATCTGTTCAGATTCTAAGGGATAAGCAAGAGCTTGCTGAAACCCAAAAGGAGCTAGCTAAGCTTCATCTTGTCCAGAAGGAATCCACTTCTTCACACCATTCACAATCTAACGACGAAAGGGCTGCATCGCCTGCTTTCGATCCGAAAAAGAACGACAACACCGCTGAAGGACACAACAACCAACAATTGGCTCTTGCTCTTCCGCAGCAAGTTGCACCTCAACAGCAACAGATATCTGCTCCTCCACCGCCCTCTCATGTCCCACACCAGAATCTGGCTCAAGGACAACCTCAGACTTACTATCTATCACCAGGGCAGTTAGCTGTTGCGCCTCCCTCACAGTCCCAGCCACCTCACAGCCAGTATATGACTCCTGATCCACAATACCGACCAAACCAAATGCAGGGGATGCAATCGCAGCCAGTTCCAGTACAAGCTAGTCAGGCGCCTCCTCCGCCAAATCAGCTATATCCTCAGTATCAACAGCAGTGGCCTCCTCAGCAAGTTCAAGTACAACAAACTCAGCAGCCAGCAATGCAGACTCAAGTCAGGCAGCAATCAAACACAGTTTATCAAGAGACATTGCCGAGCAGCATGCCTATGCCAGCATCATACTCCACAGTTCCACAGCCTTTATCAAGCCGTGTTGATACCATACAATACGGATACGGAACCGGGAGACCAGCTCCTCAGCAGCTTCCACCTCAGCAGATGAAGGTCCCGTATGGAGCCCAACCCGGCGACAGCTTCACAACACCTGGACCGCACGGTGCTACGTATGTGGTTTACGACACCGAAGGAGGTAGTAGACCCCACCCTCCGGCTCACTTCTCGCAAGGTGGATACTCCAACTCCCTCCCAGGTGGTGCGGTGGCTCCTCCTAACATGATGCCCCGGAACCCTACTCCACCGCCCCAGTTTGTCCGCAGCCATCCTTACAACGAGCTGATCGAGAAGCTGGTCAGCATGGGGTTCCGAGGCGACCATGTCATGGGCGTCATCCAGAGGATGGAGGAGACCGGGCAGCCCGTGGATTTCAATGCGGTGATCGATAGGTTGAACGTCCACCCTCCTTCCGGCACCAGCTCTCAGAGAGTATGGTCGGGATGAGAAAAAGCTTGATTGCTGGGTTGTGTTCGATCTCGTCGGAGCCGCTCAGAAGCCATGGAATTTGAATAAGGTGAATGAATGTGTATGTATGTTGTATTAGAGGCTTGCTTTTTGAATGCCCCGGAAGAAGAAGAAAGTGTGATGGATGGAATTTCTTTCCTCTCCCTGTTGTTTTATTAGGAAGGGGGAAATGATTTTCATTTTGCCACTCTTGTTAGTCTTTAGTTGTATTTTCTCTTCGTTGTTTGTAATCTGAATACTACTACTACAGCTGCTGCTTTGTTCAAGCTCTTCTATTAATTAACATCTTGGTCTTCTGACGTCGATTCTATTTTTGGTTTGATGGGTTCTGTTCGAACTGGGTTGATGGTTTTCGAGTGTGCATTTCTATATTTGCTTGTTGTTTAGGTGTGAGGGTTCCGATTGTGTGATCTAGTGATAGAGAGTCTTCGGTGCGAGAGTGAACTAGGGAAATGATCTTCACTATGATTAAGTTCTTGGTGTCGTTGTTGAGGATTGGTTTCTTGTTTCTTAAGGAATCCATCTGAGGTTGGGATTGTTGATCTAGTCATCCGCTCTTCCAATTTCTCCCTGTTATGGTTTAATGAATCAATTAGTGTTTTAATAACATAAGTTTGTATTTTTCGATCATCGTCTGAAACCCAAATTTTTTTTATTTTACTCGAAACATTTTAACTATTTTTTATCTGTTCGGGCCAACGATAACCAACCAACCCTATAACGTTACATCAATCTACAACTATTGAGACAATTCTCCACACCTAACCACACCAACATCGATTATAGTGCGATGTCATTAGACACTTAAACATAATAAACGTAAATAACTCCGATTGGATCATAAACGACCAAATATGATAAGGATTAAGGAGATGTGTAATATACACGTCATATTTATCCTAAGAAGAAAATTTCCAAGTCAGTAATGACGTGTAATTATAGCAATAAATTCCGAAAAATCCGTTCAAATTCGGATTCCCTCCTTCTTTCTCGGATTACCATTTTTAACCCTGCTCTTTCAAACTTTCTCCAAAATCCCTCACTCTCTCTCACTCACTGAGCCGGAGCTAAGCTAAACCGCCAATCGCTGCCGTCAGATGCAATGTCCGCCACTCGCCGCCGTGCTCCTCCGCCCAACCAGTCTCCCAGAGAAGAGGACGAAGAGCTTTTCAACATCATTCCAGTCCACAACCTCCTAGCTGACCATCCTTCACTCCGCAACCCCGAGGTCCGCGCCGCGGCAGCTGCCCTACGTGCCGTCGGGAACCTCCGGCGGCCTCCTTACGTACAATGGAATCCTTCCATGGACCTGCTCGACTGGCTGGCGCTCTTCTTCGGCTTCCAGCGCGACAACGTCCGGAACCAGAGGGAGCATCTCGTTCTCCACCTGGCCAACGCGCAGATGCGGCTGATTCCGCCGCCGGAGAACGTAGACACTCTCGACCACGGTGTTTTGAGGCGTTTCCGCCGCAAGCTTCTGAAGAACTACACCGGATGGTGCTCTTACCTGAACAAGAAATCCAACATCTGGATCTCGGATCGGTCCAACCCGGACCTACGTCGAGAGCTGCTGTACGTTTCTCTATACCTTCTAATTTGGGGCGAGGCTGCGAATTTACGGTTTATGCCTGAATGCATTTGCTTCATTTTCCATAATATGGCTATGGAGCTGAACAAGGTTTTGGAAGACTATATCGATGAGAACACTGGACAGCCTGTGATGCCTTCGTTCACCGGCGAGAACGCCTTTCTGAACTCAGTCGTTAAGCCGATATATGAAACTGTGAAGGCTGAGGTCGAGAGTAGTAAGAATGGGACAGCTCCTCACACTTCGTGGAGGAACTACGATGATCTTAACGAGTATTTCTGGAGTAGGAGGTGTTTTGATAAGCTGAAATGGCCGATTGATCTAGGTAGTAATTTCTTTGCGATTTCGAGTAAGCAGCAGAAGAAGAAGCATGTAGGGAAGACAGGATTCGTAGAGCAGAGATCGTTCTTGAATCTGTTTCGGAGTTTCGACAGGCTGTTTGTGATGTTGATCTTGTTCCTACACGCTGCCATTGTTGTAGCGTGGGAGGAAAAGGATTATCCATGGCAGGCATTGGAGAATAAGGATGTTCAGGTTAGAGCTTTGAGTATTTTCTTCACATGGGCTGGATTGAGGCTTTTACAGTCCTTGCTCGATATTGCGACACAGTATAGGCTGGTTTCGAGAGAGACAATGTGGCTAGGGGTAAGAATGGTGATGAAGAGTGTTGTTGCTTCCGGATGGATTCTTGTCTTTGGAGTTTTCTATGGAAGGATTTGGAGCCAGAGGAATCATGATAGGAGATGGTCCGGTGAAGCTAACGTTAGAGTGTTGACTTTTCTCGAAGTGGCAGGAGTTTTTGTGTTGCCTGAGTTATTAGCACTCGCCTTGTTCATCATCCCCTGGATTAGGAACTTCCTTGAGAATACGAATTGGAGAATCTTTTATTTTCTAACATGGTGGTTTCAGAGTAGGAGTTTTGTTGGCCGTGGACTTAGAGAAGGACTCATGGATAACATAAGGTACACTTTGTTCTGGATTCTGGTGTTGGCTACGAAATTTAGTTTCAGTTACTTTCTACAGATTAAACCCATGATTAGGCCGTCAAGGATGATGTTGGATTTGAAGGATGTGAAGTATGAATGGCATGAGTATTTTGATAACAGCAATAGGCTTGCAGTTGGACTGTTATGGCTTCCCGTGGTGTTAATCTACTTGATGGACTTGCAAATATGGTATTCTATCTATTCATCTTTCGTAGGTGCGGCAGTGGGGTTGTTTGCTCATTTGGGCGAGATTCGGAATATCCCGCAGTTGAAGTTAAGGTTCCAGTTCTTCGCCAGTGCAATCCAGTTCAACTTAATGCCTGTAGAGCAGCTACTGAACGATAGGGGAACATTGAAGAGCAAGTTTAAAGATTCGATTCATCGGTTAAAGCTGAGATACGGGTTTGGGACACCTTATAAGAAGTTGGAATCTAATCAAGTTGAGGCTCACAAGTTTGCCTTGGTATGGAATGAGATTATCATGATTTTTAGGGAAGAGGATATAATCTCTGATCAGGAGATTGAGTTGCTGGAGCTGCCACGTAATTCCTGGAACGTGAGTGTTATTCGCTGGCCGTGTTTTCTTCTGTGTAATGAGTTGTTGCTTGCTCTTAGCCAAGCTAAAGAACTGGTGGATGCTCCTGACAAGTGGCTATGGTACAAGATAAGCAAGACTGAATTCAGGAGATGTGCAGTTATCGAAGCTTACGACAGTTTAAAGCACTTGTTGCTTGAGATCGTGAAAGGTAACACGGAAGAGCATTCGATCGTTACTGTTCTGTTTCAAGAGATTGATCACTCGTTGCAGATTGAAAAGTTCACCAAGACTTTCAGCATGACTGCACTGCCTAGCTTCCATACTAAGTTGATAAAACTCCTCGATCTGTTGAAAAAACCGACCAATGATTCGAATCAGGTTGTGAATATAATCAATACATTGCAGGCTCTCTACGAAATCTCTGTACGAGACTTTTTCAGAGAGAAACGAACTATTGAGCAACTGAAGGAGGATGGTTTAGCTCCTCGTGATCCTGCTTCCATATCTGGCCATCTCTTTGAGAATGCGGTTGAACTTCCAGATCATACCGATGAGAATTTCTATAGGAATGTTAGACGTTTGCATACGATTCTTACATCTCGAGATTCGATGCACACTGTTCCGAAGAATCTAGAGGCCAGGCGGAGAATCGCATTCTTCAGTAACTCTCTGTTCATGAACATGCCACATGCACCCCAAGTTGAGAAGATGATGGCTTTTAGTGTGCTGACTCCATACTACAGCGAGGAAGTAGTGTACGGACGAGAACAGCTTCGAGCGGAGAACGAGGATGGAGTTTCGACTTTGTACTACTTGCAGACAATTTACGACGATGAGTGGAGAAATTTCTTGGAGAGGATGAAGCGAGAAGGAATGGAGAAAGATAATGAGATATGGACGAGTAAGTTGAGAGATCTTAGGCTTTGGGCTTCTTACAGAGGACAAACACTTTCTCGTACTGTCAGAGGTATGATGTACTACTATCGCGCACTGAAGATGCTCGCTTTCCTCGATTCTGCTTCAGAGATCGACATTAGAGAAGGTGCTAGGGAACTTCATCCAATGGGGCGAGAGGCTGGCCAAGATGGATTGAGCAGAAGTAGCAGTTCAATGAGTTTGCTGTTTAAAGGCCATGAGCATGGGACAGCTATGATGAAATTTACGTATGTGGTTGCTTGTCAAATATACGGTACTCAGAAGGCAAAGAAGGATCCTAATGCAGAGGAAATACTCTACTTGATGAAAAATAATGATGCTCTACGTGTAGCCTACGTTGACGAAGTCAACGCAGGAAGAGATATGAAGGATTATTATTCTGTTTTGGTCAAATATGATGCTGCGCTGGACAGAGAAGTGGAAATCTATAGAGTGAAGCTACCTGGCCCGATTAAGCTCGGAGAAGGAAAGCCAGAGAATCAGAATCATGCTTTGATTTTCACCCGTGGCGATGCGGTCCAAACCATTGATATGAATCAGGATAATTACTTCGAAGAGGCTCTGAAAATGCGGAATCTTTTGCAGGAATATAGGCAGTATTATGGAATCCGGAAGCCGACCATATTGGGAGTCAGGGAACATATTTTTACCGGTTCGGTATCGTCGCTGGCGTGGTTCATGTCTGCTCAAGAGACGAGTTTTGTTACTTTGGGACAGAGAGTATTGGCGAATCCTTTGAAGGTTAGAATGCACTATGGCCACCCGGATGTCTTTGACAGATTCTGGTTTTTCACACGTGGCGGGCTCAGTAAGGCTTCGAGGGTGATTAATATCAGTGAGGATATTTTTGCTGGGTTCAATTGTACGTTGCGAGGTGGGAATGTGACTCATCATGAGTATATCCAGGTTGGGAAGGGAAGAGATGTTGGTTTGAATCAAATATCGATGTTCGAAGCGAAGGTTGCCAGTGGAAACGGCGAGCAAGTTCTCAGCAGAGATGTATACAGGTAAAATCACGATTTTGATCTTAAAATCTTAAGGTTTTACGGTTTTATTGGTGTTTAAACCATTTTGACTACCCTGCAGGTTGGGACACCGACTGGATTTCTTCAGGATGCTCTCGTTCTTCTACACTACAGTGGGATTCTTCTTCAACACGATGGTGGTAATCTTAACTGTTTATGCATTCTTATGGGGCCGGCTTTATCTGGCTCTTAGCGGCGTTGAAGCTTCAGCTTTAGCCAACAGTAGCAACAACAAAGCACTTGGCGCCATTTTGAACCAGCAGTTCATAATCCAGCTCGGTATCTTCACCGCCCTTCCAATGATCGTCGAAAACTCCCTCGAGCAAGGATTTCTTCAAGCTATTTGGGATTTCTTAACAATGCAGCTCCAGCTCTCATCCGTGTTCTACTCATTCTCCATGGGAACTCGCTCTCATTTCTTTGGCCGTACAATCCTCCACGGTGGCGCAAAGTATAGAGCAACTGGACGTGGCTTTGTCGTTCAACACAAGAGCTTTGCTGAGAATTACAGACTCTACGCCCGTAGCCATTTCATCAAGGCGATTGAACTCGGTCTGATTCTCACAGTCTACGCATCACACAGTCCGGTTGCTAAGGATACATTCGTATACATAGCTTTAACTATCTCCAGCTGGTTTCTGGTAGTTTCATGGATAATGGCTCCCTTTGTGTTCAATCCATCCGGGTTCGATTGGTTGAAGACAGTATACGATTTTGAGGATTTCATGAACTGGATTTGGTACAAAGGCGGAGTCTTTACAAAACCCGAACAGAGCTGGGAAAAATGGTGGTACGAGGAACAGGATCATCTCAGAACAACTGGGCTTCTCGGGAAGTGTATGGAGATCGTTCTAGACCTCCGATTCTTCTTTTTCCAGTTCGGTATAGTCTACCAACTCGGTATCGCAGTGAAAAGCACTAGCATCACCGTCTACTTAATCTCATGGGTATATATCTTCGTTGTGGTAGCTATCTACGTACTGGTAGCGTATGCCCATTCAAAATACGCTGCTAAAGAACACATCTACTACCGTATGGTCCAGTTTCTCATAATTATTCTGGCAATACTTCTGATGATAGCGCTGCTGGAATTCACATCGTTCACAATTGGTGATTTCTTCACCAGTTTGATGGCATTCATCCCAACCGGATGGGGATTGCTTTTGATTGCTCAAGTGTTTCGGCCGTGGATTCAGTCCACTGTAATCTGGGAGCTCGTGGTTTCGGTTTCGAGGTTATATGATATAATGTTTGGAGTTATTGTGATGGCTCCCGTTGCTTTCTTGTCGTGGATGCCCGGGTTTCAAGCTATGCAGACAAGGACATTGTTTAATCAAGCCTTCAGTAGAGGTCTCAGGATCATGCAGATTGTCACTAGCAAGAAGTCTATGATCTGAGGTATGTTAAAATGATTTGTAGTCGACTTAGTTTGTTTCTTCAAGGAGACGTTAACCTGTGTTTTGGATTGCTTGGGCTCCAAGCTATGCAGGCAAAGATAATGTTCAGTCAAGCTTTCTCGAATTATGTCACTAGCAAGAAGTCTGTGCTTTTGAGGTAAACCTAACTTATCCTTCCTTGTCCAAATGAAATCCAACGAAATTCGAATAATCTGTTGTTGATAACTGATATGGAGATCACCTTTTCCTAAGTAAGTTGATCTTTGGCCATGTACTATTTTCAGGCATATTATCAGTGTTCGTCAGAAGAGCGTATCATGCTGGTGTACCGCACCGGTTCAACAGCATATTAGAGACCGAATCGGTATGTTTCATTCCAGTTTATTGCGGTTGTATCGCTGCATTTTACTAAACTTGGGATGCATGCTCTGTTCTTCGTTCTGCCAACAGTCTCCAAGTGCCCTGGAGAAATGCTTGTCTTAGCTTCTTGTTATTAATGAACGTTACATATAAACCCAATGATTGAATCTTTCCCAACAATTTGAGTTATCGGAGATATAACAACTTCACTTGCAAAATGCTTGGGGAACGTTTGCAAACTTAAATCCTGTGTTGATAAATGTTTATAAACCATTACAACGTTACGATACATCAACTGAACCTGAATGGATCTCCGTTTTGTGTGTGTTGCAGGTGCAGGTGCAGTGTGGAGTGGTCGACGGTCGAGCTTAGCTAGAGTTCATATTAGTGTTTCGATGTTGGGGACGTCACCCTTTATAGTTTCGTAGCGTTGCACCCTGTGTGTTTATCGTCTCGTAATGAGCTGATTACGAGTTATCTATTCGATCCGATTTGATATTCATCAGTTTGGTATCAGGTAGAATGGTACATAGTTAGGAAATGATGAACCAATTTGAAGCAGTTGGATGTAGGAAGGTTGTAATTTCAATTTGGGGCACCTTAGTGCTATTTTGTTAAAATTTGATGAGTTAACAGGGTGAAACTTGTGTTTTTAGTTGTTTTTAATACGTTAATTAAAAATTAACTATTTTTTTAAAAAATTTAATAGAAAAGAGTAATATTCACGAAAAGACAAAAACCCATAAAAATATGAAAGTTTGTAAAATTTTAAATCAGCTAATTTTAAAAATTTCCAAATTACACAAAAATAACTCGAGATCACACCAAAATATTCAAAATCACACCTAGGTGCGAAAAAACACACCAATATGCAATTTTTTTCGTATCAAGGTCCCCCAAGTCCCATGATTCCTTTTGCCATGCATTCAATTACATTGTGCATTCACAAAATTAATTATCTTTGGCTTATTTATAAAGATAAAATCGAATTAGTTTTTTCATAACCATCACTATAAATGTCGAAAATGCTTCTCACCTCATCTCCCTTTGTGTCGAGAAAAGAAGGATTTCGGTTCAACCAGAAGAACCATTTGATTCCAAACCATTCATTTTGCCGACAATTCGAGTGGAACCCATAGTGTAGAAATAAATTCAAATTCAAAGCCATTAATGAGAAAATAGACGATTCTGTTCGTTACTGATTAATCATATAAATAATAAATAACACTTCCCCCATTTTTGGATTAGTACTATTACTAACTAATTAATTCCCGCGTCCCACGTGTCCCGCCATTTACGGAGAGATCGAACCGCAGTCACCGATGGAGCTACTGTGATCGTCGTCGTCGAAGGAAAACGAAGAGTTCGTCGTTCTAGTTTGTCGTTCTCTACTTCTTCTTAGCTTGATTTGGATTCGAATCTCTGAAAGCCACAAACAATGGAGAGTCCTCTGCTGGGGGAGACCAGCGACCAAAGCCGATACCGTTCGGATCACATCTTCCGACGCCGCGCCGACGCCATTGCTTACGGCTCCAACTTCCAGCGCGCAGCTGCTCTCGTTGATCTGGTTTTGCTCACTTGCTTGCTCTGTTTGGATCCGGATTTGTACTTTAGGTATTTGTTGCCTGTTTTGGCTTGTGAAAATTTGAAAATACTGTGTAGGCGGAAGATGGAGTTGGCTTACCGGAGCAGATTCTCGACCACTCCAGCTTTGGAGCTGCAGCGAAGAATTACTTTGTGTTTATTAAGTTTGAATTTATCTGGACGCTTAACTACTTTGCTCTAGTTCTGCTGAATTTCTTGGAGGTTAGTGTGTGTGAAATTTTGAATCAGGATGGAATTGGAAATTGAATTTCGTGAAATTTTGATTTTAATTCGTTTGAATTTTCCTGGTTCAGAAACCGCTTTGGTGTGCAAACTGTCCTTCGGATTGCTGTCAAGATAGAGATTTCTTCTACTTAGGACAGTTGCCATACTTGAACAGCTTGGAGACCCTTATCTACGAGGTATCTTGCTTCTTCAGATGCATTCACTTTTCTAGATATGGCTAATGGAACTAAGTGGCCTTTTTTTGGAACTATGCAGGCTATTACTTTCATTATACTCATTGTTCACATTTTCTTCCCACTTTCATATGAAGGCCCCCTGATTTTCTGGAAAAGTGCTCTAAATTGGTTCAAGGTATTGACGTATGGTCTAATAATTCTATGAGCTACATCATTAGTTGTCTCCTTGTTTCTATTAAGACTAATTTACAGTGGCATGTTCCATTCAGGTTGTTTGCCTTGCAATCTTGGTTGCTGATTTACTAGTTTATGGCCTCTACTTGTCTCCAGTGGCATTCAGTGTTCTTCCAGTCAGGATTGCTCCGTATATAAGAGTTGTCTTTTTCATTCTGAGTATCAGGTATGCGTTGCTAAAATAAAATAATCTATGGCAGCATCGTTATGATGCTAATAAAAAACATTAAGATACTAGTTGCTTGTTTCGTTTAAATTCTGATAGCTCGGTATTGAATTGAATGGCCATCATGTTTCTAATGTCATCAGGGACTTGCAGAAGAGCATCATAATCCTGGCTGGCATGCTTTGGACCTACTTAAACATCTTGGTTTGTTAACTTACTTCGCGATTACACATTTCCTCAGATTGGATTCGTGTTTCTTTGGAATGGCCAATGTATCCTGCGTCCTGAAAGAACTGATTTTTTGCTCTCCTTCTGACCGGTTTGCACGAACTGCAGGCACTGTGGCTCCTGTTTCTTCTGTTTTCTAGTTGGGTGGCCTATGTCATGTTTGAAGATACTGAGCAAGGGAGAACAGTATTTACATCATATGCCATCACATTGTATCAGATGTTTGTCTTGTTTACAACATCTAACAATCCAGATGTGTGGATACCTGCATATAAGTAAGTCTCCTTTCAGTAACTCAGCAAAAGCTACCATTTTTAAATGGTCTTATTAAATAAACCACCTATCGTGTTTCTACTAGCTCAATACCTGCATGCATATGTGATAGTTCAGCTGGTTTTGTGTTCTTTTACAGAGAATCACGATGGTATTCCCTGTTCTTTGTTATCTACGTGCTACTGGGAGTCTACTTTGTCACCAACTTGATTCTTGCCGTTGTGTATGATAGCTTCAAAAATCAGGTATGCTTCTGTAAGAACTTTGAAATAGTATCTCCCCATTTATCTGGTATGTGCAAGTATATCCTTGTCAGAAAATGTAAAAAAAATCTTCTGATGTAGCTTCTGAGTGTAGATTTGGATGATTTCTAATGTCTGTGTGCATTCATGAAAGTGTAAATACATAAGTCTGATTTTTGTGTAGCTTGTGAAACAAGTTGCTGAGGCAGACAACATGAGGAAAAGAACGTTGATGAAAGCCTTCAATCTCATTGATAGATTTGTAAGTATCAGCCTTTGAGAACTTCGTAGGCAGACAGACAGCATACTGCACCACGAAAATTTTCACTTGTCCATACTCGATAATTTCTGTTCAAAAGGTGTTTAGTAAAAGCTAGAGTAAAGTACTAGATTCGCTTGTGGACTTAGCTAACGTTTATATTCAAGATTAGTGTTTTTGTTATTCTTTCATAGATGGTAGCCTAGCTGGCTGTCTGTATTTGGTTACTGGTCGGATTTCTACCCTTCCTCTCCATCCCCTAAGTATTTTCCATCTTATTATGACACCATTTTCATTCTAATGGAGCTCATTATTTGCGGAGCAGGGTGTTGGATATCTTGATAAAGAACAGTGTATCCGTTTGTTTGAAGAACTTAATCAGTACAGGTACCCCTATGCGAGGGATTTGGATTTACCCATAAAATGTGGTTCTGCTACACTAGATTTCTATGTTAAAAACCATAGCTTATGTTTTCTCCACAGTGAATTTCCATATATTGTTCGTGCAGGACTCTTCCAAAGATCTCAAGAGAAGAATTTGAGTTAATATTCACTGAGCTTGATGATAGTGGTGATTTTAAGGTATATTCATTTTCTTGCAACGATATTGTTATCATATTCCTTTTTCTCTTCACTTCAAATTCCCGTCTGGATTTCTTTGTTTCTTTATATGAGCAGATAAACTTGGATGAATTTGCCGACCTCTGCCATGCCATTGCTTTAAGATTCCACAAGGAAGATGTTGTGAGTATCTCTCCTTACAACTCTAAACAAGGAATTTCTCACGGCTTAAAACTCTCTTTTGTGACACTTTTGGGTTTTGGTTGTAGGAATCCTACTTCGAATACTTTTCCAATGTCTACCATGCACCATTGTCTGAGAAGCTAAAAGACTTTGTGAAACGCCCTATATTCGGATATATAATATCCTTCATTCTTGTCGTCAATCTTGTCGCTGTGATCATCGAAACAACGGTAGGCATGAAGCATTCATACGAAATACTTCTTTCTCTCGATGAGGGTCATCTTGCGACCACTCACCTATGAACACTTTTTTTTTCTCCAGCTTGATATAGCAGACAATTCTGGTCAAAAGGCCTGGCAAGTGGCAGAGTTTGTATTTGGTAAGTATTTTCTAAATCATTTTCGTCATCTACAATAATTTAGCCACTTCCTAATAGCTTGCTTTTTGTGCATCAGGATGGATCTATGTGCTAGAAATGCTGTTGAAAGTTTATTCATATGGATTCGCAAATTATTGGAGGGATGGACAGAATCGATTTGATTTTCTCATCACTTTAATCATTGGTAAGTCATCAATAATATACTTTTCAGTTAACCTTTGTAATTGATTGGGGCATCAACAGTTGTCCTTTATCATGCATGAAACTCGTCCATTCATTTCAGAATATCTTGTTCATACGAATTTCATGAAAATCTTCACTTCAGTGAAGGCTTTTCCTGTTGAAATTTCTGCACGTAGAGACTGACAGTAGTCCTGTACCCTTGATTGGCAGTTATTGGAGAAACCGCGACTTTCGTATCTCCAGACGCTCAGACATTCTTCTCAAATGGAGAATGGTATGTTAGTACTTCATCAACCATGCTTGATTATTGATTTGCTAACGACCTATTATTCTCTGCTCAAGAGCCCTTATTTTACCTTTTTGCATGTATACAGGATTCGTTACCTCCTACTTGCCCGAATGTTAAGATTACTTAGGCTGTTGATGTATGTAAAAAGTTACCAAGCTTTTCTTGCCACATTTTTAACCCTCATCCCAAGTCTGATGCCATATTTGGGAACAATATTTTGCATCCTATGCATATATTGTTCTCTTGGCGTCCAGGTATCGTAACACATAGTTGGTTCTTTTTTATCAAAAACACATAGTTGGTTTTATCAGTAATGTTCTTTACATGTTGACTGATAATCTGTGCTTTTTAGATCTTTGGCGGAATTGTTAATGCTGGAAACCTCAATTTGAACGCCACAGATCTTGCTGATAATGAGTATCCTAATTTAGACTTTGGATTGTGATAAGCAAGCTTCTTAAATATATTGGTTATTCCTACAGCTTCTTGTAGTTTGCATAGAGAAATTCTTAATGGTCGCGTTTCCTTGACTACGAACCAGTTATCTACTTTTCAATTTTAACGACTACCCGAATGGGATGGTGACTCTCTTTAATCTGCTCGTCATGGGAAATTGGCAAGTCTGGATGCAGGTATTTGTCAGCACTACATATCTCCCTGATCTAATCAGATATTATTCTTTCTGTAGTATGAACATTTTGTTTTTTGTTTTTTTTTTTCTATTCTAGAGCTACACAGAATTGACTGGCAACCGTTGGACTGTTGCTTACTTCATCAGCTTCTACCTAATTACGGTTCTACTCCTCTTGAATTTGGTGAGCTTTCCTTTGTATAATGATTTGCAAAAATTTCTCAGTTGTTTTTTTATAGTATGCACGTAATGTTCACCTCCTCGTGGTATTATCGTGTGTGTAACTCTGTAAATTACATGGATGCTAGGTTGTTGCTTTTGTCTTGGAGGCATTCTTCGCTGAAATGGAACTCGAATCCTCCGAGGAAGAAGATGAGGTATTTTTGCTGCCATTCATGTCAAATATCGAAATGGATGGTTAACAATTGACATTTTGATTGCCTTGATTAACATTTTTCCACCTGTATTCCAGGATTCCAGCAACACAAAGCCTCGTACCCGATATATGGGGTATGTACCAACTACTTACTAGATATTCGTCCGAGTTTCACTAAATAACTGTGATTTTGTTTCATCAATTTGGGAGAACTCATTGTGATTGTCTCGTTGATGCAGCACGAAAACTCGTAGTCAGAGAGTTGACGTTCTTCTCCATCATATGTTAAGTTCAGAGCTGAAAACAGCCGACTGCTGATACCTTGTCTTTGTCCGAATACCCCGGTTAGTAACCATCCGACTCTGATAATCGTCCGGATCAATCGTTCAGCTACTATTTCTCGTTTGGTATAGACACCTTGTGCACCAATTTAAATCTCCGATCGTGACATCCCCCACTTATTGCAGGCCATCTTCTACTATTTGCCACACCTGGACCCGCTTCTTTGCGCAACAACGATTCTTGAGTTGGCCGTAGAGTACGCAAACATCGTAAGTCCGGGTTTTATCTTCTTCTCAACTACGAAATAAACATATTCGACACGGATTCGTGCGTTAATTACGCTCTTGATATATTGTAGATGCTAGTTAATGTAGCTAGAGAATATTGTAGTAGGCTTTTGATATCTAGTGTTATTCGACACGAAAAAAGTCGCGAGCTCTATTCATAGTTGAAATATATCGGTGCAACTTTGATGACATTGGTTGTTACAGAATCTATGTTGAGTTGGTCTAAGGTTTGAAGATTCCTGGGTTTCAAGTGGGACGAGGATCTATGCTTTTCTCCATTCATTCAGCTTAAATTATGTTGTTATACTTTTTCTGTCCACTTCCATTTCCTGCTTACACAGAGTATTGTGCTTGAGGCTAGATGTTCAGGGTTCGATGGATTGATTGAGGTCGGACTGTTTTCTAAACCGAGTCAGACCGTTTTAATTATTAAATAGATATAATTAAGCTGGACCACACAACTTTTGAATTGAGCCGGATCAAACCAGCAGTATACATGGTCAAGTTTCGTAATATAACGTGTAAAAGGACATAACATATTGAACATTTTCTAATCATGGTTCAACCGGACAAGAATCGCCATCAACAGAGCCAACACCCGATTTTGACCAAGTTCACAATCCGCTAGGCCGCTTTTGAGTTGGGCACCGGTTTGAGGTTGTTTCTTCGGTCTGTCTACACATGCCACCACTTGGTGACCGTCTTTGGAAGCTTCGAATTCTATTGGCTCTCCGAATGCATAGAGATGATCAAATGGCCAAAGAGAAATGCCGGAAACCGAATAGTATAATAACTGTTTGAGATCGATCAATGCCATCAACGAGACATGTTACACGTTATGGAATGAGGTGGACACACTGATCATCGAATTCATCTTTCTTCGAAACTATCAATTAGTCTATACGATCTAATTTCGAGATAAGAACACACTCATCATCATACAGTCATACAACAGATGTGTAAGCAGATGAGATGGGTCAACAATTATGTGCTGCAAAATCTGGCCAAGTTGCATGGAAAGCTGATATCATCACCAGCAGAAGGAAACAAACAACCCTAAAAAGATGCATGAAATCATCTGGTAAACAAAAGCCAAGAAAAGCTCAAAGGTGCATATCTAGTCTTCCAACGAATAAGGAAAAGACAGTATTGCCCCTCCTATTCTATTGTTTTTTCTTCCATGGGTTCTATGGGCAGTATTTGATTCTATGAATCATACTCCAAACTTAGCTAGCAAAACCTTAGGGAATTGGTTCCTTTGTAGCACTATGAAGAAATATTGATATTAAACTACATTACTTGTGATTACTAAGTTGATGCATGATTCGACAGTTGATGGTGTTGATGACGTTATTCACGGTGGCATCACGTATAAATACAATATTTTGTGCAGTCTAAAAATCAGACCGTCCATTTCGTAGTATGAAAGGCTTTTTTAGTCTTCCTATTTCATAGTTTGTAACCGCTAGCAAACCTTAGGGAATTGGTTCTTTTGTAGGGTAGTTTTGCACTCTTGGTATTAAACTACCGTACTTGTGATTACTATAAGTTGATGCATGATTCAACAGACGACGGTGTTAATGGCACTATTTACTGTGGCATCATGTATAAGTACAATGCTCCGTGCAGTCTAGTAATCAGACTGTCTATTTCTTGACATAAAAGTCTCTTTTAATTCGCCCACTTCATAATTTGTAATAAATTTCAACTTGTACTCCGTTCGATCTGTACTCCGTTCACACCTCATGTTCAAGAGCCGTCTATCAGAGAAAATCTCGATCAAATCAGCACAAGTTCCCATCCCACATGTCTAAATATAATTGGATGACATTTTCTAACATTTTTTATTTTTTTAATAGTGATAAGTTTTTATCTTATTTCTAGAAGATGATCCCCAAATAACAAACAATCACCTTCTCCAAAGTCTTCTTTTGAGTTCCCTCTTCTTATTATATAAAAGCAACCCCTACCTCCTCCTCCCTTTCAAGCAAAGTGGACTAAACTCGACTGGTTCGACACCGAAATCTCAAGATATCTCGAAGATGAAGAGCATGAAAGGAGAAGTGGAGTTGGAGATGGAGGCAGAGAGAGCATGGAGGATGTACATAGACAACGACACCATCAGCAAAATCAACCCTCAAATGCTTTCTCAGGCTAAGTATTTGCAAGGAGATGGCAGCCCTGGTAGCATCAGACTCTTCCAGCTTGGTCCTGGTAAATAGCCAATCAGTCACTCATCTTCTTCAAAGTTTTCGAATTGGTCAAACTTTTTCAAGTTATGGGTAGCGCTACGATGTCCCTGAGGGTAATGTTTACCTCACTGGTGTACTAATAGATAAACATGATTTTAATATCTTATTCTTTTGAAGCATAAGAGTCTACATATCATAAATGATAATTGTACCAATTTGAACCAAAAAAATTAATTTGGTACAAAGGTTGATCTATCGTTTTAGTTACAAGATGCAATTTTAAAAGGAAATTGTAAAAATATCGGGTGTAATTTTATACTACAGTGAATAAAATTTTTAACTAAGTTTATTTTATGCAGCTCTATTGATTTCAACATTTAATAAACTAAAAAATTCATTCTAGATAGTTTAGATGTCATTGAACCCCAAGTTTAGTAGGGGCACCGTAACGTTGGCCTAATGTTTATATGATGCTGCAGCTGTGCAAAACTATGTGAAGGAATCGACGCAGAAGATCGAAAAAATAGAGACCGGCCGGTCAATAACCTACACAGTCATCGCCGGCGACCTCAGCAACATGTACAATCCTTACAGGGTCACCTTCTCCTTCCTCCCTTTCGAAAACCACAAAAAATGCATCGCTCAATGGCAGGCCGAGTTTGAGCCAATTTCCAAGTCGACCCCTCTGCCGGAGCAAGCCAGAGACACTGCGCTCGCCTTCCTCAAGTCGTTCGATAAGTTCGAGCGATTGCCTAATTCTGCATAACATCTTGTTCCCTGTAATAAGAACTCTGAATAAATGGCTTACTTTTTATCAATCTGGAGAATCATGATTCATTTACAAAACCTAACTAGAAATAATGTCTAGAAATCAAGAAAGATTACTAATCCGAATTCGTTCCCCGAAAAAATTGTGACTAGAACATGATCCCTATTCCGAGCTACTTCAATTACTTGTTCGAAACCGCTCGCAATCTATCAATCCAAATCTGGAAAAGGTGTTGATAAGAATGTCGATCATCTTCTTCACTTTGCCCTTGAAGTCGGGCGAGCCGTTCTTCGCTGCATTGCTAACATCAGCAACCCCATCTTTAACCGTAATTCGACCGACTTCGCTTCCAGCAGCATAAGCTTCGCATGCTATCAGGATGTTGTGAGCAACCTGCTGGAAATGTCCCTTCACGAGGATTTCGAAATGCTGCAAAACAGGGGGATCATAGTAAAAAAAACCAGTTCTTTGAACGAAGCCACGTATCGAACAGCCGGAGGAAAAAATAACAAGTTATAAGATTTAACCTTTGGAGGTCTTCTAAGGGTGTACATCATTGTCTTCAGAGACAAAATGAAGGCATTTTCGCTGTACTCTCTGCTGTGTTTAAGCCCTGCCGGTCCAGTTTGGTTCGCGTATCCCGGCTCGTTGTAGTATGGCTGTGCATTCAAAATGAGAGCTTGTATGGACACTAGAACTTGAAGCATGGTAGATTTCCCTGCGATCCACTTCTCGTTTTTATCCCCACTCCATGTTCCCAATAGGCTCAGGCAGACTTTGCCACATTCGTACAGATTCGGATTCAATCGGAGTCCACCGGAGTAGTAGTATACCAGCTATGATCGAAACAGAAAACAACTTAAAACTATTTTGCAGCAGAAGCACAAGAAGTAGTAAGGGATATTCACTAACTGAGCCGAGCCCAACTTAATTGTCTCGAGCTTGGCTCGTTTACTTTTTCGACGAGTTCAATCTCGAGCTCGAGCTAGAAACTTTTAGCTTGTGTCGAGCTCGAGCTTATTCGATCCTAGCTCATTAACTAGTCTTGACGAGCCAAACAGAGGTCAACTTGAACTTCGCTCATTGAAAGCCCCTAATGAGACCAATTTAAGCTAAATTTCAAGTTTGTACACAAAAAAACATCAACAAGTTATTGAGTCTACTAACGAGCTAAATACTCGAGTTAGTATTCAAGTTGGCTCTCGAGCTCCAGCTAGCTCGCGAGCCTATCAAGTCGAGCATACCATGGTTCAAGCTTGGATCATTTAAAATCGAGCCAAGGCACAAACGAGCTTTTTTCGTGCCGAAGCTGCTCACGAGCAGCTTGGCTCGTCAACAGCCCTAAGCAGAACAAACATCATCAGATACATCGCCAGGGGGGGTGGATAGATACATACTGGTGGAGCATCGGGATAGTTTGGTGGGAAGAGGCAGTCGAAGACGAAAAGGCCATCGTGGTAAGGAGTGCCAGCCGGCCCGACAATGACAGATCTCAATAGGTCCATCCTTGATTCATACACTCTAACGAAGATCGTCTCTGAACAAAAAAGACTCCAAACAGTCAACAAAAGTTGCATCGTTGCAAAAGGATATATCAAGAAAACTCACCAGGTAAGTTGTTCTCAAGAATCTTCCATTCCTCCTGGATTCTCTTCGCCCAATTCTTCGCAGGAGCCGCCTGCAAAACAACAACCATAATGTAAATCCTAACCAAACAAGAGATAGATGATCATCTCCTGAGAACAATGTACTAACTAACCTGCTCGCCCGTGCGATTGTAGTGATGATCCGAATGATCATCCACCATATCAAACAGTTTGAAATCTTTAAACTTTTCGATGCCACCTTCTTCTACCTTACTGCTAGAGCTCGGCTCCCCTTTACTAGCTGAAACACTAGCAATAGACGATAGCAGACTTTGAAAATCTTGAGCATGACCATTGGGAACTGCAGGGGTTTCGACAGTATCAGCCGGTTCCTTTAACCAAGGCATGGATATCTCCACCCCTGTGGGAAGATCCACATTGTCGAATTGAGATTGAAGATTCACATATTCATCTTCGTACACCTTGGTGTCATCATCATCCATTTCGTAATCAGACATATAGTCGGCATAATACTCGTCATCCAAAAGATCCTCATCGTGATCGGACAACTCATAGCTAAAATCACTCTTGCCCTGATTGCCACTGCCTAATACCGATCCGGAAGCATCCTAAAACGAAAGTTCATCACAAACAGTCATGGCCAGTTCAGAAATATAAAAATCACGACAAACAGCAATTAACGATCGAGCAAACCTTATTTCCATTGGCCAACGATTCATCATCTTCCATTTTCGATTTCCCCTTCGTATCAGCACCAACCTCTTTGGTTATGACTTCAATTTCAGCATCAATTCCATCCAAGACCTGATATGCAATTTCAGTTTAGTTTAGTTATGATAACAGAAAAAACGAAAACCCTACACAACAAATCGAAGACATTGGTTCACTGATCACAATCAAACTGGAACAGCAAAGCGAAATTGAGTTTCATTCATGATCAAATTCAAAATATCGGACCTCCAAAACCCTAATGATCATGCAATCAAAGCATGAAACGCTATGATCGCAGAAAAATCAAAGCCATTGGATACACAGATTACAATCAAACTGGAACAGCAAAGCGAAATTGAGTTTCATTCATGATCACAAATACAAAATCGAGGACCTCCAAAAACCCTAATGATCATGCAATCGAAGCATGAAACGTTATGATCACAGAAAAATCGAAGCCATTGGATACACTGATCACAATCAGACTGGAGCAGCAGAGCGAAATTGAGTTTCATTTACGATCAAAAATTCAAAATCACCGACCTCCAAAAACCCTAATGATCATGCAATCAAAGCACCAAAGACGTGAAATTCTGATTGGATTTACCTCGTTTTGCTTGAGTTTCTTGTGGGTTGAAGCAGCGGAGGAATCCGCCACGTCAAGATCCATCGCTGATCACCAAAATCCTGCCAAGTTGGAATTTTTTGGAGCTGGTTAGTTTACTACACAAGTACAAAGGCGGGGTCCGCCATGGATACAGACTTAAGCTTGAAGATTTGTTCAAAACAGAATTGCATTAACAGCGATCGAAACGCCGGAAAAAACCCAAAGAGGAAAAAGAAGATCTTTTTACCAGAAGATAAATCTTCGATCACTGTGAGCCGCCTCCCTCAATCTCCTACGGACGCATGCGTATTTGTAGTTCAATTGGTCTCTATGAAATATTGTTCGTAAAATAGCTAGTTGGGCATGTAATTTTGGGTTGGTTTACGTATTAGCCCCCGATTTTTGAACTGTGACGCATTAATCACGTAACTTACAATCGAGGAAGACTCTTATTTGCTCAAACCGTAAGTTGTGGGATAACTGTACACCATTTGAAAGTTTCGAGACAGGTAGATATCATGCCCGAACTTGTGGGATCTGGTACATTTAAGTTGTAAAATAAATGTACACCATTTGAAAGTTCTGAGACGGATAGATATCATGCTCAACATTACATGATGTATTACGATATGTACATTCCGTTGGATGTGAAAACAATTGGTTGGAAACAAAGGGATGAAGTCGTGACAATGATCGTCATGATCTCACTTAAAATGATTCCAGAAAAACAAGATCTCAATTCATGCCACACAGGTTCGAGAAAGGGCCTATTGCATAACTTTCTGTTGTAGAAAACTTGATTGATAGGTCAAACATATGAATCTTTGCCAGCCACCAATTCAACAAGCCTATAGTTCTATTCAGAATTTTTTCGTATAATATTTAATTACCATATTAGATATTGACGATTTTTTATTTCGTGATCTATAATATATTTAACCGTATGTTGAGAATTGAACTACGGTTTTTAAAAATATGGGCCTCAACCCGCTAAAAGTCCCAATTTGCTCTTTGCCAGCTAAAGCCCATATCCCTGGTTCACAAATTTCCCGGAAAACTTGGAAACTTAACCGCGAATTTTACCGCCAAATCATTCCCGCGCCATTCTCAATCCCCCCGCAAAAGATCAAACCCTAAACCCCCCTTTCCCCTTCCCATTTAAACGAAAAAATCTCCAATCTTTCCACTTGCCCACCACCTGTTTCGTCGAAATTCCCCAAAGAAATCTCAGTCTGTAGTTCAGATCATGGTGGTAACTCTGGGTCCTGGAAAGTTCTACGGCAGCAGCCTCCCTCGCCCACGCTTCTTCGACAGTATAACCTTCAACTCGGAGCGGGTCGATCCACCGCTCTCCGTCATGGATCCTCTTCTCTCCTGGGCTCGTGAGGCTCACTGGTCCATGGGAGGTCTCAGCACTGACCGCCTCCGCCTCCAGGGCCGGATCGAAGGGAATGTCGATCGGCTTCGCAAGTCCAGAGAAAAGCAGACCAGAGCTACTCCACTTAAGCGGAAGAATTGGGTCACGAAAGGCGATGAACAAAGGGATGATGGCTCTGTTTCTCCTCCTCCGGTGCCTAGAGTGACGAAAAAAAGGAAGTTCATCGATCTGTTCGAAGGAGAAGAAGAAAGGAAATGTCCGGCGAGGAAATTGGTCGATGAGTTTGAGAAGGTTGAGGAATTGGAATCCGAATCGGTTCGAAGGAGAGCGAGGAGCAACAATCGGATCGGTGATCCAGTGATGAAAAACAAGTTGAAGAAGCGATTGAGGAAAGTTGGAGAAGATGAAATTAGGAGTTCGCCTAGGTTTGCTAAGGAGAATTCAGCTGAGATTTGAATTCATATGGTTTCATCAAAGCTGTTAAAAAGTCTGTATTTCGTAACTTGTAAGAACACTATGAATGAAAAGCCATTTTATCAGTGTAAATCTTTCAAGCAAGAACAGTGTACAGATTACAGAACTGATCCGGATGTTGATTCTTGGTCGGACTCGGTCTGATCGGTAAAAACACTGTTAAGCAAGCTTGCAACTATTAACATGGTTAATCCAATCCCTTTATGTCTTTATCATCATTGCAAACAAACATTATACACTGAGCATCAGTAGTTTTTACTTGCAGCATTGTTACGACTATCTATTTTTGGCCTACACTACGATATAATTTGAGATAAGCACACATCTTGGAAGTAGTAGTGTTCACTGTTTCACCAAGCACAACTCTTTTCAGATTACGGCCCTCTTCAATGGCCCCTCGGAGTTTCGCCAACTTGCAGGATTGCTCGGTGATCAGCTTGTACATACACATTTGAGAGTTGATTAGCAGTACTTGAGTGATCATCCCGGTGCCGTTCGGATCACAACTGCACAGTCAACAAGTCCTTTTCTTAAATCATAATCACTTCATCTCAACATCACAACCCTCTCATTGAAAGCTGAATTTTTTGGCGAATTTGTTGCTGCAGGGAGAATAACTGAAGAAGAAGATAGGAGCTGCAGTGTACATAGTGTGCAGCTTTGAGACTCGGCATAACGTCAAGGCAGTGTTTGATGCTTTCAGCCTCCATAAACAAAAGAAGAAGAGACTCAAGAACAAATCGCCCCTGCTCCATTCTCTAAATTAAAATTTCCCCCCTTTGAATCTTAGTAGCCTCTTCACAATGTGGATCTATTAACTCCACACTTACACGGTCGTGGAAGTCCACACTTACACGGCCGTGGAAGTCATGTCTTACACGGTTGGGTAAGTGTCGACTACACTTACACGGCGGTGGAAGACAATCGGATTGGTGATGCAATGGTGAAGAAGTTGAAGAAGCGATTGAGGAAAGTTGGGGAAGGTAGTAGCGTTAGGTGTTCACCTAGGTTGGCAAAAGACTCAGTTGAGATTTGAATTCAAAGTAATTGAAAGAAGTCTGTGTTTATAACTTGTTATAACATGAAAATCGTTTAGCTTGAGAAATGAAAAACTCCACTAAGCAAGTTTGTGATCAGATCAGATCGAATCCGCCGTTCTAGTTTGCGACATTGAATCCAGATTATCGATCTTATTTCAGAATTCTTGTTAACTACTCTGCAACTCTTAACATGGTCAATCCAATCCCTTCTATTAATCATTGCAAAAAAACATTATACAGGTGAGCATCTGTAGTTTCTTTCTTGCAGCATCGTTATGACTATCTATTTTCGGTCTACTCTACGATATAATTCGAGATAAGCACATAGCTCGGAAGTTTTCTCTCACTGTTTCGGAAGGCACAACTCTTTCATATTCCGATTCTCATCAATGGCGCCTCGCAATTTCGCCAACTTGCAGGATTGCTCTGTGATCAGCTTGTAAGTCGATGCCCTTTCCCACGGCACGATGCCAAAATCGTCGTTGCTGTCTTCCATGTCGTCAACGAAGAGCTGCCACATCAAGGCACCGGCACCGGCGTGCTTTCTCTTTGCGGATTTGTATATGATGTCGTAGACCGTCTTGTAGAGCCAGTCGCGCTGGGACGGCTGGAAGTCCTTGTTCATGTTGGATAACCCGAATTCGGTGAAGAGGACCGGTTTGTTTAGCTCTTTGTGGCCGTCTTCGATGTGGGACCGCATCCACTTGGAGACGAATGTCAGTTTGTCTTCGAATGATTGGTGAGCAACCCTAAAGCCAGAAAGTTCAAATGAGCATTACGTGTGTGACAAGTTAATAAGTTATGACCGTATATACAGCTATTCTCATATACACTATAATTTCAAAACTACGTACCAAACGACCCCTTAAATAATCGAATCAAACACATGAACAATACTTACCAATGATCAGGGTATATGTGAACCGATGCAAAATCAAGGTGCACGACTTTCGAGTTGCGTATGAAATCCGATCCAAGCTCTTCTGCCCAATTTGCCGGATTCACAGTCAGTCTTTTCGGGTTTTTTGGGCCATAGAACCCTTCCAGCCCCACCGTTAATAGATGATTGTTGTCGATCGATTTCACAAAGGCCGACATTTCTTCAGTCCAGTCCTACAAATCCACAAGTGGTTAGAGTACGTTACGAATTCAATTCATAACAAGTTCAGCCTAAGCTACTTACTTGAAGAGTGTCTCCGGAAGGATCGGTCATGCACCGAGGTTCATTCATCAATTCCCAGGCGAATATGGTGGGATCGTTCCTGTACTCGACTCCAGTCACAGTATTTTTCCTCGTGAGAACCGTCTGCAATGAGGATTTTACAGATTAGACAATAACTTGTGCAGTTGTGCGAGAAGAAATTTATGCAGATTCCTTCACAATGTGTCAGTAACTGGTTACCTGCAAATAGTGCTTGAAGTACTTCTTGATGGATGGATCGTAGAAGAACGAATCATTAGAAGCGCTCAAGCCAATGCCTTCTTCCCACGCCCACCTTACGTACCGATCTTTACCACCGTATGCTTTCAAGTTGTTGACCAAACTCAGGATTAGTCTCACTTTGTGTGCTCTTGCTTCTGCAATGACATGATCCAAAGCCTGTTTCAAGCATCAAAACGAACAAATTAAGAAGGTGCACATCTACAATATGGTTCAGTTTGGTTCCGTCTATCAAAATCAAATTAAGAAAAATGGAGAACATGATGCATATAACCAAAAGGAAACAGCAAAATCGACATTCAAAGCATGGTTTGGTGGAAACTACCAGCCTTAGCTACCTCATCTACCGAATTCAAAGAACACATGATTAACTTTAGAAAAAGAAAAGAGGAAGGGGGGAGGGGGAAAGAAGGTATCTTTTCAACCAGTTTCACCTACCAATGAAGAGAGCATCCAGAAGAATCCAATGATCTAACCAATGGCGGAATAAAGGTGGACGAACGAACTTAGGCCACTGTCTAGGGTCATCAGGTTCAAAAGTGACGAAATCCTAGATAAAATTTTAAAAACCGAAGCTTTTACCTGTTGTGTTCTTGAATTTCGCTGGGAGTGCGTTCATACCTCAACCTTAAAATCACGACCAGGTTCTTTAAAAAGGCAAAAGAACCGATCTTTTCAACTAGTTTCACTAAGAATGAGAAATTGAGAACAGCTCATTACAAAAAAAATCCAATGAATCTAAAACATTACAGATTGATCCAACAGCCTAAAAGGGTCCTACCTCAAGAACAAAAATTGAAGCTTTCACCCGATTTGTTTTTGAATTTCGCCCAATGTGCCAAGGTCGACAAACTTAGGCTACAGCTCAGGATCATAAGGTTCCAAAGTGACGATATATCCTAGGTAAAATTTTCAAAAGTTCGAAGCTTTTCACCTGTGTATTTTCAAATTTCGCCTAGGGTGCTTTGAAACTCACATCAAACCTAAAAACCCCAACCAGGATCCTAACCATCCTGCTCAGCTATTGGAGGATCTAACAACACAGCAAAATGCTCGACATAATTACCCAAGTATATTACAGATTGATGCCCAAGAGAAGAAACGATCCATGCCAAACTCACATCAACATGAAAAAGATTCAACCTTTTTACACATACCTTGAAAACCCTTTCCTCAAACTGGCCAGGAGAGACCTGGAGGGCATCACGGCCGCCATCATTGAACGCCCAAGTTCTACACACGGTGAGACCCATCTTGGAACCAGCCTGCAACATTCTACTAGTCTTGTGTCTCCTCTGATCATCAGCTGAATGCTCCATCAACCAATAAGAATTCCACCCATTTACATAGAAAGGCCTCCCATCCAACACAAATCCAGTCCCATTCCGCTGCACAAAGCTCCAAGCTGGCGCCTTTGGCAGGAACCCTATTGGCCATGTGGCGCCAAATGATAGGTAGATGAAGATAACACACGATGCTACTCCCAGAATTGGGATGCACGGAGCCGTACCTCCCATTTGGTTAGCAAATCAGCTAGAAAACTCAAGCAAACCCCTCAATAGGTGAATCTGATGAACAAAATCAAGCAAATGTGTGGGGGATTTATATGAACAGGAAACAAAACCCCAATTGGTGAACGAGGAGACCGAAAGTATGAGGTGAAAAGGGGAAAGAAGACCTAATTAGGAAGAGACTGGAAAAGACCCATGAGCTGAGATGAATGAAACAATGGCTGGTGGGTGGAATGTCGGTAGATCTGTGGAGATATCTTGAAATTTAATATTTCTCCAAGGAGCTGACAAGTTTCAGCCTTTTGTTTCCAGCTTTTGTTTCATTCACACTCAAGGATTCCTCTTCTTCTTCCTCCTCTTCTTCTTTCTCCCTTGATCTTTGTAAAGGAAGGGAGAATCGAGGGGAGGGAAGAAGGAAATGGGATTCGAAGAAGAAAGGATGAAGCTTTGGTTTCTGTTTTGGCATGTAAGTTCTGTGAAGCTTTTGAACCTTTTTCTTTCTCTTTTTAGCTTTCATGTTTTCTAGTTTCTCATAATAGGAAGTTTATGGTTTAATTAATTAATTAATTTATAAAGGGAGAGATAATGATTTTTTGTTTTGTGGGGGTAGGGACAATGAATGGTCACTAATTACCTTAATTAGTGATGGGTAGATGAGATTTCAGAGATGATCAGCTCTCTTTTGGTCTAAAATGGTAGTGAGGCTTGCCGAATGAGGTGAGAGATAATTTGTATTACGATTTAAGAAGGAGAATAGTTCAATTAGGTATATCTATGTTAATGCTGAATGAACTTGTTATAGTGGTAGATAGAATGTGTGTCGGGTGGTTTGGAGATTTTGAGTTTAAATCCAGTATAATTTATGTAATGAATATCAATATAATATTTTTTTATTTATTCTATATTCACTGAGAATTTCGATTTACTCTGAATTAAAAATGTTAATGCCAAATGGCCAAAAGCTAATTTAATACTATCCATGTTAATTTCCCATTATTCTATGGTATACAAAATTGGTGTAGGATTTGGAACGTTTGTTCCACTAAGAGACATGATGGAGTACTATTCTATGATGGCTTTGTTTATTTAGTATATTTTTATACTCGATGAAGGGAAAGAAACTAGAGAAAAAAGTAAGCCATAATTGGGACTTCAAACTAGCTTCATTATTATGATAATTGAACTTCCATGCATTGTGCATCTTAATTAACACTTTAAATAAACTAAGTTTATGGAAGTACATGTGATGAGAAGGCAACATTCAAGAGGATATATACTCGCATTTCAACCTCATATTTAACATTTAATAAGGTGTAGTACGCAATTAAACACATAATGCACTATATTTTACACTTATAACACCAACGTTCATGGTAATTTATGAATTTTCATATTACTTCTTTTGTAAACATCGATCAAAATAAGACAAATTCTGATATTAATTTAGAAATTCATTAATTTAAAATTCATCTTCCCTAATCTAACTTGTAAGAAAAGAAATATATCACCCGTAACGTTAAATAAAAACCATATATATAAGATCGGGCATGCTTGTTTGCTTTGCAAGTGACATTAGCAAGTGAAATTACACCAAGTCCGAGGCATGTGTGATTAATTCCATCTTGCTCAAGGGGACATTCACGTCAACGTTTTTGTTGACCAGTTGAAATGCGGGGTCATTAGAATCCGGTTGAACCGCCGCAATCCATGGAATTTGCAACCCAATGGCCAAAAATTAATTAAATAAAGTCCGTATGATATTGATAATTAATAGTTCAATAACTAATTATACATTAATGATAAATCCATAGATACCGACAACTCAATCAAGGGCACGTGTTGGCACGTGCTACAACCCACCGACATCAATGAGGCAAATCGGTTTAATACCCCTCCTTATTATTCATATTGACGGATGTTCTTTTGCTTATATAAATCATGTAATAAAAAACCATAGAATATATATGTACAAAGAGGGAGGTGAATCATGAGTATTTTTTGACATGGCCGTGTAGTTCTAGGAGCTTACAGAGATGTTGTAGGAGATTCATCGGAAAGGTAATCATGTCGTAGATTATGTTATATCGATATAGGTATTCTAACTTAATAAGAGTTGTGAAATGAATAGATTAGACGAGTTACATGCTTGATTGGTCGGATAACAATACACTTGATTTGTAGCTTTGTCAAACTTTGAGTTGGACGAGTGATGAGGTATCGTTTTTTGTTAAGTTCAATTATTAATCAACTTAAAGTTCAACCACAATACACCTAACTCAGCATAAGCCTTCTAGCTCAGTCAGTAAAGTTATTCGCTTTTACAATAAGTATCCAATTCTATTTTTAATTTTAATTATACCTCATATTCGCTTTTTACCATCGTTGTGCTCTGAAAGAGAAGCACATGGTGGTGACATGGTCATGTTGGTGACAACTTAGGGTTTGTTTCTTCAATATGGCTGATGGGTCACCCAATTTTGCAAATGCGTGCCAGCCCATCAGTGGGCTTTCATGCTTCCTCAACCCACCAATGAATCACCTAAGGTCCAAAAACTATATCGGCCCATTATGGCTACCATTCTAGTCATCTCAAGAATTTATATCAATCACAACTTACCCACCAACCTTTCTTACCTCATTCGCGGTTGGTTTATATATGTCTCCTTGCTACACCATTGACCAATAAGATTAATCGAGTAGTACTCGAATCGATGTCGATGCATTATGCTTATCGCTTCCGTTTCTACGAGCATCCCTAATGTGAAAAGGTTTTCCATCAAGGAAAATGAAATAGGGTCTCATTTAGTAATCATTAATCTCTTGTTATTATAGATGTCAAATTTATGGTTGGAAAAGAATATTATAAACGATATTTAACACTTGTTGATCCATTATAAGGTTTTTTTAACATAAATCACAATAAATACCAAACTTATGATAAAAAAAGAGTACTATAAACATATTTGCTACATATCAGATGAGATTACACACTAAATCGTAACCCGAAAGGCCTTTATATACATGCATTTTTCCATCTAAGTTAAGTTAGTTAGTTATGGTCAGCCACAAACTTATAGGTCATCTAGAAACCAAACCACCGTCAGGAGACAACACAAAGTACATAAATGAGACACAAAGCCAACAAAAAAAAGGTTAATTAGATAATTAAAGTAAAAAAGAAGTCCAAAGGTACAAAAATATTACACAAGCATTCTTTCACTAACTACATTTCCCGTTTTTATCCTAATCTTTCTAAAACTATCCACTAAGTCCCCCAAAACCAAAAACAAAACAAAAAAGTCATCTATACTTCAAAGCAAACGCAGCCACCGTCTCTTTCCCATCTCCGATCAGTCCACGTCACCACTCCGCCGCCGCACAAGAACAAAGTACCCCAAAACTGCACAAATCGCCGCCACCGCATTCCCTTCCTTCAACAGAATCTTCACCACGAACCCCAAAATCTCTCGAGTAATCTTCCTCCCTTCCACCACCAGAACCTTCCTCGGTTTCCCGAAGAACGCCAGCAGCACCACCACCGTTATCCATATCACCACCGTCGCCGGCACTGCCACGGCCAGCGCCGCCGCCATCGCCAAAACTCCGAACACCGCCCCTAAAAGCACCGACGCGTACACCGCCGGCCATCCCGACGACGCCGATGAGGCCGATTGATGTTGTAGCTGGTTGTAGTACCATGAGAGGATGGATTTGAGGAGGTTCCATGAGGAAGAGAGGAGGATCGAGTAGACGAGAACGAAGAGGAAGACCCAGGTCCGTCGCTTGCTCATGATTCGGAGTAGTAAGCTGTACGTCGTTGACGGCGGCTGAGCTTGAGATGGGGATGGGGATGGACTCAGTGGCTCTGGTTCATCGTCTTGGTCCATGCGATGGTGGATTGATCACCCTTCGAGATGAATTTTGGTGGGTTTGAATCGGATTGGACTGGATTGAATTGTTGTTGAAGATCTAATTAACTTTACTGTTCTCTGTTTGTCTGAATTAGGGGAAAGAGAAGAGAAAGGATATGACAATGGCAGCTGCAGTGCGGGAGAAAGGAGACTTAAGAGTCCAGCGCGTGGGGGGGTTCACTTGGGAAAAGTCGGGTGGTGGGTTTCACGCGCATGGATTTTGGGAAATGCTTAGGGGTTGTTTGGTACGATGTGATATTAGGGGAAGTTGATGAACACATTTGTGAGGTATTTTTATTTGTTCGTTCATATACAAATAGAACTGAAAAATCGGTCGGTTATGGACGGATTAGATTAAATTTGGTTGGTCGTCTCATTTGAATATGGTTTAATTGATCGGATTTGGTTGGTCATCACATCATAATCGAATACTCCTCAAAGTTTTGATAGTGATCGTTCTAATTGATCTTGGTTGCATTTCACTAGATTTGGATATGAATTCAATGAAAATATATCCGATTGGTTCCAAAAAAAATCATCTTTCGTGTAGACAAAATATGTTGGTAACATGAGTCTGAGCATTAAACACATAGGATTTAAGTTATTTCACTATGTTTTTGTCTATCTTTTTATTTAACGAGATATGTATCAAATAAGGTAATCTAACATCCACGAACTTCAAATAAATATTGTCCCACTATTTTACAATCCTCAGCCTCCTTTGATTCTCATTCCTCCAAACAAGTCCTTAGTACTCTAGTGGGTCTCCATTCTTCTTCCATCTTCTTAATTGTGATGTGATTTGGGCTTTTTGTGGCATCTTAGAACTTAAGAATGGAATAACATGTTGATTTTGGCCTTTGGGGTTTGGAGGTGGGAAAAAGTTGGGTTTCAAAGATTTGGGCAAATTGGGTTACTATTTTCAGAATTTTGTTATATTTGACCGGTTGACGAGTTTGTTTTTAATTCAATACAATTTAGCACAATACATATAATCATTTTGGTTTTATCGTTGATCAATTCTTTTGTCTTTGTTGGGAAGGTTTGGCAAAGTCGTCAACTTTACAACTATGGAAGGAATCTTCAAAGAGGCCTCATGTCTTGGCATGGCTACTTTTTGACCTTTCTTTTATGTATAGTTCATAGCTTTTTCCACTCTTTGTTGATAATAGTACAGGCAGGCCAAATCTTGTCCCAAGTTGTGAAAGAAAAAGTGTTGAAAGTTGGGTACTTGGGTTGGCTGATTTGGGAATTGAATGTATAGCTTATAGTAGAAACAACAATCATTTTACTCAAGAGTGAAAGCAAATTAACCTAACCATTCAGTGTAGAAGATGGTAGGCATGTAAAATGATATATAATCCTCATGGTCGAGCTTGGTTTCGTCTTTTAAATTTCTCCTAAACTTTTCACGAAAGATTTAATAGCAAATTGAGAAAATACATAAATTCGTAAAATATTTTGATCAAACGTAGATAGGTCGCATCTTTACATATATATATATATATATATATATTACCGAGCCTCTTTACGAGACAAGACAGTGACTAACTCATCAAAGAATTTTGCAACATAATTCGATCCCCAAACCTGACATAAAAAATGGCAGAAAACTAATACTCAATTAGTAGCAAGGAAACATAATTTCTAATTCAATCTCATATATGTAAAAAAATATATCCAAATTATGTGATGCATTTTATGATATTTCAATACTTACCTTACATCTCTACTAACAACAACAATCAAAATTATTAAATAATATTTTTAATTTCATTTCATTATTATTTGAAGAGTTTAACATGATGAAACCTCAACTTTTAGTCATTCCCTACGTGTATGTCAAATATTAGCCAATTTGAAAATTTTCAATTTTCATATCAAAATTGATCAATTTCCAAAGGGGTTTGAACTATTTCACATGAAAATTTTAAAATCGGCTAATATTTGACATGTATATTGGAAATGACTAAAAAATCAAGTTTTATTTTGATAACACTATAAATAATGGCCAAATCAGTGTTATGTTAGTTAGGTTAGTGTTAAAAATTTTAAAATTAGATTTACTTTCTAACCATAAATGTAAAATCTCAATACAATACAATCTTATATTTAAAGGTCAGTGGATACATTTTTCTAAATATACACCTAATACTTTTCAAATTCCGTAAATTAAAACATCCTAAATTCGTAACCCGGTGATTATAGACCTATTGGCCCCTCACATTCACCAAATTAGAAAAATGAAAAATGGGAAATCTTGGACTAGTTTCCTCGATTTGGCTCCCTTTACACAACAAATGAACCAAACTACTTTAGGCAATCATGAGGATGAACACCACCTTACTTGAATAAGGAAAAAAAAATAATGATCATGACCATGGTCCTGTACTGGTGACACAGACACCACGGTAGTGGTGTGATTGATGTCCTCATTGTAATTTTCGATCCATGAGCTAATTTCGTCGACATTGAAAAATTCGTTCTTGATGTCGGCTTCAAAATTCGGAGAACCTAGAAGAACATGACGGTCGATTGTCATCTGACACATTTGACTCGAAAGCTTCTTGCTTAGGCAATAGTCTTTTGAGGTGCGTGTTCCAGAAGTTTTTAATTTCGTTATCGGTCCTCTCCTGGCATGTAAGTCGTAATTACTGACCATCTGGAAAAATTTGAAAACAATATAAACACGAGATTCCAGCTAAGTAAGGGAAAATCGACTTAAAACAAAGTTTTTAGATTGTATATGTGAAGGATTGTCGAATCTTAAGTTGTTGGTAAATGTTTATAGAGTATACAATTTGAATCCCAATATAACAGAGATAAATGCATGCTAGGACCTCGCATGGGATCTAATTCGATCGAAGACTGATATTTTACACACCATCATTACATTGCTATATATACTACAATAAAATGCAGTTTTAATGACTATCAAGTTAATTAGTGACCATTTTCTAAAAATGGTCATCGGTGTGACTTTTTTTGTAGCGGTCCTGTAACATAAACTTACTTTAATGACTATTTTATCTAGCGGTCCCGCAACTATGGCCCCGAAAACTGCATTTTCTTGGATTGATCAAAAGACGGTGATCATATACTTACTTATTCCCTAGCGTTTCATGCAAGGCAACGATGGTGGCTTCCTCCTCCTGGGTAAAATTCCCCCTCTTGATATCCGGCCAGAGATAGTTGAGCCACCGGAGCCGGCAGCTCTTCCCGCACCTCGCCAAGCCCGCATCCCGAGGCAACTGGCACCAGTTCCGGCAGCCGAATCTCTAATGATTCAATCGCGAATACCAACCAGTCGTCTATACATAGATTGATTTACACATACGGCGTTCTAACTCAGCCATAAAAAAGAACCAAATTGTGATAGCAAAATTCGAAACCAGACCGGATCTCGTAAGTTTCCTTTTAAATCAAAGAGATCGTTAAGATTGATACCAACAGCCAGCCTACTGTTAATGAAGAGATAATCTCCTCGACATTGTTGATATCAGCCAGAGCTCTGCTGAAAACACATCAATCAACAGGATAATGCCAAGGCTGTGCTTTCTCAAGTGCCATAGCTATGCTGAAATCCTGTCAGAAGCAAATGCTGTAATCCAATCTAAATCTGGATTGATGTGCATATTTTTAAACTATTTGTATAATCAGCAACAAGTATATTATACAGAGCCCGGCGACTGCCTGGTGGAGTCCTCCGGGATAGCAGAGGGAACTCGTTTAGAAACGTCAGTAGTAGGTTTAGAGTCTGCCATCTCCTTAATTTGCTGCAATTGAAACAACGAACATGAATCATGGAATCAGATCTATATTCTGTAACCCTAAAATCTATAAGAGAATCAACAAACAAGACCTAATGCCCCCCCTCGGCGCCTACAAAAGAGTTTTACCGATGATCACCGCCACCCAAACGATCGGAAAGTAAACCGGAAATTAAAAAGAGAGGTAGAGAGAACAGAAAATTACCCCAACTCGAAGACCTAATTGAGCGACAAAGTGAGACGCCGATGAGAAGTTCTGAATTGCTCGATGTGTGCTATCGTTTATATAGAAACCCAAAGGAAAAAATTATAGTCGTTGGAAGGTGAGGCACCGACACGTCTTCGTTCGACGGTGCGGCAGTTACGCTGCGGGTTTTTATTTTTATTTTTTTAATCACGCGGCGGATGATTAAATGCAGGGACATTTGGCCTGAGTCTGTTTCGCCAGCTGGAGAAAAGTAGCCGTTGGAACGGTAATCCTGCCAGCTTTCTGCATATCACGTCAGCATCCAATCCATCGCAGAAACGAAGAAGAGTGAACAGCAGAGCAAGATTGAAGCTGATATAAAATTTACCGCCGCCGTCACTAGACACGTCTATTTTCATCTTTTCCGTTTACTCCATTAGCTGCCTGCTGCTCCGACGAGTAATTCGGCGGTCCAGTGGTCGCCTCAAGCGGTGGAGCAATGGAGGTGAAAGCTGACCGGAGGTTGGAGATTAATGGTGGGCGGCGGCCAGTATTAATGGGCAAAAACATAGAAGGCTGAAGCCCATCATAGATAAATCCACAGTGCAATCGTAGCCCATGAGAGACTGACTGAACTATGGGCTAAGAACGAATTGGTCAGTCTACCCGAAGCACATTACGAAATAGGCATTAATTCGAAGATTGGGATGTTTATTGAGCATCTACAACTATGTCATAATAAATTCGAAGTTATTCAATCCACATAATGTAATATGTAAAATATATTTTGAGATAATTTGATATTTATTTGGAAGACTGTAGCTGATTTGGTGATCCGTCGAATCAACAGTTTGAATGGAATTTTAACGGATCTAGCTAAAGAGAGGATCCATATATTTTGAATAATAAAGTAGAGGGTCAAAATAAGAAATTAACAATATAGGGATATCTAAAATCCTTTTTTTAAGTTAATTACTTTAATTGTATGGTTAGTTAAATACTCTTTGTGTTATAGATATGTTTGATGCCACACATTAATTAATTAACTAAGACTCTTGACATTTTTTTATATTACTAACGGGAGAAATCAAAGCAGTAAATAAAAAAAAATCAATTCAAATTGTGAGATGAAAAGTAAAAATCTTCGACATTTGTAAAAGGTAAAATAAAGACCCTTAGAATCAAGTTACAATAGTGATTAACCATTAACACTTGGTACTAGTAAACCCTCATATATACTGAAATTCATCAGTACTGTTAGTCCCAGTACGGCAAAAACATATCACTCCGTAATGTATCGTACTGACCGAATTCCTCATAGCTCAAAAACGGTTGTGACAAGATATAGTCACTAATGAGATCCCCCAACTCATCATTGCTTGAATTCGTCGAGAAATTGCTCCCGACAGATATCTGATGATCAGGAGAATTCACAAATGACAGACAAATTTTACAATTTAAACGAAACAAAATAGATGTATTACACTGTCGCAATTCTTCTCTAATCAAATCATGCCCTTTCGGGTCTACTAATTTGCTACCTATTTAGTATTCTAATCCGCTCTTTCGAGACAAAAATCTAAAACCCGGTAGGTGATTTACCGATTTCGAATTGCTCACACGACAGACTAGTTCATTCGCTCCTGGATGAGGGTTAACGTCTAACCTAGTTATTTGATTTCGGCGTTCTAGATATACAAGCTCTTTCGAGTCTAAGACAAATCTAACAGAGATTCATTCAAATTGATTAAGCAAGAACAAATCGAAAACGAAATCAAATATGCAATAAAATCCATCTAACTCGCATAAATCGTCAAACTTATCAAATCATTTGTTCATAGGAATTAACCTAGGGTTGATCTAATATAAGCAAGAGAAGTTTAGCGGCTCATCATCTCGAGAGAAAAATCAAAATCAGAAGAGGAAGACATTGATTCTAGGTTTACACAAAGATTATGAGAAACCTAATTTCACCGATCTTTTTCGAGAACTTGATTCGCCATCTTGATTATTTCGCCGATCTCGAGCTCCTTGAAGTCGCTTTCTCGTTGCTCTCGAATCTCTGTATTTCTCTCTAAATTTCGTCCAAAGAAAGTCTATGAATTAATGAGGGAGAGCTGGGTTTTTATAGAGAAGGACTCCTTGAGCCTGTCGGATACCAAAAGTGCGCTGTACACGGACTAAAAGTGCACCGTACACTTTTGGTCTATTTACGGCACACTTCGGTCTATTTTACAGAGATCTATGAACTACAAAGTTGTAGAAAATTGAACTATCTTTCCAACGCCGCCAGCCTTACATCAATCGGACTTTGAAGCTAAGAGATATATCCAAAATACGAAACTGCGATATCCTAAACTAAAATGCTTCCCATTATTTTTCCTAAATCATTCACACACTGTATCGCGCTCTGATTAATGCCTCGCCAGTAAAAAAAATGAAGAAATTCCAGTTCTGTTCATGTCTTCTTCTGTCATTTCCCAAAGTACATACATAGCCAGATTTCAACCATTTCTGAACTTGCTCATCAATGTTTACAATTAAAACCTCCATTTCTTTCCAGCTACATAAGAACAATAACCTCTAGAAGGTGGCAGCAGTAACTTTTGTCAGCTAGCTTCAATGGAGTAGCTTGGAATCTAAAAGCCAGAGCGAGGGTCCCTTTACATTGCAGTCACTGAGGATAAACTATGGAGGATTATATGGTTTTCAAAATAGTATCGATATATGTGGGTCGAATTGGTGAATTTTATGTTGGAATATGTGGTTTAAGCGGTAAAATCGTTGCAAATTATAGTAGAATTGTGATTGAAGTATTGCAATCGTATTAGTATGAACGGTCTGGTTGGTTGGACCTTGAACTACTCGTCAAAATGTAATAAGATAATGACTCTTAAGAGAGTTATCATCTTATTTAAGTGAGTTATTTGGGTGAAAATAACTTGTTTGACATCCAAAAATAAATATGTGACGTTTCGGGTCGTGAGTATTTCAAATAATTCAATTTGGGGTTCTTTCAATACCTCTCTACCTCTTAGATATTTGAAATACCACATTGTTTCGAGTACTTTAGCCTTTCCGTTTATAAAAAAACCATGTATCGATTGAGTTACCTCATTAGCCAACCATAGCCAACCATGATAATTCTCATTGCAATTCATAAATCTCACATTCTTAAATATGACATCATTTTAATCCAAAATAACACATTCAAACGATCTTTTAAATCGTTATAAATTACAGTCGAACCATAATTGAAACACTATTTATTATTAAGTAGTTCTGCTTAAAGTATTTTTACTAACACAATCACACATACACGATTATCTTACACCAAGTGAATGATCTTAAAGAGATAAGACCCCATTTGGCATAAGATGGCTTCATCGCTATCTATCTTTCAACAAGTCTGTTTTAAAGTCGGTGATCAACAACATAATTATTATAATTACTCAACGATTCTACGACAGATATTATTATAGCAACATTAGTTTCACCGATTCAATCTCCGATACAAGCTTTAACTCATATTGTTGAGGTTATAAAGGAACCCTAGTGGCAACAAATACTGTAGATTCAAACACTGATGTCAGTAGCAGAGATCCAGCTCATGGGCCAGTAATTTTCATCATTGTAGCAGACAAGATTATATGCAATAATGCTGCTGCTTCAGTGGTCCTAAAGGATTTCAAATTTTACTTTGTTTGGATTTTGGAATTCGGCCCAATTCCTGAGCCAATTTGAAATTATGAAAATTTCGAGTTTGAGTACGTCGGTTTAAACCCTAAACTCGTCGGTTTTATTGGAGTTTGAATTATCGATACAAATCTGATTCCCAGAGCACTTGAAGTTTAGATTCCAAGTGGTTTCAATCGGATTGAATCCTCCACTAAAATACCTCAAAAATTAAAGAAATATACATTAGATTCTATCATTTCTTACTCTACATTATAAGCTATAATTCTAACATATTTATTATTTAAATTCGCATCATTTTCTCTAGTAATGTAACTCAACTCTTCACGATCACCATGTGTTTCGTACGGAACGAGTTTATTTACTATTTTTTCATATGAAAAAACAATTTTTTATGTAAACATATAACTTAAGATTCTCTAGAATACTTCATCCCTTTTTCGAAATTTTTTCACCAAAATTCTCAATTCAAAATTGAATTCCAACACTTCCAAACCCTCTCTCTAATCATACATTTCTCTCCATTCCAATTACACAAAAATTTCATTATATTTCCTAATAAATACCCATTACAACATTCAAAAAGTCTCAATTAACACAATATCATATCACGAACAATCACAAATAATTTCTCAAACCCCTTGGAACATTTAGAAGTTAGAATTCCTAAGATTCTGTCGTAAAAGATCACCTGAACAAAACCTCAACTCAGAATCGATTCCCGACCGATCTCTAGTCATACATTTCCCTCCAGTTGTAAACCAAGAAGAACCCCCAAGAACTCCCCAACAAAACATCCCCCGCAACCTGCTTCGGCCAGTCCCGAGCCAGATCCTCGACCCTCCGTTCGAACCACACTCTCCAAACCGCCATCGCCACATGAAGCACCACGCAACCCTTCGCGAAAAAGCTCTGAAACTCTCGGTCCTTCACGAACCCGACCATGAAAACCAGAGACCCGACCATACAGAGTAGCAACCCCGCGAACGAGCACGAAGTCTCGATTAGCAACCGGTCGTGCGGGGTCGAACCGAGTAACAACTTCTCGGCCGTTTTGGTTCCGTGGCCCAGGGAGCTGATCTCCTCGAGGCAGAACATGATCGAGATTCCGCACGTGACAGCGATCGTCGCGTGCAGAATGCAGATCGTGAAGAACATTGATGATGATGAAGAAGAAGAAGGCATTTTGATGATCCTGGAACTATAATGAAGAGAATATTGTGGGGGGTTTTAATGGAAGTAGCCATTGTTGAGAGTTTCAAGGTGATCTGATCTGACCTGGAATCTTGCTAGCTAGTGATAGCTCACAGCTCATGAAAGAATGGGAAATCTGTAAACGTGTTTTTGCCTTCTTTGCTTCATTTTTAATTCAATTTTTTTTCTCGAGATGTGTGCCGGTTTTAGGGTGGTGAGTCGACGAGTTCGGTTTTGGGGTGAATCGGATCGAGTGATTGAATCCGAGACGAACCAATCTTGACTTGGGATTAGTGGTTATTTGGGGGCTTTTGTTTTATACTAAATGCATGTGGGCTCACAGACGATTAGGTTGCGACCCTTCCACAAACTCCACTACAATAGTGTGTAGTGAGATTTATGGTTTGGGGCGATAAGGATTAGGGTTCGTTATATTATAATTAGGTAAAAAATTGATTTACGAATATGTTATAATTTTATTGTAATTGAAACTTTGTGAGTAGTAAGAGTTGATGAAAATTGATATGATTCGATTTAATATTAAATCTATCTAACAAAATCAATTAAAATGGATAAGAACACTATAATTTTAGTTATTCAAAGCCTCCTTTTTATGGTAAATCCTCATCTCATTATCATTGTCGCAAGTTCGTACAAAGAGAGTACACAGAGCACTACTGGACCGATTAAGAGAGGTATTTAGGGTGGTGAGCCAACGAGTTTAATTTTGGGTTTAATTGGATCGAGTGATCAAATTGAAGTCGAACCAATCTTGACTTGAAAATAGTGGTTACTTGGGTCTTTATTATGTACTAGTGTGTGTAAGCTCACGAATCGCCTCCAAGCTTATTATGGTAGAAATTTGCAAGTATCAAGAGCTGACAAAAACTAATCCGACTTAATTTAGTACCAAATTTATCTAACAAAATCAATTAGAATGGATAAAAACCTCATAATTAAAGTTTATTAAAGATTCTTTTTTATGTGTCTCAAGTTTGTACAAACATTGTACATAGAGCATTTATGTACTGATAAGGAGAGGTATTTACTCGTAATAGCTTTATAAGTATAAAATTAAGATTGTCTGACTAATATATGGACAATCTGATTCTATTCCCATAGAGGCATGAAAACGATAATTATGTGTGTAAATTGTTTCATGATATTGTTTTTAAATTTTGAAGGTTGTTTTACACTTGTTCTTTAGGCATAATGGCTCATTGAAGATTTTTTCTCACTAGCTAGACACAATCATAAGAGGTAGTTAATGATGATGGTACAACTTTGATTAATTAAGTACTAGTTTGGTGGGAAATTCTAGATTTAATATGGTTGATGGGATCAACAAAGTAGTTTTAGTAACGTGCTAGCATTTTCTAGTTTGAAATCTTTTTCATGACAAAGTATAAACAAAATCAGCGACGGAATTAAGATTTGAATCGTTGGGAAAGAATCATGTAATGTGCTATGAATGAATATAAAATATATATACCTCTTATAATATAGGTTTATTAACATTTTAACATCCGAAAAATATAAACTGTATAATTAATCACCTTTTATATGGATAAAAGATACTCAAATTTCGTGATAACATTGATCACAATGTATGGAACTTGCCAAATTTTGTCAATATTAATTTCAAAATTATTTGGATATTATTATTTTTCAGTTATAAAATTATATATATGACAACTGTGCATAGTAGTTGACCCTTCAAAGTTTACTTCATATTAAAGGAATGACGATAAGATGATGACACACAGCATTACTGTCATTTTCTCAAAAGGAAATAAAAATATCTATCAATTACTAATAATTAAGATTTAAGAACCAAACCCCTTAGTCAAACCCTTGATAATTAAACAATAAATTGTTGATTACAAAATTAAACAAGCATTTATAATAGACAATAATACCTTTTAAGTAGGATAATTGTAAATAAAACATGATTATGAAATAGGCGACAGATGTAAAAAGATATCGACCGTAGATAAAATTAGAGCTAAAATCAGTTATTTATTTCTTTAACTTTCACCTATTAGATCAAATTTTGTATTGTTTCTATGGTCAATCATTTATTTTATATGTTGTATATATTTTTACTCCGTTATATTTGGCCTACATTGTCACAATAGCTAGTGGAGTTAGTCACACATTGGATTAGGTATGGTTTGATCAAGTATAATCAAGAACTTACTTGTTCCATGGACATTAGATATTGTAAGGTGATTACCTTACAACTTTGACTCGGTTTCGAAAATTCAACATATATAGTAATTAATAACATGTCATGATTTATGAATTAAAAATATGCTCGATAATTTTATTTTCATATTGTTTCCCGCCCTAATAGACTTTTTGTATAAAACACTATTTCCTGCCTTCTAATCATTTAACAAAAATTTAATTGATTATGTTCCGAAAGGTATACTTCAACAATACACATACCTTATATGTATCAGTAATCCAATATGTAATAGTTTTTTTAAATTTCACCAGAATTTGAAATTACTCTCAATAACTTAAATTTGTATCCTAATTGACCGGTTCGAATTCGAACGTAATGATTATAAAATCTAGAGTTTTGGAGATAATTATCGATTGTTTTGTATTTGCTTAGATGGAAACAAAATTGAAACTAAAACCAGAGATAAAAAATACAGAAACTGTGGATTAATCCTGCAAGAAGAATTTGACTGGGTAAACACGCCGGCAAAAATTCCATAATTATCCACCAAATCTCTGTAATCAGATCGTTCTCTAAAGCCATCGCCACCACCACCACCACATAAACCAGTCTTTCCCCCCAGCAACCACGTCGTCAGAATCTTCATATGTGGCAGCTTACTATTTTTCTTCCCCCGAAATTGATTGCAATCGGACCCTCCAGCTGAAATGGGATCATTTTCCTTTCCCCTTTTTAATTCCACCTGAAAATTCAGTCCACACAGCGTCTTTACGGTACCGGGTGCTCCCCCTTCTCCGATATTTCGTTGAAAGTTCTGTCCTTTTTCGTTTTGAATTGGGTTTCATCAGCTGGGTTGTTCATGTGAAGCTGATTTCGTAGCAAAAAAGTGGAAATGGGGTGTATTTCTTCCAAAGGAGGGAGCCCTAGGGAGAGGCAATCAGCCTCACGTAGGGTTGCTCATGTGAATACTATTAGGGATGAAGGGATTCGGTCAAGTGGTGGTGAAGTTAAAGTTACGTTGATTGAGAGGAAGACGACGAGTCGTCATGGTTCGATTAGGCCTCACAGTGATCAGATGGTGTTGAGATCATCATCAAGGGAGTATCAGACTGAGAAGAGACGTGATTCTGCTAGTGTTGTTGCTACTGCTTATTCGAGAAGTGAGAGGAGGTCTGATATAACTGATTTCAGTGATCCAGCTTGGGGGAAGGTTCCTAAGAATTTGGAAGCTGAGCAGGTTGCTGCTGGTTGGCCTGCTTGGCTCGTCTCAGTGGCTGGCGAATCGATCAAGGGATGGATTCCGAGGAAAGCTAGCTCGTTTGAGAAGCTCGATAGAGTATGTTTACTTAACTGTTAGTTAATCCATGTTGATCTTTGTTTTCATCATTGATCTGTTTGTTTGTCAAGTGACAGTATGTTTCCCCCTTAATGTTTGTTTCGAAATTTGAATCTTTGGATTGATTTGTGTTCAGTATGTATAACTGTAGAAGGCATAAGCATGTGCATTTGATGCAAATCTGGATGATATACTTTATGAGCTCAATGTAACGAGTGATTTTGCTTTGCAGATTGGCCAAGGAACGTATAGCAGTGTATACAAAGCTCGTGACATTACTCGCGATAAGATTGTCGCTCTGAAGAAAGTTCGATTTGATAATAACGATGCGGATAGTATCAAGTTCATGGCGCGTGAGATACTTATTTTGCGCAAGCTGGATCATCCGAATGTTATAAAGCTAGAAGGATTAATAACTTCACCAACTTCGTCCACTTTGTACCTTATATTTGAATACATGGAGCATGATTTAACAGGGCTTGCTTCAATACCAGGGCTCAAGTTCACTGAATCTCAGGTAGTCTCATCAACTGTATCTATAATTCTATATATAGTATTATATACGTAAATGCAGCAACTTTTGTTTTCTTTATTTCTCAGATCAAGTGTTACATGAAGCAACTTTTAAGTGGACTCGATCATTGTCACAGTCGCGGTGTTCTTCACCGTGACATCAAGGGCTCGAACCTTCTAATTGACAACAATGGCGTTCTGAAAATTGCTGATTTTGGCCTGGCGAGCTTCTTTGATCCGAAAAGTAGTGCACCACTTACCAGTCGTGTAGTGACTCTTTGGTATAGAGCGCCTGAACTCTTACTTGGGGCGTGTAGATATGGAGTTGCTGTGGATTTGTGGAGCAGTGGCTGCATACTTGGTGAACTATATTCCGGAAAGCCCATCTTACCTGGACGAACAGAGGTGAGATTCCACAAATCAATAAAATTCCGAGGATGTGATTCATATGGACGCTACTTGGGTATGATCTTTTTCGATGCTTGTGTCTCAAGTTTCATCCTTTGATCTCATAGGTTGAGCAACTGCACAAAATCTTCAAGCTATGTGGCTCACCGTCCGAGGATTACTGGTTAAAAACAAAACTACATCGTTCTTCCGTGATAAAGCCTCAAAGACCGTACAAAAGATGCGTAGAAGAAACGTTCAAGGACTTCCCTGCTCCTGCCCTCGAGCTTTTGGAGACCTTACTATCGATGGATCCCAGTCAGAGAGGGAATGCTGCTTTAGTTCTTGAGAGTGAGGTATGCGATTTTTGTGTTCGGTAATTAGAATCTCTTTCTGTGTACTTTGTTGACAACATAAGCTTTGTAATGTCGTTCACAGTACTTCACCACAAGACCGTTTGCTTGCGATCCTTCAAGTTTGCCCAAGTATCCTCCAAGCAAAGAAATTGATGCTAAAAAGCGAGATGAAGAAGCTCGAAGGTAACCCCTTGGAATCTTCAGTTCCTCTTTCTTACATTTCTTTATGCTTTTTTCTTGTTATTGCAGGCAAAAGCAAGCTGCTGCAGCCATGGGGGATGGACAAAATGAATCTGTGCCCATCAAGGGACCTACCGTTTTAGCCTACGGATCCACCACACAGGTAATACATAACATTCTGTTTCAAATGAATATCTGGAATTCTTTACAGAATCTTCAGTTCTATTATCTGGATTTAGGTTCTTGTGTGCATGTCCATGAAGTTTGAAAGTCTTGTCATTCTGGGTATATAGAAAACTGTATCCTTTTTTGGTTTCTGTGTGATTGAACCGAGTCATTTCGCTCTTTTTTATTGAATTGTAGGCTAGTCAACATTCCTATTCGACCAAGGACAATAAAAACTACTCGGGCCTCCTGGTTCAACCTTCTAAGCAAATCCAAGCTGCAATGGAGGGAAGAAAGAGCTACATGGACAACCACCAACGTAGAAAAGTCACGCATTCAGGGCCACTGGTCAATGGTTCCGGCTGGACCAAGTCCGGTCGAGATAACAATAATCTGACAACCTCTGGGATGGTAGCAGCACGGATTTCGTTGCCTCAAGATCATCAGGCCAAACCTAGAGTGGTGGACAAGGGACCGGATTCTTCGAAGGGTAACAAGATCTATGTGTCGGGTCCGCTCCTAGTTCCGTCCAACCACGTGGATCAAATGCTGAAAGACCACAATCGGAAGATACAAGAATTCGCCCGGAGGCGGAAATAGGGGCTTCCAGTAAGGTAGTGAAGCCAAAACCAGAATGAAAGATCCAAGTCTGAGGAACAACAAGCTTAACTTGTTCCTCGTACATCTTTTTGTACAGCAGTGTTTTTTTTCTTTAATGTTTGTTTCTCAGTACATTATGATGCAAAGGATTATGGTCTCTTTTGTATTGAATCAAGTGTGGCTTTTCTTAATTGGCCCCTTGGTTCATATGAGAGGGAATCACACACAGTATTTATAGCAGAGTAGGAGCATCAAAACAAGCTTGTTTATGATGATGTTAACTTTGTGTAGACTGGTATTTTTCGATTTCGAAATGTTGAATATGAGTTTTCCTATTGCGTCTCTCGGGGTTTCCTTCGATGTACGAGTTTCCTTTCGTGTTTAGGATTGCATTAAAGGAATGTCAAAACTAATTCCGATGGCAAATACGAGTTTCCTTTCGCATTTTCGATTGCATTTACGGAATGTCAAAATTGCGCAATGTTTCGAAAATGAAAAAGAATGCGGTGAGCGTGGATCGAACACGCGACCTTCAGATCTTCAGTCTGACGCTCTCCCAACTGAGCTATCCCCGCTGATGTTTCACAGCTCTTTATGCAGATACAAGATCCCGCTTTCTGCATCTTTCAAGATCCTCAATCCACCAACAATGATCCCGGCTACGAACCCTTTTGATTCGAGAAGCGATTCCTCGTCTGGACGGACGAAAGAAGGCAAGTTTGTAGTGACCAAGGCATCACCAATTGAGGCATTGTCATTGCTAAAGCTCCAACCCAAAATGTGATGACTCTCAACCAATTGCCCTGTGGCAGGGGCAAACCCAACGAACATTTTCGTCGGTGAAAAAGGCAGAGAGGTTCAGAGACTCACTTATCAATGCCCTTGACGGCCTGATCTCCCCTGCTTTAGCCATCGTCACATTGATCGTCGAACCAACATAGTCGATCCATACCTGTCGGGGCATAATCATGATTAAAATATGCACTAAATGGAATGTTAAAATTAAAAATATTTAAATTTTTACTAGATGGACGAATTTATTTAATTAAAGAGTCATTTGGATGAGATATTTTTGTCTAAATTATCACATATGGATTATTTGAGCCAAAATATGAGATATTTTCGTCTAAATTACCACATATAGGTTATTTTCGTCTAAATTACCACATGATTTATTTGAGTCAAAATAATTTGTTTGACATTTCAAATGAAAATATGTGGTATTTGATATAATTCATTTGTTAAGCTATTTCAAACACCTTTCCGCTAGCAGGAATTTCAAATAATTTGATATTTCCGTCTACTATATACTACATTGAACGAACTCATAATCAAACAAAATAATTTTTACACCACAATCCTTCCACTTCACAAATACCTCATAAAGACGACATTTAAAACAACAAATCATTTTACTCAAAAACACCACATTTAAACAACCCCTAAACTTATTATCCTAAACCAAATACCAAGGTAATTATGTATACACCGTAAAAAAACTATTCATTATCTTGGTTTTAGTTGAAACAAATTTCAATGTTGACACTACAAAATTATTCATTGTTTTATTTTTAATTCCAACAGATTTCAATGTACCACCGACAATCTAACAATGTAACTTGTCTAAATTTGACCTATTTTGATTGAACGTATAATTATTAATTGGTTGTGAGTAAATAATGAAAAAAAATATATTTTATATATAATTTAACACTCAAAATTAGATAAGGAAATTGTTCCCTCTCTAATTCTGTCGTGGCCAAACACCAAACCAACTTAAAAAAGGTACCGAACCACCTTCGAGAAAAAGCACAAAAAGTATACCCGATTTCAATGCACATACGTGGTAATTCTCCCCACTATTAAGCCTCAACTCAGCAAATTCCCCATCATCACTCCACACTCCAGCTCTCCTCGGGAAAACAGAGGTCAACGAGTTGACATCGACACCAACATGATTATCATTCAAATCATTAACCTCCTGATTCCTGAAAACATCAAGTTTAGAAATTCATCATTTTTACATTAAAAGGTCTTTGCTGATTTAGCTCGTTGAATTAAAAATTGTTCGAATTGTATAATCGTTAATTACACGCATCAAAATTTCAAAAATTTCAAATTGACTAATTTCCAAAAATCAAGTTTCATTAAGGTAACCCCTATAAATAATGATCAAATGTAGTTAAAAATTAATTTTACTCTATACTATTTTAGCACGTTAAAAAATGTTTTTAACATCATTTGGCTATTATTTGAAAGGGTTTAACATGGTGAAACCTCAATTTTTAGTCATTCCCAACATGCATGTTAAATATTAGCCAGTTTAAAAAATTTCAATTTTTTATGTCAAAATTGTCAATTTCCAAAGGGTTACCTATGGAAATTGACAATTTTCACAAGAAAATTTCAAAAATTTAAAATCGACTAAAATTTGACATACGTGTTGGAAATTGCTAAAAAATCAAGTTTCATTATGGTAACCCCTATAAATAATGATCAAACATAGTTAAAAATCAATTTTACTCGATGTTATTGTAGTATATTGAAAGATGTTTTTAACTCCATTGTCTATTATTTGAAGGGCTTAACATGGTAAAATCTTAATTTTTAGTCATTCCCAATATACATGTCAAGTATTAGCCAATTTTAAAAATTGTCAATTTCCAAAGGGGTTAACATATGGAAATTGACCATTTTCACAAGAAAATTTCAAAAATTTCAAATCGACTAAAATTTGACATGCGTGTTGGAAATCGCTAAAAAATCAAATTTCATTATGGTAACCCCTATAAATAATGATAAAATATAGTTAAAAATTAAGTTTACTCGATGTTATTTTAGCACGTTGAATGATGTTTTAACTTCATTTGGCTATTATTTGAAGAGTTTAACATGATCGAACCTCAACTTTAGTCATTTCCAACATGCATGTCAAATATTAGCCAATTTAAAATTTTTTAATTTTCATGTCAAAATTATCAATTTTCAAAGGGGTTAACCTATGAAAATTGATCTTTTTCACAAGAAAGTTTCAAAATTTTCAAGTCGACTATAATTTCACATGCATGTTGGAAATGGCCAAAAATCAAGTTTCATTACGGTAACCCCTATAAATAATGATCAAATGTAGTTAAAAATCAATTTTACTCGATGCTATTTTAGCACGTTAAAAAATGTTTTTAACATCATTTGGCTATTATTTGAATGGGTTTAACATGGTGAAACCTCAATTTTTAGTCATTCCCAACATGCATGTTAAATATTAGCCAATTTTTAAAAAATTTAATTTTTATGTCAAAATTGTCAATTTCCAAAGGGGTTAACCTATGGAAATTGACCATTTTCACAAGAAAATTCAAAAATTTCAAATCGTCTAAAATTTGACATGCATGTTGGAAATTGCTAAAAATTCAAGTTTCATTATGGTAACCCATATATATAATGATCAAACATAGTTAAAAATCAATTTTACTCGATGTTATTGTAGCACGTTGAAAGATGTTTTTAACTTCATTTTTCTATTATTTGAAAGGTTTAATATGGTGAAACCTTAATTTTTAGTCATTCCCAACATATATGTCAAGTATTAGCCAATTTAAAAAAATTCAATTTTCATATCAAAATTATCAATTTCCAAAAAAGTTAACTTACAGAAAATTAACCTTTACTAAACAAAGAGAATTAACCTTTGAAGATTATATAACAATTAAAGAAACAGAGCAAGTGAAAAAACGCAATTAAAAATACACTCCAAAGGTCAGGTATACTAATTAATTAATTTATAATTAATAATCACTTTCAGCACTTTAATTGATGTTCACGAACCAACCAATCAAAAGTGCAATCTGAAGTTTGGCAGTATAGATATTTGCTAATTTTGATGATAATTTTTAAAAAATGAAGATATTTGCTAACGAAACTTCGTACCCACTTGTCTAATTAAGCTGTAATATTAATCTCTGTTTCTTAATTAGTTATAATAAGGTTTGTTTTAAGATGTACGTACAATGATTAGTCTCCCAACACTTGATTAAAGAATTTAAAAGCGTTCAAGTTGATCGTACGATGTCAAAATGTGAGTATACATATGTCTCTGTTACCTCGTACTATATGTGAAGGTATCGAGTTTTAGCATATGCTCTCATATAGAATATGCAACTTGATCCTCCTTGTACAGTTTCAAAATGTCCAATATTCTAATATCTGCTATTTAATAAAATTTTAACTTTATTTAACTATTATTTGAAAGGTTTAACATGATAAAATTTTATTTTTAATCATTCCCAACATACATTTCAAATATTAGCCAATTTGAAAATTTTCAAAATCTATGTCAAAATTGATCAATTTCCAAAGGAATTAACCTATCAAAATTGACCATTTTCTCAATAAAATTTCATACAATTTTAAATCGATTAATATTTGACATACATATTGGAAATGGCTAAAATATCAAGTTTTACTATAATAACCCCTGAAACTAATAATCAAATAAAATTAGAAATTAATTTTATTTGATGTTGATGTTAAGTTAGTATTATTTTTTAAAAAAATTGACTTATATTTATCACCAAAATAGGGAGAATTCTGCCCATCCAATTATATTCATTAAGGGAAAACCATAGAAATGGCGAATGATATTAGTAATTTAATAATATTATTGGGGATATTATCCTGATTATAACAGGTTGGAGGGTCATTGGGGATCAAACCTCTAACTTTTTGTTGGTCAATACTTAAATTTCAAATAATAAAAAATAGCATCTCGCCACTTTTAGTTTTGAATGTGGAATAACCCAATATCATTTCTTTTAATTATGTTGGTAGGTATACTTATTTACATATATCAATTTTGATCGAATTATCATAACTTATTCGATAAATATTACATACCTATTGTTAGGTACGATTGAAATCTTCTCACCTCTAAATTATCCAAAATTAATCCCTATTTGCTAACGTGAGTACTTACTTTGTTATTCTATCAATCCCTAACAACAATCTAGCATTAATATACATAAAATATTGTCTATTTTTTAGTCAAATCCGTATGAATTTATCATCATAATTAGCAGGCGGGCTTTTTTAGCTAAACAAATTTGCCTCTAATTAAAGTAAATATCTGAAATGACATCTTCACCCCTTGCAATTATTGTCCAGTGGAAGGAAACATCAATGATGTTGGTGGTGAAGGTAGTAATTATTATTTAATTGGTCATTATTAGTGAAGTAATACATCACATATCTTCTGTTTGCCTAAGTGAAACCAAATAATAATTAGTGCATTTTGTTACATTATCCTAATTGTTTCTTTTTGCTCACCTTTTCCTTTCTCCAATCAATTACCATCATAAGAAAACAAAAAAATGATTCGTACGTAGATGGGCCATGCGTGCACATTCATGCATGAAAATGGCACTCAGATGTGCTCATAGTTCAGTCACAATGGCACTACTCTACTCTCTTGTATTCCTAATTGATATCAAAATATATAACATGTCCTCTTCAAACGAAACGAAAGCTCATAATCTTTTTCGAAATGTATAAATTTTGACAAATTCATGTTCATTGGGTTAGGAGTTATCAGGGATTCAAAACTAGTCAAACAACTGTGTGAAAACATCCAATGGGGATTGATTGAACCCTATGTAAACCGAAGACGCTGATTTGGAGTCAGACACGCTACCATTATATTGCGCCAAGGATCTCTGGGATGTTATTTTTTTAATATATATTAGATTAGCCCCGTTATGGTTATAGGTTAACCAGAACCTATATATATAAGGAGCGTTAGTCTCCTTTTTGTAATTAAGACGATCACTTTCATCAAACCACCTAATAACATTCGACTTTCTCTCCATTGACTAGTCGATCTCAAGGTCAAAAACCACAATAATCACTTATATTATTATGCTATTATTTCGTTATTAATCAGCTATTATTCTTTCTTTATTCCTCTTTTATCCATATTTATCAATTTACGACCCAAAATCTACTTCATTTAATTGAATAACCTTCATACTTAACATGATGGGTTGACGATGTTCATGAAGTATATGACACCCGTGACTAAATATGTTTAGTACGAGAAAAACATCCGTGATTGTTTCAACAAAGGTTATTTCGGAATAAACTAATCCTACATTATTGTTCATTCCCAATAATTCATCAATTAAGTTCAAATTTCTTCAATATTCATATGATCATCCACACAAGAATACAGAGCTCCCAAACTTGCAACATCCAGAAACAGAGGTAATTCACTTATTCAGTGGTCCCATTTTTCTTTTGTTTTTTTTTTTGGAATTTTCCATGCTGAATAATAATGTGATCAGAATATGCTTTCAAATTATGATATTCTATTTTGTGGAAGAAAAACAAATCCAATTGGGAAATTTGAACCCTACGATAAATTAAACACGCAACTTTTGAATTGGGGTCAAACGTGCTACCATTGCGCCAAGGAACCTTTGGATGTTATATTACTACCCAAATATATTACATTCGTTACTTGATATTTTTGAATTTTATCGTCATATTATCAATTTTAGTTAACTTGTTCAATAATTTCTAAACACCTACCTTTTAATAATTTGTTAACAATTTCTTTAAAAAGCAAATTTCATATAAAAGTAGTTTAATGTGCTTATGAGGTATAGTTAAAATAAATAAATTTCATTAAAAATTGGTCCAATTATTTATGTGACATTGCTAACAAAATTTTTAATTAAAAAATTTTTAACAAATATTTTTGTGGTCGATCTGTCACCTAACCTTCTTTAAAACCCGTCGTGACCCAACCTGTGAACGCATTATTCTTGATAGTTCATAAGTTTTGTAGACCATAGCAAGTATATAGTCAAGCCTCTCTTCTCAATCATAATAATTCATTATGTTTATTACGAGTAAATTATTTTCAACGTGCTAGAAAAAATTGATCTTTATGGTTGTTAGGGAAATGGGTTTTTCTCTTATGAATCGGATCCACACTCAAATATCTATCATCTCGTACATATACATAATTCGATATGTTAGAAATCGCTAGACAATAAAAAAATAGAAAATAGATTGGAAGAGACCACACTAAATGATTTTTACGTGAATGATCATTGTGGGCAAAAATCACGAGCACACCGTAGTAACGAAAACTCTAATATAATCTCACAATATCTTAAATGACTAAATAAAAGATAATTGTATCCATAAAAAGAGAATATGAATTATTATTGAACGAATAGTATTGGAATCTTTTAAGAGGGTTTTATTTTGAGTTTATTGGACTTTTATTGTAAGTTTACTGTAACTTTATTTTAAATGTGCAAGTAAAAATTGATCTTTACTGTTGTTAGGAAAATGAGTTTTTTCTCTTATGATTCAGGAAACTCAAATATCTATTATTCTCCAATCCTAATATATATGTACGTAATTCATCCAACAATAACAATATTTTCAAGTTATTTATATCTGATAAGGAAAATCGTCATTTTCATCCAACATTCTATCTACCAAATTAAATTTATCTCAGAAAGGGACCAGAACCTTCTTAATTGGCACAAAATCTGAAACTTGGATCTCCCTGTTACCACATGATCTTTGAAACCTCTTCATCGTTTGTTTTGTCTCCAACAATTAACCTGGCTCACCTTCTTTTTAGGCCCTTCATATTTCAGGCAGAGAATGATGCCACGTGTAATAATCTTTGTTCTCTTTCGGTCTATCAAAAGTTCGGGTGAATCACTTTGTACAGATCGATTTAAAAAATTAATCGTGGATGAGTTGGGTATACATGGTTGGTTGATCAGATAAATAACTTGTTATATAATAAGGTGTATATAGTAGAGGAATGAGAGGATAGAGAGTATATATATATATATATATGGAAATATTGAGAAATCGAGAAGTATTATGGATACACGTAGGGAATGTAAGCCATATTTAGTATGTGAAGTAATTTTTATTACTCTAAAAGATCAAACTATACTTTTCTTCCTTCAAATTCATGTTAAATTTTGATCAAATTATAGTTTGATTAGGAGATTTTATTTATGACTTTCGAGATTTATACATACAAAATTACAATGGTAGGTGCATGGCCAAAGCCAGTAAATATAAATCTACACTATTGTTTTGTCATTACATGCCAGGAGGTCTTTATTTGCAAATGTTAATCAAGCATTGGCTGAGAATGAGTGAGACTTGACACTACCTATTTGTCATTTATTTAATCAATATCATGATATGATTATAGATTTAACATATAGTATTTTTTGATTAATTAATTCCCTTCAATTTTAATATGTTATGTACTATGATATATAGCATATTCTATAATACTATTCATGCAAGTGTGTATAATTTTTCTTTCTGGGTACAGCTAAAGCAACCTAGTTGATTAACCCACATAAGGTAAAATTTTACTAGAGACAAGTAACTATTAGTTTCATACTTATTATTATTACTTTATTGTCATGAAAGTGATTTATTAGAAGTAACGAGTGCATGATTGGTGGATGAGTGGTACACAAATTGTATATTATATAATTACATTTCGTAACTAATGCTAAATAAAAAAAAATTAAGATACATCTATAATTCTCACCAATAATAGTAATAGTAAAGTTTTGATGGATCGTCCTCCCAGTTCTAAGATAATGATTAGTCTTATGAGAATATTCTAACTTTCTAGTCCTAATTGTAAGTTATATACCAAAGAATTTTGTTCGCATATGCTAATGGTATATCCTATATACACTAATTCTTAAAATTTTCATGTAGTTAGGATGCCACTTGGGATCTTTTCATGTAGGGAATGTACTTTGGACGAAATAAACAACAACATTTTTATTCGTTCTAACGGTTTGATTTGATCGATTTTAGCCAAAAAAGACCATCCATCATAATGCTTTCTAACCACAACGAACCATCTGACGAAGACTTCCCGACTCTTATCTTATAGTCGACCGGTCCGGTCCAATTCTAATGCTCTCGAGCCTCAACACAACTATTAGGATACTCATACGACATACTCAATTTTGGTTTTCCTAACCGGTTTCAGTTTTTCATGGAGTGGAATAATTCCAAAGCATATACATCCTTATCCTCTCCCCAACCCACACAACAACAGCCCATGCGTAGGTCCCACTCCTACGTGGATCTTAGCTGTCCTACCCGAAACTTCATGTTCGCCGCGTTTCTGTTCGTCCACGTCGGACAATCTGGGTCCCACCCCGAAAATTCCTCTTCTTCCACTATAAGTTTACGATAAAACCTCACGTGAAAAATCCAACAAAGCCAGAGAAAGAAGAAGAAACAGAGACAATGGCGCTTTACAGATGGAGCTCCGACAGATTCTCCGACGACTCAGCCAGCTTCTCCGACATCATTTTCGGCTTCTCCAGCGAACCCAGCGACGAAAATTCCTCCTCCAACAGCTCATGTACCAGCAGCTCCGGCGGCGGGGGTGGTGGTTTCCCTGACGACGACACGGCGGAGGAGAACAACTCCGGCAATTCCGAGGAGCGGAAGAAGTTCTGGGATTCCCAGAACGAACTCCTTCAGGTAGAATTCATGATTCCGTACGGAATTGGGTTGAAGTTTAAATTTTTTTAATCCAGTTATGCTGAAAGATTCGAATTTCGAACACTGTTTTTTTTCACAGGCGACATTGTACAGAACTTCTTCTCTGGAATCGAAGATTCGACAGTCGACGAAAGATTCCCTCACCGAGATCGAGAATGTCGGACTGAGTTGCGTGTGCGGAAAGTCCGACGCCTCCGGCTGCCGGAATTGCCTCCGGAGGGAAGTCTCCGTCAGGCTGAGGAGCAGAGGCTATAATTGCTCAATCTGCAAGTCTAAATGGAACGGAGGGCGAAACGGTCTTTTAGCTGGTAAATTGGGGGAAATGTAATCTGATTTGAATTTGATTCATCAATTTATAATTAAAGATTGAATTAGAGATTGATTCCTAAGCAGGGGAACATTGGTATTTGGAAGTGGTGGAGGAATCGAGGAAATCAGGGGAAGTGAAGGTGATAATCGAATTGAATTTTCGGGCGGAGTTCGAGATGGCGAAGGCGAGCGAGGAGTATAACCGGTTGGTTTCGCGGCTGCCGGAGGTGTTCGTCGGCAGGGTGGACAGGATGAAGTCTCTGATCAAGATACTCTGTTCGGCAGCGAAGACGTGTATGAAGGAGAAGAAGATCCACTTGGCGCCGTGGAGGAAGCACAAGTATATGCAGTCGAAGTGGCTCGGTGGCGGAACGGTGGAGAGGTTGGTACCGGAGGCGGAGGCGGAGGCGGCGGCGCTGACTGCGGGGTACTCTCATAGGCCGGTGAAGGCGAAGGCGTCGATGTTGACTTATGACTTGACGGAGAGTCAGAGTCGACGGTTGGCGCCATCAGTTGTGTGTTTTCCCGCTGTAAGAGTTGTGTGAGGTGTCCCGACCGAAAGTGTTGTGGGGAAGTGACATTTGAAGTAAAAATTTTGAAGGTGCTGTAAAAAGTGGAAAATTGTGCGGGACAAGTTTGTGGAGGTAAATAATAATTATGTTTTGTAATAAAAAAATACGATTGGAGGGAAGGATTGATGTCGCATGGTTAATTAGCCAACTATTAACCAGTCGTCACTGTAAAACAATTATGGGTTAACTAACTGATTAGTGCCAAAACTAATACAGCTACAACTACCCAACTTTAAAGTCTGAACTAGTTTTCTAGTGAATGCCCTCCTCCTTTTTCTCCTTTGTTGAATTTCGTTTAAATTAATTTTTGAGCATCCTACTAATACAATTTCGAAATCATTAAATGTTCACTAATAAATTACAATTATTTTCAATACCTTTAGGAACTAATAGGTTAGAGACTTTTTGAATGAAATCGCTCTCATAATTACAATTTTTAAAATTGGAGTTTCTTATATAATTTCATTAATCATGGTATGATTTTTTAACGGAGTTATAGCTGCTTGAAATTTAGTGATAAACGAAAATGGATAGTGATTGATATTAGGGTTCTGAGTTCATTTTCGTCCCAAAATAAAACAACGTTGTTTTGTAAATTAAACAAACAAAAAATTTGGATTTTGAAATCATGACAAAATTTCAATGCGTTTTCTCTAATAGTCAACAGTCAAGCTTCATCCTCCCCTATATTTTCAAATGAGTAGTTTTATGGATTTTGGAAATTTTTAGTTTCAGTATTTATGTTTTTGTATCAGGTGGATTGTATTTGGTATAGCAATGACCTCTGAAATCCGATAATAAATGGTGATGGTTTTAATTTTGATCCCAATAGTGTAATAGGAACGAAAATGGTAAAAATCGGTGAAGATAATAAGCGGTTGATAGATATATAGAGTATATGTCCTCATTAGTCCCTTTTGACAAGCCTATTGGCAATAAATGAAAGATACAAACATAGAGAATAACATGATATTTCGTAAAGCAAGCTAGGTCGACTAGAGATCCCTTAAATTGATGTGCAGAGGCCGGCGGCCTTCGCTTATTTGAACAGTAATTAATATTTCGATAGAGATAGCAAAGTTATTCATTAAAATCACGAACGCTACATTTTACATAGCAGTAAGAAGCGCAGCAGCAGCCGCCGTGATAGTCGTCGCACCCAATCCAGCGACGAACGCCGGGGAAGCTGCCGACCAACGGACAGGCTCGTCGGGGAGGGGCCTGGCAGTCGGCGGGGTCAGGAATATGATTCCCCTGATCTCAATCATTACTCAGCCATTCAAATTCATTGATTCTATCTGACGGGTAAAATGAATAAGGGTAAAAATGTCTTTGCACAAAACCCCCATCTCCTAAGAAAAAGACATCGTCATCTCCATCTCCAACAAAAAAGAATGTCACCGCCTTTCCTCTCAAGTTCTGCTTCTCCGGTGATTCGAAGCCTCAGCTTTAACACCAGATCTTAAGGGAATAAACTGAATGGCTCAATCTATCTCGAGCTTACCCAGTTAACAAAGCTCCGGAGACTTGACTTATCATTCAACAGTCTTTCAGGAACATTGGTTGTGATTGTTTCGATTATCCAGCCCTAGTTCAATGACCATTTATCTTATTAATCCGGGAAACATTGTTAAGAAGCAACACTTTCAAAAGAAAGTAAAAAGATGAGGTTGCCTCTGCATTGTTTTGGAGTCTTAAAAGTTTAAAGTTTCATCCAACGGTTCACATTTATGCTTGAAGTGCTGGAAGAGATACGATGTTTGAGAAAAAATGAGCTCCTTTCTCTGGAGTTAGTTGCTTTTTTCTGTAGAAAGAAGAAGCAGTAGGTTTCACCGAATGTATTGAATTTTTCATTCAAATGGTTCAAAGTTGGTTGGGGACAAAGACGAATTTTTTTATAAGTAGTAATGATGACAAATAATAACTACTGTGTGGGTGAATAACACTACTGAGATGGAGTGATTGGTTCGTATCTTTATTTTGGAACGTGTGGAAGCTGCCGAACCAAAGTGCCTCATGATCAATTAGAATGGTTGGATCAAACTTTGTGGATAGTGGTTGAATCGTTCCTTCGACATCCGATAAAATTGAAACGATCCGATAATGGTTGAATATTTTACTCGGAGGGTGTCCGCGAGATGAGCATGGAAATTGGATTGTGGATTTTACTAGCAGGCTGACTTCTCACTCAATTTTGTAAGTGGAACTCCCAATATTACGGGATAGGATTTCATGTAGTCATGTGTTTAGGGTTATAATGAGGTAGAAGTTGAATTAAATTCACTTTTGGCTGTTCAGTTGATTAAGATGGATGATACAAATTACCACCCAATGGAGGCGTTATTTAGTGATATTAGACAATTGATTGGTTTTATACAAATCATTGTTTGCAACATGTTAAACGAGAGCTAACTTTGTCGTTGAGAACATGACAAAAAGCGGGACACATCTTGGAGCTTGGTGAAGTATGGTATCCTCGTCGGCCGGGTGGGATCGGACTACTTTTTGTTGACAATAAGGCAAGGAAGAACTACAAAAAAAGGGAACAAACTTCTGAAATGGGGAGGTTGAAGAAAGACGATGTTCAACCAATTCGATTTAAATCTTAATTAATCGGGTGAGTAGAACTTGTGGTTTGAGCTGAATTAAGGCCCTCAACTGGCTTGAGCAATTGACCCAGTAAGAAAGGAAAGGGTTAGGCTTGGGCAGAAACTGAGTCAGCAAATGCAAAGACACAACCTTCGCTATCAAAGTCTTTGTGGGTTTCAGCGCAAAGACTTGGCTAATTGGTGGAAATCGTTCTTTATTGAGCCAAATCACAAATTTGTTTTTCTCAATATTAAAAGTAATTGTGTCATTTTTTTTGTTATCCGAATTTAATTATTATGTTTTTCTGTCAATTTCTGTCTAAATGATTGTTCAATTTGATAATGTAACATTTTTACGCTAGTTTTAGTTTTAATTAACATGTAGTTTAAATATGATAAACTGAACTGATTAAAAACTCTGAAGTCTCCATTCATAGATATAAATGAACAAACCTTCAATCTTTAATTTCTTGCTTGTCATCAGTCTTGCTTTAAATAGTACTAGGTTTTATGGCCGGTCGCATGGTGATGCTAAACTTTTACCCGGACTTTGTTAGAAACTACTTACTCATAATGAAGTGATTAATGTTCATGAGTATAAAACTAAGATAATAAAATCCATTATATAATTATGGAAACGGTTTTGTCACATAATTATATATGGACTCTTTGAAGAAGTTAGACCAAGTTAAAAGAACTTGGTCTTGCTAGAGAATAGATCGATGAATGACTCAATCTTTCCTGAGCTTAATTAGTTAACTCAGTTCCGGAGGCTTGACTTATTATTCAACAGTCTTTTAGGAACATTGGCTGTGTCTGGTAACAATCTCAAAAAATTGGTTGTGATTTTTCGAATATCCAGTTCTAGTTCAATGACCATTTATGTTATTAATTTGGAAAACATTGGTTTGGTGACGGTTAGTATATACCCACTGCCTAATAGTTATGGTGCGAAAACACTAAGCTTGACACCTAAAAAAATTATATGAAGTTTGACAATTCCATTTTAATTTCAGTACAATCACTGTATTTTATCAAATTATCATTTTAACTGCCGGTTATTATTAACCAACGAAATCCAATATATTGCTACAGGCGGATTTCTTTCAAAATTGGTGAGTTTCAATTTTTAAAATCGGTATTTTGTATTTTTATCAGAAAATAGATAATTTTTAATTAGTTAAATATTATTATATATAAAACAATGTCGTTTTATATTAGCGAGTCGGTGGGAAAAAAATCAATCACTTCATCTATAAATTACAGAAAGGCCCAAGAACGATGCCAACTGCTGCTTATTAGTGTATTAGCAAGGAAATTACTCATGACCACAATTGGCTGGCTTAAAAGACAAAATGTTCTTTCGAAGATCATGCCCAACGAGGAAATTTTCTTGCGTCAAACAGCCGTAAACTGGGATGACGTCAGTTGGGAGAAAAGCGAAACACATTACGGTATCACTGACTGAGGCGAAAATATTGGATAGAGGTAGCTTTACATCAGCATTAAGAAAATTCATCGTGATGGGAGGAGCATTGATGGGTCCAGCTGTGGTGGGACCCACCTCATAACAGAGATTGAAGAATGTCTTGAATGGGCTCGCCACTCTCTTCATGCCAACGACCTGTTTTGCCACCTCATACGACAGTTGGGATAAAAATTCAGTGGGGAGAACCGTATATTCCGTACCAGAGTCGATGACAATATTCTGATCTTCACTAATGGAGCCTCGAAACGGTATTCTAACATTTTCCACACTCATCGCTTCCAATCGAAGGAAGAAGAGGGATGGGTGTGACGGGTCATATATCAAGGGAGTTGAAACGGCGCCGGGACCTGTGACATCCCGCCCGAAATTAATTGTACTTGGTGGTCCGTCTGAATGAGGCAGGCAGTATGAGAATCTCCAATCAATGGAGGGGCCGAGTTGTGTGATGAGTGAAGCACGCCCGCGTCCAAGCCCAATGATGCCGAGACCCTTTGATGCGAAAGTTAATTTTGTGTCGTAGCTACACCCAATGAGAGTATTTTGAAACGGCACAGTGCGCCCTGGAGCAGACGTTGACTCCAAATTCAAAGTCTCGAACGCAAAGTCGCCAAGTGTGTGAGACTTGTCACCGTATGTAATTTTGTAATGACAAACGTGGTCATTGTTAGGGGAGCAAAAGCCTACTCCTTCCAAATTATCAAGATAGTCGCAAGCTTTTGATGGACACGGCAATGTTCTATAAGTATTTGATAATGTCGGGGTGAAGAGGATACCTTTGTTAGGGTAAGCACTACACTTTGTCCATATGACGTCGCTTCCCGTGTCCGCCAATGCCATGATTTGGAACGGGGGAGTGCCGATGGAGATGTTCATCAGGTATCCGCCGTTAATGTCTGTGATCAATTTGGAATTGACAGAAAGGCGAGTACTGTTGGCTGAAGTGAGATGGTTGATGCGGTTGATCGATCGGTTGAGAGCTTTTTTGAGTCGTTGATATCGAGTTTCATGTAGGTCGTAAAGGGGGGAAATAGGGGAATCACGGTGGATTAAGTTGACGCTAAATTCTTCACCTTCGGAGTTGGCTATGAAGCAACACAGTGTTGCTACTATGAGTAGTGATGATTGAATAATGGGAGCAACAACCATGTCTAGTGAGCAATTGGATACTACTTACGATGATCAATAACGATTCAATGTATTTTATATATAGTGAACATATACGTTGCAATGATGAATATATATTTCTACATATGTATGGATTTCCTATTTATTTTATGCTAACTGTGAATAAATTAATTCTGAAAAAAGGAAATTTGAGATACAAAAAGATTCAATACTTTGAATCTTTCGAATAAGAATAAAATCTCACAAATTCAATATCAAATAAATAATTAATTCTGTAATAATAGTACAATACCACCACCCCTCATCAACTTAATTTTTTATATTTCTAAAAATCAATGTTAGTTTAACACTTTAAAATTAAATGTATAAATTTGGCAACTTTTGATAAGGAGCAAAGGTTATATGTATGGAAGGGAGAACGAAACGTTCTCTTAGCTGGTAATTGTTGAAAAATAAAAACGATTGATTATCTGATTTGATTCATCAATCATAATTAAAGATCGAGTTCGAGATAGAATGATCTATGCAATTATACGAAGATGAGAAATTAGGATTCAAACTCAAAATATCTAGATGTCAAAATGATCACCCAATTCATCATAACTGATTGAGGAGATTCTAATCGAGGAAATTCTAACACTATTAATCAACTTATGATGGAGACCAAGTGATTGTAATTTCATTCAGTCGAACGTGACCTTTCATTACACTCATTTTACTTAATTAATCATGTCTTTCCGTTATGTTTTTGGTCCAATAATTTCATCCAACACTAACATAACAATTGACTCATCATTCCACATTGCAAAAACTTGAACATTTGTCCAACTAGTTAATGTATATGATGGGGTTTGTGTACAATGTTGGTTAATTTCCTTTCTCTTATGTAAATTTAATGTTATATTTTGAGATTTACTTGTTATATATAATTTAATTGATATTGAGGAACTCATGAAATGAAATTAAATAATTAAGAATCAACAAGAATGCACTAAACAATTAAGAAAATTATGTGGAAAACAATCAAGAACACAGATATATGTTTTACTCTGTTTCGATTCTAGTGGATTCAGGCCGACTGTTTTTTTTTTATCTCCCTCTTCAGAAGCTCCGCACATTACGGTCTTGGTGATCCGAACTACGTGAATATGTCTATGTGTTCTTGCTTGAGTTTTGTTTGTTTTCCGCTCGATTAAGATTTTATTCGATTTGCTTGATCGCCTGTTCGTCTAATCATTAAAAACTGCCTTATAAAAACTGACCCCAACAAATCGAAACCAACCCAATTGGTTCTCCTTCACATCTCTCGTGTATTGTTCATCCTCGGTATCTTGATTGGAGGAGAAGAGAGGGATTTAGAGAAGAAGATGAATGGTTGTTTCGGGTGTGAGTATGATCGAGTGACTCGATTTGAGTGTTAGTTTGAAATGACGCGGCGGCTATCACGTGTGCATATAGTAGTGACTCGACTACGAGCTAGCATTGGTTGCTCATCATCGCATAGAGCAGACTCTTCAAACATCCATAGGGTAATGAGAAATGAACGTCTCGAAGCTAGTTACTTTACATGGGTCGGATCAGATGGGCTAACCCACCAGTTCGATGGTTGGATTAGACTCCATGGTTATTGGAGGTACTCTACGAGACCGAAAATGGTTATTTGGGTTGCTCGTTTCCAACCATCTTGGTCACGGTTCTGCAATTCTGGCCGATTCAAGCAGGCTAACCAACAAAATATTGTGCATGCACTTACATACTCTTTAACACAAACAAACACATTACTCTCTCCATTATCCCAGAATTTATAAGTTTAGTAGTCAAATTGGCTCTCGAGTTTGAGCCAATAGCAAGCCTATCGAGTCAAACATATCTCGGCACAAGCTTCACTCGTTTAAAATGGAGCCGAGTCACAAACAAAATTTTTCCAAACCGAACACCGAGCTTCTCACGAACAACTTGGTTCGTCAGCCACCTTACCCATACTCAAAAGTATTCCTCTTTTATTATTCCCCCAAAAATTGATGGTCATAGACTTATGCCCTATAGCAAGAATACAAGAATGAGCTCCAAACCTCAGAGCTACTAAGAACACCGCCTGAATATCTATAGAACAATAATACAGTGGAGTGATTTGTCTTCTAACTTAGTCTGCAATCAATCCCTTCAGTGTGTCTAATTTTCTTTCCTTATTCAGTAGTCTTGCTGGCTTTGTAAGCGTTCACCAGTTGAGTCTGGACGTCGTTCGAAACTGCGGAATGTTCCTTGTACTCCATCGTGAACTCTCCTTTCCCCTGCGTCATTGACCGGAGCGAAGTCGAGTATCCGAACATGTTGTTTAGCGGAACCTGAAACGTGAACAAACGAGTTTTGATTAGAACCGAGGATGTTATATAAACCAATTCTGGAAACTCTACCGACAACCCGAGTTATTAAAATATAATTGTTCTCTACATAATATTAGAGCTTTTTGACCGAGAGGACGGTTTAACTGATGGTGCAGTCGGTTGGTTAACAGTTAAACAACCATACCACCTCAGTTACACTGTTAAATTGGTCGGTTAACCTACATTAACTGATTTCACCAACTTCTCTAAATTAAATTTAAATGTTGATTACGTGTTAAAAAGCAGTAGGTCAAACAGTCAAAATTGAGTGGGCGGGTGGTTAAATGCGGTTAAGTAACCGTAGATGGCCGGCCAAAGTCGGTTAATTAACCACAGCCAATGGAGTGGTCGGTTAAGGCAGTTAACCGCCTCCAGAGAGTTTTAACCGACTGAAATTGATCAATTAATAACCAAATTAGCAAGAAATGTTATATAAACCAACCGCGAAGCTCTCTTAACAACTCGAAAATTCGAGTTATTGAGATGCAACGGTTTTCTACAAGATGAAGAGGAACTTGATTGTAGTTAAGGAAAAGAAGATTCGGAGCAGAGAGCTTACGTGGGCGGTTATTACGGAGTCGTCGCCGTCCTGGTCATTCCCAACGATGACACCTTTCCTCCTGTTACATTATTGAAATGTAGTTAATGAGATGAAAGTATATAATTAATTAACTCCATGGATCAGACATTGAAAGAGTGTACTCACTTGTTAATATCCCCAGCAACTGTTCCCTGAAACTCTGACGGCACTTTCAGTTCCACCAGCATGACAGGTTCTAATATAACAGGTTTGGCTGCTGTGTAAAACTGTCTGAAAGCATATATTGCAGCCATTTTAAATGCAAGTTCGCTGGAATCGACGGCATGAGAAGCACCATCGGTTAAGACGATGCGGAGGTTTTCGACTGGGAACCCGATCAAGGAGCCACTGGAAAAAGAGATGACAAGGCAAAAGATCCGTTCATTCATCAATGACACATTGAGGAAGGGAGAACATTTACATAATCAATGGGGTCTCTCCGGTATTACTTACGAGTTAGCAGCTTCTCTAAACCCTTTCTCAATTGCAGGGATGAAATTTGATGGTATGGCTTGTCCCACTATCATGTTCTCGAACTCAAACTTGGTTGCAGAACCTATAGGAAGTGGCTCCACAAACCTGCCAGGAGAATTTCACGAATCAAGCTCTTGAGACATCTGAGATCAGGATTACGAAATACTGGATAATGTAGATACTGAGGATGCAGTGTGGAATCGAAAGGTAGATACCCGATTACTCGACCGTATTGACCTTGCCCTCCACTTTGCTTCTTGTGTAAATAATCGAATTCTGCACGTTGAGTAATAGTTTCCCTGAAGTTTACACGAGGTTTCCCAACAGTTGCATCAACCTTATATTCTCTCCGGATTCGTTCAACATAAATGTCCAAATGTAACTCTCCCATTCCAGAAATAATAGTCTGCATCGAAGCACAATCTTAGTACTGCTCATCCAGACAAGAAAATAATAAATGAACACAGGCAGAACTCGAAATCCAGAGTCATGACACGAACCTGACCACTCTCGGGATCCAATCCGACACGGAAAGTAGGGTCTTCTCTCGTGAATCGGTTCAGAGCCTTTGAAAACTGAAGGAGGAAAAGGGGAAGAGCAATTAAGCATCAAATCAGAGAGCAAGAACAAGCCCAAAGATAAAAAACCAGCTTGATTCCCTCAGGAATCACTCACCTGTCCCCCGGAATCTTTTGAAACTGGTTGAACAGCCAAGGACATGACAGGCTCCGGTACGTTCATAGATGTCATGGTGTATTTGACGGATCCATCGGTGAAAGTATCACCAGAAGCACAATCCATTCCGAACACAGCAACTATCTGGCCAGCATGTGCTTCTGGAATATCCTGGGTAACGCAAATCACCACATTAACAAAAAAGTACCAAAGAGCAGTTCAACAAGATAACACATCAGAATAAGTGGTATAGTTATAGGTGTCAAGCATGGTATAAGAAACTGACCTCCATTTCATCAGAATGCATTCGGACTAAACGAGGAACCTGTACAAAAAATGAATATGTTTTAGCAAGTAATGAATATAAGAAGAGAGTAGATCATCAATAGTCTGGTACCAGGACACTCAAATTAACTGATAACTTAAAATATTGGATCATGTGATGGTCTCAAATTAATTGAAGTGTAATCTAGATGTTCCTCGTTCTTGCTAGAAAGGCCAAAGCTAGATTATTAAATCCAGACGAGATATGAGAGCATGAACTCACCTTGATCCTCTTGCCTGTGTTTACGTTGATGATAAAGTCCCCCTTGCGAATGACACCCTCATAGATTCTTCAATGACAAAAGGTAATTGTTAGTACGAATGAAAAGCTATACAGCCACCCTTGCATCTGTAGTATATACCTGAGATATGTCAACTGGCCAAAACGCCCTTCCTCCAATTTGAAAGCTAATGCAACCAGAGGTCCCTCAGGGTTACCTGTCAACAAAACCTGAACACCTAGTCTTAATCAATTTTTATAAATCAATTAGGTCCAGCAATTTGGAAAAATGTTGTGCTAACAAGTACCTTCTCTTCATCCTTTGTTTGATCCAGAGCATAATTGCTCACTTCAATTGGACATGGCAAATAACTAAGAACGCCGTTGAGAAGAGGTTGTACTCCCTATAATGAAAGAATTGAGAAAGCCAATAATCAGAAATGATAAGGAAAACGAAGATTAACAATAAACTATAAGCTCAAGCAGCTAGTAAAAAGCTACCTTATTTTTGAACGCACTGCCCATGAAAACTGGTATGAATTTCCTAGCTATAGTAGCTCTGCGTATTGCTTCCTGTCGGATAGATAGGAAAGCAATCAAGTTTTCAACTTCAGAAAACAATGGCATACCAATTTGCTGAAAAATAGAGCAATTTTACCAAATACAGGTATTTATTGTAAAAGACAAACACAAGCCTAGTAGCCATCTTAAATATCATAATTGGCCTCTCAATAGAAGGTACGAACCGCTGAGTTTCCTTCTCAACTTTCATTTGCTTTATACTCCGAGATCAATTTTCCAATGGGACATACCTCAAGATCAGAGGGAGAAATAGGCTCATCCGCAAGGAAAGCATCGGCAAGTTGATCGTCAACATCCGAGACGGTTTCAATAAGTTCACGCCTTTTTCCTTCAACGAATGCTGCCATATCAGCAGGAATTTCTTCAGTGACAATATTTTCACTGAAACAGGCACCCAAAAAAAACATTGACAAAGAATCAGTACATAACTAGGATGAGTCCCTAACAACTACCACGGAAAACATCATGGATTCGGATTCATACCCACTGGAACCATGAAAGTACAAAGCTTTCATTTGCACTAGGTCAACAAGACCCTTCAAATCCTCCTCTAACCCAATTGGGACCTGAACTGCTGCACTGTGATGCCTCAGTTTAGACCTTGCCTAAAAGATAAGGAGAAACGAATTTTGATTAGAAACATTGTAAACAAACCAGGAACCATTATGAACTCAACCAAGAAAACAAATCTTAACCAATTCTCCAATTGTTCGTTGATTTCACATGTCGCAAACCAGCTTAACGGAATCCTCATCCAGCAAAGGAAATAAACATTCGGCATACAATAACTTGCAAAAGGAAAACCGATTAAGCAACAAAGTAAGATACCTGGTTCAGAACTTTCCAAGGATCCGCTCCCATCCGATCGAGCTTGTTGATAAAAGCGACACGAGGAACTTCATATCTCCTCATTTGCCTATCCACAGTTATCGACTGACTTTGTACTCCTCCAACGCTGCATAGCACAAGAATAGCACCATCCAGCACTCGTAGAGCTCTCTCCACTTCAATGGTGAAGTCAACGTGGCCTGGCGTATCAATTATGTTGACCTATCCAAAATTCAAAAATAACAAACACCTCCCCAATCAATCTCAAATGAAAATGAACATAGAAGAAGAAAAAAAATGTTCCACTTACCTGGTAATCGTTCCAAGTACAGTAAGTGGCAGCTGACTGAATAGTGATCCCTTTCTCCCTCTCCAAGTCCATGGAGTCCATCTTAGCTCCGACGCCGTCGCGGCCGCGGACCTCGTGGATCTCGTGGATCCGGCCGGTGTAGAAGAGGACCCTCTCGGTGAGCGTGGTCTTGCCGGAGTCGATGTGAGCTGAGATTCCGATGTTGCGGATGCGTCCCATGGACTCCTTCCACTTCGGATCTTTATTATCTTCCTTGGCGCGGGCGGCAGAGCTGGAGGAGAATTGGCGGAGGTGGAAGTTGCCATGGAGCAAGGTGGAAGCCGGGGAGCTGGGAGAGGAGCGTGTGGAGTTGGCGGCGGAGGTGAAGAAGGAGTAGAGGAGTGATGGAGAGGCGGATCCGCGAGGGAACCTGGCCATGGCTGCTGTGTTCGGCGGTGGAGTTTGATCGCAGACGGCGGCGGAGATGGGAGGTTTTAAGAAAGTTTTAAACCCTTAAAACCCGACTCGAGTAATATTTTTCTGCGGGTTCTGAAAATAGATATTTTTGCGGCTGGGCGTGAAAGCGGGTCGGGTAGGCCCACCAATTCCGCGGAAAAAGGAGCGAAAATTGGAGTAAAAACAATATTGTGGCCCATACAGGTCTCGAACCTGTGACCTTCGCGTTATTAGCACGACGCTCTAACCAGCTGAGCTAATAGGCCATGGATAATGTTGTTTTGGTCGATTATGCTCATAATAAAGTGGAAATACTCATATTTATATGAATGGAAAGGTGAGCTAGTAGTTCACATATAGTAATAGGCAACATCTCTCAAAATGTCTGAGGATCAATGAAAGTGAGGCTTTTAACATTTTATAAGGCATTACACTGGTTGAATGATATTACGATAGTTGATTATATGAATATCCATATGAAGGTTGATGTCCTTGTTGTGGCCTTATTCATCCTACATATATGATGTTTAGTTTATTAGCAAAAATAGGAATGAGATAGCCTTATGTGACAAGAAAGTGATTATGTTGCATGTCCTTATATAGTTTACTTTAAATATTTTTTATGTTTGAAGATGCTTAATTATGTATTATCCATACTAGGTTATGGAGGGTGATAAACCAAACCAAAATCATATATTATGTTGATCCAACTAACTTAATGATAACAAATAACATAATAAATAAATTTGATAGCGCCTCCAAACATACTCTTTTTTTAAAATAAATTATATTAACAAATCTATATATTTTAATTTTTTAAAATTTATATTTTATTTTGGCGATTGAATTTCATTCTCTACCCTCTAGAGGACAATATCCTCACATTGATTATTGAATACTATAGTAGAAATGCAAGTCCCATGGTTCAAGATACCATGTCCAACTTGATAGACTACACATTAAAACGGCAAGTCGTTCTGTACTCTAAACCACGAAACTTTTCAAGTTCGAGTGATTAAACCGAAAGAGAAAATTTCGGTTCATTTATTCCATATAGTCAAAATCCCAATCTCTCTCCAGAAATTGGGAATTAGGGTTCATCTTTCAAATCTCATTTCCCCTGTTTCTCAATTTCAAAAACACTGTATCCATGGAGTTTCTAGACGAAGATGCAAGGCCGAGGGTCGTCTTCCAATCACGCCCAGTCATTCCATCGTCACCATCAGATCCACTGGCGGAGCAGAGCAAACCTTACAACAAACTCTTTCTCGCGGTAACCATCACACTATCTTCGCTCTTGATAGCTCTGTCAATCTACTTCATAGCCAACGAGCCTTACCAATCACTCGCCATCTGGCTATCCCTCTCCCTCCTGATCGGCCCGATCGCGCCGTCGCACATTACAGGCGGCGACATCCGCGTCGGCCAGGGCCCGGTGCTGGAGCCGCTCGATCCGGAGCCGGAGATCGCGACGACAGAGAAAAGATCGTTAAAGCGGCGGCTGAAGCCTGTCAGATCTGATGAGGCGATCGCGAATCAGACTTCGCCGATGGTGAATGGATCGTCGACGAACGGATCGTCGAGAAAGCAGGAATTTAAAAAAGGTGTTGAGAAAGAGAGCGAAGAAGAGAAGGAATGGAGCGAAGAGGATTACGTGATTCTGAAGAAGCAAATGGCGAAGAATCCTGTGGGGAAACCGAAGAGGTGGGAGGTGATCGCCGATGCGTTCAACGGGAGGCACAAGGTGGAGAGTGTGATCAAGGCGGCGAAGGATATGGGAGAGAAGAGATCGGACGACGGTGATTCGTATGCGAAGTTTTTGAAGAATAGGAAGCCTGTGGATTCCAGAGTCGATGAAGCAGCTGAAGGGACGGCGGAGGCGGAGGCTGCAGCCTCCCCCGACACGTGGAGCTCCGTGGAGGACATTGCGTTGTTGAATGCTTTGAAGGCGTTCCCGAAAGAGGTGGCGATGAGGTGGGAGAAGATTGCGGCGGCGGTTCCAGGGAAGTCGAAGGCGGCTTGTATGAAGAGGGTTAGCGAGCTGAAGAAGGGGTTTCGGAGCTCCAAAGCCGGCGGCGGCGCTTCCAACTAAATCGAATTTTCATGGAAACTGGATTTTTGGCTACACAGTTGAGTTCCAAGCTCTGCAAATTTTTGTTTTCTGTTGCAGAGTTCATTTACATTGATCAGTTCGTAGTTGATACGAACTTGGATACTTCTGACCAAGAAAGGGAATTTACGATGGATATGATTACATTTCTGTTTACAAAGCTGTGAAGGACGCCATTAAAGTGATCTACATTCTCAAATTTATGATCATCTGTCAACCTGTTATATTTCAGACTATTGGTTGATATTAGGATGTCAGTTGCCAATAGGCTAAACAATTCTTAGTGCGATGAACAATTAACATCAAAGCGATTTTCATGATGAGGACAAAGCATAGCAACCATTAGTGACTAACCTTTGATGTTTCAATTCTGAGTACATCTTTTCTACTGAAATCTCAAAACGTATCAAAACCTATCTTTCGGATTATTATCACGTCCTGATGCCTCGATTTTCTTTTCAATAAACATACTCCACTTTCACTATTCATTCCTGATAAAAGCTTGCATGATTAGCTACCTCAAAAAAATATTAGTGTGTACTCTTGCATTCTTAATAATAGGAAGTTTTGAAACAGGAGAAATCTCGCTCGAATGAGCAAGCGACAAATTATAATAGGAAATTTGAAAGCGAAAAGATTATCTCGAGTGAGCAAACAGGAGATACATAAAAAACATCTCTTTCCTCCTCTCCATATAAAAAACAACTATTAGTGTTTGTTATGGGATTCTCAATAATAGGAAATTTGAAAGAAAAAGTATTAGTGTTTGTTATTGCATTTTAAATACTCTTGAACGAGAAAGCAGGAAATAAGTCTTTCCTTCTCTCCATATATAAAATGATATCGTTTTATATTGGCGAATCGAAAACTTGTGAGGGTGACACTTCGAATATGATGATATCCTTCACCGTACCAATACCATAAACTTTTGGGTGTGGTTATCATTAAAACCACACTGAAAATCCATCAAAATGATTTGACCGACTCGGTGTTGGGCAATTTGCGGTTGTTCGGATCTCGTTGCGAAGCCTAAAATTGACAACCCTGCTGTAAAAATGGGCCTCCATACGACACAAGTTGGGCAGGCTGAAAGAAATGGCCTTATAGAATTGTAGGCTTGTCAGTGTTTCCCATCGCCACTTGGATTATTAGGACTTAGGGTTCCAACTCCAAGTAGCTCGCCGTTATATAAAGCCACTACCTTCCCCAGCTCACATCTCAAACTCTCTTATCCTCGTATTCAACATTGCCGTTAGCACAAAAGTCTTGAAAACCTTATTTCTACCCAAATCTCTCTATGTATGGAAGATGATGAAAGTATCAATGAGTACGTGCGATGACGATCTGCTGTGTGGTGTTTCACACCCACCGATCGAATGAGTCAGACAAATTGATTTCGCTACGTTCTTTCTGATTCCTGTATTTTTTTATTGATTTCATTTCATTTCCCCACCCCTTTGATTTAGCTATGTAATTGTTTAAAGATGAGCGGGTGATGAAACCATAAAAATCTTAGGACACCTTCTGACACGGTATTAATGTCGCCGTGTATGAGAAAAGATTTAAACCCTTCTGACGCTCATCAAATTCTTTTTAATTTTTCATTCATAGTTTTGATTAGTCTTGCATTATCTAGTCTCTGTTTGTTTATTCTCAGGAAGAAGAAGAAGAAGAAGAAGAGGAAGAAGAAGAAGAAGAAGAAGAAGAAGAAGAATTGCTGCTTGATCAGTTGGTTGACCGGTTTTGGAGGGATGGGTTGACTAGATAGGTTACCAGTGGTTTCTGTGCTTTAGTAATTATTTAATTACAGTTAGATAATAATGTATTTGAAAATTGCATTGTGTATAAACATTATTGTTTTGATCTCATGCTCCTATGTATTGATTCTTATAAATAGATTATTAATAAAATTAGAGCTTGTTTGGTGATTTCATTGAAGAAATACCAAGTACAAATACCAAGTGATTTAGAGAGATTTTAACGAGTGATTAGAACAAAAAAATTTAATCATGCATTTCCAGTCTCTGTTTGTTTAATCTGAGAAAGAAGAAGAATGGATTGCCTCGCCAAGATGATTTCGGTGCAACCGTCGGCTCGAAGCCAGCTAGCTCCTGACGGCTGCTTGATTGGCTTGTTGACCGGTTTTGGAGGGATGGGTTGATTCGATTAGCAGTGGTTTTAGTCTGGGATTTTGAAACAGTGTAATCTATACCAGCCATGAAAAAGCTGTAAAGCTGTAATTTGTGTGACAAAAGTTGGATAAAGAATGGATAAAGGATGAATAAAAAAGAATTAACATTGGAATAACATAGACAATTAAAGTGGGTTTTGATTTTGAAGTCGATTAGTTTACGGAGGGAAAGGGAAATTTTATAAGAAATTTTGGTGAGAGTAATTAGTTTTATTACTAACGTTCTTTGTATACATAAGGCTTTCAGTTAACTCATGACCATAATGGGTCTAATCCGATATATATTAACACGATGTTTTGTCATTCTAAACTATATCACTGTTGACGATTCTAACCATAACCAGCACAAACAAAAAGTAAACTATTCCCGCCCTACTTGAGACGCTATTACTACTAAAATAGGAACTTGGAGATGGTGAATGGTTGTTCTCTACACCTGGTAATGGTGGAGACGGATCATTCACCGGTCGAGTCGGTGTCGATGGTGGCAAAGATGGTGGTCCTGAAGGCAAGGGCGGAGTGGAAGATGAAGAGGAAGGCGGTGGCAGCAATGGTGGTGAATGGAAAGGGGGTGGTGGTGATGATATGGGGGCAGAGGAAGGTCTCTGGAGGACAACAATAGAGACCTTCTGGCCGAGATCGCAGTAGTTCGACACATTGCAAATGTAGTAGAAAACGCCCTTGTAGGTTAGCTCGACGACTGCAGGACTGCTTCGAAAGACCTTGAGAGGAGAGTCACCGGTGCAGCTCTCGTAGTCGTTTCTCATCACTTGCACAACGTTGAACAACTCCATTCCAAACTCAAATACTGATTGAAACAACGAGGGGGCTTGATTAATGATTTATGAACCTAATATTGTTTGGGATATGACTAATTAACCAACCTAGAGAGTCGCCGATGTAGAAGGAATGGGAGGAGGACCAGCTGGAGTAGAAGTCGGATGAAGGAGGGATTGCCCAGATGGAATCTCCGATCATGTAGTGGAAGCCGGAGGCGACCGAGTTGAGTATCGCTACAGCTATTGCCAGGTTTATGCGAAGAGACGCCATTGGGAAAAGAGAGGATTGGAAGGACAAAGGTTTGAGAGACAGAAAGGGGGTTTATTAATCTTTAGTTACTTGAAAAATGGCTGTAGGAAGTTCTATCGCTCAGATAACAGGAAGTGTAACTGACTATAAGGAGATCAACTAGCTAGCAGCCATTAATGAATATTTAAGGTTGGAGTAATATCAGAAGATTATCAATCGTTTGGGTGAATTACTGGATCAAGCATTGGGAACATATTCAAACACTAATTTTTCGTCGAACAGTTAGAGAGCACAGTCTATTAATCCAGATAGCCAAACAATAGCATCGCAAGATAACCAGGAACATCAAAATCCACAAGATATCAAAATTCGAGCAGAGACGGAAACGTACGTACGGCATACCTTTCAAAGAGGGACGAGCTTGAACAGAAGGATTAGAGCTGCAAGAGACATGAACAGGAACGTAACAAGGATCGTCAGCTCCACCGATCCACACAGTTCAATCCGGCTGCTCCTGAACCTCTCTCTCGCCAATTTCAACCTCAGATCTCGGATTTCCTTCATCATCGTCTCATCCTCTTCTTCTCCCTACAACATTCAGAAGCAACATACGTAAATACACTACTCAAATCGCGGTGAAATCAGTCATTTCAGACTCTAAGCAAAAAACTCGCCGGCGATGCAACCTGCTCGACGACGACAGCATGCTTCAGCGACGAAACTAGCAGAGCTGCTTTGGCGCAGTGGATAGCGAGATCTAATTTCGCCGTCAGTGACGCTACTCCGTCCATTGCTTGATTCTCTCCCGAAATCTAAGTCGCCTCACTCTTCCGTCGTCTCTTTGAAACCTCTCGATTTTTCGAAACTCCAAATATGTAGCTAAACACTAATTTGAAATTCTGAATCCTAAAGCGCGCTATTTATAGGCCTCCTCCCAAGAATTTAAACACTTTCAATTTGACCAATTTCATTTACTATTATGACGTAATTGTTATTCATGACATGGAGCTTCCGTGGAAGACACATAGGAAGACACATCATCGATTTAAGTTTGAATTGATTGTCTAATTTAACGGTAAAAAATTACGTTGACCACCTTCTGTTACATGCCAAAAAATATATTTCAATATTAATTTATTTACCTTAGTATAAAATAAATGGAAAATGCATGCATAGAAATATACATTCATTATTACCAATTTTATTCTATCCTCCATTCACTTATCTTTGAATTTCGTTTTTAGTATCGCTTCAATTCACCTTATTTAGCATAAAATAGATTGAAAGTCTATACAAAGAAACATACATTTATCACTACTAGTTATTTTGCCCCCTAGATCACATGATACTACTATATTTAAAAAATACATCAGATTATTATTTCATCATCATAACTTGCATTCACTTGTCACTAGCCATGGCGGTTGTTCTCATTATTCACTCATCACCAACCATAGTAGCAATCTTGTGCTGTTTCATAGTCAATTCAGAAGGCGAAAAAACCAGCGTCAACTTAATCCATCGTGACTCCTCTATTTCCCCTCTTTATAACTCATATGAGACCTTATTTCAACCAATCGAAAAGGCTATTAACAGATCAATCAATCGTATCAACTATCTCTCTTCAGCTAATAGTAACGATCTTTCTGTCTATTCCAGATTGATCATAGACATCAGCGACGAGTACCTAATGAAGTTCTCCATCAACACTCCCCCGTTTCAAATCCTATTGATCAGGGATACAGGGAGCGACGGCATATGGACTAAGTGCGGTGCTCATCCTAATAAAGGAATCCTCTTCACCCCGGCATATCAAGTATCTACAAAACGGTATTGTGCTCATAAAAAAAGTGTGACTATCCTCGTTCTGAAGGAAGCTTCTGCAACCCTAATAACGACAATGTTTGTCGTTACAAACATATATACGGTGACCAGTCCCGCACACTTGGCGACTTTGCTTTCGAGACTTTGACTCTGGAATCGACGTCCGCTCCCACACTGTTTTTGTAGAAAATACTCTCATTGGGTGTAGCTACGACACACAATTAGCGTACCCATCAAAGGGCTCTGGCATCATTGGGCTTGGATGTGGGCCAGCTTCACTCATCAACCAACTCGGCTCCTTTATTGATTTGGAGATTCTCACACTGCTTGCCCCCTTAAGACAGAGAAACTACGAATCCATTTTGGAAAAAATGTTACGGGCGACGGTGTCGTTTCAACTCATTTGATCGATCACCTATCATTATTCGTTCTTAGATTGGAAGTGATGAGCATGGGGAATGTTCGAATACCATATTAGTGAAGATCATAACATCATCATCGACTCTGGTACGGTATTTACGAAGCTTCCCGACGAGTTTTTCTCCCAGCTGTCGACTGAGATGGCAAGACAAATGGTCGGGGCGAAGAGAGTGTGGAGCCCATCATTCTACCGCCTCTGCTACGAGCTGGGTCCCGCACCAATTAACGCTCCTCCGATCACGATGAATTTCCTTGGTGTTGATGTGAAGCTACCTTTGTCCAACGTTTTCACCAAGATCAACGATACAGTAAAGTATTTCACGTTTCTCCCGAGTAACTCCGGCTTCACGATTTACGGCAATTTTGCGCAGGGTAACTTTTTCATCGGATATAATCTTCAAAATAAGGCTGTTTTTAAGTCATTCCATTGTGACCGTAAGTAACTTTCTTTGTAATACGTACACAAATAAGGTAACATTCGATTATCAGCCCTGATTTTAGGACGATTTTTTGCTACAAACAGCTTTGGATATGATTTCGAAAGCAGTTTTGACGCAAGATACCAACTTCTTTGAATCCAGAAACTCTTTCTCCCCTCCGATACTTATCCTGACATCTCCCATGTAGCTCATCACCGTCGCCGAAAGACTCTGAGGTTTCCCGGCGACGACGAAATAAATCCCGGAAATCGGTTGGTTCCCGATCGAAACTTTTTCGACCGGTCCGACCATGCTCGAAATCATAACGCTCGAGCTCCGAATCGCGCTCCCTATCAACGCCGCAGCTGCCTGTTCCATCCACAAAATAATCTTATTTTGTTTATGTCAGGGAGATGAAGAAAGCTGGAGACTAACTTGTTATTTTAACCAGGGAAAATATGCATTTATAGGCCTCTCTTTTTACTAAATTTTAATCGATCAAACTCTATTTAATTGTGATGATTTTAATAAATACATTTTTTTATTAGTTTTTCATCCAAATTTTATTTAGTATGCTAATTGTACATGCCACATAAGCTTATCCGACTATATGACATAATTATTTACTTATTGTAATTCTACTAAACTCATAATTTTGAGTTTAGTGAAATTCTCAACCAGCAAATAATTACTCAGTTACATAGATAAATAAGCTGATGTGGCATGTATAATCATTATACTAAACAGAATTTAAACGGAAAACTAACGGAAGAATATATTTGTTAAAATCGTCACAGATCAAGGAGTTTAATCAACTAACTAAAATTTAATAAAAGGGTACCGATATAAATTTTGCATAGTACATATATGCAAATCTGTGTTTTCTTTAAATCAAACAACCTCAGCTCCCTTGGTTTTCCTGATGCAGTCCGTCAGCATTCCGGTAAGGTACACGGCCAGCGACTTCTTCTTCAGTTGGATGAGCTTTCGAGCTTGTGTGACGAAATCCAACGGTGTGTATTCGTTTCCCTGATTAAGCTTGGGAATGGGAAGTGAAAAAGATGCTACCTGGTTTCCCCAGGAGGAGGCTGATTTCTTCTTCCTGTCAGGTTTATTCTTCATTTCCTGAACTGACTTGTATCCTTTGATCATCCTGGTGTTGAGTACCACCACTGCTGTCGAACGTGCGTTTCCGGATCCCGGCTCGATTCCTTCCATGTACAGCCGAGCTCCAAGTAGAATTGCTCCGGTGATCAATTCGTTTACGGTCTGAATCCGAAATAAAACGACATCAATTACAGGTAGATAATAGTCGATATAGTATTACAGTTGTTTTTTCGTTATTGATAGTTAGGTTCCAAGCTAAATCCTTGATTTAATTGAATGCAATCTAGCAAGAGCGTTACTCAGACTGATTGAGTAGCTAATTTTCGGCAATACTTTCAAATTATTTCAAATGTCTTATCAAAATAATTCATTTGACATCAAAATAAAATATGGAGACATTTCGAATTGTAGTATTGAAACAACTCCGTTTTCAATAATTTCAAATACTTGTTCACCACCAAATATTTGAAATATTATGTTATTTAGAGAATGTAATATTTTTATTATTAAATAATAGAATATTTTATTAGCCAAACAATATAATTCTCACGCCACAAGTCTATGGCACCTTATAAATAACATATTTTAAAATAACATATCATTTCACTTCAAAATACCATATATCCAATATATCTCATCCAAATAAAATGAATTATTTGACATACCATAATTATGAAAATCACATAATCTTTTAACACGTCAACAAATCATTTTAATCCAAATAACTTAAATAAAAATATTTATGCTAAAATACCTCACACAAATACTGATTAAGTCGCTACTTTTCGTTATAGTTAACTTACGCATCCAAGCATGCCCTTGATTCGCTTGACTTCATCTAGCACCAACGTCGCACATCATCCTTTTTATTTAAATGGGTTTTCAGTCTCCCTAATCTTTATAACGACACAAAAAAGGATTTGATAGTACCCGCATAAACTATATTTATAAATAAGAGAGCACCTCAAATAATTAATTAAGTTATTAATTTAATGACTTAGCCCTTTTACCAATAGCCAATAAATAAAAGCTTGATGTAGTTTAACTTATATTTTTAACTGTTTTCAACATGTAATGAAGAAGTTAATCAATTTTAAAAATTTTAAAACTAATATAACACCATAATCATATAATCTTAGAAAATTTTATTATAAAACTTCATTAGGATGTTATTTAGAATGGGTAACATGATAAAATTTCAATTTTTAATAATTTTCAACATGCATGATAAATATTAATCAATTTGAAAATTTAAAATTTTTTCAAGTGGTCAATTTTTAAAAGAGCTAACCTATTAAAATAGTTCATTTTCACATGAAAATTTCAAAAATTTCAAATTAACTAATATTTAATATTGTAAGCAAAAATCAAATGAAGTTAAAAATCAATATCCAACATACATTTTTAATTTCTCACACCACAAGTCTATTGCACCTCATAAATATCATATTTTAAAATAACACATCATTTCTACATACCATTATGTTACGAAATATCACAAATTATTTTAACACGCCAAACAAATTATTTTAACACAAATAACTTATATTAAATTATTCAAACCAAAATATCTCACTCAAATACCAATCATATCCAACTTTCGTTATAGATAACTTACGCATCCAAGCAACCCCTTGATCCGCTTGACTTCATCCAGCACCAACGTCGTACTCGCCACCGAAATTGGCAGGAACCCCAACCCGTCAGGATTCTCCGACCGGATCGGCGACACGTCATCCTGACCACCACCTCGGCTACAAAAGCTGAACCACACATCAGCAACAGTATTAAACCCCACCGACAAACCCTTACCAACCCTGTTTCCAGAAACTCGCCGGAGAGAAGGGAATGTCAGGTGGCCGCCGCCGCCTCCGTCGGCTCGCTGAAGGCAGGAAAGCAACGCGCCCATCAACGAGTAGCCGTCACCGAGAGCGTGGTGGAGCTTGAACACAATCCTGTCGCCGCCGGAGATAGTGGATGGAAACTTGATGACGTGGATCTGCCAGAGTGGCTGGCTCGGTGGGAGCTCCGACGACGACAGGTTGGAGAGGTAGTCGGAGAAACATTGGTCGTAGAATTGTTGGGAGTTGCCACGTGGCAAGATTGGTGTGAAGACGTGGCCTTTCAGGTTCACTTCCACTTTTTTCCAGATTTTCTTCCCCTTAGTGTCGTTCACCTGAAAATGTAACCATTACGGGACATTCGGTTCGGTCGGATAAAAACTGAGTATGGTTTAATCGGTTAATAAAAATTGTCTATATATGGATAGTTTATTGATTATAGTTGGTCGGTTAACAAGGACGGAATTATCATGTACAGTTAGCCGGCCGATTGAGTTTAGTTTAGGCATTGGTGGAGTTAGAAAGTTGGCCAAAAAAATTTGAAATTCATACATAAAAATATGTTGTATTGGGAAATAATTAGAAATTTAAGTTAAATTTTTTATAATAGAAAATACATACATCTCCACTGACAATAATAATCAAAATCCTTAAAAAATATTTTTTTAATTTCATTCGACTATTATTGAAAGAGCTTAACATTATAAAATCTCAATTTTTAGTCATTCCCAATATGCATGTCAAATATTAGTCAATTTATAAATTTTCATGTCAAAATTGGTCAATTTACAAAGGAGTTAACTTATAGAAATAGACCATTTTGATAATAAAATTTCAAAATTTTTAAATCGACTAATACTTGACATGTATGTTGGAAATGTTTCATTATGGTAATCCTCATAAATAATAATTAAATAAAGTTAAAAGTTAATTTTATTTGGTATTATGTTAGTGTTTAGAACTTTCAATTTGAATTACATTCTGCATGCATGTGGTGGGAACACGCTAGAAATCAAAGTTAAACTTTTTATAATCAAAGCACATACATCCACGCTAACAACAAAAATCAAAACTCTTACAAAATTTAACTTCATTTTGATATTATTTAAAAGGTTTAACATGATAAAATCTTAATTTTCTCAAACGTATGTTAAACTCTGGTTTTTTATCATAATTAAAATAATACACTCTAAACCTCAAAAATTAAACTCTAAACCTTTAACACTATATCCTAAATCCTGAATACAAATCTACAACCTCCAAACTTTTATATTTAAATATAAAATATGAAAAAATTCTAGCATATAGGATATCTATACTTGTAGGTAAAAAGTGTTACCCCATATATAGATATTCCTATTATCTTATTTAATGTATGAATTGAGTTGATAAAACGATTATGATTAAAATTGTTAACTACTAACCGTATATAAAAGCTACTAATTAAACTCCTTTACATTTAGTGGTAGGATTAGTCCATGGAGGTTTTGAAAGACTTTTGTTTGTAATAAGTGATTTTTGTTTGTAAGCCAAAGGGGTTCGGCCGAACCTCTTCCTTAATAGCTTCGTCATTGAGTTTAGGTAATCATTTTAACAACTTTTGTTTGTAAGCTAATGGAGTTCGGCCGAACCCCTACCTTAATAGATTTGCCATTGAGTCTAGGCAACCATTTTGGCTGACCGAAATTGATTTGGTTAGCTTACTGAGCAGGTTATAGTTTGTCAAAAAGGATTGAATTTGACTAGTCCTTTTGAAAAACTCTAGCTATGCATCCTTTCTTTTAGTGATTGGTTAGGTTCGGTTATAGGACAGGTTAGGGAGCCGGTCGATTATTGGTTAACCGGGTTCGCCCAATGACGGACTCTTTTCAAATTAAGGGTACCACAAGTATAAATTTAGAAGGTTCCTAGAGCTTTAGGGTCGATATACTTACTATGATGGAGCAGAAACGAGGGTTGATCGAGAGGAACAGGGTTCGAACCGAGGAGAGAAACTGCGAGTCGTCAAAGGGCCTTTCGGTTTCGAGAACTGCGAGGATGTGGAACGACACGGCTGAGCTGTTGAAGTAGTACCCAGTTGGACTCACTGCCTGATGATCTTCTGCCGCCATTGCTAACAACTACTAGTACGTACTACTAGCTACCACTTGTTACTTTTTATAAGATTGATTTTTCTTATACAATAAATAAGACTAAGGAGCTGGGTTGGTTGGCTCAAAATTTATTATAGTTAGTTAGCTAACTCCCAGCTAAACAAAATTAATAATGTGGACACCGATCTATCGAAATCAACTGTTTCTCCACTTAATAGATACTACACATTGTTCATGGCTCTAGCTAACCCACATGCACATACTTTCTTTCTGCATATTGAATTTTCTAATACTTGTCGCTATATATACTTTTTCTTACAATTGGTTTGTGACAGGGATGTTTATGAATCGAGTCGAGCCAAGTCGAATTTTATCATGTTTAAGTTTGGCTTGTTAAGTTTAGTCGAGTTCGAGCTAGAAAATTATGGTTTGTGTCAAGTTCGAGTTTGGCTCGTTAATGATATTTAATGAGCCAAACTTAAGCTCAACTTGAACTTCGCTCATTAAAATCCATGATGAGAGTCTAATTTGATTTGAATTCGAAGCAATTGTACGTTAGAAAACATTGACAATAAGTCAAGCTAAAAAAATAAGTTGTCGTAATAAAATTTATAAGTTTGAGACAAGTCAAGTGTTGCATTATTGATTCTACTGACAAGCCATATTATTGAGTTATCAAACCAACTCACGAGCTTATCAATTCGATCGGATATAACATACCCTGGCTCAAATTTAACTTGTTTAAAATCGAGCAGAGTTCATAAATAAATTGTTTGGAGTACGATCAGAGGCGGATGAGCAACTAACACGAAGCGGAAGATTATGAATGTTGAAGGTGCAAAGGGTGATTTTTCGAAATTTTGCTGGTAAGTCCGAATCGAACAAATTTAATAAACTTGGTCCTGATTTTTGGGTGTGGTTTGGCCAGTCTGGGCCGGATTTTCACAGGCCTATACAGGTTAATCAGCCTATCAGGAGGACCTCGGGCCTCTATCTGTTTTCGAGCCCGCAGCCCACTCTTCAAGCCCAATTGGACGCCTTCACTTTTCACTACAGTATAACAATAATAAGTTTAAAATTACAATAAGCCAGCAATTAGAGAAAAGAGTAAACAACTCACGAAATACAATCAATTGCTTTTGCTTGCTGTCCTATGGGAATAGTAACTTTCAGGTTTTTACCCATATCTAAACTCAAAAGTGGTTGAGCAGGTTGGATAAAAAGAACAGTTACCCGCTAGAACCCAACGACACCGTTTTACCGCGCAGAGCATCACTACGCTCTCGGACATTAGAGCCGTTAACCCACGTGGCGCGTGTGGCGCCCACTCTCAGGGGAAAAAACGTTGAAAAAAGGAAAGAAAGAAAATGAATTAGACCGTTGGAAAGAGGCCGACGATTCCCATCCATTTTCATTCTATAACGTATAAAAACTCTCATAATTTTCCAGACACAGAGAAAAAACGAACACTCTTTCTTCTCCGATTTCTCTCCAGTTTCCATTTTCCCATCAAATCACAATGCTCAGTTTTCCCGCCGTTGGTGAGCAGCACGCCGGCGGTGCAGGAGGAGGAGGAGGAGGAGGATGCTGCACCGTCGCCGCTTGGTCTACGGTGGCGAAGCTGATCGACGAGATTTACGAATTCTCCGCCCCCAGGTTCTTTGACTTCACCAAGTCTGAATCGGAGGAAGATGCCAGGAAGGCCGAGCTCTGGTTTGACAACACTATCAGTTACGCGCCTTCGCGTATGTATTCTTCTTCTCAGTTCTCCCCTGTTCTTGCTGATTAAAGATTCCGAGTCTTGAATTAGGGGTTTTAATTGGCTGGTGATTGATGCTGCTGAAAAGTTTTTGAAATGATTATCTAGCTAGATTAGGATTGGACATCAGTAATTTTAGAGTTGAGATGTTTGAGTTTCGATTGATGTCTTGAATTAGGTTTTTAATTGGTTGATGAAGTTTATAGTGTTTGCAGCGATTAGGATTGAACATGGATAATTGAACTTCCGATGAGTGATTTTTGGGAATAAGATCATCGTCGTGCTGAATAATTGTAGCGCATTAGTCTTAATGGATTGCAGTTGACTTAATCCTTTGCGGTTCCGATGATTATGCAGCTTTGATGCCCAGAATTAAGACGGGAAGATCATTCAAGGTTGAGAGCTTGTGTGACTTCACTGAAGCGGACGAAATCACAAAGGTAGCTCATTAGATAGATTAATTTCCATCGCTTCATCATACGATTCAATCAAAGCGGATCGTCTAGGATTTTATTATCTTCACCTATTTCCATAGGCTGCTGAATCGTCAATTTCAACTTCTACTAAAGTCGAATCTTTTGAAGTCAAAGAGCATACCAAAACTCAGGCCTACTGCACACCTCAGCAGCCATCAGTGAAACCTCAGAAGGGAAGTGTAGTGACCGACTCCAAGAAGCATCATCAATCAGCCAGACATGTATCCAGTTTGGTTAAGAATCATCCATCAGTGCTTAAATCGAAGAGTCAAGCACTATCCTCCCAAGCTAAAAGCGTCAAAGCTTCGAGTGTAAAGAAGTCAGTAAGCCTTAATGCATCCTTCTCTCCTTTAACGACTTTTTGTCTGGTTCGGTATTCATGAGGTACTTTAAAAATCATGTGCAGGGGTAGTAGTGTAAAGATTGTTGCCGGAACTCCCACCTTTGCCCATGAGAATCAGGCCATAAAGCGGCAAAAGCTTGAAGATGGAAAATCCAGACAGGTGACCTTTAATTAACGACACATACCTCCTTGTGAAGTTCCATTTCCATACAAGCTGTGATTCATATAACTAGTTTTTCCATTGATGAAATTTTCAGATTATCAACCTTAGACCACCACAGCCATTGACTCACAAGTTTAGGCTTGGTCAGTCGACTAGCAATTCCAACGCAGGCTCAATGGCAGCTAACAAAATACAGAAAGAGGATAGGAAGGTTTATGTTCGGGAACAAGCTGTGCAAACACCTTTTGTTTCAACGGCAGAAATGATGAGGAAGTTTGAAACCAGTACCAGAGACTTGTCCTTCTTGCCTCCTCCGGTAATAGTCCGTTTCTAGTTGACATCATAACGAGTTTTCCGTTCTTGTTTTGTTTAGAATTTGCTTACATTTGTGTCTGTGCCACACAGGGAAAGCTTAAACTGACTCTGACAAGGCCTCAGGAGCCGGCTTTTGTAACTGCTCAGCGAATCCGACCGATCAAAGTAAAGAGTAGCGCTGAGCTTGAACAAGAGATGTTAGCTAAAATTCCCAAGTTCAAAGCTAGACCTGTAAACAAGAAGGTAACCAGTTATATGCTTCCTGTGGTAATTGTATTCCGTCACCTTTTATCTTTGTTTCTTACGTTTTGGATTTATATTCACCTCAGATTCTGGAAGCTCCAGCTCTACTAGCAATACCAAGAACCACTCCACAGCGACCTGAATTTCAGGAGTTCCATCTTGAGACAGCAGCAACGGCCAATCATAATGCAGAATCAGCCTCAGTGGTGTCATCAGAAGCATCTCGTCAGGTCTGTGAATGGAGGTCGCTTCTGACCAAACCAAAAACACCATTACTTCAGACCTCTCTGAGAGCTCGTCTGATAAAGGTGAAGAGTTCTTTTGAACTCGAGAAAGAGGAGCTCGAAAAGATGCCTAAGTTCAAGGCAAAGCCTCTGAACAAAAAGGTACTAATATCTTTTAACTGAGGTACTTCATGAACTACTGGACTTTTGAAAGTGTACTTAAGTTTCTCTGTTGTTTATAGATATTTGAGAGTAAAGGTGAATTGGGGATCTTGTGCAACACCAAGAAGCAAGTTACTGTACCTAAGGAGTTTCACTTTGCCATAGATGAGAGAATTCCACCGGCTAATGCATTTGCTGATATGTTTGACAAGGTAGTAAAGGGCTTTCATAGCTCGTAACTTGTTATAATGGCCAAGAACTAACACAATTTTCATTCATTTTTCTTTCAGCTCTCGTTGAACTCAGGATCTCACGAAAATCAACTTCAACTTCCCAGAAACACAACACCGAATCCGTTCCATTTGCACACAGAGGTACGGATCATAGTGAAACCCATCTAAGAAACGAATGCAGTCACCACACATTGGACTCTTAGTGATAATATTTGTGGCTGACCATGAATCTTTCAGGAAAGAGGGGCGGAAAAAGAAAGGAGGCTAGCCATGGAACTTATGCGAAAACAAATGGAGGATGAAGTTGCTAGAGTTCCAAAAGCCAATCCATACCCTTACACAACCGACTATCCAGTGGTTCCACCAAAGCCAACTCCGAAACCGAGCACAAGACCGGAGCCTTTCCAACTGGAAAGCGTTGTAAGACACGAAGAGGAAATGCAGAAAGAAATGGAGGAGAGACGGAGGAAAGAGTGGGAAGAGGCTCAGATGAGAATGTTCAAAGCACAACCAATCCTGAAAGAGTAAGGATTTTGAAACCCTGAGGCTGCCTTTGCCTTGGAAGTCAAGTAATTAACATTTCTTTCCTTTTTTTCAGGGATCCGATTCCTGTACCGGAGAAGGTCCGGAGACCACTTACAGAAGTTCAACCGATACACCTCCACGTTGATCATCGAGCAGCCGACAGGGCAGAATTCGATCAAAAGGTGAAGGAAAAGGAAATGCTGTATAAACGATACAGAGAGGAAAGTGAAGCTGCAAAGATGGTACGTTGTTTATTATTATTAGCCTTATTAGTTTCACGTCGGTTCTTGGTTTAATAATCGGCGATGTTGTGGCCGCAGATCGAGGAAGAGAAGGCAATGAAGCAGTTGAGGAGAACAATGGTTCCTCATGCTAGACCAGTCCCAAACTTTGAGCAGCCATTCTGCCCCAAGAAGTAAACACTACTAAATACTGAAACTGAACCAGCGCATAATAGTTTTGAAACTGATTGGTTCGGTTCATTTGTGTTATTCCAGATCTTCAAAAGAAACCACGAGACCAAATTCGCCGAAATTGCGAGTGCTTCGGAGGAGAGAAATGCAGCAGCAAAGGAACAACAACAGTAACAGCTTCCTGATGGCTATGGCTACAGCTTCGAGCCCTGCTTCGTGCATGCGGTGATCAAACCGGATGATGAATGTGTGTGTGTTTGTGTGTGTTCAAGAGCTCTTGAATCATCATTTCAGTTGCTTGACAAATTCTTATAAATGTATAGTGTTACAGTAGATAAGAAGAACAAGGGAACTCATGTAACATTTTATTACAAGATTCATTTTGTATTGATGAGTGAGGATTTCAATTCAATTTCGACTCGAGTTTTTGTAATACGGTTGCAAGGTTCACTATATTACCATTCAAGATCGCAAGCGGAGCTTCGAGTTATTTTTTTTTACGAGGGACCCCTTCCACCAGCACCAATTTGAGACACTACGGCTACAGGGGGTGCTACAAAAGGGCAATGAGGAGTGCGCTCCCCAAAAATCGAACCTAGCGGAACCACCACCTCAACTACACCTTGTTCTGAAATTTTTAAAATGATTTGAAGTCCGTTATGGAAAAGGTCCTAACATAAGTTTAGTCTACAACAAGAAGAAGAAAGCCTTATGGCTTGAAAGTCTTTTACTATAATAACCTTACTGAAAAACTGAGAACCCAGACTTGTTCTACTTCTTTACAACTATTCAGCCATCTCTTTGGCTTCCTCTTTCACACCAGACGACTCGGCCTCCATCGGAACAGCAGTATCCAGCTCAATTTTCTCAATTTTTGGCTCAACATCAGGCTCGGTCTTCGTCTTTTGCTTCTTACTGAATGCCACAATCTAGCAACACAGAATTGAAAGAATTAAAGAGAGTTTTTTTATAATAAAGGCAGAAGCTTGAATTAAAGAGAGTTTTTTTTATAATAAAGGCAGAAGCTTGATATACTTACCCAATAGCTTCTGGGAAGGTAGCTCATAGGGAAGTCGACATGGCCTCTAGTTATCGTTGCTAGCGTTTCGTCGTTGTTCTCCAATACCCTCAGGCTGCTCCTCGAAGCTGGTGTTTGCAGCGTGGGAAGCGTTTCGTAGAACTCAGTGGCCATGAAGAGATCGACGTTTTCAGCCTCCAGTGACGATTTCACAGCAATGAACTGCAGAAAATATACAGACTGGCATAAGCAGCAGCAAAAAAATGATTCGAAAATGTGAGTAAGACTTCTCAAGATCGATTTGGATACTTCTCAAACACATTATTGACCAAAAATTCAACCATCGAATTAAGTGACGTGGCGAAACGAAATTCAACATGACAATTTAGGAATCTATTTAGCGAATTTCGTATTGTTTCCCGTATATGGAATCATATTATTCAGAACATTCACATGATACTATGCATCATTCAATTCGAATCCAGAAAGGAAAAAATTCGACTCCGATAGGTTAGGGGCAGGAAAGAGAACTCACCTCACGGAGTTGTCCGATAGATGAGGTGGATCTGCAGCGAATATAAGGCTGCTCCAAACTTGGTGTGGATTCTTTCTCCAGAGGGATTACTATCAGATTCAAATCCGACTTTCCGGACAAGAAGTACGAGTTAGGTCACTGCATCGTGTTAGATTTCATGAAGTAATTCATAACACTACTCATAATGTTCCAAAACTAGAAAAATGATAACTCGGGAGACCTCTTCGATCGTGTCAGATTACCGTACAAAAAACAATACTTTTATGGAAGCAACCAGCATTTTTCATGATCATCTTTATGATTCCTTAGGTGAAAGCAAGTAAAGTACACACAGGCAGTAATGAGAGTTTATCAAACTAGCCAACTCCATAAAATTGTTTCTTCTTTCATTTTAAGCCGAATCGAAACAAAAAGGTACAAACCATTCCCCTTGGATCATGCGGATACTAACGGTGCATAAAAAAGCTGTAAGGTGAAGGGTGTCTGAATGCCAAAAGGGTAGGCTAATCATAGCTGAATAACACATTTTGATCATTTACCTCGTCCTCATTCTTGTCCTCAACCGATGTATTCCTAAGATGTTCCACCAGCCTCGATATGCGATTGATCCGCATATGCCTGTTATTGCTGCCACTAGCTACACCATGCCTAGTGTTGCTTCGGGTGCCACCCCTGCCCCAAGCAAGCATTTCGTTATTTCGTACAAGCGCAGGAGCCAGCCCCCAGTCCCGGCTAGTCTCTTGATCATTCTCAACTGCATCAGAATTCATTCCGGAGGAAGAAGGCTGAGAGGTCCTCAACCCTGGTCGTCTTTTTCGTCTTCTCGGCCTGACATCTGGAGAGTGTTCATCAGCCGAAGATGAATCTTTGCCTCCCACCATGTCTTCATTTTCTTCCTCATTGTCTTCGGATCCGTGATAATCCATGTTTCTTCTGCTGTTTCTCTGTCGCCTTGATTGAGTAGTTCGAAGGTTCCTCTGTGATCTTGCGGAAAACGGAGTGGTCGACTCTTTTCCGTTGGTTCGTCTCCTTGCCAATGCTTCCGACTGCCTTTGGAATATTTGGGCGATCGATGCTTGTATCTGATCACGAAAAATATTCATTAGCGAGTGACGGATGCAATAATCAAGTCATGGGACTTCAAAAGAAGGTAATTAATTCCGTAATCAATGTAATATAATGTTACTGTACAGACCTGCTTGTTCCGAGTCTTCTCTTCTTCATGGAAAGCCAATTCCTGCATCAAATACTCACACTCAGCTAAAAGAGCTAAATTCGAAGAAACGATTGACTAAGAGGTCTAAATGGATCGGTGAAGTAATTTACCTCTTCTTCATACTTATCAATATTAGGATAAAGCGCTGCAATTAGAGCATCATAGTTAGGATCATCTCGCAAAGAACGCCGAGTTGCACAATGGGTACGGCAAGCTGGGCACTCGTTATTCCTGCAACAAGTGCAAAATATTGTCAGTCCAACTGTCTAAGCTTCTGATAAACGAATTAAGAGGTGTCGGAATCCAAAAGTATGAATGAAACACTTTAACAACTCACCCCAATCGCATTGACTTGTCAATGCATTCCCTACAAAAACGGTGTAGACACTCCATTACTGTTCTTGTTTTCTTTATGATCCCTGTATATACAAGGAAATCTTACTCACGCCTGATCATGCACTGAATTAACAAAGGAAATAGGTGTTCTCTAATTTAAATATTTTATTTTGTGCCTTTCTTGGATATATTATAAAGAAGACAAACTAGATAGTTCAACAGAGCATAATTGCACAGTTGCATTGCATCTGGAAAACTGAAAACAGAGAATAGTTATACCTAAAGTGAAATAGCTAGTAGAAATATAAGTACCTAGACATATAGGGCATTGCACGTCTTTACGAATTTCCGGCAGTTCAACGAAAACAAACCTGCCAAATGATATCCATGTCAGTTTTGGATTTAAAACCACTTGCAAACAAGAAACAAAATGTAAACATCAACAGTTAAAAACATAAAAAAGAAATTCAGGGAAATGAATGTAAAGCTCCAGATTATCAAAATTCAGTCGCTTTTTCGTTTCTCCTTCTTGTGTTCTGTAAAGGGTCTTCATTTTCATCACCTTCTTAATGAACAGAAGTCTACGGCATCAGTTTCAAGTGATGGAAAACCCTTCAAGAAATTTGCAGTAATCTTAATATGAACAGCCACTAGACGTTGTTTGGTCCACAAAAGCATCAAATTTTACCATCGTCAACAAACGAGAACAGGATCTCTTCACTTCATCTAAACTTAGGACGTACCACTTTTAGCTAATTCATCATAAAACAGAACTGAAAACAACCTTCACAGGTCATCTATCCAGCTCAAGATCGAGTATCACTAGATCAAGTAAGCACTAGAATCACAGCAGAAACACCAAATAATAAACATGCACACTTCAGCTGCACATGAATACCAAGCTACCAACTCACGAAACATCAATCACGAAATCGAAAGACATTCCTAACGCACACTATATTACGTTCGCCAGCACTAAAGTTCACTGTTTACGAACACTGATGCACAATTCAATCTAACAAAAAGGGAAAATAAGAAAGATATATAGAGAGATCAGACTGTACTCAGGCTTTTCCCCTTCTTCTTCTTCTTCCTCTTCCTCTTCCTCTTCCTCTTCCTCCTCCTCATCCTCCTCCTCCGAGCTAGCAGATTCAGATTCATGAGAACCTGGGAAAAAACCCACAAATTCGAACTTTAGCTCGTTACACTCATACACTCAAAGTCAATCTTCACTCCAACTAATTGCACAACACATCAATCCACATCAACATGAATACCCACCTCCAGTATGTTCATCCTCATCTTCATCTTCATCCCCCTCTTCGTCGTCTTCCTCCTCATCCTCCTCTTGCTTCTCATCTCCCTCCTCCGGCTCCTCTTCTTCCTCCTCTTCCTCCTCCTCCGACTCCTCTTCAGCTTTCATCCCACTCCGAGCTGGCCTCGAAAATGAGCCGTTCCCGTTCTGATGCGGTGCAGCAGCAGGAGGAGGTGGCGAGGACGATTGCGGTTGTTGTTCCTCTCCGTCGTAGGAGTTGGAATCCTCCGGAAACGGACGCTTGTGGGCAGGCATTGAAGCGGAATTTGTTGACCCCGACGACGGTAGCTTTCAATCGTTTACGATGCAGAGAAAGGGGGAAGAATTGGAGAAAATAACACGATAGAAGAGACAGTGAGTGTTGTTTGTGAAGAGAGATTGTGATTTCTTTGACCCTTTATATATTCTTATTTTTATGTTGACCTTTTTGTAAATTATTTTGGTGGTTAATTTTACTCTTAACTACAAATAAGAATGGATATACCCGTGACACAATCAAGGTTTAACTGTATTTCTATGATGTTAAACTTACCTCTAACTAATTCAAACAACAATATAATGAATACAATTGAAGTTTAACTCTAGTTCGTGTTTTCATTTTTCAATACAATTTTGAGGACTAAATAAAAATTAATTACTTAAAAATCTACATAAAATACTTAGTTGTCACCTACTAATATGTCATGTAAAAGCCTACAATTTGGGAGTACACAAAATTGTAGCCCAATACTTCAACCCAGGCTCAGGCCCGAGTAATCGAAATGGACCAGGCACATAAGGTCCAAACGATAGGCCTGTCACGGACTGAGCCCAGTGGAGTGATTCCATTCAAGTAGGGCCATCAGCCGGGTCGGTAGTCGGATCTTTTTTCCCGGTGGACCCGACCCCACAGGCCACTGTGAAAAGATAACCCTTTGGAGAGGACAACTGACCCGATCTCCGTATAAAGGCTTTATTTCTTTCTCACGATCCCACGTTTCGAGTTCTCATTGGCTGGAGCCACCAAAAGGGCCGTACGGTTCATACGTGGCGGGAGGTTATTGGTTGATTGGGTTTATGAAACGGACGGGAGTAATAACTCAAGTGTGGTGTGGGTACACTGTAACAATGGTGATCAGTGGGGCCACCACCACTTCACGGGGAGGAGAAACAGTGGCCGGCCACCACCACCACCACCAACACAAAACATTTCAGACTTCTTTCTTAGGTTGTAGGTTAGGTTTAAGTGTGCGAAGGTTGATTCGAGTTTTTATCCCGATCGTTCGAATTATTGATAGAATGCATCATATATAATGTCATATACTCTTTAAGTGTTGATGGTTTAATAGAAAAATGTCAATGAGAATGCAGAACCGACTATATAGCTAGGGAAGGGAGTTCATGATGGGATTTGCGTTTTATTATGGAAATGCATCTTACATGTCATGTCACTAGATTAGAATTTATATACCAATTGAGTGTGTCAATCACAAAAAAATCCAGTAACGAGCGTTCATATAATAATATGTACACCCTAGTCAAAACCATTGATCTACAATCCATGTCTTACGCATACAATGCCTTTCCACCATAGATACAATGTCTTTATGCTACAAAATGATATTATGTGGTGGGGTGAGCGATTGTGGACATCAATGTATAATCTTTCAAGTCAAATTCACAAGCACTAGTAAGTCACTAAGTTCAGTCAATTATAATTTTATAAATTATCGAATTAAATTCTTCTTATATCTCGGCCTGAAACTATTTTATTTTATGCACTCTGATTAATGGAATATCATAACACGACACAATACAAGTAAGTAACAACCATATAATACAACTTTTTAGAAGTAGAAAATCGTTAATACTCTCCCTAACCAAACCAATCATTCACAAGACCGTGTGATTAGTTATATTCATGTTAAACCAGCCAAAACAGTTCATGTTCGCCCCCCCCCCCCATATTATTTCGTTGAATTCCCATCGGATCAGAAAAATTTCATTGAAAAATCTCACCTATAATCAAATCAAATGATTAGAAACCACAAATAAGATCCTCTGGACCCCGATCGTCGGCAAATCCTTCCTCCTAATCTCCCATGGCTCCAAATCTCCACCTCTGTTTCTTTTCTTTGCCCTTTTCACTTTTTCCCTTTTGCTTAGAGTTCCCATACAACAAAACAAAAACACAAGGCCCCTCCTCTCCTCCCCTCTCTCAGGTAATAAAAACATTAATGGAGGAAGAGGACCTTCTTATAGCTGCTCCTACTGTGGTCCTTCCTCCTCCTCTTTTCCCCTGTTTCTCCTCCTCTTCTTCTTCTTCCACCCATTATTTCAAGTTTTCATCTTTTTCACTCACAATGGAAGAAGGGGGAGAAGGGAAGCAGAAGAAAATGATGGTGGTAAAGAAGGAATCCGGCGACGATTCCGACTCAACTGATGAGTATGGCCAGCAGCATCAGGGGATGGGTTATTTCTTTGATGATGATGATGATGATTCGTCTGAGTCTTGTAAGAAGAAGAAGCTAGTTATCGGTAATAGTATTACTGCTTCTTTCGCCGGCGGCGAAAGAAGGGTGTCGGGCGGCGGCAGGTGCTGTCAGGCGGAGAAGTGTACGAATGATTTGACTGTGGCGAAGGCGTACCACAGGAGGCATAGGGTGTGTGAGTACCATTCGAAAGCTCAGGTTGTGCTTGTTTCTGGGTTGAGGCAGAGGTTTTGCCAGCAATGCAGCAGGTAATCAATCGCCATTTTTTACTTTGCTTTCGGATTTCTTGCTTGTTCTGTGTGTATTGTTATGAGTACTTTAGAGACCCTTATCAGCATTTACTTGAGAGCATTGATCTTTCTTCATGTTCTGAATCCTGATTCCGTACGATTTGTTAGGGTTTATGAAAGATTGAAAAATACTCCAGAAACTGAAATTTCTGGCTGCTCATGCTTGTTCTTTAGAGACCCTTATCATCATTTGCCTTGAAAGTTTTGATCTTTTTCATGTTCCAAATCCTAATTCCGTACGGATTTGTTGGAGTTTATAAAAATACTCCACGGAATCTCAATTTCTAGCCGTTTATGGTGATTTGGGAACGAGGGTTTCAAATCTCCTAAGGACCCTTATCTGCATTTCCTTCAAAGCCTTGATCTTTTTCATGTTCTAATCCTAATTCCTAAGGGATTTGTTAGGGTTTATAGAAGACCAGAAATACACTACAAAAATTGAAATTTCTTAACGTGCTCTCATGGTGATTTGGGAATAGGGGGTGGTCAAATCCTCCTAATTAAGGACCCATCACAAGATTTTCAAGCTCGCCAGATAGCATTTCCTTCAAAGTCTTGAACTTTTTCATGTTCGAAATCCTAATTCCTTAAGGTTTTGTTGTTAGGATTTATAAAAGACTGAAAATACTCCAAAAATCTCAAGTTCTTTGGGAAACAGAGTGTCCAAATCTCCAAAGGAACTCATCACCAGATTTTCAATGTCACCAAATTTTCAACTTTTTCCGATGTTAATGTAATTAATTAATGCATTCAATAATTATAATTGATGGGATATAGTTTTTCAGACTCTCATACCATATCGTATAAGTTATGATTACAACCCAAATAATTTAAAATTTTAATATAATGTTCAAATTGATATTTATATTATTCATTAATATTTAAACTAGCGATTTTTCAGTCAGGGTTGAAAATCTGTAAAATGACTTTTACCCAAACAAACCCTTAGTTTCAGAGAATGAGATCTCAAATGTCGGTTGGTAGACGGTTGATATGAAACTGTATGGGCCTAATGACACTGCTTGATACGTTATGTCTCCATAATCCTGTCTTTTTGTCTTGGTCGTTTAGGCGAAACACCAAACTACTTGCCATGGAATCTTTTTCGATCATGTACCATGTTAAAGTTTAAGGTACTGGGCTAGCTAGCTAGCTGTCAAGCAATCCCTCTATTTTTTTCTCCTCAGATTCCACGAGCTGCCGGAGTTCGACGACATGAAGAGGAGCTGCCGGCGGCGTCTGGCGGGGCACAACGAGCGGCGGAGGAAGAATGCAGCTGCTGATTCTCATCCTCATAATCATCCCCATGAAGGATCTTCAGCCATGAAAGAAGACACCATTTGCGGCCAAGTTGATCCCAGGGGAAGAATAAAGATCGTCACCGCAGAGAATCCAAGTTACAAGCATTTCCAGATCAGATGAACGAAACAAAAGCATTTGCTGCTCTCTCTCTTCTGTCATCACTAGTGACGATCTCTCCTTTTGTCTTTGTAAAAATAATCTGAAACTGTGTTATTCTCATGTAATTAGGGTTAATTAAAAAGTGACTGATTGATCATATGGATCGTCATTGGGATTCGTGTCGTGATGATAACTATATATATGAATGATATTTTCTTAATAGCTATGGTATGATGGTTTTAGTCTATTAATTGATGGGTAATGGGGTGGATTAGGATGAGATTGGAATTGATCCTACGATTCGTTATTATCATTTGGATTCGTGTTGTGATGATGGCTATATATGTATGAAAAATATTTTCTTATAGTGTGTGATTGATTGATCGATTATTTTTTAATATCACATTGTTATTGTTGAAATGTTTGAACTTGTCATTTGCATGTACTTTTCCGCAAAATGCCATCATTATATGAGTATCTAGATTATCATTGAGATTTGTATCATAAATTGGTTGTTATGTATGAATGATATGCCTTCTTAAGCTTTGATTTGATAATTTTAGTCGCTCACAAAAGAATAATATGTATGAATTTAGAGTGTGATTTAACTAATATATCGTTGAATGGTACTTGACCTGTTTTGAATGTATGTAGTTACAAAATTTGATGCCTATTTGAGTATATTGATTATTGTTGCGATTTCTCTGTGACAATTACTCTATATGGTACCGCTTTAAACTTGATATGATAATTCGAATTAATTAGTAACACAAAACTCTCCCAAAGAATCAATGCGCGCAAAACATTATATAAATGAAAAATCACCTAAATAATCTATTCAAAGCTTTTTAATCTATAAACCCTTTTCAACAATTCGAAAAATATTTGTATATTTTAAAAAATGCATGGAGAAAAATGGAAAATCTAGAATTTGAATGTCTAGGCCTTGGGGCAATCTCAGCCTACAAAATTGGACCTAAAAGTCCAGAAAGGCCCAATGGATAAGTCGAGGTCAAACCCAGTCGCTAAACCCTATCACGTGGCGAGCAAGGGTAGCTTCGTCATTCTGGCTAAACCCTGCCGTGGCTGTAGAACACTTCAGAACCGCGAGCTATAAAGATGAAGAATTTTGTCTGCTCTGTTCTCTTCCAGGAAATTTCGGAGGACTGGTGATTCGGAGCTTCGCCGGAGACCAACTATTTCCAGGTTTTGCACTACTTCTCTGATCAGCCTTCCATATGGGTATTTGTGTTGCTTCATTTTCGTTGCTATCCGGTGCTTCACTTTGCAGAAAAACGATGGGAGCTGGATGAACGAATCATCGATTTGGTCTTGCTTTCTGCTATGTGCTGCCTTGATACGAATAGCTCTGATGGACTGATTTTTTTCGTTGTGCTCTTTCATTCCCGTTGATTTTACTGTGTGGATAGAACGAATTGCGTAGAAACACTATGAATGTAAAATTGCTGAGGGATGTGTTGCATTGTAATGGAAGCAGGGCTAGCATGAAGTGTACTTTGAGTTTGTGGATTTCTTTTTAACATTTCGGATTGTTGCATTCAGGTCACTCTGAATTTGTAACGATGGCGGATTTATCAAAGCATCCATCAGTTGTTCAGAAGATGTACGTGCAATGGTCCCTTGATCCGAGTCCGAGACCTTCTCCTAATGTAGAAAGCAGGTGTGTGAATGGGAATGAAGCTAATGGAATGCAGGGCACTGTTGTGGAAGTTTCTCCAAACCATTCTTCCATGCCAGCAGCAGCGCCTACTGAGAAAGGTCTAGGTGCGTTCATGACTGATTTCCTCATGGGAGGAGTATCCGCCGCAGTTTCCAAGACTGCAGCTGCTCCGATTGAGCGTGTCAAGCTCTTGATTCAGAATCAAGACGAGATGATTAAAGCTGGCCGTCTTTCCCATCCGTATAGGGGAATCGGTGACTGTTTTGCTAGAACCATGAAAGACGAAGGAGTGCTTGCTCTTTGGAGAGGCAACACGGCCAATGTTATCAGATACTTCCCTACTCAGGTTATTTTCATTTTTTCAACTGACTGATTCCTTTCTTAGTCATCTTTGCTAGCTATGCAAGCATGGTTAGATATTCGTCTGGCTATCTTGTTTCTACATGCGCTTGAGCTCTAACAATACTTTGAACACGCTGAATTTTGATCTGAATGAGTCAGGCACTGAACTTTGCCTTCAAAGATTACTTCAAGAGGTTGTTTAACTTCAAGAAAGATAAGGATGGGTACTCGAAGTGGTTTGCTGGGAACTTGATGTCTGGTGGAGCTGCTGGTGCCTCTTCTCTTCTGTTCGTGTACTCACTCGATTATGCTCGAACACGTTTGGCGAACGATGCTAAGGCAGCTAAAAGGGGCGGCAGTAGGCAGTTCGATGGTTTGATTGACGTGTATAAGAAGACCATCAGAAGCGACGGGATTGCTGGTCTTTACCGTGGTTTCAACATATCTTGCGTTGGAATTATTGTCTACCGGGGACTCTACTTCGGCATGTACGACTCTCTTAAGCCCCTGCTTCTGGTTGGAGATTTGCAGGTTAGACAATTCGAAAACTGTTGCTGCTAGATGCATATAGAATCAGATACTGGGTTCATATGTATCATCTCTTTTTGGTCCCCCCCCCTGCAGGATAAGTTCTTCCCAAGCTTCCTACTCGGATGGGGCATCACAATCGGAGCCGGGTTAGCATCCTACCCCATCGATACTGTCCGTAGAAGAATGATGATGACCTCAGGGGAAACCGTCAAGTACAAGAGCTCCATCGACGCGTTCAAACAGATCGTCAAGAATGAAGGCTCGAAGTCCCTCTTCAAAGGTGCAGGTGCCAACATCCTCCGCGCAGTTGCAGGCGCTGGTGTCCTAGCTGGCTACGATAAGCTGCAGCTGGTGGTCTTTGGCAAGAAGTACTGATCCAGAAGCAACTAGTTCGTTTCGATGGTGTTTTGGAGCTCGGAATGAAATGTTTCGTGATCCTGTGCAGGTGTCAGTCCTTAGAGTTCGAATAGTTTTCAGATTGTTTCAGTAATTAGGGATCTGGTTGTTGCTATGGTTCTTAGAGTTCGAATAGTATTCAGATCGTCACAGTAATTAGGGTTCTGGCTGTCGCGGTATAGGACCTATACAGTTGTGAAATCTGTAGTGTTATGTGGCTTCAGCTAGACGAGTCGGCTGTTAAAAGAGTTGCACCTATGACGATTACATTTGATCGTGCTGTGCAGCCCCAATGTTGAGGATTCGAATTCCGTAGAGGGACATTTTTTATGGCCACACACCGAACCCAAAACAAAACTACTAGAAACCGAAAAACTAGTCTCAAACTTCATTCCATATGTTATCAACTGTGATTCATACTACACAGAAATGGGGACTACAGAGAGCCGTTGAGGATGAAAAAAGAACTCTACAATAGAGGGATTCCTTCCGGAATCGTCATTGGTACAAATTATACAGTTGGAGAGATGTGACGGGACATGTCAAAGTACACGACTGATACATCGTCGTGAAATCGCTTGTTTTATGCTTTTCTACCTCACCTATCTTCCTCTAAGGTGTAGCCCATGTTGGGTTTGGGGGGTTATCTACCGACCTGAAGCGGTTTTAGCATGAACCATTTTCGTTGTTCCGTGACAACGAGAAAAGCCGGTGCAGAGTTCCCTTGATTAACAATTGGGGTGATGTCAACTAGTCCTATTGTATGAACAGAAATGATAAGAGAACTTTCGACCGACCGGGAGCTACGCTGGTGGCAGTGGACGCCGGCAGGTTGGGCATTCCATCTTGATATCCATCCATCTTTGTAGACAGCCGGAGTGGAAGAAATGATCGCACGGCGTTACCTGTCAGATAAAATAAACGGATTCGATGAGAAGATGTTCATCGACATGGTACCAGAATGAAACAGAAGACACTGGTAGTAGTTTACCATGCAATCGCTCGGACGCTGCATCATATCGATCGATGTCATGCATATTACGCAATCTGTCGCGTGACTTTCTTCGAGATCAAATTTCCTGAAGTAACTGTATTTCTCCGGCAGGATCTATAGGCACGAAAAGATAATCAATCAATGTTACGATCTCCACAATTGCGGTATCACATAATCTCGTAGCTCGTTAGCAACAAGATAGAGAGCCAACCTGACGAGGGATGAACCATCGGGATCCGAGATAGTTTTGAAGGAGTAGAACCGAGGCCTGCAAACCGACAAACATAACCAACGACGTGCACCACGTCTTGTCCGGCTCGATCCGCATGAAGTTGTTAGGACATCCAAATATATACAGCGGGACCGCTAACCGAGTAACCGTTATGCCTAAGATGTAGTAAGGATGCAGAGGCTTCCTCGAATCTCGAATCACGTTTGTAACGATCTGAGGTATCCAGAATGAGTACATCAGGAGGAGAATCGGCCGTAGGAAGTTGTGGAACTCATACATTAGCAAAATGCCTCCCAGAAGAATTCCATCTGCACAGAGATAAATCAAGTTCAGGACAAATTAGTAAAGATTCATAGACCAGCAGGATTGTTTTATCTCGTGGCTCAATACTTACAAAATCGACTATACAAAACCGAAAGCTCGCGCCTCATCGCTTCCCAACCTTCACCGCTGCTGGCAGGCCGGCTCGCCTTCCATATGGCCAGAAGATATCGCATTTCGAAAATTGAAAAGACCACGAACTTGAAAAATGCAGCAGTAGCAAAAGCATTGAACAAGGACTCTGCGTAACGAGAGAGCAGGATCATGAGCCAACTGAGTTATTGACTAAACCGATAATCGGTTCATATCTGCGGAAATGTACCAATTAACGCAAAAAGCTTGGCAGTTTTTAACTGGTGAAAACTTACCGACTAAGATTCCGGCAGTCAAGTGTAAAAGGCAAAGGTAAGCGTCCATGATCGCCTGCTGGCCGATCATCAAGATCGAAACTTTGGCGGCCCCCTATCAAATTAAAAACCAGAACATCAACCTTTCTGATCATACACGGCCATCTGTCGTATCAGCAAAAGATTAGAGCTCTCACCGATTGTGTGTTACTATGTTCCATCTGACGTATCAGCAAAAGCACTTGAAGAAATGAAACCTAATCCGAGAACGTTAAGGAAACAAGCTAACAATAATACTTAAACGTTAGGTCGAACCAATCAACCAAACCGGAAAATCATACGCCAAAAGGATACAAAAGTGACCATCAATGTATAGTTTACTGCTTTGTTGTAGTAGACCTCGATGTTTACCGAAGTAGCATTCAGTAGCAAGGGGGAGAAGCATTCCCCGTCATCGTCCACCGCAGGACTCTCCATTAGTCCCTCTAAGTGGTAACGGTCGCGATCTCCGCCTATAAGAACATTAACCAGAAACTTAATATAACAGGTTATGCTGATAAGCTTTGCTGAACATTAGCAGAAACTTAATATAACAGGTTACTCGCCATTTTGGTTGATCGAGACACGTGAAACTTGGGCAGCGATTTCGATATTGCAATGTTTCTCCATTTCATTAATCGGCGCTGCAAAGACATCCGAATTTTAGTTCCAAGAGATGAGGTGAAACCGGTCGAAGTATTAGAGTAAACAATTACTTACAATTTTTCCTTCTCCACATCTTCTCTTTGGGAGAGTCCTGGAAAACCTGAGAAGAGAAAACGCCAAGCTGAACGAAAAAAGGGCGCAAAATTGAAGATGTAAGCCATCATTTTAAGCCGACGAAATAACTACTTAGAAGAGCAATCAAGGCTCATAGTTCTTACCAGATGATACGGATTAGACAAGATATAATCATCTTCCTGACCAAACTCTCCCTCTTTCTGACTGCCGCGATATAAAATTGAATATCAAAACCAGACGGAAGTCAACATAAGAAACTAAGAGACTAAGAAGCTAACATATTTGCATTTGCGTACCTGCTAGCCACCATTCGAAGTTGTCTAAATGGCCATATATAAACACCTTCCACCCTGATTTGAGCACCCCCAACATTGTGCTCGTTATCAAACACGTCATGGAAAATAATTACACCCTGTTGATTGAAATAGAATCATAAAATGCAAAATCGCAGAGTTATCATGGCATCAAGGAACTCTCCACTCGAAAACGAAGAGAAAAAATCACCTGGACATAGTGCACCCCGGTTATTTTGGTCTGTGTGGTGACCAACTCGATAACCGAATCGCCATTTGAGTTCCTGAAATCTGGAAACTTTGAAGAGCTGTTTGTAGAATCGAGGAACTTCCAAGACCCTACAGTTAATCAGCGAAACAAGAATTTGATCAGTTATTAATAATTTAACTTCAGCAAAGATAGTTGATGCTTTGCACAAACGTAAGGGTCAAACGACTTCAAAAATCTTCGAAATAGGTTTATTTCCGCTCCCTAATGCACAAACCTCGGTAAGTTCCTGTAATGTTCCACGCAGAGAATGGGCCCAGGTCATTTTCTTCTTTTCTAACAAATAGCCACTGCAGGAAATCAACATCAATAACAAGTTACGAAAAATTAAGTTCCAACATGTTGATGATATGCTGCAACATTCTACTAGGACATTGCAACTGTTCAGAATGCTACAAAGTAATTCCAAGAGCCAAAAAATGTGATATGGATCCTTTCATCTTAGTTCTGATTAATCAACATGTAGTAGCTAAAGGACTCTCTATCGAACTCTTATACACCAAATGCAATTCGAACCTGATCAACCACAGCACCATGAGTTATACTACTTCCACTGCTACAAGCAGAAACAAGCAGCAAACTTTCCCAGCATTACATAGACCAGCACAAAATTAGCAACCTTATTATCCCATAAATAAGGAAAAGTCAACAAAAATTTCAGAAAACTAATACAGAACCCTTAACTCAGTGATCATGAGAAGTTCAAATTGGAACAAAAAGCTTCCATTGAACTAGCTCAACAAAGCTCTAAAGATAGAAACCAAAATCAAGCAGCAAACTTTCCAGCATGACATATTACATAACTGATAACCCTTCACTCAGTGATCATTGAACTAGCTCAACAAAGCTCCAAACATGAAACAGAAAATCAAGCAGCAAACTTCCCCAGCATTACATAAATTAAGGAAAAGTCAACAAACATTTCAGAAACTAACCTCGTCTCCCCATGACTGTTTCTGATCCCTCAAGGGCCTCAATCCAACCACTGGTCGAACCAGAACCAAAACCCAAAACAAACAGAAGAAACCAACCCAATACACTAACCCTAAACCTCTCAAATACTCCCTGGAAACCATATCAAGCAACCACCTTTTTGTTGTTGTTGTTCTTCTTCTTCTCAGCTCCAATCAACACAACACAATGAACCAAATCCCATTTAACGATGGAAAGATTGGAAATTTGTAAAAGGGTGGGGTTGCTTCAGCTGAGGTCAAACAAACAAACAACCTGAATAGAAAAGGAGAGGCCAACAAACCATGTTTCCATTTCCGATTTGTTTTTAAAAGCAGATGCACCAAACCAAACAATATAAGGATTAAGCAAAAGAGAGAGAGAGAGAGGGGGGAATTTAGCTGGAGAATTAACAATTAAGGGAAATGGGAGGGAGATGGAGATAGTAAGTAAGAGAGATTCTATCTATCCAGTTGTTTGTAAACGTTGACAGCTCTGCTGCTTCTCGGTCGCTGGGTTTGGTTTCTTCTTCCTTTCTGTCAAATTTTGATTATTTTTTATTCATTCTTCTTTCTGCTCTGGAAATGGAAATGGAGGTCAAATTTGTAGAGAGCGGAAGAAGAAGGAGGAGGCTGGCTCTGGCAGCTGTTGAGTTTTGGAGTTTACTAGAGAGAAAGTTTGGTTTCAATCATCTAAGTTTTGATGAAGGTCTAATTGAATCCACATTCTTTTGGCTTTCTACTTTTTGGTTTTGTTATGTGTTAGACATGATTGGGGAAAATCCATTAATGGACACAACTACGTTATAATGGACTATTAAAGATGAGATGTAATTACTAATTACAATATGAAAACCAATAACTAATAGTTTGATGGGGATGATCATAGCAATTTTTTTCAAACTTAATGTATATGTATAAACCGAACCTAAACAAGTGTGAGCTCGTTATGTATATGAAATCTCCAAATAAATCAGTTAAAATCCTTACAGAGTCATTTAACTAATTAGAATAATCAAATATATGCAACTTATTTAAATCATAACATTGAAAAGACAATGTCCTTCATGATTTTGAAATATATAGTCCAAAAAATCTGTTTTTATCTTATATCATGTATGGTAGAAAAATTGATTACTAACTCGTTACTATGAAGATTTAATTAATTTCCAACCTCAAAGGACAATAACAAACACGGATTTTAAAGGGTGGTTGATAATTTACTTGTGTGATTAATTTTCTAAACTAAAATTTAAAATATCCTATTGGAATTGAGATTTCCTTCTTAAGTTTTACATTCATTTAAATAGCGATTACATTTTCATATTAATTATAAATATTAAATTTTCTTACTATTTCTTCAAAATTTATCATTGTGATTCAATAAGCCAAACAAAATTTTACTAACTAATTCATATGTTCCACGTGATTATGGTGATATATTTTTAAAATTCAAATTAAAACACACACAAGCCAAGTGCTACTTTCAGGCTTTACTTACATAATTACCGACGGGTTCTCAGCCCCTGCGGGGATGGAGCGATAGAAGTTTTGCAATCCGAAGCGAAAAAATCCCCTTCGACCTGATAGCAGTTCCCCTAATCGACTACTGTTCATCATAATGAACATTCCACTTAAAAACTAAAAAAACGACTCGCCCTACTATTGGATTTGAACCAATGACTCTCGCCGTATGAAAGCGTCAACGTCTACACTACCAGGCAGTCCACAGTATTGCCCACAAGATTTGGGGCAATATGGGGTGCCAACGAAGGGGGGAAAACGAAAGGCGTTTTCTGGTCCCACCTGGGGAAGATAACAAAAATTAATGGGTGCCAGAGCCCATGAAACTCCCTTTGCAAAAATATATACGACTCCCTTCACATTTCTGCTCAGTTGGGCCTTTTCAATGGGCTATGAATTACAATAGCAAGCCCATCGTCCAAATTGCAATCCATAATTTATGGGCTTGTGATTTTTCTGGCTTCCAAAATAGTTGACCAACCCGAAACCAATCCAATTCGAGTACGAGAGAAGTGAAACCGGCCCGGTTTCTTGTAAAGCGCCAACTGAAACCGACCCAATTCTAGTATGAGCCAACCGAAAATCAACCCAATTCTTGTAATAGCAAATTAAAAGACCCAAGTATAGTATGAGCAAACCAAACCCGACCCAATTCTACTATAAGCAAACCGAAACAAGTCAATTCTTCTACAATCAAACAGGAATCGACCCATTCTACTATGAGCAAAACCAAAACAAACCTAACTCCACCATGACCAAACTACAACCAACCCAATTCAGGCTTCCAAACCAAAAACATTGGGTGAAACAGTATGTCGTATAACTCGAACCGACACAGTCCTTACTACGAGCATACTCAAACTGATCCCAATGCTACTATGAGCGAACCGAGACAAGTCAATTCTACTACGTACAAACTGGAATGAACTCAATACTATGACCAAATCCGAAAAACCAACCCAACTCATGCTTACAAAACCCATTGCATAAAACGGCATGTCGTTTGGCTGGACTACCAAAATATGAAGTACATTATCCACTCTTTTTCCCTTCTCTGTTTCATTTTGCTTCACAGCCTCAAAACTTCTCCCTTTGACAGAACAGAGCCTCAAGGAAACTTCAAATCATGATTTCCATTTCAGCAGCATCATCAGGGTTCGTCTTCACTGGAGATCAAGTAAAGTATAAACCATCAAGAACTGTTCAAGTAAAGGTTTCTGCAGCCAAATCTGGAGGATTCTCTTTCAACTCTGTATGTACAACTTCATCTCCTTTTATGTTTCCTCTTCTTGGTAATATCGTAATTGTTTCTTCTTCTAGGGGGGGGGGGGGGGGTTAGATTCTGGGGAAGAAGTGTGGAGCCTGTGGAGGAAAAAGTGCCATTGAATGTCCTGGATGTAAGGTATAATTAATTTAGTTATGATAAAATCATCATTTATATTGCAGAAATTGGTCGTCTTTGTTGAAGTGAAATGATCAGTTTTTGTAACTTTTGATTATAATTTTGGTTGGTTTAATTTGTAGGGAACGGGGAAGAACAAGAAGAATGGCAACATGTTTGAGCGTTGGAAGTAAGTGTTGTTATGATAAATTACTGCAGTTATTGGAAGTAAGTGTTGTTATGATAAATTACTGCAGTTATTGGAAGTAAGTGTTGTTATGATAAATTACTGCAGTTATTGGATAGAAGCAACCATTCATGTTACGATATCAGAGTCTTTAATTAAATTAAGGTTTCAATAGTCCCTAATTCGTTACACTGGCTTATTAAAAACGTGCAAATTCCATACTTATTTCGAGAGCTTTTGTTCAAGATGTGTTAATGAATAATACTACAAAACTAGTGTTGGAAACTCTATTTTAGCGATTCGAGGTATTTGGATGCAATCATTGTGACATGTTATACATAGAGAAATTTTAAATTGTTTGAATTTTAGGAACGCTTTTATTTGAGGAGAGGTTGGAACCCTTTTGAATGATCGAATTATTTGAAAGCAATGATTTGAGAAGCTGTGGTGTGGGTAATGCGCATGTGCTGATGCAAATTTTCAGGTGTTTTGATTGCCAAGGGTTTGGGATGAAGAGCTGCCCAAGCTGTGGAGAAGGAGGGCTGACACCTGAGCAGAGGGGAGAAAGATGAAAGGAGAAGAACCAAAAGAGAAGAGCAATATGTAACACGATGAAGTAGGGTTTGCAGTTAAGAACTATCATATTTCTTTGTGTTTAGAGGTTAATTAGTATATTCATATACGTTTTAATATTTTTGAAACTTGTATACAGACTGGTGGAATGCATCACAAATCATTGTGAATTTGCGGTCCTTTCTAGCTACATATGCTCAACTATAATCGTATTTATGACCTCAAATGACATTAACACGACCATAAACATATTATATTTACCTCGAAATTTTGCACACATAAAACAACTTTGCGAAATCAAATCATATATATGGTATTATATAAAATCATTTCTAAAATCCTTTTCCTAAAATTAAGTAAAACAAAACGAATCCAAACAAATTAATGGAAACCCGAAAACAAAGGCAATCCATAGACTCTAATTAATCCCCAATTGTTTTTACCACAAACCCTAAATAAAAACCCAATTTTCCCTCCATTTTTTCCAACCATTCCATCCAAGAAAAAACCAAAAAAAAATTCAAAATGGAATTAAAAAATTCAATCCTCTTAATCACATTCACCGTCGCAATCTCCTCCCTCTTCCTCCCATCAATCTCCGCCATCCGCGACGCCCCCACTCCGGCCTATCCGCCGGTGACCTTCCACATCGTCTCCCACGGCGACGACGCATCGGCAGATCCGGCGATCGCGGCCGCCGACCCTGACGACAAGAAGAAGATGACCAAAAAGGGCGTCCTGGGGACCGAAATCAACCCGGCCCTCCGCGAGATCTGCCTGGCCACCAAGACGCCGAACAAATGCTCCGACTACCTCGCTCCGATCGCCGTCGGCGCCGGTGGCACGTACCAGGACCCTGTCTCGATCCTCAACCTCGAGATCGAGCTCCTCTACAAGAAGGTGGAGAAGGCCGCCGACGAGGCGGATGAGATCGGGAAAAAGGGTTCCACCCCTGCTGACGTGGCAAAGGCGCTGACGGCTTGCGTGGAGGATTACAACAAGGCGAAGGATGACCTGGCGCAGGCTCTGTTGCAGTTTTCCGAGAAGAAGGACGCTGCCGCCGTGGATGGGAGTCTGATGTCGGCTGCGACGTGGATCAAGAAATGCGACGGTGGGTTTGCTGCCGGGAAGGAGAAGGAGGAGGAGGAGAAGAGTTCGTCGACGGCGCCGTTGAAGAAGATTAATGTGAAGATGGTTGAGATGGCGGAGTTGGGGATTGAGATCTCCGATAAGTGGCTTAAGAAAGCTAATTAATTATTAATTAAGATGGTAATTACTGTTGTGAAGATTGATTGATTAATTATTATGTGGGGTGAAAGAAAATGAATATTGTGTAAATAATTGTTTTTAAGACTATATTTGAGTAATTTCTATTGATAGTATACATTTATCCTGTTTGTTTGGTTTTTTGATTCGTTTTTTTTATGTCGGTTTTTATTTTGGGTGTTCGTCACAGGGTACGAGTAATTTGGGAGCATAATTCAATTAGTGGAAATCATATATTATATTTTTTATTGGTTATATTTGGTTCTGATAAATAGAATATGAGAATTTTTAATATTAGCTAGTTAAAAAAATAAATATTATATAAATATTTGTTTGTGGGATATGTATGAATTTGAATTTAATATCTCGAATCAGAACCAACTATAAGCTACTTTATCAAGACATCATTAATTGCAATTAGGATAAAATCAAATAGTTAAACACAATACAAATAAAAACATTTGAATTTGAAATTCAGCCAATTAAAAATAATTAAATTTGAAAAAAGAATTCCACGCGTCTACAATTATTATGTTTTGGAAAAAAAAAGGGCGCGCTGACTTTGGCGCTAATGAAAAGTCGCCTTCCATGGTGCAGGCTGAGCTCAAAGTTGAGCGTTTAACACCTCAACGACATTAACAAAGGGAGGGAGAGCTGAAACGAAACTACCCATCATTCATCCATGGCTTCCAACGACGACGGAGACGACGACGGCGATATTTCTCCCGCCGTGGAGCCGTGTCGCGCGCGGTGGAACTACGATGTCTTCCTCAGCTTCAGAGGAGCCGACACGAGAACTGGGTTCACCGGCCACCTCTACTCGGCGCTCCTCCGCGACGGGATCCACACTTTCCTCGACGACAAGGAGATGGAGACCGGCGGAGAGGTGGGCCCGGAGTGCCTGAGAGGGATCGAAGAGTCGAGATTCTCCTTCGTCGTCCTGTCCCAACACTACGCTTCCTCGATCTGGTGCTTGGAGGAGCTCGTTCACATCCTCAAATGCAGGAGGGAAAAGGGTCACGGCGTCTGGCCGGTGTTCTACGGCGTAGATCCGTCGGACGTCGAGGAGTGCAAAGGGAGTTTCGCCGATGCGTTCGCCAAGCACGAGGCCGATTTCAAATCGGAGATTGAGACAGGGAAGAGGACGATCGGAGACTGGGAAGGGTTCGCGGCTCGGATTGAAGAGTGGAGATCTGCGCTACGTGAAGTCTCTTATCTGAAAGGATTGGATGTACGGAACCACGCTGATGGGTGAGCTTCGCCATTGCCTTATCTGAATTCTAATTGATTTAGGGTAAAGACAAAATTCAGAAAAAATTAGTTTCAGAATTATACGATTAAACAAAGAGACTGAGATCTTACAAAGAATTCTTTTGTCTTGATTAGGCGAATTGGCTGCTTTATGTGTGCTGATGGAAGCTTCAAAAGCTATAATTAGCCAATCAATCTACTCACCTGTTAACTTATTTTTTAATCAATAACCAGATTAGAAGAAACCCCAAAACCCCTAATTTGGTCCTCTGATAAACCCCATTTCTTCATGAAGCTGTAAATACAATTACCTAGTTAATGCTCAATGCTACTGTGGAGTACTTGTTCTTGATAGAATTAGACATGCTTGTTTGTCCCTGTTGGTAAAACACTTACAGTAATGTTTTGCATTGATAAGGCTAATGGATTACTTAATCTTGCCATCTGATTCAGTGATTCATGAACGTGTGCTGTGAATATTTGGAGCCATTCTATGTTGGGTTCTTGTGTTTTCTCCATTAGTTAATAGAAAACTGCTTACTTGATTGTGATATATGGGTCTTGCATTTATTCACATTGCTCCATGAATGATATGGTGTGCACGTTTTCTGCCTTTTTAGCAACGAAGCAACGAATATCGAGCACCTGGTGAAGGAGATCTCCAAGAGACTTGACAGAAAAGTTCTGAGCGTTGCTAGAAATCCTGTAGGGGTTCGTCCTCGAGCACAGCCGGTGATTTCTTTCCTAGGTTTCGACTCTCCAGGCGTCCGTGTTGTTGGGATACATGGCATGGGGGGAGTTGGCAAGACTACAGTGGCGAAGGAGGTTTACAACTCGGTCTTCAATAATTTCGAAGGCTCTTGTTTCCTGTCAAATGTCAGGGAACAATTGGCGGTCAAAGGTGTACCATACTTGCAAAGGCAACTCCTTTCCGAGATCCTGAAGAGGAGATACGAGAAGATTGACAATGGTGATCGAGGGTTGAATCTCATACGAGACAGATTATGCCACAAACAGCTTCTTCTCGTCCTGGACGATGTTGACGAAATGAGTCAAGTGAACAAAGTGATTGGAAGCCTTGCTTGGCTATCCGAAGGAAGCCGAGTGATCATCACTACTAGAACTAAGAATCTCCTGCAACCATCTGAATTCTTTTGGCAGTATGAGGTTCAGGAATTAGACGAGAGAGATTCTCTCGAGCTCTTGAGTTTGCACGCCTTTGATAGGCGTGATCCACCGGAACACTACGAAAATAGTGCAGGACGGATGCTGCAATATACCAGGGGAGTTCCGCTAGCTCTTGAAGTTTTGGGTAGTTCGTTACGTGGCCAAACTGTCGAAATATGGAATAGCAGAATGGAGAAGCTTAAGCTGATGGCTAATGAAGATATTCAGCCTGTGTTAAAGACGAGCTACGATTCGCTTGACGATACTGAGAAGTTCATACTCCTCGACATTGCTTGCTTCTTTGTTGGATATGATAAAGACTATGTGATGAGCATACTTGAAGGTTGTGGTTTCTTTCCAACTGATGGAATCAATACTCTGATGAGGCGGAGCCTTTTGAAAGTCGATTATCGGAACAAGCTATGGATGCATGATTTGCTTCGGGGCATGGGGAGAGAAATCGTTCGTCAAGAGAGTCCTGTAGATCCCGGGGAGCGTAGCAGGTTATGGCGTGATGAAGATGTTTCAAACGTGCTAACTAGTAAAACAGTATGTAAGCTACATTTGATTTGTAAATGAAAGATCTTTTGACATTTTAGTAACTGGAGTTGCTTTCTTTCATCTACAGGGGACAAAAGTCATTGAAGGGCTGGCAGTGAACTCACTGGCGATTGAGTTTTCTGCGACTGCAAAGGCATTCAAGAAGATGAAAAGGCTGAGACTGCTAAAGCTTAATCATGTACGTGTCAAGGGAAGCTATGAGTACATTTCTTGTAAGTTGAGGTGGCTGTGCTGGCATGGATTCTCATTGGAATCTATCCCGTCTGATTTTGAATTGGAGAATCTGATTGCTCTTGATATGCGTCACAGCAGCCTGGAAATTTTCTCAGGGGAAGACGAGAAGGTATATAATATTCTCTTTTCTTTTGTGCTTATCCAACTCAACCTATGTGTTCATGAATTTTTCTTTATGTTGCAGTCCATGAAGAAGCTGAAATTCCTTGACCTGAGCCACTCTCTTAAGCTCATCAGGACTCCTAATTTTGAAGACATCCCCAGGATCGAGAAACTGAAGCTCAAGGGCTGCATTAGCTTGGAAGAAGTTGATGACTCCATCAGATATCTTATTCATCTCCGTTCTCTCAATTTGCAAGGATGCCACAAGCTTAAAACTCTGCCAGACAGCATTAGCGCCCTGGCCGGATCAATTGTAAACCTGAACATGTCTGGTTGCTCAGCATTCGAGACGTTACCAGTGTCCGTTGGCTCGCTTGATCATCTTGCTCTCTTGAATTTGAAAGAATGCAGGAATCTTAAATGCCTCCCATCAAGCATCGGCGGTTTGAAATCTCTCACGGACTTGGACTTGTCAGGCTGCTCGGAACTCGAAGAACTGCCTGAATCGGTCGGACTCTTGGGTCATCTCGAATCCTTAAACATGTCTGGTTGTTCCAAACTGGAGCTACTTCCGGATTCCATTGGTTCCCTCACTCGCATACCGATTTTGAATTTGAGAGGCTGCACAAGTCTCAAGTATCTCCCTCAAAGCATTGGTGCTCTAACGTCATTGAAGAAGATCAACCTGTCAGGATGCTCAAGTCTCGTCGAGTTGCCTGAGGGAATTGGAGCTTTAGAGCCTTTACTTGTACTTATGGCCAACGAAACTGCATTGACTACTCTCCCGGAGACAACTTCAAACCTCAAGAAGCTTAAAGTATTATCTCTACGCGGTTGTGACCGGTTGTTCTTCGCTCCGAAGAACAACCCTTCGGTGCTCAACTTCCTTCCTGCTTCCTTGAGCAGGTTGGATCTTAGACACTGCAACATAACGGATGAGATAATGCCTGGAGATCTAGGAAGCTTGCGTCTCCTGAACATCTTGAAGTTATGTGGGAACAACTTTACTTGCTTGCCAGAGAGCATCAATTCCTTACCGGAACTTGCTGAGCTTTGGCTCAACAAGTGCAGGACACTTAGAAGAATACCGGAGCTTCATTCGGGTGTTAAAGTGTTGCAGGCGAATGACTGCCCGTCGCTGGAGACGATCAACTTGAGAAACTACCATGGAGCTGCGGGCTTGGAAGTTAAGGGGTGTATGAACTTGAGAGAAATCGAAGGGTTTTACAGCTTGGAAACACTTGAACCTGAAACATTTGAGGTTCTTGAAAGTTGTGGGTTCTTCTTCTCGCAGGGTTCGGCATCAAACGTTCAAACTTACAAGGTTGACAGCCTTACTGATACGTACAGCGTTTGCCCCCTTCAGGTACTCTCTCATCTCTATCAGTCTTTTGGACAACGTCAGTCATATTCGTATGTTCTCGATTCGAGCTCGTATAATCGTGTTCGAGCTCGGCTCGTTTAGTTATCTAATTTATGATCTACCTCTTTTTCCCCTTTAGGCTCTGGCAGAAAGGGGGATATACAGCCTGTTCATCCCATCAACCAAAATTCCAACGTGGTTCACCCATCAAACAGACGGCGACACCATATCCTTTCGTGTACCTCAACTCCCTAAAGGCTCCACCATCACTGGGATCGCTACTTGCGCCATTTACGCGTGGGATCGCCCCAGGGAGTCGTGCTTCTTCATGCCGTACATTCGAATTGTCAACAGAACAAAGTTGTTCAACTGGCTGTACACTCCACACATCACCTTCTTCGTGAACGATGGCGACGAGAGCCAGAGAGAGACCATGTGGCTCTGCCACTGGACTTTCGACCCGAATGCAGTACACGTGGACGACATCGATGCTGGCTGGAGGCTTATGGGCGAGACCGAACAAGGCGACGAGGTTGAGTTCTGTGTTGACATGGGGTATGGGATTCGAGTCAAGAAATGCGGCGTCCATCCACTTTATAGTAACAACTTTGGTGATGGTGATGGTGATGAGACCTTGAAGCTTTTGGGGGTGATTTCGTCTTCTTCGTCGTCGAAGCATCGTAGGAGGTTTTCGCAGTCCCGGCCACGGTGCTTGACGATCGGGAGCTCGAAGAAGATGAGAGGGGAAATGTTCTACGGTGGGCCACATCAAGAAGATGAGCTATATTCTAAGTAAGTTTGATTTCTCTAACATCAAATTTGTGATTTGGTTTATCGTTGTTTTAAATATGCAAGTGATTCGTTAATTATTTAATAAAATAATAAATATATTTTTTAATTTATCCCATCCTACTAAATTTTTAAAAAGTAATTTGGTTATTTTTAACTTAAATCATTGAGAAATTTAACAAATTTTTTGTTCATGAAATCGCGTTCCAAATTATTTGGTGAGGACTACAAGGTGATTTTAAACCCCTCTTCATTTTGAATATTGTATTCAAACATGATATTTTAACTAAATTACTCGTGCTTGCAAAATCATCCTTTAAATATAAAAACAAAAACAAACGGTACCAAAATATCAATCAAAATCCTTTAAAAACATTTCGTATTAGAGTTATTGAAATACAAAAATTTATGAGACCTGCAAGTATAATTCAGCTTGTTCATGTGTTCCACGTTGGTTTCTTTGCTTTGTCTTATGTCATGGAGATGACTCCTAGTGGATATACGTAAAAATCATGATGCTCTGTGTATGTATGTAGGTGGTCAGAGCTAAGGTCGAAAAGACTGAAGGAGGCCACTAACTTTCTGTCTGCAAATGGAGAAGAGGAGGAATCAGACGAGGATGTCGACGCTGATGGTTCGAGATTGGAAGACGACATGGAATGGCTTGATTACTGCGATGATGACGACGATGAAGAAGAAGGAGATAAGAGTGAGCTTTATGAGGTTTCTGAAGAGGAAGGAGATGAAGAAACAGACTAGTCCGCATTCACTGCGGATTACTTGGTGTGAATTATTTGGATTCAGGATGCAGGCCGACTGATTTCGGTTTGGGCCCATCATACGGTTTGAGATTCGCTTTAAAGGAAGCAATGTTAAGTCGTTTTATGGCGGTGTTATCAGTTCTGCTGGTACGCTTAACAGCGGATTCAAATCCCTGTTAAACTGGGTCTCGTTCAAAACCCCTACTAAACGGACAACGTTTAACAGCGGTTATAACCGTTGTTAAGAGTGCCCATTTTGACGGTGGTTTATAAGCGCTATTAAACGCTATCCGTTTAGCAAGGGTTCTAAAACCGTTGTTAAACATCCGTTATCAAAAATAGTTTTTGTTGTAGTGTACGATCATCGATTTTATATAAAGTTAGTGATCGGTTGAGACTTGAGAGCCATATCGAATTCACCATTCATCTTTAGCTCCATATATTACTAATTTATAGACGTTTAAGAGTGCATAATTACAGGCATAATTGCAATCTTGATAGCCAACAACACGTTATTATGAACAGTGATCATCGACCAACTCTCACATTCATATGTCATAACTTGTATTTGATACATACTGTACAAACGGTTCGACTAGTTAAATCGCAAACCATTCATCCTAATAAATTGTTACCACTTAAATATATATATATATATATATATATTTACGATTTAATCACAATTCAATTATAATTTTTAATATTTTTTAGTGATTCGATGTTGGATACGGTTCTAGAAACTGTGGTACAAATTTTTAAAGTAACTGTAAAGGCAGAAAGTTGCCAACTCATTTCCAAAAGCTTTTTCCTTCCAAGGCTAACAGAAAGCACAGCTGGATGGAAACCGTTTCAGAAGAGTTCAATTTTGAAATAATAAATTACTAATGACCAAAATAAATAACGTCCGTTAAAAAAAACAAAAGAACAAAAGATAAAGGAGAAGGAAGAACCGTTAACTTGCATGCATGTCACAACGTGTAAGCATGCAGTACCAATGTACAGAAACAATTCACCTCAAGCAAAATTACTAATATAGCCTCCTTCTTAATCTTATTAATTTGTAATTAATCACCCACCACATAAAACGTTTCCCCATTGCATTTAACTCACCACGTACTTTTAAGATTTTTTTGTGTCGGTTGGAAAACCGACTTGGCCTGACCGGTTGACCAACCAATTAAACCTGCTGGTATGGTTCGTTGGGAGATATAATAATCGTTAAATTAGTCACCTGGCCGGCCCATTGATTTGTCAATTTAAATTAGTCATTTAAACGGGTTCTCTCTTAAGTAACAACATACCCATCTGGTTCGGCTGGTCGACTAACCAATCAAACCCGCTTGCATGATCTGTCCAGAGATAAAATCACCATTAAATTATGAATCACCTATTAATTTGTCATCTTAAATTAATCATTTGAACGGCCCTTTCCTAACATTTTATGAAAGTTCAATCAGAGCAACAACATACCCCTCTAGTCCGGTTGGTCGACCAACGAATCTATATCTCGATTGCGTAAAAGAGATAAAATCACCTAACCAACTCAATTGATTCGTTAGTTTAAATTAGTCATTTAAACAAATTTTTTCTTAACGTTTTATGACATTTTTTAAATCTTGACCGACTTCATTATCCGAATTAGAATTTCACCCCACTCCCTTAACAATTATTACTAATTACATACCACTTAATAAATTTTATTTTCATTGTTTATTATTTCTTCCTCCCCCCTATCATTTTTCATGTGTCCTCTCCCAACGGTAACATTATTTCACTCTTCTATATATACACACCATTCACCATTCACTAACCCCCACCATATCTCATTCCCATAGCAACAACCAAACAATCCTTAGCTTATAACTCTCCATTTTCTAGAGCCATGGATTCATTGATGGCGTTTTCCACCATGGTAACGGTGTTTCTGTTCATCGTAAAGTCGTCGGAAGGTTACCAATTCCCCGTCGGCGGCAAGCAAGGGTGGGTCGTGGACCCCAAGGAGAAATACTCTCATTGGGCCGAACGCCTTCGTTTCCAAATCAACGACACCCTCTGTATGTAATTATTATATTTCGAGCTGTTGGATCAGTCGAGTTACGGATTAACCAAATTATAGTTTACTTGGTTTGCAAAGCTTATTGATAATTTTTTTTATAATTGAGTTATGAATCTGGTTGGATTGAGTTGGCACCATACCGAGTCGGATCGGTTTAAACTCACTTCGATTTGAAGGTTTATTTGATCATGGTCAATCGATTGGTTTAAACATGACTTAAATTTCATCTATTTTGTAGATTTTATGAGTTATTGAATATTTTTTTATGATTAATGGAGATGTATAATCTTTTATATAAAAAAACAAAATTTTTGGTAGATTTGAGTCACGAGTTGAATTGGGTTGAATTTATGGCTGAACTGATTTGTTTGATATATGGGATGATGTAGATTTCAAGTACAAGAAAGGTATGGATTCAGTGTTGGTGGTGAACAAGTCTCAGTACGACAACTGTAATGTGTCGGCCCCGGTTCAGGCGTTAACCGAAGGAAACTCGATCATCCGATTCTACCGGTCCGGTCCGTTCTTCTTCATCTCCGGGTTTGCTGACCACTGCAACCGTGGTCAAAAACTGGTCGTGGTGGTGTTGTCCGAGCACCACCACAAGAAACCCACCTCTCCTCCATCGTCGTCTCCCAGTTCCTCTATCGTGGCTCCACCTCCGGCTTCCTCTCCCTCGGACGATGGTGATGATACGCCTTCCCCAGCGGTGGGTCCCACAACAGCTGCTCCTATTAACTCGGGGGCGGGTACTACTCGGTTTTCAGCTGGTTTGACTGGGTTGGTTGGTTTGGTTGTGATGCTTGTTAGTGTTGGGTTTGTTGGGGTGTTTTGATTGTAATTTTGTTAATTACTGGGGAGAGTTAAAGTGTTGAGTAGTGGGGGTTAATGAACTAGTGCGGTTTCGTTGTTTTTACTGTTTGGTTGATGTTGTAATATTGTTAGAGGGGTAACTGAAATCCGTGTCCGGTTAGGATTTGAATTTATTTTGTAATATCCATTAATTATAATAGTGTCGGGCTGTTTCTCTATGAATGCTTGTTCTGTTATTATTCAATCAAAACATATTAATCAACATATTAATGATTAATAAGCATATATTTAATCAAAGTAGACTAAATTAAAAATAAACCGTCGGGTGTTATACATTAAAATATATTGCAACTAACAAAGAACAATAAATTTTGTTACTCCGATCTATTTTCTCACTACCGATTTGATCGAAAATCACTTATCATGGTTTCTTATTACTCCAATAATATACACATGTTTACAAGATTCAATGACAATTCAAACATAATTTATAATATTTCAAGCGCTTGAATAAAATACTAATAAATTCGACACTCTATAGAGTACCGTAATTATATATAACAATCAAAACATACTCTATGTTTGTATCTTAATTTTTCTTACATGAGTTCCTTAATTATTTAGTCCTTTTTTGGTATTTCTTAATTGGTTACTCTCACTTTGTCAACTTTTCAATATAAATTATATTATATATAACAAAAATTTGAGTATTTATTGCAAGTAATTTCATAATGTTCAATCTTATTCATTACACAGTTGGTTAGAGATGGTTGTGTCCCTCTATTTCTGAGAATCCACTTACTGAACGAAAAGGAGGGTCATTTGCTATTCAACGATAAAAAGATTAGTATCGGTATGTGTATGGATCCAATCAGTTAGAACCATATCGAAACTCGAACCGTCTTAAAAATTGACGATTGAGCTAATTGTCACCTTCGTTTCTTCATTACCAAATTAAACAAGAAGGAATTCCATATGTGATCTATTACCAGACAAACAAAAAATTTATTCTTCACCAATTCAATCATCTAAATCGTTAGGTATATGATGGGAGTAGTGAAACTCACAGTTTTCCTTGCTATGGCGGAAGCGACACTTCTCTCTTTGGAAGCACGCTCGTGAGTTAGAGCGGCTACACGGCTGTGAGAGCATACCACTGGGGAGTTGGAGTATATCGACATCGCTGCTTAGATGAGCGGACTGAAACGATGGGAAATGGCGTTGATGATAGCGGCAGGACTGGCATTTCTTGGCCACGGGGATCAGATATATTAATTTCTTAAAACGATATTTAAGAGGCGAGGGATCATAAAAAATAAATAAATAATAGGCAGCGGAAGGAGGAGAATCAAAATTAAAGGAAATCAGTCCTGGAAACTGAAGAGGATGAACAACATTAATGAACAACTTTCTTGATCATAAAGTTTTTAATTATACTCTAAACACTTACTGTTATGTCCTAAACCCTAAATAATAAACAAAAACCTCAAAATTCTTAATTTTAAACATAATATATACAAAAAATGTGACAAAATGCACCGTGTATAATAATACACCGGAGTCTTTTCTATATAATTTTATATATTACATATTTTCACTTTTACCATTTATTGGGAAAGACAGAATCTTTATTAAAACATATTATACAAATCAATTGTGAACTTTTCATCTTGACAACTTGAATTATTGGGATCAAAATCTTTATTAAGGTATATTATGCAAATCAATTATAAATCTATCGTGGATTGTATTCCTCTTTGAAGTAAGAACTATTTGTTATGTTTCGAAGTAAGTAATTATATATAATTTGACATAGAGAGTTGTTGCGGTTTCGTTGTTAATTACACGAATTCCTTAATTATTTAGTCCCTTTTTGTAGTATCTTAATTGTTTAGTCTCATTTTATGAAAATTTTGAATATAAATTATATTATATATAACAACCAAAACTCAAAAAAGTGGTTCTTAATTTACATAGAGTATATTAAGTAGTTATAATAAACATATCAATCTAGTTACTATCAAGTAAACTTTTTAAACTTTAGAAAAATGTATTGGAAGCATTGTTTTCACAACACATTAAAACTTTAATTTTATGTTAGTAAGATATTAAAATCTAGTCATCAATTTGCTCGCAGGTTCATGAAAGTAATTTTATGGAGTTGATATCTTGCTAAAATAAAAGATTGACATGTTCCCCTCTTTAGCATGGCATAAACAAGGTTTGGCCTTAAATTTATGACGAATGTAAAATAATTCAATACAGTAAATTTGATTATATAAAATTTATAATACATTAGATAATATATAAAAAATGCACCTATTCATCTCCAAATATTTACTAAACTCACAAATAAATTGGAGCGCTAGTGGAAAAAACCAATAGAGAAATAACTTGGACTGACATGGACAAAATGTCAAGGTAAGTGGGATTTGCAAAGTCAAATAAACACGACGTCCCAGTTCAATTAACCAGACAAATTATAATCAAGTGGGTGATCTTTATTAATCTCAAATCAACACAAACAGACACTTAACATTGCAAATTGCTAACAAACAAAAAATGGAGATTATGAGACAATTAAGCTACTAATCAAATACACCATCATTTTTATAACTCGGTGAATATAATTTATATGTCACGATGTATTAAATAATTCTAGTTATATTCATCACTTATTGTCATTCTTTTATATATATATATCACCACTTATCAGTTTCTCAAATCAATGTATTGTGCCGTTAAATTTTAGTATTAAGTTGCATAAGTGACATGATAGTATTGGCCGACGAGGCAAAGTACGCTTGATATAGCTTGATATAATATCCACATGTAGGATTACTAATACAGACATGTCAACTTTTAAAACATAAAATAAATTAATAAACATTATATTGTGTTCATTTATAAGGTGTGCTGAATACAAATCCAATACATTCGAGTTGTCAACATACAACTTTAACTGACTGGCGATAATGGAAGCATGTCACCTAACTATATATTTTGAATGCAAATTTCTACTTTGAATTCAAAATTTTGTATTTTTTTAATTTTTAGATGAATTTTCTTTCCTTTAGCCAAAATGGATATTTATTGATACAAGGCATCATTTTGTAACAGATCATGACATCTCATATGACCTCTTTTGTTACCTTTTTGTGTCCTTTAAGATATATGTTCGTATGTGATGACTGACGTGTGCACTATCACTTTGTGTTGGTTAGCATAACAAGTTGGGTTAGAACTCTCACAAAAGCCATTTTGACAGTACAAGCTTCATTATAATTAAAGAATTACGTCTCATATTCTCATAAAGATTGACAACAACTCATATGTCTTATACTACTAGATAAGAGGTCTTCGTAACTGTGGCCTGGACCCATATCAGGTAGTATAAAGTAGTATAATTCGATCGCATACTTGGTTAGGTTGGATCGCAAACTTCAACAAATTGATTATTTGAAACATCATACACTTTTTTGTTGGATGTCAAACGAATTTTTTTAACCAAATACTTAGAACTAATTATTTTGATCATAATACCTCATAACTCGTACAAATAACAGGTTGGTAAAATTTCTCATCATCTTAAGAGTAAAAGAAAAGGAAAGAAAAAGAGAAAAAAAAGACATAGGACTGAATTGACAAATCATAATTCGAGGACCTGGGTTTACACAGAAACTGGTTATAAAGTCGTCGGCAAGACCGCGTCGTGAAAAATGCTCTGTTTCAGTGACGACGGAGGAAAATTGATTTGGATGAAAAGATAGTATTTTCACTGTAAAGAACCTGCAACTCACGTGTTGACCAATTTGTACAGTCAAACTAACCCACCTGTATATTTATTGCTCTCTTCTTCTCCATCAATCATCTTTCCCCTTCTTTGATTATTCTTCTTCGTCTTTCCTCTGAATCAAAACCCTTTTCTCATAGTTTCTACAGCAGCATATCAACAACCAAAACCATGACAGGCACTGGCAGAGAAATCCTCCATAAAATGAAGGTAAATCAACAGTCGAAAGTCAACTCCTTTGTTCTGGGTTCTTACTTGTTATCTTCAAAGCTCATTTGAAATTGATTAGGTTATTGAGCTAATTGGGGGTTTCTGTGAATTGAGTGTTCATGATCTGATTTGCTGGAATCTGAATGGTGATTAGAGAGTTGTTTCTTTGCTGGATTAGGCTTCTTCCTAGGTGGTGCTGGTAGATCTCTGGATAAACCGGTTTGCTTGCCTTATAACCCGATTTGTTAGAAAGGTTATTCGAAATTGGTTTTGGTATAGCATTGCTTTTGGATCATCCAGCCTTGTGCAAGTGAAATGGTAGTAAACTAGAGTTTAAACATTCCAATAACTCAGAATCATCAGGAGAAAGATTAATAATTGTCATAACAAAGATTTGGTGATTTTCAATAACTCGAAATGTTGGGAAAAGTTTTATATTTAATTTATAACATTGACTTAGATCATCAAGTTACGTGCAAGTGAAATGAGTGATATTAGAGTTAGAACATTCCAATAACTCGATTCATCGGATGAACGATTCATAATTGTCTTAACAAAGATTTAGCATTTCCCACTAACTCGAGTTGTTAGGAAGGTTATTCGAAATTTGTTCCGTATAGCATTGCTTTTAGATCATCAAGTCCCATGTAGATGAAATGGTAATGACATTAAAATTAAACGTACCAATATATCGAGTTGTCCCTAACAAAGATTCTGTTTTTTTTCCAGGTGAAGGCAGGACTATGTGCAACAGGATCCGAACCGGCGAAAGGCAAAGGCAAAGTGTACGACCACATTACTTACGGTTCTCATATGGTGAAGGGGAAATCACACCACGCCATGGAAGACTACGTAGTCTCCGACCTCAAGCACGTAAACAACCACGAACTTGGTCTGTTCGCGATCTTTGATGGCCATTTAGGCCACGACGTCGCCAACTACTTGCAAAGCCACTTGTTTGGCAACATACTCAAAGAGGTAATAATTATAAAGTTACTAACTTTGCCACCAATTGGAACTTAATCTCACGGTTTGAGTCGATACTGATACCGTGTAAGCAGAGTGACTTCTGGTCTGATACAGAAACCGCCATAAAGAATGCTTACATAAAGACCGATGCTGAGATACTCGAGAGAGCACTCACCTTGGGGAAAGGAGGATCGACCGCTGTCACAGCCATACTGATCGATGGATCGAAGCTTGTGGTGGCGAATGTTGGGGATTCTCGCGCTGTCATATGCAGGAATGGCGTGGCGAAACAGCTTTCGGTCGATCACGAGCCTAGCAAGGAGAAGAGGATGATCGAGAGCCGCGGTGGATTTGTGTCCAACATTCCTGGTAATGAATGTTTGTTTACATGTATAATAACTATTTATATTTTTACTGAAATTGTGGATTTTTCGGTTGGTTTGGTTCGGATAAAGGGGATGTTCCGAGAGTCGATGGGCAGTTGGCGGTGGCGAGGGCGTTTGGGGATCGGAGCTTGAAGGTCCACCTTAGCTCGGAACCGGATGTGTCGGAGGAGACGGTCGATGATGAGGCCGAGTTCCTCATCCTTGCTAGTGACGGTGTATGGAAGGTTAGTTTCTTTCTTAATGAATCTTTGTACATTTCATAGAAAAAAAATGTTTGTATATAACTAGTTATGTATGAACATTTTTCACAACTCGAGTTATTGTAATGTGATGGTTATCTACACGATATTAGATTCTTTCAATAGAGTTATATTGACATTGAATCCTGTTAGCCCCTAATGTACTTTCGAGAAATGGCATGTTAAGGAAGGTTAGTTAATTTTTTTAATGAATGTTTGTATATAACTAATTATATATGAACATTTTTCCCAACTCGAATTATTGTGTTGTAATGATTTTCACACGGTAGCAGAGTCTTCAATATAGTGACACTGAATCATGTTATCCCTAATATACTTTTGAAAAACGACGTGTTAAGGAATGTCATATAAACCATCGATGAACCTTTTCCCCGGAACAGGTGATGTCGAACCAAGAAGCAGTGGACTGCATCAAGACCACAAAGGACGCGAAGACGGCAGCGAATCAGGTGATCGAGGAGGCCCTTTCGAGGAAGAGCAAGGACGACATATCTTGCATAGTTGTGAGGTTCCAATGATGTTTGGTCTAAAAAAAACAAAATGGTGTAAAAAGATCACCAAGCTTGCTCTGTTTGCTCTGTTTCTCATCATGTGTATTCATATACGTCTAGTTGAGATATTATTTGTTCAACGCCATGCACATTATTTTCTCCTTATAAATTCTTGATTTCCTGTGTGATATTATTTGTTGGATGATATGAACTCTGGCTCATAGGCTCTATAAAATTGTCTATGAGGTTAGATCCAAATTATAGATGATCTTCTTATACTAGGGTTGGCTAGTCAGGGTCAATTCCGATTCAGTGAAGGGACGGTTTAACCGACGGTAAAGGCGGTTAATGGTTAACTAAATTCTATAGTTCAGTTAAAAAAACGGTTGGTTAACCTAAAATTAACCGACTTCTTAATTCATTTGATCTAATCTAATTCTTACCGCTCTCCCATCCAATTTAAACAAAAGAGTTTTGTTGTGTGAAACTGAAAATCTCAATTTGTTTATTCAGTTAAAAAATTTATGGCGGTCGGTTAAATTTTGATGCGATTTAAACTTAAAACCAAGACGGGTCGGTCAATGTCGAAAAATTAACCATTGCGACTAAGTTATGATTAAAACAATGGTAGTTTGGATGAATCGGATTCGGGCTCACTGTCCCTATTGACGAGCGGGCCTTGCAGCTAGCATGTAAAAGAATAGAAGTATGCATTAAAGCGTTCTGGTTTGGGCCGAGTTGTGGTGGCCCAAGATATATATAACGCAGTGGAAATCCTTTCGTCGACAAGATAAGAAACACCAAAATCTCACAAGTTTGAACGCGAAAGGAAGCAATCTGGCGATTGATTGATTATTGTGAGGGAGGGATGTCTTCGTTGATCGGAAGGAGCTCCAGGTCTAATGAATCTGGGTCGCCGGATCATAAGAAGCAGCGAAGAGGAGAAGAAGTAAAGTTTGATTTCAAGGATGCTTATATGTTTGGAGTAATTTTTGTTGACTTTGATAGCCGCGTGAAGGTTTGCCTGATGAATCTCATGGCTGACAAGCGATACCGAGAAATATACGTGGCCGCCCCGAAGAAGTTGATCTTTGATTTCTCAGTCGGCTGGACATTCACCGTCGTTGACTCCAAACTGTTTGCTGCAGGCGGTCGATTTAAGCATGTCAACGACCCCAATCCCAAGGGATATCCCCATGGCTTCCCCTCACGAGAGGTATATTTCTGCGATCTCCGAGACGCATTTACTACTAATAATAATTCTAAATCTCTGGAGTTTAAAGTAGCAGCCACTCTGAATTCGCCAAAGAGATTGCCTCTTGTTGTTCCTTACAAGGATAAGATTTTCTTCATCGCGAATCCTTGTGAAGAAGAAGGTACTAATTACACTACTAATGACACTCATGTATGTTCAGATCATGTGGGATTTATACATGTTAAAAGTGTTTAATTACTCCGAATAAAAGCTCATGTGTCAAATTAAAGAGAAAACCATATACAATAGAAGTGATAGTGGCTGATATAACCCGACGGTCAAAAGACCAATCTACCCTAACAATAGTTGAAGAAGAAGAATCAAAACCCCAGCTGGCCACAACTTTTTACGTCCCATCTACAGTAGTACTGGTACCACTACTAGAATACACAACCATTTAAAAGAACCGCACTGTACTGGTCAGTTGAACCGAATATCGGTCAACAGATCGATACAGTGCAAATAAGATATGTTGAAAATGGTAGTTTGTCCGATTGAACCAATTATCGCGGACAAACTGACCGATATCTGTCAAACCGCTGTTTGGTTAAGAACAAGAAAGCAAATACTCGATCGATCGACCTAGGTTTTCCCACCCTAACCACACATCTTAAAATAAATAAACAAAAATCCTCACCATTAATTGATTCACCATGCATGCATGATTAAAGGGTCACATGCATGCTACTAGCTGCAGGCCACTGGTACGTAGTTTGTACTTCTTATACTGTACTCATCTCTCTCCATCACCTCCTACTGTTTCCCTTTTATCATATATAAAAGCAGGGAGATAAAATTGAGTAGATCTGTTGACGAAATGAATCGAGCTGAGCATAGCCTATTTCGCTCGTTCGAAATAATTCAAGTTAAATTGCAAGTTAAATTCGGATACATTTATATACAAAATAATAAAATTTTAATATAAGTAATTATCATTCATCATCATATTCTTATTTTTAAAATGAAAAAAAATATTCAAATCATTAAAATGTATAAAACCAATTCACAAGCTTCACTAACCGAGATAACGAATGAGTTTCAATCGAGCTATCACTCGAGCCAACTTTAAAGCCGTAATCGAAGTGGTACTGGAGCAGCTGCCGAGCCGAGCCAGGATACCAACTCAAACTTGACTCATTTATTATCAACCCGGCTGGTTAAAATCTTGCCGAGTTTCAATCCAACTTTCTCCAAACCAAATCATAAAATTGCTAAGATATAAACGTGTACGGAATTCCGATTAAGTTGATGACGATGCTAGTTCGAGTATCCGATGCTGACCAGTTATATATGAAATCGATCTTGCATTTCGAAATAGTCTAGCTCCAGAAGTATATAGGGCCCAAAATAACGAGGCCTTGATCCGCTGACTTATAGCTTTTGTAAGCCCAACATAAATCCTTCCCTCAGAGTCAACAGTCAAAACGGATCTCTTCCATATTATTCCACCACCGTTTCTCTCTCTCATTTCTTCCAAAACGATCACCTGAAAAGTTTCAGCGCGTCAGAAGTTTACGATCCAGTCCTTTGATTCTCCTGCCAGGCTACGGAGGATTGAGCTTCTGGTTATGGTTGATACAAATTTGGAGGAGGACTGTGGATTCGATTGACCGTACTTAGCTTCTCGTTGGAGAGTGTCCGAGGTGTTTGGAAAAAAATGAAGCGATTCGTGTATATCAACGACGACGAGTCGCCGACGCAGGATCTCTACTGCGACAACCGCATTTCTAACCGGAAGTACACTTTCTGGAACTTCCTCCCCAAGAATCTATGGGAGCAGTTCAGGTGAAGCTACTTTTTCTTGCCTCATTTCCGGCGTCTCCTTTATTTATTTATTTTTTTTCAAATTCAAATTAGAGGCGTCGTGTTTGGCTTTAGCAGTTTAGCTCCCGGCGCGAACTGCGGGAATGCGACCGTGGTTGAAATCGATAGAAATGGACAATGTGGTGTTGGAAGTACAGTAGTTGATTTGTAGGATCGAGTGTTTCTTCCTTATTCGTATGTGCTTTTTTTGGTAATGGATGTTGTTTCTTCTTGTTGTTTCAGCCGGTTTATGAACCAGTACTTCTTGTTGATTGCTTGCCTTCAGCTATGGTCACTAATCACTCCAGTAAATCCTGCAAGTACATGGGGTCCCTTGATCTTTATTTTTGCTGTCTCCGCATCGAAAGAGGCTTGGGACGATTATAATAGGTCTCTCTCTGACAAGAAGGCTAATGAGAAAGAAGTCTGGATCGTTAAGCACGGACTGAAAAAACCTGTAAGTGTTGAGATCCATATGTATTGCCAGTTCTAGTAAGATCGAGTTCTTTAATTGATGAATCAAAGTGGTTGCAGTATGCTCGATAGGTAACTATCACAACTCTAGTTACAGTTGTGGCCAGACTGCCGAATCATCTTGGGATAGTTTTTATTGCAAACCAAGTTACTGTTTGTATTCCCGACTGTTTTGCTGTAATACCAGGGGACTACAGCTTCTATTTCGATATGTTCGAATTTTAATGCTTAAGCATTAATCTTCTAGGAAATAATAAATAATTTTTGATATCTCGTATTTCCCGAACTTAATTTGTTCTGTTAATTTATGTTCGTACATGTCAGTATTCGTAGTTATTGATATAAGTTGTCAAACTTCTTGTGGTGTCTTTATTGTAGATCCGAGCACAAGACATACGAGTGGGTGACATTGTGTGGCTTCGGGAGAATGACGAAGTTCCATGTGATCTTGTTCTGCTTGGTACCTCAGAGCCTCAAGGCCTTTGCTACATAGAGGTCCATTTATTTTCCACCCCTTGCATAATCTGTAATGCATTTATGCGCTTTTTCCCAATGCAATCCTGGACTAAGATCAATTATGATCTAGAATGATGTCAAGCCACTTGATAGATGATTTTGTTTTGCTTGCATTATTGTTGGTAAACATTTGATGGTTCTAATTTTCTTGTTCTTAACTGCACAAACTGTGGGATTAATAGTAAAACAGGTAATGTGGATGGTTGGTGACAGATGTAGCATTGCTACTGAATTGTATTTATTTTCAAAATTTCAGGATCCTGATCAATGGTGATATAACATACTTTGCAGACATCTGCTCTTGATGGTGAAACCGATCTCAAAACTAGAGGTATATCATCTGCTTGTGCTGGAATCGATTCAGAGTTACTCCACAAAATTAAGGCAAGCTTCCGATGTCGTAGTCTTTGTTGTGGTCATTTTTTAATTACTTTAGGTCTCTTATCATATGCTATCTTCAGGGTGTTATTGAGTGCCCCAATCCAGATAAGGACATCCGGAGATTTGATGCAAATCTACGTCTGTTCCCTCCCTTTATCGATACTGATGTTTGCCCATTAACAATAAAGAACACGGTTCTCCAGTCATGCTACTTGCGGAATACAGAATGGGCTTGTGGGGTAGCTGTCTACACAGGCATGTATACGTTAATAATGTTTGCTTAGGATTCAGATCAATAATTAGTAATTACATGTCTGTTTGTTTACATTTAGACTTGCATGACATAAAGATGTTTAGATACATACATTAAAGTGTTTAGAAAGTGTTGGCTTGTATTTGAGTAGTTAGGATCTTGATATCGGCTGGAGCAACTGCTGAATCATGTCTCCTGGTGTTTTTCTTCCAGGAAATGAAACAAAGCTGGGTATGAGCAGGGGTATACCTGAACCTAAACTTACAGCTATGGATGCCATGATTGACAAATTGACTGGTGCCATATTTGTCTTCCAGATAGTAGTTGTTGTAGTTCTTGGCATAGCAGGGAATGTGTGGAAGGACACTGAAGCAAGGAAGGTTTGTCAGGAACCTTGAGTTGTTTCACCTTAGTGAAGTTAAAAAATTATTTGGTTAGCGTTAATGGTGCTTAGATCTGAAATCTGTTACTCATTTAGATATTGCAGTACTTCTCTGAATGACCTCTAGGAAGTGACTGGCATAGACTTGTTGTAACGTGTAGCCTGTTCCACCATCGTTTTTTAACTCTGATAATTAGTGAGCAGACCTATCTTGGTGTTGAATGTGCACCAACTAGAGGTTTTAAACCATTTCAGTACCACAGATTCTTTTTCCTTTTCTCACCGATACTGTAAATTGCCACGTTTATTTACTGGAATTGTGATTGTATCTTGAGGATGAATAAAGCTACTTCATTACTTGATACAGTTTGTTACCATCTTTTATTATTTAACGAGATAGTAAGTCTGGAATTTTTCTGTTAACTCTATTTCCAAAAAAACAATCCACCATTTCATTCTCTGTATGCCATTCATTTCATGCTTTTTTTGTTTCCCCACATTTTTTTGAGGATTTGTTTCAGGACTTTCTCATATCAGTTTTTTATCCATTTGCAGCAATGGTATGTTCAATATCCTAAAGAAGGACCGTGGTATGAACTACTGATAATCCCTCTAAGATTTGAGCTCCTTTGTTCAATCATGATACCAATCTCTATCAAGGTAATTATACCAAATGGATTTCATGAATATGGGATGCTGATTGTTGGAACTACTGTTGTGATACTTTGTCATATAGAGAGCTAGTATAATGAAGGCAGGCTGGTTATGTTGATTAAAATGTCATGGCTGTTTAAGAAACTGCCAGAGAAAATGGAGGGCACTTGTTCTGTAAACTCTACTAGAGTTTTAAAAGAATAAATTGTTCACGCATCATAGAAGGAAAATCTTGCAATACTAATCCTATCAAGTAGATTGTAGATTATATATTCGCTATAATGTACCAATAAACTTGGAAAATATCAGAAGAGAGGTTCCTCAGTGCAGTGCTCTCTTTTTGCACCTTCTATAATCCCCAAGTTAGGCAGATAATCAATACTAAACAACAATCATATTAGCTGTCAGCTGAATATACTGTTGATTAAGTGTCTCTTGGCCCCGAAATGTGAATCTAAGATGTGCTGGATAGTTGCAATGCATGTTGGATAGTTTTAACTCTCATAATCGTGTAAGCACCTTGGGGCTGATTTTCTGCTAATCAGTTTTGCCATTGTGTTGTCCTGTGGTTGGATCAGTAGGTTCATGTCTCTGTATGATTTGCTTGGACGGTATTTCGTATGTTACAATGGTGTATACATTCCTCTCTGTCAGGTATCTTTGGATCTTGTGAAGAGTTTATATGCTAAGTTCATTGACTGGGATGTTGAGATGTTTGATCCAGAAACAGGCTCTTCATCTCATGCAACAAAGTAAGAGACTAACTCATGTATTTATACTGGATGTTCTGCTAAACTATTTAAAAGTTCATTTTGAAAAGATGTCACTGTTTGCTTGTGGCAGTACAGCGATAAGTGAAGACCTGGGACAGGTTGAGTACATTATGACTGACAAAACTGGAACTCTGACTGAGAACAAGATGGTCTTCAGGAGGTGTTGTATCAATGGCATATTCTATGGTAATGAAAGTGGGGATGCTTTGAAAGGTGTGTTTATTTCTCTCTTTTTCTTTTTTCTTGTTTACGTTGTGTCTCCTAGCTTATTTTTTCTGCTACTTTTGTGGGAGAGTAAGCTAGTTGTGGTCGTTCACCAATAAAGGCAATTGTAGTCTGCATGCTGAAACTGCTTTTCAGCATATCCACTTGTGTTTTAATGAAATTTTCACAGATACAAGATTGCTCAATGCTGTTGCCGGTGGGTCTCCTGATGTCATTCGGTTTCTGACTGTCATGGCAATATGCAATACTGTTATACCAGTGCAAAGGTGACTACAATTGAAAATCCTGTCTCTTTATCAGTGCTTTTTGTATTCGTTCAGTTCTGAAGATGCCTTTTTTTATTCATCCAACCTATTCTGTGTTTCTTATGTTGCCTGTAGCAAAAGTGGAAATATTCTCTATAAAGCACAGTCTCAGGATGAAGAAGCTCTTGTCAAGGCTGCTGCTAAGTTGCATATGGTTTTCTTCAGTAAAAGCGGAAATCTTCTTGGTACAGATCTATCAGTTCTACTGTTAGATTATCAGAGTACCATATTGTAACAGAAATTGGTTTGAATGTTCTCAGAAATCAGATTCAACGGTTCAGTAATTAACTATGAAGTCTTGGATACCCTGGAGTTCACTTCTGACAGGAAAAGAATGTCAGTAGTAGTGAGAGACGCCCGAAATGGCAAGATTTACCTCTTGTCCAAAGGAGCAGATGAAGCTATCCTTCCATATGCTTCCAGTGGTAAGCTTGATGACTATTATTTTATTGGACTGCATAAGACAATTTTAAAATGTTATTGGTTTCGTAGGACAACAAACAAGGGCATTTAGCGAGGCTGTAGATCAATATTCCCAGCTAGGGCTGCGTACATTATCCGTGGCATGGCGAGAACTTAAAGAAGATGAATATCAGGAGTGGTCATCGATGTTCAGAGAGGCGAGTAGCACACTGGTTGATAGGGAGGTAAACGGCTAATTTCACAGATTTTCCTGTTTTTACTTTAACCTAATTCTGATGATAAGTGACCTTGGTGGTTGATTCACCTGCTTTATGATGTTTCTGTTACTTGCAGTGGAGAATAGCTGAGGTGTGCCAGAGGTTGGAGCATGATCTTGAAATTCTAGGAGTTACAGCAATAGAGGATCGTCTTCAGGTGAGTGCTCACTTAGTTGAGCTTAAAAGAATTTTCAGGCCCAACTTATGACATGCACTATTATCTTATAGGATGGTGTACCAGAAACAATCGAGACACTTCGAAGAGCCGGAATAAATTTCTGGATGTTAACTGGAGACAAGCAGAATACAGCAATTCAAATTGCTCTGTCTTGCAATTTTATATCTCCAGGTACATTTAAACCTCCCTGTTCTGATTCTGATGTGTGGGTTATTTTCTCATTTGTTTGCTTAAGCTACCGGATTTACTTGCTGTCGTCACTTGTATATTTTCTGGCCTCTGCCTAATTTTTTCTCAACATCCTAACAGAACCGAAGGGCCAGCTTCTTTTGATTGATGGGAAAACTGAGGATGAAGTCTGTAGAAGCTTGGAGAGAGTGTTGCTTACTATGAGAATAACGACTTCAGAGCCAAAGGTATGGTAAATTGGAGTTTCTCCATGATACACTGAATGGAACCAACTAGGTTTCAGTTGTAATAAACAGAAAGCCGAAGGTATGGTAAATAGTCGAAGGAAAAGAAATGAAGACTTCAAAATTCAGGCCAAATCCTACTTGGTTTGAGTTGTAAATCAACTAGGTTTCAGTTGTAATAAACAGCAACCCGAAGGTATTGTAAATTGTCTAAGGAAAAGAAATGAAGACTTCAAAATTCAGGCCAAATCCTACCTGGTTTGAGTTGTAAATCAACTAGGTTTCAGTTTTAAATCAAAATAGGTACTTAGCCGAATGAAATTAATTTTTTTTGTTTTGACGGGCGAGAGTGTTATAACCTTTGGAAAATTGACCATTTTTACATGAAAAATTGATTTTTTTTAAATTGGCTAATATTTGACATGCAAGTTGGAAATTATTAAAAATCAAGTTTCATTATGTCAACTCCTCCAAACAATGCCAAATAAAGTTAAAAATTAATTTTTGAGATTTTACTTGGTATTATCAATTTATGAGATTTTACTTCTTATTACTCTGTTTGTTTCTGTCAGGATGTAGCATTTGTGGTCGATGGTTGGGCTCTTGAGATTGCTCTAAAACATCATCAAAAAGATTTTACCGAATTGGCAATTTTGTCCAGGACTGCTATTTGTTGCCGTGTGACCCCATCGCAGAAAGCGCAGGTGATTGCTGAGCCTTAAAACTTGTATATAATACAATTCAAACATTGTTTTGTATAGTACCATCGTGAATCTCAATTGTTCTCTATACGTTTAAATATAGCATTCAAATGTGTGAGCCTGAAATGAAAAGCTGATTCAATTTTCAGAATGTTCAGTGTGTTAGTAGATGTTTGGGCTGATTGATAATCCAATAATCCATATTTAAGGAGTTTCCAGTGGTGCTGTTTAGTGTTCATTTTCATTTTTCGAGGATGCAAGCTTTCTGTTTTGAGCATTTTCATAAAAAGTGTAGAAAATGTTTGTTGCCTCTTGCCATCAAATCATTCTTATTGAATCTTGAATTTAATATAGCTCAGTTCAACAAAGGGTCATATTCTTGATGTCATGGGGAATCTACTTATTGCTCGGTCTATTTCTGTGTTAGATATGTTGACATTAGTATACAATATCTTACATTATATTGCAGCTAGTGGAACTGTTGAAATCATGTGATTATAGAACGCTCGCAATTGGCGACGGTGGAAATGATGTGAGGATGATACAACAAGCCGATATTGGTGTTGGCATAAGTGGAAGAGAAGGACTTCAGGCAGCAAGAGCAGCTGACTACAGCATTGGGAGTAAGTAACATTACCTTGTTCGTTTAGAAGTAGTCAAGTTTTGTGCTCCATATGAATGTGACGACTATTAGTTCTTTAAAGTAATTTACTTTGATTGCTTTCCCCTTTTAACTCCGCTACCCAATAATCAGAGACCTTTTGCATCAGTATTTTTGGTCTAGTTTGCTTCCTGATCTGGACAAGATAGAAAGTTGTTTTCACCTGTTTGATTTTTTTCCGGCTGCTACGTCTTAATTTTCAGAATTCAGATTCCTGAAAAGATTAATTCTGGTACATGGGAGGTACTCATACAACCGCACCGCCTTCCTGTCTCAGTATTCGTTCTACAAGTCGCTTTTAATTTGTTTCATCCAGATCTTGTGAGTTCTTTTTTTACCTCCCACTCCATTGCTAATCAACAAATTATAGAAGAGTGGGGCGTTCCATACTAACAAATCCGCGAATTCAGTTTCTCTTTCATTTCAGGTGTTTCCGGGACCAGTCTCTTTAACTCCGTTAGCTTGATGGCCTATAACGTGTTCTACACTAGCATACCTGTTCTCGCTAGCGTCCTCGACAAAGATCTTAATGAAAAAACTGTAATGCAGCATCCTCAAATCCTATTCTATTGCCAAGCAGGAAGGTAATTCGTAATTTCCAATCTCTATGGCTGCTGAACCCTGCCCTTATACTCATTTTATTCTGAACATAGAATTACTGAGATCTATCTTGATGCAGGCTTCTTAATCCTAGCACATTCGCTGGATGGTTCGGCCGGTCCCTTTTCCACGTGAGTTCCATTCTGATTCATTCTGCCGAATCTTAGGCCACTTGCAGCCATTCTGTTTCGACTCTTATCTGCCTCGTGCAATCTTACGTCGCAGGCAATTGTAGTATTCATAATCAGCATAAACGCGTTTGCATACGAGAAGAGTGAAATGGAGGAAGTTGCGATGGTTGCTCTCTCTGGTTGCATATGGTTGCAGGCGTTTGTTGTAGCAATAGAGACAAAGTAAGCAAAATCCTTCCTTTGTGTCTGTAGCGAAATGTCTGAAAGTCCCCGGAAATCTTAAACTTCACTCAATGACTTCTCGGGCTGTATATTGTTGCAGCTCCTTCACGGTATTACAACACCTTGCAATCTGGGGAAACTTGATTGCATTCTACATCATCAACTGGATCGTCAGTTGTATTCCGTCTTCAGGGATGTACACAATCATGTTCCGGCTGTGTAGCCAGCCATCTTACTGGATCACAATCTTCGTAAGTATCCATTTCCTGCTCGTCAACTTCCCGCCCCACCAGTCACTTAAAGTTGTCAAATGGTCGGGTTACGGGTCATGGGCTGGGTTAATCGGGTTTCGGTCACATGCCAATTTGATCGATGGTTCAATAGAATCTGGTTTACGGATCAATTAAATCACTGTTCACTTGGTTTGAGGATTTGTTGTATTTTCGGGTTAGGCGTGTCATAGGTTGAGTTAATCGGTTCACGGGTCAATTGGGTTGATAGTTCAATGAGTTGCGTATTTATCTAGCTGTGTCTCTATTATGTTCAAGGATGAGCTGGGGTTATGGTCATGAGTTGGGTTGATGGTTCAACAGTCACGAATTGATAAGATTACGGGTCAACTAGACCGCAATTCAGGTGGCTCGAGGGTTTATTATATTTTATGGTTTAAGTCAAGTTGTATGTCGGGTTGGATTGGGTTGCGGAGACGGGTAAGCTTTTGACCGACCCAGCCAAAGTTGCAGGCTGTTGAAGCTAATTGACTCGTTATTTTTTTACTTGCAGCTGATAGTTGGAGCAGGGATGGGGCCAATCCTCGCCATAAAATACTTCCGTTACACATACAGACCAAGTAAAATCAACACCCTCCAACAAGCAGAACGTCTAGGCGGACCGATACTGTCCTTAGGCAGCATCGACCCGCAGCAAAGATTGATGGAGAAAGAAGTCTCGGCACTGTCGATAACTCAGCCTAAGAGCAGGAGTTCTTCAGTCTACGAACCACTTCTGTCGGAATCCCCCACCACAAGGAGGTCCATCGGAGGATCGTCGGCTCCAGCACCATTTGATTTCTTTCAGTCCCAGTCCAGATTGTCTTCCAGCTACTCTAGAAACTGCAAGGACAATTGATAACAAGAAGAACAAAACAACACTCCATATTCTTTGGGATCTTAATTCTCACTCTCGAAAACTCCAGAGTTTTACCACCCTAGGATTCGAGTTACTGTAGTAATGATTTAACGAATGAATCAATAATCTTTCTTTGACGAAGTTGGGTTCGATGGAACGGACCAATCACTCTAATGGCACGATACATGTAATGAAATGGTGTAACATAATGTGGTGAATGTACTGTCAACAACGTAAGTGACCACTTTGACACAAGGCGCAAGTTTGATGACCGACATGGTACTTGTGTGATTTTGCCCTTATGCGGTGGATCCATAGTTTCAAAAGTCGTGTAGTTTGATCACTGTTTACAAGGGTTATCATAATGATTTTTTATTTTTAACTTCGTTTGGTTATTGTTTATCAGGGTTACTATAATGACACTTGATTTTTAGTCATTTTCAATATGCATATCAAATATTAATCAATTTGAAAATTTATTTGACATGCATGTTGGGAAGTTTCACCCTTTGGAAATTTACAATTTTGACATCGAAAATTTTTAAATTTTCAAATGGCTAATATTTGACATGCATTTTAGGAATGGCTAAAAATTGAGGTTTTACCCTTGTTAAACCCTTCAAATAATAACCAAATAAAGTTTAAAAAAAATTCAACATTTTAAAATGACACCGAGTAAATTTAATTTTTTCCTCCATTTAGCCATTGCTTACAGGGGTTACCGTAACAACACTTAATTTTTTAGCCATTTGCAACATGCATGTCAAATATTAGTCGATTTGAAAATTTTAAACATTTCTTGTGAAAATGGCTAATTTTCATAGGTTGACCTCTTTGGAAATTTAAAATTTTGACATGAAAATTTTCAAATTGACTAATATTTGACATGTATGTTGGGAATGACTAAAAATTGAGGTTTCACCCTTATTAAGCCCTTCAAATAATAGTCAAATGAAGTTTAAAAACATTTTTCAACCTGCTAAAAATGACACCGAGTAAATTTGATTTTTTCCTTCATTTGGCCATTGTTTACAGGGGTTACCATAATGACACTTGATTTTTTAGCTATTTTCAACATGCATATCAAATATTAGTAGATTTGAAAATTTTGAATTTTTTTTGTGAAAATGGCCAATTTCCATAGGTTAACCCCTTTGGAAATTGACAATTTTGATATAAAAATTAAATTTTTTCAAATTGACTAATATTTTACATGCATGTTGGAAGTGACTAAAAAGTCAAGATTTATTATGCTAACCCCTTTAAATAATGGTAAAACGAATTTACAAATCTATTTTACTCGATATTGTTTTAGCGTGTTAAGAAATAGTTTTTAACTTTATTTGGCTATTATATGATGGGACTAACATGGTGAAATCTCAATTTTTAGTCATTCCTACCATACACGTCAAATATTAGCCGATTTAAAATATTTCAATTTTCATCACAAAATTTGTCGATTTCCAAAGGGGTTAACCTATAGAAATGAGCCATTTTGACATGAGAATTTCAAAATTTTCAAATGGGCTAAATATTTAACATGCATATTGAAAATGGCTAAAAGGTCAAGTTTCATTTGGTAATCCCTGTAAATAATGGTCAGATGAATTTAAAAATTAATTTTACTCGATATTGTTTTAGTGTATCATTTTTTAACTTTATTTGGCTATTATTTGAAGGGCTTGACATGGTGAAACCTCAATTTTTTGTCATTTCCAACATATACGTCAAATATTAACCCATTAAAAAAATTCCAATTTTCACCTCAAATTTTGTTGATTTCCAAAAGGGGTAACCTATAAAAATGATCCATTTTGATATGAAAATTTAAAAATGTTCAAATCGATTAATATTTAACATGCATATTGATAATGGCTAAAAATTAATTATCATTATGGTAACCTCGTAAACAATAGCCAAACGAAGTTAAAAATCAAATTTATTCGGTGTTATTTTAGCATGTTGAAAATTATTTTTTAACATCATTTGGCTATTATCGAAACGGTTTAACATGGTGAAACCTTAATTTTTCGGAAGTCCCAACATAAACGTCAAATATTAGCCAATTTAAATTTTAAAATTTTAAAAATTAATTAATATTTAACATACATATTAAGAATGAATACAAATTAAATTTTCACCTTATTAAACCTTTCAAAATAAAATTTAAAAACTTTCAACTATTACAATCAGCCAAAACGTAAGAGACTAATGGAACATTAACATTTTTTAATATTCTTTTCATAGCCCTTTCATATTTTACAAAGGGCAATTCATGATCACACAATCAGTCAACCGAACCGAGTACAAAATGTTTTAAATCCAATCAACCCGTTTTGTGAAAAAACAAGTTTGCATCGATATCTCATCAACCCTAATTACCAACTAATTAAGCAACAAGCAGCCCAAAAATCAAAACCTATCTATTTATCTACAGCTTGATATCGAGTCTCCTCAGTCAGGATTTTAGCTATAAATATGAAAAACGCTTTGGTATTTTAAAGGTAATTGTATTTTTATACTACATTTATTATATTGCATGCTTAAAATTAAGTTTTTTTAGGTGGTAAGTTTGTGATAGATAATTAATTATTAATTAAGAGGGTCTTCCATCTTCAAATTATGGCCGTTCGACTTGCGCTCCAACTCGTATATGAATCTCTTTTTTATCGTATATATATTTTTGTACGATATATTGTGAATTAATATAGACAGGTCAGTCAGGAGCGATCCAATCAATAATGTAAACTTCGTCGGGGAGCTGAAGAGAAACTCGAGGTGTCTTCTACCGCTAGCTTACCCCACGTTATATTCTTTTAGGCGCGCCTGTTGTGTCTTCCGATCTTCCAAATTTTTTTTAACTTTAAAGACTGGTTTAATGTTTGTCGGTCGGGGCCGGCTTTGGTCATTGTTTAGTGTCGTTTATCTTCTTTATTTTGCCTTTATTTGTTTTTCCAGAATAGGTTTCACAGATGTAGTCATTGGTTGGGCATCATTAACAAAAATAAGACGCTCGGGTTCGGAGTCATTACTGGTCTAACACATAATGCAGTCCTAATAAGAATTAAATTTTCATCTATTTGCTAGAGTCTAAATGATATTTCACTTTCTTTTTTACGCAAGATGATTTTTTTTTATCGTTGTCTGTTATCGGTGAGTAAGGAATGAGGTTGTTGTATTTACGGAGACCCATATTTCATATAGCTATACATGTAATACCTTCAGTGGGCACTTTATACGCTTGTTTACAAATGTTTTGAGGAATGAAAATCGAAAATTTCTGTTTCGGACAAAAAAAAATGATAGTTATTTCAGTAAAAAAAATGTAATTAATTGTTTATTATCGAAAAAATATTTGTTTGTTAGTGCCGAAACGGGAATTGGAAACGAAAGGATGGTGGTAGAGAAGGCGGGGGGCTGCTGCCGCACCGCCCAAAGACAAAAGAAAGAAGGCCGATGGAAATTAGATAGAAAATTCTCCCACCCACACCGAACAGCCACGTCACCAGACGGACGTTAAATATTCCCACCTTACGAAAACGTGTCGGCCATCTTCTGTTCTTTGTCAATTAATTTGCCTGCAAAAGATTCAGTCATCCACCATCACTGCATCTCTGACACGCCACCATTAAAATTCCACCACCGTTTTCCTGTGGCTGCTGCGTACGCGCCCACCTCCTCTGCCGCCGCCAACCGCCGCTCTACCCACCTTCACGTGCCTCCCTTCCACCGCTTCATTTTGGACGTACGGAACGTCTCTTTCCTTTAATGAGTAACGTACATTATATTAAGTAGTCAAGTAGTTTGACAAAAAGAGCATCGAGAGGTACATGCATGCGAATGTAACGCATAAAGAAGTAAATTGACATGGCATCAGTCTTCATTTGTGAGATCATTTGTGAGATGGTCTGAATACGAATTCAGAACTTTTATATTGTGATTGAATATGTAACTTTATCACTAAAATAACTCCTGTTAAACTCTCAAATAATAATTACCTTGTTGTGTTAGATGTACAGTGACTACTAGTCTCTACTTTAATACTGTGAAGTAGTTCAGGAGCTGATATAGAATCGTTAATCGAAGATGGTTGTTTCTTAGAAGGTTATTGGATCAAATGGAAAAGGAATTGTTCAGAAAAAAAGATACTTTTTTTCGGATGAAATGAAAATTGAATTCATAGAATAAGAGAAAGGTTTCTCATTTTTTAATTAGAAAGATATATATATATATATAGCTTTAAAATAGGGATTAAGAACAGATATTGATTGGATAGTAGAGTCGTTGATGTTGATGCATGTACTTGTATTTTGAGTTTATTGTAGTTAGAATTTGGGTTTATTGTAGTTTGTTATTTTATTGTTTCGGTTGGCCGTCGTGTTCAATTGGCTTGTGAGCCAAGAAGTATAGGCGGGTAGGATTGGCTGAGCCATGCTATACATTCAATGCATATTCAGCAAACTAAAAGTATTTTATATTAGTTGTATTTGGTTCCTCTTTGATAATAAAATTTGTTTTTTTTTAATTTGTGGACGTACTCAACACACCTTTGAACAACCATGTTACATCGTATCTCTTCCATCTTTTGATTTGTTATTCTATTAACTATTATTATGATATCAGAACTTGATTCTTCTCTCACTCGAATCTTTCAATTTAAATGGCTTGGAGCTAAAATAACATAGAATTACAAATCACAAGCTCTGCAGTGCGCGATGTAATCCAACGACTAATTTGTAACGTTGTGAGCTTATTATGATGTACTTTTGTGTTTGTCAAAATGGTTGATTATGAAGGACTCATAAACACGCTACAGCCTGCATGGTTTTGTTCACCAAAAATATCCAGTTAGGTGCCGACTTTTCACTCGCCGCCGCAGCATCGCGTGGCGGGGGACATCGACGACGGAGAAGAAGTTGACAACAACCACACGACTTTTGAAAAACGCCGCCGCGCTTAATCAGGCAGAAACCCACTGCCGCCGCAAATGCCGCCAAAAATAGATACAAACCCCCCCCGCGGGTCCCACCTAAAGCGGCAGCCAGCCAGCTGTCGCGGCGGCAAATTTAGAAAATAATAAGAATATTAAAAGGGGAAAAAGAAATGGGCCTTGCTTTGCTTGCTAGCTGGGGAAAACGGAAATCCAAGGGCCCACTGGGTGGACAGCTATTTCTTTGCATCACTCCACGCTCTTTCCTCTCATTTGCCAAGCAATTTCTACTCGTCCCCACTAGCCCAACCCAGTGTACTGTAGATAAGCAAATAATTAATATATTATATTATGGAAACTAAAAATGTAGCTAGTCGTCTGGGTGTGAACTTGATCTGAACCATTGAGATTATAACAATCCAATGGACCCTTCCTATAGCCTCAAAACCTTGGGTCTCCCAACTCCTTAATTACTTCATCTTTCATAGCTTTTGATATTTCTCAAAATAATTACTCATTTAAACACCACAATAAATCAACAGTCAAATTCCTACTTTTAACTGATCCTAACCAGTCGGCAACCTAATTTTTTAAAAAGGCACAAATTCCCAATTACGTCAACTAACTAAAAGTTATTATTTCTTTGACTGTCGCTTTTCCTTTACGGGTTCCATTAAAATTTGATTGAAACAGCATTGGTCGGCGAAACCAGAGTCACGTGCCGCCCATCTATGGACCACCACCACAATTTAACACGACCACCGCCACCACTCGCCGGCGGAAATGAACACGAAGCTGGAAAGGATTAAAATCTTATATAATATTTCAACTTCATCAAAAGGTACAACAGAAACAACCAAAGAGACGAAAAGACCAAACTTTGTGTTCTTAATCTCCGATGGGTTGTAAAAACCAGACTTATTTACATTAATTAAACCTTCGAATTACCAGATCTCCTTCGTCGATCATGTATCTGTCATCTCTCTAAACCTTAGAGAAATTTGTCATAATTAGTTGGGTAAAAATTAGATAATAGGAAAAAACACCCGATTAAAAAAAAGAGTTATTTTTTCAGAAATGAACGGCCGGCAATCAAGCCTCTGCCGGCGGGGCGAGGTTGAGATCCAGATCCAGAACTCCTCCGCTTCCTCCATTGCTGCTCGGCTTGCAATCTAAAACCACCGATGATGTCGAATCCGTTTCGCTATGAGCTCTTCCGCCGTTGTAATCCACCGGGTCGAACCGGACTGGAAACCGTTGGGCTGTCAAAAACTCCGGCTTCACCATCCCGTCGAAGAACCACACCGGAGTCACCACCCCCTGCTGCTGCTGTTGGTACACAAACGGGAACCTACCAACCATGCCGCCGACGCCGCCTCCAGCGGCGGCGGCAACAGGCAGAGGCCTGAAAAAATCGATCTGGCGAGTCAACTCACGCGCCACAGGTGGACCAGAAGATTCCACGGTGCTGCTCTGGCTGGGGCTCTGCCGGTTGACGAAGCTATCGGCAGTCGGGACAACAACAGTGGTGGGTTTGGAAGAGGAGATATCGTTGGGGGAGGGAAAGTTGGTCTTGGCCTTGGAGCCACGGAAGTCACGCGCCGCCTTGTCGTAAGCTCTGGCGGCTTCTTCCGCCGTGTCAAAGGTGCCAAGCCAGACCCGGGTCTTCTTACCCGGGTCACGGATCTCCGCCGCGTAACGGCCCCACGGCCGCTTCCTCACTCCCCGGAAATGCATCTCTTTCCGGTCACCGCCGCCGTTGTTGATCTGGGGAAGGGGCTTCTTCTCCTTTGAAGGCGCCATTGACGGCTGGCTGGTCTTTTCTTGTCGGATCTTCGTGGTACGGATTAGGGGAAGAGGAAATGAGAAGATCGGAGAATAGGAAATCGAAGAATGCGGTGGTGCTGGAATTAAAGCGAGTGGCTAAGAAGTGGGTTGGGGGATCGGTTTGTTATATAGGCGATTGGTCAATGAAATGTTTGACTGCGGGGAAGCCGCCGCCCCATAGGGGTAAAAATGGGAATGTACATGTTAAAAGAAGAGAGCGTGGATAGTGGAGACAAAAATATTATGATGTTGTCCGGGTTACCTGGCATGTGTTCTCCTATTTCCCGATTCTCTTGCCTAACTTCAAGATTAATGTTTGTTTTTCACCCGCGTATCAATTCGATTTTGGTTTGGCTGGTTCGGGTTTTGAGTGCATTTGATCTTTTTCGGTTTGGCTTTAATCGTATTGTCCTAAATTGAGCCCGATGAAACACACTCATCATTCATTGCATTTTCTTCTCGTTGTTATATACCTCCCCGTTTCTCTTATCAAATATCTCTTTTTTTAGGGTCTTTGCTTGTATGTCGGCTTCTTCAAATTCGAGTTATAAATTTGAGAGTTGGGTCTAGTTAACTAAGTATGCATCTATTCATCTATACGGATACTCTCAATAATAGTAAAATTAGGATTGTTTGAGATAATAAATTGATCTATCAACGTCCAAAGTTGAGATAAAACGTTCCCATATATATTACAAGCTCTTCGACCACATCTCTCATGCTCCCAACCTCTCATTCCGAACACTACTCTTAGATATTCCAATTTACTAGTGATAAATTTTAAACATTTAATCCGTCGAAACCATTTTCATAGGCTTGGTTAGAAAGTTCATATTTGGTGAAAGGGTCTAAACGTAAACATATAAAAGTTCAAGCATTTAAATGGTAAAGATAGTAAAGATGAAAGGTTCGACTAACCCTTAGGATTTCATATTCACGTGAGGTAATTTGTCTGCCGATCCATTCCACAAAATGTAGCGCGTGGAATTAATTTGAAGCGGTGGTTGACGGCAAAATTATTATTATCAAAATAATAATATAATTCTTCATATCGGTGGATCCGCCAGCGTGCCAAATAATTATTGGTAGTTTAATACCATGTAGATTATACGATGAATAAAAATATTTATACAAAACAAAAGATTATAAACACGAATGATATCTCGTGTCAAATGCTAACAAAAAAATTATGATGTATAATTATCTTCTTGATAAATATAAATTACTTCAATCTCATATTTTTGTTATTAACCTGTAAAACACTCGCACAATACCATAGTTTTGGTGACTCTCATCAATCTCTTGGCGTATCAAAGAAGCTGCACATTTGGAGTTAAGCTACATTCGTAATCTCCTGCGCCATTTCTTCCCGTTTATTCGAAGACTAATCACATCCGCTAATAACTCTTCCTTCGTAATCGACACACCCAAGTTTTCATGTCGACACGGCTAGTGTTAGCACAAACCAAACCTTAATTACTTACTCGTCTTTAAATTAACTGAACCAATTGATTTATTAAAAGATATCCACCATGAAAATGGCAATTTTTAGGAAATCTACATCATATTCGCACAAATTAATAGACTTATAACAATCGGGTCTTTTTATATAAGGGTTCTCGACAATAAACATTCATCCACGCTGTAATAGTTTAATCAAGCGGCCTAGTGCATAACGTGACATTTTACAATAGGATTTGTTTTCTCAATCACTTGGTAGATGGGAAGATTATTGTTTAGTAATTACGAAAGAGCTTAGACGTAGAAATTTAATTAATTTGGGGACAACCATTAGATTAATTTATTTATATTTGTGTCTACAGCATGAGTGCATTGGATATCCAGATCGGTTAATGATTCTTTTGCCGTTGTGGCTGCGGATTCTATTCAATTCGTTTCCTCATATTTAACCAATATAATCAATAATTAAGTAGAAGATACCAATTTGTTAATAAAATGAATTTAAAATAAGTATACCATACATGATACATATTTGATGGCATCGTGCTCAATACTAGCTACATTCATCATGTTTTTGGGAAATTTTAATTATTTCGATATCTCTCGTAGATGAGTGTTGGTGAACTTTTCTAGCTCTATCCTAACATGCTAGATTAGATGCATAACAACATTCGAATTCAGTTCTACATATATTTTAAGTAATTTTGTCTTATTTTAAGATCCTTGTGAGAATATCATTGATTAAATTCGATCGAATTATATATTAAAACACATAGACATTATAATTTGGTGTTCTCAAACAAATTAGAGGGACAGGAGACTTGGAATGAAAGTTTGGAATGAGATTAGGTTGAAAATTTCAAGTGAAAACAGAAAGACAGTAAAGAAAAAGCAAAAGAGGAGATACGTGGGAGAACATATTTATGAAATTGCGGGGGCGGCGGGAGCGGTAGCCGCCCACTGTAAAAAAAGGCAAGTTCCCTCTTTTCACGGTAGGATGTGACACGTGTTATCAATCGGCTCCATTCTCGGGAATGGTCCCCCTCAACTCCCTCCCTAGTAACTTTTTTTTTTAATTGAGAACGACCCCCGAAAGTCCCGGTCACTGGTCCCCGGCGGCGAGAGCGCCCTTCCTATAGTTTTTAAATTATGACAAAAAGCACACTCATCACTCATTTTTTGATATGTTACGTATCGATCACTTAACTTGAAAGTGTAACGAATGTGTCATAAACGAGGTAATCAAGTTATAAGATATAGTTTTTAGGCTTGGCAATTCGGTCAAAATGGGTTGCTCGATTTCGAATTTACCCTAAATGGTTATCGATTTTGATTTCGAATTCAATTTGAAATCGGTAGCCGATTCATCAAATTTAAAACCAATTTTGGAGATCGACGGAGGACGGAGAAATGCCCAAATCGACAACGACAGATTGTGGATGGAGAATCGACGGAGGAGATATATGATTTGCTAAAGGAGATGGATGCAGTTTCAATGGAGGATAGGAGATGGATGATTTGCTGAAGGAGAATAGGAGATGGCCGTCGATGCGTGCAATTTCGATGGCGGAAAAAGAGATGGATGGAAGAGGCGAAAAGAGACGAATGAAAAGGATATGGATGGGTGCAGTTTCAATCGAAAAAGAAGGAGATTGATGAGTGTATTTCAATCGACGGGAAAGGTGATGGACGAGTTGTCTGCCGTCGCGGCGTCGCCCGTCGGTCTAGGGTTGACTTGTTGTGGCGTGAAATTGGATTTGGGAGAGTGGGTAAATAAGATAATGAGATGGATGGAGGAGGAAAGTCAATTTCTGTCGACATGACGAAATCCAAATGCAATGATTTATTGGACGAATTCGGGTATATGATCGAATTTGAATTAGATATTAATTTCCTCACCGTTTTCAAATTCGATTTCAATTGGACGAAATTCGGTTAAATCAGAAAACCGAATTTGAATTGCCATGCCCAATTAGTTTCTCGCTCCCGTTATCTTTTCGTTATGGATATGATGTTATCTAATAAATGTAGCTAAATGAATATCAAAGTATGTTTGGAACATATGTATATTACTATTCACGAAGTTAGCGCGTGGTGGAATTTGACTAATATGAATAATTGATACAAAAGTGTTATAATTGTTTATAATCTTTCATTCTCGTTGATGATTCACGTCTGTATATTATATTTTTGTTAACTTCTCCTTTGTTATCACATCGATAAGATTATTGACCAAATAGAGATACCCCTTGAGGAAGACGTGACTTAATTCAGATGATGCTCGATGATGCTCGATGTATGTAGTTTAAATAGAAATAGGATTCAAGACATATATAAAGAAATCATATTCAGGAATGCCATACTTAGAGCTGTTATCTAATTATGTAATTCAAAATCAAAGACACCTTTCTTGTAATATTTCAAAGTTCAATGACCACATCAATCACTTGTTTTATTTTAGTTTCTAATGTAACGTTGGTTGGAGGTGACCACGTCATAATATTCTTCACGGCTTCTCTGCGCCGTACGCACCGCTTCACGTGCTAACCAGCGGTGGCTCCACGTTCGCCGAGAGAATGTACGGCAGGTAGACAGCACGCGCTCGGAAGACAAGCGTGTGGGCTTTAAAAGCAAAAACATATGCATGGAGAAATAGTAAAATACCAAACCCATGAATCGACCCGACCCATCAGAAAGCATTGATTATAAAGCTGGTCAGTTGTTGAACGTTATTATTCAAAATAATGTTAAACAAACAATCATTAAAGTAATTGGATAATTGCTGTAACCAGTTACAGAAGAAGTCGGCAGGCCTGAGACATCGCCTCTATTAAAGAATTGACACTACACCAAATTAAATAGTAAACAAATTCGCTGGACGGCTGCCAGGAGTCCACGTGCCGCCGGCCGGCTTTTGCCGCCACTGTGCCAGCTGGGCTAGGTCAAACTACAAAAAGCCGGTCCCACCACTCGGCTAAACCTTAATAAACAACCAATCTCGTCCAACTGCTAACCGAACCCTATCTTATCCACATACTAATCCCCCCCACAAAGTGATTAGTCATAATACGGCCCACTTAATCATATATTAAGTGTACTTATAGTTAGGCCTTGTAACGAGTCCAGGCTCAAGTTTGATCTTTTATATTTTCAATGTATTCGTGTATTGATGTTTGGTTAAACTACAAGCTGAAGCTAGATCTTGGATAGATTGCTAATTGAGGATTAAAATGTGTCTTGAGCTCGAACCATGAAGAGCCGCCTGACTTATTAGAGTCAGGTTCGAGTTCGAGCTGAATGTCGAATGACTTGCGAGCGACCTGACCGAATGAACCATGAGTCCATGACATAAACAAATTAAAGAAACACTTTGACATTTGGGAATCTCTCCTCATTTACACTTCCAGATGCGAAGATCGAAGACAAGATTAATAGATTTAACCCTTCTGATTACAAGATTAAATCTTGCTGTGTTTTTCCTACGATCCCATCTTCCTAATTAAACATCGATGATTAAAAAAGGCCTAACAATTAAATTAGTGGACAAATAAAAAAACAAAAATTAGTGGCTCATCGGCGGCGCCAGGTTAAGATCTAGGTTTAGCTCCATGGGTTTCGCGGCCGGAGGCGGAGGTTGCTTACAATCCACCACCGAGGATGAATCCGATTCGCTGCTCTGCGACCCGGTTCCCAACCCGAACCCGGATTTGAACTCGCCACCCAGCTGGAGAGAGAATTGCTGTCGAGCGGCCGCCGCTAAATCCGGACGGAGAATGCCGTCAAACAGCCAGACAGCCCCGCCGTTTTCCTTCTGGTTGACAAACGGGAACCTTGACGCGCTAGGAAACCCACGCGCCGCCGATGGAGGGCTGGACGACTCTACATTACTGCTATAGCTAGGACTCAGCTGCGGCGGCGGCAGCTGCTGCTGCTTATTCCCATCGACGGCGACCTTGAAAGTGAAGATCTCGTCGGGGAGAGTGAAGTTGGTCTTGGCTTTATTCCCACGGAAGTCACGCGCCGCCTTGTCGTAAGCTCTGGCGGCTTCCTCGGCCGTGTCGAAGGTTCCAAGCCAGACGCGCGTCTTCTTCCCCGGATCCCGAATCTCAGCGGCGTATCTCCCCCACGGCCGCTTCCTCACTCCCCTGTAATGCATCTCCACTTCTGATGAGCTCTTCGTCGCCTTCGTCTCCTTCGCCGCCTGAGGCGCCATTTTGAGGGAATTAGATCTGGAGCGGTGTTGGGAGATAATTTCGGTGGTGTGTCTGGTAATTTATTAGGAAGAGGGAGGGCCGTTTTATATATAGAGGGGTCAAGGAGAGGGATGTTGACTGGATGGGGAGGCCGCCGCCCAAGCAAGGAAAGCGTGGGGACAAAATTAGAGGAGGAGATTTAAAAAAATTAATAAATAATAAATAAAGAGGATGAGGGGGTGATGGTGACGTGGCGAGCGGTGATCTCGAGACAAGCGGCGGGATGGGATTTATATCCTGAAAGGAACCGAACCTGGAGCCTGCCGGATCTATACGTAACCGGAAAAATTATTCCCCGCAAGTTAACCTAGTTAACGCCGTTTACTTTCCGCAGTTTTTGGTCCTTGTACTATGTGTGGTTTACAATTGAGCTGCTCAACTTTTTTAATTTACGAAATGCAAAAGAGTCACACATGTTATTAGTTGGGCATGTATAATCTCGGGTCGAGTGGGTAGGGAGGCAATGTTCAATATCGTTTTTTCATGTCGAGGCATAATCGAAATATGCGCGCTTGTTATCAGTGGGTTTGGTTTGTTAACGGCTCTATTTGGGAGTACTTATTTCTAAGTTGATGAAACCTTTCACCAATATTTCTTGGTGTTTTTGGACAGGCTCCTGAGTAGTTAAAGGAAAAGGCAATGAAGCGTGAAAAGATAACAGAAGACATGAGCATGCGAAAAATTAAGGAAAAACAAGGATTATGAGAAGTCAGATGTGATTAGGAAAGAATTAGCTGATGTGAGAATTGCTCCTATGGATCCAGAAGGGACTACTTGAAGACCGAGTATCTCGCTTGCATTGCAAGAGCCAAAATTGGCATAACTTGAATTTTCGTTAGATAATGTTTGGAATGTGTGTTGAAAATTGTTAAATTTTCGAGTTTTATTATATTAATTTTTTGAATGATAGTCAAATGTGAAGTTAAAAATGTCATTATTTTATTTTGACGGTTTTTTCGGGGTATTAACTGATTTTTTTGAATGTTTTATAAAAAGTGACTAATTTTTAGTATGCATGTTGATAACGTTGAGAAATTCATACTCAACCATGCCAACCCATCCAATTTTAGCCAAATGAAGTATGAAATACAAATTTTATTTTTCGGCTATTTTTCCACATTTCTAAAGGGGCATTTATGCGATTTTTTATAAAAATTGACAAAAAATTAAATTAGTTAACTTTTAAAATATATATTGAAAATAGTTAGAAAATAAAATTCCACAATATCAAACTTTTAAATTTTAATAAAAACACTAACTGCATCCTCTTGGATCATGAATATTGGAGAATAGTATATATAGTACTTTATATAGTATGGTCTGCGGCCATATCAAAATTAGATTATTCCAATACGGATCGAGATAAATTACAACCCAAATTATTATTAATAATAATAATAATTAAGGAGTCGGCTGGCTGATGGATTTTATTTTATTAAATTATTAATTATTAATTTAATTTCCTCATAGTTGCCGCCTAAGCTTAAACTGTGGCTGATTTCAGTTATTGTCTCATACGCTGTTTGATATTGGGTTGTCGTGGTGTTTGGTCATCCTTGTGTTAATTTGTTAATTCGTTAGTTGTCTAATTGATAATTAACTTTAAGTACGTAGTTCCTTTTGTTCAAACTTCAAATAATTCAACGTTACAATCAAAGGGTACATTTTTTTATATACTTTTTTGGGTTTACCATGTAGTTTGTGAATCTGTCTGAGAATCTATAAGAGGAGAAGCAATAATCATATCATCAAAGTTTTCATGTGGTCATCAAAAGAGGATATATGTAATATGTTTGATTGAGGTGCATTCTTTGAAGTGGTACTAGTCCGCTGGTTTTTAGTCTCTAGATTCTAGATTCGAATTGTAAAAAGTGCATTTTTTATTGTCTTTTTAGGGTTGAAGGTCGGCAACCTCAATTTCACCTGATTGCAGTGGATATCCTTTTGAACAGGTGTGATTTTACATTTGTACTAGGGGTTAGACATAAATAAGTGTACAAATTAGGTCGAGACCAGCAATACGAACAAGAAAAATCCTTGCGAAAAAAGAACCACAAACATACAAGGACGTATGTTAGTGAGACTTCAGGGTAGCCAGCCTTCAGTCTAGGTGAGACTAGTGATGCTATCACACAAAATTATAACCACTCGACTATTACCTGTTTGACACAATTCGTAAAAATTTATAAACAAGTCAAATATCTCATACCACTAATCACTAAACAACAAATAGTGTTTGTAATATACATAGCCTTACAAACTCGACTCCAACTGATCAAGCTTTGTGGGTTGTGAGAGAGACGTTGCAGTCTGAGCAAGAGTTTCCCAATTTTCTTCTTAATTACAAATTCAAAGCGGTTTAGGACCTCACATAATCCGCCTAATAAAACCACGTCAGAAAACGACTAATTCATTAGTAAATTATATATGCCGCCGGCCGCCGACTACTTACTTGCATCAGTTTTTCTCCCGTTCTCACTAGCTTTTAACCTTCTCGTTTCTTCAAACACGTCTTTGTCCGTACCGATGGAACCTTCCATCGGAATAAATCACGGCCTCATCTTTCTGTAGTATATTACATGTCCAAATGTACGGTCCTGATAGCTCCTCAGATTTGCCAAGCTGATCAACTACGTAGCTAGCCACCCAACGTTAGCGATTTGCTTGATTTGATTGACAGGAGGTGTACGTATGGGTGTGTGGTGGCTTTTCGATTGGCTTGAAGGAGAGGGTATCGTAGTCTTGTAGATCAGAGTACTCGATGTACAGAGATTTTCGTTGGTATTTCATTCGTTAGAGGTTGCTTTTCTTGCTATGTGTATCATCCGAGGGCGGAGGGAAGGGGTCCATCTGTCCAAGTGGTGTCCATGCCCAAAAAAAAATTAAAATTTACTTATATTTTGACGTCAAAATTCATATTCAAACTTTGAACATCATTTGAATTAATTTAAAGTGATGATTATTACTTTATTACAATGCACTTTTCAGATATTTTATCTCAATTTAAATATATAAAACCTAAATAATCTAAAAAAATAAGAGATAAATCGTTGAATAATTATCTAGTGATATATATTGAGAAAAATATAGTTTTTAGTTTGGAGAAAAAATGTATTTTATAATATTTTCGGAATATGAAAATTCACCGTTGGGTATCATAAAAAATAAAATGTATGGTTCATTTTTTTTTGTCTGTGACACCACTTAATTTGATTCACTGGTATCATCATTCAATTATACAGTTGATCAGCTTCACGCCCTAAAGAAGTTGATATTTTTCATACCACGATGGGGACCATTGTTTAGTATGCATGACATGTTCGAAGATAATAAATGGTTTTTATTTATTATGAATGGAAAATGGTGATGCACTGGATTTTTAATGAATGATAGATTTAATCGTGAATAAAGATTAGTTACTGTGTGATTAATCATTAAGATGGATTATATATTTACTTATCCCAAATAGTATTATTTTGTTAAAAGTGGAATAAAGGAGGAATAAAGAAGGAATAATAGTGATATAATATTTGACGACTAACGTGGTTTTCGATCTTAAAATCAATTAATAAACATAGAGAAAAAAGAATCTTATTAGGGGTTTTGATGAGAATAACGACTTAATTACAAAAAAGAGTCTAATTCTTCTTATATATACACAAATTTTAATTAACGCATAACTATAATGAGCCTAACCCAATAACATATACAAAATTACTTTGATATATATCACTCAATCATGCTTATTCTTGGACCGCAATTTCGCTCCTCAGATTTTCCAACCCGATCAACTAGTATGCATGTAGCCACCCTACCTTATTCTTGGACCTTTTACTTCAATAAATAGTAATATTCATCGTCTAGAAATATCGTACAGTCTAAGAAAACATGTACTTTAACTTCACTAGGCTATCATTTGAAAGATTTAACATGATCAAATCTTAATTTTTAGCCATTTCCAACATCCATGTTAAATATCAGCCAATTTAAAAAAATTCAATTTTCATGTGAAAATAGTCAATTTTCAAAAGGGTTAACCTATAGAAATCGACCAATTTCACATAAAATTTCAATTTTTTTGAATCGGTTAATATTTGACGTGTATGTTGAAAAGGGCTATAAAACCATGTTTCATTATGATAACCTCTATAAATAATCGTCAAATAAAGTTAAAAATCAATTTATTGATGTTATGTTGGAAATAACTAAAAATCCGTGTTTCATTATCATAATTAACCCTTGTAATCACAAATGATATTTTGAATAATATTAAATTATATGATGAATACGAAAATATATATTACATGATTAACTCCTAATCATGTAATGTCAAAGACATTACTCAAGCTTGTTCTTGGACTGAGGTGGCTACTCAAGCAATCAAAACGGCAACGCTTAACCAGAACGTGTCCGATCAGGAAACACTGACGGCACAAAATCCCCGATGTCAAGCCGCCGCCACCATGCTCCACCGGTCTTATTCAGTCCCCACGCTTACGACCCGCCAATCTCGCGCCCTTACGCTTATTCCACATCATCACCATACCCACGACTTGTCGCCAGCATAGGGAGATCAAAGTCACTAGAAGCGCCGCCGATGCCACGACAAGGCATTGGACGGAGTAATCGCCAGGGAGGCGTAGAGCACGAAAGGGTATCTCTCGGAGTTGGCCGTAGTGATGAGTTTCAATAAGCATCGTCGGCACCCACGTGGTTTGTTGCGCCGTCGTATGATTGGGCTGGGTGATTTGTTGGGCTCGGAGGATAAGACCAGTGGGCCTCCTCTGGCCTGGATATTATCCGGATACTGGGCTTCTTCCCACCAAGGTAGTAGTGATTCATTGTATTTGAATTTCTTATCCTTCTCCTTCCCGCAGTTGGATACTGCAACGACGTCGTTTTAGTTCCGCCGTGTTGAATCTCATTGCATTGAAGTTAATAAAAGATGGGAGATGGGAGCCTGTGTTCATTGGATTTTTATACAGAGAAAGTGAAAGACTTTGATAAGAATGTCGGACTTTGCCATGCTACGAATATTTTGTTTTACATTTGAATTTGATATACGAAATATTGGACGTATATTAGTTATTATTATTTAATTGTGATGTAACAAACGGTATAAACAATTTCACATGAAAAAATCTCTTGAGAAAGAACCATGAACCCTCCTTTTTTATACATAAGGTACTGCCATCTTACCGATTTGACAAGGTACACTGTCACCATACACCATATATGGAATAATTACATGACACTTCAAATTTTGGTGGCACTTGATGGAAGTTGTCACCTTACACCTTAGATAAAATATTCTATTATCTCAGTCGACAGAAACTCCATTATTATAATTTAAAACTACGAACAACTTAAATAATATGCCGCCGGCCGGCCGCCGACTACTTACATCAGTATTCCACTTCTTGTTTTCCTTCCGCTCTCACCACAACACGTCTTTGTCCGTACTGATGGAAACTTCCAATGGAATAATCTCCAATTCATCTGTGTATATTCAATTAGTATAAAATAAATGGAAACTCCATGCATAGAAATGTATAAGTATGCATTCATCACGACCAACTCTTGTTCTACCTCTGGATTCACCTTAACTAGCATGAAATAAATGGAAAGACAATACATAGAAATATACATTTATCACTACCAACTTATTCAACCCCCCTAGCTAGATCTCATGATCGATGTACTCAACCCCCCCCCCCCCCCTAGATCTCATGATGTACTATGTATAAAATACATGGAACTATTCATCATCATCATAACTTGTATTGATCACTTGCTCGATCACTAGCCATGGTTGTTGCTGCGACCATTCGCTTATCACTAGTTGTAGTAGCAATTTTGTGCTTCTTTATAGCCAACTCCGAGGGTGAAGAATTCAGCGTTAGCTTAATCCATCGCGACTCCCTTATTTCCCCTCTTTATAACCCACATGAGACCTCATCTCAGATGAGAGTAATAACCTTTCTGTCTATTTTAGATTGATCCCAGATATCGACGGTGAGTATATGATGAACTTCTCCATTGGCACTTCCTCGTTCCAAATCTTATTGATCGTGTATACGGGGAGCGACGTCATATGGAAAAAATGTAGTGCTTTCCCTAACAAAGATAATCTCTTCACCCCGAAGTTATAAAGTACCCACAAAACGATGTCATGTCCATCGAGTGTTTGCGATGATCTTCGTTCCGAAGGAAGCTTCTGCGCCCCTATCAACGACAATGTTTGCCATTACAAAATTACATACCTCGACCAGTCCCACACGCTTGGCGACTTTGCATTCGAGATTCTGACTCTGGGATCGACGCCCGCTCCAGGATCCAGCGTTCAGGTACAAAATACTCTCATCGGGCGTAGCTACAATACATTATTTCCGAACCCATCAACGAGCTTCGACATCATTGGGCTTGGACGTGGGCCTGCTTCACTCATCATGCAACTCGACTCCTTTATTGATTGGAGATTCTCTTATTGCTTGTCGCGTTCAGACAGGGAGAGTACGATTGATTTCAGCCGAAATGTTATGGGCGACGGTGTTGTTTCAACTCCCTTGATCAATGATCCGTCATTCTTCTTGCTTAGGTTGGAAGCTATGAGTGTGGGGAATGTTCGAATACCATTTCGAGGCTCCGCCGGTGGAGATCAGACCATCACCATCGATTTTGATACGGTATATACGACCCTTCCCACCAAGTTCTTCTCCAAACTGTCACCTAAGGTGGCAAGACAGATCGTCGGAAGAAAGAGAGTGGGTAGCCCACTCTTCAACCTCTGCTACGAGGCGGGTCCAACAACTAGTCCTATCAATGCTCTTCCCATCATCATGAATTTCCTTGGTGCGGATGTGGTGCTACCTTTGTCCAACGTTTTCATCCAGATCGGCAATACGGGTGATGTGTTTTTTTTCCTCCCAACTGACGATGACATCTCGATTTACGACAATTTAGCGCAGATTAACTTTCTCATTAATTACGAACTTCAAAATACTGTTCTGTCTTTTAAGCCATTGTAACAATAAGTAATTTCCTTCACATTACACAAATAAGTAGTCCCATCAAAATTACTCAAGCTTATTCTTGGACCACAATTTGCGCACATACGTGGAAACACGAGAGACAACCCCCCAAGCAATCAAAACGGCAACGCTTAACCAAAACGTCTCCGAGTCCGGAAACTCCGACGGTACAAAATCCCCGATGTCCAGCCGCCGCCACCACGCTCTACCTCCACCGCCAGTCTTATTCAGCCCCCGCCGAGAAAAGCCCGCCAATCTCGTCCCTTTCCGCTTATTAATCCACGCCGTCACCCGTCTGCTGATTACCTGGCGACGCCACGTCAGCAACATGGCCTTAAGATATCTCCAACTCACGGAGACCAACGTCAGCAAAACCGCCGCCGCTGCCACTGTTAAAGTGTTGGCCGGAGTAATGGCCAGGGAGGCGGCGTAGAGCACGAAAGGGTTGCTCTCGGAATTGGCCGTGGTGATGATATTCACTATGCATCGTCGGCGGCCACGTGGTTTGTTCCGGCGAGGTATGATTGGGCCGGGTGGTTCGTTGGGCTCGGAGGTTAAGCCAAGTGAGCCTCTTGTGCCGGCCTGGATGTTTGATCCGGATACTGGGCTTTTTCTCCCCAAGGTAGTAGTGTTTCGTTGTGTATATGTCGTATTTGAATTTGTGCTCCTCCTCCTTCCCGCCGTTGGATACTGTAACGGAGTCGTTTTGGTTCGGCCGTGTTCGAGCAAGCAGTTGTTGAACCTCATGGCTTAAAGTTGTTAATAGATAGGAGGTGGGAGCCTGTGTTCATTGGATTTTTATACAGGGAAATTAAAGTTGAAAGATTTTGATAAGAATGTCGGAGTTTACTATGCTACGAAATTTTGTTTACGTTGTTTCCTAAGGGAATATGCCTATGGCTATGTTCTCCAATAAACAAATTGTTGCTCCGGGATGGTCCATTTTGATTTTCGGATTTATGGTTTATACAACTTTGATCATATATTTACATTGGTCGTATTTTTTATAAGAATATCATATTTTTTTTTGGTTGTTATGATGGATTTAGGGGAGCTTCTTTTAGGCCAGAACCTAGCTCATTTTCAAATTTAGGACTCCGATATTACACAATTGTTTTTATATTTTGTGAAAAAAATAGTATATTTTTTTATATGCAGCTTAGTTCATTTAAAAAATTCGGCCTAGTACATGCACTAAACCATTCTAGATCTTTCGTTGGCATCAATCATCCAACTATTTATGAATAAAGAACAATTTTATAACATTCTAGCATTATTACATATATGAAAAAATAATCTAGCATTAATATATATGTGAAAGAATACATTAATGACTACAAATGATGTTATGAATGATATTGAGTTATATGATGAATGTGAAAAATGTACGTTACATGAGCAAGTCGCAAACTTTAACCCTCTTGTCAACAACCAATATTTAAAAGTTAGTAAATGCATGCAAGAATTTAGCCAATTTGAAAATTTTAAACACTAACATAACATCATTATCATATAATATGAGAAAACATATATTTTAACTCGATTGGACTATTATTTGAAGGCTTTAACATGGTCAAACCTTAATTTTTAGCCATTTTTAACATCCATATAAAATATTAGCCAATTTATTTTTTTCAATTTTCATGTGAAAACGGTCCATTTTCAAAGGGGTTAACCTATGAAAATTAACCATTTTTACATAAAAATTTTCAAATTTTCAAATCAACTAATATGTGATATAAATATTGGAACGGACTAAAAAATTATGTTTTATTATAATAATCTTTGTAAATAATGATGAAATAAAGTTAAAAATCTATTTATTATCTAACGGTTCGTTTTCCTGTTAATGGAGTCTCCATTCTATGCGCTTGGCTCTGATTACGCAAATGTTGGCGTACGTCAGTATAGTGTGCATACTTCAGTCACGAAATTAGCATCAATATGTCCGAGTAATGCAAAAACTTCAACTTAATTAATGGACCTTATCGAGTATCAAAAAGAGAATATCAAATATATAAGTATCTTGACTATATAAATCTTCACTTTTAAGGGTTGTCTATTATAGATTTAAATTTGATAAAATATGTATATGTAAAGTTCTTGTCCATCCACCTTAAAAGTATCGTATTGAAGAATTTGTCGAATTTAAAATTACATCTTTTCATATTTAAAAGATCGCCCTGATTATAAATTGATTTGATACAATCAGTCTAGTTATAAATCAACTGAGTTTATGCACTAATATTGTGTCTCCTCATGAAATTGAGATTGCCCCATAATTCAATTTCTTGTTTTCCTTTTGATTAATGAATTGGGTTTTGAAAGTACATAATTGAATGTTTGATCTGATAGTCTTTTTTATAAAAAAATTATATGTCGTTCCCATATAAAACAAAATTCAATTTCGATTCAAAAGCGAAATTTAACATCCGCGATTGAAATTCTATGAAATTAGATGACTTTTTTTATAACAAAAAATAAGGCATTGACCAATGATCATTGCATCTTCCAATTCCATGATGAAAAAATGCGGGAAACTAGCGATCATGATTCATGGCTTATACGTTTGCATGCATTATGAATAAACGCGGGAAACTTGCCACCATAGTTTAAAATACCAAAAATATATTAATTAACGTATCAAATTAAAATTACATAATCGTTAGCTTCCATTATTCTCTCCTTAGAGAAAGCCAAAATTACAAAAAGGTACACAAACCAGAAAACAAATTACAAAAGAGGAAAAAGCAGAGGAATTTCATTTCCTGACGTTCTTGGAGTAGAATCGGAGCACAACATACAGAAACAATCTGTAAAGAACACCCCAAGCAAGCAAGATCGCGATATCATACCACAGATTATCCACCGTAATGTCCATCGACGACATAACATCCTCTCCGATCAACGGACACAACCCTGCCGGATTCCCTTCCCCAATCAACCTTACATGTAGATCACTGGGCTTCACCTCCCCCATCGGTCCAGGCGACAAATCCGAAAACGTCCCGTTATAACACCTATCGCCTTTGAACTCATTCGTCAGCATCGCCTCGAATGGGTACTTAATGGCCGAGATGTAATGCAACCACCTCCACCAGATCGGAATACTCGTCCGCTTCAGGAAGAATCCACACGTCAGGAAGAACAACGCTGTGGTCGCGATCACGACCGCGTACCCGGTGATGTAGCTCGGGACAAGAGCGCTTACTAACATGACGTAAGCGTTGGTGGTGATCAAGGACGAAAACAAAATCATCCAGAAGTTGAAGAGACTGCTCTTGAGGTGGAGGCTGAATTTGGTAATGGCGGCGAAGGAGAATCCTTGCACGGCGAAGAAAGGGAGGTAGACGATTAGTGTGGAGACGACGTAGGAGGATGCGCGGTAGGCGTTGTGTGAGGTCTCGCGGATGAAGATGAATCGCTCTTGGATGAAGGTCGGGACTGCGTCGTTAGATGAGAAGAAGACGAGGCAGACTGCGAAGATGTAGAAATTGAGGATGTGGTTGATTGTTTTGAAGGAATCGTCGGCGAGGTTTTTGAATAGGGAGGAGAGGATTAGCGCCATTACGACGAGGACGATCTCTCGAGATAGGAAGAGCTCTGGTGTGCGGACCACGTTTAGAGCGGTCCGCCAGCAGAGGACTCCGACTTCGCGGATCCATGGATTCGCGAATTTCGGGCCGTGATGGTCTAGATCGTCCAGCGGTGTTGATTCGGAGTATTCTTCTTCGTCGATTGTTTCTGAGAAGGATTGGTAGGGAGAGGGAGATGATTGGATTGGGGTTTTGGTAGGGTAATTGATGTTAGGGTTAGTGTTTCGTTGAGGGGTGGGGTATTTGCTGGAAGCTCTGCTTCTAGCGGCGGAGATTGGGGTTTTCATCCCGCCGGGGGTTCTTGCTGGAGTCCAGGAAGGAGCTCGGCGGGGCGTACCAGTGAAGCCATGGTAGAGCCAAACAGAGAAGTCTTTGTAGAAATGGGAAGCTAAGCGAGGATGGTTTCCACTCTGCATATAGTGAGGCATTGGTGTGTTAATCTTCATAGCAGCCTTGCTCCGATCCAGTGAGTTGTCGAAATCTTCATCATCGTCGTCATCATCTTCCTCGTAGTCGAATTGAGCTGAGCGATCAGCTCTAGGTGTTGCGGAAGATGAGAAATGGTGGCTCTGGAGAGGGATGGAAACTCTGAGTCCAGAAATGCTCTGTTTGCTCCTGTAAGGAGTTTTGGGGGTTTTTGGTGGCTTAGGGATAGGAGTCATGGCTACTTGATCAGGTTTGATTCCTTCTCTCTGGTATAAAACCAGAGGATCTAATCCGATTGTCGATTCGTCGTACTCCTTGATCACGTCGATGAGATACTCGATGCTGTTTTCGCCATCAGGGACTTGTCGGCCGAATCCTGACAGGTATGCAGGTAGTTCCCCTGGACTTCCCATGTACACCAGCCTTCCCCTGTTTTTTTATATGAACAAACAAGTTCAGGATTTCGATATTATGAACGATTCAGTATGGTTATGATTACGAACCTGGCGAGCATGGTGATACGATCTAATAGGAGCTGGATTCTGAAAGAAGGTTGATGAATGGTCATCAACACTATGCTCCCTCCGCGGGCAATGTCTTTGACCTTTTCGACCACGCTGTAAGCGCTGGTCGAGTCCAGCCCCGAAGTTGGTTCGTCGAGAAACAGAAGAGGCGGCTTGTGGATGATGTCGACTCCGATCGAGACTCTCCGTCGTTCTCCACCCGAGACTCCCCTCCTGCCTTCATCCCCAATATAAGTATGCGTTGCACTCTGCACCATCATATAAGTTGTTTAGGTAACTTGAACAAGAAATGAAAGGTTAGGAGTGATTGAATCGTTTACAACTAGTTATACTATTATAATAAAACCTAAGTAAACTCAAAATAAAACTTAAGTAAACGCAAAATAAAGCTTCACTAAACTCAAAATAAAGCCCTCATAAGAGAACCCAACACTATTCATTCAATAATAATTTATGTTCTCCCTTTATAGATAAACTAGTTACATAACGGATCTTTTGTAGCTAATTACAATAATCATTTATAACTAGTTACAACCTTATAAAATAATTATAGTCTCAATGTGTTACCGTTAGGCCGAGTTGGTCGAGAAGTTCATGAACTCGTTTCTTCTTCTCGGCCCTCGAGATTGAGGGAGGAAGCCTGACCTCCGCAGCGAACATGAACGTTTCGAAGACGGTAAGCATAGGGAAGAGCTGATCGTCTTGCATTACATAAGAAGATATCATCTTCATGTAGCTGGTAGTCACCTAGTGTATTTCAAACACAGAAACCAGTCAGAAAAAGAAGAAACAGAACTCCAATTAACCTTAGTCTTTGATCATAGCATGAACATTTACCGGCTTTCCATCGATCCGGACAGAGCCCTCGAGGCTTCCCTGAGCGATCCGGCCAGCGAGCGCATCAAGGAAAGTCGATTTTCCAGCTCCACTCGGACCCATAATAGCCATGATCTCTCCTTTGGCAGCATGTCCAGAGATTTCATTGAGCAAGTAAGCTTCTTTAGTGATCCATTCGCCGTCTTTCTTCTGCTTCTTCATTACACTGTATGACAGGTCCTTGAACACCAGCCCCGTCCCGGGATGAACCGTCTGGTTCATCTTCAGATGGTTCGTCCCGGGCCCGTTGTTGTTTTTCCTTCTCAGGGCCGTTTCGTCCATGTCCAGCAGGCTCTCGAGGCTGCCATTCTTTCCCGTTTGGCTCGACCTTGGCGGTGCCATTGTCGTCGTAAAGGGGAATGCTTTGCTTTGCTGTGATGAATGGAGAAGAGCAATATGGAGTGTTGTTGGTGGGTATAAATGGGTTAAGGAGAAAGACAAAGTGAACTGTGTGTAAGTCGTCAGTCAGTATACTTAGGGGTTGACGATGTTGATGTTGTTGGGTTCATCGCCGAGTTAACTTTTGCATTGGAATAATCTGAGGTGAAATTGGCTGTTCTGTCGTGTTGTGTTTTTTATCAGCATTGTCGCCCGGCTCAGCCTGTCATATGGTTGGCCATGAATCCATGATTGACTGTTGAGGATGAGTGAGTCAAGAATTGACCAAAGACGGCCGGGTTATTTGGCCGTTGATCGACCGAAACCGTTTTCAGTTGATTCAAAATTGGTTTGGACACCATGAACGGAACCACCGATGGGTCCAAAGCCGCAAATTCGAGTAAAATATGGCCGAAACTACTCATGGTCAGAGTTTGATTAAATATGCTTCGACTGGTTGAATTGAATTAGACCATGTTCATGGTCATATTTGTTTGGTTGATTTTGATCACGGTCACTAACCAAATTTGATCCCCTTGACCATGACCGGCCAGATTCCCACCCGGAATTATTCTATACATACACCAAGCGACTTGTTTCACTAACAGCAAGTTGGCTCATATCAACAAGTTAACCGAACCAGTTTAAAAAACATATCAAAGCTGAATCTGTCGCATATCTGTTGCGAAAAAAGGCACTGGAAACATTGCGAAGAGCTTAAAAGCTTTGATCTATACATGTTTTTCATGTCGATTACCAAGTCTCAAAAACTGTCTTTGGCACGACGGATGACTCCCAACGCTTCCGAATCGCTAGCCGTCTCGGGAATCTTCAACATTCGACGGATCTCTGCACTCGAGGTCCGTAGGAAAGGGTTGCAAGCCTTCTCAATTTTGAGAGTCGTCGGAATCGTTGGCAAGCTCTTGCTGCGAAGGTGCGCTACTTCAGCTGTGTATGACTCGAGCGACTCGTTGTTGGGCTCGATGGACATGGCGAACTTTGAGTTACTCTGTCGAAAATGCAAAAAGAGTGCCATAACGTTAGCATTCAGAGTAAAGCTCGAAACTTTGTATATGAGATGGTGATGGTGTAACTAGTTACCAAGGTGTACTCATGGCCGCAGAAGATCTTTGTTTCGTCCGGTAAAGAAGTGATCTTTTGAAGGGAAGCATGCATCTGTAAACGAAGGGCTGTGAGTCTTTTTCAAACATTGTTAAAAGCTTAAGCTAAGAAGAAGAAGAAGAAGAAGAAAGAAAATAGTTTAGTTTACCTCTTCAGGTTCTCCTTCAAAGAGTTTGCCGCACGACAAGCTGAATAGAGTGTCTCCTGTGAAGATTGCAGCCGATCCTGGGAAGTAGAAGCTAATGTGACCTGCAACATCGAATATTTCAATGTTGGAGTCATCAGGTTAAATAATCATTGTTTTCTAGAGTCTGCATTCTTTATCTAAACAAGTTTATCCGACTCAACACACGATATATCGAAAAGGAAACAGTACCTCGGGTGTGGCCAGGAGTTTCAAAGACTACGGCCTCATGACTGCCAAACATCCACTTATCACCATCATTCAGTACCATGTCAATGCCAGGAATCCTCTCCCTGTCAACTCCTGAACCGATTACCTAGACCACAAGACTCAGAAACACAAAACTTCTTTTGAGAGTTTCATGAACTTCTTCACCAACAGAAAAAAGAACAGACAGAGAGGTTCTCATTACCTTTGCACCATACCTTGCTTTCAACTCTTCATTCCCACCCGTATGATCATAATGGTGATGGGTGTTCAGTATATACGTCAAGTTTCGATCTTTCTTACTTAAAGCATCTATAACCGGTACTGACTCTGATGGATCAACAACCCCTACAGTGCCGGTGTCAGCATCGTGTAACAGATAAGCATAGTTGTCCATCAGACATGGCACCTAAACATTTTTAAAAAACTATCAACTGCATGAAAAGGAACATAGCAGAAGTTTGTAAAACACAAAGATGGAACCTTTACCAATTCAATCTGCAATGAGGATGAAACACTTGATGCCACACTACAGAACTGAGACACCTTAATCGTGCGGCTAGCACAGCGCAAGGTCTTAAACGGGGTTGACATCAGCCACATGAATCCACACAAGAGGGTCTTCCGCGCGCTGAGTGGCCGAGCACCTGGCCACACGGACCCCGCACTCCTTGCCTGTGCAATAGGCAGAAGTTTAGCACATCTCAGAACCACACATTACACAGATCTATAACAGCCAAGATAGAGTCTTTCAGAATGAACAAATGAAAAAAAGCCAAGGACCTTCCTAAAACCAGCAAACTGTGAAATCACAACAATTTGAGCATTCTGTAGTACATGAGACAATCCATATGAGCTCTTCCACCTATAACCTCGGTTCATTCAACTTAATCAGAGAGATTAAAAGTCACTTCGGGGTTCATTCTTGTTTATGGGCTATTCATACGTGATCAAATTGAAAGGAGCAAACTGTAACAGAAATGAAATGGAGCAATGGCCAAATCCAGAAATGCAAAAAAATAAATAAGACAGGGAATTCCCATATCCAAACAAAAGGACAACCGCACACTGAACAGACAAACGAGTGGTCAACCAACAACCAAGTCCTGAAATCAGCTAAACAAAAGTCAATCATTTCGAGAGAAAGGACGAACCCTAGTGCAAGAAGAGAGGGAAGCCATGGCGCAGGAAGCCTTAGAGATCATTTGCATATTCGGAATTTGTCTCCTTTATTATGCTAACTCTGTCTTTAAGGTGGGAGAGGATTTTCACTGAGTTCTTCGTCTCGCTTAGAAATAAAGATTCATCCTTTCTCAGACAGACGACATGAAAAGAAAATTGTGCGATGGGAGACTGGGTTGGCCTTGGGCATTTGTCAGTGGGTGGCAGTTCGCTCGGTTTAATTGGTGAGTTATGTCTCAATGAGTTGGGTTGGTTATTGGGTCCCAAGAAATGTCCCCTCTTGCCGGTTTTGGACTCGATTAGGGCTCTTGACGAGCTGAGCCGATCGTTCCGTTTGGAAAAGTAGACTCAAACCGGCTATATTAAAATGTATCATTTGTTTTTTAATTACTACAATCACAAAAAAGTTAATCTCGCTAGGTTTATGAGTTTGCTTGAGATCAAGTTTGAGAGTCGATTTGAATACTAGCTCGAATATATGACTTTTTAGTAGACTCAATAATACAATTTGTATTTTACCTTGAATGCCTAGAGACATGAAAAATCACATATAAATTTGTGATCATGCTAATGAAAATGCATGTAATACATTTTAGAATAGCTTGCTTTTTAGCTTGAATTGGTAATATTTACAAGGTCCAAATTCACCTTAAATTGCACTTATCTAGATATTTTTATTTTCTAACGAGTGAAGTTCAAATTAAGCTCGAATTTAACTCATTAATGATAGTCAACTCATCAATGATAGTCAATGAGTTGAGCTCGAATTTAACTCATCAATAATAGTCAATTCATCAATGGTAGCTCAAATAGGCTTAAACTCGACATGAACTAAACTTCTCTAACCCGCATTTGAATTCGCCTAAAAAACTTAATACTCTATTATCTTTCTCAAAATATAACAAAATATAATACCGAATATAAAAAAATATACTAATTTATTTCAATCGTACCGGATGCAAAAAAGTATCTCAAAATATAATGAAAATGATATGAGCTCGACTATGGCGAGTTTGTTCAATGAAACCGTGCACGAGCATCCATCTTCCCAGCGAGTTAGTTCTTCAATTACGTAACAATATACACCAAACAAATCGAATCTTTCACTCTCTGACGGAATCCACCACCAACCAATCAAAGATCCGCAAAACGTTAAAATCAGAGGGAAATCAGATTCCCTCTGGTTCACAATAACTCCAAAAACAAATCACCAATCTTTTCCCCAAAGGTCTCTCCTTTAGGCTTTACCTACCAATCATCGTCACCTACCACTCACAACCCCCACAAATATCATTTTCTTCATTCCACTCACCCAAAGGTTCCGACTTTTCGATGGGGGAAGAGAGTTTCGCGACGGAGAACGGCAATGGCGGCGGGAAGAAGAAATGGGGGTTCAAGGCGAACAGCGGGCTCATTGCGGCTTCTGAAATCACAGTCCGTGGAGTTCTCAACATTTTGTATTCAAAACTGAATGGAGAGGATAAACGACCTGTCGTACCGCTCGGCCATGGCGATCCGTCTGCTTTCCCCTGTTTCAGGACCAGTGTCGATGCAGAGGATGCTGTGGTTGATTCTTTGAGATCTGGGAAGTTCAATCATTACTCCCCCACTGTTGGTGTTCTCCCTGCTCGAAGGTAATAATCAATCAAGCAACTTGGTGGTTTGAGAATGCATTGATCTGTGAGAGGAATTGTTGACATTGGTTATTTGGTTATATGGATGATTGAGGATTTAGAAAGATGTACGGTCGAAATAGAGGTAATCAAGCTAGGTGAACGGCGGTCCTGGCTTGTGTCTAGCTCGCTTAGATCGATAGCAGAATTAGGGGTGGGGAACTCAAGTCACTGTCTAGGGCCTCATGTGACTTAGGATTGGTGAAATTTAGATGTAATACTGTCAAAACCGAAATTGTGTCTCCCTGTTTTTGCCTAGGGTGCTTTAAAATTCATCCAGACTTTGAAATTTTGCTTAGGATATCCGACCATTATAGTTCTATTGTTGATCGTACTGTTCTGCTTGGTGTCGATTAATCACATCTGGTACCGATTAATCATGTTGCGGCATTGTGTCCGCCTAGAGCGTAAGCACAACGTTATTTTGTCGGTGTAACGATTATTCACGCCTAGGTGAGCACCTAATCATGCCTTTTTGAATGTTTTGGCCTTGAGGTAATGTAGAAGTCGACTTATAGTATACCAGAATGAGCATTTCTCACTCTATTGTTTGCGTAATACACAAACTCAACACCGTTCATCGATAAAATAGACATTGATGTCTTAAAAATACAAAGTTCCCTACGAACACAACTACTTATCAAACCACCCCTAAGGGATTGTATGTTCATTCTTGCAGGGCTATTGCAGAATACCTTAATGAGAATCTCCCAAACAAGCTATCCTCAGATGACGTCTTCCTCACAATCGGATGCACTCAAGCAATCGAAACCGCACTAACGGTTCTCGCTCTACCAGGTGCGAACATCCTGCTTCCAAGGCCGGGGTTCCCTTACTACGAAGCTCGAGCTGCAGTGTCTGGACTCGAAGTCCGACACTTTGATCTACTTCCTGAAAAGGGCTGGGAGGTGGATCTCGAAGCTGTCGAATCTCTAGCAGATTCGAACACAGTCGCCATGGTCGTTATAAACCCTGGCAACCCTTGTGGATGCGTCTACAGTTACCAACATTTGAAGAGAGTGAGTCAAGTCCACGTTTTAAGCATGTCCCAGTTGACTCAGGATTGACGGGGTTTTTTCCTGACAGGTTGCTGAGACGGCCGAAAAGCTGGGAATACTGGTGATTTCAGATGAAGTGTACGCCCATCTCGATTTTGGAAGTAACCGATTTGTTCCGATGGGTGTGTTCGGATCGGTTGTGCCGGTTTTGACGCTTGGATCAATTTCGAAGAGATGGATTGTTCCTGGCTGGCGGCTTGGCTGGCTTGTTATGAGTGATCCGAATGCTATCCTGGTTGAAACAGGGGTTGGTTTCTGTTTCTGTGATCCGATCTATCGAATTATGTTTGATATGTTGTGACTGACATTTTAACACTTTCAAATTGCATTTTTTCGAGCAAGATGGTTGAGTCGATCAAGGGCTGCCTCGACATCTCGTCCGATCCTGCAACTTTCATTCAGGTTTGTGATGCTCAACTCTGTTTCCTGACTGTATTTTAGCAACCAATACAGTAGTAATATATACATACATTTTTCGGATCATCAGGGCGGAGTGGAACGACTGATCAGAAACACGAAGGACGAGTTCTTCTCGAGAATCAAGACCTTGTTGAAGGAGGCTGCAGATTCGTGCTTCGACAGGATGAAGGACATTCCTTACGTTACCTGTCCGATGAAACCTGAGGGTTCAATGTTTGTCATGGTGAAGCTGAACTTGGAATCACTGGAAGACATTGACGACGACATGGATTTCTGCATCAAGCTGGCTAGAGAGGAATCCGTGATCGTCCTACCAGGAATGGCAGTAGGGCTGAAGAACTGGCTTCGTGTTACTTTCGCAGTAGAACCGTCTGCTCTCGAAGACGGGCTCGATAGGATAAAAGCATTCTGCCACAGGCATTCCAAGAAGAAGGCGTAGGTTTTCGAAAGGAGGAAACTTGATCAACAGCTGGAAGTTGATCAGTAGTCTCTTATGTCTGCTACTAGCAATTTAGATTACTAATCGGATCTTTCAGCTCCATTAAATCACGGGTATAATGGAATTACCTCATATCTGCTACTTTTCTCCTTCAAATGAATGAATAAATTATCCGATTCAGCTCCCCAATTTCAGTGTTAAGTAAATTATCTGAACCAAATCATTCCGGGATCGTGCTTGCCGGCGAAAATGGAATATGAACCGCCATGGGCCGTAATATTAAGGATTTTCCGACGGCGGTGATGGTGCCGCCGTTGTTGGGACTGAGTAACTGTGATTACATTTCATCTCTTAGCACAACGGATTTCACACTTCGTTCGAAAGAACACGTAATTGTTAAATAGAGATTTCGGCAAAAAGCTATTTCTTTATAGGCCTTTTTAAATCCACTTTTTGGAGCCTTCGTTCTTGAGCTCTTGTTGTGCGAGCTCTGTAAGCCTGTGTTTAAGAATCTCAACTTCTCTGCCTAGATCTTCCTCCCTTTGCTTCATCTCCTGCAAAAATGGTGCAGAAACAAAGGATCATTATTAGGGACTATAATCAATAAAGATCATCACTTTGTTTAATTCAGTGCTGGATACACAAGGTTTCGTTACCTGCAGAACACGTTTCCGAAGCTCTTCCTTTTTCGCTTCTGATCTAGCGTTTCTTTGCACTTCGTAGATGATTGCTGCTCCAGCAACCTGAAATTTCAAACTGTCAAAATCTGCTTTCATGAACTGACATCACATTGTAACAGTACATGACTAATTCTCCAGTTTGAAGTCAGACTTTAGGAGCAGAAGCTCAAAGTTGAGACGTTTATTCATTTACAATGACACTACTATTAGCCACATCAAAACTGTAGGAATGCAGTCTTGCAAACCCGCCTATAAAGCTCGACATAGTCCAGTGAATAAAGAAAACCAACTAAATTATCTCATAATATGTCAGTTAGTCTTGACCTCAACGCAAGTGTGTAAAAATATGTTATGCATCCCTTTTAATATTTACTATAAGGCTATAATAAACAAACGCATGGGTACTAAGCACATGCATCTCGACAAGTCAACAAGTTTATTAGAAAAGGATCATCAGACGTACCGGGATAGACATAGTAATTCAATATTGATAATAACTCAAACTTTGAGTTCATATTCATATGTGGTACGGCGAATTAACCGTTTCACTTTGAGTGTAGTTAATCAGACCAGACGGGTCTGACGAGATGTTCACTTTTTCAAACTCCGAATCGGACCGGAACTAACACCGAATGGGATACATGATTAGATGTTATTGGGCAGCGGGCACTCGCTTGACCTAAAAGCAAGAAGGATTCGGAATTACTTTCTCCTGTTTAGATTCTGGGAATAGTTAAAAGTTGTGGTTCAACGGTTCATATTCCTTAAACAAGAATTTGGGCTTCTTTTTCTGTTTGATTTGGTGGATGCATGGACCGGAAACCGAAACAAGTTACCCTTTTGCCTTCCTATAAATAAAGATAGACCAAGCTAGCTAGAGTAGCTAGAGCTTCACTTGCTATTATTTCGTGTCAATCAAGCTAGCTGATTTCAGTCATGGCGGCTAGGATTCACAAGTTTGAGGCTAAGTTTCCGATGAAATCTCCTGAGAAGCTGGTTGGTTTCTTCAGGAACCATTTCTGCGACCTGCCTCAACTGGTTCCGGCTATGATCAAGACCTCCAAGATTATCGGCGGAGGGTCGAAGATGGGTCCTGGCTCCGTCTTCCACGTCACTTACTCCCTCCGTAAGTGTTCTGATTTCTTTTTTTCTTCGTATGTGTACGAAATACTGCTTACCTTTATCTTTAATTGCATTTACAGGAAAATATAGTATTAGTCATAGTTTTGTCCCTGATTATTGGACGTTAGTCACGAAATCACAATCCTTGATTAATTAGTCAAGGAAAAATGACTCATGTGGCCAATTTTTGTGACGGTTTTTTTCTTCCGTGGCTGATTGGTCATGGAAATTAGACTTCGTGATCACTGTCGTCACAGTTTCCTCCAATCCATGATTAATTTTGATATGAAAGTTTATTTCTATGACTAATTAGTCACGGATTAAAGGAAACCTTAATCAATGTCTTTATTAGAGATAACTTTTAATCTGTGTCTTACAAATGAGTTAAAAAGTAGGGTTTGGTTGGCTATAAAAAATACTAGTGGTTAGTTTACACCCAATACAAAATATCAGTAATATCTAGTATGCAAACACATCCAAATTTAACTCGAGTTATTAAGATCTAACGGTTAGAATCTGTTATATTGATTAGCTGGAATTCCGAGCCTAGTGAGTATAAAGATGAAGGTGGAAGAGATGGACGACGAAGCTGCGGGAAGCAAGTTGATGACGCTCAGGACGATCGAATGGGACTTGATGCATAAATACCCTAGTTACGTTGCCAGAGCTGAGATCGATGCCGGCGGCAAGCATGTTAAATGGTCGGTCGAGTACGAGAAGGCCGATCCGAGCGTTCCTGCTCCTCTCGAATACATCGAGCTTTACAAAATCATGTGCAGCGGCTCCAACCATTATTAATGATCTATGATCAATCAGAATAAGTTGTTGCTTATCAAACTTTATATGTACCTTGACTGGATTAATTAAATAAGATCAAACACATGAAAATCATAGATGCATGCACGGCAGTTGCAATCACCTCATTGGATTATACACTCTGAGTTAGTCTGAATGGATTAATTAACTCAGATCAAACACATGGAAATTTTGATGGGTGCGAAAGAAAAATATCAATTTAGTTAGAAACAATAGCTGCGTGAAAGAACAAGTTGTGTTTAAATAAAAGTGAAATTACTCGAAGAACTGATAAAAGTGAAATTTCTGTCATATAGCCAGGGAGTTGAAAGTCCCACCGCCTCCTCCGCCTCCTCGTCCACTCCAGGTTTCTGATCGCCGACAACGGCGCCGGCGGTGAAATAACATACTCGCCCACACCCGCCGTAAGAACTTTCACTAGGGTTTATGTGTAAAGCAATCGGTCTGCCTTCTCATTAGACTAAGAGTGATATATATACAAGGGAATAAGCAAGCTAAAGACAAAAGAGTACTACCTACACTAGAGCTGTAGAAACAGAGGACATGCAGTAATACTCGTTGTCCAACAAGCTAGATCAAAACGTCATCCTTCTTAAGTTGCTGCTGTGTCGTTTCGAGAGTGAGAAAAATTCTTTTCTCCTATTTCGCCGGCAGACGTCTCCGTAAGGGCAGCCCTTACAACGTGAGGGAGTTCGTCCTCATGATCCTCGCTCCGGCCATGGTGGAGCCCTACCAGTTCATGAGCGAATGGTACCGGAGCGAAGCCACCGGCAATAGTACCATAATTCTTACGAGGGCAGGTAGTGCTGGGAATTGATTAAAATACTAAAATAATTGTTAACAAAAATTAATTATTTAATTTGGTTTCGCTTAGTGTTTTGAAAGCATAATTATTTCGGTTTGATTTCTTGGTTAATCAAAAAAATTTCTTTTGATAAAAAGGTTAATCAAAATTAATAGTACCATAATTCTAACTTCAAATCCCAATATACCCGACTTATATTTATTTCATATACATAGTTACATATATTATTCGAGCGACTTAAAAATTTGAATTTTCTCAAACCATTTGCCAACTAATTGAGTGATTACTAATAAACCATACATCGATTATGGTTATAAGCTTATATATATTATTGAGTATATATTTCGTACTTATATTGAATTGGATTAGAGTTTTGTTAGTTACGGTAACCAGAATTAAATCAATATCAAATTAAATATATATATTTTATTTGGATGTAACAAGTCATGTTATACTAGAAAAAGAAGAGTTACAAAAATCAAATTAATTTTTGTTTTTGTTTCAGTTTAAGTTGACCGAAATATTTTAGTTTCATTTTAGACTAGTTAGTTTATTAATTTCTTTTGGTTTTGGTTAATTTTGAATTTCGTTTGGGCTAAACCAAATTAACCAAATCCTTTCAACCAGGATGCTTTGGGAGCATTTGGCGGTGGACCCCGCGCTGTCTGACGTGTTCAATGACGCGATGACCGGAGATAGCTCCGTGGTTGGGGAGGTGCTGGTGAAGGAAGCAAAGTCGTTCTTCGAAGGCGTGGGGTCCCTTGTCGACATGGCGGGTGGGATCGGGAATATGACCAAAGCCATTGTTATGTCGTTTTTGAAGATGGATTGTACCATTCTGGATCTGTCACATTGTCGTTTGGAGATTGGAAGATTGTGGAACTTGAAGTATGTTGTTGGTGATATGTTCGTTGCTGTCCCTCCTGCCGACGTCGTTTTGTTCGAGGTATATGTCCAATAAAATGGCGGTAGTAGTTACTTAGGCGCATCCTTTGATATTTCATGTTTTTTTTTTCTGGCTTTGTGGTGTATGCATGGAAGTATAAGATATGGCAGAAAATTTCAATAAAAATTGATTAGTTGGATATTTTTTTAAGCACGAGTATCATTAACAATATCCCCTGGAGAGATATTCAAAAGAGATACCGTATATTGGAAAGTTATAATAGAATGATGAACAGTTTGAAGTTGAATTTTAGTAGCAGAACGTAGATAATTTAAATCATGTTAATTGAAGAATGAAAAATACTACGTTATTTATAAATGGTAATATGTGTGAGCTCAAAATAAAGCCGTCATAAACTCAAGATAAAATTTTGATAAATTCAAAGTAAAACCCTTCATAAAAAATCAAATACTGTTATTAAATAATAATTCATATTCTCAATTTATAAATAAAATTTACATGGCAATTATATTTACCCTTAACGTAAACGCATAAATATATATTATACATTTTCTTCAATATCCACTAATAACAAACCAACACGGGTACTTATAAGCACATGCTTAACAAACCATCAATTCTATTATAAATGGCTAAGAAGTAGGATGGAATATATTGGTTATCCGTGTGATTGGGCAGTGGTCACTTCATGATCTCAAAAAGAAAAAAGATGAAACGATTTGGATTACTACATTAACTTTTTTCGGTTTGATTCTCTAGAATATATACTTTAAAAGTTGTGGTTCAACTGGGTCGACCCATGTTCACAAGATTCGGTGGAGGCCATGGACCCAAAACCCAAACCAATTTTCTTTCTATAAATATAAAACTATATCTAGAGCTTCATCACTTGCTATATTTTGTGTGTTGCCTATAGCTGATTTCAGTCATGGCGGCTCAGATTCACAAGCTTGAGGCTAAGTTTGCAATGAAATCACCCGAGAAGCTGGTGGGTTTCTTCAGGGACCATATCCTCGACCTGCCTAAACTGGCTCCTGCCATGGTAAGGACCTCCGATGTTGTTGGCGGAGGGTTTAGAATGGGTCCTGGCTCCGTCTTCCACGTGGTTTACTCCCTACGTAAGTGTTTTTATTTCTTTCTTGATATTTGAGGAATTATATCGATTGGGTTGATCGTCAACGAATAATCGAGTTTTTCTGTTCATCTAATAATTTTTAGATTACTTTAGATCATCCATAATTTTAGTGTTAGAGTGTCAATTCAAAGAGATAAATTTGACTTCTTAAGCACCTCAACTAGTGTTTATGCTTCAATGGTGCTTGAGGTAAATTTGGCTCTCACCATTTATATTTTTGTTATCTTTTATATTTGGCCATTTATGTCGAAATTGATTTTATTATATTTCTCTATGAAAAATTGAATTTTTCATGTAACAATTATCCAAATCGGAATTAAACCTTCTCCCAACAACTTGAGTAGTTATTGAGATACAATGGTTCTTAATATAATATCAGAGTCTTAAAAGACTGAGAGGTCTCTATTTCAAACTTCGATAGTTCTCTTTCCGTCTCAAAGTTTTTATAAGTTTTTATTTGACGAGGCGTGTTAATAGATACTATAAAATTGTATTTATCCAAACTTTTTTTCAACAACTCGAATTATTAAAATACAATAATTCCTACCGAAGATTCTTCAGTTTGGCATTTAACGTACACTAATCACTACTTTTTTGTGTGGGGGTGGTCGCCTAACAATATAGCTGGGATTTAATTTAAGCCTTTTTTCATAATTCGTACAAAGAGTCCAATATTATTTTGTCCTTAATGACCAACACATCGAAATAACTTCAGTTATTCGTATGTACCGATTCTTAAAATAAAAAAAATATTTATTAACATATATGTCGAGCTTTATATTTTTCAGCTGGAGTTCCAAGCTTAGTGAGTGAAGATAAAGGTGGAAGAAATGGACGAAGAAGCTGCCGGAAGTAAAACGATGACGTTGAGGGTGATCGAAGGCGAGTTGTTGCAGAAATACCCTACTTACGTTGCCAAAGCTGAGATTGATGCCGACGGTGTGCATGTTAATTGGTCGGTCGAGTACGAGAAGGCCGATCCGAGCATCCCCGCTCCCCTCGAATACAATCGAGCTTTACAAAATCATGTGCAGCGGCTCCGACCATCATTACTGATCTATGATCAATCAGAATAAGTTTTTGCTTATGTATCAAAGTTTACATGTACGCTTCATCAATAAAGTACGTTTTAACTATTTACTTTGACATTTATATCACAAATACTACATTTTTATACCTATTTTCAATTATTCATGCACATTCACTTTGATTGACGCATATAATTTATTTATTCATGTCTCTCTTACGTACTAACCAATCAAAATTTGCACGCCTTTTTATCATAAGGTAACATTTGGGAGTGGTGTGACAAATTGATTTCATGAATCATAACATCCTAATAACTTGAGTTATTGGGATGCAACGGTTCTTGCTATGGTATCAGACCTTAAAAAGACTGAAAGGTATCCGTTTCGAATTCTGATAGCCCTCATTCCGTACACATAACTTATCACGCAAAGCTATCCAAATCTCAATTCTTGTCAAGGCTTTTATTTAAAGGACATGTTAACAAATCCTATAAAACTTATCTAACCCTCCTTAAAAAACTCGAGTTATTAATTAAGATGGAACTCGAGTTATTGGGCATTGGGAATTGTGATACGATGATGCATGAATTCCAGCTATATGTAGTGGACTACATGCATAAAACGTGGCATAACTCAGAACCCATAGCATAAGGTTATTATATTGAAAAAATACGAAGTAGATGTATCATGTATGTAGGTATGGTTGATTATAAGGGGTGATCCTTAATATCGGTTGAACCGGTTAAAATTTGAGGTCTTCGAGATTTATCAGGTCAAATCTTAATTTTGAATTTTGACCAATTGTCTAAACCGTTTAATCGGTATCGACTGTCTCGCTAATTCATGGTTCGACTAATTGGACCGACAGTTTGGGTCTGGTTTTGATAACATTGATTCAGATGGCAAGTAATCCAACGTACTGTCAATTGCAAATGAAAATCACGCCAATACAGTAAATACAGAGCATGCAATTCACTGTAAAATAATCTTCAATTTTATACAATTTCTTCCAAGCCTATAAATATACAGAAAATACGAAGGGGGAATCTCCACGCTTACAAAACAAATAAATAAGATCTTATATATCATGGGATCATTAAGCAATAACGTCGCCGGCGGAAGCACAACCTCGTCGGAGCTCCTCGAAGCTCAGAGCCACGTGTGGCATCGCACCTTCAACTTCGTCACCTCCATGTCACTAAAATGTGTCCAGCTCGGCATCCCTGACGCCGTCAACTCTAACGGCGTTGAAAGTCCCACCGACGAAATCCCCCTACCTCCACCGCCTCCTCCGTGTCCTCGTCCACTCCGGCTTCCTCATCTCCCACAGCGGTGGCGAAAGCTACTCGCTAACACCTGCCGGCAGACTCCTCCTTAAGGACAGCCCTCACAACGTGAGGGCGTTAGTCCTCATGATCCTCGATCCGGCTATGTTGGAACCTTACCAGTTCATGAGCGAATGGTACCGGAGCTAGGCGACCGGCAATCTAACGCCGTTTTCCCTCGCTCACGAGAGCAGGTAGTGATGGAAATTGTTTTTTTCTTATCGTAGATAGCTTTCGATAGAAGATTGCAAACAAACAAAAAGACTAATAATCAGTCTAACTAGTGAGATTTGTCTTTATATGAGTTGGAAGATATGAATGATTCTATCTCGTCATTTTATGGGCAGTTTTGTCGGCATCGCATCTAACCATTTGTACCATTAATCGAGGGCACGCCGTCAAGAAGGCCAATATCTCTGCGACAGTTATTACCTCTACAATACATCTCGTACTTTGACGGAAAAATCTAAAAAAAACAAACTCTACATCACCCTCAATGTTTACCTGTCAAATACCTCATCGGAAGTATCAGTCACAAGCATTTTGAAAACCAAAAATATATCTTGGAAATTGGTTAAAATATTAAAAAAAAATTTGTTAACCAAAATCAATTAGTTTGATTTTGTTTAGTGTTTTGAGAACATTATTATTTCGGTTTGATTTCTTGTTAATCAAAATTAACAAAAACTTTCCACCTGGATGGTTTGAGAGTACATGGCGGTAGACCTGCATGGTCTGAGTTTTTCAATTTTTATGTTAAAATTGTTAATTTTCAAAGGGGTTAACCTATGAGAATTGACAACTTTTATAAAAAAAATTTAAAATTTTCGTAAAAAAATTTCAAAAATTTCAAATCGACTAATATTTAACATGCATGTTAAAAATGACTAAAAAATAAAGTACCACTAGGATAACTCCGTAAACAATGATCAAACAAAGTTAAAAAATAAATTTACTCGGTGTTATTTTACCATGTTGAATTTTTTTTTTCCTTCATCTAACTATTATTTGAAAGATTTAATAAGGTAAAACCTCAATTTTAGTCATTCCCAACATGCATATCAAATATTAGCAAATTTAAAAAATTTCAATTTTCATGTCAAAATGTCAATTTCCAAAGGGGTTAACCTATGGAAGTTGACCATTTTTACAAGAAAATTTCAAAATTTTCAAATCAACTAATATTTGACATGCATATAGAAAATGACTAAAATATCAAATGTCGTTATGGTAACCCCTGTAAACAATGACTAAACGAAGTTAAAAATCAAATTTACTCGGTGTTATTTTAGCATGTTGAAAAATATTTTTTAACTTCATTTGACTATTATTTGAAGGGTTTAATAAGGTGAAACCTTAATTTTTAACCATTCCCAACATGCATGTAAAATATTAGCCAATTTGAAAATTTTCAATTTTCATGTCAAAATTGTCAAATTCCAAAGGGATTAACCTATGAAAATTGGCCATTTTTACATGAAAATTTTCAAAAATTTCAAATCGACTAATAATTGACTTGCATGTTGGAAATGACTAAAAATTCAAGTTTTAATATGGTAACCCCAATAAACAATTGTCAAATGAAGTTAAAATCAAATTTACTCGGTGTTATTTTAGCATGTTGATTGATATTTTTAAACTTTATTTAGATTTATTTGAAGGATTTAACAAGGTAAAACTTTAATCTTTAGTCATTTCTAACATGCATGTTAAAATATTAACCAATTATTTTTAAAAATTAATTTCCATGTTAAAATTGTCATGTTTGGACGGTGTTATGTGGTTTCTATAAGAAACTTGCTACACTATCGTCAATTTCTCATTTGGCCGACATTTAGGTAGAAGTTGTGGCCATAAACTGATCACCTTTTGTTCACATCACATTTATTGAATTTAGTTGCCAGCTAAGTTAGTAGTTGGTGGGTGTGTAGGAAATCTCTAGAGCTACAAGAATTGTACCCAATGCAAGAATAACCATAGTAACCAAATCCTACCCAATCGGTTGAACCGATTACATATAGCATGTTTGGTCGGGAAATTCAAAAAACTTATTGACCTTTCCGATCAAACATTTTCCATCTCTAAACTCCTTCAATTACGATAAATTCTCAATAATAATCTTCTCAATCGGCAAATCACCGTATGTAGTACCTAGCCGAACCCAACTCAACCCGCTAATACCGATTTTCCGGTCACTGAATTTCAGCCCTTAAGAACTGTTTCCACCATCACATGCCCAATATTGTCTCCCCCTCACACAACTTAAATGATACACTAGCTCCATCCTACTTAAATGACATAAAAATATCATATATAATTATCTATATTTATTCAATTCAACCCATCATTCAACGATTCGACCCAAATTAACTCTCTAATCCTCAAACATTTCAAATATCGAGATCTAACTCATGAGAAATAACACAAAATAACTAGTTATTATTACTTTTCATAACGACTTCATTAGTTTAATTTATTATTATTATTATCACCGATCGAAGACCATCACAACAAGTGGGTACAACATCAAGTAGTACAAAAGTAAAAAAACACAACTAAAAACTTCATTGGTATTGCATGATCGATGGGCATAATTTCTTTACTTGTGTCTCATAACCCAACCAACCAAACTTACACTTCCTTAACCGCCACAGGCTCGGCCGCCTTTTTCTCGGCGGCCACGCCATCCTTCGAGGACGCTTCCTTCACCGGCTCCTCGGGAACCTGGAAAGCGGACGCGGGGAAAGACCTGTAAAGGCCCGTGGGGGTCTTGAAGGTAATTTTCCCTTCGTCAGCGGTGTAAATGTCGCAGAGCGACACCCAGATGAGAAGCTCCTTGGTCTTGACGCCCGTGAGCTTCTTGATCTTGCCCTTCTCGACCACGGCCGTGACCTCAGGGGCGTAGCTGACGAGCTTCCCGATCTTGTCGAACTTGTGGGTGATGCTCTTCTTCTGCTTCAGCCACACGAACCCGGTCTCGCGAACGATACCGCACTCCTCGATGTCGTGTAGGGGGAGGAGGCCGTTGGGGAGCTCGATTTCCTTGAGGAGCTCCTTGGATTTGACTTGGCACATCTCGTCGCCGGTGTAGACCTCGGTGGCGCTGGCTCGGATGGCTTCTGTTACTAGAGACATGTTTGTTTGTTGGGTTTGGGTGTTCTGTGTGTTTGTTGTGAGAGAGAGTGTGTTTTTTTTGGGTTTGATGTTGTGGTTGGGATGTAGGGGATGGGAGCTGTTTGGTGTAGATATAGTGTTGATGGGGTGTGTGAGACAAATTTGGTGAAAAACTCTAGTAGAGCTTTTAGATGGTGGGTTGGGTGGGTCATGATAGAATTTGGTTAGTTGAGGGATGAATTATGGGTGTATCAGGTTATTGAATTATGAGTTATGGGTTTATTGAATTATGGGTTTGTTACGACTTACGAAGTATAAGGTCATCACTAGTTCCCTTGTTATCTAATGGCTTTGAAGCCAAAGGTCCAAAAGGTTCAATACTGGTAGAAAGCAGCAATAACATGAACAAATGAATAATAATGTTATCGGATTGTTAGTTAAGTTAATTGAGTTAAAGATTGCGAATAGTTAACTTGTTGGGTTAATTTATCGGTTCATTACTTAAATTGATCAAAAGTCAACAATCTATAACTTGTCTAAGCAGAAAATCTAAAAAACTACGAACAATGTGAGTTGTGATCCGATCATTTCACATCTCGATTACTTGATGAACTCACGATATGATTGATATATAACTCGTATAATTCTATGAATCTAGTATTGCCGGTCCTGACCGGCCGATTCGATAGATTTAAATGGGGGGGTGAGTGATGGGTATAGTAATGGGCCAAGCTTCTTTAATATGATTCTTGTGTGTGTATAAAAGAGAGGGAGTAAATGAGGTAGGTGGGAAGAAGGGGAGTGGGTAATATGTGTAAGTAAATGCATGCGTTGGAGTGTGTTAGTTAGTTATTTATTTCTTCTCTATTTATTATTATGAGTGGCTTCAATTGTGGAGGGTGGCCGTTGGGTTTTCTTAACCGCGAGAGGAAGAAGACTCCTCCAATGTTAATACCAATTTAACAACCTCATTACTCTTCTTTAATTATGTGCACTAGTTTCATTGTCCAACTTCAAATGAAGAATTTGTAACTGATTGATTATATTAGCTAGTATACCATATTTAGTAACTTAGTACTTGCATTTTTCACCTTGTTGTTTCGAGGATGGTCCGAACACGGGTTCGAGACGTGTTGAGCTCCTATGGCTATACCATGTAAAAAGTGATGTTATTGACGAGTCTCAAACTTGAGTCTGACTCTAAATCGGCACTCGAGTTCCACACTAATGGCGGGTCCAAAGTGATGGGAGATCCATATCATAAATAATGGATTCCAAAATATAAAATCAATAACGAACATGGGTTTTTGCTCGATTCCACTATTTTAACAAACTCAGTGCTGTGCAAATTCAAAAACACCATGGCCAAAACTTGGAATTTTTTACATCATCATACCGAGCTTGATCCCAAGCGTAAACTCACCCGAACTCAACTCGTATGCACATTTATAACTTGTGGGGTTAGTGTGTTCTGTAGTGTCGTGGAAACCTAGCATATTGATGCAAAAAGGGTGGAGTCGTAGGCATCTTTCCTATACGTGTTGTTGCAATCAAGCATCTTTCTTTAAGCTAAGTATTGGAGAGACCCTTAAGAAAAAACAAGTCCTTTGTTTACCCATTTGGATGCTAAAGTTGTGGGCGGGGATAGATGCCAACATTTGTGCAATGAATTGATACGTATGTGTGTGGACAGGTGAATGGTGAAAGTTGGGGAAAACATCAACATTTGAACCAACCAACCAACCTATGTACAACCATCATTTTTTATGTCTTACATCATAACTTATGTATATGCCTCTCAAGAAACCAACATTACATTTAATATAGTGGTTGAATTTGGTACGTATAGCAACATAACAAACACTCGACCGTCTAAGAAGCTTCTAAGTCGAAAAAACATTAGTAACCACGGTCCAATCGCTTAAGATATAGCTGAGATTCGATAAATCCTACTATTTCGTTCTAACCAAACATGTCACACCCTCCCAAAAATGGTGTAACGGGAAAAAAATGGAAAGGATATATCGAACTGAACATGTAGCAAACCTTTCTTTTGAAAATAAATATAAAAGAAAGAGATACAATTATAGATTTCTCAATACACCTACACAACGGACACCAATTAAAGGTAATTAGACAATTAAGATGCTTAGTCGGCTTGAGATCGGTTAGCCCTCATCTAGCCGACCTTGATGAGCGTTGATCCTCCGTCCTGGCTTCATTAGTAGCCGTCGATTTCTTGCGACTTTGGATGCTAATTTGTATATCTAAGCAAATAGTGTCACAAGCAGGGTATGATTCTCGAGTAGGTAATAGTTAAATATATAGGATAAATTATAACTAGTTATCTCAACTAAAAGTCATCAAGCTAACACATTATTAGATACCATCATTAGCAAGTTAAGAATCTCAATGTTAATGCGAGTGTCAACAAGATCCCTTTTCTTGTCAAGCAATTAATAGAGTTGAACAATTTTGACCTATACCTATTGTGCTTAAGTGTACATTCATTTATTGTCCGATCCATGTACTATCGACCAGACCATATTTCATGTCCCATATACATCGTCATCTTAAGAATTCCATACTTAAAATCGTTAATGTATATTGGGTTAGGTCCGTTATGATTATGGGTTGACCGAAATTATTATATATATAAGAAGCGTTAGTCTCATTCACTGTAATTAAGCAATCTTTCTCACCAACATCGATCGTCTGTGTTATTCTTCTAGTATTCCTCTGATATCCCGATGTTATTCTCCTTTTATCAAGAACTATAATTATCTGCGAGATGCATTAAAAAGTTTTAGAGAATAAGTGGAGATAGATGAACTTTTTTTTTGCTATAGAAAACGTATTAGGAAAATGAAAGCGCGAGATAATTTAAGGCATATCAAGTGAATAATGGAAAATGCCACAAAATCCATAAAGGGTAATGTGTGAGTTCAAAATAAAGTCTCAATAAATTAATAATAAAACCTAATAAAAAAATCAAATACTTATTCATTTAATAATAATTTATATTCTTATTTTATAGATAGAATAGATATCATAATAATCAAACGTGAGTGAGGAATCATATGTACAAAATTTGAAATTTAAGGTGTAGAGTGACGTGGTAGAGGGGTCAGCAATGTCGTATCATGCATGCATGGTCCAGGTGTGGGGTTTGGGTGACCTCAGCGGGGCATCTGGATGACGTGGACGGACCCGGATTTTGACTTGGACCGGACACGTATGATGTGCTGGGTTACGTCAGCCATACCGCATCCACCTGTCCATTTCTGCGTGCGCGCTCCATAGTGACGTGGATATCTACAAACGGCAAATAATTCCAAAATTCTGGCTAAGGGTAATTGTGACGAAATCTATGCAATTGCACTGATTTTTTATTTTCTTCTAATTACTATTTAGCCAGGTTGATAGGGTTGTTCATGGTTGTCATTACCTGGTTGGTTACATTAATGATCATCATGGTTTAACATTATGATCGGAGGGTCATTGGACTTTGAAAATTAAAAGGTTTGGTACTCTAACTATGAACGACTAATGCAATAATCAATTGTCGAGCCGACTAACTAGTAGTGAAATTGAGATTAATAGTGCGGGTCACTAATTGGCGTAATATGAATGTCTTGGACTTGATTTTGGTCATGATAGTATGAGAAGAATATTTTACTTATCGACTTGATACTTATAATCTAATAATTGACCGTCAAGCTATTAATTACTCAAGTGATACTCAAGTGATTGTCTAATGTATCACTTGAGGTGATCTCGCAAGCCAAATAACTTCATGGTGTACGGTTGTTTAGGTGCTTATCACTTGATGATCTCCTTGCCATCAAAGTGGTTGTCTTATATCAAAGTGATTAGAAGGGTTTCAAACCATGCTAGTGACTATTGGTGGTTGTATTTTTTATGCAAATTTTGGATTTAAAATGCTGACATTTCTGTTGTTTATCCTCCGTCACTAAATATACATATCTAGTTAAATAATCTGGCATGGTTGACAACCAAATAACTGCATGATGTGCAGTTATTGAGGTGATCTCCTAACAATTGTTTGGTCGACAATCGAGTAGATCATGGTTGATTGCCCAACTCTAAAGCCGACTAGCAATGGTAATCCATCATCATAAACAACTGTTAAAACCAAACCTTAACTAGATGAATTTTCAAAACTCAAGTAACCATTCGATTAAAACGTCAAACTTCAGTGATCATATAATGACTAATGACATGACATAAGCACACGACACTAGTGACTCACCATTTCACCACCCGACAAGAAACTCTCCCACAGCCACGTCATATATGATGAAACGATGTCGTCACAATAATCTAAACACCGTATTAATTAATAATAATTAGTCATGAAAGCGATCGCCGTTGACGCCACCGCCCACCGTTTCCCCCAGTCTCCGCCATTTGATCATCCGTATAAATAATCAACCAAACCCCCATAGTTATTACAAAGCTCTTATAAAATTCTGATTAATTCCCTAAATACCCAAAAAATAATCATGCAGGAGGCGATTCCCTACAAGTCATGGCAACCGCAATACACAAAGCAGCCGTTTTTAACCACCGGCGGCGAAGTCCTCCTCCCTGCCACGGCGGCTCCGGCGGAGGTCGTGTCGGAGAATGCCATCGTGGTATTCGCCAGGAGAGGGTGCTGCATGACCCACGTCGTCAAGCGGCTGCTCCTCTGTTTAGGGGTCAACCCACCGGTGTTCGAGGTGGACGATGGCGACGAGGGTCGGGTTTTGAAGGATTTGAAGTTGCCGGCGAAGGTGGCAGTGCAGTTGCCAGCGGTTTTTATTGGTGGGGAATTGTTTGGTGGGTTGGATAAGGTCATGGCCAGTCATATCGCCGGCGAGTTGGTTCCTCTTCTTAAACAAGCAGGAGCCTTGTGGCTTTGATTTCCAAGTGTTATTATTATTATTGATCATGTGTTAAAAGAAAAATGCATAGATTTTGATTTATGTCTTATTAATACGATCGATTTGGCTTATTCGAATGGATCAACATTTCTCTGGTTTTCGTGAAGTACGAACTAACTCATTTAGTGGTCCGGTTTTTACTCCAATTCCTTCCTCGTTCTGCACAATTACACAACTTGTTCCATGGCATGTGCACTCTTTCGTGATCACATGAGTGTCTGGTGTTTCTGAGGGTGTTCACTCAAACTCCTAACCTGTCTCGAGCCCTAACCTCTATCGACCTCCGCCCTCTTCCCTTTTCTTTTTCGGTTTTAGTTAAGATGTGCGGTGTCTTAGCACCTCCTCCGGAGAGCTCTCGTCTCAAAAAGGTATGAATACGAATTCAAATGAGTATGAGTACCCGTTGCCCATTCCGAATAACTTTCATGAAAACTAACATATTTTCATATAGATTTCACTATCAAAATGACCCATCCCAGCATCAGTCTCAACCAACTTGGATGTCCCAAATATCTACCACATTACCTACCCAATATCCTCAAGTTAGGTTTTACTTCAATCTAATTAACCACCTAATAAATATGATTATCATATTTGAATTCAAATTCAGAGACAGCGATTTGAAAACGAAAATTAGTGTTACATCACATTGTGTCTAACCAAGAACCGAAATCATCGAGAACCTCGGACTTCGAGACAGACTGAGAAGATGAGGAAGATCCGACTCCGGGAGACAGAGATTTCGCATCCCTAGTGTTGTTGTTGTTCAATGCAGAGGATGTTTCTTGAAGTAAATTATCAAGCATGTCGTCTAACTCTGAAGGTACATTCATCCTGGAGTCCTGCCAGAAGGGGAAAGTAGTACCTGAAGTGGAGGTGGAAGATTCGACGAGCTTGGTGTCACTGAAGGAATCGAGAAGCATATCCAGTTCCGCCTCTGCAGCTGCTGCCTCGAAGGGTTTAACTTTACTAGCAGATTTTGGAGATTGTGTGAGGGTGGGTTTGAAATAGTCGTCGATTGTAGAGGTTGGTTCATCGAATATTGCATCAGCATCAGAAATGTCGGGGTGAGCAGAGTGTTCAGGCATAGATGTACTAACAGCACTTTCAGTCATTGATGTAGAGTCCTCCTGACTACGTGTAACCTAAGATCCATCATCAGACCGTCATTCCTCGACATCGAACTAAAATATGAATAACAAGCTTATCGTCCTTAATTTATAGAGTACGAGCAGTCAGACAATCATCCATGAACAATAAGGAATCAATGGAGCAATGAGGTTCGGTAATCAAATGAAAACGAATGAACGTACCAGGTCTGGTGGTAATAAATCCGGTTCGATGAAAAGCCTATTTGATATATCTACTTTGGCCAGTTGTTGCTCGAGAGCATGCAAGTTGAGTGACAGAAAAGATGCCTGTTTGGGTTAAATTTACAGACTTTAGACGATCAAAAGAAGGATGAATGAGAATACATAGGCAAAGATGATTAATTGATCATGTCCAATGGTTCTAGGCTAACAATGAAGAACAACAATTCGATTCATTCGAAGCAAGTCGATTACCTCCTGAGTAGCATTCGCTCCAATCTCGTCTTCCACAATGAAATTATCATTCAAAATCCATGACAAGATTCCCTCTCCTCTTGCTGAAAGCATCGGACCTAACGAGTGTCTGAATTCATCTGCCATAAACAATCATTCAGTTCAATCCTATCAGATCATTTACCTTCACAATAAATGAATGAAATGAATGTTCACATTCCATACCAGGCATAACATCGTCCAGGGAAAACGAGCTGTCCAAGAAGCCACTGGAAATCGGCTGAGATTGAGCTTCAGCAAGCAGATGGCGGTAATCTGCACCTTTGCTCTTCGGCAACGCTACATCGGAGGTCTTAACTGAAATTTCCGCCGAATCTGAATCAAACTCTTCCTCGTAACGATCGGAATTCGACGGCAAAGCGGGCGAGGCAGCTTGTTTTCGATCCTTAACCGGCTTTCCGGACGATTTACCTGCGATTCCACCATCTCCACCGCCTGCGGTAGCTGAACCGGTTGGTTTACGAGATGGGTGTGGCTTCTTGTTGTGGTGTAGAGAGTGAGCTCGCTTGGACTTCGCAAGTGATTTGGCGTCCATTTTTGAATCGAGCTACCGATTGTAAAATTGGATGATTTTTTTGCGAGCTGAAGGGGGTACCTGAGGATGGAGCTGAAGATTCTCCTATGGGAGATTGTAATTAGAGATTCAGACGAGCACCGGAAGTTCGGAGATGGTCAAGCGATTGACGGATCGGCGGATCGCATAATCACCGCCGGCGGATTGGATGCGAGGAATTTGAATCGGAAGTCTAACTGGACTTGGGAGTCAAGTGGAAGGAAGGAAGGAAGAAGGAGAAAGGATTTTGAGTAAGCCAATTGGGCTGAGATTGGAGAGCTCATTTTGGAAAATATTTACCATAATGAGCCTCTCAGTGAAGCCCAATAAAGAGCCCAACAAATGATTGAGGAATTATAATCCGATTTTAATCTAATCTCGTGATTTATTATGGCATAGATAGTTGTGAACAGAAAAAATCAAGATAGCAAACGATTATTATTATATAACCAATTGTTCATCCATGTCATGGTTCCTACATCATACGGTTCGAGATTGGAAATTTTGAATAGAAAATTATTAGAAACTAAAATTGAAACTGAAGTTGTTAGATTCTTTGAGATAATCACACTTGAAACAATAGAGGTATTGATCCAAAATATGAATAACACAATAGCAAAAAAATTTGGATAAACAGAGCTATAATTGGTACGTACTTGAGCTATATGTTCATATAACGCTTTAAGGAGTCTTCTCATCAAATATTGTGGTGAATCTATATAGTTAATTTCATATCGTGTATCTCGCTCGAAAGAAATATATTCATTATTATAGATAATATATGAGAATTAAGTGATTCCAAATTAAAATCCTATCTTTAATATTTGAGATTTATAGGTACATTATCTTTTAATTTCATGTATAATCAAATTAAAAAGAATGGGAAAGTGTTATATCAAGAGCATTGTGGAGTGATCAAATCATCCCAACAATGACATTTAAAAGACCATCTATCTTTCCATTCATGAATTTCAACAAAAGTAACCCTAAAAGATCCACAAATAAAGCCTACATGATTTTGTATGACCACCATATTCTCTTTGAATATATTTCACCCTATAATTCATTAAACTAATTTCCATTAGAAACTTGTTACATTTCTTTGTACATATACTTAACTTGATCCAAAATTTAATAATCCGGAACGACATGCAAATCAAAGAACTTCTCGAAAGGTCAATAACTCAAACACTTTAAACTTTTCTTTTCATCATCGCTTGCAAGCGATAATCATTATAAATCCAATTATATTGACCACCCATGATTCTTCGTACCCAGATCAACATCCATGTTAATTCTTCTTTCCAATCATGGAATTGCCAGATTTACATTGCATTTTATGTTCCATAGGTACTAAAATCACTTCCGACATATGTTTTGTTAACTAGCACTTAACAAAAGTATATTCAAAGTTGAGTTGAACTCGATTGTGCGTACCAAAATTAACTTCTAACCAAATAATTAACCACTCGACCAGAAGATCGGGAACTAATTAACCTTGATCTCCTCAGTATAACTTTTGGTGCAATAATTATGTCAATGATTAATGACTAATAAATCACTATATAAGTATTTTGTGTTTTCAAAGTTTAAGCTTAGTGGGTGGTTTTTAGTGGTGATATATACTAAGCTTGATAGAGACACTCCCCATAGCTAGGTTTCACTTTTCAATTTCATTATCCTCTCATCATACAGATTATTTGATTAAATTAGTGCATTGATTAGTGTTCTGTTTAGGCATTATATGGACTCCCTCCACATACTAATAATTTATGGGGTCAAATGCTTTTGTGGTCACTTAAATATGGGATGGGCAATATAGTGATCATTCAACTTTAAAATGTAACAAAACGAGCTTCTTATTCTGGACTTCAAATAGAGAAATACTTATTTCAAAATGGTCATTTAATTATTTTTTTTCTCAAATCGCTCGACCTATCTTTTTATGATATGTAGATTCATATCTCAAAAAATAAGGTATTAAAAGCATGTTTATGCATCACATCGTTAGTGGGTAACTATTATCCCACCTTTACATTCAAAAGTTGGATGACCACTATGTTACCCTCCCGACATTCAAGTGACCATTCTTGTTACTCCATCCATTAGCATACACATAGATTTCTCAATCACATAAAAAGGGATGAAATGGTGAATAGGTTTGGTGGTCTCCTTTTTGAAGAGGGGGGTGTGGTAATAAGATTAGGACCCCTTCCATTGTTGAAGTGGAGCTAGGAGGGTATGGTGTGCTTTTTCTTCTTTTCCTCTACTCTTCCCTTTTTGGTTCTTTACTATTTGCTTTCATGCAACCCAAAAAAGATAGAATCTTTTTTCCCTCCCCCATGAGTGCATTATCATTTGGGGTTTGATTGAAGATTTTTATTAGTGGATGTCTCTTTCCATGGGCAGTGTTCATTACTTTGTTGTTTGTTTAGCTAGAGTCATGGCATGCAAGGTTTGAGCCTTGAGCAGCTTCAATTTTGATTGAAGTTTGGTTATGTCATTTTTTCATGTCAAAGAGATCAAATCAGCCAAATTTGTAAGTTGTACTATCTGATCATTTAAATTGTAGACCACTTATTACAAATACGTACCTCTTATCTAGTCACATGTATGTGATATTTAAATTATTATAAATCACTCGTAATAGAACTTTCTTCACCATTATGTGCCAAAATCACCTAACAATTCACAAGGACTAAACCAGTGTCTTGCATGGAATTGCATATCTCATAAGATTTCATAAATAGATGAAGCATTAGGGATAAGAGAGCTACAAGTGGAAATGGTAATGACTTGGTCAAATATTATGTAGCCAACCACAATGATCAACTAGGTGACACATCCATACTTTAGTATATGATAAAAAGATACGGACAAATTGAAACCATTCTTGCATAATAATAGAACACTTTATGTCTTATTGTTCCATATGTACATGTTTGCTTGAAACAGGGGCTTTTTTGAATCATAGTGTAATATCCTGAACGTTTTTCGATAATATATTATCCACTTTTTAAATCTCAATTCACATATGTATGTTTTTGGTATGTACATGATGAGGTGATTTCTGAAAAGGGGTATTACTCCTATCAGATCACATTTCACTTCAGAATTATTACAAAAACTCATTCATTACACATCATTGTAACACTTCAGAATTATTACAAAAACTCATTCATTACACATCATTGTAACCCAATACATTTAACATCCTATTTACACAATCCAACCCAATACATCGAATCATAACTCAACAGATGTAGGACAGGAAGTAGTGTGGAAGTGGTCTCTTTCTATAAGGCAGAGACAATTTGTCCTCCATGTATATCTCTTTGCTTTGTAAGAACACCTTTTGCTTTTTTTTGGAGCTAGCTAGCAAGCCAACAAACAAACATGCCCTTATGATCAAGAGAGAATTTCATGAGGTATGTGTACATATTCTGTTTCCCTCCACTTGGTTCACCAAATCAATTATTCCACTCCACCCTTTGTATGTACACATCAACATCAAACATCCAATAATTCTAGCTATCCTTTGGTCAAGAAAGGCATATATTTGATCTTATATTAAAATGGATTTTTTGTCTCCTTTAAATTCCTCTTTTAATCTTTTCTCCATTTTTTTTTCTTTTTCAACTAGGTTAACTCCGCCAAGGATATTAAGCATTGTACGCATTTAAACAAATCAAACGTGCTCCCAGGCTCTGAGCCAAGTCTTCTAGTCTGACTCGCAAAGTTTTTGGTTATTGATGCTACAAGTTGCATGGGGTTTGTCTTTGGCATTTACTTAAAACTTCGAATATGTGGGTATGCAAAGGCTTTTTATATCATTTTAATTGAAATTCTGGATTGTCCGGAATCAATTAGAACGAACGAAGCATACTCGTGCACAAAAGGGCAACAAGATTTCATATGTATGGCTCACCGTCAAATTACTCCACTCCTTAAAAGGGTGATCAAAATGAAAAGTGATGATGATGAAAGTACCATTGGATTATTAGATTGAAAACATGTTTAAAGAGGCCATTATTTCCATGTTCATGGGTTTCAAATGTGTAAAGCTTTTGAGTGGTTAAAAATCTATGTAAATGGCAGCCCAATATTTTTTTAAACTTTTTTATTAATTTCTTATGTAGTCTTTTACTGTCCATTAGTGGTGATTTTTTTATTGGTATAGTATGATCACAGATATTTATGTGTGACACCTTTTATTATATAGCTTAGAAAATTCATCAAAACAAATTATTAATTTTGTGTTCATTAGTGCAAATGACTTTGATTACCTTGATTTAGTTCAGTGCATCCATGTATTATTAGAATTTCAGACCTTGAAAGGTGACCTATACTTTAAAGCGAGAAAAAATTAAAGTTACGTACTTATCGATTAGACTGAACCACAAATAACAAAATATAATTTTCTTTTTCTGATTCAATAAAATAAAATGATGTATTTTTTATTTTTCCAGAGACAAAAAGCAAAACAAGAAAAAAGATAAATGTACAAATGATGTGTTAACTCAAAAAAAAGTTGGCATAAGATTATTCAGCTTTTCATAGGCCAATGGCCATGTGGTTCTCTGAAGGATGAGTTTCCTTTATAATTTGAAAACTCCAATTTCGATTAGAATTCAATTAACTATAATTTATTTTCTTTGTAACCTTAATTTCGATTTTATGATATTCCACCTTAATGAGGTCATCCCAACAGTCTTTATAATTGTCTCATCAGCCGAGTGTGTGTCGTCTCGTCTGGTTCATATCACACCTGGTGGTAGCAAAATTCACTTGCTCTCCTCAAATTTCCAGCACTGTAAGATTAAGGAGTTGTTTGTTTGATACATATAGAAGAGAGATCTAGCTAGCTAGTGTATATATGGGAAGGTGGGTTCTTTTGAGCAATCCAATACTTTTATGTATATATGGATCTCACAGATTCATGAGTATATGTTAATAATTCAGTCTATAGAGCCTAAGGGTAAACGACAAGCAAAGAAACAAACATACCCTTGGTGACAACATTTTGCTTTTCTCCATTCCAATTTCAAACCCTTGTTTGTTTCCCCCAATTAAACCATTTTTCAAAGCTTAATTATGTATAGTTCTTTAAATAAATATATAAATATATAGATCTCAATTGGTCCCGACTGAGCTGGTAGATTTTTAATATCGATAACGATCGTCTGATTGGTTGGTGGCTGAACAGTTATGTTGTAATGAAGTAAGAGAAACAGCATAAGAAAAAAGGATCTAGAAATACTAGCTGATGGTATGCACCTTTTATAATTATTCATGTGGTATTTTCTTCAGTCTTTCTCTACCAGTTGTGTGAACCACATCTATAACAACTGTTCAAAGACATACATAAGCACAACATTGGTGAATTTCAAGGCTCAAACCCCCACTATCATTTGCCCTATTCTGTCCATCGAGATATTGCCATGCACTCAGGTTCGAACTCTCTTAGAGTTTCACCTAAACCCCAAAGTAAGTTAATTTTTTAGTTCATCTTTAATCGTATAGCTCATCCTAATAAGTTCATAGAGATATTTTCACGTACGCAAGTACAAAACTCCTAGTCATAAACCGCCATTTTACCCTTAGGCATGATTTATTTTATGAGATTTCCAAACATACTCACTTGGCATGCGCCTCGACGACGGACCGGACCGAAGAAACTAGGTGCTATATCACATGTTGTTTGTGAATTATAATTCAACCCAACTCTTATCTCTTGAAGAAAGTGGGAGAAGTACTAAACTCACATAAAATTGAAAATTATTGAAGGAAGGGAATTGGGGCATTTGGAATAACTTTGAAAACTGGATCTGGGGGCTGGGGTTTTGAGTGTTGGAGAAGGAGAGAATATTCTAAGGCCGCCACAGTTCAACAGCTAAATGCCAAAAGATTCAGTTTAAACAAATGTTTAATTTTCTTGGGGGAAATCAAAAGAGCACATCATTAGAGTATGATTAAGAACCTAAAGTTATAGATTTAGTGATTAACCAAACAAACCACAAGGTCAGCCCACAAAGGGACGACACATTTCCCCAAAAATTCACTGCCTTTGTTAGCTGCCTGTCTACCCCCCATCTACCATTCTAAATCATGAACTACCCGGGTCGAAATTTTTGGTCGATGGCCGGTTTTGGGGTTTTCGAGATCAGGGTCGAGCTTTGTTTGTAATGGTCGGATTCATTTCGCCGGGTTTAGTTTGAACGGTCTAGTCTACTACGGGATCTCACAATTATGTCAATCTGGTCTAACTAGTGTAGTCAAACCATTCTGAATTTGTCGTTAACGGTAGATCGTGAGACAACGAAAAGAAAAGCAAGAGGCTTTAGGGAGTTGAGACTATACCCAACTAACTTCATAGCATGTTCTCAATGTTGGGTCAGTCGTGGACTCCTTTAAAGTAGAGAGAAGTGGTGAGAAAACAAGTTGATTCCCCTTGTCTTTTTGAGATAAAGGCCTTTCGGTTCTTTTACACTATCATATTTGAATATTCATGTTTAGGTTGTTTTCCATTCTAATTAATATTCTTGAAATAAAAAGGGAGAAAATAGTGGAACTAACATTTTGGCTTAGATAACTTTGAGTGGAAATATCAAGGTAGCACACATAAATAAAAGTATGATTATCTATTCAAGGAAAAACTTCCATTCAGATCAATATTAATTAAGATAATAAATATAAGAGTCAATCATGTCACTAAATGAAAAGCTCTATTAGAATTGTATATACTCTTTCGCAAACCATCGTACACACAAGCCAAAAAAGGGTAATTAAATACAACAAAGTGATTAATTATCATAATACTAATCAACAAATACATTAGGCACGCTTTATTGTGAATGCCCACGTAAAGTGATGACAACTGGTCACAAAATACACTCTCGACTTCATAATTAAGAAGAGCGAATTATGATACCATGTAATTGTTCAAATTGCAAGATCAATGGTGAAATCAGTTTTATATACAACAATTAAAAAAGAGAATAGTAATGAAGATAGGTAGGTAGGTGGCTATGGTCGAATCATTTCAACAACTCGATTTCTGTAACAGACAATTATTCCCTTTTATTTTCTGGCTGTATTATGTCGTTGCCATTGGTCTTTGAACCATGGTTTAATTACCTTTGCATGGATCGATGCACGTGCATGGCAACTTTTTTTTTACCATTACAATTTTACAGTGACAGAATTTTGAAAATGATTGAGATTGAAGGATAGTCATATATATTAGCCAAGTCAATAAGTATATCGGCCAGGCTCGCCTATCCCTAATTTCGTTGTTGATTTTACGTTGAATTAGTAATACAATGAATATTAACAACCCGACCTAATCGAAATTTGGATGGTTCAATCACATTATATTAAATTATACTTGATTGAATTTAAGGAATGCCAGGTTTTAGACATGGAAAAAGTCTAATGTCTCATCACGACACCACTCACAAATGTTGTTTTATAAAAAACATTAAATTTTTGATTGGATAGTAAAAAGAGAAAAATAATATTTATATGTGACGTGAATAAGTAATAAATATGAATATACATAAATAATTAATAATTAGTATAAAAATATAACATTTATATAGGAATAATCACAGTAAAACAACAAACTTCTCCGGAACAATATATATCTCCCCCAAGTTTTGAAGTCTCCAAGTACTATATAGTTTTGGAGTTTATAATTATTGGCAAAAAATTAGTCAGGCAAACATAAATTAATCCATGTTGCTTGTGTTTGGTTGTGAAACAGTACAAAAGGAAACCAACAAAACAAGAGATTTTCTTTGGTTAATGTTGTTTTCTACCAACACATCAGAAGTAGTAAAGGACCAAATGAAACAGTCCAAGCTACTCCCTTTTTCAGCATATACTTCCAAACAAACCTACCCAATTTACCAAACAAGGTTGCTATACATTTCTGTTCTTCATTGTCGTATTTATTTCCAGCGGTGACGAAATCGAAATAGTTCAATGTATACTGGTTCAGATTATATGTTCTAAAAATATTGGGTCGCATATAAAAATATGTACTAATCAACATTTGAAGATGAAGGAGAGTTCATATTAAACGAGTAGTTGGACCTATAAAGATGGTTCTGCCATGGTGGATCTGAACCCGTTGATCGAAATTTAATAATTAAAAAATTATAACCGATTTTGGTCATAATACGGATTTTATGACTTATATCTTTTTAAAGAATCTCGTTATCCACGAAAACTAGAATAAGAACTAAGAACACAAATCATGAGATAATCATTCCAAATAGTAAAAGGCCATGAGAGACTAGTAGCTAGCTTTCCCCACTCAACTCATCATATGTGTCATCATGCACCTTTGTACAAGAAAGAAGATCATGGTTATATATCCCAAGGAAGACTTAATTGAAACCCTCCAAACCCACCCAAAAAAAACCCAACCAAATAAAAAAACAAAAACTCGGATCACTAGTCCATAACCGGTTATATATCCCGGCGGAGCATTCGGCTTGTGGCTGGAGGCATCATCATTGCAGAGATTCTCGTCTACTTGAAGGCTTATTGTCGACTTCAGATGCAGGTCATTCGGTAGACTGTTAATGGAGCCGTCCATTTAGTGGCGTGGCGGGTTCTTTTATGTCTCTCAAACAATTTGGAGGACGATCTTTAAACTTTGTTGTGTTGTTTGCTATCTCGATCTCTCCCTTCAAAACTATTTCCGTCCAAATGAAATAAAATAAAACACAAAACCAAGTTTAAATACGTCTCACTTTGTTCTTAAACATTCTTAATTTGAAGCTCATAATGCATAATTATTTTAACCCCTTTAATGACCTTACCAATTTAAATTGAAAGCTAACAGCCTCGAAATCAACCTAACATTGACGTGATACCGTTGAAAGGGTTCTTCATTAAACAAACAAAAAACCAAGTTCAAATGCATCCATTTCCCCAAGCTCCCAACTTTCACTTTTCACCCCCCAAAAAAACCCCACATTATTCTAATCCACTGATCTGAAAAAGCAGAGATTAATTTAAGATGACAAAAAGGAGGGACAGACAGACAGACACATATAGAAAGAAAAGATGGCAAAAATAACAAAAATTAATAATTACAATATATAAATTAATCAATAATTAAATCTCCATCCTCCATATATCATCTCCTTCATGTGTGTTAGGGTTCATCATTATGTTGCTGAAAACCCAGAAAAAGACTTCCATCATTACAAGCTTTCTGGTATTCATCTTTTCCTTTTCTTCTTCTGGGTTTCCTTCTAAGTGATCAAAGAACCCTATAGATAGATAGCTTGGAACAAAAGGAAACCCAATAATTGTAAGATCATGTTGGAGAAGATGGGATCTTCAGCTGAAGAATCATCAACAACAATTCTCTCTAGTACTACTGGCTTCTCACATGATCATCACCAACTTCTATCTTCGTCGGCATCGATCATCAACCCTCCTCCTCCTTCTGCTAAGAAGAAGAGAAACCTCCCAGGAAATCCAGGCAAGTGTGTTATCGAAAAAAGTTGGCTTTTTGTGAGGGTAGAATTTCCAAAATGGAAGAAGTTAGAAGGTTTTTATGTTAGTCGACTTTTAGACTTGAAATGCGGTCTAGAGTCTCTGATCGTCCTAGTTCCGTAACCGGGTGGATTTGAAGTTGCGTTAAGATCCAATCTTTTTCATCCTATAGTTGTAAGAAGTCCACATCTTTAGCTTATATGGGCATATTTCAATGACTCCAAACTCTTATCTAAAACTTTTTAGAAGGTTTTATCAGTCGGCTTTTAGGTTTGAAATGGCGTCTTGAGTCTCCAATCATTCTAGTTCCGCAACTGGGTATATCAATAGTTGTGTAAAGATTCGATCTTTTTTCCATATTTTGTTTCGGACAGATTCTGAAGTAGAAGTGATATCGTTGTTCTTTTAGCTTATAATATGGTCGAGCGGACCAAGCTACCATAAATAGTGACCAAACTCTATGTTATAGATTTTTTGTTTATATCAGTCGACTTTTAGACTTGAAATGCGGTCCTAAATCTCTCATCATCCTATTTCCACAACTGGGTATGTTCAAACTTGAAAAGTGAAATTTGTAGTCTCTTATCATCCTAATTCTGCAACTGTGTATATTCAAGCTTGTGCAAAAGACTCAATCTTTTTCATCTTTCTTTTTGTCGGGGCAGATCCAGAAGCGGAAGTGATAGCCTTGTCACCAAAGACGTTGATGGCGACCAACAGATTCCTATGCGAGATATGCGGAAAAGGGTTTCAGAGGGATCAGAATCTACAACTTCACAGGAGGGGGCACAACCTGCCGTGGAAGTTGAAGCAGAGGACTAGTAAGGAGATCCGGAAGAGGGTCTACGTATGTCCCGAGAAGAGCTGTGTTCATAACCACCCATCAAGGGCACTTGGGGACTTGACTGGGATCAAAAAGCACTTCTGTCGAAAGCATGGGGAGAAGAAGTGGAAGTGTGAGAAGTGTGCAAAGAGGTATGCTGTTCAGTCTGACTGGAAAGCTCACTCCAAGACTTGTGGCACTAGGGAGTACAAGTGTGACTGTGGGACTTTGTTCTCTAGGTAAATGGTTTGATCATATACATTTTTTTGTGTCACAGTTTGTGCTTCTTTTTATATACTTTTCTTGTTTTGGGTGTTGTAGTGTGTGCTAGATAGTGGTCTTTGTGGCAGTGATGTGTTTTTGTCTAGTTTGGTGGGAAGTCATATTGGTAACGTTTCGGTACATGCGGGTACTAAGTACACTCTATCACATTTGCAACATATGTTGTGCTTAAAATTAAAAGTTTTGAGATTTTTGTTTAGTGATTAGGTGTTTAAGACATAGTAGTAAGTGTTTAGTGCTTAACTTTGGCGTTTATGATTTATTAATGTGGATTTATGGTCAAAAGTTAGAGTATGGAGTACGATTTAATGTATGGGTTTAAGATCTAATATTTGAGGGTTAGGATATATTGTTTAGGGGTTTAGCATTATTCAATAGCGTTTAGGTTGAATGTAAGGTGTTTTAGATTTATTATTTGAGTTTTAAATTTTTCAAATCGAAGGATTTTAGTGTTTAGTGTACTCAGTATGTGCATGTACCGAGGTCTCCGATCCTAGCTATATGCTCATATATCAATGCTATAGGGTTTGTAGGAGCTAAGAATGTGTGTTGTAGTAACTTGAAATTTGTACATGTCAGCCAAGTTTTGTGCTAAGTGTAGTCTTTACCTCGGGCGAACACTATTCGATGTTAGTGCCTTCAGCAAAAATCTATTATACCATGTAGAGAATTATTATATTTCACATTTAAATTTTACCTGAAAAAGTTTGAAATTAGTTTATATAATATTTATGAAAAGAGATGTGTTTTGTTCTAATTTTGTGTGAAGCCACATTCCTATAGTCATAAATAATGGCTATAGGGGGTGTAGGAGCTAGGAAGGTTTGCCCATGAAAAAAATTACTTATTTGGAGAATCTTTTAATTTTGGGATAGTCTTTCTACAAGAACTCTTCCGTTACACCCCGGATTACGAACACGAATCTAGCCAATGATGAATGATGACGATCGTATTTGTGATGCAGACGGGATAGCTTCATAACTCATCGAGCATTCTGCGACGCGTTGGCAGAAGAGACGGCAAGGATGAATGCAGCATCAAGCATAACAAGCTTTAGCACCCTCAGCAATTACAACAATCTAATGGGAGGCCAACATCACCACCACAACAACATTATGAACCCTCACAATTTCTCTTCAATGTTCAAGCCAATGATCTCCTCCTCAAACACCAATGAACACCAACATCATCAGCATCAAGAGGATGAAGAGGCGGAATTAGTAATTAACAATCAGCATCATCATCAGGATAGAAGTGGATCACTAGCCTTTTGGATGAACCAAGGTCTACACCAACATCAACATCAACAAGAAGTACTAGTACATGTCATGCCAAATGGTACTAGTACTAATACTAGCCACCAAGATCATCACCAGATTCAGCAACTTGGTGAGTCCATAACTTCAGGGGAAATGTTTGTCCCTTGCACATCATCAAACCCTCAATCCGATCACCAACACCACTTCGATTTAAGCTGGCCGATCGTCGGATTGAACAATGTGAAGGAATTAGGCCATGGTAGTACTGAGCTTCAAAGTGTGCCTTCATTGCATCAGCAAGCATCAGCAAACATGTCAGCCACAGCTTTACTACAGAAAGCTGCTCAGATGGGAGCAACAAGCTCATCTGATAACCACCATCAAAGCAAGCTATGTGGGTTGTATGGTACTAGTACCAACTCAAATTGTACTAGTACTAGTAGTCTATTATTTGGGAGCCTTCATGAACTGGAGAGTCTCAACTCGAGCACTCATATGGATCAGCTTCAGCAAATGCAAGTGATGTATCCACCGTTGAAGAGGCAGAGGACATTTCAAAGCAGTGATCAAGACTGTGGAGGTGGAGGGCAAACTAGGGATTTCCTTGGTGTTGGAGCTGTTCAAGCTGCAGCAGCCTTATGCCACCCATCTTCAATAAATGGATGGATCTAAGCAAGCTTTTTTTTCTCAGTGGGGTTTGTGTTTGCTTTAATGGGCAAATGTCTTTATTGGAATTTTCGAATAAAATAATTAAATTTAATAATGGATTATATAATTGTATGATTAATTAAGTGAAAGTATGTACATTAGAAAGATGGTGGAAAGGTGGTATTGAGTGCTTCATAATTGTGGCTCAAAAGTTTTGAATGCTTACAAAAATTAGGAGGAATAGAAAGGGGAAAAGTAAAGCTAGATTCATACCATTCATGCATATTCATCTTTTGAAAGTAATTTATTTTCTTTTCATCGATTGTTGAGAGAGGTTTTAAATTAATTTTTATATCATTCACTAACTCGTTATCTTAAACCTAAATCTTTTAGGAGAATTGAGGTTTGGAAAATTTCGAAAAACCATATATGCAAATTAGGGACACAGGGGTGGGCCACCAAAATTCAAAATAAAACCTTCATGTCTCTGTCTTTAACCTTGCTAATTATTTATATTATACCTAGTTATATATTTATTCCTGTAAGTACTAGTTATTAAAATTTATAATTAGTAATAATAATAATTATTATTTAATAAATAGTATTTGATTTTTTTATGAGGATTTTATTTTGAGTTTATTATGGTTTTATTTTGAGTTTATGAAGATTTTATTTTGAATTCACACATATTATCCTTTGTGAATGTTGTGATGTTTTCCATTTTTCAATTGACATGACTTAAATTGTCTCCCACTTTCATTTTCCTAATACATTTTCTATAACAAAAACCTATTTATATTTTATCTAATTATTTAAAATTATAATTAATTATTATTCTGTTATAACTAATTATCAAGTTGTGTAAAGTAGACAAAGATTACAACTATATAACTGTTAACTAGATATTATAACTATATAATTGTTTGGCACTCATAACTAGTTATAGAGATCATTATTATTTATTCGTGTAAAGACTAGTTGTTGAAATTTATAACCAGTGATAATAATCTTAAAAAGCTTAAGTAGTTACAAATTATAATTAGATAATTGTTTTCTGCTTTTGACTAACGGACCAAAATACAAAGCTTCACACCAAGGACGCACAGCTGTGCACGAAAAAACATATCACCAAGCACTGATGACGCACGGTTATGCGTCTCCTGTGTGCAAACGCTAGAATAACGGACGCACAGATCAAGCACTGCATCTCCTGTGCGCAGACGTTAGAATGATGGACGCACAGATCAAGCACTTCTGTGTGTCTCCCGTGCGCAAACGTTAAAATAATGGACGCACAGATCACGCACTGCTGTGCACATCCTATGCGAAGCCAATATATTAACTGTCGGATTAAATCTATAGCCTTCAGCCCATGAAAAGGTGAAAAAACATTGAGAATATTTTTGTTTTGATGAATGAAATTATTATCAAGGCAACTAGGCAAGGAACCAAAAGTTCTGAAAATGATTACAAGACTACAAACAAAAATTTATAACGAAATCATTGCCTACACAAGTCCAGATCCAAGAAAATTGATAGGTCCAACCAATGTCTGTGTTTTCCACCTTGATGTTCTTTTCTGGAAAATAAAAATAATCTCTATAGACTATAGTGATGAATGACCTCGATTACTAATCAGTGTCCCTTGTCAAAGACCAAAAGAATCACCTCGATTACTTACTCGTATCAAGATCAGTTCTTTCATTACTAGAGGAAGAAGTTTTGTGTTAAGTGTTGTAATCTCTATATTGGGTTAACAGTATTTGATGTCAAAACCTCTAGCAAAGTCTACAATGTATACTATGTCGATAACCATTACATTTCATGTTCGAATTTTTGGAAGAAGTTCATAATTAGTTTATATAATATTTATTAAGAGTGTTTTTCGCTGGTTTGGTGTGAACCCATAGCCCCATAGTCATATGTAATGCCTTACAACCCCAAAATCAACATCAACAAGAGGTACTAGTACATGTCATGGCAAATGGTACATCACAAGAACTAGAATTATCGACGCAATGTTGTAGAAAGTTTTAGAGAATAAATGGAGATAGATGAACTTTTTTGTTAAAGACAATGTAAGGCATGCCAATTAAAAAATGGAAAATACCACAAGACTCATAAAAGGTAATATGTGAACTTAAAATAAAACTCTCGTAAACTCAAAATAAAGCTCCAATAAAACTCTCATAAGAGAACTAAACATACCCCTGAAAAGAAAGGTTCCTAGAAGAACTAAAGCTTGGAGAGCTTCCCTAAGCCATATGCACTAATCCATATGCACTAATTGAAAGCTACAAACATTCAAAACGATAACCTCTCGATCTTTAACCATAATAAGCATTCCAGGTTACATTATGTGGACACCGTTGCGAAATTCCGGACAAATCAGTTATGCACAAACATTCTTCTACATAAAGAAATTGATTACAAGGTTCAGATTTCAGGGGGCTTCTGGGGTAAATGGAGGTAGTACAATACAACACATTAAAGCTACAACACTTGAATAGAAACTACCCTTCACTTTCTCTAATCATCAATTAAATCCTCTGTTCATCTCTAAGTCTACTACTAATCACTGAAATCCGAAGAAGAAGCCGTCCCATCCAGGTCTCGATCCTCATCTTGCATTTCGTCCATCTCTTCATCGGACTCTGCATTAATGTATCCATCAACTTCCAGATTCCTCTCTTCATCTTCATATTCATCCATCTCTTCCTCTTCCTCTTCTTCCCGGTATTCGTCTTGGTCGTCCTCATTCACCTCCATATCGTCATCGCTTAGAGGCTGGAAGTCTCCGAGTTTCCCAATCTCAGCGTTGTAATCTGATCTCTCTGAGCTACTGGCATTTTCATCCACCTCCACTGGGAACCTAGCTTCTTCTTCGTTCCATTCGTCTCTTGGTTTCTCAAAGACAGTTTCTTTCAAGATCTCTCTTTGAGGGGCAATTACGGTTACAGTAGTCTTGGCTGCCGATTTCTGCCGGCTTCCGGCACTGGGCCGTCCACGTTTCCGCCCACCGCGTACTCGAGGCCGTCCTTTCCATGCCAACCCCGATGATACCGTGTTTCTTTTGCGCGAGTCTGATCTCGGGCCGGTGACCTTTCTCTGGGATTGCGGTCCACTATGAGCTAATTGCTTGCGACCCCGTCCCCCACGGTATGCTCGTCCATTGCTGAACCCACCCGAACCATTCCCAACGTCAACCCAACTATCCTCTTGATAAGCTCCACCTTTATCAAAAGTTCCAGAGGTCTGGATACTGTACGAGCTATTCGCAACAGCCTGAAATCGGGGGAACAAAAAGATCAAAACTTTCTGCACTTATCTGAAGCACCAATGTTGAAGCAGGATGCTGACTATGTTATCACTAAAGGGTTATCTCACAAGCCATTACTATCTTGATAACTAATTTCAGATTATGTTTGGGTGCATGACTAATCTGATCATTAATCGGATCACTTACACTGAAGTCCCCAGCAATTTTATCCTCCTCCAATTTCACTTTCTGCTGGAGAATATAGGCGATGGATGCATCGAACTCCATGACTCTTAGAGCAACAGCTGCCGTTGTTCGTGGCAACCATGGAAGTAGAGGGACCATGTCCATACTTGAGGAAACAGTAGCAGCATCGAATCCAGGTGGGTCGGACATTCCCAACAGTTCGCTAGTTGTTTCGAAGTTGGATGATAGATAGTCCTTCCTTAGAGCAGCCTCCAACAAGGTTAGCGCCTGCATACATAGCACTAAGCATCTCAAGACAATTGCAAACACCACAAGGCTGAAGGTGAAAATACGATGGAAGGTAAAGCGAATTTTTGTTGCATATTCAATGGAACCATCGCGCCTTTATATACATCAGAAGCTAAGGAGAAGGATGGTATTCAAACCTGAAGTTTCTCTTCAGCTGATGACATTGACGACAACTTCTTACTCCATGATTTCCTAAGAGCACTTGTCCAGAAAGGTTCAAGAGCTTCAGGCGGGAGCGAAACCTGCATGCTCAGAATATCTGATTTCAGACATGTACAATATGAAAAATTAAATAAGCAAAGAATAAAAAAGGAGAGGGCATTTTCACACTCACCTCAATCAAAGCTAATAGCAATTTAAGAACCCGGATCCTCACAGGAGAATAATTATTAACATTTTGAGGAAGATCATCGATTGCCTTGGTGGGATCAGGTGCTCGATTGCAAGGACACCATGAGTCCTCTTCGGAAAAATAAATATCATGGCAGTCGGCACAAATCCCTAACAGCTGCGTGCATCTTTTCTGCCCATACTTTGTTGCACACAATAGTGTCGTACTAGAGCATTCTTTCCACATCCACCTCTCGAAATCGCAGTATCTCTTCAAGGAACTATTCCTCTCGCTCCTATTTGGTCCAAGTTCTATAGAAAACGAAGTAGAGGTCTCGGATGCATCAGAGTCAGTTGGACAAACAGCACTTCTAGGGCTATCATCGCCATTAGTGACACCATTCTCTGTCTTGGCTTGAAGCAAAGTCCCCCGGACAGTTTCCTTGAATGATTTTTCAATCCTTCGCAACACGAAGTGCAGATGGGATTCTCTCACGCCACGGACATCCAAACATGCTAAAAGTGAATCAAAACCCTGCATCATCCAAAACTAAACCTATTCAAATCTATGTAAAAACATGTTACAAGAAGATAACCCTTCAAAGGTTCAAAGGCATTCTACATATACCAGGGATACATACCTCTTCTGAGTCAATAAGCCTCCAACGGCCATCATGTAACTCAACAAAGATCCTGCCACAACCAAGATCATTACGAGATGGACACGTTACAAATTGCCAATATCGATTGCGTCTGCGATCTAGACCAAGAGGCAGTGATCTATATACATAAGTTTCTTCAGCCTTGTGGTTGACAAAAGATTTTAACTGTGACCGGGATCTTTCACTGACGTGTCCTAAATGATTGTATGGGAGATTATCAGCACCCACTGGGAGATCCTGGATTTGAGTATTCCCTTCAGAAGGAAAATTCTTATGAAGGTTTACATCATTCTCAGGGTCCCTTGGTTGTTCCTGCGAAACTATAGCACTCAGAGGTGTAGTCTTGATTTTCTCATCAAAAGTAATCAGTGGGCTCTGCCTACCCTCTGTCACTGGAGTTAAGAGGTTAGGATCCATCTTATGTCCAGCAAATTGTGAACATTGCTTTAGGAAATAATCTTCTTTTGTACGACGTTTATCAAGTTGAGCCTCTGCCCACATTTGCTTCTTCAGAGCATTTGCTGCATCTAGGCGTTCCTGAAAGAATCTGATCTTAGAACACAGTTTAAGCAAATCACACTTTGGAGACAAGGGACAAAAGATTGTACCTCTAAGACCAGACGAATTGAATTCCCTTCATTTGCCACACCAACCAATGCAACTAAAGCATTGAGGCGTTCCTCTACACTCAGATCAGAGTATTCACCCTCCGTTAATCCCTGAACCCACAGTTCACCAGGATTGCTTTCATCAATATCTGTATTTTCAACAATGCTCGAGACCGCTTTAGCACTGACAGTGTGGTCGACAGCAGCAGCAGAACCTTTCGATTGGTTAGAACTTTCGAGACACACTGAAGAGGATCCATCAACCTTTTCAGCGCAAACCTGTTCCTTTTTAACATCATTTTTCTCGTCCTTTCCATTTTCCACTGAAGACTGGACACCAAACTTGCCTAATTCTGGAGAACAGTAACTCTCTTTGTTGGAATTTAAATCACCATCTAAATCATCAACCTCAGGATCCTCAGCTACATCACTCTCAGAATCCTCATCTCTTTCAGCTTCATCAGCATCTTCTTCCACAAGACCACTTTTAAATATCTGGATTTTTTCCCTAGCAGCAGAAAGTATAGCTTCAGCATCAAAAGGATCCTTCCTATATGGAGTACGTACACAATATGTGGATGGAGCAGTTCTCTCAAAGAGCTTTGTATCTCTAGACAGTGCAGCAGCAATTGAAGCTTCTGGTGTCTTGCTTGTGGAAAGATCCCTCAATTCAGATTTCTGCATCGAGAATTAAAAATTCGTTTCTACATAGTACAGATACATTATAGAAAACAATTATCAATATATATAAAATAATACCTGAATCTTCTCTGCTACGTCAAATATCGATAGACCATTGCTCCCCTCGAGAGAAAGAATATGAAATGCCGCATATTTAACCGTGCCAGGTGTTAAGCGATGCCTAGATCTGCGTGGATTGGCGAAACCTCTTTCGCGCATTATGGCAACAGCATTCTTTGCAGCTACTCCGTTCCGTAAATTACTAATCACATCTTTACCATCATTGCCCTGAATTCATGAAAGGGACGTGGAAAGTTCAGGAAGCAATTAAAGGACAGCACACTGTTAAAGCCACTAAAAGTCCAAAATGAGTAAAAAGTGGGAAATTGGTGTAGAAAAAAGTCAACCACAAAAACCTCATTGTCATCACGGAACTGCTCAACTTTCCTTCTCTTCAGCCGAGGGCCAAATCCAGCTGAAAGACCGAATTGCCTTAATATTTCAGGCCATGTGAGTGGATTTAAGTGGCGCTGCCAATTACGTATATCAAAACCCCATGCATATGCCTGCATTGGAGCCAAAGTTCAATGTCTGAAAAAGATCCGACTATGGACAACAAAGATGCAATCAAAAAATGCATTGCAACTCACCCCTTCAACAATCCGTGGATGACCACCACCAGGATTACCACTACTATTCTGATTTGTTCCAAGCCCAGAGGCTGGTGTCCTAGCCACATCTTCAATGTCTTTAATAATGGATTTAAGCAAGGCCACGTGAATTTCACCCAAAAGCCTCGGATCCTGGAATCATAGAGAACAGTGTTCATTTCTGAGAGCCCAGAGATAACTTTGAATTTGATAATATAAATAAGGACGTGCAAGTATAGCTCAATAAAGGCCTAGAACTTACATAATCATGAAAAGCTTGGACGAACTCATCAAAAGTGAATGGCCATAAACCAAGAACATCAGTAAAAGTAATAATGAATCTCCAGACCTGCAGCATTAAAACCATTTCAGATCAAGGCATGGTAAGATAGGAAATAGGCTGCACTTCATGACATCAAAGCACGGTAGAATGTGAAAAATGCTTCAACTCACCATAAGAAGGTTTCCTATATTTTCCTCAGAGTTGCTCCATGGTTGAACTGCAAAAGGCCTTCTCAAAGGCACAGATTTGGGAGGAAATGTTGACAGCTCGTCTACAGAAATATGTAGCACAAGGAAATCAGTTGGTTTCTATCATATATTCATGAAGATCTCGATAAAATTCCAAAAATAACATAACTAAAAAGAATTTCCCACTCTAAGTAACCTGAGGAAAAAGTCATCAGACTTGAAGCAGAAGGAAAGGAAGCTAAAAAATCAAGGTTTGTCAGAGCGTAGAGATGTTATCACCACTACATTACCACCAGGATAACCCTTTGATATTGAATATAACCAGATTGTTGAGAGCTAATTTGAAGTAAGCAAAGCAGCAGGTGCTAACAAAGAGGAGAAGCCAAAAAACAACCCACCTCTAAACAAGTCAAGATTTTGCAAAGATTCCAAGTCCAGCGCAAGCAGCGAAGGCAACCCCTTGCTTGATGCAGCTAGCTCCATGAGTTCCAATTTCTCATCCTCAATGAGCTCCACAGATTCTTTTGCAATTCTTCGAGCATGAGCTCTTTCGGTAGCAGCTTTTTGCCTTGCTACCTCCTTCTCCCTGCGCATTTCTTCTTTTTGTCTCATTCTCTCAGCCTGTCCATCAACAAAAAAAACTTAACTGCTGTTCTTACATTTGGGAATGGAAAAGGTGTAGTAGTATAACACTTTTCGCTTACTTTGAGAGATTCCTTCTGCAAGAACTTCTCTCTACGCTCCATTTCACGCCTTTGCTCTCTCTGGTATCTCTCTTCTTCTCTCTGCTTTTCACGCATCACTCTTTCTTCTTCCTTCCTTCTTTCACGCTCTTGTCTTTCTAGATCTTTCCTTATTTGCTCTTCCCTCTGATCAAGTAATACATGTTAAATATAAGGCAGAAATCAACAGCTCAAGCAACATCAGGGGTATTAGTGCATACCTTTCGTCTCAAAATATCCTGCCGTTCAAGCTCTTTCCGAATTCTCTTTTCGTGGGCGTCAACTTCACGTGCTAATCTTGCCTCTTCGCTCTAGAAATTATGAACAAGAAACATTTGCATATAAAAACAATTAGAGGCGGGAAAATCGATATGCATGAGGATAGATGAGTACCTTCCGCTTCCTTTCCATGCGCAACACGTCCTCAGTATGATCAACCCTCCTGTCAGATGATGTAAATGGATTCTCCAAAGCAGTGATAGCATGAGGACCAAGCTGGGCATCCATTTCCATGTTCGCAAAAGTGTTCCTTTGTGAGGCAGTGTCAAACTCTCCAGACGATAGCAGAAGATGATGGCCCTGCCGGACTTCTTGGGGCATAAGACTTAAACTAGGCACGTGACCCGGAAATCCATATCCCGAGGATGGTTGCTCATTTCCGTGCATGAAGGGGCGTCCAGCAGTTAAGGGTACATTTTTTGTACTATGACTATCAGAAGGTGAACCATATGAGTACAATGGAGCAGTTCTCTCGTATCCATCTGCCCTAACACTTGGCTGCTGGGGAAGAAACTGGTACTCATGCAACGCTCTTGTAGGACCCTGCAGAAGAGGCAGGGGTAGAAGTGCTTAACTGCTATTAATCGCAAAATCATATGTCAACAGCATATTAGCCTAAGAATTCCTAAACAAATCCTAGACAAAGTTAAACATTAGGACCAACACAGGGATATTAACAAAAAGTATCAACAAGAAGAAATTAATCCTAGTAGGATCCATCGCAAATCCAACCTTGGTAGCTTTTGCATCAGATCGCTCATACAGGTTGGACTCGAAATGTCGTCCTGATGCCTTCTGATGCCCCAATGTAGCAGCAGACCCTGTTATCATACCAAATGTCAGCAGGTGATCAACCATGGACCACCATATTCTCTCGAAATTTTGCAGCAACTTGCAGTATAAACTAACGAATATAAGATGAATCTACTTGAGGAATATAAGAAAAAGGAGGAGAATTTAATTATTGATTGGATGATAATTTGTCTTGCAAAATTTATCAGAGGGGTCGGTCAAATGCTAATGAGAAATAAAAAATCACCCAAGCACCAAACTTCACCTAAAATCAACATTTTCTTGAATGATTTTTTAGGTAGCGAATTCAGGGTCTGATGGTTAAGGCGGGAAAATGCAAATGGAATAGAAAAGCAACAAGCTTCACCTATAAGTGCGCCAAACGCATCTGGCGGCAAGGAGTCAAATTCCATCCCAAGAATGGGACCATCGTCCCTCAATGGTTCCCCCAACTGCGCCTCGACAAATGCTATTGCCCTAAGCTCTTGAATTGAGTGCTGCTGTTCATAGTACCTCTTCACCGTCAAAGGATCACCACTAATCCTCGGAACAGCAACCCCGGCAGCCCTAGCCACTAATCGCCGCGGATCCATCACATGCCCGAACGGACTCGACCGTGAAGTAGATGCTGATGCCGATGCCGGCAAATGTTCCCTATATGCTTCACTCACAGCCACCATTTCCTCCCCAGGTAGTACAGTAGCAGGCAATGCAGCAGCTGCAGGCGGTGGAGAATCCTTGCGTTGACTCTTCCCTTGCGCACTCTTCCTATCCTTCAATCTCCGATGGCAGAACCACATCTGCAGCTGACGATCAGACAGCCCCAACTGTGCCGAGAGCTCAATCCTCAATGCCTCCGACGGATATGCTTCCGCTGAACACAAACACCAAGCCACATCCTAATTAACCTCACATAATCAAAAGTACATGCATGCATGTGCAAGACAGCTAAAGCTAATATCCTAGCATGAAGATGAAGACACCAAGGACGACCATTTGAGAAATGAACATAAAGAGAAAAGGAAGCCAGCAAAACGTACCAGCATAAGTCCTCTCGAGAACCTCAAGCTGAGAAGCAGTCTTCATTTTCCGCTTACTAGACTTATTATCCCCTTCAGCTGACTTCTTCTCCGTACCAACAGCAGGAGAAGAAGAAGATCCACCACCTCCACCACCACCGCCAGCTGGAGTAGTAGCAACGCCGCCGGAATCCTCCATTTCCCAAATATCACAAGCAGCAGCAGAAATCGACCAAACCCTAGCAGCAGCTGAAAAGCTAATCCATCGAATTCAAGCAACCGTCTTTACTCTCGAAACCCATCTGAAATGCGTTGTGATTCGATAATGGAAGTGGGTAATTAGGGATTTTGACTGGGGGAGAAGAAGAAAGGAGAAGGAAGAAGAAAATGGGAGGAAGTGGTGGGATTGAGATGTGCGGTGTGAGATTTGGGGTGTGATGAGAAAACCCAAAAAGGTGGATGAAGAATTGGAATTCCAAAAATTCTACAAAACCAAATTCCAATCCGGATTTCAACTCCAACAAGAAAGAATAAAGACAATAATATTAATAGTGGTGGTAATAATAATAAAGACGAGCTGGATTGAGAAGAATAAGAAGAAGATGATGATGATGATGAAACTTGAATTAACGAGGAGAAATGTACGACACAAGAACCACCACTACTGTTTCTTGCGATCCTCAACATCTTCGCTTTCTTTAAAAAAAATTAATCTTTTTTTCTTTTCCTCGCCTTTTCTTATCTGATCGAGAAGAGGGGATTTTGATTTTCAGCTAATTTGCGAAGAGGAATTAGGGATTTTTTTTTTGCGTGGGAATGAATTGAATTGGGGGGTTTTTTATTCCATTGTTTTATTTCTTTCTTCAGCTGTCTCAGTCTGGCTTTGGGAGTTGGGTTGGTGGTGACTGACAGACAGAGGAGGGCGTTAATTGTAATTTCCCGCTGTTTCTGTTTTTGGGCTCTGGAATTGCTTTTGGACGGATTCTAAGGCCCGGGTGATGTTCTTATTGGGTAGTAATTTAAGCCCTTCAATTTTATATATTTGGTGGGGTTGAAGTAATTAATAGGCCCCCTTAACTTTTTATTATAGGGTTGGTGATGCGGTCGAAAAATTTATAAAGTAAAGATCACTCTAATTAATCTTATTTTTAAATTTAGAAATTCATATGCAATATTCGAGAAAAATTTAAGAGCATTAAGTAACACATAAATTTTGAATATGGTATGAGGTTTGGATGTCTCGTTGTGGCATATCTAATAATATTCTTTTAGTGTATATCATATATAAGATTGATTTAACTGAGGTTAATGTAAAACTAATACAACCAAAAGTTGAACAAATCAAACTCAAGAAAACGGCACCGTATAGTCACTCATTCCTGAGATACAGGGGTCCCAATCCCATGTCGTTTAGTAGAGAATGCAAGGAACAACAAACTACCGACCAACCCAACTCCAAACGGTAATTTGGAAAGCAACTCCTTCGTCTCCTCTGCCGGCTCGGGGAACAAGCAGCTCACGACGTTCTTATCGAACAATGTCACCGCACCGAACACCATCGCGCTCATCGTCGCGTGGAACACGTCCAAGAACCTCAACCTGTATTGGCTCGCTTCCTCAGGGGATAGCTTCATCGAGCCGTCCATCACCCATAGCCCGTTGAACGCCGCCAAGCCATACATGGTAAGCGACGAGTTCATAATCTTATAATGTGTTGGGTCTCAATGTATATATAAATGTAAACCCAATCGGTACTTATGAGTTGGAACATATCGTTACCCTCCAGACAGAATGTGAAATATATATATTATTGAAGTTAGGACTTTGGCAGCTGGTTGGATCGTGGCTTGTTAAAAATCTACCCATCACATCCAATGATTCAATTAGTGTGAGTTAACTCAAACCATCCTCCCGAATCTACCAATGTTAGAACGTCAAAATCTAGTAAACGCTTTAGTACCTTCTATTAAATATATCATATTTTTAACATTTAAAATTTCAAAAAGTAATTTCTATAGTCTTTATAGTAACACCTTAAACACTAAATCTTATTCCTCGAACACTACACCATAAACTCAAACTATAAATTGTGTCACATATTTTAAGTGTTTACGATAAATTAAAACTAATAAATCTTGAACGTTGAATAATAAACTTTAACCTTTAATATGAACCCAAAATACAAACTTTTAACTTCAAAAATCTTAATTGTAATCATAAAATATAGCAAAATTTGATATAAAAAATACAAAAGTATTTTCCATAAATTTAAATGCAAACGATACTTATAAATTAGAATTTACGCCTATAAACAAAAAAGAGGAATATATAAAATTACTCAAATAGTATAGGTTAACTTAAATCATCGTCACGAATCTACCAATTTCAAAACGTCAAAACCTTATATAAAATTTGTGAACCATCATGTCTAGCATGTTTTCTAATCTTCCACATGATCTCCGACTATCTTGATTCAATAGGTATTTATACGTACATGTCCATCACAGACCGGATATTATCGAACTACCGTTCTCCTAAATTGTACCTGTTTTTGCCCTTGGCATCTATAAACCTATCCGTTGAAAGAAACAAAAGAATACGCACAGAATCAAGAGATACAACGCTGTGTATCTGCTCATCGGAATGAGACACCTACCTTGGTTCGTAATGATCGGCAACATGATTTGAAATGCAAAAACGGACCCCGTCGAGAGAAGCTTAGTCAGCAATGTCGTCGCCTTGAATGTCTTCTTAATTGCCTTCCTCATCGGCCGCTTCTTCTTTGCTTTCTTAGTAGGAGGCGGAGGTGCCGACGCCGGATTATCTGACGTCGTGGATGGTGACGTCGACGTTGGTAATGGCTGCGTTTGATTCCCTAGAAAGGGCTGTTTGTTTGTGTCTTCCAGTGCTTTCATGTGATTTTTCAGCTGTTTTGAATATGGATTTTTAGTTTTATTTGGAAATTTTTTTTACATTCAACGGGGAATTAATAAAGAAAATGAAAGAAGAACAGTTTGATCTGTTACATTTGTTGTCAGTTTTGGAAAGGTTTTCGAAGTAGTTAATTATTCTCAATACTGACTCGGGTCGGGTCAAAGGAAAATCAGTTTGACGGAGGTCCGGATCAGAATGGGTTCATGTATGATGTATGCCATATTATTATTGCGGGCTTTGATGCTTTCTCCCTCCTTCATGGGCCAACAACGTCCATCTTGCCCAAATAGATGACTTTAATGGTATTGGACTTTTTTTAATAATTTGGTCTTGTTGGTATTCACGGTGAAAGAATTAATTATTATTATCGATGATAAATTCACTAGTCATAAAAAAACTCGATTTTGTTGGTGTTGTAAATCGTTTTTCGGTGTTTACAAAGATGATTTCTATGTGAAGTTGTTTTATAAACAGCTTCTTTATGTTGGTGTTCCCGCTGCAAAGGAAAGAGAGGCAAATGTAGTGTTGGCGGGTATGAAATGGGCAATGGAGATGGGGTTATTCACATGTCATTTTCTGAAACTGGTTGTCAAAATGTACAGAGAGCTAGTGCGGGAGAGATTTTAGATGCTATAGAGTTTGGTATCATTAATGTGGTTGAATGTAAGCTTATTTTAGCATCTCAAACGGGGTTTTGTCATGTTTTAGGAAATATGATAATGGGGTTGTTCACGATTTCTAGGCGATACCGATGTTTAATTAGAAGGAAAGAATATATTATTGTTAATGCAAAAAAGACCTTCAAAGGAATTATAAGTTATTGTTTATGTACTAAACCAAAATCTGCCTGTTGATTGATGAGTCATAATCTGTTCTCAGTTGGTTGGTATAGTTTTATGCCAATAAGGATTTAAATATAATTAATTAATTTTGTATATTGGTGGTTGTTTTGGAGTATGTAATGTCTAGAAGCTCAAAACTTTAAGTTGATGTAACCCCATAATAGCTTTGTATTTCTTTCCACGTTAGCTACAGTGGGTGGGCCGTATCAATAATTAATACAGTGGAATTTTGGGAGATTTTAAGGCCATTTGATTGAAGAATTAATTAAATAAATTAGGTGCGGAAGTTGCACCAATACAAGTCACTAGTGTTTCTTTTCATCCTTAAGAGTAGTTTGTTTATATGAATATATGATTTGTTTGCTTAGTAAGAACATCAATTTCCCCAATAAATTGGGACCCCTAATTTTCAAACCATAAGTTGAAGAGCTATGTCTCTGTAGGTTACAGAAATCGACGTTGATAAATGCAGTGTGGACAACGTAGCAGTGAAGTAGGGGAGATTGTATATAATAAACCATAATTAGTTGATATGCACATCAAATAATAAAAGAAAGAGAAAGAGATTGGGATATTGCTTTGCTTCGCCGTTAAATCTCTCTTAGCTTCAACGTAGCATTTATAAGGCGGCACTCATTGATGGGAATGGATAATATATAACCCCCGCCATTTAAGAAATCACTCTTATACCATCAAATCTCATCCCGCCCATCACAGCTATTATTATCAGTTTTGCAAGATCGTGCTCGTAAATTACTTATGTTGACTGGATTCACTTGCGATATCAAGCGGGTTTTTGGCGAGTACCAAGCTAGAAAATAAGTGTTTATAGATTGTGAATGCAATTATCGACGAATCATATATATATTTTAGTTGGTAATATGTTGAATCTTAAAGTCAAAATATATCATCATTACAAAAGTATGAGCCATTGTTGTGTTTTATTATAACACGATATGACAGGAGTAAATGTGAGTAAACCCAGATCACCGCCCAAAATCCTTGGCCAAATTAAAGTTATTTTTCATGAATTTAAGACACACCAAAACAAATCCCGCACACGAGAACACAAATCTTGTAACCAATAACCACAACAGACAATAATACAATATTTTATAATCACTCATCATTTAACCATAAATATCAAATGTTTAATCTTTACTTACGGAAATATAATACACATTGTAATTAGTATTTTATCAATCACCACCTCAAACGATTACCGTAAAAATAAAGAATATATTAATCATTATTACGTAAGGTTGTGGAAGGCATAAGGAAGGTAGTAAGGCGGTGAGGTCATGTTTCATGTTTTGACCGATTACGCATTTTTTATAAAAAAGAAAATTTTTAAATGAAATGTGCGAAATTAAACATAACGGTGCAAAATCAAACATAACAAAGGGAGAAAATCTGCAGCGGCGATAAAGTGGAGACGGAGGGAGAGGATATGCAGCAGCAGCGCAGAGAGGAGAGGATGGGAGCGAGCCGCAACGGAGGTGAAGGCGGAGAAGAAGAGAAGAACGAACCCTGCACAACGGAATAAAATTATCGAAGGTAGAGAAAGAGAGGACTGACTTTTAAGATTATTTTTTATAAAAAAATTCCACCTCAGCAGCACCTCGACAGCGAAGGCGACGCCTCAACACCGCCTTATGGAGAATACTGCACCGCCTAATTGGCCGACAGTCTCATATCGCCGCCTCGGCCGAGGCGAGGCGTTGAGGCCATCGCCCCTGCGTTATGCCGCCTAATCGACCGCCTTCCCGAACCGTGTTATTACCGATCAAAACCGACATAATCATGCACGTACGTACGACAATGACATGCATGAATCGAACAAGATTTCACATCCTCAGCATTACCGATTGATGAAATAATTAAGCACTTCCAGATGATCGCTAATTAAAGTACTTTAATAAAATTCTTTTTACATGTGTGTTAACTTTATTCACCACTAATAAATATCTATTATTCGGATACGTTGATGATGATTTTTATTCAAACATAGCGGCTAATGCTTTAATTGGGGGGAGCAACATCATTGGGTGGGCATCAATTATTACTTGTTGGTAATCGTCAAATCCATTGCCCACCACTTCAGCACTGCACGAAAATGGTCCTCTAAAGATTCGATCTCGTTGGTTGATAATACTGCGGCGGATCTAAAATGGTTTAATTTGAATGTATCGGATAAAGATTGGTTTTATAATGAAATAGAGTTAACATCATTCCAATCCAAAAAAGATTTCATATATATATATATATGAAACATATATAGAGTTAGTCATAAAGACAAACTTGATGTTCTGTAGCAGAAGGACCAGTCCACCACCAAGACAAAATTATATTTGAATGCCCAAGTTGCTTACTGTACTCTTGTTAATTAATGTAATGTTAATCCCTTTATTTAATTGAACCTTCAAACTTGATTAGCTCCACAATTAATTATCCCACACGGGACTATTCATTATTATATATCAAACCTAGCTAGGATACTGGTGCATGAGTCGGATTTGATGTTCGGTTCGACCTACCATAAGTTAAGTGCGAGATAAAATATACTCGACTCAGTAAGTTATGAACAATTTCAAATAACATTAGAACGAAAGCCAACTAAAATACTAATTTAATTATATATTTCACTAGGTCTAATAGTTTTTTTTTATAGGCAATAGGTCAAATAATTCAATATGTGTTTATCCTTAATACTATAGACTATAAATCATATATAACATTGTTTTTTTAAGAATTTATTATTGTGTTAATGTAAAAAGAAAGTAATAATGTATTTTAATGTAATATATCAAACCTAGATACTGGTTCATGAGTTAGATAATTCACGAGCTGCTTGGTGTTCGTTTTGATATAAAATAAGTTAAGTTTTAGTAGGATATGCTCGATTCGGTAGGTCGATCAAACTCAAGCAATATTAATTCGAAAACCAACTCAAATATTAATTCAACTTTATTAGTAGGCTCAATAATTCCACACGTATTTATCTTTATTTTTTAGTATACAGACTATATAAATTTATACGTAACAACAAAAATAATACATGATTTAGGTGTTTTAGATGAAAAGAGTATAAACTTGTTTTCTACCTTGATTCATCATTTATACAAGATACACGAATTTGAGTTTAAATTAGACTCATTGTAAATTTTTAATGAGCTGAATTTGAATTGAGTTCAAATTTAAATTCAAAATCGAATTGAATATAAATTTTTAAGCTCAACTTTACCTAAAAAGTAACGAATCAAATTTGACTTGGTTGAAGTTATCCTCGATTCGATTTGTCAAGAACCGATATTTAAACCCCGTTCAAAATGTCGACGTCACGGCCTCGCCGAGTCGGAATCAGTGAATACAACGGGAGAGCAAATCAAATGGGGAATCTAATCTTCATTTCCACCGATTTCCACTTTTGTCATTTAGTGTCTCACTCTTTTCACTGTGACCCAGTTTTGACTGCCACGTCACTATCTTTGAATTATCTAATATCAAACATCACTAGGCCCCACCTTCCCGCCCTTCAAAAACCTCCCAGAACCATGCCAACACTTCAAAACCGAACTAATAAAAAAAACCAGACGGAAGCAAAACCCAACCACCGACGACGACGACCACAACGCCGTTTCAATCTCCTCCGCCATGCCGCTTCCGCTTCCGCTTCCGTTTCTCCTCCTACTATTCTCCATCTTCTCCGCCACCGGTTACTCTCTCAACCAGGACGGTCTCTTCCTCCAGCGGGTCAAGCTCGGGCTCTCCGACCCGACCAACTCCCTCTCCTCCTGGAACTCCCGCGACCCGACTCCTTGCTCCTGGTACGGCGTCGTTTGCAACAACTCCTCCTCCTCCTCCGCCGCCGGCGGAGGACACGTCACCGCCGTTGACCTCTCAAACGCCCTCCTCGCCGGTCCTTTCCCTACTTTCATCTGCAGAATCTCTACCCTGACTTACCTCTCTCTCTTCAACAACTCCATCAACTCCTCCCTCCCTGACGACATCTCCACATGCCGGAGCCTCCAGTATCTCAACTTGTCGCAAAACCTCCTCACCGATTCCTTACCGGGCTCCCTCGCTGATTTGCCTGACTTACGGCAGCTCGATCTGCAAGGGAACAGCTTTACCGGCGAGATCCCGGCGAAATTCGGCGAGTTCCGCCGCCTGGAGTGGATCTCGCTAGCTGGAAATCTCCTCACCGGAATAATCCCTCACCAGATTGGGAATATCACCACGCTGAAGCAGCTATTGCTTGCTTACAATCCTTACTCTCCTGGCCCTCTGCCGAGCGAGCTCGGAAATCTGACGAATCTTGATTACTTGTGGATGGCGGATTGTAATCTTCAAGGTCCGATTCCTGACTCGTTAGGTGAGTTGGGTAAGCTGGAGAATCTCGACCTGACTAATAACCGACTCACCGGTTCGATTCAGAGTTCGATAACTCGTCTGAAGAGTATCGTCCAGATTGAGCTCTATAACAACTCGCTCACCGGCGAGTTGCCTCTTGGGTTCTCCAATTTAACAACGCTCCGGAGATTCGATGCGTCGATGAATCAGTTGTCCGGTCCAATTCCCGATGAGCTTTGTAGTCTCGAGCTTGAGTCTCTCAACTTGTTCGAGAATCGGTTCGTAGGGACTCTGCCGGAGAGTATCGCGAACTCGCCGAATTTGTACGAGCTCAAGCTGTTCAACAATAGTCTCAACGGTACTCTCCCGAGTCGACTCGGTAGCAACTCGCCGTTGATGAGGCTGGATGTGTCGTACAACAGTTTCTCCGGCGGGATTCCGGAGAACCTCTGCGAGAAAGGATTGCTCGACGATCTGATTCTGATCTACAATTCGTTCTCCGGGGAAATTCCGGTGAGTCTAGGGAAATGTCGTAGCTTAGGCCGAGTTCGTTTGAAGAACAATCGGCTGTTTGGATCGGTTCCGGACGATCTGTGGGGGCTGCCAGGGATGTATTTGCTTGAGCTCGATGGGAATTCTTTGTCCGGACCAATTTCCGGCAAGATTTCGTCTGCTTATAATCTGTCAATTCTGCTTATATCAAAGAATCAGTTTTCAGGCTCAGTACCAGTAGAGATCGGTTATTTGGGGAATCTGATTGAGTTTTCAGCTTCTGATAATCAACTCACTGGCGAAATTCCGATCAGTCTGGTGAAGCTGAAGCAATTGGGGAGGCTTGTTCTGAGCAACAACAAATTATCCGGCGAGTTCCCCGCCGGAGTTGAAGATTGGAAGAACTTGTTTGAGCTTAACCTGGCAAACAACGATCTCTCCGGCGAAATCCCAGGTAAGCTTGGAAGCTTGCCGGTGTTGAACTATCTGGATCTTTCAGGGAATGAGTTTACTGGGAAGATCCCAGCAGATCTGGAGAAGCTGAAGCTTAATTTACTCAACTTGTCAAATAACAAGTTATCAGGTAAGCTACCTCCAATGTTTGCCAAGGAAATGTACAGGAAAAGCTTTGTTGGGAATCCAGGGTTGTGTGGAGACATGGAAGGCCTCTGCCCACAGAAAGACGAGGAGGAGTCGAAAAAGGAGAGGAATTTATGGATCCTCCGATCGATTTTCATAGTTGCTGTGTTAGTGTTCATCACTGGGGTTTCCTGGTTCATACTCAAATTGAGGAGTTTGAAGAAGAAGGGGAAATCAGGCGGGGTAGTGATATCGAAATGGAGATCATTCCATAAGCTCGGATTCATCGAATCCGAGATCCTAGATTACCTTAAAGAAGACAATGTCATAGGCAGTGGAGCTTCTGGGAAGGTGTACAAGGTTGTTCTAAGCAACGGTGAGACCGTGGCGGTGAAGAAGCTGTACGGTAGTGTTGGCAAGAACATTAATGATGCAAGTAAGGGCGAAAGGGACGAATTCGAAGTGGAAGTGGGGACGTTGGGGAGTATCAGGCACAAGAACATAGTGAAGCTGTGGTGTTGCTGCAATACCGTGGACTGCAAGCTACTGGTGTACGAGTATATGCCTAATGGAAGCTTGGGAGATTACTTGCACTGCAAGAAAGGTTGTGGGGCTGGGAGGTTGCTTGATTGGCCTACTAGGTTCAAGATTGCTATGGATGCTGCTGAAGGGTTGTCGTATTTGCACCACGACACTGTCCCTCCGATCGTGCACCGAGATGTGAAATCGAACAACATCCTGCTGGATGGAGAGTTCGGTGCTAGGGTTGCGGATTTTGGGGTTGCCAAGATTGTCCATGGTGTTAGCAAAGACACTCAATCCATGTCCGTCATCGCCGGTTCCTATGGCTACATTGCTCCAGGTAAAAACATCCATCATAAATTACAGTAACAAATAGTTGCATCCAATAACTCGAATTGTCGGGAAAGGTTTTTATAGCGTTTCTTTACACGGTACTATCTGACATTGTTCGAAAAAATAAAATGCAGAGTATGCATACACGTTAAGGGTGAATGAGAAGAGCGACATCTACAGCTTCGGAGTAGTGATACTGGAGCTAGTGACAGGGAGGCTCCCCGTAGACCCCGAATTCGGGGAGAAAGACTTGGTGAAATGGGTTTACTCCGTACTTGATCAAAAGAGTGTGGATCAAGTAATTGACCCGAAGCTGGATTCGAGCTTCAGGGACGAAATATGCAGAGTTCTCGACGTTGGTCTTCGCTGCACGAGCTCGCTCCCGATAAGCAGGCCCTCGATGCGGCGGGTGGTGAAGATGCTGCAAGAAGCTGGGAAAGAGATGAAGTCGATCAGGTCCGGGAAGAAACCGCCATGTCAGCAGCTCTCGCCGTATTTCCAGGAGGAATCATCATCGGATAATCTCGTATAGAGTTAGAAGTATATATGGTTATTACAGTAGATGGTAGTAAGTCTAGCTTCTGGTAGATAATCATTAATTGAACCGGTTCAAACCAGTCGGTTCAGTAGAAAATGTAGCAACAAGTTGTACATAAAAAAAGTACTAATGAGTAGACCTAACTTGCCTTTCATCACTACTAGGTTGTTTGTCCGCCTTTCGATTTGTTGCATAACTGATTGAACGTATCGACTCGAGTGTTTTATTATAATTTGTACAAGTTGTACATAAAAAGAAGTATTAATGAGTAGACCTACTTGCGTTTCGGCACTACTAGGTTGCTTGTCCGCTATCCGCTGATTGAATTTACCGATTTGTGTGTTTTATTATTGTATGTAAGTGGTAAAAAGTATGGTAAAACATTTTGGTTCCCACAAAATTGTATATGGTCGAAGTTAACACAATGCAATTCATGTAAAGATGGCTCAACACGTACAAAATAAGTCAATTTAAAAAATTTCAACATAATCGAGTAAAATTGATTTTTGACTTCATTTAGCCATTATTTACAGGGGTGTGAAACTTATTTTTTTAGTCATTTTCAACATCCATATTAAATATTAGCCGATTCAAAAATTTTGAAGTTTTTATGTGAAATGGTCCATTTCTATAGGTCCCTTTGAAAATTGATAATTTTGATATGAAAATTTTGAAATTTTGAAATTGATTAATATTTGATATGCATATTGGGAATTATTAAAAATTGAAGTTTCACCATGTTAGACCCTTCAAATAATAACCAAATGAAATTTAAAAATATTTTTCAAAGATTTTGATTATTGTTGTTAGTGACGAAATATGTGCCGTAGATTTATAAATAATTATTACGGTAGATGGTAGAAAGCCTAGCTTCTGATAGATAATCATCAATTGAACCGGTTCAAATCAATTGGTTGAGTAGATAATGTAGCAAAAAGTAATAATGAGCAGACCTAACTTGACTTTCATCACTATGGCTTCTTTGTCCAGTTTCTATCCAAGTAGTTTATTTTAACGGGAATTTATGTACCTTACCTCCATTTTTGGCTGTCTGTGTGCCCGTACAAAACGATAAAGGATCGAGATAACGAAATATTTTTGGATTGAATTTGTTCTGAGTAGTGACAAGATTGGCAGTTTAAAGTTGACTTGTAAATTGGATGGACCTTGCAGAATTGTATGCTTCTATGTTGTCTGCAACTGTTTCGAGGCTTATTGTGGTCAGGTTGTGCCCAACATGGTTACAGAATCAATATTCAACCTGAAGGAGTCCTTTGTAATATTCTGTCATGGTTCTTGGGATGTGACGAAAACTGTAACCCGAATAACCCGATATATGATCTTTTTTATCCGTTCGTTTGACGAATTGGTGTAAATGGGCTTGAATGGACGTCAAGATGGGGCATACATTGGGCTTCAGGAGGCCTACGCAGATAATTATTAATAGATTGAACTCCTCATGTATGGGCCAATAGCCCCAGTTGCTGATGCCACGAATCAAAGAGAAGCCGAGTCCGTCAGTGGTGTTAACGACGCCAATCAGAAGATAGATGCAGAGTTTGGTGATACGGCGACGGAGTGTTGTAAATGGATTGAGGGCGCTATTTGAACTCAATACTGAGAATTTTTGTTGAAAAATGTTATATCTCAATAATTTGTATTGTTTGTTCATTATTAATTTTTATAATATTACTTTACATGTCCCCTCAAATGAGAGCTCATGGAAAAAGGGATTGAAGTTTGTCATATGAAATTATCATATTGGGGTTAATACGATCGGTCCTGTGATTACTCAGTGAGAAGAAAGCTCTAATACTATGTTGATAATATATGGATCCTAATAATTTGAGTTGTCGAGAGACATTCATTATTAGCTCTTATATGATTTTTTTACGCTAGCTTCTCTACTATTAAAGGCTATGATATCATGTAATGAACTATTGCATTTCAATAACTCGAATTGTTGGAAGAGAATTCAGAATATTGGTTTTCTTATATTGTTCATTGATTAACTCTTTCAAACAAAAACTCGTAAAAGAGTATGAAAATTAGTACAATTTTAATAAAGTTATGCGGACGGTTTTGAGATATCGGAATTGTAAACATAAAAACCTATTAGTCATATTGTAGTGAATGAATAGATTATTGATGGCGAACCGTGTGATTAGGGAAATTGATCGAAAAACACAACACTGAGCCATAATTTAGAAAAATTAACGTTTGAAATTACACATTAATATGATTTTCGTAACCAAGTGAACGATTATTACCAAAACGACACACGATATTATACCGGTAGGGAGAAATTATTATACAAATAAAATATAACAAGATTGGGTGGGTGGGTTGGTTGAGCCCTCTACTTTTGCCATGTGTCAAAGCAACACAAAGATATATCAATAGGTTTCTTGCATTACATAAGAAGAACTCTACGTGAAGAAATAACCAAGATTCGGAACTATGATGGTCGAAGACATTGATTTGTGAATTCAAATTCCGAGTAGAAGGCTTCGATGTTATATATGAGATCATGGAATCTTGTACGGTGATGTAGTTCGACTCACCTTTGTTATTGTTTATGTATAGACTTAAATTTTGACTTTGGATTTCGTTGACACCAATTGATCCATTAGTTTAAAAGACGTCATACTATTGATTAATTATACGGATTTTACAATGCATTGTGATGAACACACATGGCATCAATCCCACACAATAATCGAACTCGAAGTGATCGATGTTTATTTATAATCTGATTAGGTTAAGATATTACAAGAAATTACACACAAAAATGAAAAGAAGTACATAACTTGAGAAGGAGAGAAAGAAAGAGTAATGGTGTAACTGCAGGTCCAATGTCAGGCTAGAGTGTATACAAAGCTAGCTTAACCCTCCAAACCTATATATATATTATTAACTAATAATCATATCAGGGTTGGGATTTCATCCATCCATACACATTTTTACAATCCCATTAAGCTGTCAATATTCATTTTTATTCGAATGTAAATTAGTAATTAAGACGATCATAATTTAACTATATTTCAATTACATACATAACAACGGGTTAAAAGACGATTTGCTATTTATTATTAGTTTCACCGATTCGACACTCGAATCGAAAGGAAGACAAAAGTGGTGGATTTAGAGACAGACAAAAAGAAGACACCAAAACTAGATTTTTTGTGCTACAAGTTTCCACTCACATACACATCAGTTTTCGATCTAACACATGAGCTTCTAGCAGCACACCCCAATAACGTAAGATCCAAGCAATCCCTAATTCCTTCTCAAGTTATTTTAGTTTATATTTTCCTTTTTCTTTCCCACCTTTTCTTTCCTCTTTGGGTCACACACTCATTACCTCATATATAACTTAATTTCACTAATTAATATGGTCAATTTTTAATATTTATCATAAGTAGGAAACTTAACCTAAAAACTTGGCCTATCTTAGTCCGACCAAAAAAATCGGTTCATCCATAAAAGTTCCATTGATAAGTGACCCAACATAATATATCATTTTTATGAGTGATAATCAGATTCGAACTCAAAATCCAACAATATGTATTTAATTATAATTTTTGGTTGAAGATTTTTTAGGTACCTTTCTTGATTTCTATGTGTTGTCTTCTTCTTTTGTACCTCTATGATGAGAAGAAGAAAACAAAGCTTAGTTTGTGTGGATGGAGATCTTCCCATTTACCCAAACAAGAATAAAAGAAACAAATTTTTAGGAGTGAGCGGTGAAATTAACATATAGGTTAAACGCGGATGACGAGTTCATCTAATTATAAGTTTAATCTGATGATATTTCACTTTATTTGTAACATTTTATATACTTTCGAATGAAACGAATTAAAATGGTTAACTTGTAGTCAAAATTAAGATGAGTTAAATGCTAGCTGAACAAGAAATGTGGGAAGTAATAATAGTACAAATATAAAGATGATGTAGGTGCTCCATCATCTTCTAATAATAACAAATCATGGATTGCTTTTAGAAGAGACAAACTTCTCCTCCATCTCCAACCCTTTTCTCTCTTTTTTCCTTACAAAACAATTATTCCCTCCAACCCCCCACCCCAATATCTCTTCTCTTTTTTTTTTCAGTTTTCTTCTTCCTTCCTTCACTACTACTCTCTTCTTCCTCCCTTCTCTTTGATTTGATGATAACAAGTCTTAAGGAGCCATTGTAGCCGTTGGATTTGATCGTCGTCATCATGACATGGTGCAATGACTGCACTGATGTCCAGACGATCGAAACCAGCTCTCCTCCTCCTCCTCCACCTCTACCGAGCCCGAATCCAAATTCGACCACTCATCATCATCAACATCATGCAGCTAATCATCGACACGGCTTCACTAAAAGCTGCCCTTCTTGTGGCCACCAGATCAAATGCCAAAACCAGGTCTCCTATCTGGATGAATCTCACTTTCATGTTTATGTTATGTTGTTTTGGTTATGTGAACTTCATTGAAGAAGAGGGCAATGTCGGAACTGGGGTGAGCAAATCCGAGCCATCTTCAGACCCCCGGTCTTACATAACAAATTGAAATTTTATGGTCATAGTGTTTTTTAAATCTCGTGAGAGTGTTTTCAAATTCATTTAAAAGTTATTGTTTAAAATCTCTCATCATCCTTGTTCCTTCACTGAGAAGGATTTGATATATTATGAATTCTCATTTTCTAACATCATCACAGAAAAATGTAATGGAAAATTGGGGTGAGTGAATTTAGATCACCGGTCTCAAAGTGCTCTAGGACTTTCAAAGTGACGAAGTTCTATATATCGCAAAATATTCAAAACCAAAATGTATGTCTAGCCGTGTCTCAAACGAGATTTTATAATGTTTTGTGTGTACATAATGTAGGCGAGGCTGCACGATCTGCCAGGGCTGCCGGCGGGGGTGAAGTTTGATCCGACGGATCAGGAGCTGCTAGAGCATCTGGAAGGCAAAGTAAAATCAGATGCTGGAATGCTTCATCCTCTTATTGATGAGTTCATCCCCACCATTGACGGCGAGAACGGCATTTGCTACACTCACCCTGAAAAATTGCCAGGTATGCATGAATTATGGCCGATCTTTTATAAGTTCATCCATGGTTAAATAATAAGCCGAATATAATAATTTAATGAGCCGAATTAAAAAAATGGCAAATATATACACGAACCATCGGCTTAGAATCGGGTAGCCAATATTTTTTTTTAACAAAAGGGGGGAAACTCCCTTCACCCATCCAACTAACTTTTTGAGTAAATTAAGGAACTTGTTATTCAAAGTAACTGTTGTTTGCCCTAGAAGAAACCCCTCACTCATGTATTACCTAATCCCAACTCCACAAGGACATCACGTCTTCCTTAGTTAATTACTATACTTCGATCAAAATGTCTAAGTAGAGTTGCTCCGATGATAGATTTGTGACCCGGAGTTCTCAGGTTCGATTCTAGCACATTTCATTAAATAGATACTTATGTAGTATTTATCATTCCTTCTCTTTTGAAAGAGTATGTTCGCTCAGTCTATTTTAGATTAAAAAAACACTTCGATCAAAATCAATACCCCACATTGTGGTTTGGGTTCATTATGTTCATTATGTTTTAGGTTCATTGAGATACAAATTGATCGATTTACAGATCAATCGAATCATAGTTCATTAATTTATGCATTTTTTTTAGATATTCGGATAGGGAAAGTTATAGTTTATTAGTTGTTGCTCATGTCTAAATTAGGGAACGATCGGGTTGAGTTCGGGTTTGTAAACTATAATGTTTGGGACTTTTGGGCTTTTCGAGTAAAGCCCGAGACAGCCAAAAACCCGATTGACTGATTCGGGCTTAGCCGGACCCTACCGAGTCTCATCCCTAGGGTATATATACATAGTCTCACGTATATATACTGTGGTCCCATGCATGCATGCAGGAGTGAGCAAAGACGGACTAGTACGCCACTTCTTCCACCGACCATCGAAAGCCTACACCACGGGCACCAGAAAGCGCCGAAAAGTCCACTCCGACGACACCACAGAAGGCGGTGGCGAAACAAGGTGGCACAAAACGGGCAAAACCAGAGCGGTCCAGATCGGAGGCAAAACCAAAGGCTACAAAAAAATCCTCGTACTCTACACAAACTACGGCAAGCAGAAGAAGCCCGAAAAGACCAGCTGGGTCATGCACCAGTACCACCTCGGGTCCAGCGAAGACGAAAAAGATGGCGAGCTCGTTGTCTCCAAAGTCTTCTACCAGACCCAGCCCCGCCAGTGCAAGGCGACTTCGACTTCGTCGTTCTTGATGATGACTCATCATCACCATGACGAGTACTACGGTTCGAATGCTAATATTGGGTTCACAACGAGCACCTATTCTGGTGGGGACCACCAGAGTAGCAGGTCGTTGTCTGGGGTTGCCGGTGTTTCTTCTCAGCAGTCGAGTCAGCATTTGATGAACCCTCATTTTACGGTTCATGATGGTTCGCCTAATTATGATATTCCATGATAATTGTCTGAATTATAGCTGTAGTAAATCCGTACGTATTAGGGTTGTACGTAGTTATTAAGGTAGTGAAACGTGGGTTGGGGGTTAATAAGCATGCATGCATTTGCATGGTTGTATTTCTAGAATAATAATGAGCATTGATATGTCTCTATGGCCGTAATAGAGCCTTAGAGGTTATAATTATGCATGTAGTAATTTGTATAATAGTGAGAAGTAAAACTGTCAAACGATCGGGTTGGATGGTTCAAGCAGTGGGTCAATCAAGTTGAGTGGATTTGACGGCTGAATGGCCTAATCGAATAAAATGGAGTAGGCGGGTTGCTAATTGGATGAATCAAGTTACAAGTTACCGATTGGGTTAATCAAGTTCCAGACCATGCATTCAGATCAAGTTACAAGTTACGAATTGGGTTAATCTCGTTAACTGTTGACACTTCCACGAGACAAGGGGAGTTTCGTGATAGAAAGAAAGGCATATTAGTATCTACAGCTAACTTTGGAAGTGTACAAAAGATCATATTCTTATTTCTAGTTAATTGCCATGAAAGGATATTCCTAGCTACCAGCTGTTGTTCTTTGTTTTGTCTTTTGTCACTTTGTTTTCTGTGTACTTTAGCCTTCGGGACAGTGTACTATCTGTAATGACAAATCAAAACAATTGTACAAATCAGAATAATATCTGATTTCATCTTTACTTTTGCTTTTTCATACAGTACTTAGAAATATATAGGGGGCACAAATGATTCCAGCATAAAAGGATACGAATTATAGGATTGTACAAATGTTCATACATCCTTATACAATCAGCAACTCGAAAGATTCGATTTGTTGCGAGCTAACATGTTGTAGAAGAAAGCTTCGCAATCACAATCGTGGAGCGTTCTTCCTCAGGGGACCGATTCCTGAAGCAGGTCCGGAGTTTAGACTGAGTTATCCGTAAAAGACAGTATATTGAAAGGACAAGCAACCAATCCTTTGCAACCTTAAACATACACCAAGAAACCGCAAGCACACAAAACTAAACCGACAATGTATGATATAAACATGTTCTACAAGTTCATCAAGTAGTTCCGATGATCTCTTCCACCCCGTACCTTACAAACATTCACAAAACAGCATTGAACACTCGGAATAATGCAGTTGATCAGTTCTTGAGGATGTGTTTTTTGTAAAGGGCATAGATGTCTTTCTTCTTGGCACCCTGCAGCTTCAGCAATTCGCCTCCGTAGTCTCCTTCGTTGAGTTCCTGCCGCATTCTCGCCACAGTCAACCTAGTGTAGTTTACGGACAGCACCATCCTCCTCTTCACCTACCTTCATGGTGGACTCGCTGCCTGCCTCGATCGACGTGCATTTCTGCAGGGAGGATGACATCATCATGATGTCGCCCTTCCTCCGTCTTTTCCTAGATATTGCTCCTCCATCGGATGCCAGGCTCTCCGCTGGTGTGGCAACCTCCAACCACGCTCGTTTCGAAGGAGTTGAAAGTACCATCTCGTCCACTTGGTCTTCGGAATACAGATGTTGCTGAATCGACTGAAGTCGTGGCTCCAACGAACCTGGCTCGATAGGTGGATGATTTACTACACCTCCTGACCCCAGCATGTTCTCCAAAGCTTCGCACTTGGTTTTCCATTGCCCTATTTCTTCATCTCTGTTTTTCAGCATCTCTTCTAACTATTCTGTTTTAGGCTCATTGCACGTTTTGTGGGTTTCCCTGAGGGTTTCTAATTCGACCATGTACTTGTGCTCATATTCGATCTTTTCCTGTAACTCGATCCGAACTGCATTGACTTCTTCTTCTGCCAATTCACACTTTGCCTCGAGTCTTTTCGAGTCGGAGAGTACTTCTGCTTGAGTTCGGTTTTTTTCCGGAAAAATGATATCTTGTAGAGTGATTCTGATTACTTGAACAAACAACTTTCATCTATAAATGTCCATATGACGAATAAGTGACTTCGTACCTTCTCGTGAAGGACGGTTGATCGGATCTTGCTGAACGTTCCAATGCTTCATATCCCAATAGGATGCCATCAAGAACCTAATACATACATCATACATTTCCAGAATTATTACAAGCTTAAACGAATGCATGGAGCTGGAGTAGGAACTACGGAGGATTTCGTGACTTATGTGTTATAATATAAGAAACGGAGAAATTTGGTGCTCTTACCTTATATATATCATCAAACTTCACATAAGGACCCTGGCAAGCCGATACCAATCCATTCTTCATCTTATTAATAGCACTTGAAAAATGCAAATTTGCATTATTTTGAGCCTCCTGCATAAATATTGACATTCATTCATGTGAGAATTATTAGAGAAGTCTTATGTACCATATTCTAGAGGGCGAATTATCACCTTATATGAATTATTAAAGAAATCTTGGAGAAGCATTTCATATTTTCTTCTAGCCAAACCAGGCCCTACAGCTCCAGCATGATACGTGGCAACCGAGCTTTGAAGTGCTCTGCTATGAGCTTGTTCAACGGGAACCTAGAAGTCAACACAAGATCATAAGATAGATAGGCACCAACACACAATTAATTACCAATTTATTCGAGTATTTATGAAGTTAAGTTACTTCTTCTAGACACTTTACTTGGTCGAAAACAGAGTTGTAAACTCTCATTGCTGCCTGAAATGCCTTTCTGCACTCCGAGTCTGCCACGCCCTGTAAAGGAAGATTAAGAGTATGATATTCCAACCTTAAAGTCTATAAAACTGTTATATAACGCAGATAAACCTGCCAAAGGGAAGCCAAGGTACTACTAGCACCGCTGTTAAGGGCATAGACGTAACATTCTATAATGCTGGCAAGAATAGATCCTGTAATGACTGTACCCCCCAACTTGCTTAGGCACGGCTTTTTCATAAGCAAACTTAGTCAAAGCAGCCAGCTCGGATAGATGCTCTTGACTGAAATTGCTCCAACTGGATACAGAAGCAAAATAAATAGCATAAGAAAGCAGAGAAGAAATGGAAGTTGTTCAAAATTAATAGAGATATACTAACCATAGCACAAACCAAGATATTGAAGGCCATTTTCGTCTTTCAACAAACACACCAGGGCAAAGCATTCTTTGTCTAAGAAAATACCCTGGAAGGACTCGCAGACCTGCCACGTAAGATGAACACATCAGCAAACCGGTTTACAACAAATATCAAGTAGCTATAGAAGTGCGCCAAATGCTTTCAGTTGACATCACCACAAGAAAATAGCCTCGTCTATCAAGCATGCACATAGATCATTCGCAGGAGCAGCATCTTTTTGAACAGCTGAAGCTGATCACTGAGAATTCCCTTGATGGGGCGTTGTCTTCTGGGCAGCTCTGGTTGTGTCTGATTGGAGGTCCTATAAATGTCATCCGAAGTTAAAGAAGAAGAAGCCAACATTGATAATCATCATCTTGCAATTGCAGGGCACAGATTAAGGTATTAAATAATATCATACCTTTAAAAGCCAAACAAATGACAGTGAGAACTGTCCGAGCTCGGAAATTGTATCTTTTGCTCCATACACCTTAGTGCGTATGTGTTTAGATGTCTCAGCGGCAAAAGAGCGATCATCAGAAGACGTTTCATCAATGCCACCCATCTGAAATCCAAAGTTAGTCCAATTAGGGATATGCCGATTTGCGGAAATGCAGCCACTGCTAAAGGTGCATCACCACGTAAAGTTCGAAACTTTCTTGTTTAACATGCATTACGAGAAGGTCAATAGGGCGCCTATGAGGGCTCACCAGATTGTAGACAACAGTGCGTGACAAATGGACAGCCAAAGAGAAAATCTGCATGTTGTGGGCCGCCTATTCAAGAAAAATTAATCAGAAAGGAACAGATATACTAAAATGGAACCATATGAACAAACTTTGCAACTAAAACATAACTCACTGTTTGATCACAAGCATCAAGGCCTTCACCATCCAAAAAGATCACATTGTATTGAGACCCATCAACTGCCGTTCTCGTCAATGGGACACACTCCGGACGCTCCACATCCAAAGCCCTCCTTCCCATGATGAACGGTCCTGCTACGCAGTCTCATGTCTAGCATTCCTACCAACAAGCTGCAATATTCCCACAAAGAACAAATGTACTGTTGGAGAATCAATTTCAGAAAGCATTTCACCACTTCATAATTAAAGACCACACCCAGAACCACCATTCTTTCTTTTCAATCATACATAGCATCTTGACACCATGTAGTGACCATCTATGAATCAAAGAACTAAAAAAAGACCGTTTCTTTACCACTTTACTGTAAACAGACTTAAACATTCATCATCAAGGTCAATGTGGGGCAAAAGGGGTTTACTTTATATGGGTTGGCAAAAAATTCAGTCTTTACCTCGTTGAAGACTGAGTTTTGAGTAGGGGGATGAGAAGGTCCACAAACGGAGACGGCGGCGGCAGGGCCCTGAATCTCCCTAAGGGCTCGAAGAACATCTGGGTCGGTCTTCAACTTGCCACTCTCATCGCAGTACACAAGGCACAGCAGCTTTCCTTCGGAATCGGAACTGTTGTTTGACATTGACGGAAACAAAGAAAAAGACGGTCCTTTCTCTGCTTCCAGCATTTTTTGGTCGCCGGCGGAATTTTGTGATTGGTGTTTTGGCCTTTTAAGGGTTGTTCTTCGCTTCTTCACTAATCACATCATGATCGGAGTGCTCTATTTATTATTTATATATGTTTCTATTTTGTATAATTTTTGTTTATTTGATAAAATCTTGAATTATTGAGTAAAAAAAATCTTGAATTAGAATCAATGTTTCGAGCTGATTTACGAGCCGGTTCGATTCTACAATTTCCAAACAAATTAAACCAGAGAGTTGGGATAATCATAGAACTATAAAAAAGAATGACACGACTCCATATTTCGTAAAAAATTAGAGAACGTTAAAAAAACACCAACAAATAATTCCAATTTCATTTCAAATTAGTGTTAAGCTACTTAGCTTACCAAAACGGGAGTGAATCAAACAGTTCATAAGTCATAACTCTTCCACAGTGGGCCGTCACGGAGCTGCAGTTTTTCCGTCTCCAATAAAAACCTAAAACCCCCCATTGAACAGCTGCAGAGAGCTAGCAAACGAAGAAGAAGATGGAGCTCGCGTTCGCTAATCCTTCATCCACATCATTATTCACCATCACCAAAGCTTCACCGAGCTTCTTTAAAGCCAGGCCCACCAAGGTTTTCACCCTCCGCTGCTCTTCCAACTCGCCCGCCGCCGCCGCTGGTAATTTCACACATCCCCTGATTTCCCCTTTTGTGTTATGAGAATGATGACTATGGAATCGTTAGTCGAGGATATTTGTTGATAAAGACTGCATTTTTATTTTGTGCGTCTCTTTGTGTGTGTTTAGGTGTGGTGGAAAGGCCATGGAAAACTTCAGATGCTAGGCTTGTGCTTGAAGATGGCTCAGTGTGGAAGGCCAAGTCGTTTGGTGCCACTGGTACTCAAGTTGGTGAAGTCGTTTTCAACACCTCCATGACAGGGTAACTTGTTATTTTGCTTGCTTCACTGGTTTATATAATCTTGTTAAGAGGTAGGCTTGAATTGGAAGAATGCTGTCTATTAAGTAGTCATATCAATTCGAAGTCGTCGAATTCGAAGCTATATAGTGTTGTCTAGCTTTTGATTAGTTGTTTGTTAGAAGTTGTGATAACTGATGAGTGCCAATTATACATATACCTCCATTGTTTGCTTTGGTTTCGAGCTTGTGAATTCGTTCCTGGTGTCTAATAGGTATCAGGAGATCCTCACGGACCCTAGTTATGCTGGACAATTTGTGCTGATGACTAACCCTCACATCGGCAACACTGGTGTGAACCTCGGTATGTGAACCTGTAAATGAAAGTTTACCTTTTGATTAGGTTGAAGATTTAGGCTTTCTGAAGTTCATAAGCTTGTCTTGTTGTTTTCAGATGACGAAGAATCGATGCAGTGTTTCCTTGCTGGTTTGGTGATCAGGAGCTTAAGCATTAGGTATTGTTTCTTTCTTCGATGGCTTTCTGAGTCGACTTTGGTTACAATATATAAAGGGGGTGTTCGTGTTTGTGTTCCTGTTCTTTCTGCAGTACCTCAAACTGGAGATGCACCAAAACTCTTGGTGATTATCTAACAGAGAGGAACATCATGGGGATATGTAAGCTCTACCGGATTTCGATTTTTATTCGTTAAACTTGATCAAGTATGTCTTATGTTACGTTTTTGTACAAACAGATGATGTGGACACTCGTGCGATTACACGGAGATTGAGGCAAGATGGAAGCCTTATCGGTGTGCTCAGCACAGAACAATCGAAGAGCGATGAACAACTCCTTGATATGTCTCGCTCGTGGGATATCGTAGGTGTCGATCTTATAAGTGGTGTATCATGCACTGAACCTTATGAATGGGTCGATAGGACGAAATCGGATTGGGATTTCAACACCGAGGGAACCGGAGAGGTCTTCCATGTAAGTATTTTTTGTCATGATAATCGCTGTTCATAACATAATTTACTCTTACAACGTTTCATGTCTACAAATTTCAAGGTCGTTGCTTATGATTTCGGGGTGAAACATAACATCCTGCGACGATTAGCTTCGTACGGCTGCAAAATCACCGTAGTCCCTTCGAAGTGGCCTGCTTCGGAAACCCTAAAGATGAACCCAGACGGGGTTCTCTTCAGCAACGGTCCGGGAGACCCGTCTGCAGTACCTTACGCAGTCGAAACGGTCAAGAACTTGCTGGGTAAAGCTCCAGTCTTTGGAATCTGCATGGGCCACCAATTGCTGGGGCAGGCATTAGGTGGCAAGACCTTCAAGATGAAGTTCGGTCACCACGGAGGAAACCACCCCGTTCGCAACACCCGTGCTAACCGTGTCGAGATTAGCGCTCAGAATCACAACTATGCAGTCGACCCGGCATCGCTCCCTGAAGGTGTGGAAGTGACTCATATCAATCTTAACGACGAAAGCTGCGCTGGACTCGCGTTCCCTGCCTTGAAGGTTATGTCCCTTCAGTACCATCCCGAGGCATCTCCTGGCCCTCATGACTCGGACACTGGTGAGTTTCATACTATTATAACCTTTCATTCCCGTGATATCAGATCTCGGCCTAATCGGTGTATAATCTCTTCTTCTTATTGCAGTTTTCGGGGAATTTGTCGAGCTAATGAAGCAATCCAAGCAAAAAGCATAGGCGAAATTCGCCATCATAAGCGTGTGCTAGTACAAGTTGTTATAGTTCATGTTCGTTTTCAGAGAGTTTGAGTTTCTCTGAATCAAACTTTGTATCAGAAAACCAGAATTCATCAGAAATTTTCACCATTACTCAATTAGAACTTCAATATAAACTCAGTTCTTTAGCTATTGTAGCAAATTTCGAGCTGAAGATACAAAAAATACAGAGAGAAATCGGCACTCTGTTCTCTACTGTTGTTTCTTCTTCTTGCGGAAAACGTAGACATCAGTCTCTTCGTAGGCATAATCAGGATGCAAATCTTCATGAGGAATCTTCTCGATCTCGAACACCTCGGACATTTCCCAGAACAGCTTATGAGCTTCTGGAGACCTCAACTGATACCCAAGCAGCACCACGCCGTCGTCGGCCATCAGGGACTCCATAGCTCCGATCAGCTGCCCGACCGATTCCTCGATGTACACCACGTCTGCCGCCACCACGAAGTCGAACGGCGGGTTGAGCGATCGCATCTGGTCCTGATTGTTCCAGTACAAGATGGAGGTTTTCAGCATCTTACCTAGGGTTTGCTTGTTCCGCTTGAGGTTGTGCTTCAGCGCCGGCATCACGGGGGCGATATCTGTGAGGATGATGTCGGTGAGCCCGAGTAGGTGGAGCGCCATCCCGGCGGCTCCGCAGCCTGTTCCTAGCTCGACTGCGCGGCGGCGTTTGGAGCGGAAGTCCAGGAGGGAGGAGTAAGGGTTTTTGGCGGCGGAGGTGGAGGTGGAGCTGGAGCTGGAGGGTGCCGGTGATGTTGCCGACCAGCGCTCGATGAACTTGGCGAGTACAAGGGAGCAGGGCCAGACGGAGGTGCCGACGTGCATCGAGCCGTTGTCTTGTTGAATTGAGAGGTGCTTGTCGCCGATTTGGAGATCGATCACCGGCGAGTCTGTGAACTTCATTTTCGTTTTCCTGCTATTTTCAGCTGCCAGTGGTTCACTTATTTCTCTGTTGCTCAGCTGAGCTCTGCGTTTGTGTTACAGCGGAGAAGCTAAACTCGGGGCTAAGTCCCAAAGGTTTTGGGCCTTTTTCACTACGTGGATCAATGCTAAAAAGTATAAGTTAGACCCAAAGTACACTACTCCTGCCCAAGATATACAAGAATAAGGGCTTGTTGCCGTGCCAGGCCTGGCCTAAGTCGAGCTCGACTTGATAGAGTAATTGTTACCTTGAACTCGGTTCGGTTCGAATTGAGCGCGGCTTGCTTAGAGGCGTTAACGAGTTTGACATCGGCTTGTTTGCAATCCCTAACGAGCTCGAGTGAGTACTAACCCGGCTTTCCTTCCATTCTAATTAGGATTGTACATCCTCTCCAAGCTTCCTTCGTTTCCTCGTGTTCCAAGCTTTCCTCCCATTCTGGAACTTTACTGTGTGTTCTAGTTGCATGTTCTTTTTGGTTGTTGCACTTACTTACATGGAAACTTGATCTTCAATCCATATACCTAAATTATTATTTTGAATCGGGGTAACCCCTAATATGCTATACAAGACTTATAGAAATTTCAAACACTTTTTTAATAGCTTCCATTCGAAGGGTGTGTTCATGAATAATATGTGTTTGATCTTGAACTTTTTTCTAACAACTCGAATTAATTATTGGAACGCAATGATCTATCGAAAATTAACCAAAAAGAAAACATATAAATCTCAACTGTATTGACATGAGCGAGGTCATATGTTAGGCCAACATCCTGTCTTATTTTTATATAACCCACAAGACTTAGTAAACTTGCCCTAAATTCCTCTCTAGTATGGTTATGAAATCCACCACCTAACTTTGCAAACTTGCAGAACTGGTCATCACAAAGTCCACAATTTGTCACTTATAAAATCACAAACATCAAACATCACAAGTTCCACATACACACACACACAAATCCAACAAAGCATCAAATGGCAACTTATCTAGCTGCAATCCTGGTTGCTGTGTACTACTACTTCACTTCCAGAGGTTGCAACATTTTCGTCACAGCTGCAACCTCACCATCCCCATCGCCATTACCATCGCACCCGAAGGAGCAACTCGTGACATTCGTGTTCGGGGACTCATTGACAGAAGTTGGTAACAACAATCACTTCCAGTACTCTCTGGCTAGGTCCGACTACCCCTGGTATGGAGTGGACTTCCCTGGCGGCCAGGCAACTGGAAGGTTCACTAATGGCAGAACCATTGGTGACATCATCTGTAAATAACTACACACAAACTTCTTCTTTTAACTACAGTCATCGACCATCGCGTCTCAATAACTCATATTAACTAGTTTGATCATTCGTTTATGAAAGCTGAGAAGCTTGGCGTGGAATCGCCACCGCCATACTTGTCACTGTCGAGGAATGACGATAGGCTTCTCAAGGGTGTGAATTATGCATCTGGTGGAGCTGGGATTCTTAATGAAACTGGCCTCTATTTTGTATGGTTCTTCTTTATAACTCTGTTTTTCTCTCCACTCACTGTTTCATTTGAGTGGCAATGGTGATGATGTTGGAATTTGACATACACAGGTGCAGAGATTGACACTTGATGATCAGATTGATTGCTTCAGGCAGACAAAGGAATCGATCAAGGATAAGATCGGTGATGCCGCTGCGAACAAGCTTGCAAATGAGGCATTGTTCTTCATTGGCATTGGTAAGAACATCAAACTATGGAAACAAGGTTATAATATACAGTTGGATAGACCGAGATAAAAATAAAGAGCGGGAGGTAGAGAAGTATCGGAGGCAAAATTGACTCTATTTTCCCATGCAGGAAGCAACGATTATGTTAACAACTTCTTGCAACCATTTCTAGCAGACGGGCAAGAGTACACCCATGATGAATTCCTCAACCTCTTAACATCCACCTTAGACAAACAACTCTCCGTTAGTATAATTTTATTTTTATTTTTTCAATTTATTAAACGAAAAAATTGGATAGAAAGTTGACAAAATAATCTCTATATTTTGTTACATTGCCACACAGAGGTTATACCAACTCGGAGCACGAAAAGTCGTGTTCCACGGGCTGGGGCCGTTAGGGTGCATCCCATCACAAAGGGTGAAGTCAAAAACCGGTTCGTGCCTGAACCGAGTGAACGAATGGGTTTTGGAGTTCAACGACCGGGTCAAGAAACTAGTGGCCACTCTCAATGGTCGTTATCCGGGGTCGAAGCTCATATTTGCTGACACATACAATGACGTTCTGGACCTCATCGAGAATCCGACGTCATACGGGTTCAAGATATCAAACACGTCGTGTTGTAATGTGGACACGAGCGTGGGAGGGTTGTGTATGCCGAGCGCCAACATGTGCAAAAACAGGAAGGACTATGTTTTTTGGGATGCTTTCCATCCATCTGATGGGGCGAACCAGATTCTGGCCGAGAAATTCTTCTTTAGTTTGTTTCCGGCTGCCTCTGCTCCGGGTCCTTGATTCGTCTAGAGCGATCACGATCATTAATCATTATGTCTTGTATGTTATAGTACTCATGATATGTCGAGTTAGGTTATATGATGTGTCAACAAAAATGGGAGGCTCTAGCTATTGACGAGTGTGTGAGCTTTTCGAGTCCAAGTCAAGTTCGGGATGATGGGAATGGAATGCATTTTGTGATCAACAACAAATCGTTTCGCTATTTATATTTGCATGGAACACATTAGTCATTATTTTTTGTATGTGTGACACAAATAGCTCTTCAGTCGTGAGATCAATCTCAACAGTCAACCCGGACTCGAAAAAAAGGACTAATTGGGCCTACAAATCACTGTAGTGGGCTTGAGATCCAACTACTCGATTCATATGGATCTTAATTGGGCCTAGACAACTTAGTTTGATAAATCAACCCTAATTCGCCACCCTATATAAACGAACTTAAAACCCACGATCTACACTACGCAGCTGCAGTCGCCCACGATCCAGCTGATGATCTTCAACATCAATCTATTTAATGATCGGATCTTTTGCATCTTCTTCACATACCCATTAGGTCTATTCGTCGTAGTTGATAATACACTGCTCAGTTTTCTACTGCATCTTTGTTCTTCAACTTCAATTCTTGTAGCTGCAATTCAAATCCAATGGCTCAGAGAATACTCAAAAGATGCGAAATCAAACTCTGTATTCATGGACGAGCTGGATTCGCGTTTGTTTTTGTTGTTTCTTCAAACCTTGAATCCTTTGCTTTTTCTCGTGGATACTACAGATTCTGTTTTTTCATTTTATCATTTGTTTAGATTTCTGCTCGATGATGATCAATTTGCTTTAACCACACTGAACAGAGAGGCTGGAAGATGATGGCGTAGGTGTTGAAAGAATCTGCCTTTTCTTTATAGCTGTTGAATCAGTTTCTTCTTCCTTTTGATTCATGATTCTCTCGATGAAGCATCTTTCTGGGACATGGACGATTCACCATCTCCATGTTTCAGACGGAGGAAGAGAGAGTTTCATTGAATCGATTGGAAGAGTCTCTGGTTGCTTCGGCGATAGAGAAAAGCACAATGGATTCGTTGCTTTCGTCATTCGTCTTCGAGCTCTTCTCTCCTGTGGATAAACTTTGGCCTTGACTGAGAGCATTCAAAATCTGATTACGTCGGTTCTCTCTTTTAGAGCTAAAGTGCCATGCTTTCATTCAGTTCGTCTGTGAAATTGAATTTTTCTGTACGATTTTTCTGCACAAGTACTGAGGCTTTGGGGAATTTGTTCAATCAGGTAGTGACCCAGTTGCCTAATTCTTTTGAAGTGTGCAAATATTGATGGGATCCGCTTTGCAGCTGAAGCTTTGAAATTTTGTATTCCTGCTGCCTGTAATGCCCGGATATTTTGTTCAGTTTTTAATTGAGTGATTTGTTGTAAAAGTCTATTGAAATTTGATTATCTGACGAGAAGAATTTTGTTTTGCATTAGCTGAGGACAGTTCGATATATGCCATTGAGGAAGAGATGGACATGAAGATGAAGATGGAAGAAATCTGAGTTAATCAATGAATATGAAGACTGCTTCTTTCTTCAGATTTCTCTGATTAGTCGAGTTTGAACACAGAAATTGCAACTTAGCTTGTATTTGTGACAGGATAGTTGTGCATAACTGACATTAACATCAACCTATAAATTTTATCTACGCGATTAGCTTTTCTTTATGTAGCATTTGTGCAGGTCCAATTCTCAAACTTTTCGCTTGAACGGTGCCTCTAATTGTCTACTCGATTTGTGTTTGGGTACCGAACCACTCCTTTGAAGAACCGGTTCGAGAATGAGACAAACGTTAGAAGTTAGAACAGAAGTCGACTAAGTATGATTCAATGACTAAGGCTTGCTGGAGCCAATTGAATTTTCGATTATACTGAGAACCACCAGAAACCTTTTCTGGATAATGTATGATTCGTTCGTCATTGGTGATTTCTGCTTTATTTTTCTGTGTTTGGTCTTTGTTTTTTCCCCCTAATAATGGTGACGGTGGGGATATTAGACGTGCATGCCCACTTACCACGTAAGGTGTGGTATGCATGGCTAATGAACCATTAGGTGACCACAAGTCACAACTACTTCTGGTTTTTGTTTTTGTGTGTTTATATTTTCAAGTGAGTTTTGTCGTGTCTTCTCGAGTGATGAATAAACATTTAATTTGGAAAAGTTCGGTTGACCCGGCTGCTTTTACCCGATCTTGCACATGTACACTAAAACTCGTGCTATTGAAATATTGAAACGCACAGCTGAATTAATAACCGTTTAACATGTTCAACGAGAAATTTCTCTTTCGATCCATGCTACGTATGGTTGAGACTGTGCCAGCGATGAATCAACACTGAATTATATATATATATATATATATTGACTTATAAGTTTGGCAATTCGGTTGAAATTGGTTGTTTGATTTTGAAACCGAATTCGGCTGATTCTGAATTCAATTCGGTTTGTCGAATTCCAATTCAATTTGAAATCGGTAACCGATTTCACCGAATTCATAACTGATTGGGACTTGGTTGAAAAATCGAATTGAGAAAAAACCTTAAATCTATTTTTTGGACTTTGGTTTGCTTTTTGTTGACTTCCATCCATTAAATTTCAATTGGAATAAGCCTTCACATCATATATTAACAAACAAATTCATTAACAATATATCATAAATAGTCGAAATGGTCAATTTCATGACCGATTTCTATTGGAGACAACTGTACTTGATGTAGTGCACTAAGTAATGGTTTTGTAATTTTGTTTCAGTACAAAATAGTATTCTTTAACTCATAAAATTAACCATATCCTAATAACCCCAGGTACCATGCCTTGTACTCCATATACATCGTTATAATCTAGATTCATGCTTTCTCATTTCTTGCTTCCATCGAAATCCGCCGTCACGATTCTTTCTTCACCACCTAACATTGTTAGATTAATATCCTTTTTATCAACTAGAGTCTAAAACGGGTCGGTTACACCAGTTACAAATTCATTTAATTGAACTACAATTCACAAATTATTCGAGTTATTATATGATCCTTCGGGTTATTAGTCATTTAATCATGTTTTTTTTGTTAGGTATAGAGATTTTTCAGTTAGTTTAAGATATAAATAAATAAATATATATATATATATATAATGTATCCGTTTGTGCATTTATATGGAGTACTCGATTCAAATTCGAAACCTCCAAGTCGATAATCCATGACTCTACCCTAAAAAAAATCCACTTGGACAATTTCTAATCATGGAGTTTTGTAGAGTTGTGTCATGAATTGGCAAATTTGAAGTATCAGGATGCATCTCACATATGAACATCGTGGTGTTATGTTTATTTTTTTCTTTTCCTTTTTCTTATAACGGCAGCCTTGCCTTGTCTATCTTCAACAAACAAACAAAATTATATCGTTTTATTTAGTTTTTTGAATATGGATTACTAAGTGGACAAATTCGAGTTAGAATCAATTCGAATCGAGTTAGCTTTTGGTCACTCGCAAGCTCTATATTTAGAAGCATGCTCTCACCTCACTAATCATCTCATCAACAAACAAACAAACACAATGAAGAACATTACTTCACCCCTTACTCTAATCTTTGCCCTACTACTATTCACCGCCACAATCCTCCTCGATGCCGCCGCAGCCCAAGCTTGCAATCCAAGCGGGCAACTAAGAGGCCAAAAGCCACCCCCAAACAAATGCACCAACGTCAACTTCGAATGCTGCGTTGAAGGCCAACTCTACACGACCTACGAATGCTCGCCACCTGTCACACAGAACACCAAGGCCACCCTGACCCTCACCAGCTTCGGAAGATCCTCGGAGTGCGATGACAGCTACCACACCGACGAGGAGCTCGTCGTGGCCCTTTCGACTGGGTGGTTCGAGGACGAGAGACGTTGCTTTCAGTTTATTAACATAACGGCGACAGTGACGGGTACTAGTGTGTTGGCGAATGTGGTGGACGAGTGTGACTCTAGTGAAGGGTGTGATGATGACCATGATTACAAGCCGCCATGTCGGAACGACGTCGTTCAAGGGTCCAAGGCTGTGTGGGATGCGCTTGGTGTGGCTCAAGAGGGTCGCGGTGAGATGAATGTTACTTGGTCGGTTGTGTGATTTGTGTGATGTGTTTCTGGGTTTTGTTCCTGGTCTTGTTGTTGTTGTTGTTGTTGTTGTTGTTGTTGTTGTTGTTGTTGTTGTTGTTGTTGTTGTGTGTGTTGTGTTTTGTTTTTTGTTTTTGGATTTTCTTTGTTTGATTGATGCAAGTCGACGTGACAAAAATAAAGTGAATGATTTACGAGCGGTTAGATGAATAAATAATAAAAAGTGAATAATGATCTATGAGTACGTAATTATTATGATTCATAGCTGATCGGATTATTAATCAGAGACTCTAGACAGGATGCATGTAATGCCCGTACACTTGTTTAGTGATAATAGGTTTTTTTTTCAAAATTGGTCTATTTATATTATTAAACTCTGGGTCAAACGATATTCAATCAGTCAAACGATTCTAAGGAGAATTACCACTCTTAAAAAGGTGAAGCTCGGACCCACAAATGAGTAGTATGAGCGACCACATTTGTACTTCCAATCATCCTTATAATAGAACCTCTTGAACGAGGGTTAACATCCCAAGCGCTAAACTCTAACAAAAAATATTTTTTTCAAACAGAAAGAAACATTTGAAACTAAGAAAGCAGTAAACAACCGGTGGAGCCCGAATTAGGGATACCCAAAACATCAAATACTCAAAGAGATCGATACCTCGAGTGAGTTCTTTCCAGCGAATCACTCTTCGTGACAGGACCTGTTGTTTAGGCCTGTCGTTGCCAGATTTTTTGGGTGTTCCTAGATACCCTCGAACGTCGATGCCTCTTCTTCCTCGTTCAGCTGTAACGCGTCCACTCTTTTTTCCACCAAAGTATCCTCTCGTCCTAGCGAAACTATCGCCACCGTCGATTTTTCACCGAGAGAAGAAAGCAAAACTCTAATCGTCTTTTGATTCAAAAAAACTCTAGCACGAGCCTGTCATCGAGAAAGGATGCTTGAGTCACCGTAGTAGCTAATGAAATTATATAAATATAAGATAAAGTAAATACGAGAGAGTCGATGGCGGGGTGAGAGGCAAGGAGGTGCGGAGCGGGTCTCGGCAACTCTGTAAGGTACTAAACCCTAATACTTCTGTAACCTCTCAACAGGAGGAGATCAAAAAAATATGAATTTTAGGGTAGCAGTGATAATTAGATTTCTTAATTTTTTTTTCCAATGAGAGTGTATTAATTCGAGATCATTGAGTATTCATTGAAGGCAATCCATCATTGAATTTCAATATTAACATAATATCAAAAATATAATTTTTAACTTTATTTGATCATTATTTTTACCATAGTAAAATAGAGTTTTTAATCATTTTCATGTAAAATATTAGCTAATTTAAAATTTTTGAAAATTTTATGTAAAAATGGTCAATTTTTGTAGGTTAATCTTTTTAGAAATTGACTATTTTCACATGAAAATTCAATTTTTTTAAAATTGAGTAATATTTAACATGAATGTAAGAAAAAACTAGAAATTAAAGTTTAACCATGTTAAACCCTTCAAATAATGATCTAATGAAGTTAAAATATATATTTTCTGAAATTTTATTTGGTGTTAAAAAATTTTAAATTAATTTACTTTTTACATTCATGTAATGGAAAATCGTTAAATTTTTTATGGTAATTCTAAAATATGTGGTTTGGATGGTTTGTAATTGATTTCCAAGCCTATGCATTAAAACAAATTAGTAGCACTAAGATGCCATTGAAGCCCTTGGTTCATGCAAAGTGTCTTTAAACCTACTCCCCAAAACTTATGTAATGAATTGAAAATGATTTAACAGAATACACCGAATTGCATCAGATATTGAATTAAAAGGAATTGATCCGTAGTAACGAAGAAGATGATACAGAGTTCGGTAGGATTATATTTACGTGTAGCGATTTTTTTCGGGTTTAGAAGTTTTAGTTTTAGTGAGTTAGAAGAAAAAGAAATGGGGTTGTTTATGAGTTATTTTATTGATTTTTATTTCATATATTTTTATACGTGGAGAATACATCTTTTGATTAGTTTGTTAGTGTGATTAACACTGTGTACCATTCAATACAACATTAATAAAACATTTATGATATGATGAATAGACTTTATGATTCTTATGTGCACTAACTACTGATTTTATAATTTTGTTTCGGTTTGAAATAATTTTCTAAGGTAAGAAAAATCAAATTTAACGATATCCTAACAACCCCATTTGCCATTGTGATTACATTAGAATTGTCATGAATTTGTTTTAACAAAATAATTAGATACCATAACCATAATATTCCATATATACATCGTTACAAATCTAGATTCATGGATTCATATTCCAACACAAGAACTAAAGATACTCATAGGATCTTGTCGTCACTTCTTTGTTCGCCAAGAAACATTGTTAAAATATGCTTATAAACTAGAGTTGTAAAACCAACGGGTTGGACCGGTCACAAGTTGAAGACCGAAAATGTGATGAAATAGACATACATGACATAAACGATCTAAAATTAGGTTATAGCTCACATTTTATAGGTATCCAAATATAAAACTATGGGTGAAATATTTAAACCATCCCGTAAGTTTAGTTTTCAAACTATTAAGTAGACCTGTTTTCCCTTATTGGTTAGGACGTTTGCTTCCGTCATTTTTTTGCTATGTTCCACGTATGCACTGCTACATCAGACACTAAAATAAAATAAACATTGTAAGTTATCGGGTCGATTGCTATAGCTAGTCCAAACCAATGGCCGAATTAGTGATGAGCGAACTTAGTCCATCGTTTAAGGTCTTTCGAGTTCAGAGTGACAAACTTTCTCACACAATTGTATATTTTATCCAATGCGTATTTGACTTTTGCCTAATATGTTTTCAAACTCGCCTCAAATTTGGTCCAAGAAGGCTCTTCCACTGTTGGTTACTATATCACATCTTCGTTGACTTTCGATCCATCCGAGTTACAAATCAAGTCCAATCGAATCGAGTTAAAACCAGTTTGAATCGAGTTACCTTTTCGTCACACCGCATACCCCCAACCACAGCCACTCTATATAAATGCATGCTTTCCCCTCACCAAATCATCATCACAACAACACAATATGAAGAACCTTACACTACTCATCACCTACTATTCACCATCTTCATCGCCGCCGCCGAAGCCCAAACTTGCAAACCAAGCGGCCACCTTCAAGGCAAAAAGCCACCCCCGAAAAAATGCAACAAGCAAAACAACTCCGAATGCTGCGTCGAAGGCAAACTCTACCCGACCTATAAATGCTCGCCACCTGTCACCAAGCACACCAAGGCCACCCTAACCATCAACAGCTTCGAAAAGGGAGCCGATGGGGGTGGGCCCTCAGAGTGCGACGACAAGTTCCACTCCGACAAGGACCCCATCGTGGCGCTGTCCACATGGTGGTTCGAGGACAAAAAGCGTTGTTTTCAGTTTATCAACATAACAGAGCCCAAGAGTGGGAAGAGTGTGTTGGCGAGAGTGGTAGACGAATGCGATTCGAGTGAAGGGTGTGATGATGACCATGATTACCAGCCACCATGTCCCAATGATGTTGTGGATGGGTCCAGTGCGGTTTGGGACGCGCTTGGGGTGAGCGGTGGGGATCGCGGTGAGATGAAAGTTACTTGGTCGGTTGTGTGATTTTTGGTCGTTTGTTTGGAGGTTGGAGATTTGTGTGTTGTGTTTCTGTGTTTTGTTCTTGGCCTTGTTATGTTGTATGTTGTGTGTTTTTTCATACTTATTGGGTTTGGTTTGCTCTTGATGAAATTGGATGTGACAAATAAACTGAATAATAATAAGCAATTTGAAGATTTTGAGTCAAGTTGTAATTTAAATGAAAGGTTAATGATCTACGTATGAAATTTGATGAAATAAATTTGATTTCGAAAACTATATTTGCTGTTTTAGAAGAGGATCGGGGAACTTAGAGAGATTTAACACCAAATGACAAATTATTTTAAGGGTTAATTAATAAATAATGAATTTTTTGATCGATTTTTCAAATATATATTGAATCCCGAACCTATCATTGTACCCATCCAACGGGTTCACCAAACCCCATACACCCTTTCACCTCAGACCATGTTGGGCTTTGTTCCTAGGTCCCATAGCAAAGTTACAAATTGAGTTGTCACATCCACAAACATCGGAACGCTACCACCTGATTGGGCAGCGTTACTCCACAACTCCTAGCCGTAGCAGCCCCCTTGGTAGAAAAATCAGTTCATGTTATTAGAGTAAAAGAAAAGATGAGGGACTGAATTGACTGATCATCATAAAACTGAGGACCTAAGATTATAAGAAATTATAAAAAAAAAAAGTCATCGTTTTCCTTATTGATTTATTTAGGGATCATCAGAAATGCCAAATGCATGCCATGCATAGAAATGTACATTTATCACCGCCAACTTATTCCGCCCCCTACCTTTCATGATGTACTATACCATATATAATACATCGTATTATTATTTTTTCACCATAACTTGAATTCACTTGCTCACTGCCCATGACTGTTGCTCTCATTATCCACTCATCACCAGTCATAGTAGCAATTTTATGTTGCTTTATAGCCAACTCTGAGAATAAAAAATATCAGCATCAGCTTAATCCACCACGACTCCCCTGTTTCTCTCTTTACAACCCACATGATACCTCATCTTAATGAACCGAAAATGTTCTTTACTGATCAATCAATCATATCAACTATCTTTCTTCGACTAGCAGTAACAACCTGTCTGCCTATTCAAAATTGATCGCCGACGGTAGTAATTACATGATGAACTTCTCCATCGGCCCTCCCCTTACCAAATTTTTTTCGGATTTAGAAGTTTTAGTGAGTTAGAAGAAAAAGAAATGAGGTTGTTTATGAGTTATTTTATTGATTTTTATTCCATACATTTTTATACGTAGAGAATACATCTTTTGGTTAACTTGTTAATGTGGTTAACACTATATACCATTCGACACAACATTAATAAAACATTTATGGTATGATGAATAACCTTTATGACTCTTATGTGCACTAACTACTGATTTTATAATTTTGTTTCGATTTAAAATAATTTTCTAAAATAAGACAAATCAAATTTAACGATATCCTAACAACCCCATTTGCCATTGTTATTACATTAGAATTGTCATAAATTTGTTTTAACAAAATAATTAGATACCATAACCATAGTATTCCATATATACATCGTTACAAATCTAGATTCATGGATTCATATTCCAACGAAAGAACTAAAGATACTCATAGGATCTTGTCGTCACTTCTTTGTTCACCACGACCCCATTCCTTTTTCTAAATTAAACAAAAAAATTATATATAACAATATATATATATAAAAATTATATTCTCACTCCATTGTGTACTAATATTATATCTATATAAAGATGTATTAATTTTGAATAAAACAATTTAAACAACCACTTATTAATATAACATAATCTTTAAAATAATGTTCTGAAATAAACAAAAAGAATTATATAAATTATATCCTCACTCCATTGTCTACTAATATTATGTCTATATAAAAATGTATTAGTTTTGAATAAAAAGACCTAAGCAACCACTTACTAAAATAACATAATCTTTAAAATAATACTCTAAATTAAACAAAAAAATTATATATGACAATATATATATAAATTATATCCTCACTCCGTTGTCTATTAATATTATGTCTATATAAAAATGTATTCATTTTGAAAAAAAAACCTAAACAACCACTTACTAAAATAAAATAATTTTAAAATAATATTCTAAATTAAAAAAAAATTATATATAAAAATTATATCCTCACTCCATTATCTACTAATATTATGTCTGTATAAAAACATAATAATTTTGAATAAAAAAACCTAAACAACCAACTTACTAAAATAATATAATCTTTAAAATAATATTCATTTTCTTTGTAATACACAAATAAGTAACCCTATGTATCTCGACGTAGCTGCCAACCTCACCGATTTGAAGTCGAAGGAGGTTGCGGCACTGCTAGCGGCTTGCGCCATGCTAGTGCGGTACGTCTTCACAAAAAGTATATGGGAGGAAGGAAGAGGGGTAAGACCAACCTTACCGGTTTGAAATCGGAGGAAGTTGTGGCAATGCTGGCAGCCTGCGTTATGTTAACAAGCTACATCTTTGTTGAAGACAGGGGAGATAATGTAAGATATGTTGAATTAGTAAATGATTAGAAATTGGTATCGTCACTAAACTCCAAATGACAAATTATGTCCAAAATCAATTAAATTATAAATTTTTTGTCTACAAATCTTTGTGCACTAAAGATGAGTGAGAAGCCCATGTTTTAACAAGGCCCGTTCAAGAGCAAAGGCCTGCTTGCCTACCGAATTAAACGGCGTCTTCTAACGGTATAATTTACAGTTCCATCCTGCGTTTGTCTTTTTTCTTCTTCTTCTCCAAACCTGAAGCAAAGGAAGATTACCCATTATTAGGGCCGCGAAGAAGAAAATGGAACAACTGTAGCGAGATTTGTCACCGACGGAAGAACCAGAGAGAATATTCTAAATCAGCGTCGCATCTGCTGTTACCACCGTCACCACTGGGCGCCTATTCCGACGACAATTGATGCAGTAAATCAGCTGCGAAATGTAAAAGATCGACGGTCGTCGTCTGTCATTTCTTCATCTCCGTTCAATCTCTGACCGGCGATCTCCGCGATCCTAGGTATTGCTCTCTTATTTGATCCCAGTGGATTCGAAACAACCTCTTGTATATCAATGCCATCAGTTATCAACTTGGTAGCTATTAGTAAATGGATCTGGCGCTAGACAGATGATGACCGTTTTTTGAAATTGTATATCCTGCCGATGTGTATCGCTTGCTGATTTCATTCTTATTCTGTGTTGATAGGTTAGTAAGATGTCTTCCGCACAAGATCCTTTTTATATTGTGAAAGAGGAGATTCAGGACTCTGTAAGTTTTGGATCGTGAAAAAGTTTCACGATTTATCAATTGCTGTCAATTTCCGATAGTTTCTTACAGTATTTTTCAATGTTTGTGGTAGATTGATAAGTTGCTGTCAACATTTCAACAATGGGAACGGCTTCCTTCTAGTTCTGGAGAGCATGTAAGCCTCTCGAAGGAGCTCCTCGCTAATGCTGAGAGCATCGAGTGGCAGGTACGAAGTTCATGTCCTTGTTCTACGATCTGGGAATTTTCTTATGGTAAAATGTATTCAGTATGATTCAGAAGACAAGTAGGAACTTGTGCTTGTAGGAAATTCGAGCTAATCGGTCTCTAGAAATAGATAAATCATTTCATTAGTTGAAAAATGGGATCCCTTTCGATATGCTGTTGAACCGTTTCTCCTTGGTAGGAAGGTGGATGAGTTAGACAAAGCGGTTTCTGTAGCATCTCGAGATCCTGCTCTCTATGGCATTGATCATGTTAAACTTGAGAATCGAAGAAGATGGACAAGCGGTGCTCGCACTCCGGTAATTTTTTGCTGAATCACATTGCCTTAAGAAGTTTGGTGATTGCTTGGAACTAAAAAAATGAGTAAGTTGACATTTAAGATCTTATATCCTGCTTCTCTATTATGATTGGCTCTTCCTAGTAGGTAGGTAATGTGAAGAGGTCTGTGATAGCTGGAAGAGATGGTATTGATGGTGGAAGATCGAGCATGAATGGTATGCGGAGAGAACTTATGAGGCTGCAAAATTCGCCACAGCCAGTAGCATCCAACCAGTACAACCATAACGATGATTTCATACAATCTGAATCAGACAGACAATTCCTTCTTATCAAGTATAGAACTCTTGTCCCCTGCTTATTCATTATGTTTCATAATTTGATGCATGCTCATCATAGTGTTTAACTTCAGTATCTACCCATAAAGACCACAATTTTCTAGCCAGCATGAGCCCGTTTTCAATAATTCTGTGTTTCTCAGGCAACAAGACGAAGAGCTGGACGAACTTAGTGCAAGTGTAGAGAGAATTGGCGGTGTTGGGCTTACCATTCATGAAGAACTTCTTTCACAGGTTGATAGATTAAGTCATTTAACTTAGCTGAACATCTGCTGTTTGAACCCTTGGGGGGCATTGAAATGATGTGTGATTTTTTTGGTGGTTCAGGAAAAGATCATCGATGATCTAGGCAATGAAATGGACAGTACAGCTAACCGACTCGATTTTGTCCAGGTGATTGTCGATTATCTCTCTCTGTTCTTCTATTAATACCAAATTCGTGTGGCTAACCCCTTCGAGTGTGCAGAAAAAAGTGGCGATGGTGATGAAGAAGGCGAGTTTCAAGGGGCAATTGATGATGATCTTGTTTCTGGTAGTTCTGTTCATAATCCTGTTTGTGCTGGTCTTCCTTACTTAAAACCGGTTCGAGATGGGTCAATTTGGTTTCGGTTTCGGAAAGCATGCACAGAAGACGAATGGTGAAGGAAAAGATGCGGTGCAGGCATGTCGTAAATCTTGGCTAGATTTGTGGAGATTTTTTATAACGCGGACGATATATAGCAACACCCAAAAGACTAACATCCTTTCAATGAACAAATAAGTATGACTTTTGGATGTGTGATTTTGGCACTAAGATGAATCCAATCATTAATACCATCATATGTTATTATTCTTTTGAAGGATTTATTCGACAAAAATAAAAACTAATGGATTTATGGTACATTGTGAACTAATTACTTGATTGTGGACTAATTTTTTGAGATTTTGATCATCGTGGAACCACAAAAATGAAGATAACTCGTGAATATTATGTTTAATATTCGAGACTTTGTTAAGTTGATTTGAATACTTCCGAGGTCGCCTACTGGTGTGTCGGTCAAATGTTTAAGCGTTTGGCTAGAGTTTTGACTTTCGGGCCATAAAAATGATAATGTGACCCTCCAAATCGAGACATGTGAGCTTTCACCTTGAACTAGTGAAGAATCACTAATTAATAGATGGATGTTGATCATGACCATAAATAAACCATTGTTACACAGAACTGTCTCAGAAACAAAGACGTTAATTTAACTTGAGTTCAAACAGAATTTGCAACATAATCACAAATTAGATAACCAACCAATCCTACCTCACGCTCAATGAAATTGATAAACAAACACATAGAACAATCGTCAAAATGAAAGACTAGCAATTTCCTAACCAAATCCCACCTGCATTTTTTTAGGTAAAAGAAGATGAACTAATCATCACACTAAAACTCTCTATAAAAACCCTCCAATATCCAACCTTTTCCACCACCCCAAACAAAACCCAAATAGCAAAACAAAGCAAAAGCTCCATTCAAATTTCAACAATGGCATCTTCCAAGTCCTTCTGCTTCCTATTGGCCATCTTCGTCGCCGTCTCATTCTCCAACATGGAAGCTACAATGGCGGCTCGCCAGCTCCTCCAAGCCCCAACTCTGCCACAGCCAACTCTGCCTCAGCCGACTCTGCCGATGCCAACTCTACCGATGCCGACTCTACCGATGCCGACTCTGCCTACCACCGGACTGCCGCCGCTCCCTGCTGCCGGTGCCATTCCGGCGATTCCTGTGTCCATCCCTAAGGTTTCACTGCCGCCGTTGCCTGCCAACTTCCCGACGATCCCGTTCACCATGCCTTCCATCCCTGGCCTCTTTGCACCACCTCCTAGCAACTAGTTCGGCCGTCATTGGAGTACTAGTACTAGATTGGTGAAGTTATCGGAGTTATTGTATTATATGATTGTTGTTCTATTTTATATCGGGGTCTTGGTTAACCGGTTTGTTTGATTTTGTGGTATGTTGTAATTTTTATTTTTGCTTTGTGGGTTGTATACTTATGTGTGTTTGTATAATTTTGATTTCTTGTACTATATTTGTGGGTTTATGATCAATACACTTTTGAGTTGGTCGAATAACCTTTGTCTTCTGCTAATCGAATTAACGAATCGAATCAACGAATCTCTATGTAAAACTAGAATTATCCGCGTGATATTGCAAAAAGTTTTAGAAAATAAGTGGAGGTAGATGAATTTTTTTGTTATAGAAAACGTATTAGCAAAATGAAAGCGTGAGACACTTTAAGGTATGTCAATTGAATAGTGAAAAATACCACAAGATCCATAATTGATAATATTTTAGCTCAATATAAAGCCCCCCACAAACGCAAAATAATGTCTTACTAAACTCAAAATAAAGCACCAGTAAAACCAAAATAAATCCTCAGTAAACTCAAAATAAAGCCTTCATAAGAAAATCAAACACTATTCATTCAATAGTAATTCATGTTCTCCTTTTATAGATAGGATTTTTTTGTTATAGATAACGTATTAGAAAAATGAAAGCACGAGACAATTTATGACATGTCAATTGAAGAATGGAAAATACTACAAAACCCATAAAAGGTAATATGTGAGCTCAAAATAAAGCACATGTAAACTTAAAATAAAGCTCATATAAACTCAAAATAAAGTCCTATTAAAAGAATCAAACACTATTCATTCAATAATAATTCATGTTCTTCTTTCATAAATAAAACTCTTAAAAGTGAAACTTTGAACTTGCACATCTTCGTTTATTCTACTTTTGTTATTGTGATCTTCAATGGTTCTGATTTTAGTTATTGTGATCATCACTACATGTATCCATAGTCCTCACCCGTTTTAATGTTGTTATTTTAACTTCTGATGCACCTTATTAAGGGCGCTTCGTGCCGGTAAGTACATAGGTTTAAGCATCTAATCGAAATTAAATGTTGCAACACTTATTCGATCCAAATCTCTACATTATAACTTGTGTCAATAAGTAATAATATCACATCTATCTAATTACAGTATGGAAAAACCTCCCTTAGTCGAGTAAATTGTAGTAATTCGAACATTAAATCGTCCAACTTTATGGCGGTTTAAAACCCCTACTCAGTGTCTTAAACATGGAAATTTTAACTTTTAACCAGTGATTAAAGCACTATTACTATTTAAGAAGATGAATTAACCAATTAACCAGCTTACTCATATATAAACCACGCCTAAGCTTCCTCTGTTTTCATCAAACAAGCAAACGAAAATCTGCTTATAACAATGGCTTCTTCATCCAATTTCTCGTGCTTCTTCTTTGCTCTTGTCGTTCCCGTCTCATTCTCGAATATCGAGCCTGGGATGGCGACTCACCAGCTCCTCCAGCTTCTGCCTCCTCTGCCTGGATTGCCTCCACTCCCTTCCGCCGGCGACATCCCAAGGATTCCGACCATCCCAAATCTGCCTGGATTGCCTCCACTCCTACCGACGACGACATTCCAACCATCCCAACTATGCCTGGATTGCCTCCGCTACCCTCCGCCGGTGACATTCCAACAATCCCAACCTTGCCTGGATTGCCTCCACTCCCTACCGGCGGTGACATTCCTAGAATTCCGACCATCCCCACTTTGCCTGGATTGCCTCCACTTTCATATCTTCAAGAAAGTAATTAAAAATTATTTAAGAAATTCATATGTTTTGTTATGACTTCATAATATATTGGGCCAATTTTGCATAACCAAACAAGTCCAAAGCTATCCCAATAGAAGACAACATCCCAATTTCGTAATAGACCAAATCAATCGGATATGCGAAAATACATATGATTTGGTGACTTTAGACTCGGGATTGGGTTGGGCCGGAATGCGAGGAACCCCACTCCCAACTCCGTCTATATCACAATCTCAAGTCATCTGTGAATTGGTGTGAAAGTCTGTAATGCAATCATCCTCCGAATCTGATAGCCTTAGAACCAGATTAATCAGTGATTTATAATTGAGTAATTTGTAACCAGACCAACCCGCATGATTCACCGCTATGATATCTAATGGGTGATGTCATATACAATCTGTATTTTACTTTTTGTAGTCCGCATTTTACCATAAATGGATTGATATGTCCTTAATAAATAGATTTATTTACTATTTTACTAAAATAACTCTTTATTGTATTAGTTAACACAATTAGAGTTTTATAAAAAGCGAATCGACGAAAATAGAGATTTTCAAAGACGCTATTGCTAAGTTTATAAATTTTTTAAAAAGTGAAAGAATTTTGTAGCCACCATTAATGATTAACATGAGATGAGTTTTTTTAGCAAAATAATAAATATATATTTTATGAAGTGTATAATAATCACTTTGTGGACTGCGAAAAATAAAACTAAAACTATATATAGAAATGAGCTAGCTAATCCAACAACTATATATATACATTTTCAATCTTTTGTGTTTGACACATCAACACCTTAATTTTAGGACGACATCCAATCAGAATTTTTAACATATTTTCCATTTATTTAAGTTCAGATAAAAAATTTATTCGTCTATATTAATTTTACCCACTACACGTAAAAAAACCATCTGATTTTACGAAAACTGCCCAAAGCTAGAACGTTCAACTTCCGTACTTCAAATATTTTCTTCTATTTATTGAAGTAATTGATTTTCTAAATTTTTTTATTCAGAGATATTGGTGTTATACATTTACAAAGTAAAAAGAGAAAGCGTAAATGCCACTAAGGGGAAATACAATAGCTAAGTGAAAAGGAATGTTGATTTGTAAGATAACGAAAAGGCTCACGTGCGATAAAATAAGTGGCACAATTATCGTTACGAGAAACAAAAAGAAGAGATAGAGCGAAGAATGAATTGAAGAGGTTCCTACATTCTTAAAGTAGTTGTCCAGTGCGTATGTGATCATCGAGACCTATTATTAGAAGAACCGCCTCTAAGAAATCCGACTCCTTACCTTTCTTCTTCCTTAACCACTTTCTTCTTCTGTAAACGGACACGTACATCCAAGAAACAACCGTAATCTTTCTGGCTTGCTCAGCCAATTATAACCCAACACGCCGCATGTTAGAAAAAGATCGTGAGATTATATTTATAACTATGAGGTGGGAAATCATCGCAACGTCGGTAGAGATCAGACAAAACCTTTGTGTTTGTGTGGCTTCAATCAACATTTCCATCCAGCATTAGACATAGACAAACAAATTCAATGCTCTCCCACGTGAATTCGAATTCTGACATGACAACCGGTGTCGTCGGAGCTGCCTTGTTCCGAGTGGGGTATCGCCCGGTAAAATATGTATCGACTTGTAGTCGTAATAGGGGCCGGAATCTATAGAACATCACTTCGAGCATTGACTCTTGTGGATCGTACTCTGACATATAACGAAGCATATACTTCACGAACTCATGTGTTTGGTCTTGGTCATCATCATTTCTTGACGTCTAACCGATATCTTCATCTCCTAACATGCACACGCCCCCATCAGAAACACAATAAAGAAACCTGAATGGTTGGAGATTCTGTACGGTCCATTTTCAACCGGATTTTAAATAAACTGGTCAAAAGGTTAAAAGAGATCATTATTACAAGGAATTTTCAAACCATTTTCATCCCTTAACGTTCATGCATGGAATCTTTCATATCCACATGCACAAACATCATTATTAACCAAATACCACAAATGCCCCTATCATTACCATCTCTCTCTATAAATACAAACCCTCCAACAAAACCAATTTACAAACTCACCCCCTCAAAAACCTAAACCAAACCAAACCAAAAGTTGCCAAATTACAAATCACTCCCTCAAAAACCATGGCTACTCCATCCAAGTCCTCCATCTTCCTCCTCTTCGCCATCTTCTTCGCCGTCTCGTTCTCCAACGTCCAAGTTGGAACCTCAGCTCGCCAGCTCCTCCAGCTCCCCATCCCTGCCGTCGGAAGTGTCATCCCGAACCTGCCGATGCCCCAGCTGCCCCCACTTCCCGCCGGCCTTCCTGGAATCCCGGCCATTCCCGGGGTTCCCGGAATTCCTTCTGTCCCGAAGGTCCCTGAGCTCCCTGCAGTCACCGCTCTCCCGGTTCCTAACATCCCCAAGATCCCAGGAGTGCCTGGAAACTAATTACGATGATGCTGGCCGGAATTTCGGGTTCCGGTGATGGAGTTGTATGCAGTATATATGTAGACGTACAAGTTAATGAATGTATCATGTATTGTATCCTACATAGTTTCCTACTGTTTGTGATTTTCTACACCTTGATGTATGAAGTGACCGGTTTATCGACTCTCTATTTGTATTTAATTATATAAAAGAAGACTATCTATTTGTATTTGTACTACATATTCATGTTCTCTTCTTTTTTTAGGGTATTTTCTAGTTTAATTCCATTTACTGATAAGAATGTTATCCACAATAATTTCGGATCTGGTTTGGAAAATTCAACCCGGTTCGACCAAACTTAACTTGACCCGGATCGCTTAATCTAGCTTCAAGGTGTCAAAAAGCTCAAACTAGGAAGGACCGGGACATGCATCCCTTGGTTAAATGTGGAAATTTGGGATTTTAGTCTTGAGCATAAAAAAATTGAAATCGAGCTTGTAATTTTTGAATTCGGCTCGGTACATTTTTTAGACCAATACAACTATATATGTGTCTGACCATGTCGAACTAAGCTAAGGGGAGTTTCAAATACCTCAACCTTTTGCGGCACTATGTACTAAATCATGAGAAAATTTAGTCTTAAATCTCTGGCCTTCGTGCACCAAATATTAAATTATAGGGAAAGTTTGATATATTCATAATTGAACTCAGATGTTGAATGGTATTTAAAGTTATGCTTTATTAATTGTTTCTTTGTTTAAACTAAGTATGATTCCGGTATTTAATCCAATGATCACTCATAATCGATCTACTTACACCATTTAAATCATGATTGGATTGATCAAATCAACCACAAGACATTCACAATCTACAATTAACCGGGTTGGACAAAGCCCGGTTTGGGTTTCCAGGCTATATTCCTTAACCAGAGCATGTGTACGTACAGGGAAGCCCGTAGCCATGCAAGATTTGCAGATAACACGTACACGTACGTCCAATCAACTTCTGGCTGGGCAGCCAATAATAACCCAACACGCATGTGGAAAAGATCAGACAGAAAATCTTACCCTCGTGAAAAAAAGCAGATTATACTATTGGGTAAACCGGCTCTATTATTGTGTGGTGAGGAATTACACGACGTCGGTTAAAAGAAAACAAACTAACACAAGCTGGAGCATACATACAATGCCAAAAGATACCATGTGGTCTGTGTGGTTCAATCAACATTCCATCCTGTAGACATCGACAAACGAAATCAATACGACCCATGTGAATCCTCATCATTCAAAATTCTCTTTGAAATGATAACAAGCAAATTGGGAGAGACTGCTTTTATGAATTTTACAGAATTTTATTGCCCTTATTTATACAAAACAAATTGGTAAGAGTTAGTAATTCGTCTCATTAGACATTGGATGTGATTGGACTACTTAGTAGTGTCGCCCTTCTTCCTTGTAAAACTTACGTAACGCCAACGTCTTTTTTTATTATGTTGTAGGACATTACAACATAATAAAGAAAATATTTATTTGTTTCACCGTGAGACAAAATTAAGGAAGGAATTAACCGCCGACCTAAACGATCAAGTAGTAAATAATTGTTTTTCATGCATAAAAATACTTACCTCATCATCTTCCCAACTTTTGGAAACCTCATGTCCACATACACACAAATCACTGTTAACCAAATACCAAAAATGACCCTATCCCTATCTCCCCTTATTATGACACTCATCCAAGCTCCCTCTATAAATACAAACCTCCAACAAAACCCCTTTGCAAACCCATCACAAACCAAAATCTAAGCTTCCAAATTACAAATCACTCCCTAAAAAACCATGGCTACTCCATCCAAGTCCTCCATCTTCCTCCTCTTCGCCATCTTCGTCGCCGTCTCGTTCTCCAACGTCCAAGTTGGAACCTCAGCTCGCCTCCTCCTCCAGCTACCGAATATCCCTGCCGTTGGCGGTGTCCTTCCGATGCCCCAGCTGCCTCCACTCCCCACCACCGGCGGCATCATCCCTACTGTTCCTGGAATCCCATCCATTCCCACTATTCCAACTATCCCCGCTGTTCCTGGAATCCCTGCGGTGCCGAATGTCCCGGTGCCTCCGGTCACTGGAGCCGTTGCCGGCGTCCCCATTCCTAACCTCCCGGTGCCTTGAAACTAGGCGGTGGAGATATTGTGTAGGCAAATGAGTTGATGTGTTGTTATCTCTGTGTTGTTTTGTACTTTGTACTGCTGTGTCGTGTGTTGTTGTATCCGACTTCGTTTCTTCCTTGTATTCCACGTGCGACTTTATTGTAATTTTATAAACCATGGTTATTAACTATTTATACTCTTTACATTTCAGTCATGTCAAGGAAACATATTCATCCTTATAGGTAGACTTGGATTTTCGGATCACTGCATGAGTAAGTGTTCGCCTCTCAAATGAAGATGTGGTCTTTATTCGTACAATTGTTAAATATTACCGGAGGTGAAGAATAAATTTGTTTAGGTAGGGAGATCATATTTTAAGGTCGATATAATTTTAAGGGAGAAATATCATTTAACTGTTAATGGTGGCGATCTATATAGCAGGATTATACTTTTGAACGGGAAAATACGGGTTGTTGATACTTTTACTGGAACTATATCTCAGTTGGAATTTGTTCGGGCTAGACTGTCGGAGTCGATACTTATTGCTCTGTTCTTTATCATTTTCATGTGCATTGTCAATATGGCAGTTCAAGTCTGTAAGTAAAAAAAAATCGATCAGTAATAAAATTGACATCATCCGGTCAATAGCTAATGCCTAATATACACACAAAAAATCCATAAAACACACACGAAAAATGACTTTTTGATTTCATTTGACTAAAATTTGAAGGTCTAACATAGTGGAATTTGATTTTCTAATCATTTCCAACACTTATTCCAAAAATTTAGCTAATTTAATTTTTTTTCCAAATCGCATAGGCATGAATATACCTTGTTTGTCAAACGTTCAGGGAAGGATTTTTTGATGGTGAGCTTGTATACAGATGATTTGATGTACACCAGCAACATCACAAACATGATCAATCAGTTTAAAGAAAATGCGAAAAAATAATCAAAAAATAAATGTTGTGTTTCTTACTTTATTTCACTTAAATTGGAAAGATTGACATAATAGAATTTGAATTTTTAATAATTATTAACCTTCATATTAAAAATAAGTCAATTTTAAAAAAAATCATTAATACACAAAAAAATAGAAAAATTGAATATTTTCTTTATCGATTCATTAAAAAAAATCAATAAGGAAATGTAGTGGTTTGCTAGACTTGCTCGCGAAAGAAATCGTACCTCTTGATTATATTAATATTGTAAACCATATAAATGACTTGTAAGGTACCGCTGTCGTTGCCCAAAGTGGATAAATACTAGCCAATTTTCTTGTAACAAAACAACCTTATATATCAAGTTAAATTCACATACATAACTCTTAACACTCGGACTAAATCAGTTCGGTTTAACCAAGTTCTGGGTGGTCAAGCCAATTTCACCATTAACGTTCATGCATGGAGTTATAATTACTTACCTCATCCTTTCCCCACATGTTTGAAACCCTAATGTCCACATACATACACATCAACTGTTAGCCAATACCCACAACTTACCCTATCCTTATCTCCCATCACCTCTCTCTATAAATACAAACCTCCAACCAAAACCCACTTGCAACCCCATCACAAACCCAAAAAACCAAACCAAAAGTTGCCAAATTACAAACCACTCCCTAGAAAACCATGGCTGGTCCTTCAAAGTCCTCCATCTTCCTCCTCTTTGCCCTCTTCGTTGCCGTCTCGTTTTCCAACGTCCAGGTTGGAACCTCAGCTCGCCTTCTCCTCCAGTTACCAGCCATCCCTGCTGGAGTCATCCCGAATCTTCCAATGCCCCAGCTGCCTCCACTTCCTACTACCGGCGCCATTCCGGCCATCCCATCTGTTCCTGTTCCTTTCTTGCCCAAGATTCCGGTCACGGCAGGTGTCGCCGGCGTCCCCATTCCCATCCCCGGACATTAATTAAAACCATTTCGTCCCAATAATTATGATGGTTGGATGTGGGAGACGTACGAGCTAGTTAATGTGTTTGGTATCTTGTACTGTACTTGTACTACTGTGTCGTGTGTTGTTGTATCCGACGTCGTTTTTTATTCGCATGGACCTTATTGTAATTGGGTGTTGTTATTTGCCGTCCGTATTTTACTTTACACGGTCCATATTTAATATAAACGGACTAATATATCTCTAAATATTCTTCGGAATAAAAAATAACTATAAGTATTAAATAGAAAAAGATAAAAATCCTAAACAGATGCAGAAACAAACTCTAAATTAGAACAAAAAGGATTAAAAACTTACTAATATATTAGTCTATTCAAATAAAAAAAAGGACTGCTTAAAGTAAATATGAACTGCAAATAGCAATTGTAATTGTATGAATCCACGTTTATGTATGACAAATGAATCTGTTATATTTTTATGTTATGGATAATAGATCACCCATTTTCTTCGAAATCATCCTTTTTAAAATAGATAAATATTTTGCATGAATCTACACTATGAACTATAAGCGGATAATACCATACTAATATTGGGTTTCACAAAAACTTATATGGACTGAGAATTTGAAATCTCATTTTTGTGGATTTTGTGCCTGACAAGCTTGAGCCTTTCTGTAGGCAGAATGGTGGGCTTAGTCCAACTTTATTGATGAATTGCTTTTATCATTTTGACAGGCCCTGTGACCAATTGAAAAATCATTATGCACAAATTGTATTTATTTGTTCTAGACATATATCTTTGATGATTTAGTGATATTTTTTATATGAAATTAAATGTGTTAGATTATTATTCATCAGCAAGAGAAAAAGGCTGTAGGCCTATTTTCAGTCCAATGGTATGGGAGAGTAGCATTGATGAGCAGTATAACTAATGCAAGACGAGAAACAAACGATAAAGAGATACGATTATGCAAAGTGAGTCTTTTTTTCAAGTGAATTAGCAACAAGCATATATAGCATTGTCATAAAAATGCTTACTTCTAGTGGCATGCTCTGTGTCATTCAAGGTTTGAACAAGTTGTTACGTACTCTCAACGCAACCAAGAACGTGTTACCTTCCACCAGACTAACTCGAAAATTCGAAATCCGATGCTGACGTTGACAAATGCTAAGAAGGAAAGGAATATTTTATATGTAAAGATGCTATAGCTACCCTTCTCAATTTACGTAAAATGGTACTAGTATTTTTATTATATATGTGGTGTAGTATCAATTTCGAAAATTATAGGAAAAGAACAAAGAACTGGACCAGCAAGCAGCACATGTACAGTACACACATACTCATATATCCGTGTTAAGAAATTGGTCCTGCTGTCTTCTGTCGGATATAACATCATTCTCAATCATTCATTCATATCTTTTGTCATTTCTTCTATATTTATTTTCTGTTACAAATTCATTAAAATTAGGAAAAATTATCCTGCCACATACTTCATATTATAGTTTTTCTTTCTCAAGGTGAAAGGGATCCATTATAGGAAAGGACAATGAGAACCCGGCCCGATTTGAAACGACACGTCCTGAAGATCAAAACGACGCTATACCTTTTCTCTTCATCATTTCTCCACCAGTTAATCAATAGTAATGAATAATTATTAGCTAGTGTGAGATTTTACATCAATCAATGAAATGTTAAAAATTGGATTTATATTATAAAAGTTGAATAAAGGAAAAATAAGAGTCGGATAAATAAAGGAGGAATAAAAAAGAAGTAATTTGGTGGGATAATATTGACGGTTAACGTGATTTTTTACCTTGAGGTCGATTAATTTATATAAAAAAAGAGGAATAATTTTAGTGAGAGTGGAACTACAGAAAAGAAAAATAACGTCCTTTACATATTTAAAGATTTCGGTTAATCCATAATTATAACGGATCCAATCCGATATACGCATTATATTTATTAAATTTAAGAGAATTACATATAGTTTTTTATTTATAATTTTACGTTATGTAGTAGAATTTAATCATTCTAGTGGACTGATAATTAGTCAATTATTTTCCTAAATATATATCACCATCATTTTTTCACTAAAATTTTGTCTTTGGTAGAAGAGATGGACATGACCCGATGCTAATCCATTTGGTTTGGTGTCTCAATCTTCCACTCTCTCTCTCTCGTATCCATCTCCACCGGCTAAGAATCTTTCATTATATTTTCCATTAAAATCAACTTAAAGACATATATCATTTTCATTTTCTCATACTAATATTTTCTTTTTCTAAAAAGGCCATTGATATTATTAATGCGTTGAATCGACACAAATATTATTTACAAACGGATCACGCTAATTAGGAGGTGTCACGCCAAATATAATAGACACAAGATGGTGAGAGTAACGAGCTAACTCATGCGCCAACTCATTTCTACTTCTCCTAACCCAAAATATTATGTAAAGAGGTGTTTCGTGCAACAAACTCATGCACGATTGAATTTTGATACCATATTTTGATCTATCCTCCTCGTTATTGCCATTGATTGTTAAATTGATTGTCGGATTCGAAAATACACCTCTCGTAACCCATTTCTCTCATCCACCCAATCGCTGTTAGCATGACCTCGCCTTCCGCCTTCCGCAGGAATCCCACCTTGTCGGCGTTGCATAAAATAGTGATAAACCGCCCCTTCTCATCCCTGACCACAATGCCCACCCCACATCCGCCCCCTTCTCATACTAATAATTATTTATTCATATAGCTAGTGTTCTATATATCACGGACATAGCCCAAGTCATGGATAGGCCCAACGACCAATTTTAACGTATATTGTTGATCTACCCACGATCGACATCAGTTCATCATTAATTCTAGGCTCTATGAAAGGCTAGGAAGCTATATTAATTTTTGATGTTGTTTCATTGTTATTCATTGTAATTGTTTTTATCCGACTTGTATCTTGATATCAGAGATTTACATGATTAAAAAGGTTTTCGTTTTGAAACTTAATAGCTCCAATTTATACACGTAACTTATCGAAGTTGTATAAATCTCAACTCTTATAAGAGTTTCCGTTTGAGGGGGGCGTGTTAGTGAATAACATAAATACCATTCAAAATCCTATCTCCAACAACTCAAGTTATTGGGATGTAACGATTCTTAACACTTATAATCCTATTATCCCTAGTTTATCCTCCACATCACTTATTAAGATATATATAGTGATTAATCTACGTCCGTCCAAAAGAAAATGAGACTCATCTTAGCTAGTTCGTACGGTTATATGAGGGTACTCATATCACTATTGTCTACGTCGATCCATCCTCCGAATAAAGACCTAACAAATTCTATTTTTCTTCCACGGGACGTCCTCAAATTAACCTAATCGACGGACCAATTCTGATACTAATATAATAGAGGAGCATGATATATGTCATCATCATGCCCACACACATTCACTAGATTTTTCAATTCATCAGAAAAAGGTCATCCACAAAACCATTTTACATATACTTTTTATAATGTAAAATATACAAACAACAACTGCAAACACATCCAACAAAGACACAAGAACATAACACCAAAACCACAACACAGATTTCAGAAAATCTCTCTCCATCATTTCTCACATACGCCCAAATATTACCCCTCAACTAGTTGTGGTTCACCAATCACAACCACTCTGTCTCACTAGCTATTAAATTCCACAGCCATCATAAGACTGAAGCTATTCCTTTTTCCAATCATATATTACACACTCCGCCGTCTCTTGTTCGCCGCCGGGCCGACATCATTAATTTCCCCTCCTCCGACCAATCAATATCTGATCATTTATATCCATCACTGCAATATTTTTAATTAATTGCACCACCTTTAAATCCAAATGCTTGCTGTATCTGTGGCGGCACCGTTGGGAGTCGACGAGAGCAGCTTCCAACAAGGGAAAATGATGGAGGAGGTGAATAATTTTAGCGACGGGTTTTTCTGCGACGGGAACCTACTGTTGATGGAGAGCATCGATTTCGACGATTTGTTCGTCGGAATGGATGATGGGGACGTGCTCCCGGATTTGGAGATGGATTCTGAGATTCTCACTGATTTCTCCCAGGAGTCCGAGGTAATAATACATGACGGAGCTACTACAACGGCGACCGGTTTCGAAACGGTCGGTAATGAGGGGGAAGATGTTGTTATTATTATTGAGGACGGTAAGGATAGTAACAAGGATGGTATGGGCACAGGAAAAGAGGAGGTGGGGCAGGCGGCGTCACCTTCGTCGTCGGCGTCGATGGTGATGAACCCGCCGGGTAGTGATGGTGTTAGATCAGGAGGTGAGAAGAGGAAGAAATCATCAACGGCTTCAAGTCATCAGTCGAATATTGGTGGCAAGAACAATAATCAAGGGAAGAGGAAAATGAAGGTGAGTTTATTACGTTCGTTAATTTGAATTACTCTTTCAAATAAAAGGTTAATTGTATTTCTCAATTCGCATTGAGGTGAAGACTCAAAAGGGTGTCACGGGACTCATGGGATTGTGAATTTTGGTGGTTTCTTGTTGGATTTTCATACCTAGGGCTTCATTCCATAATCCCATTTATAAATTCTACTTTTGAGTTAATTATTATGTTATTTTAGATTAAATGTTATGTATATAAATTAGTTCTAATAAATCAAATTATTAGGTTTAGCTGTTCATACTGAACTTGAAAAATAAAATACTAGCGATTAATCTCCCCAAATGTCGAAGTGCCAACTAAACAATCTATCCAACCCGATAAGCTAATTTTCTTCCTACACGCGTACGCCATCGTCGTTCATCTCATCTATAAAACCCCCTACCTCCTATAACACTAGATTATGACTTCTATACGGAAAACATATAACTGGGATCACCTTTGAGGAAAATAATACTGATTTTCGATTTTAATAACTCAATTCTCTTACACTTCTCTGGTTTCATATTTCCAAAAATAATAGACTGTTGATATTAAGATTCAAACTAGTATTTGTGACCGAGACCTTTATATGTATACCTTGTAAACCATAACACTTGAACAAGTGACAAAATCTTATATAAGAAGGAATTGTCTTGAAATGTGTGATTATTAATAAGAACAAAATGAAATATTTTGTGCAGGTGGATTGGACGCCAGAGTTACACAGAAGGTTCGTGCAAGCAGTGGAGCAGCTAGGCGTAGATAAGGCTGTCCCTTCCAGAATCTTGGAGCTTATGGGTATCCACTGTCTCACTCGCCACAACGTCGCCAGCCACCTCCAAGTCCGTACTACAAATTCTTTCTAAATTACAATTCGATACATATGTTAATTACCAACTTATATATTCGTGTTGATAAATTTGGTCAGAAATATAGGTCACACCGGAAGCATATACTGGCCCGTGAGGCGGAGGCGGCGAGTTGGAGCCACCGGCGGCAGATGTACGGTATCGCCGGAGTAACATCCCATTCCAATAGTGTAGATGTCAACCATCAGAACCACCACCGGCGGCCGTGGAAACATGCACCGGCGACGGTGGGGTTTCCTCCCATGCACCACCATTTGGTTAGGCCGTTACATGTGTGGGGTCATCCTCATCAGCATCAGCCACTTTGGCACCATAACCGACGAGTAATTAATTAATCACTTAAAGGACTTCACGTGTTTTATAGATTAATGAAATATTGGTTTGTATAATTAAGGGTTTGGAATTCGGTTTTGTAGGTGGGTGCAACCGGAGAAGGAGTAACACCGTCACCGGGAATTGCTAGCTTTCCACAGGCGGCGGCACCGGCTGCAGTACGACCACCACCAACGGTAAAAGTACAAATCAAATCATTGTATACTTGTTTCTTTTGCAGGCTTTATTTAATTTGGTCTTTTGGTTTGCAGGCTTTTTGTTGGAATTTGTTTGTATATATGCATTATTATTTTGTTATGATCTGTTTGTTTTTTGAATTATTTTATCATTGACGAAGTTAGAAAATTGACTGAGGGGTTCAAAATTCGTACCTAAAATATGTAGTGGTAAACCGATAAAAATTTAAACTAAATTTTTTGTAATCAAAAGTGCATACATCCCCAATAACAACAACAATAAAAAAAATTAAAAATATCTTGTAATTTCATTTATCCATTATTTGAATGGTTTAACATTGTGATACCTCAATTCTTAGCCATTTTCATTCCAATATGCATGTAAAATATTAGTTAGTTTAATTTTTTTTTAATTTTCATGTGAAAATTGGTCAATTTTTAAATGAGTTAACCTATGGAAATGAGCCATTTTGACATAAAAATTTCAAAAAATTCAAATCGACTAATATTTGACATGCATATTGAAAATGACTAAAAATTCAAGTTCGCTATGGTAACCCCTATAAATAATGCTCAAATAAAGTTAAAACTCAATTTTACTTGGTTTTATGTTAGTGTTGGAAATTGTCAATTTGACTTATTTTATTTAATGTATGAATATGGTTGATAAAATTATTATAATTAAAATTATTAATTACTGACCGTATAAAACAAAGCTACTAATAATTATACCAATTACACTCCTTATAAACATTTTACACTCGAGTTGACACAAGTTATTTCATTTCAATCTCTCTTATAAAAAATGTAGTGAGATACCAAGTTTTGTCTCACTGTGAGACAATGAACCTTTACCTTACTAATAACCACAGGTTGATGATTCTTGAGTATATATAACCCATTAAGTATTTCTTATAATATGAATCATGTTGAATCATTATGGGTGATATGTTACTATATTTTTTTGTTTTGAATGAATGCTTATAAACATTATATTTATTCATACGTGATTCTCGTAAAATAATAATTTAATGTTATTAATTAGTTCTTTAAACAGTGTTGTAGAGGTTTCAAACCCAACTTCTCATACGAGACACATTTTGTCAAGTCTTTCTTATATTAAGAGTTTTGAGTTTGTCCCATTCGCAGAAATTCACTACTCCGCCAATTCTCAGCATCATCCCTCCTCCCCACGCCATGTACAAACCTGGACACGGCGTGTCTCCACCGGCGACATCTGCGTCCAGCCCGAACCAACCCTTCGACTTCCAGCCGGTAATAAATTAACTAACTCTACATATATTAATCAACTAGATATGGTTGGAATATTGTAGGATTATTAATAGTTACTGTTTAATTTGCAGTCAAATGAGAGCATAGACGCAGCCATCGGAGATGTTTTATCTAAGCCGTGGCTGCCACTCCCACTAGGGCTGAAACCTCCGGCGGTGGACACCGTTTTAGTGGAACTCCACTGCCAAGGAATATCTAATGTACCGCCACGGCCATCGACGACATCGTTTGGCAAGTAAGAATGAAATAGTCCTCTCTCTTCGTTGATGACACGACTTCCAAAGGTGGTTCGTGAAACGGCGGCGCAGGGGGTTAGGCTTCGGTCCAAAATTCGACGATCTGTCTCTGTAGTACGTAGTGTATAATATAAGCTAATTGCTAATGACTCGTGTTCTTGTTAATTAATTTATTACTGTAAGGACGTTGTTCATGTATGTGTGTACTATGTTTTTTCATCCGTGATTGTCGGACAGTATAAGATAGAAGAAAGTAAATTAAATAAGCATTATATAAGTTTGGTATGAGAATGTGATATTTATGAGGTATAAAGTTTTTGAGTAAATTAATGTATTATTTATTTGAGAATGTGTTATTTATGAGGTGCAAAATTTATAATTTATAAAATTATTTTATTTGGTTAATGAGTTAATTTAATATGATATTTGGTTATTAAAAAAAAATAATTATTCAAAATATCATGGTATTTCAAATACCTCATATGGGTTTGGGGATGGATAATTCAAATAATTCGGTACTAAAATATCACAGTTTTTTATTAAAATATGAAACAAGTTATTTTGAAGTAAATAAATAGGCAGTAATTGTAAAAACAAAATGGCAATTTTGGGGCCTTTTTTATATTATACCGAGTTCACCACTCTTTTGTACTAGAGAGGAAAGGATGCCCATTTTGAACCAATAAATAGGCAATAATAGTGTAAATACAATGCTATATGTATGCTTTTATTTCTAAACCGAACTGTTCATAAGATATTATGTAATTATATTGATATTATTTTCATTGTTGATATCCTCATTGATTAGCATTGTATTTGGACTCAACCACATCTTGTATTATATTTTCCTTATAAATAAATTCTACTCTTCCAAAATTGGTGAGTGAGTAATTTCTATTTGGCCATAGTTTATGGTCAATCTTGAACATGTTGGCAAAAGAGATTTTGGTTTCTGTATTTTTTTTACCTTTATTTTACGAAAACAGGAACTTGAAGTTGATAGGAACAAGAGGCGTTACCGTCACGGTAGCACACCGGCGAACGAACAGATTAGTGGATTTGGCACAAGTGGCAATGAAGTATTTATTAGTTTAACTTGTTTTTGGTTCCTTTTCACACTAAAAAGATTACCACTTGAATTAATCATCATTATAGCGTCAACCCTGCCTCGCCCCACCTAGGAATGTACCTACTAAATGTGAAGTCTAAAGTGTTTGACAAAACATCATTGGATTCCGACTATTACGGAGAAATTTGCTTCCAAGTAAAAAGGGAAAGTATGGAAGCACCTTAATTCCACTTTAATCTTTGCTTTTTTTAATGTAGGCCGTTGATTAGGGAAATCAAAATGGTAGATTGTCCCAGCGACAAGGCAAAATCCTCCCAATCAAGTTTGACGGTCTCCTGAATCATAATGTTTGTCCCACACACTGATGTAACTATTAAGCTACATTTTGCACACTATTGTTTTATATAAAAGGACCACCTTATAATTTGTATGTTTTTTTTTTGCTAAGTTATTCACTTCTCATCGTAGACATACATAAGGTGGAATTGGGGATGTGATCTTTTAGTCTTTTTTCTTGCGGTGTTTCATAGCTCGAGGTAGTAGCCGCTAAAGAGGAGCCTTGCCTATCCCTGAGGAGATTCTGCTATGTTTTCGATCAGAGTGTTTCCTGTTCACATTGAAGTGGAGGCTTTAAAGCCGTTGTCAGCGGGTGGCATTCTTGTTGATTTCTTCAGAGGCTGGAAGGAAAAGGGGTGGGATTCGCCACTCACGGAGTTATAGAGCCGTCGGTGGTGGATCTTGGTCCGGTGGAGGTCTAGTCGTAGGAGAGTCTTCTACGCCTTTTTATCCAGTGAATACGGGAAGAGGCTTTTTCGGGAAAGATAACCTCGGGGTGGGTGTTGATTGTGATAGGAGTTTGCAGGTGCAGACGGAGGAAGTTCAGATGGTGACAGATCAAGCGGCAGAGCGTGGTTTGGAGGAAAACAAGAAGCTTCGTTGGAATTAAATTGAACTCTAAAGGCCAATTACGTTTGGTTTCAACTAATATTTTGGGCCCAATTGGAGGTGTGGAGTTTGATATGGGCCGTGACGTGGGCTTGGGCTTCAAGGCCAGATTTCCTTTTAAATGGAGGTGTCCCTATGATGGATTTGATTCAATTTTTTTTTGTGGGCTTCAGGTAAATGTGCTGGTCAAAACTTGGTATAATCTAGTGACTTCATCTCTTTCAGAATGTCATGATGTGGATGGAGTACGGTGCTAACAGTTTGGGGAGGCAACTTCTTCAGATTCTGTTGGTTGCTGCGATACAGAGTGTAACAGTCCTGGAACCCCTGTGGGACTCCTCGAAAGTGATAGTTCTGAGATACATACACCTTCAGTTTTTCCTCTTGTCTTTCTTGCAAGAAGAAGACGAGGTCGATGAGGATGAGGCCTTTGAAGCTGCTACGCGGGAAGTGGTCGGGATAATCGAGATGGAATGCAACGGCTCAAGGGAGGAAGGTATAGCAGTAGCGATTTCGACGGCCAAGGAGCTCAAGGGATAATTTGTCTTCAGGAAATTAAGTTAACGTGTGTTGATGACATTATTATCTGTAGCTTGGTTGGGGGAATTTGGTTGGCAATGGGCTGCGAAGGCCTCGGTAGGCACCTCTGGAGGGATGATCACTTGTTGGGATGATTCTCGATTTGTTGTGAAAGCTCAATGGGAAGGGGAGTTTTGTTTAGTTGTGGTTCTGAGAAATAGAGATGACAATTTCATGTGGTGTTTGGTTAATGTATATGGCCCCTGCTTACACTCTCAAAAAGGAGTTGTTCCTCGCTGAGCTTAAGAGGGTGTGTGATTGGTGGGTTCTTCCCAGCTGTGTCATTGGGAATTTTAATCTCATTAGGCAGGAGGATCAAGCTGGGGGCGCAGTTAAGAGCCGGGTGGAAATGGAGTGGTTTAATGAGTGGGTGGCGGATCTCGAGCTCATCGAGCTTTCACTTGTTGGCGCGGAGTTTACTTGACTAATTTTCATCTTCAAGCTTCTCTGTCTTGACTTGATTGAGCCTTCATTTACACTGATTGGGAGTCGAAGTATATGGGTTGCAACTTGAGTGCTATTACTAGGTCATGTTCGGACCATTCTCCTATCCTCCTTGGTTGTGTTTATTTCTTTGGCAGGTTTTTCTTTTTGTTCTGTAGTTGGGTGTTTTTTGTAAGCTTTTTGATGTTGCAGGTCTCTGCTCTCTGAGAACTGCTGCTATATTTTTGTCGAGGTTTGTTTTGTTTCAGGGACTTTCTTTCTTCCCGATTTGAGGAAAGGTTGGCTTTTGGTTTTTATTTTAGGTATGATGGTCGAGTTTGAGCTGTAGGCTCCTTTTCTTAATTATGTCCTATTTTTGTTGCTGCCAAACCAGGTTTGTTTGTGTAAATTTGTAAACACGTTCCTTTTTCTTTATTATATATATACATACTCACTTAATCAAAATAATAATAATAATAATAATAATAATAATTCAAATGGTAATGTACTCATGTATAAACTCGTAACAACACACAACTTTTAACCGACTCAAGTCACCATCTGCAATTGTCTTTTCATATGTTTGTTTTCCAACCCTCCAAGCTTCTTATTTTGGTTCATAGCTAAACTAAAAATCAACAGAGCTTTCAAGCCAGAGTATATAGTAGTTGCTCTGCCATTGGATAGAGGTTGCATGGACCAGCAAGCAGTACTATTAAAACCCCAACTAGCTTTCCCATTGTCCTACGTGCTTGCTCACTTCCAAAACCTCATTAATGAACAATTCCAACCCCCTCTCCATCTCCAACTGTCTACCTACGTCTCTGTCTTCCGCATTTGATTTACCAGTTCTCTCCTATCGTAAAAATTTTCTAATCGTGCTGGTAAAACTTGACCCGACTTCATCGTGTTACTAAGGTTCTTATCTTTAATGTTTCTCTACATGACAAAAAGTATGAAACATTTGAAGACCACATAACACCCCGAGAGTGATCAATTTAGTCCGATTGGACAAAATCTACGTAGAGGACTCAACAATTGTTTATAAAGAGAGCGTCTTTGTGCCAAAAACTAATTGAATCGTAACAATATCGACTACAGGCAAATAAGGTAAAAAGGGGAAGTGGTTAATTACTGATACGACAGCCAGCCAAATCACATTCCTCCTTGTTAGTAATCAATAATCACTCTTTAATCTCTTCAAATTTATAGAGTGATTTAAGGGTGTGTAATTGTGAGTAACTGGTTTAATTTCAAAGAGGAAATTAAGGAGAAATAAGGGTAATTTTCTGTGATATCCACTCTATTCTATACAAAAGTAAACGTTTAAAAAGGATGAACACAATTATGATTTTAGTTTTTTCCTTTAGAAGCAAGATGTACAGAAATCATGTAAATTTGCATTGCTTAGCAAGTCTCCAAATCTTGTAATTAAAAATAAAAAAATAAATTGATTTCCAAAGCTCAAAGTGGATGCACTCATTATTTTAAAACTAAAAAGGTTAATTCTGACAAAAGAGAAAGTAACTTTTTTTCTTTGAAATATGAGAAAATGAAAGGCAAGATTGGCATCTCCACATAAAAATAAAAAGAAGAGATATGGGGAGACCCTCCCCCCCCCCCCCCCCAGTGATAATGGAATTAACTTTCTTCTTTGTTTCACCTAACCAACTCCAACCGTCATGATGTGATTGTAATATTGAATCCCCACTAAAATTCATATCCCCATAACCAATCGTCCCAATCCGAAACGAAAGAACCATTCTTTTGTAACCGAGCTATAGGTGATGAATGGATGGTTTTCACACTTTTCAGAATTCCGCTCAAATTATTTTTACAATGTGTGATAATAAGACTCGTTAGGCTTATACGTATCATGTCCACTGAAGATATAAATAGCATCGTTACTAAAGAAATTTGATGACGATATAAAACATATAGATGTGAGGATCATATGTACCTTATAGCCATACAATCCATAGTTTGATTATGTTACAAATGAGACTCATGACTATAACATAGTACAATTTCTCTTAATTATTACCATGTTTCTGTCTTCTTACTTTTTCACTGTTTACATGATAAAGATTTTAGGTTTTCTGGTGTGTCCTTTGACAAATGAACACTCACAATCGATTGAAGAAGAAGAGAAGAAGGGTGGGCACATGCTAGCAAAATAGCATGCACTAGAAAGCCATTATTTATTATCATTATTATATCCTCATCGCCATTGCCCTCCCCCAAAAATCACAAAATAATCACCTAACTTTAGACATTGTGCTATTATGGTCAACTAACTTTCATATATGATGACATAAATTGATTTATATCACGTAACAACATTTCTGCTCACCTCCATATCATATAATTCATCTTATCACACAATTCAAAAGAATATTGAAAATCCTTAACCAGCTATGGCACGCTGAATTGTGATGTCATGGCACCTTAATCACAATTCACCTCTATCATATTTTCAATCAATTTCGTATATCATGGCACAACAAATTCTAATTTAGACCACGATATCAACCCATAGTGGAAAAAGAAAGTTAGATGGCTGTTGTTTAGGTTGTTGCAAAGGGGGTGTGAAGTCAAATTCTTTTATATGTATAAAGAAGATAATCATGATGTCGATTATTCGATTAGTGTTTGATACGAGATGCCTCTTAGCGTGTCCTCTCTTCTTATTTTTAATCCATTGTTGGCTTACTAGTCACATCATATTATATGATGTTCTTGGTATATATGAAAACCTTCCGACGCTACCCCTACGAGTTTACCAAACACAAAAACAGGTAGATGACCATACTATCAAACAACAAAACGTAAGTGATCACTTATACTTTTGGTTCTAATTTATTTATTTATTTTCTTTTCAGAATCAATCTCTAATTTATTCATAGTTTCCCTTTTCAGCCCCCTTCACTGATTTCCCTCTTTCACTCCCTCAATCAACGCCAAATCCTCCGCCACTGCTACAATTCCAACCTTACTATAAAAAACCCAATTCCTCACACCACTCAACAAATCAAAACTTTAAACCTCTGTTTCCCCAACAATGGCGACCAGTGCAAACCTTTTTGTCCTCTTCGCCCTCGTCGCATTCTCTGCTTCTTCCACCATTGAAGCCAGAGAAGGCAGGCTCTTCTTCAGCAAATATGTCCATTCCTCCACCACCCAACAAACCCCCATCTCTGAAATCTCATCAACACCCTCCTCTTCTCCCGCCACGTCACCAGCTCCTTCCCCTGTTTCCACTGCCGACGAGAGCCAGAGCATCGCCGTCGGCGACGGCCTCTGGGGCGCCGGATCCAGCCTTGTCGTTCCACAAAAAGATGAAAACACCCCTGCCTCTACTGATACCGTCTACCCCACTTACAAGAACGACGCAGAACTTGAGGCAGCGCTCAACGACGACGACGGAAGCGTTTACTCTGCCGCCGGTGCTAATGAGTATCGCGGCCAAAGCAGCAACAGCTATGGAAACGAGATGGATGGGTTCAACAGGGGGGGAAGTGGGAGCAATAATTTTGACGAAAGTGTCAATCTTGCTGCTACTAATGGTTTCAAGAATGTCGACGGCGACGATGGTAGCTTTTACTCTGCCGCCGGCGAAAAAAACAGAGTTTTCGGCGGTGCTAGTGAGTATCGCGGCCAAAGCAGCAGTAGCTACGGAAACGAGATGGATGGATTCAACGGCGGGAGAAGCGGAAGCAACAACTTTGAGGACGAAAGTGCTAATCTTGCCGCTACTAGTAATCGCTTCAACAGAGTCGATTACAGCAAACAGTACAAATTCAACACTAATGATGATGACAACCATGGATACTCTGCTTCGACCAAGCCTCTGTACCAGTACCAGAGCTATAACGGCGGCAACGAGGAGGAGAAAGAACAGGAATTCTCCGGAAATGGCGTCAGCAATCAGTATAACAACAGAGATGAAGGAGCTAGTTTTTCTGCAGGTAGCAACAATGGCGATGTAGGAAGCTACAATGGGAATGGTAATGGATACAACGAGGTTGAGAGGCAGGGGATGAGCGATACGAGGTTTATGGCGGGTGGGAAGTACTATCATGATGTTAGCCAGGAATGGCCATGAATGGAGAAGCAGAGAGAGATCAGATATGCAGATGCAGAGAGGGAGAGCGATCATGGCTTTGATTTATATTTAAGTTAATTGGATAAAGATTATTGTTTATGCCGATTTCCTCCCCGATTTGATCTGTGATCGAATAATTTATGTTAGCATGATGGTGGTTTTGGGTTAAAGGATGAGTCTTTCGGGTTGTTTATTTGGTTGATTTTGGTTTCTAATTTTGAGTTATTCATGTTTATGGGGAGATATGAATGTGTCTTTTGTAAGTTTATATTTTATGAATTATGATTTGTTTGATTTTTGGACCTATTTTTTATAATTTTGATCATATATTCACATTAGTTATATTTTTTATGAGGATATTACATTTTGTTACGGTGGATTTAGGGAAGTCTTTTCACAGCCAGAGCCTTATTTATTTTTGAATTTACAACTCCAATATTACACAATAGTTGTTTTGAATTTTGCGGCATAGTTTTTTTCAAAATTTAGCATAGTACAACAAATCATTATGGATCTACCGCTGACATCAACCATCCAACATGTATTTTAACTTCATTAGACTATTATTTGAAGGGTTTAATATGGTCAAACCTTATTTTTTAGTCATTTCTAACATCTATGTCAAATATTAGCCAATTTTTTTTTTGAATTTTCATGTGAAAATAGTTAATTTGTTAACCTATGAAAATTCATCATTTTCACATGAGAATTTTAAAAAATTTAAATCGGCTAATATTTGACATGCATGTTCGAAATGGTTAAAACCTCATATTTCATTATGTTAACTCCTATAAATAATGGTCAAATTAAGTTTAAAATCATTTCTACGGTGTTATGTTAGTGGTGAAATTCAATAGAAAAATTCTTGGGTTGTTATTTACTTTCTAGTTTTGGGTTGTTGGTGTTTATTGGGATATATGGATATATCTTTTGTAAGTTTAAAGACATTTATGGAGTTATATGTTTGGAATTATAATTGATTTGATATTTGGACTAGTGACTTCATACAATTTTGTTCATACTACATAAATTATACTCTTAATTAGGAAACCACATTTTTTTCTCTCTCTACGCATTTATCATCCAACTGAATATAAGTAGAGAATAATTTCATAGGACTCTAACATTATTATATATGTGAAAGAATACATTAATGACTACAAAATGATATTTTGAATGATATTGAATTATGTGATGATCAATGTGAAAGCTTATGTTACATGATCAAGTCGTTAACTTACCCCTCTTGTCCGCACCTAATATTTGAAGGGTTGTCATAGTGTAATTTAGATTTTTAGCTATTTCCAAAATGCATGCAAGAAGTTAGCCAATTTGGAAATTTTAAACAACAACATAACATCGTTATCGTATAGTCTCCATAAATATGTATTTTAACTTCATTAGACCATTATTTGAAAGGCTTAACATGGTCAAACCTTTATTTTTCTTCATTTCCAACACCCATGTAAAATATTATCCAATTTAAAAGATTTCAATTTTCATGTCAAAATGGCCAATTTCCAAATGGGTTAACCTATAGACATGGATCATTTTCACATGAGAATTTCAAAATTTTTAAATCGGCTAATATTTGAGATGCATGTTGGAAATGGCTAAAAACTCATGTTTCACTATGGTAACCCACATAAATAATGACCAAATGAAGTTAAAAATCAATTTTTCGGTGTTATGTTAGTGTTGAAATTCAATGGTAGCGGTGTCATTCCATGGAACAACTCTTGGGTTATTATTTGGTTTCTAGTTTTGGATTGTTGGTGTTTATTGGGATACATGGATGTATTTTTTTGTAAGTTTAAAGACATTTATGGAGTTTTAGTTTTTGAATTATAATTGATTTCATTTTTGGACTAGTTTCTTCATATAATTTTGTTCATATATTTACATAAATTATACTTTTGATTAGGATGCCATATTTTTTTCTCGCTCTTCACATTTATCATCCAACTGAATATAAGTAGAGAACAATTTTATAGGACTCTAAAAATATTTTATATGTTAAAGAATACATTAATGACGACAAAAGGATGTTTTGAATGATTTTGAATTATGTAATTATCAATGTGAAAACTTATGTTACATGATGAAGTCTCTAACTTAGCCCTCTTGTCAGCAGCTAATATTGGAAGGGTTGTCATATTTTAATTTTGATTTCTAGCTATTTCCAAGATGCATACGAGAAGTTAGCCAATTTGGAAATTTTAAACAACAACATAACATCGTTATCGTATAGTCTCCATAAATATATATTTTTACTTCATTAGACCATTATTTGAAAGGCTTAACATGGTCAAACCTTCATTTTTATTCATTTCCAACACCCATGTAAAATATTATCCAATTTAAAAGATTTCAATTTTCATGTCAAAATGATCAAATTTCAAAGGGGTTAACCTATGGAAATGAACCATTTTCACATGAAAATTTCAAAAATTTTAAATCGGCTAATATTTGAGATTCATGTTGGAAATGGCTAAAAACCCATGTTTCACTATGGTAACCCCAATAAATAATGACCAAATGAAGTAAAAATCATTTTTTCGGTGTTATGTTAGTGTTGAAATTCAATGGTAGCGGTTGCATTCAATGGACCAACTCTTGGGTTGTTATTTGGTTTCTAGTTTTGGGTTGTTGGTGTTTATTGGGATACGTGGATGTGTTTTTTGTAAGTTTAAAGACATTTATGGAGTTATATGTTATGAATTATAATTGATTGATTTTTGGAATAATGGCTTCATACAATTTTTGTTTATATATTTACATAAATTATACTCTTGATTAGGATACAACATTTATTTCTCGCTCTTCACATTCATCATCCAACTGAATATAAGTAGAGAATAATTTCATAGGACTCAAAAAATATTTCATATGTGAAAGAATACATTAATGACCACAAAATGATGCATTGAATGATGTTGAATTATGTAATTATCAATGTGATAACTTATGTTAAATGATGAAGTCGCTAACTTAACCCTGTTATCAGCAGCTAATATTTGAAGGGTTTTCATATTTTAATTTAAATTTCTAGTTATTTCCAAGATGCATTCAAGAAGTTAGCCAATTTGGAAATTTTAAACAACATAACATCGTTATCGTATAGTCTCCATAAACATATTTTAACTTCATTAGATTATTATTTGAAAGGCTTAACATGGTCAAATCTTCATTTTTAGTCATTTCCAACATCCATGTAAAATAATATTTAATTTTTAAAATATTTCAATTTTCATGTCAAAATAACCAATTTCCAAAGGGGTTAACCTATGGAAATGGATCATTTTCACATGAGAATTTCAAAAAATTTAAATGGGCTAATATTTGAGATGCATGTTGAAAATGGCTAAAAACTCATGTTTCACTATGGTAAATCCCGTAAATAATTACCAAATGAAGTTAAAAATCAATTTTTTGGTGTTATGTTAATGTTGAAATTCAATGGGAGTGGTTGCATTCAATAGAACAATTGTTGGGTTGTTATTTGGTTTGTAGTTTTGGGTTGTTGGTGTTTATTGGTATATATGACGTGTTTTTTGTAAGTTTAAAGACATTTATGGAGTTTTATCTTATGAATTATAATTCATTTGATTTTTGGACTAGTGGCTTCATACAATTTTGTTCATATATTTACATAAATTATACTCTTGATTAGGATACCACATTTTTTTCTCGCTCTTCGCATTTATCATCCAACTGAATATAAGTAGAGAACAATTTCATAGGACTCTAACACTATTTTATTTGTGAAAGAATACATTAATGACTACAAAATGGTGTTTTGAATGATATTGAATTATGTGATGATCAATGTGATAACTTATGTTACATGATGAAGTCACTAACTTAGCCCTTTTGTGAGTAGCTAATATTTGAAGGGTTGTCATAGTTTAATTTAGATTTCTAGTTGTTTCCAAGATGCATGCAAGAAGTTAGCCAATTTTGAAATTTTTAACACCAACATAACACCAGTATCGTATTGTCGGAAAAACATGTATTTTAACTTCATTAGACTATTATTTGAAAGGTTTAACATGGTCAAACCTTCATTTTTATTCATTTCCAACATCCATGTAAAATATTATCCAATTTAAAAGATTTCAATTTTCATTTCAAAATGACCAATTTCTAAAGGGGTTAACCTATGGAAATTTACCATTTTCACATAAGAATTTCAAACTTTTTAAATAAGCTAATATTTGAGATAATGTTGAAAATAGCTAAAACCCCATGTTTCATTATGATAACCTCCGTAAATAGTAGCCAAATAAAATTAAAAATCAATTTCCAACATGCAGCTAAGTACTAATCAAGGTGATTTATAGCTGTAACCAAATAGAGTATCTAATTTAAACATGTATTTGTTGCTCTAAAATGCAACTCTTGATTGTAAGGTTAATTAACTTGCAGGTTACACTTACAATTCCGCAATATAGAGTTTACTCAATTTTTTGATAAAGCATTGTAGCTTACTCAATAATCATAATGGCAATAGAAAAGAACACCTGTTGTATCAAGATGAACCATAGCAGCAAGTTGAGTGACAACTTGGTACTTTTGTTAACAGTCTAGTCTTAATTTAGTTCGTAACTGACATCAAATTGCGCTAACATAAGAAAGAGTGATAACCTTAAATGACGCTGATGAACACAACTTAATAACACTATTCTTAAACATGTTCAGTTGAAAGGAACTAAATTAAAATGGGCATGATACATGTTACATTGGAAAACCACAAAAAGTAAACACCCATGGAGTAGATAGTGTGTTTGGTGTTCTTAAACATGCTCTCGCTCGCTCCATCACTATCTAATCTAGCTCTCCTCTCGGTAATCCGGATTCTCCTTCAAGATTACGAATCCTTCCAAGATCGGCGACAGTGGAATGTACCTGTGAATACAAATCAGCAAGCGTTAGACTGACAAAATGGAAGAGATTTAATCTAAGACAATTGACTAGAATTAGTGAAGTGAATCTTACTTCTCAGTAGCTAGTTCGGCCCGGTCGCCAGCTGCCAAGAGAACAGGTGTTGAGTGCGTCTGGAAACCAGTAATTGTCTTCGGCCTTCCAGCCTGACCAACAACATCCACAGCTTGACCGACCCGTACTGGTACGGACAGAGGCTTCAAGTTCTCATCGACGGTCATCAACATTCTCGGCTGCAACAGAATAAAACCACAATGGAAGAGTTTAAAAAGACTGGAATCAGATGGAAAAGCGAATGAAAAAAGGGCGGCAAAACGACGTGAAGACAAACCTGCATTGCTAAGACGAGGAAGTAGAGGACGATGTGATATCTCCCCAGAACCATGGCCTTCATCTCGAGACACGCATGCAAGAAGGTTACTAGACCAGCAAGTGCCATACTGGACAAAGTTGCGGGATACGGAAACAGAGTGAGATAAATAGTAAAAACATGACTGATGAGGAACTAAACGTCTGGATAGGGATCTTACGGTGATAGCAAGAACCGATCTGAATGGTAAGGGTTGAGAGTCAACAAGCCCTTGCCTAGATGTACAAGACCTTGGGCAAGTCTCACCTGCATAAACCAAACGGATGATCAATCAAAACTAGGATAAATGTATGTCCAATTATCTGGCAAAATAAATTAAACCAAGACGATGATTCCGGCAAGATGATGATTGCAGACTTACACAGAAGAGAAGCGTTGCATCTTTGTAGTAATAACTCGAAAGATTGCGGAGCATGCCAGCAATACGAGCATTGTTGGTCCCTGCACCGATCAGACCTAAGGCGATGATTGCAGCCTGCATGATAAACAAAAGCAATTGGTTACGCTAAGTCTAAAGACATTAAGTTAAACTGATCATCTAAACCTCAAACAACTTATTATCTTACCGATGCAACTTCGGTATCAGCATCATGACTAAGTCTGCTTAGTGTGTCCATAACATTGACCTTTGGGTTTGATATGCAGAGAAGGGCCAGAGCCAAAGGAACTGACTTCCGGATGTTTTGTTCACCATACTGCAAAAGATGCTCCAATGAACGAATTGCCATTTCAACTCCCAACTCCTCAGCCATAGCCACCATTGCAATTCCAAGCACAGCTGGTCCTTGGTGGTTTTCACCCTTCTCAAAATGCTGAGCGCAATTCCCCAGAAGGTGTTGAACCTGGAAGAGATAGCAAACCGGAAGGTAAGGAGAAGAAGATTGAAAGACCACTCTAAAGTAGCCCGGCAAATGAGAGAAAACAAGCATCAGAATGGACTCTGGAAAGTCATTCAAAACAAAAGCATACCTTAAGAACATTTCCAGTTCCAGCATAAGCACAAGAAAGTAAGGTCATATCACAATACTTTCTAATCTTCTCATTAAATGTCTTTGAGACCTCAGCTGTAGCCTCAACACTTTCCTGCAATTGACCATATATCAGTAATTGTACAATTCTAACAGCAGTCTAAATGAGTTCATAATTCACCACATATCGAGATTCATTTCCTAAATGAAGAGCGTTCTAGTTTTCTGGTACCTGCTTCCCAAGGTATAACAGTCCAAGACCAAGTGGCAAAAATCTCGTGAGAGGATCTTGCAATTCTGATTCACTTCTGTCCATCAGAGCAAATATAATTGCTTGTGCAACCTCTTCATTGCAGGACCCAACATATATCAAACCCAAGGAGATTGTAGTGAAAGCAACTACGTCAAGTGGGGTTTTGGCATCATTAAGTATGGGGGTCAATTTGCTGCGTATCTGTAATTGTATAGTGATCCGTTAGGTGGATAGTTTCATAGATATCAAATAGCACCCTGGGAAATACATAACATGGACAGGCATTAAATAGAAGCTAATATAAACCTGTTCATTTTGAGCTCCAGCATATGCAATTCCCAAACCCATAATTGCACCAATTCTGATAAATGGATCCTCTTTATCCACATAATCAGCTAACAATGCCAGAGCCTGCAAAATGGACTCTGTATAAGCTCTAATGACAGAATGAAAGTATATTATGAGAAAAGTAGAAAATAGAAGTACTCACAGGATCACAGTCATTCTTCACACTACAGTTGACAATGCCAACCCCTAGTAGAGCACCAGCGATCACATAGTTGTCATTGCTATGGAAATACTTGTCAATTTGAGCAAGACCAGTGTCCACGTCCCACAACAAAATCATACCCTGCACAACCAACATCATTCAGAACTTTAATTGAAAGAAACACTTTTAGAGCAGTTTGGTAATGAGAAGGAAGACACATACCATACTTGCTGCGGCACTGGCTTTTCCATGCTCTTTGTTCTTGAAAAGCCAATTTCCAGATGAACCACCACTAGCAGAGTCTGCTGGAACTGTCATCAGCTTATCCTGACCAAATCCCGCATTTACAAAAGCATTGACAAATGTAGCAGCCAAATTCTGTCTTGCTGAATCAACACTGGCACCAGCACTCGCCCGGCCATCAAGTAAATGTGCCTAAAAAAATAAAAATAAAGCAGCTCAAGAAAGGGTGATAAGCAATTTTAATAAGACTCGACTCGGCGTATCAACAAGACTCTATAAGTGAAACTCAAAAGAACAAAGGATTCTAGCATTTATAATGGGAAAAAACCTGTGGTTACTTGTTGTACAAACCTTGTAGATATCTTCAGGAGATTTCGGTTCCATGACTTCTATATCACGAGCAAGTGCAAGATAACCTTCACTTAACTTGGCATTGTTTATGATGTCTTGCATTATGTATCTCTCTTCATCATCAGCACACATATCTTCATCCAGCTCAAATGTTGTTCCCTGGGAAGATGAATTAACAATTAGAATACAAGTAAAAGCTATCATCGGAAACAAACAGATGTAGAATCATTAATACACACCTGTCTACCAAGGATGTAACAGAATTGCTTCTTTCGAAGATTGTCATCACAAGAAGTAAAAACCTGCTTCACATACTGCATTCAAATAATTGGGTTGTCAGAAAGAGAGCCATATACTTCATCTTTTCAACCTACTTGGTATAATAGTGAAAACTTATATCTGCTCAGTCAAAGCAGAAAAAAATATTGCAGAATGTGGAGAAAAGCTACCAGCTATCTTATAGCTTAAGTGAACAAGTATTCAACTGGGAAACAACATAAGTCATGCAACTGACAGAATGCATACCTGAAGGTTGTCAAGAGACAAGGCAATTTGAAGACAATTTGCATATTCCTCAAACTTTAGGTATATCATGTATGCAATATCCAAAACTAGCACATCATCAGGCCCGGGAAGGTATCTGCAATACATTGGAACAGGAAATAGACTGGGGAAATACATACTTGAGCCACAACATGACATCAGATATAATATTACAAAATAATAAATAAAGCCATCTAGCTTTATAAAGGGAAAAGTATAGAGTGCTTGGGGAAACCAAGAGCCCAAAAATAACACTTCAAATCAACCCTCCAATCCTCCAACTAAGAGTAACAAAACAGGAGCAAATGGCTCCGTTTCTCTCCATCTTCATTATACACATTGAAAAGTATACACTCTTTCTGGCAAAGTTCACAACAGTGACGTTCTCTTACCTTGCAGCACTAGTGAGGTACAGACAGGTTCTCTTGAAATTAGTACTGTCGACATGCTCAGTCAAAAGATCTAGGTCTTCGACCTACAGGGTCACATTAATACATCAGTCTACATTGTTCGGTTCTAGTGAGATTTAAAAAATATAGACTACCAAAGAACTTAAATTTCTTATACGTAATACCTCCATTAGAAGGTCCACTGCTTCTGGTTCAGCATTGTGCTGCAAAAAAGATAAGCAAGGAAAAAAGGAATTGAAATTACATTAGTAATTGGTCATCTAATTTGATTTAAATATGTTACACAAAACACCAGATGCTTAGTTATGCCTCCTAATGCACTATATGTTGATATTAACATCCATCAGCGCAATACTTAAAAACTAAAAGCTAGCACACTACTAGTATGGTGAACTATCAAAATACCTTCATATGAAAAGCAACAATCTGCTGTACAAGCTCCATTACATCATCGATTGCCACTTCTTCAGCCTGCAGCCCAACCATTTATAAACAGGTGAGAAGCAAATCTCCAATACAGAACAGAGAAGAAGCACCTTCATAGACCACTGGATAAACAAAATAAAAACAGAAGTAGGGAGATATTAAGCTGAAACCTGTCTTTTTGCATATTCTTGTCCGATTTCTCCAGCCAAGTTCCTGTTAACAACCAAATGATTTTTGATGAACTATTTGCTGAAATCTTTAAATTAATTAACTGATAAAGCAGTTTGAAATACCCGTAGCCTATAAAATGAAACTAACCTGACATATTCATGGCCCCATGAACCAATGTCCCCCTCCGAACCCAACAACCTATACTTTAAGCTTTCCTGGAAAAGTTGCAAGTGATAGCTCATCATTAATGCCAGTTCCACAGTACTAAAACACAGAGGAATGTGGAAGGAAGAAGAGTAAAGGAAGGACAGAAGAAGCAAAATATTGCCTGCACAATTTTTAAATCAGAGAGTTCTATTCTAGCCATACCCGTTCTCCTTCGGCAGACATGGTCAGGGCTAAGACAGAAAGGATATCGGCCAAATATTTCTGTGACGTAAAACACGGTGAACCACTTAAGCTGAAATCATTCAAAAGAAAATGTTGTGTGTACTGCGCACTGCTATGAAAAAGAAGTGGCACCTTTAGATCTGATTCAGCCATTGTATTGTAAAACGCTTTTAGCGTTCCATAATGTGGCCGGAGAAACTTCAACGGCTTTGGTACGGAAGTCATTGAGCTTGTTGAGGTCCGAATTTCTTGCCTGAAAGAAGCAGACCAAATTAAGACAGAACAAATGTGCTTGCTATCGGAAAAAAATGCCCTTCAAACTCTCAAGCCACTCCCAACATCAAGTTTTGTACTGTGGAACATGAATTAATGATAAGGCCAGCAACTTGTAAGCAAAAACGATGAATTGGTTAAACCATTGTACCTCATACTCTCCAGTGCTACCTTCTGCAAGCCAGGATCAGCATCCTGAACCCTTTCAACATACAATTCCAGCTGCTGCTTCAACGCCAAATCCTCCTCTGACTGCACACATTCAAAACCAGATGCATCACTAAAACATACACTACCCAATAACTGATCATCACACCATAGAAACTAAACCCCTCCCCAGCTGAAACAGCTTCTAAAAACCCTAATTACAGGTAATTAACCAGCTTCCCTAACAAGCACCACAATCACTTAAAAAAACCCTAATTCTTCCATCGGAGCAAGTCATCTACTACTTACCCATTACTCGACTGGACCCAAACCACAAAACCATAATCAAACTTACCAGATCCTCGTCCTTCTTGTCGTCCTTTTTCTTTTGGTCCTTGGCCGGAGCCTTGGCCGGAGCGTCGTCCTTCTTAGTGCCGCTGCCACTGGCACCACCGTTCAGTTCCGGCGCCATCGTAGATTCCGATCAGACCGATCAGAATCGTAGATCTAGAACGCTAGAGAGGTATTTGAATCCAAGTCTGAGCTAAAGTTTATCGGCTGCGAGTAGTGCGATGGTTTTGGTTGAAAGGAACTCTGACGGAGAACAAATAATATAGAAGGCCGGCTTGTCCAACAAGAAGGAAGGGAGAACTTTTTCCTAAACCGAAGAGAAGAATATTTGATTCTGAGTTCAAAAATTCAAATTAGGCTCAACAAAGCTAAGTCAGGCCCATTTGGTGATGTCGGGCCGTTGGGGGCTCTTGCTAAATTTAGTCAAGACCAAAGTTGACTTTTAAGTGGCACATTTGGCACTAGCGCGGGGAGAAATCTTGGGCCAGGCCCGCACCACAGACGCATAATAAGTAATCACATTTAAAATTAATAACAAATCATAAGGAATATAACCTAAGTATAGCAGAAAAGTCAAAATACCACCTAAATATTTCGATATATCGCTCAGCGATACATACCGCCAATTTATCTTTCTCGTCTATTTATCGCGTTTCAATTTTGATTTGAGAAATACGAAATGTTTTACGTTTCGTAGGTGTTTTTTCATTTTCTGAGGATTTTCAGCTTACCTGCGTCGTCCGCCGTATCATTTTGATATTAATCCCATAAATCCGAAACGTTTCGTTGTATATAGAAGGTTTCTGCGGTTTTAATTCTTTTTTTCCAAACTTGGTAAGTTTTTTGGGACGTTAAGCCACAACATCTTCCTCTCTTTGCATTTCAATGTTGTTGGATTGAAGTTTGATTGATTAAAGTTATTCTCAGAAGATAGTTTGCTTAAAAGATAGCTTTAATGTTCTTATTGGTGATTGCTTTTTTGTGATTAGCCTAGTTTGGTGTTCATTTGGCTTTTTTAAAAATTTACAACAGCTGGTATGGGGTCTGAATAGAATTTGCAGAATTCCTTACATGATCATATTCGAAATTCTAATTGTTTTGTTTGGTTGACTGCTCCCTTCTGAACAAATATTGGTCCTCGATTATAAATAAAGATAGCTCTATTTGGCTGGTTTGCGCTCATCGAGAAATGTCGTTAGCCCGACAATAACCAATGGTTTATGCATGTTGAATTGGATAACTTATCTTCTATCATTATTAAAGCATAGAGAAATCGTCCCTCGAAAACTTAAGATGACATTTTATTAATGTTTTGAATCCTAATTGAAAACCAAACATAAGTGTTCCACTTTACGATCCATTCGAAAAATAGTAAGACTAAACTCAGTTAAGTCTATGGCACATGTTCATATTAGACAATGACAAGGTCTAGGCACTCATTGGTATTACATCTATAACAAGTAGGATCCAACAAGAGCCAAACTTCTGATGGAGTTCTTAATTAAGCAAAATATTTTCTAGGATAAATGTTATTTTTTACTCATCAACCCCACCGCCATTGATCAATCAAGCACACAAGTGGGTTTGAGTTTTGTCGTCGTTCACTTGCCTTTGATAATGGTTGACAGACATTGAAATGAAAAATGTTTTTGGGACTTTCTTTTAGCCATTCGAATTAACATAAATTCAGTTATGTTTAGTCTATATTTTAATGTTGTTAAGAGAAGATAATGTTAATTAATTTGTCGTTTTGGGTTCATTTGGAGAGTGATGAACCTAAGTGAATATGGACGGAAGAAAAAGTCTCATGCTAGTGCTTAAAAGTGTTTAATTGTAAAAGTTATGTTTATGCTAAATGAGAGGGTGAAATTTGATGACAAAGTAAAGGCATGATCATTAGCTATGGGTATGGATAATGGAATATCATTTCTAAATTCTTTCCTTAGATTGTGAGTCTTAATAAACCACCGCCCTTGAGCTCAGACTCGCATCTTGACACCATTCAAATCTATGAAATTCATGACTGGAAATACTTATTATTCGTCTGTGATGCGAGCGTTCAAAGTTATGATTATAAAGTTCAATCACCTATTATAATTATAGGTTCAATTCATATCACACCTAGTATGATTATAAGTTGTTCAATGGGCACTTATACCAAACCAAACACATTAAATCTGTGACCTTCAACCATTATAAATCGAAATCAATTTCAATAATAATTACTCCTTTTAACGATCCATTGCACATCCAACTCATCCTGAAATACCAAAAGGCAAAACGAAATAATTGCTAACTTTTTATGATTTTTCATCCCACAATCACACGCTTTCCAGGATTCTCATACAAATCACAATCAGCCAGCCAACCTCACAAATCACCATTTATACATCTAAAACCCCACAATTTAGGAAGAATATATGAATTCTGAGAGAGACTTCCCTCTTCTGTTCACAACGAGAGCATTAAATTTCGCAGCGGGACCAGATTTCATTTCAACATCCGTCTCTCTTAAATTCCACAAACGGCCACAAAAGCCACAGACTTTCCTTCTTATCACCACTCAGTAATCTGCGCTCCAGATCTCCCCTAAACTTGGCAACTTCTCCACCTCCCAATAACCATCTCTGCAGATTACCCATTTCCCATTTCATCATTTACTTACTCCTTATCTCCATTGCTCTCTCTCCAACATTCCAGGAAACAACTACAATGGCGGCTTCATCAGGCTCATCCTCAGCCAGGAGGAACTCCAACACGCAGCTCCTCGAAGAGCTCGAAACACTCAGCCAGTCACTCTACCAGGCTCACACTTCCAGCAGGAGAACAAACTCCTTAGCCCTCCCAAGGTCTTCACTCCCTTCCTTAATCTCCACTCATGAAGACCAACAGCCAATCCCGATTGCTAAACCCGACAGCACTCGATCCACCTCGCGCCCTCGGAGGATGTCCTTATCGCCCTGGCGCTCCAAGCCTAAGCTCGATGATTTCGACAACAATAACAACAGTAGCAGGAGCAGCAAACCTGTTGTTCAGAAACTCGGACCGACGAATAAAGCTGAAGTGGTAGAGAAGAAAGGGATATGGAATTGGAAGCCAATTCGAGCACTTTCCCACATTGGGATGCAGAAACTGAGCTGCTTGTTCTCAGTTGAGGTTGTTGCTGTTCAGGGTTTGCCATCTTCGATGAATGGACTCAGGCTGTCGGTATGTGTCAGGAAGCAAGAGACTAAAGACGGGTCTGTACACACTATGCCTTCCAGGGTTTCGCAGGGAGGTGCTGATTTTGAAGAGACGCTTTTCCTGAAATGTCATGTTTACTGCACCACCACTGCTAATAAGCAGCTGAAATTCGAGCCGAGGGTTTTCTACATCTATGTGTTTGCTGTGGATGCTGAGGAACTTGATTTCGGTAGGAGCTCTGTGGATTTGAGTGAGTTGATTCAGGAATCCATGGAGAAGAATCTGCAAGGAACAAGGATTCGTCAGTGGGATACTACTTTTACACTGGCGGGAAAGGCTAAGGGAGCTGAAGTTGTGCTGAAGCTTGGGTTTCAGGTTATGGAGAAGGATGGTGGGATTGATATATACAGCAGTCAGGTTGCAGGTTCTTATGAAGGGCTGAAAGGTAGTAAAGTGAAGAGCTTTTTACCTTCGGTTGGTCGTAAGCAGTCGAAGATGTCGTTCAGTGTGACGAGTCCCAGGATTACTAGTAGAGCTGAGGCTTGGACACCTTCACAGACGAGATCACCGGCTGATCTTCAAGGAATTGATGACTTGAATCTCGACGAGCCACCTGCCCCGGCTGCTGTTGTTGTACCTTCTTCTTCAGAAGAGCAGAAATTGGATGAGGTGGATCTTCCGGAGTTTGAGGTGGTTTATAAAGGAGTGGAGATTTCTGAGGAGAAAGAACAAGAGAGTGATGGAGATGGAGACTATTCTGTGGAGAATTTGGAAGAAGAAAAGTCTGTTGCTTCGAGCGAGGTTGTGAAGGAGGTCGTGCATCATGATCAGGTTCACTTGAATAGGTTGTCTGAGCTCGATTCGATTGCTCAGCAGATAAAGGCTCTTGAGTCCATGATGGGGGAGGAAAAGTCTGAAAATGCAGAAGAAGAAGATGAGATTGAGTCACAGAAGCTTGATGAAGATGAGGAAACAGTGACAAAGGAGTTTCTACAGATGCTTGAAGATGAAGAAGAAGGAAATGAGTTCAAATTCAAATTCAAGTTCAACCAACCTGAAGTTCCTCAACTGCATCTTGATGAAGGTGATGGTAATGGTAATGATTCAGCTGAAGTTGATTCCAAAGGTTATATCTCCGATCTCGGGAAGGGATTAACGTGCGTAGTTCAAACCCGGGATGGGGGATACTTGGCAGCAATGAATCCACTTGATGCTGTTGTTACGAGGAAAGAGACTCCAAAGCTTGCAATGCAGCTTTCGAAACCGCTTGTTCTTGCACCGAATCAATCATCTATAAGTGGGTTTGAGCTGTTTCAGAAGATGGCAGCGGTTGGGTATGAAGAGCTGAGTTCTCAGATTTTGTCACAGATGCCACTCGACGAGCTGACAGGGAAAACTGCGGAACAGGTTGCATTTGAAGGGATAGCTTCAGCAATCATCCAAGGGAGGAACAAAGAAGGAGCTACCTCAACTGCTGCTCGAACAATCACATCGGTGAAAGCCATGGCGAATGCATTGAGCTTCGGAAGAGAAGACAGGATCTCGACCGGAATATGGAACGTGAGGGAGGAGCCTCTGACTGCAGAGGAGGTCATAGCCTTCTCGTTGCAGAAGATCGAGGCCATGGCCATTGAAGCATTGAGAATTCAGGCAGACATGGCTGAGGAAGATGCTCCATTTGATGTTTCTCCACTTCCTGGAAAAACTGCAACTCAAAACCAACCTCTGGCATCTGCAGTTCCTCTGGAAGAGTGGATGAGAAAAAGTGATGACAAATCAGTAGAGACGGATGCATTTACAGTAGCTGTGTGTGTTCAGCTCCGTGATCCTTTGAGGCGATATGAAGCAGTTGGAGGGACTGTTATGGCACTTATCCATGGAAGCAAAGCCGCAATCGATGACAAATACGAAGAAGAGAAGAAGTTCAAGGTCAAGAGCTTACATCTTGGAGGTTTGAAGATGAGCACAAAAGGGAAGAGGAATGCATTTGATACAGAACGGCAAAGGTTGACTGCAATGCAATGGCTGGTATCTTATGGAATAGTGAAGGGAGGGAAGAAGGGGAAGCATACGTCAGGGAAAGAGCAGGATGTGCTGTGGAGCATTTCGTCGAGAATCATGGCGGATATGTGGCTGAAATCAATGAGGAATCCAGATGTTAAGCTGGTGGTCAAGTAAGGAGTAGCAGAAGATTTTTGCTGATAAAGACCTGCAAATAAATAAAAGGATAGACAGTAAGCTGTTCATGGAGTATATAAATATTTGTAAGATTAACACATTTTATTACACTGGGAGGTTAATCTATTCAGCTGGAGATGGAACAGACACATATCTGTATATTGCTTCAAGACAGTTTCTTCATTTATTAGAGAAGTTGCTATAAACTGAAAATATTGTACTGATAAATCTCCTTATAACAGAAAGGAGAAGACTATCAAAAGGACAAAGGAACTGCTGGCACTACTTTCCCAATGTGACCACGCACTACCAACAGTAAAAAACAAAGATCATTTCACATAAAAACTTCAAAATTTTCAAATCGTCTAATATTTAACATGAATATTGGCTAAAAAATTAAGTTTCACCATGGTAACCCTTTTAAATAATGGCAAAAAAAATTAAAACTCAATTTTATTCGGTGTTATTTTAGTATGTTAAAAAATATTTTTAACTTCATTAGGGTGTTATTTGGAAGGGGTATCGTGGTGAAACCTCAATTTTGAGTCATCACAACATGCATGTTAAATATCAGCCAATTTGAAAATTTTCGTGTGAAAATTGTCAATTTCCAAATGGGTTAACCTATGAAAATTGACCATTTTCACATGAAAATTTCAAAAAATTCAAATCGACTAATATTTGACAAGGATGTTGGAAATGGTTAAAAAATTATGTTTCACCATGGTTACCCCTGCAAATAATGACTAGATGAAGAAGTTAGAAATCAATTTAACTCGGTGTTATTTTAGCACGTTAAAAAATATTTTTAACTTCATTATGCTATTATTTGGAGGGGTATCATGGTGAAACCTCAATTTTGAGTAATTTTCAATATGCATGTCAAATATTAGCCAATTTGAAAATTTTCAATTGTTATGTGAAAATTGTCAATTTCCAAAGGGGTTAACCTATGGAAATGGATCATTTTCACATGAAATTTTTAAAATTTTTCAAATCGATTAATATTTGACATGGACTTTGGAAATGGTAAAAAAATTAAGTTTCACTATGGTAACCCCTGTATATAATGGTCAGATGAAGTTAAAAATCAATTTTTCTCGATTTTATTTTAGGACGTTTAAAATTATTTTTTAAGTTCGTTAGGCTGTTATTTGGAGGGGTACTATGGTGAAAGCTCAAATTTGAGTCATTTTCAACATGCATGTGAAATAATAACCAATTTGAAAATTTTGAAAATGATCAATTTTCAAAGGGGTTATTAATCTGCGGAAATGGACCATTTTCATATAAAAATTTCAAAATTTTCGGATCAACTAATATTTTACATTTTATATGAATGTTAAAAATGACTAAAAAATTAAATTTCAATAGGATAATCTTTATAAATAATAATCAAATATGGAACAGACATATCAAATATTGCTGCAACAAGACCATTTCTTCATTAATTAGAGAAGTTGTTATGAACTGGGAAAGAAATATTGTACTGAGAAATCTCCATTTGCTTTACAAAACAACCATCAAGGGATAGAGAGGTTCGAGTGTATCAAAATGTTCAAATCTGCAACTTTTAACGGTACATGTTCTACACATTTTTGCACTGGTAGTCTACCTCTCGAACTTGGTGTCCATAGCTCTATGGTTTTCGCTTGTTCTCATCATCTTCCTCATCAGAGTCGCCGCTTTCTCGAAAACGTGGATTCTTCTCCTGTTAGAAGACAGACAAATGATCTGGAATCAGATAAAGTATATAACGAATATGGAAGGAAGCAAAATCTAAAGGATATTGAGTGTCAAAGTGGAGGTAGGTAAGCAAAAGTGCACTAGTTCCATAATTTCCTTATAAGAGAAAGGAGAATACAATCACAAGGACAAAGGAACTACTGACACTACTTTCTGAAATGTGGAGATCGTTCAAAAATTACCGGTCGGGATTCAGGGTCAGAATTTCTTCGAGGTTCATGGTCGGATGTCCTGTTTGAAGGCTCACTTGCATGTCGGTCATCATCTCGGTATCGCTTTCGATGGAAATCTACTCATGTTACAAGGTTGAAATTATATCAGCAAATGTGGGACTAAAGCCAGTGGTTCTTGCATGACAGCTAGGATCCAGAGAAGTTAAATGTACAAGAAGATAATACCTCTATTTTGCCGATGAACACCACCACGACCTGAGCCTCCATGCCTGCCATCTGTGGCACCAAAATATTAGGAAATTTTTGACAAAGTTTTCATGCAATATGAACTACCACAGTGCCAGGGAGAAATAAGGTGGAAGGAAGAACATAGAATCAATACTGTGAGCGAACTCATTGATTTCTAACATTTCCCCCCTCCCCCCCCCCCCCCACTCAATGTCTACTAAACTAGAGAATTCGGGTCACCCATAATGTTCCTACTTCCATATGAGTCCCAAAAACTATCAACAGGATAAAGTTGGAAGCTGAGCATTGGAACTGTAAGTTCTAGACAACATATTAGTTCAATGACTTCAAAGTCAAAGCAACTTACATTGAGGAGGCATAATAGGCGGAGGAAAAGAACCCAAAGATCCAGTCCCATAATCTACAAGCTGTCTTTGAGCTTCAAGTTCTTGTTGCACCAACTTCCCATAACCACCCCTGCGTATAGCTTGTTAAGGAAGCTGAAAGAAGCAAGATTCGATGAACTAATGGAAATGTAGAATACAGTTGTTTGGACTGTCAACTGTATAATGGATGGTTAGGAGTAGCATGCATCATAACAAATTGAAAACTATTAGAAAAAGGATATCAGGATCATAGTCTGTACGGTATTCATCACGGACCTGCAAATTGCAGAGAAAAGTCCAATAAATTTCTGGGAAAGGAAGTCCACTGGATAACGCAGAAATGTTGGACACAGAAAGGAAATCCATCTTACTTGTCCACCACTTCGACCTCGACCCCACTGCCTCCCTTCTTGAAATCCCCAATCGAAGTCAACACGAATGGGGCGGTCGTCAAGAATTGTACCACTTACATATTTTACAGCATCCTCGGTATCTTCTCTGGAATAGTACCTGATGGACAAATTTATACGGCATATCAAGAAAGCATCAATAAGAATAGGAACTCAGTAAAATGATAGCAACATAACCATTGCTGACAGCTATACTAACTTAACCAAGTAAAGATGAGGAAATTCAAAGAAATGGCTGGTAGATCCTTAATAATCAGCTCACAAGTGCTAAAAATAGACGCGAGAAACAGATTTTTGTTGAAAGATAGACCTTTGAGCTCATACTGCTTGAAAATCCCTAAGCTGAGCTACTATTGTTATTCAAACCTTTAAGCTTAGATGCTCTACCAAGCAGCATCGTTATGTAGATACTCAAATGAACTTAAGACACAAGATTAGAAGACTCACAGGACGAAGCAAAAGCCACAAGGAGTTTTGGTGTTCTTATCCAACCCCATGATTATCTTCTTAACTTCCCCAGCCCGAGTGAACAGCTCATAAACTTGCTCTTCCGTCGTGTAGAATGACATATTCCCAATATAAACAGTAGTCGAGGAATGCAGCGCATGCTCAAACTCCTCCTGATCCCCAGAAAATCGTCTGTCCCTATAAGCCGACAGCTTCGTCGGGTCCTACCCATCAATGAATAACATGGAAATAACTCAGTCACGAAACCAAAATATCGAACTGACTTCCAGAATAGAGCAATTCATCATGCAGAAGCGACATTTCTGTGCCCTAACAACTTCAAAGAACAGAAGCAGGGGTGGGTGAGAGCTATGAAGTGTGCATACCTTGAATAGAGAAGCCATTATAGCTCAAACAGTAACGACTACCCCAGCCTTGAAGCTCGATGATCAATGTCAAGAGCTCAATAATTCCAATGACTTCGGAATCCAGCGATGCGAGAACTGGAAATGAATCGGCTCTTGTTACAGTTAGCTGAGCTCCACAGCACCTGAAGAAATTCGACGTAATTTTCCCTTTTTCTCTTTTAGTTGATTTATATGTGGGCTTTAGATAACCTAAGCCCACATAAAGAGCATTTTGGCCCAATGTTACAGCAGAAAGAAAATTCAAATACAGCTCATTTTCAGCTGATTGAGTGATAGGGTTTTAGGATTTGAACTGTGAGTAACTCCGTCGAATCAAACACAGAAACACGATGGCCACCTTTTCCGCCGCCGGGAGATCCATTTTCCGTTCATCGTCCTCCGCTCGCAATGCGGCGGCTCGGTTCGCCTCCCAAACCAAGTCGGCCCCAAAAGCCTCCCCGAGTTCTGCTTTCCGTACTGCCGCGAACAAGCCTGCATCTCAATCCACTTTCAGGTCTGTAAATTTTTGTTCAGCTGTATCGTTAGTTCGACAGATTGGTAGAGTGAATGAATTGTCGCTATATTCTGAATTACTTCATGATGACGCAGGATTCCAGTGGAGATGACCTTTGCAGTGGAATCGATGATGCCGTACCACACAGTGACTGCTTCGGCTTTGATGACCTCGATGCTTTCCATCTCTCAGCGTAGCTATGGATGGCTTCCTGAAGGTAAAGAAATCAACTTTACTGCTTTCCTGAAATAAATATACAAATCCCAACATTGAGTTGTCACTAATAGCTCTGCATTCATAGTTAGCTGGCTGCTTATGTGTTTGCTTGTTCCTAGAGAAGTCTTGCTAGTAGGTTTCCTGACTGATTGATCTTTTGTCTTTGACTTAGGTATCTAGCAACGTTTCTACCCAGTCCTTGATGTTCTTTTCTTCCTTTTAATTTGCTGGTAAGTTTAGTGCTTGCTGGATTTAGGTCATCTCCATAAGAACAAAAGATAACCCACTAGGGATCACAGATCATACTTTCATCACAATTTTATAAAATTGCCTTACCTGTTTTCATGAAGAGCCATGAACGTTGGCTATATATATATTTAAGCTGAGTCTCTTCGAGTTCGTCACCTAGGAAGTTTTCTTGTTGTGCTTCATTTTCCTTCTGGATCAATAAGTGTACTCTTTTCGTGTTGTAGGACGAGTCAAGACTAGATGAAGGAAGGGAAGCACAGATGGGATGACTGGGGGTTTTAGTATGGTTTTGAGGTCTTAGTAAATTAGGCAAAGAAACATACTCTTATGAGATGTAAAGTGTCAAACTTGGAGTCGAATTGTTGAAGTTTCGGGAACAGGGTTTGTATGTTTTGTGGCAAGGATCTTAAATAAATCTGAATCTCTTATTATCATGTTGCTATCTGGAAACTTGATGAGTTGTGTGAATGATTTGTAGTTGCTGAGTCAACTCCTTTAGTTACAGCTGAAGTGTTCCTCTTAGCAAAATACTAGTTTGAAGAAAACCAGCCTGAATATAACCTATTACTTCCGATCAGCTTGCAATGATGATGTGTGATGACTGTTCAGAGGATTCAAGCTGCTTTTAACTGCAATATTCGTTTAGAAGTTCTGAATTGAGCTGCTACAAAGACGAGGGTTTTTTCCTGAGTTTCATTCCCCTGTAGACTTGTTGTGATTAGCATTTGGAAACTAGAATGTCAATCTGAACTATATATTGTGTTGATAGAATAAAGTTGTAATCTTAACTACCTTCCCTCCCTCTCGATTATTTTTCATGTTATGTGGTTGCTTTGAAACTGATAGTCTATCTTATACATAACCAGCTTGCAATGATGATGTATGATGATGCATGTCGAATAGCCTTCGGGACAAGTTCTATTGGAGAAATCTTTGGGATTGTAAGAGATTGCACCTCTGGATTTTATCACTTTGATGTTATAGTATCTGAGTAGTAAGGCTAGAAGGCTCATGCATTTGACTGCAAGGAAATATTGCAATAACGATTCAGCTGTGTCTATGTGAATCTTGCTATTGCACCTCCGGATGGTTACGATCTTATTTATGATCGTTGTACGACAAATCAAGCATTCGCAAACTTGGAAATGAATTCTGAGGACCGAGTTCTGACTCTTTGTTTCTTCTTTCTGTCTGGTTATAGGGCTGTAATGAATGAATCTATCTACCCCTGCATTGACATACTTCCCGGCATTTGGTTTTGTTCTTCGCCTCACCTTGTAATAAGGCCAAAAAACCTTTTATGGTTCTCTTTTTCAAATAACCAATCTGTAACGAATGGTGTGTAAACTATGGTTGAATGAAATGACAAGAAAGCCAAATGTTTTAGAACCCGACGAGTAGGCTTATCGAAGAGCAATGTCAATTAAAAGAACACGATTAACCCTTGGAGAGTCTGCAACGTTGCATTCACCTAATGCAGCCAAGGGTGTACGCTATCAAAAAATCAAAAGAAAAGTGCAAGTGTCGGCAGGAAAAATTTCAGACGACGAAATTTAGCTACAATTGCAGTTCCAGTCTCGACAGTTAAAATGTAGCAGAGTAACATCACAACCCTGATGCTACAGGTTTACAACTTACAACCTTAAACCAAAATTCTGCCGACCACGAACACCGAAAAATAGTACTTGTTTTGGGTAAGATTCACGGTGGTATGCACTGGATGAACTGCTGTTGCTGCTGCTGATACCATATCTTTAAACATTGACCAGCTCATACTCGATCAGAGAAAGGTTGTTACCGTCTGTAACCTCAAATTCAGCTGCTTCAGTAACCTCCACACGTCCCCACTTGTCCACTGCAAGCCTCATTGTCCCCTTGAACATGTCAATCTTTGCATTGCGCAGGATAATGGTGGCACCGGGTGTCATGAGGTCAACTGCATTTGAGATTGTAACACGAAATTGCAACAAGATTGAGAACATAGTCTGATACAAGTAATAAAATGCAAAAACGTAAGGCTATGCATCACATTGGCAGAGAAGTTAGATAGCATCCGATTAGAAGCTGCCAAAGACTAGAAATGAAATTTAAGCATTGCTTCCTAAGCACAGAAAGAATGGAGATCGACCTTAAAGCAACAGATCAGACTAGCAGCTGCTTTACAGAGCTGGCTTCCTGGAAGATTTCATAAGACATCACAGAGCAAGCAAATCTAGCGTACAATTGAACACTAAATTGATAGGGTTCATTTATAAAAGAGATGCAAAAAACAAGGAAGATTACAGCAGAGCCGGAAAATCAATCTCTCGGGAATCACCTGAGCAGCGTCTCACACAATAAACAGCAGAAACCAGCTATAACTAATATATCAATCGCAGGGAACTGTTACAATACAGCTACAGGAGCTCGAAAAAATTCAAGCGGAGAAAGCACGGAGAGACCATATACCTTGCTCGTTACGAGCGGTGAAGACGATGGAGGCGGTGTCATCGCCGACCAGGCACTCGGCGATGCGCGTAGGGCGGACAGGGCGCTGGGAAAGAGACAGAGGTCCACGGCGGGGCTTGGGAGCTGGGACGTCTTTGGACTCGACGACTTTGACAGTCAGGTTGTGCCCACTAGTGCCTGGGGTCAAGGTCCCTACCTTTACAAACACGGGCTTCTTCTTTTCAGGGACTGTCGCCATTTCCGAGAACCTTCGAAGGAAGCAAAAAGATTAAAACCCTAGCGGAGGAGAAAAGGTAAAAGGCTTTGTTCTCTCTGACTCAGTGGGGAGAAAGCGAAGAAATGAATGGGGGCGGTGTTGGATGGATGCTAGGGTTTTTGACTTGTTAGTTGGGTCGGCTTGGGAGTGTGCGTGACTGTAGATCAGTCCACGTGTCGTTAGGCTATTGGAAGTAGGTCAGGAAAATGTAACTGGTTTTTTGAATTTGGATTATGGGTGAACCGGTTCACCATGTACGGGTCATCCATCAATCTGATAAAATCAAAATATTATATCGTCATATTTATAATACCAACAATATGTACCATTAGGCTACAATGTCTTTTAATTTAGGCACGATGCCATTTGTGGTACTATATAGGGAAGTTGTTGAGTTCGTGTACTAATCTTTGATTATCAATTCCCAAGTAGATCTATAGTATACAACAAGAACATCACACATGTTTAGGAAATTGATATACATTTTTACTTAGTGTACTGAAAATACTTCCGGAACTGACATTCCTACCGATGTTATTCGAACCGGACTAGTTGATGATTTAGAGGTTCAACGAGGGTCGAACCATAACAACACTGAAGTTTACAAATGATTAGCACATTATTCTCTATGGACATGGTGGAAGAAGAAAGACAACTACTTTGTGACCCCATTAGCATTGGTTCTGAGTTCCCTTCTATTGTGACTTCTTCATTTCTGTTGCCACCACCATTGGCAGTGCCCCTTCCTGTTCTTCCTCAGCTGCTGCTTCCGCAACTGCTTCCTCCTTTTCTCCTTGTACTTCTTCTTCTTCTTCAGCTGCCATCTCTTCTCCCTTATTAAGCACCAGATGCTGCCGGCAGCAACGGAGTATGACCAGAACTATGAACACTGCAACATTTAAACCACGTTACCGTAAGTAGGAAATACCAAGAAGTTCAATAGTTCTGATTTCTTGACAGATTTTGAAACGTACCTGTGAAAATGCGGGTTCTGACGCTGGAAAAATTCCAGAAGGCTGTGACTGCTGATGCTGTTACAATCTTCTTGTGAGAGCAGTAGCCCCATGTCTCCAACATTCTACATTTCGTGTTGTCAACTGCAATTTGGACAGGCAAGAACATGATCCAAGAAGCTATATACTTCACAATTCACATAGTACATGTAAGGAGAGGATATAATACCTTTCCGTGTTATCTGATTGGAGTAGCATGAGTACAGCTTTGGGATTGTGAAGCTGACAAAAAAACCTGTACAGAAATAACCAACCAAGTTGTCACATCAAGTAATATAAGTGGAAATCAAGTAATTTGGATTGATGAAGTTATGAACATGTACCTAATGCAAAGAGCCTCCGTAGGGTTATGAAGTGGCCATACTCAGCTCCGAGAAGCAAGAAAGGAATCACCTGTCACCATGATGCTATAAGCTATCCATCTGACCACTTTTTTGATTGACCATTTTAATGGAAAGCTAGACTGGAGTGACTTACTTTGAGGGTCATCGATGGTTCACCAGAGAAGAGCTTCCTGGTCTTTGAGATTGCAAGGTTTGCAGCAGGAAGTATCAATCTGCCTAATCTAAGGATATCCTCTTCCCTCAGCCTAACTTCTCGTCCCTTGTCAATGTTATTTCTGTAATCAATGCCAACCTCAGAACTTGTGAAAGACTTGAAACTATGTACACTCTGTTAAGAGTAAGACCACAGTGGAAAAAAAATGTACCTTTCGCATATTGAGTTTGTGACGAATGATGCTCCAAGGAACAAGAGTCCGAGTTGGGAACTTGCAGAAAACAGGCTGAAGATACAAAATTGAAGAGCTACGAGTTATAAACTACAAAATATATCTTGAAAATAAGTAAAGAAATGGGCGAAATGATGAAACTGACCTGAAGTTGATACCCTTTGCAAAGCAAGAAGATAAGAAACACAAGCAGCCAAATCCAAACCAGAGGCTGGACTTGGCAACGTCTTCCCACATGACGAGATCATGTATACATGCAACAAGCCTATCCAAATTGCTTCCGTCGTAATCATCAGCTTCTGAAAGATCCCGTTCAGGCAAATTCACAAACAGGTGGTGAGCATAACAAACAAAACCAAGAAACAAGCACAAACAGCATAGCAATTGAGCAAACGCATCAATACATACTCGCCAAAGCCGGACCAGCTGAAGAAACCTTCTCCTTCCTGGATCTTCCACCGCCGGTCTTTCTCTTCCTAGGTTTAGCCAACTCCTCTATCGAATCCCTCTCTTCTCTAACGTCGACCTCAGTCCTCCTCCTCAACCTCCTTGTATTCCTTGGCGAAGCACATCCCAAGCTTGCAACCTGAGATCCTCTGTTCTTGGATCTCCGGCGGGAACCAGCCGGCTCTCCTTCCTCCGCCGCCATGTCAATCCTGTCGGCGAGCCGAACCCTGGGCTTCCTCGACGGAGACGGAGAAAGAAGTAGAAGCTCACGGAGAGGGAGAGAGCCCTCCGGTGACGTGTAAGGAGGTGGATTCTTAGGCGACGGTGAGAATACGAGATCAAGAGAGAGATGAGGCGGTGGCTCTTTGCCTGCGAGCGAACAGGGGGTGGTTCGAGCTAATCGTGAAGCTGATTTGGCGGGAGCGGTTGGAGTTGGTGTCTGTGTGAAGCTGGGAAGATTTGAATCAATCTCCATGGATATAGTATGGAACTTGTTGCAGGAGCAATTATTGCGGGAGAATTCTTAGAGATTTTGCCTGAATCAAGAAATGAAATTGAATTTGAGAAGAAGAACAGGGAGAGAGTTTTTAAGTTTAGAGAAAGGAAGTAGCCGTTGGAACTTGGAAATGTGGAGCGAGGGATTTTTTGAGCTTTTAGCGGCGGCTGTTTCTTTTGAAATTATTGAAGCCGGGAATGTGGGCCCACGATATGGCCATATGAGACGGGTTTAACGGTAAGAAGAAATGGAAAGGAGACAGTGTGGGCTTTGTAAGGGCTCTTTTTGTGCTATTTTGCACATCGAATTAGCCCATAATTATGGCCCAAGGTCAGCGGCTTGCTCAATTTCGAGTTTAATTCTAATTAGCAAATTGATTCGAGTTTTGATAGTTTAGATTGAATTTCGCCTATAAATTAACGAGCCAAATTTGGACAGAGGTAAGTTCGAAGGTTTTGCAGTCATTGATGAAGTTTTTATGCAGTTAATCATACAGTTTGATCTTATTTAATCCCTTTGACACACCAACTCACTTACAAGTTGGATTGAACAACAAATTGATCAAGTACTTGCCGATCAGGATGCACACACATAATAACATAGTTTTTTTTTCTACTATGTTGAGGGATGTTCGATTTCGATCAGCAATTGAAGTTTTCGAAGGATTGGGTGAGGAGCGTATATAGAGGAACATATTCGAGAGGAGGAAGGGTGCTCGAATCCGTCTTCTTGTACTCGAGAGTCCAGGTAACCTCGTTGCCGACGATCGCAGCACTTGAGATGAAAGTAGGATACTTCTGTAACATCTCCCCTTCGATCACCGTGAATGACAAGTACTTCCCTCCTACTTCGTCTACATCTCCCAACAGTCCCTTGGCACTCACCACTTCAGTCATCCCAGCTGAATTTCAACATTCGACGAATGATCAGTCTTGTAAAAAACACTTGTTATAAACTCGATATAGTTACGGTTCAATTTACGACACTTACGGAGGATGTAAGTGACGTGGAAAACGGAGCCTGGACCCATTTGGGTGCCTCCGCCAATGATCTCGCACGCCTTGATGATCGGAGGAGCCAGTTTTGGCGTTTCGAGGACATGGTTCCTGTAGAAAGACACCAGCTTCTCTGGTGATTTCATTGTTACCTCAACCTCTAGCTTGTGAGTCTGAGCCGCCATGATCACTTCTTCTAATTGATTTTGTTCCAGCTAGTTCAAATTGTGAATAGTAGTACTGCCTGGTTCGACCGGACATTTATATAGAGAGAGCAAGATTCTACAGAATAAGTTATATGAACCAACCGAATCTTTACCAAAAATGGATTCTACAGAATTAAGTTATATGAACCACAACTTTGGCAAAAATCTAGAATCTAATCCTTGGGAAAGTAGGACTATGGTAGCTACTCCAAAGTTTGGGAGTTAGATGGTGATCAAATTGAAAAGGGTCGGCTGGAGTTAGGTAAAGTAATTGTTTGTGTGGTGTTTTTATATACTAACGAGTAGTTGTTGAGTTATTTTATATCGGAGGGTGGAAGAGTCTAAGTGATTGTAAATATGCGGGATATGTTTAACTTTTGAGCTAATTTTGGGTGATAAAGCTTGTAATAGTACTCAACAATTGTATAACACATGTTGACAACATTTTTAGGGATTCGATAAGGGTTGGTAAATGAGTAATGCCTACTCAAAGATCGATGTGCAAAATCTCATATCGGAGAGAGTGGAAGGGAATGTGTATTTGTGTGATGTTAGTGTTTATCGTGTGAGAGGAAACCTCACTCCATTGAGCTAGTTTTTGGGTGAGAACGCTCAATATCACCCAATAATAAATGAAGTATATCATTGGTGGAGCTAGAAAATTGGCCAAGGAGTTCGAAATTCGTACCTAACAACATGTGGTAGGAAACCGTTAGAAATCCAAGGTAAAATTTTTTTAATCAAAAGCACATACATCCCTACTAACAACAACAATCAAAATTTTAAAAAAATGTCTTTTAATTTCATTTGTCGATTGTTTGAAGGGTTTAACATTGTAAACCTTCAATTTTTAGTCATTTCCAATATGCATATAAAATCTTAGCCAATTTGAAAAAATTAATTTTTATGTCAAAATTGGTAATTTCCAAAGGGGTTAACCTATGGAAATGAGTCATTTTGACATCAAAAATTTCAAAATTTTCAAATCCGCTAATATTTGACATGCATGTTGGAAATTACTAAAAATTCAAGTTTCACTATGGTAACCCTTATAAATAATGTCTAAATGAAATTAAAACTCAATTTTATTTGGTTTTATATTAGCGTTGGAAATTATCAAATTAGCTTATCTTATTTAATGTATGAATATTGTTAATAAAATAATTAACTACGAACCGTATAAAAAAACTGCTAATAATTATACTAATTAAACCCTTTTGTAGTTAATGGTAAGATTAATCTATGAAAATTTTGAAGGATTTTTATTTGTAATATTTAACTTTTATTTGTAAGTTAAGGATTTCGACCGAACCCCTTCTTCTTTATAAATTAACCACAATAATTAGTCGACAACAGTCTATTTGAGGAGGTTCTTTATTTAATTAATGGCATAGTTTGATCTTATTTAATCCCCTTTGACACCAACTCACTTACAAGTTGGCTGAACAACAAAATGATCAATTACTTATCGTTCAAGGATGCACACACATAGTAACATAGTTTTTTTTGTCAGGAAATCCAATCCACACATAAACTCTTCAAATTTTGATTAGTAATTGAAGTTGTCGAAGGCTTGGGTGAGGAGCGTGAGAAGTGGAACATATTCGAGAGGAGGAAGAGTGGTCGAATCGGCCTTCTCGTACTCGACAGTCCAGGTAACCTCGCTGCCATCGACCACAGCTTTGCAGATGAAAGTAGGATACTTCTGCAACATGTCCCCTTCAGTCACCGTGATTGTCATGTACTTCCCTCCAACCTCGTCTACATCTTCCAACATTCCCTTGGCACTCAATAGCTGAGTCGTCCCAGCTGAATTTCAACATTTACATACATTGTAACATTTAGAGTGTTACATTAGAAATAAAAACTAGACACTACAAGTCTAGCAGGGTAACGGCGGAAATTTAACAGCGACTGTTCAAATAAACTGTATCTGTTTTTTATGGACAATCGTTCTTTTTTGTGTACATTTTAACAGCATGTACCACATTGACCGATTGGTCAATTGATGTGTGCATATTCGACACATCTTTTTAACTATAGAATGAGGTTTTTTATGTGACAAAAGGTGTTTAACTCTGTGATGTTTAGCACATATTTGTTCTTTTCCCCCGTGGGGGTTGTATTACGTTGTTCGGTGTGTTTTGATGCAATTTCAGGCAATATACGCGGTTTGAGGATAAACGGGAGTGGAAATGGACGGATTTGGAGTAGCTGGAGAGGAACACGGCGTGTTCCTAGTGGAACACGGCGTGTTCCAGGTGCGACCCAGTGCAGGAACTTACAGGGAAGGAACACGGCGAGGAACACGGCGTGTTCCAAGACGTGTTCCAATGAACACGGCGTGTTCGGGATTGAGCACGGCGTGTCCTGACAGGGAAAAATGGGCGAAAACTTACAGAGATGGAACACGGATAAGAACACGGCGTGTCCGTAGGCGTGTCCCGGGGAACACGGCGTGTTCCATCCGGAACACGGCGTGTTCCATTCCTGACAGATTATTTTGTCCTTTTCCATCTCGGATTAGGGAAAAGAAGCCTATAAAAGCCCTTGCACCCCTTCAGACGAATGAGGATATTTTCCACGGACAATCTAGAGTTTTTAGAGAGAGAATAAGTGCGAGGGACCGGTTGGAGCGAGAGGTTATAATCAATTGGAAACGGTACGAAGATCGGCGAAACGATTGGGAAATCTCGACGGATCGTGTTATCTTTCCGGGTTGTTCTCATTCCTTTATCCTTTCTTAATTCCCGAACCATGAGTAGCTAAACTTTCTGTGTTGTTCGGATGAGATGAAGCTTTAGCTAAGCTTTGTATGGATGATTTGATCTGTTATTGAGGTTTATTCAGACTTATGATGCGTTCTTCCTAAAACCTAATTTACGATTCAATTATGTCTGGCCGTCTTGATTGAGTCATCGACATTAATTTGTGGGTCCGAGAGGAACATAGGTTGATAGGTCGCTTAGGAGGAACCCTAGATTATTCGTTAGCTCGAGAGAGGAGCGAATCGTTTAGGCTCTTTGCACGTTTATCGTTGTGGCATTTCATCGAACATAATTAATGCGTTTTGTTTAGGTGTAGATTAGCTCGAGAGAGGAATCTACAGTTAGACGAAATAGATCCTTAGAGGCGCGAGAGTGATCTAAGACTACGTTAGGAAATTGCCGAGCCGTTGTAACCTGAATAACCGAGATAATTAATCTTTCATTCGTACATTGCTAGCTTTAGTGGATTCAAATATGAGCAACCTCCATTCCTATCTGAAACTTGATCTCTCGAATTTGCTTACCTTTTAATTGCATTATTAGTTGTTAAATCAGTTACTTAAAACAATCCAAAAATAAATTCAATCTGTCACTTGGTTTAGTTTGAACTTCAACTTGAGTAATAAGAATAGAAAGACCCTAGGGAGATTTACGATCCCACTAGAGCAATCTAGTGGGTATTTGAAAGCGGGGTAAAATTCGTGCATCAAATCGGCGCCGTTGCCGGGGACATTTCTATTTTTAGGAAAATTTTGATTGATAACTATTCCCTCATCCATAATATCATTACTTCATCTCCCACATTTTCATATTACACGGTTTTGTTGTTTCCTGTTGTGCAGGCAAAATTGCGGACTCAACATCTCTCCGAAGAGCAAACGTCTAGCTAACAAGGGGACAACTTCATACACTCACCTAGGCCCTAAACCTCGCAAGAAGCTAGTATTAGAAGTCGCTCTCGATCACCCTCCACCAATTATACACCCAGACAAGGCAGAAGAGGAGGTCAAGATGGATGAATTCCATATTAATGAAGAGGGGGACAACGACAACCATAATCACAACGATAATCACAACCACCTTCTTAACAACCACCCTAATCACAACAATGGAGGGCATGACGCGCACATCCCACTCATACCCCAGGAGAGGCCATTGAGAGACTATGGTCGACCCACTCTCGGAGGAGCTGCTTCGAGTATTCTGTGTCCCATAAGGGGAGATCAAGTTTATCAAACTCCGGTACCCTCGATTAATCTCATCCAATCAAGGGCATTTGCGAGGAGGACCAGATGAAGACCCCAATGCTCATCTTAGGGATTTTGTGCGTCTAGCTGAGACAAACAAGGCACGAGGAGTCCATGTCGACGATCTTAAACTCAGCCTATTCCCATTTTCTCTCAAAGGGGAAGCGCAAGAGTGGTTGTATGAGCACCCAGCAGGGTATTTCACTACTTGGGATGGACTAGCCACGGAGTTCTTGGAGGAATTCTTCTCCCCCTCCAAGACCGAAGCATTAAAGGCAAGGATTTCACAGTTTAAGAGTCCTTCCAACGAAACATTCTATGATGCTTGGCAACGATTTCAGAGTCTTCTTCGCTCATGTCCTCACCATGACATGGACGCACATGCTAGATTTCGAACCTTCATCAGGGGTTTGGATTACCACAAGCAGAAGGATCTCAGCATGTCAGTTCCAGAAATCTAACGTATCCGACACCAACACAGCTCTAGAAGCATGCGGGGCTTATGCTCAAAAGATGAGGACCCTTGTCCTCACCAACCCAATCGACATCGAGCTCAATGTGCCCGGAAATCGGGTTCAACAAGTAAAGTCTACGGGAGCGAGTTAGAGAGGAATCTTCATCGACTACCGAATTTCAAGAAGCTCAACTACTTGATCAACTACAATTGCTCACTAAAAAGCCGGACAAGATAGAATTAGCTCGAAGAACAGGTTTGCATTCCCAAAGGCCTTCTAATACACCTATTTGCTTGTGTGTATGCGTGTGAAGGATGTGGAGGAACCGATCATGACATATCCAACCGTATGAAGGAGTTCGAACGGGGGATGGAGCATGAGCAAGTCGACTATGTGGGCGGTCAACATCAGAATCCCTACCAGCAGCCTAATCAACAACCTCAAAACTACAATAAGGGTCAGAATAATTACCAATCATCAGGGCAAAATTTCAACAAGGGTCAGAGTAATTATCAAACCAGAGGACAGCTAGGACAGAGCAACTACAGAACTCCCGGTACTCAGCCACCACAAAACCCGAATACTTATAGAAATCAGGGAAATTATCAGCAGAATCGTCCAAGACAACCGATATACTCGGACACCAACCAGCAGAGATATGTCAACGAGAGCTATGGAGAGAAGGGTCAGGTCACCTATTCGTCTAATCAAGCTCCCCCTGGATTCCCCCCTCAACAGCAACAGGCAATGCTCAAAGCTATTATGCAGCGGCTAGATGCTAGTGAGGAAGCTATGCGAAGTATTCAGGCGCAGTTGAATGGACCAGGCAACACCAGTGCGCCTAGTAAACGAAGTGGTATGCCTAGTTCGACAGTCCCGAATCCACGACAAAACGAAGACGTAGGAGCAATTGAAACAAGGAGCGGAAAGCGGCTGCAAGATCCTCCGATGAAGATCATCACACCAGTAGTGCAACCTCCACCCCTCTTGGATGACGAAGACATTCCTGCACAAGAGCCGCCACATGCCAACATTCCCAATACAACAGACAGCATACCTCCTCTCTGCACTCCTACTTCCCCACCGGTGGAGAATCCCTACAAACCTAGAGTTCCATATCCTACTCGACTGAACAAGGAATTGTATGACAAGCAATTTGCTGAATTCATGAAGGTGCTGAATACTGTACATGTCGACATGCCTTTTGTGAAGGTGGTCAAGGAGATGCCTCACTATGCAAAGTTTATGAAGGACTTGGTGACAAATAAAAGGAAGCTTCCTGAACTACTAGCTCTCGCCGAGGAAGAAACCACACAAACTCGAACGAAGAGGTCGACATGGCAGCAAGCTACGACGAGATCGACTTCGGGACTCTACCACGCAAACGACGAGATACAGGTCCGTTCACTCTACCTTGTAAAATTGGTAATACGCAAGTTAGTAATGGTTTAGCAGATACATGGGCTAGTATTAATGTGATGTCCTATAGCTTGGCTAATTCTCTAGGGTTGATAAACTTTAAACCTACACGCATGAATATTAAATTGGCCGATAAATCAGCGACTGTGCCTAGAGGAATCTTAGAGGATGTACTGTTGACAGTGGGAAAATATACTTTCTTGACTGATTTTGTGGTGATCGATGCTCATTCTAATATGTCTTTAATCCTAGGTAGACCGTTCCTTAATACTGCCAAAGCTATAATTGATATAAGTAATGGTACTATCACTCTTAGGGTTGGATTAGAAAGTGCAACATTTCGATTAAGTTCTGCTGGCACTAGACATATGGCATATGATGATTTGTGCTCTTTTGATGAAACTATGACCTCTCTTTCAACTGCTGTTTTCACTAACCTAGTGGGGCAAGACCCGCTAGAAAAGAGTATGGTTTCTGGTATGCAGGATGATAGTACAGGTACAGGGATCAATGAGGAAGTAGCTTCTATGACTATTTGCCAAATGGAAGGAGTACTAGCACACAATCAACCTATTATGGTAGCACCAGTTATACCTTACAAGACGTCCTATGAAGAACCTCCAAAACTGGAATTAAAAGAACTACCCCCTAATTTGGAGTACGCATTCTTGGAAGAGGGTTCCAAACTCCCAGTGATCATCAACTCAACTCTCTCTCCACCGCAGAAGGACCGCCTCGTTACTCTCTTGAAGCACCATAAACAGGCAATTGCATGGAAGGTGACCGATATTAAGGGAATCAGTCCCAACTATTGCAAACACCAAATATATCTAGAAGAGGATGCCAAGCCAATTCGTCAACCCCAAAGGCGACTTACTCCACCCTTAATGGAAGTAGTGCGCAAAGAGACTTTGAAGCTTCTAGATGCCGGGATTATCTATCCCATCTCGGACAGCAAATGGGTGAGCCATGTGCATTGTGTTCCAAAGAAAGGAGGGATGACTGTCATACCTAATGCTGCTGGCGACTTAATTGCTACACGGGCTGTTAGTGGTTGGCGAGTGTGTATAGACTACAGACGGTTGAATGACGCTACAAGGAAGGATCATTTCCCCTTCCTTTCATTGATCAAATGCTGGAACGTTTGGCGGGGCACAAATACTATTGTTTTTTAGATGGTATGTCTGGATATTACCAGATTCCTATAGCCCCGAAAGATCAAGAGAAAACGACGTTCACATGTCCATTTGGAACATTTGCATACCGCAGGATCCCTTTCGGCCTATGCAATGCTCCTGCGACCTTTCAGCGATGCATGATGGCCATTTTTGAAGAGCTCATCGGAGAGATTATGGAAGTGTTCATGGATGACTTTTCTGTCTATAGTGATACTTTTGAGCAAGGTTTGCTGAATTTAGAGAAAGTTCTAAAAACGTGCGAGGCAACAAATCTAGCTCTCAGCTGGGAGAAGAGCTACTTTATGGTGAGAGAAGGAATTGTGCTCGGTCACAAAATTTCAAAAGAAGGAGTTGCAGTGGATCCGGCAAAAATCGATACTATCTCTACACTACCACCTCCTACATCCGTGAAAGCAGTTCGGAGCTTTTTGGGACATGCGGGTTTCTACAGGCGTTTTATCAAAGATTTCTCGAAGATTACACTCCCCATGACTCGCCTGCTAGAGAAAGATGTTCCGTTCATCTTTGATCAAACATGTCATCAGGCATTTATTACTCTCAAATCCAAACTTACCACGGCTCCAATTCTGATCACACCACAGTGGGATCTTCCGTTTGAGCTTATGTGTGATGCGAGTGACTTTGCAGTCGGAGCTGTCTTGGGGCAACGAATTGAGAAACGCTTCAGACCTATTTACTATCCCAGCAAGACTCTTAACGACGCTCAAAGAAACTACACCACTACAGAGAAGGAATTTTTGGCTGTGGTGTATGCATTTGACAAATTCAGATCGTACCTTCTGTTATCTCATGTTGTCGTCTTCACTGATCACGCCGCTATCCGATATCTCATGAGCAAATCAGATGCTAAACCGAGACTAATCAGATGGGTGCTCCTCCTTCAAGAATTTGACATCGAAATCAGAGACAAGAAGGGTTCCGAGAATGTAGCTGCTGATCATCTTTCTCGACTAGAACAAACTGTGGATGCACGGGAAGTTACACCTGACATCCGGGAGACTTTCCCGGAGGAACACCTCTACGCCATCATGATCTCGGAAGCTGAAGGGCCATGGTTTGCAGATTTTGCCAACTATCATGCTAGTGGGGCGATTCGAAGTGACCTAACTCGTCACGAACGGCGGAAGTTCATGTCCGACATTAAGAAGTACTATTGGGAAGATCCACATGTTTTTCGCATCGGCTCTGACAATATCATTCGTCGGTGCGTAACGCTCAGCGAGGCTCACGACATTATGAATCACTGTCATTCGGGACCAACAGGTGGACATCACGGCTCGGAACGTACAGCTCGCAAAATTCTCACCTCTGGATTCTTTTGGCCCACAATTTTTCGAGACTGCAAGGATTACGTCAACAAGTGCGATCAATGCCAAAGAGCAGGAAAGCTCTCTCGACGAGATGAAATGCCTCGACTATGACAGTTCCCATTGAGATTTTCGATATTTGGGGGATAGACTTCATGGGCCCTTTTCCCCGCTTCCCATAAGAATAAGTATATCCTAGTTGCAAAGTGGATTATGTGTCTAAATGGGCAGAGGCTCAAGCTCTTCCCACCAACGATGCTAGGGTGGTAGGAAGATTTTTGAAGAAGTTGTTTTCCAGATTCGGAACCCCACGGTCCATCATCAGTGACCGAGGAACTCACTTCCGCGGACAATTCGATAAGGTGTGCGCTAAGTATGGGGTCACCCACTGTGTTGGAACGGCTTACCACCCTCAAACAAGTGGACAAGTCGAAGTAACAAATCGAGAGCTGAAACAGATCCTCGAAAAGGCCACGTCACGCACCGATTGGTCTGAACGCCTCGATGATGCCTTGTGGGCGTATAGGACAGCCTACAAAACTCCTATAGGCACTTCCCCTTACATGCTAGTCTATGGGAAAGCCTGTCATCTACCGGTGGAGTTGGAACACCGAGCTTGGTGGGCTTTGCGTGCGCTAAACCCGGATCTTGGAGTTGCGGGCGAGGAAAGGCAAATGCAAGTACATCAGCTGCAGGAATGGCGTGAGCAAGCGTACGAGAGCTCCAAGCTATATAAAGAGCGCACGAAACGGATCCACGATTCGAAACTGAAGGGAAACAAGGAGTTCAAGGCAGGAGATCAAGTGCTTCTATACAACTCCCGTCTCCACCTCTTCCCTGGGAAGTTGCGATCTAGATGGTCTGGACCATTTATCGTAACTCAAGTTTTCCCTCATGGCGCTGTGGAAATTACTCACCCCGATGAGGAGCCTTTCAAGGTAAACGGTCATCGCCTGAAAATGTATATCACTGGGGCTTTCCTTGGAGTAGTCGAAGAGATGAAACTCGATCCTACTACGGTCGAGGGCGCTGACCCGTAAACTCCAGGTATCGTCTAGCTCGAAGACGTAAAACAAAGAGCGCTTTTTGGGAGGCAACCCAAATTCAAGTCTTTCTTTTCCTAATTTTTTTTCTCTTTCGGAGTCAGTAAGTTTAGAGTCGAGTCGATGAGTCTGGATATCACGATTATAGCCTGGACTGTTTTGGCAGGGTTGTTGTTCGTTTCTATTATTGCATGGTTGGAGAAAATCAGGAGTTCGGAGCTTGGGACGTTCAGCAAAGAACACGCCGTGTTCCATATGGGACACGCCGTGTTCCTCGGGGACACGCCATGTTCCTCTGGAACACGCCGTGTTCCATTGCACCTGGAGCGTTGCAAAAAGTTCCAGGGAGTGGACACGGCATCGAACACGCCGTGTCCCATCCGTGTTCCATTGCACACGCCGTGTTCCGCATGGAATTTTGGATGTCAAAGTTCCAGGGACTGGACACGGGATGGAACACGGCGTGTTCCATCCGTGTTCCCTGGAACACGCCGTGTCCCTCATGAAACACGCCGTGTTCCAGGCACGGGATTTTGAACTCAACTTCCAGTGACTGGACACGGGCGTGTTCCATGCTGAACACGCCGTGTCCCTCATGGAACACGCCGTGTTCCAGGCACGGGATTTTGAACTCAACTTCCAGTGACTGGACACGGGCGTGTTCCATGCTGAACACGCCGTGTCCCGCAGAACACGCCGTGTTCCTAGTGGAACACGCGTGTTCCTTCTCCAGGTTAGTACCATCTCTTCCTCTCTCCTCGAATTTCCTCCATTTTTCCTCCCCTCTTCTCTTCTCAACCGCCAAGTCCTACCTCCAAATCGCCCTCACCCCACCCTTCCTCCCTATTCCTTCATCTTCACTCTCCTTCCGTTCTTCCCCTCTTCTTTTCCCCTTTTGTTTTTCCGCCACTCTCCTCCCTGTCCATTGAAGCTCCTCTCGCGGGTTCCTCCTCTTCCATTCACTTTCAATTGTGTGTTACGGTCGTCTCTAAGGTACTCATCCATTCTATTCTTCCTCTCTTGCCCTTATGAATCGTCATTTACCCATTTTTAAGTCTAATTTCAGTTTTGTTGCAATGGGGGATTCTCCTCTAAGAACCCTAATAATTTGATGATGTGCTTTTCTGAAATTGGACTTGGATAGATGAAATTGATGTCCTAATGAGGTTGTGTGCTGATTTTGATGTTGTATCGCCTTAGATTATGCCGTCCATTGTTCGAAATTTGTCTACTCTTAGGCTTGCTCATGAACCCTAATTTTCTCAAATTGGGGATTTTTGTTTATTTGCCTATCTTATGCTGAAATTGATGATTGTCGAAGGACCGTCGCCCATTGCACGTTGATTGCCATATTACGTTACGTCTCACGATATTACTTTGCGTGAGTAGAACTTTCCCCCCTGTATGATGATCCTAGTTCTATCTGATACTCTTTTAAGTGTGAGGTCACCCGGCGTGTTTGCGAACGTTATGATGAATTATGCCGTTATTTTTGTTGGTTGGACTGTCCACATTGTCGAGAATTTGCCCTTTTGCGGTTGGGAGCTGGCAATTATCTTCCTTATTTTTTTTTCTAAGTGCAGGATGGAATCTATTCGCAAACGGGGTCGGGGTATGCTTCAATCCACTTCCTTCCAGGTCCAAGGCATGCCAACTGCCGTTAAGACACGGTGCTTCACCTTTTCCGATCAAGCGGATCAGCAGGTTTGGACGGAAATTTCCCAGAAGGCTATAGCCGCTTCTGGTTGGGTTGATTGGGCGGAGTTGTCCACAGCTGGCATAGGGGAGCAGTTCGCTTCCGCCATTGATGCCGCCGGCCTTCGCCCTCTATTTGACGTGAAGGAGGACGCTCGGGAGTGGGCAACCAAGGAGGTCATCACCTCCATACGGGTCAAGGTCACGACGGATCCGCAAGAGGCCGATGCGGTCCGGCTCCGGTGTGGCGGGGTCCGCTATTCCCGGTCGTTCAACGAATTCGGGGTCTACCTCGGATTCTACACCATGGCGGAACTCACATCCGATCAGCCGTCGACGGTTTTGCCGGCACTACTTGCGGTGGCACATGAGGAGTTCTCGGAGCGAGATTGCTCCTTCTGAACCCATGAAACAGCTCAAGGGCGGCCGTTGGAGCTACTACAAGTCCAGCACTTCTAAAGCCGCAGCGATCGAGGTGCCTCTTCTCCGCCTCCTGCACCATTTTCTCCGTGCCACCATTACTCAGCGGGGAAACTCGACACCGCCCGCGACCTTTTCCTCCTCTACAGCGTTCACATCAAGGAGCGTGTCCATCTGGCTCCCCTGGTTGCCAAGCTACTGGCGGCTCAGCTGTCTCGTTCCGCCGAGACAACAAGCAAGCCGTACGGAGGTTCGTACGTCACCCGTCCGGTGAAGAACCCGCGGTGTCGGTCCGCCTTCGGGACCCTCTCCGCCGTTCCTCGAGTCTCCCCTCATCGCCTCACACCGCTTCTCTCCTCCGAGCAGCCCGGATTCTCGGACTTCTTCGCCGATCGCCGCCCCGCCGAAGAGAGAGAGAGCCGGTTATGGAGGAAGGTCCCTCACGGGGCCGTCAACCCCCTCCCCCGTTGCACGGATCGATGATTTGGGTGCTCAGGTCGCCAATCTCGCAGGGCGGGTCGACTCTCTGCAGGTTTCCATGGCCGAGATGTATGCGTACCAGCAGTACGCTTTTCAGGAGCAGCAGCGTTTCTACGCCTTCACTCACCCGGACTTCCCCCCCTGCGCACCATTCCAGTATCCTCCACCGTCCCCCCCCGCGGGACATGGATGACCAGTAGGGGCTGCCTATTGTGTCATAGTACTATTTTTCGTATCCAGAACTCTTTTGTGTTTTGCTTTATTCTAGTTTTTTTCTTTGGGTCTTGTGGTTGACATATTGTGTTCATGGGTGTTATGTTTCGCTACTCTAGATTGATATAACGGATCGGCACTGGCCTTTCTCCTACTTGCTTTTTCATGTCTTTTTGGTTGTAGGCTTCCTCCTATTCTCACCGCCGTTTATTGCCTTTCGTCGACCTGGTCCTCGTCCAGGCACCACCGCTGCTCCGTTCCCACGTTCTCCAAGTTAGTATCACACTTTTTGCCCGTTCTTTCTCGATTGTTTGGTCCATTGGGGACAATGTCCTGTCTAAGTGTGGGGTGGCTTCGGCCGCTTTTTAAATTGTGGGATACATAACTTGTGAGAACCTATTTTTGCGTTGCCTCCCCTTTGCTTTTCGAAACTCCCTCTTGCGCTTAAATTGTGGATGTTAGTGAATGCATGTTAGGGTTTTCAATCTATGAGTGGATGTCGTGGATGCGAGAATATCATCTTTGAACCATCTGCCGTGTCACCCACATTAGTATACTAGAGAGTCATATATATGTTAAGAAAATGAATTTTTACCTTCCACTCGTTTTGTTCTAAGTCGCAAGAGAGTGTATTTGTATCCTCCTACAAAATTATCTAAGTTGTTATGAAGGGTAAAACAGGCGGGAGGAGTCCGAATGAGGTTGCTAGTAAAAAATGTCATGGGGACTTGATTGCAATCGAAACACGCAGGGCGACCCTAGTGGTTTGCCGTCTTCCCTACCTTTATGAGGCTTGGGGCGTGGGCTGGAGACTGGTTACTTCCGAGTCCGGCTGAAGTTGTGATTAAGACCCCCATTTGGAAAAAGCCGCTATCTAAAAAAAAAGCAATAAAGAAAGAAAAGCAAAGAAAGAAGTAAAAAGCAACATCGAATTATGCAAAGCTTTGTTTTCAGTAAACTGTAGAGGTAGATAGTCGAGTAAGCAAATCAAAATTAGAGGGAGGTGCTAGCATAACTTGAGTGCTATTAAAAATTGAAGCACCTCCTCCCTCAGGACGGAAGAGAAATCCCGGCCAGGACGAGCCGTCGGTCTGTTACTTCCGCTACAACTAGAAGGTATACGTGTTTGGAGGATATGGATTCATTCCGGTGGTTAGGTGTCAATTTATTTATATCATATCTATGAATCTATCTTATGCTAATTCGAGGAATTCGGTGTTATATGCTTAAATGTGTGGTTTGTGATTACCTTGCATTTTTAAACACCATGATAGTTTGAAAATCCGAGCTTTAAATTCCAGTCACCATATGCTGAGCCTTTATAGAGTGCGATTATTAGATTTGCTTGAGGACAAGCGAGTATTTAAGTGTGGGGTGATTTGATGTGTGCATATTCGACACATCTTTTTAACTATAGAATGAGGTTTTTTATGTGACAAAAGGTGTTTAACTCTGTGATGTTTAGCACATATTTGTTCTTTTCCCCCGTGGGGGTTGTATTACGTTGTTCGGTGTGTTTTGATGCAATTTCAGGCAATATACGCGGTTTGAGGATAAACGGGAGTGGAAATGGACGGATTTGGAGCAGCTGGAGAGGAACACGGCGTGTTCCAGGTGCGACCCAGTGCAGGAACTTACAGGGAAGGAACACGGCGAGGAACACGGCGTGTTCCAAGACGTGTTCCAATGAACACGGCGTGTTCGAGATTGAGCACGGCGTGTCCTGACAGGGAAAAATGGGCGAAAACTTACAGAGATGGAACACGGATAAGAACACGGCGTGTCTGTAGGCGTGTCCCGGGGAACACGGCGTGTTCCATTCCTGACAGATTATTTTGTCCTTTTCCATCTCGGATTAGGGAAAAGAAGCCTATAAAAACCCTTGCACCCCTTCAGACGAATGAGGATATTTTCCACGGACAATCTAGAGTTTTTAGAGAGAGAATAAGTGCGAGGGACCGGTTGGAGCGAGAGGTTATAATCAATTGGAAACGGTACGAAGATCGGCGAAACGATTGGGAAATCTCGACGGATCATGTTATCTTTCCGGGTTGTTCTCATTCCTTTATCCTTTCTTAATTCCCGAACCATGAGTAGCTAAACTTTCTGTGTTGTTCGGATGAGATGAAGCTTTAGCTAAGCTTTGTATGGATGATTTGATCTGTTATTGAGGTTTATTCAGACTTATGATGCGTTCTTCCTAAAACCTAATTTACGATTCAATTATGTCTGGCCGTCTTGATTGAGTCATCGACATTAATTTGTGGGTCCGAGAGGAACATAGGTTGATAGGTCGCTTAGGAGGAACCCTAGATTATTCGTTAGCTTGAGAGAGGAGCGAATCGTTTAGGCTCTTTGCACGTTTATCGTTGTGGCATTTCATCGAACATAATTAATGCGTTTTGTTTAGGTGTAGATTAGCTCGAGAGAGGAATCTACAGTTAGACGAAATAGATCCTTAGAGGCGCGAGAGTGATCTAAGACTACGTTAGGAAATTGCCGAGCCGTTGTAACCTGAATAACCGAGATAATTAATCTTTCATTCGTACATTGCTAGCTTTAGTGGATTCAAATCTGAGCAACCTCCATTCCTATCTGAAACTTGATCTCTCGAATTTGCTTACCTTTTAATTGCATTATTAGTTGTTAAATCAGTTACTTAAAACAATCCAAAAATAAATTCAATCTGTCACTTGGTTTAGTTTGAACTTCAACTTGAGTAATAAGAATAGAAAGACCCTAGGGAGATTTACGATCCCACTAGAGCAATCTAGTGGGTATTTGAAAGCGGGGTAAAATTCGTGCATCATCAATAAACAATGGACTCGTGATCAATTCAATAAACAGTTGTTAAAAAAACCCGATATAATTACAGTCCAATTATAATGCTTACGGATGGAGTAAGTGGCACTGAGACGAGAGCCAGGACCCATCTGGGTGCCTCCACCGATGATCTCGCATGACTTGACGATAGCAGGAGCAAGTTTTGGCATTTCGAGGACATGGTTCCTGAAGAAAGATACCAGCTTCTCCGGTGATTTCATCGCAACCTTGACTTCTAACTTGTGAATCTGAGCCGCCATGACGATAGATTGATGTTGATGAGTTCTTGCAAGTGATTTTAATTCAGCTAAATTGTGATTCTGAGTACTCAATCGGATCATTTATATAGAGCATATTTGGGTGGGGTTCTGGTCCAGCAGAATCTGGACCAAATACGGGTTTTGATGCACACTTGTTGTATATGGGTGCTATAGGGAATAAACTATATGAACCACAACTTTGCCAAAAATTCAGAATCCAATCCTTGTGCAAGTTGGAAACAGTTGGAAATTTTAAATATTAACATTACATTATACAGTCTTATAAAATATGTATTTTAATTTCATTAAATTATTATTTGAAGGGTTTAACATGATTAAACATTAATTTTTAATCATTTTTAATATTCATGTTAAATATTAGTCAATTTAAAAAATTTCACATAAAAATGGTCGATTTCCAGAGAGGTTAACCTATTAAAATTGACCATTTTCACATGAAAATTCAAAATTGTAAAATCCGTTAGTATTTCACATGCATATTAGAAATGACTAAAAAATCAAGTTTCATTATGGTAATTACTGTAAATAATGGTCAAATGAGGTCAAAAATCAATTTTGGGGTGTTATGTTAGTGTTGAAATTTATTTTTTCATATGCGGCCTAGTTCATTTCAAAATTCGGCCTAATACACTAAACCATTATGGATCTGTCTCTGACATCAACCATCCAACTGTTTATAAGTAGAGAACAATTTCATAAGACTCTAACATTATTACATATGTGAAAGAGCACATTAATGACTACAAATAATGTTTTGAATGATATAATGAATGTGAAAATGTATGTTATATGATCAAATTACTAACTTAAACCCTTTTTCCATCAGTTAATATTTAAAGGTTTATCATAGTTTAATTTAGATTTCTAACTACAAGTTAATAAAAGTATAGGGTAGCAACTCCATTCCATAGCTTAAGAGTTATACATGGTGATCTAAATCGGAAAAGGTTGGATCGACTTAGGACAAATAACAGTTTGTGTGGTGTTCTGACATACTAACTAGTAACGAATGTTATCTCGACTCTTAGGTTGTACAGACTCGGTAGCCTTTGGTCGTGGCCGCAACTAGGCCTATAGCTAGAGATTGAGCGTTGAAATGTTGAAACTTTGTGGTTTGCTATTTCTACTAGGAAAATATCATGTTCAGTCGATTCAAGTGCTAATTTAAATGTGACAATAACATATAGTTGTAATTAAAGTCGTACATTGTATTAATTATTCAAAGAAGCCTGATGTACGTGAACAACAGACTTCTTATTTATGAACTCTAATGAAGTCCAGTGTACAGTACATAGACATCAAAGTACAAAGTACTAATAACGACTGTCGATACGTTTATATGTCGACGGTCTTCGAGAGTTTGACGTAGAACTCCAAATAAGGGTCAGCAGGTGGGGAAGAAGGAGTAGCCTTCTCGTACTCAATGCTCCAATTCACAGTGTTCCCAACAATTTGGCATTTGGACATAAAACTTGTGTAAGTCTTGAGCCCATCGCCGCCGACCACTTTCAACGTTATCGACTTCCTTGCTTCGTCCATTGCTTCCACCTTCACTTCCCCTCTCATCAAGCTGCTCGCTACTGACGCCGAATCCCCAGCTGCACACCAATGGCGGAGCTATTAAGAAAGGAAGGGTTCGACCGGACCTCATTAGCTTGCAAACAAAAGTTATCTATTATAAACAAAAATCCTTCGAAATCTCTATGGACTACTTCTATCACTAATTGTAAAGAAGTAGGTTAATCACTTTGAAAATTGACCAATTTTGATATGAAAATTAAAAAATTTCAAATTGGTTAATATTTTACATGCATATTGAAAATAGCTAAGAATTGAAGTTTCACAATATTAAACTCTTCAAATAATGGACAAATGAAATTAAAAGACATTTTTTTAAAGATTTTGATTGTTGGTATTAGTAGGGATTCATGTGCTTTCGATTACAAAAAATTTAGCTTGGATTTCTAGCGGTTTTCCATCGAGTTTCCACCACATGTTGTTAGGTACGAATTTCGAACCTCATTAGCCAATTTTCTAGCTTTGCCAATGATGCATACAGTGGTGTAGTTCAAATCACAAATAAGTCAATGGCCCCGTCACTACTGATAACGTATCTTCATGTTCATCAAACTAGTCTACGTCCGAGATATATATATATATATACATATATATTATTACTATATATATCCTTACGAATAGAATAGGTAAGCATGATGATGGAGCCGGTTGCCAGCTGGCTACTGCTGCAACCACCTCCTCCTCGGACCGCGACGCTCTTGTAGGCATCGGGGAACAGCTGAGGCAAGGCGTGGAGGTTGTTCTTGAGGAAATCCATGAGCTTGTCTGGATTCTTCATCGGAACTCTGGCCTCAAGCTTCACAAGCTGAGCCATCGTTTGGATGTCAAAGCTTGAAAGTAGTATGTGTGAGGCAGCAATGATGAGCAGAATGGACTGAACTGGGTTCTTATTTATACATGAACGATGGAACTATTGAATTTGATTTTGCTTTTTATGGGGCAATCTTTGAGAGTATTTGTGAACCATTAAATGGAAACAGTGAGTGGGGATTGTGTGAATCAATGCCATATCTGGCACTTTTATATATATGCTCCCGTAGGCCGTAGCATGCATTTTAACACGGAAATGATGGAACTCGGAATCAAATCAATGGCAGAAAAAAAAATTGTATATCTTATTTCCAGTTACTGTAGTACCAACACAGTATTCTTATTCTTTGCTTGAGCAAGCAGTATATTACGACATAAAATTTGTGAGATCTGTATTCTTCGTCTGTATTTCGGTGATGAAAAGGTCGCAGGTTACGAATTTCTATGAGGAAGAAGACCAAGAATTCGCATCGATCCAGTTGAAAGCAATGGGGCTGAGATAAGCACTGGGAATGCCGAAGGAGCTGACCAAGCCAAGCGCATGCGGTCTCAGCTCGCTGCAAAGCTTCGCCACTTCTGTTCTAACGGAAGCTGCGTTCTCGGTTGATAAGTAGCCGTATCGGAGGAATGCTGCATCTTCTTCCATGCAGGTCAATGCGTACAATGATCTCAATTGACCCAGCACATCCTATATAGTGAATCAAACACATGAACGCGGCGATTGTTATGGATTTTCTGATAAAAAACGATTGAATAGACACTATACCTTTAATGGACCGATGGACACTGTATCCTCAACCTCGAGGAAGGTTTCGAATATAATTCTGTCGGAGAAAGCCCTCCCCAAGTCTTCTGCGAGTTGATAGCCCTGGAACGGGACACACAAAGATGAAAAAAATCAGATCTTTGAGATTATAACAGAAATGGCTAATGAATTAATGTATGTAACTTACCAGTGCAAAGGCGTAGTCTTTATTCACTCCATTTGACTGGTGTTGCGACATCTCTTTAGCGAAACGATTCAAGAGGTCTCTTTCTCTCAAGCGGAGGGCAATAATCTGGATAGCAACGTAAGAATGTGATGCTATCTGACTGTATAAGCATCAATTTCCTGATGCACGGTGAACAATGGAGTTAAGTTACCTGGAATTGACTGCTTCTGAGGGTATTGCTTGTGAGTTGGGATGGAATGACCGGCCCAGGTTCGTTCATATGCTCCAAACCGAGACCCTTGAAAGGCTTGTTCCTTTTCGTAGCAGCTATATATTCCGCAAGAAGCGCTTTGCTTACCTGAGAAATAAGAACTTTTAAGCTTTACTTCGGCCATTTTAATTCACAAATAGGGAAAAGTACTTGGAAGAATGAAGAACATTGACATTACCTGCTGCATGAGAACATTATTATCGCCCTCGAAAGTGGACTGGACATCATATTCACCCTTCAGATGACCAACTTGATTATCAGTCTTCAGCCCTTGTCCGCCACAGGCTTCACGGCATTCCTAAAACAAAACCAATAAGCCTTAGTGACACTGCTAGAGGTAAGAACACATGCCGAGATCGGATTCTAGCTATACTCACTTGTAGTGTTCTCATATTATGCCAGGTCAACACAGCCTTGAATCCACTTGAAACAACATGAATGATTTTATTTGATGCAGGTGTCCTCTTCACGTATATCTTCTTCAAGTAATTCCCAGCACAGGTCATGGCATATCTACAATTAACAGATGAAAGTACAAAGAAATCAACAACTTAAAACTCATGGAAATTGTGGTAATCCTTCGTTCTCATTGGTAGCATAGAGAGAAGTAAGAAATCAACCAATAATCAGCTAAAAATGTACTAACGTCTTGGCAATAAGCGGCAAGAGTCGCCTCTGATGACTTGGGTAGTCAAGCAACAGGACTTCTTCTGGTGCATCAGGTGTAAACGAGAAAGCCCGCCGACTAAGTGCAAATCTGGTGGCAATTGCTAAACCAATCTGGTTGGGAAAATTGCATCATATCCAAAGTTAGTATCAACAGTGAATCAGGAAGTATGGACTGCAAGCCACAGACAAAAAGGACACATACTACTATTGAAACAGTGGGATTCCATTAAAGTAGTAATCTGCTAACATGGGAATTTTGAAATATACAGTACAAATGCTATGCTGTAGCCATGTTTTGGTTTGCATTTATTTGAGAGAGAGAGAGACGAGTTAGGTTGAGAGCTAGCTGTGTGTCCAAGCAATGAGGGGACAATGAACCGGTACAGCTACACGTGCCATTTCCCGTTGGAAACTGAGCACAGAGTAAGTAACAGCCACAATTGTCAAAGTAAATAAGTACTCATCACCTTCTTTAGAAACTAGGAAAATGAATCCCAAAAGGAAGAACACCGCAAATAGAATAGAATAAAACAGACAATGGTTGAGTTACTATGGTAGAGCATGCCTTGTTGTATAGAGTGTGGTCCATTTCTGCTGTCCAACTTTTTTAATCAAGTACACTTGCATGCATATGGAAAAGCTAAGTCTCCAATATGCCAATCAATAAAGGTATTGAATATACAAAATAGTATCTATATGACTATATCTACCATAAATAAATAACTGTAAGATCACTTAAATTACCTGTGCCGAGTAAATTGCAGAGATGGAAATAGTTACACGACCAGACGTGAGAGGGGCCAGGAAAGCTGCAAATCTCTGTGAGAACCAAGAGCCCCATAAGTATCTAATTATGACATGCTAATCTTATATCAACGAGACACTATAAGATTGAACATCTTTAACATATTTCACCTGATCAGGGTCTTCTATTGCACTCTTATACTGTCCATCGGGGGTGACATCGGCTACAGAATTCAACAGGTTTTCTCTTGGAATTCGAACACTGTCAAACCTGAAATGAGGTTTCTAATATCACTTTCGATCCCATTACAAATACAGAAAGTCAGTAGCCAATACGACGGGGATAACTAGTACCAGATTCGACCATTGTCAACACCATTCAGACCAATTTTATGACCACAATCTGCAATGCGGATGTTCGGACATACATTTCCTTCTGCATCCCTGATCTGCACTATAAATGCATGGACTCCTTGGTTTCTTCCATTTATATTGAGCTGCGAGAACACTATTGTGTGCGTTGCATGCTGAAATTAGGAGAAAAATATTGTAAGAAAAGATTGATATGAAAGCTGTTGACCCAGATGACAAAAATACTTCACAAAACCTGAAAATATGAAAATGAAATGAAAGGGAGATCCTTTACATTAGCAGCCCCACCAATCCAGTACTTCTGAGCGGATTCACAAGGAGTAGTGATGACAAACTCATTTGTGTTGGAATCGTAGGTTGCAACTGTTTCAATTCCTCGAACCTTCAGACAGTGTCAGAGGAAACTGTTAGGAGCAGCAAAATAAGGGTAAATATCGACAGCCTTCACTTACATTACTTCCATGTCCTAATTCAGTCATGGCAAAGCAGCCCTTGATTCTGTAAGTTTCAGTGTCCCTCAGCCACTTGTCATGGTGACGCTTTGTACCAAAGAATTGAACGGCACCTCCCCTAACCAATAGCAAACAGAGAAATGACAAAATATTCTTCTTCAATAGTTCTGAATACATATCAAGCAAAATCCAGCTTCTCAAAGTTAAGTGCACCGAATCAATTCATCAGTTGCCTAAAATCAATGTAAGAAATCCAGAATGTAGTTGCAATATAGAAAAGGGTCATCTTACTGCATTATGCTGATACAGATGGTAATTAACAAACAGCCCATTAGAAAAAGGCTCTTCCTGTATCAGACTAAAGATTTAAAAAAATTGAACAAGGAAGCAGCGCATACCACAAAAAGAAGTGAACACCAATCTTAATCGCGAGCGACTGGTCAAAAATGCCGAGAGTTTCCATGAACGCGAACTTCCTCATCTCCGTCTCCGGTCCTCTACTCGTAAGCCATCCATCGAAAACTCCCCGCTCAAGCAGATACTCGATCCGCTTCATCGTCATCTCCCGCTGCTGCTCCTTGGTCTGGTTGAAATCCGGCATCACGAACACCCTCCCTCCTTTCTCCTGCGGATTGAACAGCTTGCTCTGCATCATCAGCCCGAACAGCCAGTCCCGATCCTGGATGTTGTGCACGTCAAGTAGCTCCCGCATCTTCCTGGCATCGAATTCAATCTTCTCATGGAGCTCCGGAGGGGAGTAGCTCAAGCAAACGTTTGACTGGAGAGAACCACCGGTCGCCTGAGGGGCGGAGCCGGTGAGGTGATTGGAAAGAATCCGAGTCCGGCGGGATGCCCGGTCCGAGGACGATTCCGTTGACATTGTTGTGGGGTTTGGTAGGAGAAGAAACTGAGAAGAAAGCTTCGTTTTTTCCTGCGATCAGCCAAAGATATTTTTGGTGCCTGTGAAGGGTATAAAAATGGGATTGTTTTTGCAGACCGTTCACGAGCATAAGAGAAGGATCAAATAGCACGCGCGTTTTTATTGGGGGCACCAAGAGGCAGTTGATCGTTTTCTTATTCTGGTGCCACGAGTCGTCGCATGACGATTGATTTTGATTAATCAACGTAAGAGAAAAGAACACCAGACACATCAACCAAGACGGATTACACGCTGACATTATTTTATAATAATTTAGGGAACTAAAAGTTAAGAGTACACGTTTCAAACAATTAGTTGTTAGTGCTTACCAAAAAAAACAATCAAACAATTAATTGCTCGTGCTTACGTTACAATTATTGTCAAGTAATAAATTCGCCAATATTGAATATAGTAATTGAACCGTCAAAAGTTGCCCCAACCGTTGTCCCAGCTGCTGCTTTCTATTGAAAGCTCTCTTGCATCATCCTTCCATCTCAAGTCCTAGCCGCCAAACCCTCATCCACACCAACCCCCTTTGGCCTGCAATCATGAATCATCGCAAAGGATTCCGACTTGGCTCTGAGCAATCATCGATGGCTACGGCTGAAGCGGGGACTCTCACCCCACGACCGGCGCCGCTCACGGATCACCACAGGGGTCGCTAACTTCCACGGCCACTGCCAACACCGCAACCTTGAGGCTCCCACCAGCGCAACCTTCAGCGGAAGGCTCACCAACCTCAGCTGCTACTGCCGACAGCAAGAGATCGAGGGAGGACCTGACAAACCCTAAACCAACAGCCCGACTGATGATTCGAGGAGCACATTTCGGAGACCTACAACAACCAGATTCGACCCAGAAATCGGGGTATAAAACTCTCAACTAAGAAGGAAAGAGGGATAGCCATGAGACTAACTTTATGGTGTTTCCAATAAAAACCTTTTAGCGGTGATTACTAGTATTTTGCTCCTTTTAGTAATATATATGCGCAATTTTGTTTATTGTCGTCTTGCGATTTTATTTCTTTGCCGTTGTCTGTTAGCTGATAAGTAAGGACCAAGATTGACCCTTATTTACAGAAACTGGCAACCCATATAACTTTGCATGTAGAGTCTGTACCTCCGATGAACATTTTATACGATCGTTTTCGACCGTTTTAAAAAAATTAATGAAATCGAATATCATCCCTTTAAAAAAAAAAAGAGTACACGGTTTCAGCTATCAATTAACTATACCAAAACTATATGATTAAATATTAACCATTAAACTATTCACAAAATTGGGCATAATTTTGTAATTACTTGTCAATCACAATCAATGTGGTTGTTTAAATAAGAAAATTCATATATAGTATATTTTTATCCTTCTAGGGAAGCTCACCATTATATCAGCAAATGGACAAATGGGCAAACGGTTAATTCAGTTAAAGGATAAGGAAATTATCAATGAGCCCATTCCACTGGTTAGACCAACTTGATAAGATTTTTGATGCAGTGAAACAGACCTTATTAAGTTTGATGAAGTCTTACTACCGTGTATTCAAGCCAGCTCTCGAGCATCCGACCCGACCAGACCAGGCCTGGCTGATCCAGTCCAGTTCGTAACAACAGCAGAAAGAAGTAGATGCAACACATAATGTGGCCAATCATTAACCAATGGAGTTGAAGAACATTGTCTCAAATACTTAACAAATTGCAGCAACAGAAAGTGAATCTCTAAAGCTTAAAGCTGGGCTGGAAGCTGACTACTAATCATAAAGAAATTAAACAAACGAATAGTCTTACAAAAGAGAACAAAGAAATGCAAATCACAGCTGAAATGAGGAGGATCTCAACCCTTCTAATCTTCTCCTTTCTTGATTCTGGGCTTTGATATCTCAGCATTTTTTCCAGAGGGTGGATGAGTTGATGATGTTCATTCTGATATGTACTTCAGAAACACTACGCTCTCATGAAAGCCAGATTCTGAACGTGGCAAGCCTTTCTTATACCGTACTGGTAACTATGCAGAGCAGCACCCGACTTTCTTAACAGCTGATACATCATCCTTGCCGACGTTAATAGTCTGTCCTTTGGGCAAGGCTGCAGGGTCGTCTCCGACATCGAGGGCTTTCCGGCTGACGACCCGGTATATCTGGGTGAGCACCTCAGTAAAGGCGTTCTCGACATTCAAGGATTCGAGGGCGGAAGTTTCCATGAAGAAAGTGTTCTCCCTCTCTGCAAATGCCTTGGAGTCCTCAGTCTGAACAGCACGGAGGTGTCGAAGATCGGCCTTGTTTCCGACAAGCATGATCACAATGTTGGCATCAGTGTGGTCGCGGAGCTCTTTTAACCACCTCTCCACGTTTTCAAATGTGACGTGCCGAGTGACATCGTAGACGAGCAAAGCACCGACTGCACCTCTGTAGTATGCACTGGTGATAGCTCGATATCTGCAGCATCACTACTAATCAGGGCTGGAATTTGATGGTCATAATATCAACATTCAACAACACACGCATGTAAAATGCAATCATATATTTGGTTCATCAAGATACAGATTACTAAGCACATACATGTACGTGCAAATAACTGATTCCAAATTAAGACCCATACTGTGCTAAAAGGTTTCCAGACTGGAAATCGAGCAAAATGTACAATTGTCATAAATATGACAGCATTTGAAGGGTCGTGACATGAACAAGGAATGTGACATGGCAGAACACAGACCAACCAGAAGAATGCCTGTCCTGTTCATAGCTCAAGGGTACTTATAGCTTTGTGAAATCAATATACTTTCAGAGACCTACAAGCCTAATGATGACAGGAGGACAAAGATATAGGCAACTCTCTATCGCTATTCCAACGACTAGGAGAAATGAACATAGTAAACTTGGTTTTTACAGTTGTAAGAAGACTCTAGTTGTGAACTCTACTAAGAGAAAATCTCAATAGGTAGATAACGCACTTTCGCAATTGTCTTCTTCCGTTGTCATAGCAATAGTACCTTGACTAGATAGTAGAGACAAGTGCATGACATTAAAAAAATTCGTTACACTAAAATGATCCAACTTTCTTGGAAAATTTTGAAGCTTACTCTTCTGGATCTAAAACATCAGTGTAAAGAAACAAGCTTGATTTTACACCTACCACCGGTGCAAAGATAGCCTTTGTCTATCTTCAATCTAGCATGTTAACAGAGAATTGCAAAGGAGTTCCTAAGTCACCAAAGCCAAGACTACCAATTCAATTTAAAAAATTATACACAAACTTCAAACCAGGAGGTAATCAGTATGAATCAAACGAAGCAGTCCATAAACAACTAGATAAAGACATCAGAAACATCACAACGGGGGGGGGGGGGGGGAACCAATTACGTAATTCAAAAAGAACAGATCTTCCCACGCAAAAAAAAGGAAATCTGATAGTAAACGAATCCAAAAGGAGAAAGGAATTCAAGATCCGAAACCTTTCTTGTCCAGCAGTGTCCCAAATCTGGGCTTTGACGACCTTGTCATCGACGTGGATGCTGCGGGTGGCGAATTCAACGCCGATTGTGGATTTGGACTCGAGGCTGAACTCGTTCCTGGTGAATCTGGACAGGAGATTGGATTTCCCGACGCCGGAGTCGCCTATCAAGACGACCTTGAACAAGTAGTCGTAGTCGTCGTCGGCCCTGTAAGCTCCCATTGTTTTGTTTCCGCTAGTAGATCAACCGAAAGAGCCGCCTTTGATTACCCAATGCAAGTCTCGATCTGTGGAAGGTGGGGGACTGAAGTGAGTGTGAGCTGGGGGATGATATGGATCTGAGAGTCTTGTGTTATGGTTTCGAAAGAGGAAAGGTTCGAATTTTGAGTTTGACAATGACAGCGGCGCTGCTAATAAATGTAATTTTATTAGAGAAGTCTGATTAAATATCTTCTAGCTTGGAGACGTCTTTATTAACAACGATGGTACAATTGTTACTCTCTTATGGATGATATGACAAAATTTGTTACTCGTGAATCGTGATCATTTTGACGCTACTCGGATACTAGTACATTAAGGTATGCACTTAGCCAAAGTGATGATAAATGAGTCTGGTTTCGATAGAGACGCATAATTAAGGACTATTCGTAGAAGTGGTATAAGATTAAGCCTTTCAGGGATGCTTATATATGCTTATATATGACATATTCAAAGTTTTTGGACTATGATGTTGATATCAAAAGTAATATACTATCGCATCTAGATATCAAAAGTAATGCACTATCGCATCTAGAATTCATGACATTTGATGCATGCCAATGTTTTTACATGTTTGAAACATTGATCCGCTTTAGAGACCGCTCATTTTGTGACAAAGGATTCTTAGATGTCTCCCAAACTCGGGTATGTAACATATAGTTATCCCGAAACTGTTGTATGACATTCTTCTAATATAAGTGCGGGTGTCCTCAAATACATAGTCATGATTACATTCATTCAGCTGAAAGGGGAGCTGAATTCCGATATATAATTAGGAATGTTGTACAGAGATTACCCACGGAGAACTCGTAATCACAATACATGCGATTGGCTTCAATGCACACTAAATGGTAAATAGGCTATGTCCAGTTTTCTCAGAGGGACTGATTTCCTTCTATTTGAGAGTAAAATGTCAGCTTTCAGATTATTATTCTATCTTGCTGGTTCGAAAGAATTGACTACTACCTGTTTTCGTATACTCGGCAAACAGTGTTTTAAGTTGCAAAACTTTTGGACTCCCATACTGCAAATTTCATTCCTTTGGCCTCTTGCTCATTGTTTTCCGTTTGTTAACCTCCAGGTATCTCTTCCTCAACCTAATAGCTTTCGGAGTAACCTCAATAAGCTCATCAGACGCTACGTAACCTATGGCTTCTTCAAGGGTCATCTGCAAATAGAATGTACCGAAAAGTTGAGTATAGAAATTGTTTGTAAGCATGTAATGAACAAGGGGTGTAGAGTTGAACTATGACATACCAGTCGAGCCGGAGATAGTCTGACATTTTCATCCTTATTGGCTGATCGCATATTGCTCAGTTCCTTAGCCCTTACTGGATTGACCTACAAATAGCAGAGAAATAATCGTGAAAGTCAGCTTAAAGTGTAACAACTTTAACTAAAGTGAAACAGAGAAAATCAAGGATTCTTACATCGAGATCCGAATCTCGCGTATGTTCACCCACAATCATGCCATCATACGTCTGCAAATGGACAGGAGCGAAAAAGGTAAGAAACTAAGTACAGTTAACATATTTGACAATGCTGAACGATAAGGGTTCCTAATATCAAGACAGGAGAAACGGACCTCCGCTCCAGGGCCAACGAACAGTATCCCACGAGGTTCCAAACCAACCAATGCATAAGCTGTGATTGTACCAAATCCCATAGACACCTATTACACAGCAGCCATGTTCATCAGGATAGTAACTAATTACAGACAAAAACAATCCATAACTAGTTATAGACCAGGGAAACTTACCAAGACTCCCTTTCTGACATTTCCTAGTGGACCACGGAATTTTTCATACGCTGCAAAACAAAACAACATGGGTCAAGTTGTTATGCTGTAACAAGTGCCGGGTACAGCAAATTAATGAATAGTCTAGAACAGGGTATCATACTGAGGAAGGCACGATGCATGAATCCAGTTCCACGAGTGTCGCTGCTGAACACACTCCTGTAACCAACCAGACCCCTAGAGAAGAGAACAACAAATTAGAATGAATTGCTTGCAAGAACAGCACATGATAGTTTTGTGTGATACATTGAATGGTTGAATAACTAAACCCCACCTTGAAGGACATGTTAACGACAACCTAGTCCTGCCAACATTTCCAGGGACAGGACCCATATCGACAACCTCAGCTCTCCTGTGGGATAGAGCTTCCATGGCTAAGCCCACGTGTTCATCATTTACCTAAAAGAGCAATGTACACGTAATGCAAGAAGTATTGCCACAGACCACAATAAGACAAGACAATATATAGGTTTTCTGTTCTTACCTCAATTGTTACTTCTTCAATTGGCTCCAACTTCTGGCCCTTTTCATTTTTATACCTGATCCAAAAAAATCGTTATTCCACCCTTATAAGCTATCAAGGAAATTAGACTGTAAGAGAAGATCAGAGGGGTAAGTACATGACTCTCGGAGGTGACACCGATAACTCAAATCCTTCACGCCTCATATTCTCAATCAAAATGCCTGCACAATATTTACTTATTAGTTAGGATATGGACTACACAGCTTCCTTAAAAATCGCATGGAAACGAACTCAATCAGAAGCTATATGTATGACATGATAATTGTGGAAAGGAAGAGCAAGAGTTGAGCACGAACCCAGTTGAAGTTCTCCTCTTCCTTGCACTTCATATGACTCTCCTATCCCAGGAAGCACATTAATAGCAAGATTTGTTTCGGCTTCAGCCATCAAACGATCACCAATTTTTCCAGCAGTTAACTACACACATACCCCAGTTTTTTTGCTGTGAACCTTCTGTGGGCAAACTCCCACAACAAAACTGTTCTTTGCTTTAAACAGAAAGAAATAAAAGGTATCGGGCTTACATGTGTACCATCCCGGCCAGCCAACGGAGAATCATTGACACTAAAAGTCATGGAAATGGTCGGAGGATCCAGTTCAACCCCCGGTAAAGGAGTTGTCACCTTCAGGATAGTGAAAGTTCAGGTCAGAATAAAACCCAAATCAGGTAAAAAATTAAAGCAAGTAAAAAGTGCAATATGCTGGGACGAGAGCAGCATGCAAAGCTAGATGTGTACCTCCAGATTTGCTACTGTGTGTCCTATTGATGGTTTACCCATCCCAGCCATTGATATGATATCACCAGCTCCAGCACTGTCAATGAGAACCATGCTTGTACCTTTCTTCTTCATGAGCTTGACAACCTAGATTACAGTCTGAGTTTTAGTGCAAGAAATCTGAATGCAGAACCCCTGAGCCTTTCAAGACTGACTGGCCGTCTCAACATTATAAATGATTTGCAACCTTATCGAGAATGTACTTATTGATAATCAACCAACCTTTCCTTCTTCAATCTTTTCCACCCCAGACTCTGTAGAACGAAGCCCATGCACTCTGTCTCCAATATGAATAGTCCCAGAGGATATGCGTCCGGTTAAAATGCGACCAAGATAGAAGTCTTTTTCCATCATTGAAACCTAAATAGTATAAAATAGGATGAGCACAATAGGAGAAAGAAACCAAATAAGAAGGTTACTTCTATACATGCCAGATATGGAAGCCAGCTGTCGCAACAGTAAATAAACATGCCAGATAAGCGGACTTTTCAATGTCTAAGTACCATGTTCTCCGAATTTACATATGTGAACAATGCATACAAAGCCATACCAGAAAACACACGCAACAAAACATATGCAAGTGAAATGCACGTATGAAAGAATAAGGATGTAATTCACCAACCAGCATCTGGAAAGGTTCGTCAATCCTCGCGTTTGGTGAAGGAACATGTCTAATGATTGCGTCAAGCAGATCTGACATATTTCTTGATTCGGCAGGAGGATCCTTGGTGAAGGTGGAGGATGCCCATCCTTCTTTTGCAGAAGCATAGAGAACAGGGAAGTCCAGTTGCTCCTCTAAAGCAAGTGCAAAAAAGTGTCACCGCTTGGTTATATATCGACCTTTTTAGACAAGGTACTAATACCAACTAACAAAGGAAAACTATCAGAGTCTTAGTGCTTAAATTTCCTTACCTGTGGCACCAAGGTTTGCAAAAAGATCAAAAACCAGGCTCTCAACTTCATTGCATCTCTCTTCAGAAACTGCACAGAAAGCCAACACGTTGAGCCTCACACAACTATAAGAACTGTAATTAATGTAAAATCGGGCATTATAAAGTCACCATACCTGAAGGTCTATCTACCTTGTTGAGAAGTAAGAGAGGTCTCAACCCATACTTTAATGCTTTGGCGAGAACAAACTTTGTCTGTGCAAGTGGACCCTCACCAGCATCTACAACCAAAATTGCTCCTTCAACCATTCCAACAACCAGTTCAACCTACGATGAATACAAATAATTATACTTTAGTTCAGAAATTCAATATTTATAACGAAGCTAAACTATATCGTTAACATTAGTAAGAAGTCCTTAGTTGAATTCAGACATTGCCTCCTTAAGCTTGGAGATTGAACAACCATATATATCATAACATCCAAATCAAATACCTAACTTACCCGCCAGAAGAAGAGAATGGATACTTTTAAACAATTTTGTTCATTATGACAAACTCATGACCCTTGGGAAAAGAACTAACTTACGATTGAACAGAAGTAAGAACATAAGGAAATGAAAAAAGCTTCTCATTCAGTCTATATAAAAAATTCTGAATTTACTTATTTATTTCGCAGAAAGAAACATACTTCACCGCCGAAGTCTGCATGTCCAGGTGTATCAACCATGTTCAGCTCATTCTCCTTCCACGTAATAGCCGTAACCTGTACTAAAACGACAGTTAGTTTATCGTATGAAGAATACTGATGTTGCTAGACGAGCAAAGAAGAAGACATGAAGTTCAAGCAAAGCATTGCCGTCAAAATTCAACAACGATAATTGCTTATTGGTAAGATTCCTTCTCTTCTAACATTTCTAAACCATATTTAACAGCTGTAATCCACGAAGAATCTAAATTCACTGTCACTCCCAGATGGAAGTATACTGTAGTAATGAACATTTAAACACTACGATGGAAGCTAAAATTTCAAATAACAGGACTTCAATTCTCTAAGTCATTCACAACGAAAAACTTGAACTTTAAGTGAAAAGCAGATCGCTTTATCAATTCCCGGAATAAACACCAAGGCCAAACTCAAAGATAGAAGTAGCAGTAAATGACCTTGGATGCAATAGTAATGCCCCGCTCTCGCTCAAGACTGATTGAATCCATGGCACGCTCGTGAGGGATATCAGCTCCGCATTGCCTGAGCAGACGGTCCATGAGTGTAGTCTTCCCGTGATCGACATGAGCAATTACTGCCACGTTCCTAAGTCTGCTGGGATCCAATCCCGAATTGGGAGCCGTGGGCGATGATGATGGTGTGGCGGCTAAAGGGGCAGCGGAGAAAGCTCTGGCGGCGGCGGCACCGGGATGGCGGGAAAGCAGAGGAGCTAATCGGGAGGAGATGTAGGGTTTGATGAAGGATCGGGGAGAAGAGGAGGAGGAGGATGATGAAATTGAGTTTTTGGCGGATGACCAGATGGAACGAAGCAGAGGACCCGCCATCACCTCCAGAACCAGGAATGGCGATGGAGTGAGCTGGTTGGGGGAGAGTTTGTGAAGTGAAGTTGGTTCGAACCTTTTTCCGGATTGTGGGGTTTTAGTGGGTTTTAGGGTTTAAAGAGTTGGAGATTGATCGATGAGAGGTGAGAGATGGAGAGGAATTCTTAGGGGGTGGGAATCAAGTCGGTTTGCTTGGTTAGTCCGGATTGATCCGGTCAAATTAGGTTTCGGGTAATCCGACATTCAGATTAAATAGGACCGAGTTAGGTTTAAGTTTGTAAAATATAGAGATTTGGGTAAGCCCCAATAAGTTTGAAAGTCGAACACGACAAAAAGTCTGGTATACTCAACCTAATTCCACTTCAAAGGATGTGTGTTATTATATTAGTTATTGAGGATGGAACTCTGATTGGATTTAACCTAGCCCGACGCGTTCAAATTTGACTTTTGGTTACCCGAAACACATACTAAATAGGACTAGTTTGGGCTTGGGTTTGCAAAATAGACAAATTCATGTAAAACCCTATAAATTCAAACCCAACGATAGTCTAATTTGACCAAGTGGAATAAGCCTGACCCGACCCGATTCTCTTCCCATGGGCGACACTTTGGTTACCCTCATAACTCTCACTTTTCTTTCTTGGAACAATTTATGGTTTGTGATGAGTATAATTATATAAAAGTTTATAAATTGTTACTCTGACTTCTCCATTCTCCGTTAATATAAATAATTTGTAGAAAATAATCTCATACTTATATAGAGGGGGAAATTTGATTAGTATGAAATCTATAATGACTCATTGTCCAAAATATGTTTATTAGATTTTCATACAAAATTTAATCTCTACGTCACTCACTATATCTAATATATGTTCTTCCTATGATCTTCCGAATATGAGTGATGGTGTACCCGCTTGATCCAGACCCATTGCCATGTTAGACTGTAGGCATCCATGAAGACAATCTGGTTAGAAAATTGGTTAGAGGATGTGATTGTGGGTTAGGATCAAAAGGTAAGGTCTCATGCATTGTACATGGAGCAAGAGCATACGTTCCTTTGTACACATAATAGCAAATCTGATATAATAACCAAACCACAGACAAACCGAAATCAATCTAACCGCAAATGTTAATTCCTCGTTTAAAAATCCCAGCAAAAGGATCAAATCATCATATTACATATACATATCCAGCTAAACAAACTATAGATTGTTCTCCATCACTTGCCCGTTGAAACTATACCCTGGAAATTGCCCTGCACAATGTAGTATTCCAATCCATCGATCAACACCATTATTAAACAAAAAGCTTACAGCATGTTTGTAGTGCAACAAAATTACCTGGAATGGGGAGGTTATCAAGCTGGTAGAATTGATGATGATGAGCCCCAGCAGGGTGAGCAAACTGATGCAGCAATTGATGCTGATTCTGTAGCAGATGATGATGATGCTGATGTTGCGGCAGAGTCGTCGACATCAGATGTCGACCCATAAACCCACCGTTACTATCTTCAACCTTCTTCACTTTACTAGTTGGATTACTAACGATATTGCTAATCATCCCACCAGTTTGCAATATCCCCATTCCGTTTCGATTACTATTATTACTATTGTTACAAATATTGTTACCACCATTGCTATTACTGTGGCAACCTTTACCATTACTAGTACTATTCACAACAGTACTGTTGCTGTTACTGCTGTTGTTATTGCTCCACGAGTTCATCACCGGTGCCGCCGCATTGTACACCACTCCTCCTCCTCCGCCGTGTCCTGGCCGGGGTAAATTATTCGGCTGGGATTTGTATAGTGCGCCGAGCTCCTTCTCCAGCTGCTTCTTCTCCTCCTGAAGCCGCTGGCACTGCCTCATGGCGCCCAAAACGGGGTCGTTTTCACGGGAGTTGGCCTCCCAAACCAGCGACTCCGCCACCCTCTCACGATCACGTGCATCAACGCGCCGCATCATCTTGATGACGTTGCTCACCCCGAACACCTTTTGCACCGCCTGGAACTCCCGCGTCTTCTCCGCCGGGAAAACTGGCGCCAGTATGCAGTCCTCCGCGCACTTCTTTCGTTGGTGCTTGCACGACGCACACGCTGAGTGCGTCCCCGTCACCGTCCCCAATCCCGGCCCTTCTCCACCGCCGCCGTTAGCGTGTGGTGGGATTATATCTAGTACTCCCCTAGGCATCCTTAATTAGTCAAGAAAAAACAGTAAACTACCATTAAAAATAAAATAAAGACCAAGAACAGTATTAAGATTAAATTTTCATGAAATTAAAGAGGAGAAGAGAAAGATTTACCTTTGGCATGAATGATAGTTTAAGGGGAAGATTAAAACTAAAAGAATGAGTTTTTATATAAACAAATACAGGGAACCAAGAAAATCAAGAGGGTGAAGAAGAAGAACGTTAACAGAGAGGGTGGAAAGGGAAAAAGATTGATAGTTGATCTGAATCCATAATCATATAAAACTAGCTAGGAGAGGTTGGATTATTAGGGTTTTTTAGGTAGATCATAGGAAGAACAAGACGATATATTTTATTGCGGATTATATCATATGGTTTTTTTTAATGGAATTAATTAAGGTTTTATCTTATGGAAAGAGTTGTATTTTATAAAGGAAAGACGTGGTGATTAATTTAATATTAGTTAGGCTTCATATCGTTTTAATTAAGGAATTTGTGGAAAGTAGTAATTCACTGGAGTTTGAATTTTACTGATCTTCTGCAAGATTTTATTAACCAGTTCCAATTACAGTACAAAGCTCATATCATCGTAAGATTAGAGATCAAAGAGCTACACATTTGCAACCAAGTTGAATGGATTTGACAACAGAATCCATAACCAGCTGAGTCTTCCTGCAAATCTCAACCCACTTCTTCCCAGAAGAAGCAGAGGGCTCATGAAGAACAAGCCTGGCAAATTCCTGAACCATGAAAACCTCCTGTGAAGCTTCACTCGAAACCTCAACTCGACGAGGCTTCACGTTCCAACCCAAATCCCGGTCGACGAACTTGGCCATCCAAGTGAAGTTGAACTCTGCAGATTCTTCACTGTAAGGAAGGAGGAAATCCCCCATATACAGAGAGCCGTTGGTGCCGACGATCTCGAGATCCATGGTTATGTGAGAGAGGAAAGAGCAGTGTACCATCGCCAATGTGTTGTCTTCATCTTCGTAATGAAGCTGCGCCGAGCAGGAGAGAATGATTCCGGTGGAGCTCCTTGTGATGTCCGGTAAAGCTGTGACTGAACTTGGGAGATTGAAATCTTTCGCCCAGAGAACTGCTCCGATGCCATACCATCCTAATTCACCTAATGCCCCTAAGGGATCCATGGCTGCTCTTCCTGGAATTACTGTCTCGAAGAATTGGCGCGGGATGTATGCCGTTGAAGTAGTGTGGATCTGCATGGTGTTTTTGGTAAACAATCAAGCCATGGTATCGTTTTCTGTTAGTTTCAAATCTGTTTGGCCTTCAAATCCACCCGAACAGAAAAAGAAATCGTTTTAGAGCGGTTAACGAGCTGGCTCCTTTATAATAGCAGCTCGAGCTCGGTAAAATAATTGTTAGCTCGAACTCAACTTCTTTAGGCAATAAAGAACTCTACTTGGACTCGGCGTGTTTATAATTTTTAAAGATTCGAATTAAATTTCAAGCTCATCACAAATAAATTAGGTGTTAAAGGGTAATCTTACACAGCCGTACAAGTCATATTTTAAATGGTCGTGTAAGTGTGATCTTGCACGGCCGTCCAAGTCCGTACATGTGAGGTTTGGCAAGGCAGTGTAAATCATACAAAATTGAGCTTAATTACCAGTCCAATTTTCCCGACGAGCTTCGAATCGGAGATGAACTCGTACATCTTCTTCGTTCTCGGATGATGCAGCCACATCGTGGTGTCCATAAACTGCACGCCGTTCCTTTCACAAGCTTCCAGCACTTTATCCAGCTCCCCTAAATCAACAGCTCCTGGTTTCTCCAGCAGCAGATGCTTCTTCCTCTCGGCAACCGCCACCCCCCACCGCGAATGCTGCCCCACCGGCACCGGCACGTAGACGGCGTCTACGTTCGGATCGTCGATCACTTCTTCGTGGCTGCCACATATCTTCACCGTCCCCGGCAACTCATTAGCGTCGGCGAATTGCTTGGCTTCTTCTGGTGATGATGATGCGCTGGAAATCGCGTGGATCGTTGTGCTTTGGTTCAAGAGTATTGCTCTGGCTACTTTCTTGGCTAGCCTCGTGCACCCGATTATACCGAATCGTAGTCTGGAATTTTCCGCCATTTTTATTTTCTCCTTGCTCTGCTGGCTAGCTCTTTTTTCTCTTGGGTCTGTGAGTATAATGAGAAAGAAAGCCACAAGGAGTGATGCGCTGGTACCTTTTGGATCACAGGAAAAATTTAGCAGATAAGGTTTGTTTGGCAAAGCAGATATTGACAAAAAATTATTATAAATTCATACATCATGGTGGGAGTTGAATTACAAGGAAATAATAGCAAGAAAGCCTCTTCTTATATAACAACCCTATATGGCTCCGAAAGCTGTGAATTTTAGATACAACGGATGAAGATGTGAAGTTGATAGATACACATAGTGAAGTGAAGATACGACTAATATCAAAGGAACAACTATGGAAGAAGCATTAGTGGGTGGCTTTTAATTTAAAGAATGGAGCAGAGACGATTGTTCTTGAGTCTCTTCTTCTTTTGTTTGGTAGGCTGAAGAACAACCTTGATTGCAGCATCAAACACTGCTTTCACGTTATGCTGAGTCTTGGAGCTGCACTCAATGTACACTGCAGCACCTATCTTCTTCTTCAGTTCTTCTCCCTGTGCAGTTGTGATTCGAATGGCCCCAGGATGATCACTCAAGTACTGCTTATCATCTCTCAAGTCTGCAAAATTTCCCCATCATGAGTATGTTAACAGAAAAATAAAAGTACCCTTTTTGCTATTTTAGTATGGTGATGTTGTTTCTTACCAAGTTTGGTTCCAGCGAGCACAATTGGGATGGTTGGAGCATAATGCCTCAGCTCATTGATCCACTGCATCACCATTTTGAAAAACATGACGTCATCAACTTGAGACTTGGTATTTTACATAAACTTAAATGAGAGATGAGATGAGAAGTGAAAGTAGGAACCTTTTTGGAGATGTTCTCAAAGCTAGGCCGGCTGATGAGGGAGAAAGCCAGCAAGAAGACATCAGCACCTCTGTAACTCAATGGCCTCAACCTGTTGTAATCCTCTTGTCCTGCTGTGTCCCATAATCCCAGGCTCACCGTGCTCCCGTCCACCGTCACATTCGCACTGAAGTTGTCAAACACCGTCGGAACATAATCCTACAGAAGAAGGAAAAGGGTTGAAGAAGAAAAGATCCAAACTTTGACTGATAACATGAGTAGTAGTGGGTAGTAGTAAGTAGTACAGTTGGGAAAGTGTTGCTAGTGTAGGAGATGAGCATGCATGTCTTCCCAACAGCTCCATCTCCAACAGTCACACACTTGATGAACCTGCTAGGTGTACTCATTCTTCTTCTTCTTTCTTCACAAGTTGGATTATACAGAGAGCAACTAATTTGGTGTTATATATAGAAGAAGAGAGCTGTTGGTTAAGTTCAAAATTTGAATGAAGGGGAAGGCAAATCAAAAGGAAAGTGAAAGCCACTCAAGCACTTTAGTTAGAGCTGTGACTTTTTGGGGGGTCGAAATCATTGCCCCCAAATGCATAGTGGCGGTTCTGTTACTTGAAGGGGAAGAAGAATGAAGAAGATAGATTCATTCAATAAAAGGAGATGGGATTTTGAATGGGGAGGGGTACAATGTGGGTTTGGTTTGGTTTGGTTGGTAATACTTGGGTGGTGTTAGTTGGTTAATTGATGTGCAAGGGAAAGAAAGAGAGATTAAAATCATGAACCACACCTGCAAATTTGGCCTAATTGATCTTCTTTGCTTTAATCATTTCTCATCATCATCAGAGAGCATTTAAGTTAAGTTAGATGACCACCTACCCTCATAATAGAGATTTCAACACAGCTCTTATTTGATTTTCTTTCTTTTCCGTTATGATAAAGAACTCATCTTTTAGTAGAAGAATTCGACTGGATTTTAATGCCATAATGTGCTGCACGATCTTGGTATCATGGATGAACTAATAGTGTTTTTAATGGCTTAATTAAAGCCTTAATACTATAAAACCACATAACGTAAATCCACCATTCGAGAGCTTTGCACGAACAGAGAGGACACCTCTGTTTTTTCTGATAATTTTAATCTTGCATATTGTTAGGGTTGTCAGCTCTGAAAGCGATCGAATAGGGGGAGCTGAAGATGAAGCTCGGCGGATAGCATTGGGAGACAGCTGAATTTCGCCTGAAGATTCGTGCAATGGCGTTCAATAAGAGCCTAAAGGGTGGACGCCAATAAGCGGCGGCGACGTTTGGATAGCGGAGGAGATGGGCGGGAGAAAGTGGAAGAAGCAACAGATCAATGAATCGGCGGGGAAAGGGTTCCGATTCCAGGTGAGGTGGGTGACGGGAATTGAAATTTCGTCGGTCGTCCAATCCAAGAAGCAACTGAGACACTGAGTTGGGAGAAAGCTTCAAAGGTTGACGACAGCGACGGCGACGGCGACGGCGACGAGAGTTTCCGATGGGTCGAATTGAACTCTCTCCTGCCACAGAGGAAGTAGGAGGATTTCGGGTTAGAGGAGGTAGTTTTTTGCTCACAACGTAGGAGTCAGCACCGAGCCTTGTTTTGAGCTCTTAGATATTAAGGCGGACCCAGCTTCAATTTGGTCGTGAGATATTGGGTCAGGCCCGCACAGCCAACAGACAAATGGTAACGAATTATATGTAATTATAGGCACGATCAACGTATCGCGAAACAAGTCAATATATCACTTAAATACCGCGAATATCTCCACGAGTCATATCGCAAATTTCTCTTTCTCGTCAATTCTCGCGTTTCGAATTTGGTTTGGTGAACTCCAAACGTTTCGCGCTTTTTCCTTCTTTTTCTTCCGCGAATTTTCGAGTTAGCTGAGCCGTCCGCCGTGGCGATTCGATTTTTGGTTCCGCAAAACAGAAACGTTTCTCCGCGTTTCTATGGTTTTCTGCGTTTTTTCCCATTTTTTTCAGAGGCGCGAACTGAATCATCTTCCTCAGCTGAAACGGTTTCGTTGACGAAGATCGTACTTTCTTGTCACAGGAACATTCACAATCGATCTCTCAGCCGCTTCTTCTGGAATCATATAGTCAGGATCCTCCGAACCGGCGACTTCTTCAGGTAACTCGTCTTCAACCCATGTCGACCAGTCCACTTCACTATCGCTTTCCCATGAAATCTCTTTGCTTCTTTGCATCGAATTTACTTTCTCCGTCAATGTCAGGATCATGTGATGATTCAATACTTCATAGTCCCTGTATGTGTAAATGGCATAAAGGATCTGAAGAATCGTCAGGAATGCAAAGAGAAACCTTGCCAGATTAATTATCCAGGTCTGTCGCTCTAGATCACTTGGTGTAAGACGAATCATTGCTACCTCCACGAGGAATGTAGTACACAACCCTGTAATTTGAATGGACACAGACTAGTAAGGTTTAAGATTTAGAGGTTTAGAATTTGAATTAACACAGACTAGTTAGGATACGTACCGAGATAGAGATTGGCTCTGACTGGATATGTCTGCTTTGTGCTGGTAAACATGTAGATGATGAAAATTGACATGGTGTAGATGAAGAAAGCCTTGATTACTCGAGATTCGAGCAACATTGCATTGTGTAGTGCAAACAGCTTGTCTAGAGCAATAAACATGCTAGCTTGCTTCGCTTGAAATGCTTCCTGTGCTTCCAATATCGATTTTGAATTCGAAACTAAGTGATCATGAACTTGCTGAAGCTGTTTCTGCCTTTGAAGAAGCTCTTCCTGCTGTTGACGACCCAAATCAGCCAAATGTTGCATTGCATTTCTGCTTTCTTGCAGTGCTACAGATTGAGATTCCGTCAGGCTTTCGAGGCCTTTAAGCGCCATGGACTGTCCATCTAGAAGCTCTTGTTGCTTGCTCAACGAACTCCCCGCCATGTTCTCGATATCATCAGCTTTTGATTGCAGATTCCGAAACCTTGTTGACATCGATTCGCCAACTCTGTCAATCTGCTTCTCTATCTCTACAGCTTCATTCCTCAGGTTGCTCACTTCCTCCCCCAAATTACTGTAAGCATCTTGAAGCATCGTCACCCCTTCTATCAAATTCTCATTCATCTTTTCTTGTCGCGTTTGCAGTTCTGTCTGTGACCTCACGATATCCTCCGATTGTTTATAAACCACTTCCGACTGCTTTGACAAAGTATGAATCTGATCCTCCACTTCTTTACTCGTCTGAATCACGTGCTTAACTTTATCATCCACCGAACTCAACGAATCGTGAATCTGAATCGAGTTCTGCAGTAATGTGACCGTTCTGTCCTTTATAGTCTCCAGTTGTTCCTCCGTGTATTGCGCTGAACTTCTAAGCTCATTCACCAGCCTCTCCGTCTCACGTTTGAACGCGTGTACCTGTAGTTGGTAGCAGATGGAATTTGTTTCGGTGAAAAACTCGAGATAAACCTTGTGTTCGTGATCATCCAACTTCTTCAGGCAATGATACATGGCCGATTTCTCATCGCAGTTAGGGAAAGGCCGCCTCCCGGAATCTTTCTGGAAGCAATCACTGAGATGCCAAGCGAATCTCTTGCGTTTGTCTTCGTTGGCGTTGATTTGAGTGCATCCGGAAAATATATGGTGGTAAGCGTTCTGCCAGCAAGTGTTGGAACCAACTAGTTTGTTCCTTGCTTTCTCTACTATTCCCTTATGATCTGCAGGGAAATCCAATGAAAACTGGGCCACCGAAACCCCAGAAAAATGGTATTCATCACCGGAAGGATAACCAGAATCATCGCCGGAAGCAGAAGAAGAGAACCATCCCCATGACTGGCAACCGGAAGTTGATATGATCAAAACAAGGAGTGTCAACAAAAGATGATGTTCATACTGATGAGACATTTTTCACTTCTCTGTGTGGTTAAGATTCTTATTAAGTTATGGAGACGATCCAGAAAAAACGGTTGAAGAAATCTGCAGAAGAATCAATTGCATATGATGCGTTAGGAATTAAAGAGGAAGATGAACGATCAACTATGCATAAGAAACGGAAGAGAGACTGTTGTATATATACAGAAGAGGGAAAATGAGAGACTTGGAGTGCAAGAGACGGAACTCCGTCGCGTGAATTTACAGAATTAAAAAATAGTTTAATAAGAAAAAATACAAAAAGGGAAAGAATATCTAGAGATTCGTTTACTTATTGATTGTTTAGGGAAAGACAAATCTAGGCAGGAGATATAGATAGATATGTCGTACAAGGAACCAGGGTGATTGTCGGAGGGCGGTTTCTTCAATGGAGAGGACGGCGGCGGTTCATATTATTGGCAGCGGCCGGCGGTTTGGCTGACGGTTGAACAGACGGGATGTTTGGCGCTATAATTTCTGCGCGTTGGTTTAAATTACTGTAAACGGGGTGTCGTTTGGGGAGATATTGCTCTTAGTTTAGGAGACAACTGTGAGAAGGAAGAATTCAATGGACCAGAAAGGCTACTACTTTGGTTGAATGAGTAACGTTTGTTTTTTAATATGCAGAATAATAACTCAGATGATAATTTGGTTCATTGTTCCCTTTCCATAATGATGTAGTCATTATCAGAATATTATTTGTTACTTGATCAAGATTGATGAGGTTACCCTTTGCTACAGTGCGTACTCGGTTGAAACAGTCATCCATAGATCCTAACAAGGAAACGAGGTATCTGTAAGTTTCAAACCCGTTCATAAATTAAAACTTCCAAAATTATTCATACTACTTCATCTAAATGACGAATGCCATCATCTCCATATCAGTGTGTTGCTGCTTATGCTCAGATTTGTTACTCTATCCCCTTTCTCTCTAAGATTCTTTGGATTTCATGATGTTCATGTTCAGATTTCCGCTTGAAGTTTCTTAATAACGATGCTCATATTCATCTTCAAGTGGCTGGTGGTCTAATAACGAGACTAAATTTGTTGGTCTTGATGGACATGTTTGAAAATGCTGGTATCAATGCACAGTTAACACTTCCTGTGCAATCAATCAAAAGGCTCTAGTTGGGATTGACATCCAAGCGTATGAGTAGTTGAAAACATACATGTGGAAAACTTGATCTATGCAGCTACATAACTGATTTTGCAGAGGATGTTGCAAGGTATAGCTAACGATGATGATGCCTTCTCTTAGACTTAACACGTCTCTTGAATATCTTGAAGATGACCACAGCAGCAACAAGTAACGCTTGAAGTAGAATTATCATCTTCAGCCCTGGATCAATTCAACAATCAAAATCAAGCTTGCTCAAATGTAATGCTACTTCAACAATGCTGTGGTTCAGATCGAGAGTACCTGTTACTTTATTCAGCAATTCCTCTAAACTAGCCTTCTTCAAATCGTTTGCTTTTGCATCGTTCTTTCTTTTAGCATCAAGATAAGACAGATAGCTTCCAGCCTTGTACTCCATGCTCCCACCGATGAAGCATGTGTTCGGACAGTTGAATTCGCTGCCATATTCATCACTTCCATCACAGCAATCTGCAAAAGCAAGATGGCAAAATTACACAACCTTTAGCAGACTGCATCAACTACTATGAACAAAAGCAGAAATGTATAGCAAGGATTCGTGAAATCGACTGATGAAGAACACTTCGGAGTCCATACCGCAAACTTGGTCGTTAACTTGAGAAGAGTATATAAACTTTGGTGTACTTCCTACATTCCTGCAGTAAAATTTGGCAGCTGGACAAGCTGAAGTTCCTGCATCAACATGCCGAAAAACACAGAAGAACACAAATTGACTGCTCAGAACAATAGTTATCCAATCCATAAACAAAAAGGATTCCAACTGAACATACAAACTCTAACAAAGAGTGACAACTGAGTCAAGATTGAAAGTTTGGTGTGACCATCATACAAATAGGACCCAAAGAATGGAACTTTTTGCTACCAGGCTCATCGGTGCCGTCGACGCAATCGCAGAAATCACAGCACAATTGCTTCACGTGGCGTCATTTTGGTGCAGTTACTTTAAAGAAACGTTTAATTCCCGTCCCGGCTTATCGGAAAAAAACATGAAAATATGTATTGCGTTATAGTTCTCCAACTACGGAGTTGTTTAGGAAAAGAAAATATAGATTACTTGTTGGTTGATGATGTGTTGAGGAGAATGTTTTGGAGTTGATAACGATCTAAAACGCTCTTCACATAAGCAAAAATTTCTACACATATCCAACAGAGGTTGCACGTCTCCTTCTCTTCATGTTGGATTTACGATATGTCTATTTTATTTTATTTTATTTTTATTTTCATATCTCTTGTGTGTATACTATATATTAAGACTAATACCTCAAACATCACAATTGATCAAACATTCCCATAATATCACATTAAACTTGGATAATGTTTGGATACATAGATAATATCTTTTTTCATAGCCTAATGTTGGACTTCTCTTTCCTTACATTAATCGATTAGCTACTCATAGTGCTTTTATTTTATTTTATTTTTACTTGTGTAATGTCAAATGGACCTTTTATATATATATATATATATATATATATATATATATATATATATGTGATATGATGATGCAATCCTAAACAGGGTGACTTGCCATCATGGCAATGCCACACTTACCACCTCTAGTGTGAGCATCACGTTCCAATCGAATATACCCGTTTTCCCCCCAATCTGACGCCCATGAATTCCTCACGATCCAGTACTTCCTCCCACCTTTCGTCCCATATCCAACCACAACAACTCCATGGTTGAGGTTCGATCCGCACGAACCGGTGAACACACCACTCGAGTAAAACTGGAACGAGTAACTACCGGCATCGACTGCTACAGAAACAGGTTGCTTCGCAACGGCAGCTTGGAGGGCTGTTTCGTTGTTGGCACGCACGACTACGTAACCAGTTATTTTTACAGCGGGATTTTTTGTCTTCTTTTTGTCGCAAACACTGTGTCTTCCTTTGTAAGGATAGTTCTTCTCGGTAGTGAGCCCGCCAGTCTTGCGGATGAACTGGAATGCATCGTTCATGAACCCGCCGTTGCATCCCTCGTTTTCACCGTTCACATCGCAATCGACGAGCTGTTGCTCCGATAGGCTCAGGAGTTTTCCTGTTTTGATTTTGTTAAGACTTTCGATTGCTGACACTGCAGAGAACGCCCAACAACTTCCTGTATATATATGTAGCAAGTAAATTAATTAACATTAGTAATAGATTTTAATCTTAGAATATTATAAAAGCAACGATAGAGTTATTACCACAATTGCCTTGATCTTTGACTTTGGTGACGGCGCCACTTTTCCTCCAATCGACTTGAGCAGGCAACTTTTTGGACACTCCTCCGCATGTGCATTCCTTGTGCTTAGGAAGCGACTTTGGCAGGGTAAGACCGAGGTACCTCGCCTTGAACTCGTCGTTGGTGAGATCGGCGAACTTGTTGTCAGTGAGCTGAAACGACAGGTTCTTAGAATTGATGTAGTTGATGTAATGAACGTTGGACTGGTATATCTGGAACCGGTGATAATATTCATTTCGGTCCTTGTACTTTCGTCCATGCATCGACATCCACTTGTTGTACCTCTCCCCCATCGCCGTCGGATCGAGATCGCTGGAGCTAGCCATGGCATGGACAGAAAGGATGCTCGCAACTATCGCGATATAGCTGACCATTTTCGTAATTAGTGAGGATGTCATGATGGCTTAATTAATTGTAGTTTGAGATATGATTAATGCCGAGGAATCGGATCCTGTATATATAGAGGCCAGGGGGAGAAAAGCAGAACAGAATTAGTTTCAGTAGTTTGAGTTCAACTCTCTGCAGCTCATCACACCATTTCCATGTGTTTCTTATTTGAGATTGAGTACGCAATGCATGAAGGTTGGGTTTTGTTTGATGGTAAACAATTGTAGGATGTGTTTCAGTTGTGTGGTTCTGGGTTTCTGTCCTTTGAGTGTTACTTACTTGCTTACAGATATGAATAATCCTGAAGTGGGAAGGATTCGTGTAGCTGCATTGCTGGTGATGGGGTAACTGTATGCTTCAATTATGTACGGTTTTGGATGTCATGTGGAAAGCACGTGGCAAATGGTCCATATATGAAAGCTGTATGTTTTGAACCCCACAACTGCATCAGCAATATATTTAGGTGGGCTACTGGCCATCTTTAATGGTGGTTTCATTTACTGTGGTCTCATGACTCTGTTTTCTTTGTGTTCTCTGCTGCAACATGATTATATGCTACATTGGGAAATCTTTGATGAATCTTTTGAGCTCTGCCTGCAACATAACATTGCTTTCTGGGGATTGGGGAAGAACATGTATACATTGGGGTTGGCAACGTAATTGAATTGCGAAATTGAGGTAGTACACAACATGTAGGGTTGTCACCTCATAAAAACCCGAGCACGCTCTATCGAAGTCTATAGATAAACATATTCCGATTTTCGATCTAACTTGAGTGGGATTCGGAATCCAGAATCCAAACGGTAATATGCATGATTAAGAACTAGCTGGTATCCAGTTCATTGGTGGCCCATGTGACACCAATGTGAATGAAGAATACACTAGTTAATTAATTAGTTAGAGTTAATTAAGTATATTCTTAGGAAAATATAGATTCCCATTATCGTTATTTACGTCCTGTTTCACTTGATATATCACTTTTGGAGATGTAACAACAACATACATCATTGTAATTAAATAAATAGAAAAATACCAAATACCTTTAATCAAATATAAAAAATTGAGAGGAGGCAGCACAGCAAGTAACATGGGTACTGGGCCACAATTATTTGAAAAGGAAAATATTTATGCGTTGAATTTTTATCATTAGTCAGAATACACTTTCTTTTCATTACAAAATAGTCAGAAAAATACACTTCTTTCCATTACAAAATAGTCAGAAAATACACTTCTTTTCATTACAAAATAGTCAGAAAATACTTTCTTGCTATCCAAGCTAGCTAAGCCATTAAGCTAATACATAGTTGCAGCTTGCTATACAATTAATGTGAGGTTGTGGATATAGATGAGCTCCAAAATCCAAGACTCGTCCAACGGTGTAGATTAGTATTACAATCCAAGGGTTTCGAGTATGGATTTTAATTTTTCCTTCATTGTCTCCTTTTTATTATTATTATTATTATTATTTCTCCTTTAGTTGCTTTGCATGTCATCTATTCCGTAATAATGAAATTAACCATTTCTATGAAAAGGGCAAATTGAGATGTTATTCTTTGTCATTTATAACTTTGTTTAGGGTGCTAATTAAACTTGTGAAACCTCATATTTTTTTTAAAAACAATGGAATGTTTTGATGTACTCAATTAGTTACTTAAATGAGTGATTTTATGACAAATACTGACATCCAGCAGCAGTAGGAGGAGGAGGAGGAGTAGTAGTAGTAGTTAGCTCCAAAAATTGAGGGGGAAGTTGCTAAGGAAGAAGAACAAGATTCAAAAAGCCAAGGACAGCACCGTACCCTACATGTGGAATTGGTTTTGGAGACAAATTTGGAGCAATATTATACACAACGTCCTCAGAAAAACAATTCACATGGATGATGGATCCCATCTTAAAACACTTGCAATATATAGATCGATCTTCTTTTCCAGTGTTCCTTTTTTGGTTTCACAGCTCATCCCATCACATTCCCAAATCAAATTATATAAAAGTTAAAAAGTTGAAAGTCCAAACTAGAGGACTGAAAAGGCCCCTACATGAGTATTCACCATTGTTGTAACCCTTGAGATCGCACGAAACTAATAATAATTTTACGTAATTATTTCATCAAACAAAATATACACACATTTGGTTTTACCAAGTGGTGTCCCTGAGTAAGGAAGGTAACATTCAAACTCACGACCACCCCTATTAACCAAATGAAAACTATAGATGGGGAATTTGTGACAAGTATCAACCAAAAGAAACCCCCCAACCTTTAAAATCTTTTTTCTCCACAACAGCTGGAGATAGCTGTCCATGGAAATGAATCTCCCATGTGACCCCACCTTCCTTCACTCATTCATTCCTTTTAATTTCTTCTATGCATTTTTAAGATATGTTACATTGTCTCTGTTGCTCCCCTTTTCTTTTTAATTATCTGTTCCGTCTCCACTATGCATCATCCCCATTCTTCATCAAATGTTCTTCCTTTGATGATATATAACCCCTTTCATTCGTCATTCTTGCCTCATTTTGCTGCCTGATAATTAAACAAACAGAGAAATTAGAAACCAGGAGCATTTTGGGTAATTTAGTAGCCATGGCGCATTTGCCTCCCAAAATCCCAACAACCATGTTGCCGTCCTGGCCCGATTTCTCCTCCGACCACAAACTCATGCATTCCCCCTCAGCCGCCGTCCCGCCTCCTTCTTCCGCCGCCAACAACAACAAACCTTCGTGGGTTGATGAATTCCTCGACTTCTCCTCCTCCAGGCGCGGGAACCACCGGAGGTCCGTCAGTGACGGATCCGTCGCGTTTCTAGAGGTCCCAATGCTAGACGACGGCCACCACCACCGAGATTTCGAGAGATTCGACGACGAGCAGTTCATGTCAATGTTCTCCGTCGATGACATGTCGAACAACATTGCCGCCGGAGGCGGTGGCAATCCTGCATCGTCTTCCAACCCTTCATCTCCTTCCGATCACAACAGCATTAACGACGAGAAGGAAGCTACTCCCGGCGGCGGCGGCTTCGGCCAGCAGGAAAGGAAAATGGTGACGAAGATGGACGCCGATGAGGAGCAGAGCCCAAGTGAATCGGAATATTCCCAGCAAACGACGCCGTCTAATGGGAACAATAGTAATAATTCCGACCGGATTGTGGACCCCAAGAGAGTCAAGAGGTAATTACCAAGTTATTCAAATTGTGTACATTAATCATGCAAAATTGATTATTTATTTGATTGTTGCAGAATTCTGGCGAATAGGCAATCGGCGCAACGATCTCGGGTGAGGAAGCTGCAGTACATATCGGAGCTTGAACGGAGCGTTACTTCTTTACAGGTCATTATTGTGTTTTAATTTTAAATTTATGGTAATGATGATGATGATTAATTAGTCTAGAGTTGATTGAGTAATTAATGGCTAATTGATTGATTATACAGGCGGAAGTATCGGTGTTATCGCCTAGAGTTGCATTCTTGGACCATCAAAGATTGCTTCTCAACGTAGATAACAGTGCTTTGAAGCAACGGATCGCAGCTCTTGCTCAAGATAAGATGTTCAAAGATGGTTAGTAATCATTTTTTCCCCTTAATGTTTCACGACCATTCATGGAAATTATGCAAAAACAAATGGAAAGAAATGCCAACTGGTGCAATAAATGGGTTGGTAATAGTGTTGGTTAATTAATTATATAATGACAAAATGTGTATACGCAATAAATGTTTCTCCACGTGGCAGCTCATCAAGAGGCGCTGAAGCGGGAAATAGAGAGATTGAGGGAAGTATACCACCAACAGCAGCAGAACCTCAAGAACATGGATTCTAATAACAACTCATCATCGTCATCAGGCCAAGCTAATGAACAACCCAACATAACAGCAGAAAAAGAGCAGCAGCAGCAGCTTCTCCAAGTCTAAGAGATTCCTGATGTTTATCAATTAGCTAATTTGACAGGGTTTGGCTATTCTGATCTCAAGCTTAAACCAGAAGAACAAAATGAAGAAGTCTATGGTGACATTTTCATGTGGTGGGGAAGGGGTGGATAGAAATGGTGGTGCTAAATGCTTACTGGAAATCTGAGTATGCACGTGAGATGTTCACATCAGAATCGAATAGTGGTGGACCATTCAGATTTACATGATTGGAACTGCACAGGGAAAGAACATGTGCAATTCGACAGTTTGCTCTCCTTTTTTCCCTTTTTATTAGTCAATTTGTTTAGAGAAACCCCTGATAAAATATTGCAGACGAAGATTCATTTGTATAATTGTATTCATTTGTAGTAGGGTAGTGGGATGTGGCATGTGAGCGATTGATTCCTTTTGTTTCATGTTATTGTAATGTTCTGTTCTTCATTGTTTAGTCTTTTTGTTTTCTAGTTTAAATATGCAACAGTGTTATTTTTAGTTTTTGGCTTTCAATTCAAGGAAGAACACTAAGAAGTAAGAAGCAGTAACTCAGCACTTGCTGAAAGAGATTCTTCTTTGCACAAGAACACATTATATAGAATAGAATCTGATCCTGCGATCATATAATTACAGAAAGACTAGCAATCACACTACTCAGTTGGAGTGCATTCCGCAATCGAAGAAGAGGTCAAACAGGCCGAACGCTTACGTGCATTTCCTTCAACAGATCGAAACTCGTCTCCGTGTCCAGCAACCTTCCTCCCAGTAATACGATCCTCTCCTCGTGTTCTTGAAACTTGCCAACCCATTCTTCCTCAAATTCTTTAACTTTCTTCTCAATACACAAATGATTCAACCTTTCCTCTTCCTCTTTTCTCAACTTCTCAACTTCAGCAGCAGTCAGAACAAGACCACCAAGGCCAGAGTCCTTGTATAGTGGTTTTTCAGGTAAGGGGCATTTCGCTCTGTACTCGGCAAAGGATTTATGTGTCTCCTTCAGAGCCTTTCTATACCCTTCCAAGAGATCCCCCATCATATGTAGTTCACGCTCAAGCTTACAGATTTCCATATCTTTCTTCCGTTGCTCCTCATAACTGATCCTGTGCAGGTGCTGAATCATGTCGTCTCGTGCCTGCACTTCGTTAAGTAACTGCTGGTAATTCATGCTCGCCTCTTGTAAAGCCCTGTCCTTTTCCATATGTGACGCCCTAGTTTTGTTGATTAAATACTGCATTTGTTCGTAGTCCACTTCGGTCTCTGAAGCAACCACCTTCCCCACCTCGTATTGCTGCTGCTGCTCGTCACTCCGAATCCTCTTGTCGAATGCATGATGAGGGATATCGCCATCTTCGTCATCATCTAGCCGCCCTATATCCCTCCGAATCCTCTTGTCGAATGCATGATGAGGGATATCGCCATCTTCATCATCATCTAGCCGCCCTATATCCCTCTGAATCCTCTTGTCGAATGCATGATGAGGGATATCGCCATCTTCATCATCATCTAGCCGCCCTATATCCCTCCGAATCCTCTTGTCGAATGCATGATGAGGGATATCGCCATCTTCGTCATCATCTAGCCGCCCTATATCCCTCTTATAACCGTTTCCATTACCATAAAGTGAGGAGCTACCATGGTGGTTATTAGTCTCTATATCAACCCTAGCTGCAAGAAAGTCGCCCGATGTGAGGTTATCATTAAGCTCCATCGACGCAAGAAGATTCTCGGAATCTACACCATTCAATATATCATCATCCTCTTTTGGAGAGCGGTCGAAATCCATTTCTTCCACATCCTCCATTTCAACACCTTGCTCTTCCTCCGCTTCTTCGTTCATTGCAACATCTTCTTGCTCCTCTTCTTGCTGAAGCTTCGTCTCCTCTTCGCATTCCAAGTCGTCGGCTTTTGCAACACTACAATGCTGCAGAAAACTCTCATCCATACTGGTCTTGAACCACTCCTCCCCCTGTTCTACTACTTCTTTATCCTTCTCTTGGACTAAATCTTCTTCCCCCTTGCCACTTACATCTACAGTACTGTCTTTCAAATCATTATCCAACCCTCCCAAACTCAATTCAATGCTGTCCTCTTTCAACTCAGTGACCACATGAAGCTCTTCACTCGTTTTCACGACTTCCTCTACAACATCTTCCTCTACTATATCTTCCTCTACTTGTATAGACTCCTCTTCCTTCAACAGGTTTTCTTTCTGGTATTTTATCAAACACTGCAAGTGAGAGGCGTAGTAACAGTTACCTAAGTTGGGAGCAGCCGAAAGTTCCTTCTCAACCATTGACCAAATCAACCCAGCCCAATCCACTCTCTCCAAGCTCCCTTCTTTGATCGTTTTCGTCCAGTTGTGAATGTCCGACGGCATCATCCACGTATCCTCGTGCAACAGCATCCAATTCGACACCAATTCGCCGACGAACGCAATCTCTTCTTCACTCTCTTTCTTCACCTCCTCCTCCGAAGCCGAAACCTTATCCTTCTTCGCCGGAAATTTAAGAGCTCGGCCTAAGTCAGCACGGCTAACCCTAATGCGAGCTTCATTGACGTAGCTACCGCGCTGCTGCTGATCGTAACTGGCAATCAGCTGCGACACGAGATCGGCACGGAGATTGGTGTCGAACTTGATATTGACAAAGTCCCACAGTCCCAGCCTCTTCAGAAGCTCCTCGTGAGCACCGAAGTTCAGATCTCTGGCCGGCTTGAAAGGGATGGGGTTGAGATTCTCGTTGAGAGTCTCGAGCTTCTTCTGAAGCTTCTTGATCTTAGCGGCTGCAAATCGCTTGCTATTGTTCCTCTTCAAACTTCCGCCGCCGCGGCGGGTGAAGGCGGATGTGGCGGAGAAGGCTGTTGGGTGGGAGGCTTCCATATCGCTCTGATTAGGATCGTTGTCTAGTGATTCGGAGACACTTAAGGTTAGGGTTTGAGAGGGCTCGGATAGAGGTAGTGGGTTCTCTTGCGACTCCTTCTCAGGCGGTTGCTCTTCAGATTGCTCCGCCGTAGTCGGTGCTTGATGTTCGTCGTGGGTGGGAGAGTTGTTGGTCGGCTGCTTATCTTGCGTGGGAGAAGGTAGTGGAGAGGCCATCGTGCTCCGCTACTCAAAATAAGAACTTTTCGATTTTTCCAAACGGGACTTCTTTGGAATATAATGGGGCCAGTGGTTGACCCTCGTTAGTTTGACGTTGAAACTAACGTCGTAACTTAAATTAATAGCTATGATCCATGTGTAAACTTATTCGACATAATACGAGTTAGGGGACTGAATATATAATTAAATTATTGAATTCATAATAATAGATATAAAATTTGATGACTTAATATAAAATTAGATATTACAAAATATTATGTGCAATTAAAATCAGCTAAGACTTGGTTATTGTATATATTATAACGGAAAAAGAAATAAAAGAGCGTGACAGTAGTAAGAGACCGAATCAATGTTAGTCATCATTCGACTAATGTTAGAGTGTATAAAATTGTTGTAAGGGAGCTAAAATGATGGATTCAACACCAACTGGCTAAGAGGCACATACATCAATGTGTGATATGAGCGTTTACCATAACTTTTTTTTTCAAAATGTGAACGAAATTGGTGCAATATTGGCATCATAGCAAAGATTAATACTAATAACGGACATTATCGGCATATAGTACAGTTAGTAAGATTGAAGAGTTCAAAATGGTGACAATTCCAAATTATCTGGGGACAAAGGAATGTGAAATATTAATCTTTTTAGAAAGTTTTGCATCGGTTATCAAATACATTTTATAAAATATGCCACCAATAAAATTAACTAACAAGTATAATTAAACGATGCAATGAAGAAAATATAAAATTTGTTATAATTATTCGCTAGTATGAAAATTCGGTTTTGTCATATCTCATTTATTTGTATTTGAGGATTCATATAGACCCCAAAGCTAACATAGGATATAGAAATGAGTTGATTATAAGCTGCGAAGAAGTATGCCTTCAAAGGTGATCCCAGGTCCAAAAGCCAAAGCCAAACCCCATTCTTCATCTTCATCTTCATCTTCATCTTCTTCTCCCTTTCCTCCATTCTTCTGCTTCTTCATCTCAAGCGCTTCCCTCATGTACTCAATCACATAAAACACAGTGTTACTGCTCACATTCCCATAATCCATCAACGCCTTCCTGCTACACTCCAGCTTCCCTTCTTTCAACCCAAGCTTGCTCTCCAACCGGTTCAGTATCGCCGGCCCACCCGGATGAACCGCCCAGAACAGCTCGTTAAACCCAACCGCTTCACCCAACCCACCTTTCCTAATCAATTTCTTACAAAACCCTTCAATGTTGTCCTCGATCTTCTCCGGCAGATCCCTCCCCAGCTTGAAGTAAATCCCTTCCTCCGACAGCCTCCCGTCGATCACCGATTCCGTCCCGGGGAGAAACTCCTGCGCCGCAAACCTCAGCTCCATGAACGCGTCCTCTTTCCCTTCCACCGGGTCGGTACCCACCACCACCGCCGCCGCTCCGTCCCCGAACAGCGCCGCTCCGACGAGGTCGTAAGGGCGGGACTTGTTCGGTGGGCGGAATCCTAGGATCGTGGTCTCCGAGGTTGTCAGCAGGACCCGGCTCCCCGGGTTGTTCTCCGCGATGTCCTTGGCGACTCGGAGACCCGTGACGCCTCCGTAGCACCCGAGGAAGTAGAGCATGACGCGTCCAACGTCGTTTCGTAGGCCGAGTCGGCTTGACAGGTGGAGGTCTCCGCCAGGTAGGCGGATCTCGCTGGAGGACACGTAGACAATGTGGGTAATGTCCTCCACTGGCCTCCCCCACTCCTTGATGCACGCCAGGCTGGCATCCGCTGCCATGTCGACTACAGCTGGATTGGCTATCTCGAGCCTTTGCCTGATTGTTGGGGAACCCTCGGTTGCCAGCTCAGGGTACTTGTCTAGGATTTCTTTGGACATCACTGTGAATCTTCGCTTCACTGTTGTGGTCTTGCCTGAAATAATTCAATATATCCGACGTGTAATGAGTATCAATATAACTTAAAACAAAGCATAGACTGCTTAATGATAATTAAAAATGGTGGTGAGGGGAATATATGTATGTGTACAAAGTCGTTCAAGTTTCTCCTTGATGGAAGGGTCGTTGCAATTGGTGTCACGCATGTAGCCTTCGACGAGGCATTCTTGGGGGATGAGCTGGCTAGGGAAGGCTTTGCCGATTGCGAGGAGAGTTGCCTTTCCTGGCGTTGGAGTCCGCCTAGTAGCAGGAGCGCCATTGCCGTTATGCGACATTATTCTTGACATTATTCTCTTAACTAATGTTGATGGTACCAAAGATTGATATGGGAAGTGGAAGAAGAAGAAGAAGGGAGGATTATAAATGGGAGGCATTTGGGGTTTTGTAGGAAGGAGTTTGGTTGCAAGTGAAGGTAGCATGTGAGGTTTAAAATTTGGCGGGTGTTTGGTAATCTGTTGTTTAATTTGGTTTAGAATCTAGGTTTGGTTTTTGTTTGTTCATGTATGTTGGGTTTATTATTTCAATTGTTTTTTTTACCAACAGCTTCCTACTTTTACTAGATTAATATTGGATTAGAAATAGGAAATGAATAAACATTTAAAAATACTTTTGGGACCTATACTAATAAGATAGATATATATATTTTTGATAAATAATAAAATAATATGTTGCTTTTATGATAAATATTAATTAAATTTTATTTTTTATTCTTTTCTCATCAACTCATGATACGTAAATCAAATCAAAATTGTATATCTAAAATCTAATGACCCAAAAATTATATTTTGTAGGCAATAGTATAAAACTACGGTGTGTAAAATGTGGATAAGATTCATAACTAGTCCATATTACAAGGGACAAAACAAAAGGGAAAAAACGATGAATTTGTTTCCATAATAATCTCACACTGCAAGTGGCCATTCTCACTAGAGTCTGGTGGATTGAGTCAGAAACATCAACTGTGGATAGGTATAAATAATGAATTAACAAATGAGGAGAAAGGGAAAGATCTTTCCCCTCTTAAGCTTACGCCATGTGGAGTTGCCACCTGTTCTGTACAACCTCCACGTCTCCAGACACGTGTAACGATTTCCTCCTCCCTCACACTCAACCTAAAAACCAACCTGCAACTTCTCCTCAATCGCCTTCCGTTCATTCCTTCACACCCACGGTACTTGATAACAATTCTCTTATCACCCCAGCCGCTTTAGAAGAAAGTCGAACCGTACGGTAACTAATATGTCCGCAGTAGGAGGCACCACCACTAGTAGTAATACTGTCGTGGGGGATGTGATCCTATGGAGAAACCCAAAACTCAGCTCCTTAGTCTTAGTCACGGCCACCCTAACTTGGGTGTTATTCAACATCTATAAATTCAGCTTCGTCACCGTTGCTTCCTGGTTCGCCATGCTCCTCGTCACTTCCTTCTACCTCTATGCCAACTTCGTCAGATTCTTCCGCAAGTAAGTCTAATTAGTTGGTGATTTTTCTTTTGTTTTTTGGGTTGGCTCTGTTTCTGGTTTTAAGTACTCTGTCTCAGCTTTCCTCTGTTTTTGGGTTTGGCTGTGTTGCTGTGTGTATTCTTGGGGGCGTCTTTTTAGTATTGATCCTACTCAGTATCTCTGTTACTGAGCTCGATATTTTTAATTTATACAGTGTCTATTAGCTAGAATCATGAGACATTTACTTCAGTGGCGGAACTAGGGGTGGCCCGGCTCACCCCAGTTTCGGTCCGGACCATTAATTTTGGATGTATAATTGCAAATTTTACAAGTTCGGCTCAGGACAATTTTGAGATCGGTTCAGTGGTTGGTCGTATCGAAACTAGATGAACCGAGTGAAAGCCCCAAATTATTTTTTGGTCTCAAGTGTACGAAATTATATATAAAATTTTGATGATTTTATAACTCGGCTAATAATATTTTGAAGTTTTGCTTTCTGCCTATATTTGTTAAGAATGGATAATAATTATAAATTTAGTTTAAAATATTTAATTACAGAAAAAAAGTCTCATGTATTACATTTTTAACTGAAAGCAGTACAATGTATTTATTTTTATTTAAAAAATTAGTATTAAAATTAATTCGTCAATTAATTACTCAATAAATTTCCGATCACGTCCGGCTCCGTGCATATATCCATCCATCTTGGTTCCGTTATTGATTTACTTGTTAGGTGCTCCAATAATTCTAACACTCGGTTGTTTGCGTGTGTTTTTCTTCAGTGAAGAGCCTGATCTATCAGGTGTGCGGTTACTGCTGGAGAAGAAAGCCATGGAGGTAGAGAAATCAATGAGAGAATGGAGTGTATTAGTGATGCAGTGTGGGTTGAGTGCAAGCACAAATCAAGACTGGAAAGTGTTTTCTCTGCTACTTATTGGGCTGGGTCTTCTTTCCTACGCTGGAACTTTGTTGGATTTCCTTACACTGTGTTACATAGGTGATGCATGCAACCAGTCCTTAATATTGCGGTTAGATTAGCATTAATTGATTAATGAGTGATGGGTTCAATTTGTGGTTGCAGGAGTTGTGATGACACTGACAGTACCGGTGATGTACAAGAAGGAGGAGGACAAAGTGTTGGAGGCTGGGGCGAAGGTGCAGCTGCTGATAATACAAATGGCTTACAAGGTTGATGAAAAAGTGTTGAGGAGGCTCAAGGGGAAGGTGGTGGCGGTGGCGGCCGTGGACGGTGACGCCGGGAAGGAGCAGCAGGATGAACTGGAGGAGGGTGATGACTTGAAGAAGACAGAGTAGCTGCCCCAGGGGCCCACTCCGAGCACTGAAACTTATATATATTTTTGGGCTACTCTTGTATTTTGCTTATAGACTTGTAAATATTAAACGCCAAGCGAATGTGATGATGAAATAATTACGGAATCTAGTTAGTGTAATTGAATAATGGTTGTCGGCAAGTGACAACCATTATGCCACGGTTGCAGATTGGTACGGTGGGAAATGGAGAGTAAAGAGAAGCCGTTGGAGCTGGAGCCGATCACCCTGCTAGTTGAGGAAGTGGTCTCTGACAAAACGCGAATCAGTGAGTGATTTAACTTGGATTACAAGCAGATCATATAGAAGACACAACATACTGACTATGTCGAATTACTGATCATGCTAGACGGAGATTGAGAACGAGCTTGGGCGTTTTGGTCCCAACAAATAAATAGGATGAGCAGATTTAAAGCCCAGGAGGCAAACTACAGCAAGTCCAAAACATATTCGTCTTAATGAATAATGAGACGTGTCCGGAAAGCCGAACTATGATGGGCCCGAGCCCAGGATCCAAGCTTAGCAGCTGGTCGAGACTCATTTAGCCGGTCAACTGCAATTCATTCGGACGGGTTTGCTCACCTTGTCTCTTAATCATAATGTCAAGAGTTCGATTCTTGTCAATGGGAATAGAGTACATCACAAACAATTCAAAGAATCCATATCTTTACTCTTAAGGCTTATCCAAGTACATACTTCTCTATTTCTCATATACTCAACATTTCTTTGTTTCTAGCCCCATAATTAGATATATCCATCGTTGCAAGGTTCGTCCAAACCCATTCGCCCGGATGACCTATTAATCTATCACTCTCCGTTAAAACCACATAGTTGCTTTAATCATATATAATTCTTTCTGGTTAGTAGTCAGTAGTCTGTACAATCATTACTGTTTGATGATCAGTAGAGATCATGACTGGAGAAATATTAACATTTCAACAAGCTGTTTGTCCAAAGAAATAAATTATAGCAACATAAATGCTCTTCAAATCGAAACCTACCATCGCGGACCATCCTTGGATCGACCAGTTCTAATTGTGTATGGATGTCAGCAATCACCATATTTATAACCTCCATAATGTAGGTGCAACAACATTCAAAGAAGATAGTCAACCCATCATTAATTACAAACACAGTGCTTTGTCTGGGCTGCTAGCTGCATCAAGCTTTCAGAACGTACATACGAGTGCGTTGAAATATAATTTACAATTTGGTGAAAATAATATTCCATGCACCAGCTGTAAGTAATGCAAAGAGCGACACATGTTGAGCTAAAAAACACTGCATAGTTTTTTTGGGTGATTCATTCTTTCTACTCGCTACGTACACCTGTTTGTTTTTACGTAGAGTCATATGATAAGGACCGACACCGTACCATTTAAAGTTTTGATAACACAAAAGGCCAAGTCTGATGCGGTTGGGCAATCAGGTAAAAACAACGTCAACTACCCCAGTCTACGTACCCTTATTTAAAGTAGCTAGTAAGGATGGGATGAATGATGATCCGTTCAGCCGCCGGCCTTGACATTATGCATGCAATGCAATGCATAATGCATATCTCTCTGGTCTCTGTTATTCTATCTGTGAACCACTTGGCATCATCTCTAAGCAATTAATGAAGCCAGTTTGTCAACTCTCTTCTTTTTTTTTTTAATTAGAGCAAATGAATGTAGGCTCTTCCAACTGCATGCCGGGGGCTTGTTTGGCCGCCTTTGATCGATCGACGATTAATTTCGATTTGAAGTGTAATTACTTACGCTTTTCGTATGAGATATATAAGTGGATTGTTTTTAGTTTTAACATATTCAAACGTATAATATTATGGCAACAGGAGCTGTGGCACTGAAACAAACAAGCAGGCGGTTGCATCAGTACGTAATAATGTTAAGATCAATAAATTAATTGTGTTTATTATTTGAAGACTATAATTGTATTATAGATCTTAACTTATGGATTGAAAACTAAAAACTTCCTTTTATTTATTTATTTATTTATTATTATTATTATAGAAACTGGCACCAGGGGTGCAAAGTAAAAAGACGAAATTAAGTGCAGCAAAGTAAATGACAAAAGTGCAGACCAAAGCCGAAACGGTGGAACTAATTCATCTCCCCATTATTATCTACATGACTACATCTACCCCAACACCAAAGGATTCAACTTGTAAACTTTTCATCTAGGTAATTAATTCAAAATTTAACTCCTCGAAAGTTAATTTGAAGCGTTGTCAAATCTACAAGTTGTGTGCTTTATTAATTACAAGCACCCCACCCACAGTGAAGAAATGAATTAAAGTATATCAAGTTGCCGAATGCTGACTTATCAGGAAGTTTATCATGTCCGTCCACTATAAATTAGCAATTCCAAGCGCAAGAATACAGCAACCAACCTTACGTGAAATTAAATATTATCTGCCCCTTGTTGCCTTGGCTAGGGAAAACACAATGGATCCTTTCTTAGCAGCTTTTATTTCTCTGCCTTTCCTCCTCTTCATAACCATCAACTTCCTCTCCAAACTCATCTCCAACAAATCCAACCAATGTTACCTACTAGATTACAAGTGCTACAAAGGTCCCGACGAGCTCAAACTCAGCGCTGGAGCCGCAGCCAATATCTCCCTCCGTAACAAAAACCTCGGCCTCGAGGAGTACCAGTTCTTGGTCAGAACCATGGCTAGGTCCGGCATTGGAGAGGAGACTTACATCCCAAGGAACATCCACGAAGGCCGTGAAGTGAACCCTTCGCTTCCGGACTGCCTCCAGGAGCTCACCGAGGTCACGTTCACCACGTTGGACGACCTCTTTGCCACCTCGGGAGTCTCCCCTTCGCAGATTGATATCATAATCACGACCGGTTCCCTCTTCGCCCCTATCCCTTCTTTGACGAGCCGGATAGTGAACCGGTACAAGATGAAGGAAGGGATCAAGTCGTATAGTTTGACCGGGATGGGGTGCAGCTCCAGCCTGATCGCCGTTGACCTGGTGAAAAACTCGTTCAAGACTCGACCGAATAGTTTCGCGATCGTGGTCGCGATGGAGCTGACAGCTGCCAACTGGTACGCTGGCAAGGACAGGTCCATGATGCTTTCCAACGTGCTGTTCAGGTCAGGAGGAGGGTCGCTCCTCCTAACCAACCATCCTTCCTGGGCCCACCGTGCCATGATGAAGCTTGATACGGTGGTGAGGACCCACGTGTCGCACGACGAGGCGTACGAGTGCGCCATCCACGTTGAGGACAAGGAAGGCCACCTCGGAGCACGCCTCACCAAGGCTCTACCGAGCGTGGCCATGCAAGCCATGGCGGAGAACTTCGAAGTTCTCCTTCCGAAAGTGCTTCCTCTATGGGAAATTATCCGGTTTTTTATCGCTACCCGTTGCTCGAAAATCAAACCGGTTATAGACATGAAATCAGGGATCCAGCACTTCTGCTTCCACACGGGTGGGAGGGCGGTGATAGACGGATTCCAAAGCAGCTTTGGGCTGGAGGATTACGATCTAGAACCTTCTAGAATGTCGCTGCATCGGTTCGGGAACACGTCATGTAGTAGCCTGTGGTATGTGTTGGGGTACATGGAGGCTAAGAAGAGGCTGAAGAAAGGGGACAAGGTGTTGATGGTCGGATTGGGAGCTGGGTTCCTGTGCAACACTTGTGTTTGGACGGTTGTGAAGGACTTGGGAGATGGGAAAAATGTTTGGGGAGATTGCGTTGACCGTTACCCGCCGAAGACGTTGGTCAACCCGATCGGGGAGGTGATGGCCTGGCTTTTTGATGAATCGATAAGTTTCACTAGGTTTGAGGATTACGTTCGTGGGGAAATGTATCTTCGTAAAGGTATAAAAGGGTGAGTACTCATAATTAAGTGCATGCATAACTAAGAAGAAATAATGTGAATTGATTACTACATATGGGCGTATGCAGAAGTCTAGAAATGAAGACTAATCTACAGTGTGCATGTGTGTCGGTGATGGATTTAGTTGCGTTTTTATCATCATCCTTAAAATTTGTAATAATCTGTTTAATTTGGATCGCATTGTGGTATTTATGGTTGAATAAAGAATTTAGTACGTTTGAGTGAAGTATTATTATGTTCTTTATAAATAAATAAATAAATAATGGATAATGTCAAAATCAGGCCTAAAGTACCGAAAGATTGCCAAATCTTGCCTAAGCTTTTTGAACCGACAAATTTAGCCTGTTTTCAAAAACCGTAACAGAGTTTTCCTCGTTGGACGACTGCATGTTGATCCAGTTGGGAATGGGAGTCAGCTGTCTAAATTGGTATCTGATTCTATATACTATTAATAATAACCCTTGCAATTAATGTGCTTACTATACATATATGTAGGGACTTGGGGCCCTCCCTCCTTCATCAATTACTTAATACGCCATGATACATACAGTTGCAAGTAACGTCAGTGTCCCATCCCTAACTGCTGAGATTAAAATAACCACATTTAGTGCAAATATATGGTGGAGCATTATAATTGAACTTATACATCACTGTTACTATGATTCTGAAAAGGCAAATATCAGACGAAGGATGATCGAAACAGAGGTGAGCCAGAGTTCAGTACGTCAGCCCCTTCCTATATATTCTCAACTTTTTGTTTTTATTTTTGTTTTTATTTTATAATTAACAAGCAACTCCAGATACGTAAGGAATCAGAATTGTATTACATCTCCACTTAAGGTGGTAAGCTCTTGAGAAGAAAACTTGTCCAAAATTGAGTGGCTCATTTATTATACCAACACGTAACTAGCTTTCTGTAAGACCAAAAGCTCAATGCGTACGTTTGCTTGCTAGCCTTAGTTAATTTTGTTCATAATATGGAGCTGACCTTGTTAACAGCTTCTTCGTTACTAATCATCCTCCTTCTGTTAACAATCTTTCATCTCCTCTTCAAATTTGTAACCCAAATGAAAGCAGAGCAATCCTGTTGTTACCTGCTAGCCTACCACTGCTACAAACCTCCTGACCACTTCAAAGTGACCTCCGCTAAGTATGCTGAGCTCATCTTTCCCAAGAGTGGGGACACTGATGACGCTCATTTCCTCCTCAGATCCATGCCCAGTTCAGGCCTCGGGGAATATTCCTACTGTCCGAGGAATATTCTCGATTCCTTGAAGCCGAGGATGCAATCTTCCAGACCCTGGACAGGTTGTTCGCCATGTCAGGAATCTCTCCTTCACAGATCGACATCCTAGTCACCACTGTCTCCCTCTTTGCCCTGGTACCATCTATCTCAGCCCGGATTGTGAACCTGTACAACATGAAGGAAGGGGTCAAGTCGTACTCTCTGACCGGGATGGGTTGCAGCTCGGGGATGGTTGGGGTTGATTTGGTGAAGCAGCTGTTTAGGACCCGAACGGACTCCTTTGCAATCGTGATCGCTGCTGAGTCAATCAGGGCCCACTTGTACATTGGGCGCAATAGGTCGATGATGCTCCCAAATGTTGTATTTAGAAACGGAGCCTGCTCTCTCTTCTTGACCAATAGCCGATCGTGGAAGGAGCGGGCAGTGTTAAAGCTAACAGTTGTCGTCCGGGCCCACATGTCGGACGACGAGTCCTACCACAATGTGGTCCAGGTGGAGGATGACGACGGGTATTCAGGATTTCGAGTTTCGAGAGATTCGACTAAGACATCATGACAAGCATTGGTGGAAAATTTTCACATACTTCTTCCAAAAGTGCTGCCGTTTTGGGAGATTGTCCGGTTCACGATAGCGAACTATTACTACAGAGGTAAGGCGATGGTCAACTTGAAAAGTGGTGTGCAACATTTCTGCGTGCATACGAGCCGGAAGGCGGTGATTGACACGTTGGGGACTAGTCTAGGACTTGATGAGTACGATCTAAAACCTTCTAAAATAAAGCTTCGACAATTTGGATACACATCGTGCAGCAGCCCCTGGTACGTGTTTGGGTATATGGAGGCTAAGAAGAGGCTGAAGAAAGGTGATAAGGTGTTGATGATTGGGTTGGGAGCTGGTTTTATGTGCAACACTTGTGTTTGGTTGGTTATGAAGGATGACTTGGAGGATTTGAATGTGTGGAGGGGTTTCATGTGATTTTGTATTGATTGTTACTCGAGTTGCGTGTAATGACTCATGAGTGATGATTTGGAGGATATGAATGTGGTAAGTTTGTATGAATCCTATAGTCTATGATGAATCGTATTCGTATTATTAAGTGGTGTTGCAGAAAGCTGCTAGCAGAGGTCGAAATGGTGTATGCCAGCTAGTTGGATCTCAAGGGAAAGTTGTATGTATAACAAAACAAAACAAAAAGGTAAGAAAAGTTAATCTCAGACCAGAAGTGCTTGTTCACATTCCATTCAGTGTATAGAATATACATAGATCCATCGTTCACTAATTAATTAATTAATTAATTATCATCCTGTGAAATGATGGCCAAGTTTAATTATTACTTTTTAGTTATTCTGTTACAGTTCTGTTTACATATAAATGGATTCCCCAACAACACTCTCTGAGTCTCTGTCAGTCGCCATTTCTCTTTCTCTCAGCAAAAATCTAACGGTAACTTTTCTGATTTCTCATCCCACAGTTTTGAATCCCCACCAAATCCTCTGCTTCTTCCTCTTCCTCAAACGGTTACTTTACTTTCTTTTTCGAACACCATGGATTCCAAGTTCAGTCTGTTCCTCCTACTGCTTCTAGCCCTCTGTCTCCCGCCTCTGTGGGCCGATCAGAGCGGCGCGATCGTGCCAAGGGAGCTGTGGTGCGTGGCGAAGAACAACGCGCCAGACTCTGCGCTCCAGTCGGCCATCGACTGGGCTTGTGGTGCCGGCGGCGCGAATTGCTCTCCGATACAGCAGGGTGGGCCCTGCTACGACGACAGCGACCTCCAGAGGGCGGCCTCATGGGCTTTCAACGACTACTTCTTGAAGAACGGGATGACCGACGACGCTTGCAACTTCAGCGACACCGCCGCCCTCATTTCTCTCAACCCCAGTCAGTAGATCTGGATCACTGCCCCTTTCTCCTATTCAAAAAGAAAAAAGCCTTGCATTTGATTGGTTGTTTGACTAATCGATCTCTTTCTTCTGGGCTGTTTTTTTCTCCATCTTGCAGGCCGTGGCAATTGCAAGTTCCCTTCGAGGTAACCATCATGATTACTTACTAAAAACCATCAATATCTACACATATAGAATGATTGAAATGAGAACTGAGATCTTATTTCCCCTTCCCATCACTCCAGTAATTCAGCCTTAAGCTAAGTAAATGTTATCGCTTTGAGTCTGTTTCCATTGAGCATTAGTAACATTAAGCCCAAGTGTATGCTAAATTGCAGCCCTGGGACGAGTAGCTTTTCGACAGAAACAACAATGGGGATGGGGAGGAGCGACAGTGCAGATATGAGCAGCTGCAATCGCATTATTGCAGGTAGTAGCAGCACATGGTCTTGGGGTTTGCTAGCTGGGTATTTCTTTATGATCCTGTCGTTTAGATAGTGAATCAACTAAATTTAGACGGCATCCCAACTTAAGATATGGGGAAAAGTTGTAGACTTGTAGTTGGATTCATTGAATGGTTCAAATGTAGCGCAAAAGGCCTGATCTTTGTAAGCTCTTCTCTGGTTTGTGGATTCAATGATGATCACGTTGTAAGTTTTGCCAGGGGAGATCACTTTTGATTTGAGTTTTGCCCTTTGAATTGGTGCTGTTAGTTAGTTAGTAATTAGTATTTAGTACCAAGGCAAGGCTGCATTTTATTAGTACAGTTCAGCTGGTACTCGTACTACTATGCAGTGACAGAGAGATGCATGTGTTGTTTGTTTCTCTGTCTTTAATTATCACTCCGCTCTCTCCTCAGTTCGTCAGTTCTGATGAAACATTTTCTGATTGCATAATGCTTCCCAGAAACAGAGGAACAAAGTTTCATCAAGAGGGCTTATTTCATTATTTACTTGCTAACACAAGCCCATTTTCATTGGGGGGTAACGTTGAAAATCCATTAGTATTGCTTCAACAGGCTACAAAATCATAAAACGTGGGTGGCGGTGCATAGCATATTTATTGTGACCCGAAGATGCAGTTCACCCTTCCAAAAGGGTTAAGTCCTTCAAATAATAACCAAATAAAGTTATAAAGTATTTTATAACACACAAAAATAATATCAACTAAAATTAATTTTTAAATTTATTTGGTCATTATTTATAGGAGTTATCGTAATAAAACTTGACTTTTTAGTCATTTCTAATATGCACGTCAAATATTAGCTAATTTGAAAGTTTTTGAAATTTTCATGTCAAAATGGCTCATTTTCATAGGTGTTCCCGTTGGAAATCGACAAATTTTGAAGTGAAATCTGAATTTTATTAAATTGGCTAATATTTGATCTGTATGTTAGGAATAGGAAAAAATTGAGGTTTCGCCATGTGAAGCCCTTCAAATAATAGCCAAAGGAAGTTAAAAAAATATTTCTAAACACGCTAAAATAATATCGAGTAAAATTGATTTTTAATATAATTTGACCATTATTTTTAAGGGTTATCATAATGAAACTTGACTTTTTAGCCATTTCCCAACATGCATGTCAAATATTAGCCGATTTGAAAATTTTGAAAATTTCATGTTAAAATGGATAATTTCCATAGATTAACTAACCCCCTTTGGAAATCGACAAATTTTGAGTTGAACATTGGAATTTTTTAAATTGGCTAATATTTGTCATGTATGTGGGGAATGGCTAAAAAATGAGGTTTCACCATGTTAAATCCTTCAAATAATAGCCAAACAAAGTTAAAACATATTTCTTATCACGCTAAAAATAATATCGAGTAAAATTGATTTTTAAATTGTTTTTACACTTATTTACAGGTGATACCATAATGAAACTAAAACTTTTAGTCATTTACAACATGCACTTTAAATATTAGCCGATTTAAACATTTTGAAATTTTCTTGTGACAATGACTCATTTTCACAACTTAACCCCTTTGGAAATTGACACATCTTGAGATGAAAATTGAAATATTTCAAATTAGCTAATATTTGATGTGTATGTTGGGAATGACTAAAATTCGAGGTTTCACCATGTTAAATCCTTCAAATAATAGCCAAATAAAGTTTAAAAAATAATTTATAAGACGTTAAAATAATATCGAGTAAAATTAAATTTAAAATTCATTTGACCATTATTTAAATGGATTATCGTAATGAAACTTGTCTTTTTAGCCATTTCCAACATGCACGTCAAATATTAGCCGATTTGAAAATTTTGAAACTTTCATGTCAAAATGACTAATTTTCATAGATTAACCCCTTCGGAAATCGACAAATTTTGAGTGTGAAAATTGAAATTTTTTAAATGGCCTAATGTTTGATTTGTATGTTGGGAATGGAAAAAAAATTAAGGTTTTACCATGTTAAACCCTTCAAATAATAGCCAGATGACGTTAAAAAATATTTCTTAACACGCTAAAATAATATCGAGTAAAATTGATTTTTAAATTTATTTGACCATTATTTACAAGGGTTGCCATAATGAAAATTAACTTTTTAGCCATTCCGAACGTGCACAACAAATATTAGCCGATTTAAAATTTTTAAAATTTTCATGTCAGAATAGCTCATTTTCACAGCTTAGCCGTTTTGGAAATCGACACATTTTGAGGTGAAAATTATAAAAAATTAAATTGTATAATATTTGAGGTGTCTGTTGAAAAAGGCTAAAATTTATGGTTTCACCATGTTAAACCATTCAAATAATAGCCAAATGAAGTTAAAAAAATAATTTATAACACACTAAAATAATATCGAGTAAAATTAAATTTAAAATTCATTTGACCATTATTTAAATGGGTTACCGTAATGAAACTTGACTTTTTAGCCATTTCCAACATTAACTCAAATATTAGCCGATTTTGAAATTTTGAAACTTTCTTGTCCAAATGGCTCATTTGCATAGATTAACCCCTTTGGAAATCGACAAATTTTGAGTGTGGAAATTGAAATTTTTTAAATGGGCTAATGTTTGACTTGTATGTTGGGAATGGAAAAAAATTAAGATTTTACCATGTTAAGCCCTTCAAATAATAGCCAAATGACGTTCAAAAATATTTCTTAACTCGCTAAAATAATGTCTAGTAAAATTGATTTTTAAATTCATTTGACCATTATTTGCAGGGGTTACCATAATGAAAATTGACTTTTTAGCCATTTCGAACGTGTACAACAAATATTAGCTGATTCGAAAATTTTGAAATTTTCATATGAAAATAGCTCAATTTCATACCTTAGCCGTTTTGGAAATCCACACATTTTGAGTTGAAAATTGTAAAAAATTAAATTGGCTAATATTTGAGGTGTCTGTTGGGAATGGTTAAAATTTAAGGTTTCACCATGTTAAACCCTTCAAATAATAGCCAAATGAAGTTAAAAATATATTTTATAACACGCTAAAATAATATCGAGTAAAATTAAATTTGAAATTCATTTACCATTATTTTAATGGGTTACCGTAATGAAACTTTACATTTTAGTCATTTTCAACATGCACTTCAAATACTAGCCGATTTGGAAATTTTGAAACTTTCATGTCAAAATGGCTCATTTGCATAGATTAACCCCTTTGGATATAGACAAATTTTTGGCGTGGAAATTGAATTTTTTTAAATGGGATAAGGTTTGACGTGTATGTTGGGAATGGAAAAAAATTAAGGTTTTACCATGTTAACCCCTTCAAATAATAGCCAAATGAAGTTAAAAAATATTTCTTAACATGCTAAAATAATATCGAGTAAAATTGATTTTTAAATTCATTTGACCATTATTTATAGGGGTTACCAAAATGAAAATTGACATTTTAGCTATTTCGAATGTGCACGTAAAATATTAGCTCATTTGAAAATTTTGAATTCTCAATGTCAAAATCGTTCATTTCGATAGGTTAACCCCTTTGGAAATTGAAAAATTTTGAGGTGAAAATTGAAATATTTTAAACTGGCTAATATTTGACGGTGTATGTTGGGAATGGCTAAAAACTGATGTTTCACCATGTGATGCCCTTCAAATAATGGCCAAATGAAGTAAAAACATATTTCTTATCACGCTAAAATAATATCGAGTAAAATTGACTTTTCAATTCATTTGACCATTATTTAAATGGATTATCGTAATGAAACTTGTCTTTTTAGCCATTTCCAACATGCACGTCAAATATTAGCTCATTTGAAAATTTTCAATTCTCCATGTGAAAATCGCTCATTTCGATAGGTTAACCCCTTTGGAAATCTACAAATTTTGAGGTGAAAATTGAAATTTTTTAAATTGGCTAATATTTGACGGTGTATGTTGGGAATGGCTAAAAATTGATGTTTCACCATGTGATGCCCTTCAAATAATGGCCAAATGAAGTAAAAACATATTTCTTATCACGCTAAAATAATATCGAGTAAAATTGATTTTTCAATTCATTTGACCATTATTTAAATGGATTATCGTAATGAAACTTGTCTTTTTAGCCATTTTCAACATGCACGTCAAATATTAGCTCATTTGAAAATTTTCAATTCTCCATGTGAAAATCGCTCATTTCGATAGGTTAACCCCTTTGGAAATCTACAAATTTTGAGGTGAAAATTGAAATTTTTTAAATTGGCTAATATTTGACGGTGTATGTTGGGAATGGCTAAAAATTGATGTTTCACCATGTGATGCCCTTCAAATAATGGCCAAATGAAGTAAAAACATATTTCTTATCACGCTAAAATAATATCGAGTAAAATTGATTTTTCAATTCATTTGACCATTATTTAAATGGATTATCGTAATGAAACTTGTCTTTTTAGCCATTTCCAACATGCACGTCAAATATTAGCTCATTTGAAAATTTTCAATTCTCCATGTGAAAATCGCTCATTTCGATAGGTTAACCCCTTTGGAAATCTACAAATTTTGAGGTGAAAATTGAATTTTTTTAAATTGGCTAATATTTGACGGTGTATGTTGGGAATGGCTAAAAATTGATGTTTCACCATGTGATGCCCTTCAAATAATGGCCAAATGAAGTAAAAACATATTTCTTATCACGCTAAAATAATATCGAGTAAAATTGATTTTTCAATTCATTTGACCATTATTTAAATGGATTATCGTAATGAAACTTGTCTTTTTAGCCATTTCCAACATGCACGTCAAATATTAGCTCATTTGAAAATTTTCAATTCTCCATGTGAAAATCGCTCATTTCGATAGGTTAACCCCTTTGGAAATCTACAAATTTTGAGGTGAAAATTGAAATTTTTTAAATTGGCTAATATTTGACGGTGTATGTTGGGAATGGCTAAAAATTGATGTTTCACCATGTGATGCCCTTCAAATAATGGCCAAATGAAGTACAAATATATTTCTTATCACGCTAAAATAATATCGAGTAAAATTGATTTTTCAATTCATTTGACCATTATTTAAATGGATTATCGTAATGAAACTTGTCTTTTTAGCCATTTCCAACATGCACGTCAAATATTAGCTCATTTGAAAATTTTGAATTCTCCATGTCAAAATGGCTCATTTCGATAGGTTAACCCCTTTGGAAATCGACAAATGTTGAGGTCAAAATTAAATATTTTTAAATTGCCTAATATTCGACGTGTATGTTGGGAATGACTAAAAATTGATGTTTCACCATGTGAAGCCCTTCAAATAATGGCCAAATGAAGTAAAAACATATTTCTTATCACGCTAAAATAATATCGAGTATAATTGATTTTCAATTCATTTGACCATTGTTTACAAGTGATACCGTAATAAAACTTCACTTTTTAGTCATTTCCAACATGCATTTTACATATTAGCACATTTTAAAATTTTAAAATTTTCATGTGACAATGACTCATTTTCACTACTTTACCCCTTTGGAAATTGACACATCTTGATATGAAAATTGAAATATTTCAAATTGGCTAATATTTGACGGTGTATGTTGGGAATGGCTAAAAATTGATGTTTCACCATGTGATGCCCTTCAAATAATGGCCAAATGAAGTAAAAACATATTTCTTATCACGCTAAAATAATATCGAGTAAAATTAAATTTAAAATTCATTTGACCATTATTTAAATGGGTTACCGTAATGAAACTTGACTTTTTAGCCATTTCCAACATGCACTCAAATATTAGCCGAGTTTGAAATTTTGAAACTTTCTTGTCCAAATGGCTCATTTGCATAGATTAACCCCTTTGGAAATCGACAAATTTTGAGTGTGGAAATTGAAATTTTTTAAATGGGCTAATGTTTGACTTGTATGTTGGGAATGGAAAAAAAATTAAGATTTTACCATGTTAAGCCCTTCAAATAATAGCCAAATGACGTTAAGAAATATTTCTTAACTCGCTAAAATAATGTCTAGTAAAATTGATTTTTAAATTCATTTGACCATTATTTGCAGGGGTTACCATAATGAAAATTGACTTTTTAGCCATTTCGAACGTGTACAACAAATATTAGCTGATTCGAAAATTTTGAAATTTTCATGTGAAAATAGCTCAATTTCATACCTTAGCCGTTTTGGAAATCCACACATTTTGAGTTGAAAATTGTAAAAAATTAAATTGGCTAATATTTGAGGTGTACGTTGGGAATGGTTAAAATTTAAGGTTTCACCATGTTAAACCCTTCAAATAATAGCCAAATGAAGTTAAAAATATATTTTATAACACGCTAAAATAATATCGAGTAAAATTAAATTTGAAATTCATTTACCATTATTTTAATGGGTTACCGTAATGAAACTTTACATTTTAGTCATTTTCAACATGCACTTCAAATACTAGTCGATTTGGAAATTTTGAAACTTTCATATCAAAATGGCTCATTTGCATAGATTAACCCCTTTGGATATCGGCAAATTTTTGGCGTGGAAATTGAATTTTTTTAAATGGGATAAGGTTTGACGTGTATGTTGGGAATGGAAAAAAATTAAGGTTTTACCATGTTAACCCCTTCAAATAATAGCCAAATGAAGTTAAAAAATATTTCTTAACATGCTAAAATAATATCGAGTAAAATTGATTTTTAAATTCATTTGACCATTATTTATAGGGGTTACCAAAATGAAAATTGACATTTTAGCTATTTCGAATGTGCACGTAAAATATTAGCTCATTTGAAAAGTTTGAATTCTCAATGTCAAAATCGTTCATTTCGATAGGTTAACCCCTTTGGAAATCGAAAAATTTTGAGGTGAAAATTGAAAATTTTTAAATTGGCTAATATTTGACGGTGTATGTTGGGAATGGCTAAAAATTGATGTTTCACCATGTGATGCCCTTCAAATAATGGCCAAATGAAGTAAAAACATATTTCTTATCACGCTAAAATAATATCGAGTAAAATTAATTTTTCAATTCATTTGACCATTATTTAAATGGATTATCGTAATGAAACTTGTCTTTTTAGCCATTTCAAACATGCACGTCAAATATTAGCTCATTTGAAAATTTTGAATTCTCCATGTGAAAATCGCTCATTTCGATAGTTTAACCCCTTTGGAAATCTACAAATTTTGAGGTGAAAATTGAAATTTTTTAAATTGGCTAATATTTGACGGTGTATGTTGGGAATGGCTAAAAATTGATGTTTCACCATGTGAAGCCCTTCAAATAATGGCCAAATGAAGTAAAAACATATTTCTTATCACGCTAAAATAATATCGAGTAAAATTGATTTTTCAATTCATTTGACCATTATTTACAAGTGATACCGTAATAAAACTTCACTTTTTAGTCATTTCCAACATGCATTTTACATATTAGCACATTTTAAAATTTTACAATTTTCATGTGACAATGACTCATTTTCACTACGTTACCCCTTTGGAAATTGACACATCTTGATATGAAAATTGAAATATTTCAAATTGGCTAATATTTGGCGTGTATTTTGGGAATGACTAAAATTTGAGGTTTCACCATGTTAGACCCTTCAAATAATAGCCAAATGAAGCTAAAAAAATAATTTATAACACACTAAAATAATATCGAGTAAAATTAAATTTAAAATTCATTTGACCATTATTTAAATGGGTTACCATAATGAAACTTGACTTTTTAGCCATTTCCAACATGCACTCAAATATTAGCCGATTTTGAAATTTTGAAACTTTCTTGTCCAAATGGCTCATTTGCATAGATTAACCCCTTTGGAAATCGACAAATTTTGAGTGTGGAAATTGAAATTTTTTAAATGGGCTAATGTTTGACTTGTATGTTGGGAATGGAAAAAAAATTAAGATTTTACCATGTTAAGCCCTTCAAATAATAGCCAAATGACGTTAAAAAATATTTCTTAACTCGCTAAAATAATGTCTAGTAAAATTGATTTTTAAATTCATTTGACCATTATTTGCAAGGGTTACCATAATGAAAATTGACTATTTAGCCATTTCGAACGTGTACAACAAATATTAGCTAATTCGAAAATTTTGAAATTTTCATGTGAAAATAGCTCAATTTCATACCTTAGCCGTTTTGGAAATCCACACATTTTGAGTTGAAAATTGTAAAAAATTAAATTGGCTAATATTTGAGGTGTCTGTTGGGAATGGTTAAAATTTAAGGTTTCACCATGTTAAACCCTTCAAATAATAGCCAAATGAAGTTAAAAATATATTTTATAACACGCTAAAATAATATCGAGTAAAATTAAATTTGAAATTCATTTACCATTATTTTAATGGGTTACCGTAATGAAACTTTACATTTTAGTCATTTTCAACATGCACTTCAAATACTAGCCGATTTGGAAATTTTGAAACTTTCATGTCAAAATGGCTCATTTGCATAGATTAACCCCTTTGGATATCGACAAATTTTTGGCGTGGAAATTGAATTTTTTTAAATGGGATAAGGTTTGACGTGTATGTTGGGAATGGAAAAAAAGTAATGTTTTACCATGTTAACCCCTTCAAATAATAGCCAAATGAAGTTAAAAAATATTTCTTAACATGCTAAAATAATATCGAGTAAAATTGATTTTTAAATTCATTTGACCATTATTTATAGGGGTTACCAAAATGAAAATTGACATTTTAGCTATTTCGAATGTGCACGTAAAATATTAGCTCATTTGAAAATTTTGAATTCTCAATGTCAAAATTGCTCATTTCGATAGGTTAACCCCTTTGGAAATCGAAAAATTTTGAGGTGAAAATTGAAATTTTTTAAATTGGCTAATATTTGACGGTGTATGGTTGGAATGGCTAAAAATTGATGTTTCACCATGTGATGCCCTTCAAATAATGGCCAAATGAAGTAAAAACATATTTCTTATCACGCTAAAATAATATCGAGTAAAATTGATTTTTCAATTCATTTTACCATTATTTAAATGGATTATCGTAATGAAACTTGTCTTTTTAGCCATTTCCAACATGCACGTCAAATATTAGCTCATTTGAAAATTTTGAATTCTCCATGTGAAAATCGCTCATTTCGATAGGTTAACCCCTTTGGAAATCTACAAATTTTGAGGTGAAAATTGAAATTTTTTAAATTGGCTAATATTTGACGGTGTATGTTGGGAATGGCTAAAAATTGATGTTTCACCATGTGATGCCCTTCAAATAATGGCCAAATGAAGTAAAAACATATTTCTTATCACGCTAAAATAATATCGAGTAAAATTGATTTTTCAATTCATTTGACCATTATTTAAATGGATTATCGTAATGAAACTTGTCTTTTTAGCCATTTCCAACATGCACGTCAAATATTAGCTCATTTGAAAATTTTGAATTCTCCATGTGAAAATCGCTCATTTCGATAGGTTAACCCCTTTGGAAATCTACAAATTTTGAGGTGAAAATTGAAATTTTTTAAATTGGCTAATATTTGACGGTGTATGTTGGGAATGGCTAAAAATTGATGTTTCACCATGTGATGCCCTTCAAATAATGGCCAAATGAAGTAAAAACATATTTCTTATCACGCTAAAATAATATCGAGTAAAATTGATTTTTCAATTCATTCGACCATTATTTAAATGGATTATCGTAATGAAACTTGTCTTTTTAGCCATTTTCAACATGCACGTCAAATATTAGCTCATTTGAAAATTTTCAATTCTCCATGTGAAAATCGCTCATTTCGATAGGTTAACCCCTTTGGAAATCTACAAATTTTGAGGTGAAAATTGAAATTTTTTAAATTGGCTAATATTTGACGGTGTATGTTGGGAATGGCTAAAAATTGATGTTTCACCATGTGATGCCCTTCAAATAATGGCCAAATGAAGTAAAAACATATTTCTTATCACGCTAAAATAATATCGAGTAAAATTGATTTTTCAATTCATTTGACCATTATTTAAATGGATTATCGTAATGAAACTTGTCTTTTTAGCCATTTCCAACATGCACGTCAAATATTAGCTCATTTGAAAATTTTGAATTCTCCATGTCAAAATGGCTCATTTCGATAGGTTAACCCCTTTGGAAATCGACAAATGTTGAGGTGAAAATTGAATATTTTTAAATTGGCTAATATTCGACGTGTAAGTTGGGAATGACTAAAAATTGATGTTTCACCATGTGAAGCCCTTCAAATAATGGCCAAATGAAGTAAAAACATATTTCTTATCACGCTAAAATAATATCGAGTATAATTGATTTTCAATTCATTTGACCATTGTTTACAAGTGATACCGTAATAAAACTTCACTTTTTAGTCATTTCCAACATGCATTTTACATATTAGCGCATTTTAAAATTTTAAAATTTTCATGTGACAATGACTCATTTTCACTACTTTACCCCTTTGGAAATTGACACATCTTGATATGAAAATTGAAATATTTCAAATTGGCTAATATTTGGCGTGTATTTTGGGAATGGCTAAAATTTGAGGTTTCACCATGTTAGACCCTTCAAATAATAGCCAAATGAAGCTAGAAAAATATTTTATAACACGCTAAATTAATATCGAGTAAAATTAAATTTAAAATTCATTTGACCATTATTTTAATGGGTTACCGTAATGAAACCTGAGTTTTTTGCATTTTCCAACATGCACGACAAATATTAGCCGATTTGAAAATTTTGAAACTTTCATGTCAAAATGGCTCATTTCAATAGATTAACCCCTTTGGATATCGACAAATTTTTGGCATGGAAATTGAATTTTTTTAAATGGGATAAGGTTTGACGTGTATGTTGGGAATGGAAAAAAATTAAGGTTTTACCATGTTAACCCCTTCAAATAATAGTCAAATGAAGTAAAAAAATATTTCTTAACATGCTAAAATAATATCGAGTAAAATTTATTTTAAAATTCATTTGACCATTATTTATAGGGGTTACCAAAATGAAAATTGACATTTTAGCTATTTCGAATGTGCACGTAAAATATTAGCTCATTTGAAAAATTTGAATTCTCAATGTCAAAATCGCTCATTTCGATAAGTTAACCCCTTTGGAAATCGACAAATTTTGAGGTAAAAATTGAAATTTTTTAAATTGGCTAATATTTGACGGTGTATGTTGGGAATGGCTAAAAATTGATGTTTCACCATGTGATGCCCTTCAAATAATGGCCAAATGAAGTAAAAACATATTTCTTATCACGCTAAAATAATATCGAGTAAAATTGATTTTTCAATTCATTTGATCATTATTTAAATGGATTATCGTAATGAAACTTGTCTTTTTAGCCATTTCCAACATGCACGTCAAATATTAGCTCATTTGAAAATTTTCAATTCTCCATGTGAAAATCGCTCATTTCGATAGGTTAACCCCTTTGGAAATCTACAAATTTTGAGGTGAAAATTGAAATTTTTTAAATTGGCTAATATTTGACGGTGTATGTTGGGAATGGCTAAAAATTGATGTTTCACCATGTGATGCCCTTCAAATAATGGCCAAATGAAGTAAAAACATATTTCTTATCACGCTAAAATAATATCGAGTAAAATTGATTTTTCAATTCATTTGACCATTATTTAAATGGATTATCGTAATGAAACTTGTCTTTTTAGCCATTTCCAACATGCACGTCAAATATTAGCTCATTTGAAAATTTTGAATTCTCCATGTGAAAATCGCTCATTTCGATAGGTTAACCCCTTTGGAAATCTACAAATTTTGAGGTGAAAATTGAAATTTTTTAAATTGGCTAATATTTGACGGTGTATGTTGGGAATGGCTAAAAATTGATGTTTCACCATGTGATGCCCTTCAAATAATGGCCAAATGAAGTAAAAACATATTTCTTATCACGCTAAAATAATATCGAGTAAAATTGATTTTTCAATTCATTCGACCATTATTTAAATGGATTATCGTAATGAAACTTGTCTTTTTAGCCATTTTCAACATGCACGTCAAATATTAGCTCATTTGAAAATTTTCAATTCTCCATGTGAAAATCGCTCATTTCGATAGGTTAACCCCTTTGGAAATCTACAAATTTTGAGGTGAAAATTGAAATTTTTTAAATTGGCTAATATTTGACGGTGTATGTTGGGAATGGCTAAAAATTGATGTTTCACCATGTGATGCCCTTCAAATAATGGCCAAATGAAGTAAAAACATATTTCTTATCACGCTAAAATAATATCGAGTAAAATTGATTTTTCAATTCATTTGACCATTATTTAAATGGATTATCGTAATGAAACTTGTCTTTTTAGCCATTTCCAACATGCACGTCAAATATTAGCTCATTTGAAAATTTTGAATTCTCCATGTCAAAATGGCTCATTTCGATAGGTTAACCCCTTTGGAAATCGACAAATGTTGAGGTGAAAATTGAATATTTTTAAATTGGCTAATATTCGACGTGTAAGTTGGGAATGACTAAAAATTGATGTTTCACCATGTGAAGCCCTTCAAATAATGGCCAAATGAAGTAAAAACATATTTCTTATCACGCTAAAATAATATCGAGTATAATTGATTTTCAATTCATTTGACCATTGTTTACAAGTGATACCGTAATAAAACTTCACTTTTTAGTCATTTCCAACATGCATTTTACATATTAGCGCATTTTAAAATTTTAAAATTTTCATGTGACAATGACTCATTTTCACTACTTTACCCCTTTGGAAATTGACACATCTTGATATGAAAATTGAAATATTTCAAATTGGCTAATATTTGGCGTGTATTTTGGGAATGGCTAAAATTTGAGGTTTCACCATGTTAGACCCTTCAAATAATAGCCAAATGAAGCTAGAAAAATATTTTATAACACGCTAAATTAATATCGAGTAAAATTAAATTTAAAATTCATTTGACCATTATTTTAATGGGTTACCGTAATGAAACCTGAGTTTTTTGCATTTTCCAACATGCACGACAAATATTAGCCGATTTGAAAATTTTGAAACTTTCATGTCAAAATGGCTCATTTCAATAGATTAACCCCTTTGGATATCGACAAATTTTTGGCATGGAAATTGAATTTTTTTAAATGGGATAAGGTTTGACGTGTATGTTGGGAATGGAAAAAAATTAAGGTTTTACCATGTTAACCCCTTCAAATAATAGTCAAATGAAGTAAAAAAATATTTCTTAACATGCTAAAATAATATCGAGTAAAATTTATTTTAAAATTCATTTGACCATTATTTATAGGGGTTACCAAAATGAAAATTGACATTTTAGCTATTTCGAATGTGCACGTAAAATATTAGCTCATTTGAAAAATTTGAATTCTCAATGTCAAAATCGCTCATTTCGATAAGTTAACCCCTTTGGAAATCGACAAATTTTGAGGTAAAAATTGAAATTTTTTAAATTGGCTAATATTTGACGGTGTATGTTGGGAATGGCTAAAAATTGATGTTTCACCATGTGATGCCCTTCAAATAATGGCCAAATGAAGTAAAAACATATTTCTTATCACGCTAAAATAATATCGAGTAAAATTGATTTTTCAATTCATTTGATCATTATTTAAATGGATTATCGTAATGAAACTTGTCTTTTTAGCCATTTCCAACATGCACGTCAAATATTAGCTCATTTGAAAATTTTCAATTCTCCATGTGAAAATCGCTCATTTCGATAGGTTAACCCCTTTGGAAATCTACAAATTTTGAGGTGAAAATTGAAATTTTTTAAATTGGCTAATATTTGACGGTGTATGTTGGGAATGGCTAAAAATTGATGTTTCACCATGTGATGCCCTTCAAATAATGGCCAAATGAAGTAAAAACATATTTCTTATCACCCTAAAATAATATCGAGTAAAATTGATTTTTCAATTCATTTGACCATTATTTAAATGGATTATCGTAATGAAACTTGTCTTTTTAGCCATTTCCAACATGCACGTCAAATATTAGCTCATTTGAAAATTTTGAATTCTCCATGTCAAAATGGCTCATTTCGATAGGTTAACCCCTTTGGAAATCGACAAATGTTGAGGTGAAAATTGAATTTTTTTAAATTGGCTAATATTCGACGTGTAAGTTGGGAATGACTAAAAATTGATGTTTCACCATGTGAAGCCCTTCAAATAATGGCCAAATGAAGTAAAAACATATTTCTTATCACGCTAAAATAATATCGAGTATAATTGATTTTCAAATCATTTGACCATTGTTTACAAGTGATACCGTAATAAAACTTCACTTTTTAGTCATTTCCAACATGCATTTTACATATTAGCACATTTTAAAATTTTAAAAATTTTCATGTGACTATGGCTCATTTTCACAACTTAACCCCTTTGGAAATCGACACATCTTGATATGAAAATTGAAATATTTCAAATTGTCTAATATTTGAAGTGTCATTTGGAAGTGGCTAAAATTTAAGGTTTCACCATGTTAAACCCTTCAAATAATAGCCAAATGAAGTTAAAAAAATAATTTATAACACTCTAAAATAATATCGAGTAAAACTAAATTTAAAATTCATTTTACCATTATTTAAATGGGTTACCGTAATGAAACTTGACTTTATAGTAATTTCCAACATGCACGTAAAATTTTAGCCGATTTGGAAATTTTGAAACTTTCATGTCAAAATGGCTCACTTGCATAGATTATTCCTTTTGGAAATCGACAAATTATGAGTGTGGAAATTGAAATTCTTTAAATGGGCTAATGTTTGACGTGTATGTTGGGAATGGAAAAAAATTTAGGTTTTATCATGTTAAGTCCATAAAATAATAGCCAAATGAAGTTAAAAAATATTTCTTAACATGCTAAAATCATATCGAGTAAAATTAATTTTTAAATTCCTTTGACTATTATTTACAGGGGTTACCAAAATGAAAATTGACATTCTAGCTATTTAGAACGCGCACTTCAAATATTAGCTCGTCTGAAAATTTTGAATTCTCCATGTCAAAATAGCTCATTTCGATAGGTTAAGTAACCCCTTTGGAAATCGACAAATTTTGAGGTGAAAATTGAAATTTTTTAAACTATCTATTACATGACGCGTATGTTGGGGATGGCTAAAATTTTAAGTTATACCATGTGAAGCCCTTCAAATAATGGCCAAATGAAGTAAAAACATATTTCTTATCACGCTAAAATAATATCGAGTATAATTGATTTTTCAATTCATTTTACCATTGTTTACAAGTGATACCGTAATAAAACTTCACTTTTTAGTCATTCACAACGCATTTAAAATATTAGCCGATTTAAAATTTTTGAAATTTTCATGTGACTATGGCTTATTTTCACAACTTAACCCCTTTGGAAATCGACACATCTTGATATGAAAATTGAAATATTTCAAATTGTCTAATATTTGAAGTGTCATTTGGAAGTGGCTAAAATTTAAGGTTTCACCATGTTAAACTCTTCAAATAATAGCCAAATGAAGTTAAATAACTAATTTATAACACTCTAAAATAATGTCGAGTAAAATTAAATTTAAAATTCATTTTACCATTATTTAAATGGGTTACCGTAATGAAACTTGACTTTATAGTAATTTCCAACATGTACGTAAAATTTTAGCCGATTTTGAAATTTTAAAACTTTCATGTCAAAATGGCTCAGTTGCTTAGATTAACCCTTTTGGAAATCGACAAATTATGAGTGTGGAAATTGAAATTTCTCTAAATGGGCTAATGTTTGACGTGTATGTTGGGAATGGAAAAAAAATTTAGGTTTTATCATGTTAACCCCTTCAAATAATAGCCAAATGAAGTTAAAAAATATTTCTTAACATTCTAAAATAATATCGAGTAAGATTGATTTTTAAATTCCTTTGACTATTATTTACAGGGGTGACCAAAATGAAAATTGACATTCTAGCTATTTCGAACGTGCACGTCAAATATTAGCTCATTTGAAAATTTTGAATTCTCCATGTCAAAATACCTCATTTCGATAGGTTACCAAAATGAAAGTTGACATTCTAGCTATTTCGAACGTGCACGTCAAATATTAGCTCATTTGAAAATTTTGAATTCTCCATGTCAAAATGGCTCATTTCGATATGTTAACCCCTTTGGAAATCGACAAATTTTAAGGTGAAAATTGAAAAAAATTAAATCGGCTAAAATTTGATTTGTATGTTGGGAATTGCTAAAAATTGATGTTTCACCATGTGAAGCCCTTCAAATAATGGCCAAACGAAGTAAAAACATATTTCTTATCACGCTAAAATAATATCGAGTATAATTGATTTTTCAATTCATTTGACCATTGTTTACAAGTGATACAGTAATAAAACTTCACTTTTTAGTCATTTCCAACATGCGTTTTAAATATTAGCCAATTTAAATTTTTTGAAATATTCATGTGACAATGGCTCATTTTCACAACTTAACCCGTTTGGAAATCAACACATATTGATATGAATATTGAAATATTTCAAATTTTCTAATATTTGACGTGTATGTTGGGAATGACTAAAATTTGAGGTTTCATCATGTTAAACTCTTCAAATAATAGCCAAATGATGTTAAAAAAATATTTTATAACACGCTAAAATAATATCGAGTAAAATTAAATTTAAAATTTATTTACCATTATTTAAATGGGTTACCATAATTAAACTTGACTTTATAATAATTTCCAACATGCACGTAAAATTTTAGCTGATTTGGAAATTTTGAAACTTTCATGTCAAAATGGCTCATTTGCATTGATTAACCCCTTTGGAAATCGACAAATTATGAGTGTGGAAATTGAAATTTTTTAAATGGGCTAATTTTTTACTTGTATCTTGGGAATGAAAAAAAATTTAGGTTTTATTATGTTAAGCCCTTCAAATAATAGTCAAATGAAGTTAAAAATTATTTCTTAACATGCTAAAATAATATCGAGTAAAATTGATTTTTAAATTCATTTGACTATTATTTACAGGGGTTACCAAAATGGAAATTGACATTCTAGCTATTTAGAACGTGCACTTAAAATATTAGCTCATTTGAAAAGTTTGAATTCTCCATGTCAAAATAGCTCATTTCGATAGGTGAACTAACCCCTTTGGAAATCGACAAATTTTGAGGAGAAAATTGAAATGTTTTAAACTGTCTATTACTTGACGCGTATGTTGGGAATGGCTATAAATTTAGGTTATACCATGTGAAGCCCTTCAAATAATGGCCAAATGAAGTAAAACATATTTCTTATCACGCTAAAATAATATCGAGTAAAATTGATTTTTAAATTCCTTTGACTATTATTTATAGGGGTTACCAAAAGGAAAATTAACATTCTAGCTATTTCGAACGTGCACATCAAATATTAGCTCATTTGAAAATTTTGAATTCTCCATGTCAAAATAGCTCATTTCGATAGGTTAACCCCTTTGGAAATCGAAACATTTTGAGGTGAAAATTGAATTTTTTTAAACTGCCTAATATTTGACATGTATGTTGGGAATGGCTAAAAATTGATGTTTCACCATGTGAAGCCCTTCAAATAATGGCCAAATGAAGTAAAGACATATTTCTTATCACGCTAAAATAATATCGAGTAAAATTGATTTTTCAATTCATTTGACCATTGTTTACAGGGGTTACCCAAATGAAAACTGATTTTTTAGGTATTTCAAACGTGCACGTCAAATATGATCTCATCTGAAAATTTTGAATTCTCCATGTCAAAATGGCTCATTTCGATAGATTAACCCCTTTGGAAATCGACAAATTTTAAGGTGAAAATTGAAATTTTTAAATTGGCTAATATTTGACTTGTATGTTGGGAATAGCTAAAAATTGATGTTTCACCATGTGAAGCCCTTCAAATAATGGCCAAATGAAGTAAAAACATATTTCGTATGACGCTAAAATAATATCGAGTAAAATTGATTTTTTAATTCATTTGACCATTGTTTACAAGGGTTACCGAAATGAAAATTGATTTTTTAACTATTTCGAACTTTCACATCAAATATTAACTCATTTGAATGTTTGGAATTCTCCATGTCAAAATGGCTCATTTCGATAGGTTAACCCCTTTGGAAATCGTCAAATTTTGAGGTGAAAATTGAAAATTTTTAAATTGGCTTATATTTGACGTGTATGTTGGGAATGACTAAAAATTGATGTTTCATCATATAATTCAATATCATTCAAAACATCATTTGTTGTCATTAATGTGTTCTTTCACATATGTAATTATGTTAGAGTCTTATGAAATTGTTCTCTACTTATAAATAGTTGGATGGTTGATGCCAGAAACAGATCTATAATGGTTTAGATTACTAGGCTGGATTTTAAAATGAACTAGATCGCATATGAAAATTAGAATTTCAACACTAACATAACACAAAAAAAATTGAACTTTATTTGACCATTATTTACAAGGAGATAAGGAGACTGTTAATTATTTTTATAGTTAAGTTTTTCCTTTGGGTAAATGCATCTATTCATTGGTGTCTCTTCAATACGTTTATAAGGAGCAGTAGTTTGTATGTAATTAATCGTTGAATCAAAATTATTAAGTTAAGTAATTATGTGTTACTCTTCTTTGGCTTATTGTGATTCCAACATGCGGTACAACTTGTGGAGTCGGAGAGCAAGGAGATTGAAGGTCATCCCCTAGAGACTTTGAATACTGATATTCCAAGGATTGTATGGTGAACTCGTATCAATCGTAGATTTCTTTAATTTGTATGTATTATCGAACACCAAATAGTAGTGAATATTATTTGAAAGAATCTTAAATTGTTAGTGAGAAATATAGCAAACAACTCACTTTATCAAACAATGATATCGAGATCGTTGACTACTGATCGATCGCGTAGTAGTGATGCTTAGTAGAAGGCAACAAAGAATTAAAATTAAGCTTTAATGTGTAGGGTTTTTACAACTAGCTATAGCATGGCTAAGCTAGTAGCTACGTTCCATTATTATTGATTAATGTTTAACGACTTCACAGCTTTTTTAGATAAAAAAAAAACAAAATACAGCTTCGATCAGTACAACTGAGCTGCGGAGCTAAAAGTTTTGTCGATGATGACAGAAGAGAGACAACTACAGTGGCCAACATGTGATTCCAACTCATCCAACCACACTGACTGATCGATCATTTATATTTATGCTTAACATCAACTGATCATGAAGAGGAAAAACAAGTGAATATATATCAATATGTCTCATCAAATGTTAATAATCCAAAACCATGAAAAAGATTGATCAACAATTCAAGACAAATTCAGTGCTGAAGAAACAAAAACCAAAGCCAAACAAAACAGATTACAGTTTTAACATGAATCAATCATGTATGATCTGTCTTGTTTAATCGAACCAGATCCAGATACATATCATAAAGTTCACTGATGAGTCGTACATTAATGAATCAATCCCACTACAATGCCGGCTTCTACTTCTTTAATTCCCTCTCTTTCGATCTCTTCACGTCCTGCGGGAACAAAAACATACATCAGATTAAAGCCAAGGTATAGTCTTTATATAGTAAATGAAGTTAAGGTGAAGGGTATTAGCTTCATTAGCATATACATATATATATATGATTCAGTAATAGTCGTAAGCAACTAAGCATGCACAAAGAACTGAGAATTGGAGATGTTGCTAATTAAAGGATCATTACATATAGAAAGGAAAGAAAACTTCCAATCAAGTACGTTACTTGTAGCAACAAAATATTGCTAAGGAATGGTGGAAGGCAACTGAACCCTAGCTAGCTTAGCTAGCACATTATTTGAAGCATATATGTTGTTTTGATCGAAATTCCTTCCCCTAGATCATCGCGGTAACCTCCCTATTTGTAATAGCTTAAGGAAGAAAGGGTTCTTCGAGATGTGTGTGTTGTGCAAGAATTTCACTAACCACATTTGGAGACACCTTACATCAAATTAAAGATGAGTTCTTTTGGACCTAAATTAAAGCTACTATAGGATTTTTTTTTTTTACAATTAAGTAGCTACAATATAATGTTACACAACAGTCATGGACACAAATGTAGAAGATTACTGGCATTGATTTTACTCTTAGTTGGAATGTTTGGACTGAACACATGCATTGCAGACCAATATTTGAAGATGCAGAAAGAAGAGCCTGATAATCCTTTGTGTTGTGGGGTGTGGAGTTAATGAAAGTTTTTGGGGTTTAGGATTCCATGCACATGTCGATGTTGTATATTGGGTGAACCGCCCCCATTTATATATGATGAATTAAAGAACTCAAACCAAGGTAGAATTAATGCGAAAGGTTGAATCTTTTTTGCAGTAGTTTGGATGAATGCAGTTGCAGGAATGGAACGGAGGGACAGTAGAATTATGGCGGGGACATAAGAGAAATGTATTAAATAATAACCTTGAGCGAAGCAGAAGCATGCCTTCAATTCTCCCCGTCGAGAGAGATTTCAAAAGGGGAAAAAGATTCAATGCTCAGCTGAACGGCCGCCGGGCGAAGACGAGGATCCCGCCCTATCGCCGCAGCCGCCGTCTTGCTCACCGCCGTGGATCCTGGCCGGAATTCTGAACCCTTGATTATGAATTCCGTCGGATGACCCAAGAAACCTACTCCCGAACAACACTGACTGATGGAACTCGTATGCTCTTTGGTGTTGTTGGTTGTGGTGTTGATGATTATGATGATTCTCCGTGCCCATGGGAACGACATCGTTCCACGCGCGCCCGAAAAACCCATTGGACTGAAGGGGACCCCTCTGAGAAGAAGAAGACGATGCAGCAAACGCCGTCGACGAACCATCTTGGGCCATCATCGCATGTTGCGCTGCCGCCGCCGCCAGCTGATTTGGATTATGATTGCTGAATCCAAACGCTCCTCCTCTATTCTCCGTGCTCGTTTCGTTGCTCCAATCGTGGAAATTCGTCTCGTACCCGACAGGCCCACCCGACCCGGCCTGGAAGAGTCCCTGGTGGTGGTTGCCGCCGTCGTGACCCGATTGGGGGTGGTCAACGAAAGAGTGAAGGGACAAACCCAGATCCTGGCTTTGATTCGCCGAACTCCTGGAGATCAAATCCGGAGGGTAGCTCTGGAAATTCATGGACAAGTTGGTAGAGGAGCTTGTAGGGAAGAAGGATTTCATCGTATCAGCAATTCCATCCGGATGAAGAAACGATGCCGTCGGATGGTTCCCACTGCCTCCGCCGCCGCCGCTGTTCTGGAGGTGGAAGCTGCTGCTGTAGTCCGATTCTGCGGTAACGGCCGCACTCTGCTCCTCTTCATTTTCTTGTTCCATTTCCAGCTCCAAACCCTCATTAGTATTAGCAGGAGGGTGCCACGGAGGAAGCTGAGCTAGCTTGTCGATGGAAGATTGAGCCTTTTTAATCAGCCAATCAACGGCTTTGCTTGGTCTATCGTATCCAAGGCGGTCTTGAACATCGTAGAATTGGATGGCAGTGTGAGCGGAAAGTCTGACTCTCCGATCACGTGGACCTTTGGCGGTGTAGACTTTGCTGTGTCTGTCTTTCCTGCCGGTGGATCGAACAATGTGGCCTCCTTGGACTTGGATGATTTCCCCTTCTCCCCCGCCGCCACGGCCGCCGCTCTTTGTACCCATTGTTGATCTCTGCCGCCTAGTGGTTATGGTGGGCTTTACTACATGGTCTGTTTCTGTTTGTGGTGGTTGTAGTTGTTGTTGTTCAGCATAGTGGTGATGTAGAAGCTGGTAATCTGGGGATCTCAGCTGGTGAGGAAATTGGTAGTGATCGGAGTCATTCTGCTCTTGATTTCTCTGGAAATCCAGATTTTTCCCTAATCTTCAAAAGGAGTGAGAGGTTTGCTTCAAAGCTAAGCTCTTTTCTTTTTCCACTAGCTAGTGCTATGTGTATGTATTGGTTGTCTCTTCCAGCTTACTTTTAAGAGAGACTGAAACACTGTTGCTGATGCTGATGCTGATGCCTGCTCTTCTGCTACTGCTGATCCCAAGGAAACCTCCTATTAGATTCCATAGGCATCAACACACTCTAGAACCCTACAGCTAGTTAGAAATCGGAGAAGAAAGCTACAGCTAGTTAGAAATCAGAGAAGAAAGCTGAGAAAGAAATCCAAATTGAAGATGTGAGGTTGAAAGAAAAGGAGAAGTTGGAAAGATGAGAAAGAAGAAAAGGCAAGAGGCTTAGTTGAGTTGGGTTTGGCACACAAAAGCAGAAAGAGAGGAATAAAGAAGAGAGAGGGATGGTTTAATCTTAATGGGTAAAAATAGTTGCAGGTGAGGTGAGGTGAGGTGAGGTGTTAATATGGGGCTTGGCTTGGCTTGGCTTGAGAGATAAGAGAGTGTTGTGTGAATTTTGATGCTTCTGCAAAGGGTGGCAGAGTTTTGGGTCAGAGTAAAAAAGGCCTATAAATAAATAAATATATTAGTTGGAATTTTAAAAAGAAAACGGCTTGGATTTCTTTTATCATCTATTTTGTTGGGTTATGTGGTAATAATAAGTCCTTGTCAGCCCCACAGGAAGCAAATCCAACGCTCACCCCCTCTCTAATCTATCCATGTTCGTTCTATCTTCTTTCTTTTTTTTACTGGAAATGAGTGTTCAGCTGGTTTGGGAATGCACAAACCAAATCCGAAATAAATTTCGGTTTTGGTTCTCATGGTTTACCAAAAAATAATCTAGTGTGATTGTGGGGTTTAGAATAATCGGATTGGAGCTAGAAGGCCATGCGTTGGTACACACACATACACATGCACCTTTTTGGAGCCCTCATACCCATATGATCATTATTGTTCTTTCTGTCTTTTATATTATTTTAAATTCAGTCAAAATATGATTTAAATTCTTTCTAGCAAAGTGAATGAACCCATCATGAAGTATATTATGATTGTATCACATTGAATTGATGAGTAGCTAGTTCATGACCACTCAATAGTCATTGTCAAGGATGAAGATTGAAGATAAGTTAAGGGGGTTTCCAATTATATTAGGAAAGAAAAAGAAGAGACAAAAAACATTGCTTCCTTACCACAATTCTTTCAGTAGTACTACTACTACGACTCTCATAATCATGAATCATGATGTATATCAAAGGACATTTTCTCCCCTTTAACTTTTCCTCTTTGATCCTTTACTCTTTTGGTGCATGCACTTCCCAGATCCCAACTAGATAGATAGAGGTAGAGAGGACTGTCAGGGTGAATAACTAATAAGGCAAAGCAGTTTGAGCAGAAACTAAAGGCTTGCTTCAACTTATCTTCTTCCAATCTCTTTGTAAATGAAGAGCAACACTTGTTCATAGACAAGACAACACTTACCGTTCAGCCACCGCCAGTTAGCAAACCGGCCATAATAACTACTATTCATTTCTTAGTTTTTTCTGTACTTGACCAGTTGGCTAATACATATGAAGGCCCCCATTCATTTCTAGGAGACAATTCAAAACTGCATATATAAATCACAAACGTAACACAACTATACATTTTTTAAATGGTAACTGGTTTTTCACTGTCTGTAGCTTAAAAGGCATAATAATCTCCCTTGCAGATCAATTAACAAATAGCTATGTAGCTAGGGCTAGGCTGAGTTGTAGGAACGAATCTGGTATGGGTTAAATATATATATATATATATATACATAATTAAGAAAAATACGAATCTGGATTCTGGTATGGGTTTGGTATGGTACGAGAATGTATTGCCATGCTTTTGGGATATAACAAATACCACTGGAGAGAATATTTGACGTTTTCTTTTACAGTATTGCATGCCATTGTAGATGAAAGGGCTGTGTCTCTGTTCAAACATGCAAATTCTCGTCAATTTTGAAGAAGATGAAGATCCACGTGGAAGCCACGTAGCACACACCAGCATGCTAATTATATACCACGTGGATTTCCTTATCATGTCGCCCCTGTCACTGGACTACGACACGTGGATTTCTTAATCATAGACTTTCATTTTAAGGGCCAAAAATGGGATTTCCGAAAACTCAGACTAATTAATTGATTTGTGGGTTTAATTCGTACCTAATGATGTAGCTGGCAAGGCTCAAATTTTCTGGGGAAATTTACTATAGAAAATGAGAGGGAAATATGTTATATAAGTTCAACCCTTTTCCGGGTTTGTAAGTAATAATACATCAAGTGGTCGTTAAGGACTAATTTCAAAGCAATTAGACAAAGTACGTGGTTAACAAAACAACAAAAAGGATAGTGGCACAACTTTTGATCACTCTTATTTTATTATATTTCTGGACAAAAGCTAGCCCAAAAAGGTGCATCCCAATGCACTAAACCGGTTGTTGTTGCAAATGCACTATGTAACATCCCACATAATATAGTGGAATTTGCAGCAATTTGAGGATAAATACTGTGGGGAAAGTTATGGTGACAGTAGGATTACCATAAGTAGGATTTTAAGTCGAATAAAAAAGGGAAGTATTGAGTTGAGCAAACTATTAATCACGGGAGTTTATACATCTTATGTATGTATTAGTGAATTTGCATAACATGAACTCAAAATTGAAGAGAAGTTTACTCTCCCCTCCCCTACTAGTGGAGGCCGATAATTGCTTCGTGTTCATACCAAAACACGCATGCTATTTAGAGAGAGAGTATTCAATTTGTTAAGATAGAAGCTAAGTATCATGGTGGTTTGATTGAGTCGTAAAGTAATTTGTAATTTTCTGGATTTATATATTGAAGTTACTGTTAGTTCCTTAATTATCAAGTTATACAGTGGTGAATGTGATATAATTAGGGGTCCAAGGTAGCAAGGTTGGGAACATGGAAGGCAGAGAGAAATCAAATATTGCATGTGTTGCTGAAAAGCAAGCAAATTAAAGGAAAGACTGGTTTGGAAGTGACAGATACGACTCATCATGCAAAAAAAAAAAAAGTTGAGAAAGAAAGAATCCAACAAGTTAAAGACATTTCACAATTTCTAACTGTAGAGTGCACTTAGCCCCCACCAATAATGATTCCATTCACTATCTAGCTACTCCAACATATAGCATCTTTGACAATTAATTAATTTCCCCCATTTCAATTCAGCCATAGACGCCAAAGTTCGGCTCAAACTAAACTTCAACTGTAAGCAGCAGCATTTTCTTATGCCAAACTCAGTTGCATGCCTTCAACTTGAAACCTAACCTACTCATCATTCACACCGCTTTCAGTATTAAATAATTCGGTACAAAACTGAAATTTTATAACTTGTCATATGTACTACGAGTGGTTAATTTTCTGGCCCTCTTGGAAACACCGAAGCCGGCAAGCCGCATTAACTCATCAGCAATGATACGTTGTTTTCATACATATCTGTCACATGCATATTATATATATATATATATAATGCTAGCTAGCTATATATTCAATTCAATTATGTCTCCTGTAAATACCTAGATAGAATGCGAATTATGAATATGCATGTATGTACACTTTATGATTCATGCAGCTGCCTCCAGCATCCCAAGTACGGGCAACCGCCACCAGCCACCTGCGGAATTTATTACCAATATATGCAGAAGGCTATTGCTAGCCCTCATCCATCTCTACTCTGATAATGATCCATTGTTGCAGGATGCCAATGTGTGCCAGCTACCTATTAATATAAATTGTTCCATTAGCTAGGTTTCAAAAGTCAAGACAACCAATTTGTTATCATAGGCTTTAGTACTGTGTACATATAATTGTTGATAAGCTAGCCAACATGCTCTTACAAGATGGGGACATGTCATCACTTTCTCCTCTATACGTCCCTCTCGATGTACTGTTTACTAAACATTTTTGTATATTATCATTCGTATATATGTGGATTAAGGTAAAAAGCATATATAGAGTAAAAGGAGAAGAAGCTAAGGCATGCAATGAAGGAAGAAATTAGAGTAAATAGCAGTCCTAGAAAAGGACAATTGAGCTGAGCATATACAGGAAGAAAAAAAGGAGGACTGACTGCCGCTGCTGCTGCTGTGCAATTGCTTGGGCTCCCGCAATGTGAAAGCCACCAATCAAGAACGTGATCCGAGACAATCATTCATTTTAATTACTTAGTTCCCATTTCCTATATAATTTGTTCTGTTTCTTTTTGCTTTTCCTTCTACTTCCGTTTTGTGCTAGCCATATTTGAAATGGATCGTTGGCTTCAAACAAGCTTATATATGGGTTTTTGTCTTACTTAATATTTGCATTTATAAAGTGGCTGCCAGCTTCAGCTTGTTCTGTATCGATCATTGGCAAATTTGTCATTGCTTTTGTAGGCCACACACTCACCTAAACGTTTTCATTGCATTTTTTATTTGGGGGACTGAATATTTATCATTTTATGCAATATATTTAGGGCTAGTTTTAAAACGGTTGGTTGTGGTCCTGGGTATGCTGTCTACTTGTAAATAGCATCTTCATTTTCTTGTAGTGAGATTCAGATCCTATAACTCACCTTGCAAAGTTTAAAGTTTAAAATTCCTTCAAACCCTTTTGGATAATTATTGATCTCCATAAATCTAGCTAGTCACTTGTTGGGTAATGTAAAATGGATTGTTTGTGCCATACAAATATATGTGTAGTGATGTATTAATCATTACTTACCTAGGTGTTTATGCATCCGTAGAAAACATTGTCATATATTAATACAGATACACAATATTGTATTTATTATTATTATTATTATTATTATTATTATTATTATTATTATTAAGGTTAAATAGGTTAGAATATAGGAAAAGAGATGTGGATGATAATAGCATAGAGTGAGGTTGGTGGTGGGTTGCAGGATGGATGGATAGAGAGTTGTGAGGAGGACAACTCCAATTATGCAACTTTGGTAGGTCCAACATATACAAGGTCGGTCCATCATACAACAATATACATATTGCAATCCTCCCAATATTTCTACTACAATTGAATGTGACATTGCTAGCCCAAGTGGGTGTCCATATCAGGTTGTCATATTTACATTGATATATACACCTAGAAGAAGAAGAAGAAGAAGAAGAAGAAGAAGAAATAATAATAATAATAATAATAATAATAATAAAGGATCAAATAAATAAAGGGATAATCCCCAAATCTCACCTTTTCCTTTCCTTTTTTTTATTTTCTTTCTATTCCACTACCATTGGTGTCTTTATATGAGTGTTTTGTTCTATTTTGTCATAGCATAAAAGACTTTCCCATATAATATTATTCCCTCCTAAGAAAAGGGAGTCAATTAAGGTCAGCATAAAATTTAGAAGATGGAGCATCAACAACACCATTCAGTTTCTGAGCTCCATGCCCAATGAACGGCGATTTTGAGTGGGGGAAATAAATCCTCTCAAAACGACGTCGTTTTGTAGGAAGTGTATTTTCAGCTCTGAGGCCATTTTGAGGGGGTTGGAAATAAAGGCCGACCCGACTTCGATTTGGCCTAGGATTTTAGAGCCAGTCCCGTACTCCCTCCACCTTTCTGGCCCAACCTTGGTAGCTGTTTGACCCGACCCGACCAAAACCAACGACCAGACTCGTTTTACGCGTGCAAAACACACGCCAGTAGATGTAACGCGCGTTTTTGCGAGTGGGATTTCTCCACCAGTCGCAAAACGTCCACGCACGCGTGTTGTACAGACTCCTACGCGCATCCACGCGCGAGGTTGGTTTGCATGTGCCGCTGTTTCATCTGCCTGTTTCTGTGGTTTTTCCCCCACGATTCACCTTCTCCGCCGTCCAGGAATCGACTCATCCCTGCTTCATCTGATTCCGCCACTTAGTTAAATGCCAATGGAGGTTATAGTATTGAGAATAGAGAAGGATGACCGTCGATTTGAAGAAAGTGAGACGAAAAGTAAAGAACGAGACGACTCATTCATCCCTGCTTCAAGTTGGTTCGAAGAATGGCGATCCATTTCTCAAAATCTGCAGCTTTCAGTTGGTAATAATAACTCATTGGGTTTGTGCTTAAGCTGCTTTCGTTTGCTTTTGAGTAAATGGCGATGGTGGCTGCCAGTTCATCAACCGGACATCCTAAATATCTCCGACTCCGGCTGCTCTTTCTGAACAGCATTGAAACCTAAGAAGCAAGCAAATGGAAAGCTACTTCCAACTGCCACAATCCCTGGTGCCCCCTGTTTCTAATGGTTTCTCCATTTACTTTCATGGGTTACAGTAGGATGAAGCAAATTACATAAATCTGAAACGTCTAGTAATCATCTTAATCGAGCTATGATATACTGAAAAGAGCTGGGATTGAATGTTACAGCAGGTACCATCCAAAAGGGGGATCATTAGAAGAAAATTCAGCGAGAAATGTGGAATCTTTTCATGCCCTGATGCTGCAGGAGTCGCGTGGTACTTGATTTAGATGCTTGGTTCATGAGTTAAAGAACACATTTCTCTGTGATAAATGGAAAAGGGGGAAATTGTGAGCCAGCTTGAATTGAAGGAGATAAAGATGCTGCAGCAGCTACTCCTGCAGCATCACTGCATCTAAAGATGGTCAGCACTACTGCACACACCATATTCAACTCATCAATGAAAAGGGAGAAATTGTGAGCCAGCTTGAATTCAAGGAGATATTGGCCCGCGGATGATAAGGCATTGCAGCAGAAGTAGCTGCTGAAGGATAAATCTCAATTCGCTATAACTTTGCAGCAGAAGTAGCTGCTGCAGGAGTTGATATTTCGAGTGGTACTTAATTTAGATGTTTGGTTCATGGGTTACTTGCATACTCAGTCATGTTACTTTTGGTTTTGATCCTTTACATGCAGACTTTGCAAACATCTGGGTTGGCCTCACAGGTCGGTCGAGCTGGTCAATATGCGTATCTACATTGTTAAAGCTAATCTATTACCACAAATTGAAGCTGCTTCAACTACATCCATGGAGGCTGTGTGATTAATCTATCAAGCTACATCGCACATGATGGTCAGCTCTACTGCACGCAGTTCCATATTCAACTCAGCAAGTAAAAGGCCACAGATTTTGAAGGAGAAGTAGATGCTGAGCTTGTGGATGTAAAGCATTATTGCAGCAGAAGTAGATGCTGAATCATAAATCTCTATTCATGACTATAGCTTTGAGCCTGCAAACCATTAACAAATATAAAAAAAGTTGCAGACTTTTGTTTTATATCCTTGCCTTTGGTGTATATATGTAAGCTAAGCTAGCTCCCGAACTGCCATAAGACTTCTTTTCTAATTCATTCGTGGAATGTTGTTATGGAATGAAGATAAAGGTGTTGATTTATCGACATTCATTCTTCGGTGTAAATTCAAATGTACGTACGTACAACAATTAGTCACATTGAATTGATCAAAATCATAATTAAACGTAACAACGAATAACATTACAATGTTGGCCAACAGAAAGTAAAAACCAAATATCGATTTATCGAAAGAACATGAGACTATCATGTTAGCTGAACGTTAGATAAGCTAAGCTATATCCAATTGTACATAGAAAATGGAGAAAACCTGGGCTTTAAGAGCTGATATGATCTGATGCTCGGTTAAGAATGTGGGCTGGATTGGCTGTTTGGTGGACCATGCTTGTATATTTAGCCCCACTATGTACAAAATTGGTTTACTCGTGATTTTAAGGCTCATTGTTTGTTAAACCGAGCAAATCAATGCAAACCCATCATGACCAACCGCCGTCACAAGATGGCAAGTAGCACAATTAAAAATAAGTTGTGAAAGAAAACAAATTAGGCCAACTCAAAACAGATGGCAATATGGGAACTCAAAAATCAAAAACCAAAAGCAAAAAAGGAACCTCTTTTCGATCCTCCATACTCCAAATCCAGAATTTCTCAAATCTCTGCTACCAAATGGAAGCTGTCACCGATCTGTTTCTGGAGGAAAACAAGGAGAACATCCCTCCTCCTGATTCTTGTCAGAAACCCAACCCCCCAGTAGCTGATAACCCGCCGGCGCCGGCGTCCAATAAACTCTTCAGACGGCGAAAAAGGATCCCTCTTGCAGACGACACTACCAACCTCTTGGAAAATACTCAAAAGTCTTTCGCTGCCGTCACCTCGGGGATCGATGATCTATCTCCCTCCTCCAACTCCATGGCTTCTGGTTCGGTTCTTAAACGGATTTCCGGCAGAAGGAGGAAAAGACACCAAGACAACAGTTGTAGCAGTGGTGATGACGAAGTTAATAATCGATCGTCGCTTAGGCTCAGATTTGGATTCAGATAGGTTTATTATTAAAATATTTGACAGGGTTCCCTTTGGTTTATTTAATGGTTGAATGCTCATCAACAATCAGTCGATCACAGATTCACAGTGATATAAGTTTAACTTTCGATTTCAAGCTATGACTTGTCATTTTGCTTTTCTGTTGTAGTAATATCATAAATATTTAATATTTTAGAGGTCGAAAATAAAATACAAATCCAATAGAATGGGCCTTCTTGATCGTTGGGTTGGAGGAGCTGAACATTTGGGCTTACATAAATGAGAAACCCGACCAGGCTTAGCCCGGCTCAACAAAATTCAATCGGACTTTGGGCTGTCCGGATGTCCGACCTAAAGAGGATTGGGTATGGACTCTCAGGCAGTTAGACCTTTAACGTAAAAGTCCGGATTTTTTTCATCCGGTCCGATTCCGACAAAATAACTTTTTTTCCGAAAGTGAATTTTCCCGTTTTCAATTAAATTTCATATAATTTTTTACGTGCCGACGTAAGGAAGCCATATATAATTGTTGTTCATGTAGAATTAGTGCTATGTACGTAGCATGTAAAAGTTAGGGTCTGAGAAGCTAACTATAAAGTAATTGATAATATTAATCGTTAATTACAATTTGCGTCAAGTGTAAAGGTTTGTGGCTTTGTGATGAATTGACGCAATACGCAATATGGTTATGGGGGGTGGGGGTGGGGGGGCGGTTCTTCGTTTCCACCAAAAAAGGTTAATTTTCTTCGTCGTCTGGCACTGAAAAAAGTAGTAAACTTGTCTGTGTTGATGCTGCCAAAATTAGTCCACCCTTATCGTTTCCTATATTTGCAAAATTACTATGGAACGTTACGTGGGTATATTGCTAGCTTAACTAATTAAGCTAGACACCCAAGTCAAGATATCACACAATTAAGTGGCCATTCGAGCCTCAAATGTTATGCGAATTCGTCGTCTTGCTAATGAAGGATTAATAATTGTTGGTTTGTGGGTGCAGTGGGCGGGCAAGTTGAAGCTCTCACTGCCGACTGTGACTGTCGCAGTCATTTATCCATCAGCAACTTTGTCTTGCATGCTGATGCTCATTATATAATTACAAGATCGGATTTACACAGTACCTTAATTATATATATATATATATATATGCGCTTTTTTATCTTTATTAACTCTCACTTTCTGTTTTAGCGTAAGGTGAATATGATATGACTATTACTTGTTTTAGTGATGGGATGACGACGACCAAAGAGATTTAGGATATATATTTACATGACTAGATGGCTTTAATTTGTAGATGCTGGTTATTTAAGAACTAGTTTACCACCACCCCTCAGTTTGACCAGCCATGTATTAGCATCAACATTAGTCTTAATCGATCATCTGGACAAAACTCATTTACTATTTGTAGTGATCATATATGTGCTTAGCTTAAACTGGTGAAGTGATTGCATCAAGTTGAACACTTTTAGCATCACCAAGCAGCTGGGATCGCTAATTATCCACCAAGGATGTGGGAAAATAGAGACATAGCCCAATTATATATAAGTGTCATGTTATCAAGCTAGCTAAGTTTATCTCTATACATATAGCTAGGTATAGATGTTGATGTCAAATCAGTTGTACGGACAGTCAATAACTTAAAAGGTTGGATTCTATCCATAGATGCAATGGCCTTTCGCATCTCAAAGAGGTCCCAAGGGAACGTTTCGAGTGTTGGTGAAGCTAGATCATCATAGTAGTATATAATTTGTGGGAAGCTAGGCTAAGGATCTCATGAGAAAGTGGGAGACAAACTGACTAGACATCTCACTCTCAACAATTACAACTACTATATATATGGGTAGTACATGTGTGTGTTTAGGGAAATAAGGGGTGAACCACATTACAAGTTGGAAGGATACAAAGGACAGTAAAAGAACACATTTTTATACAGATAAGCCCACTGTCTTTCGGTGCATGTTTGTACATATATAGGAGGAAACATTGCTACATTTTCCCATTGGAACGTACCATTTTTGGTTTGGTTTGAGGGGTCATTCAATTAATTGTATATATGCTCTATCTATCTTGTAGAATTGCGAACAATTATATTTCCATTTGTCTCACCAGCTTTGCCAACAATTATATATCCATTTGTCTCTCCAGCTTTCTCTTTTTGCAGGAGGGTATCCCATTTCTGTTGAAAATTATCGACCTTTAAGATACAACTTGGTTTGTGACTTAAATAATAGAGTAAAGATGAAAATTGAACCAAACTCAAAGTTGATAACATGGTATGGTCTGTTATGCTCAATGGCGGAGCTATTAATAAATAAGGGGTTCGGTCAAACTTTTTTAATTTATAAACAAAAATTATCTATTATAATTAAAAGCCCTTTGAAACCTTCATAGATTAATTCTACCACTAACTATAAAGAAATTTAATTAGTATAATTACTAATACTTTTTCTTATACGGTAAGTAGTTAACAATTTTAACCATAATCGTTTTATCAACCATATTCATACATTAAACAAGATAAGCAAATTTAACAATTTCCAACACTAACATATAACCAAGTAAAATTGAGTTTTAACTTTCATTTGGACATTATTTATAGGTTATCATAGTAAAACTTAAATTCTTAGTCATTTATAACATGCATATCAAATATTAGAGGATCTGAAAATTTGAAATTTTAAACATTTTTTTTAAAGGTTTTGATTGTTGTTGTTAATGGGGATGTATGTGCTTTCAATTACAAAAATATTAACTTGGATTTTTAATGGTCTCCCACCACATGTTATTAGGTACAAATTTCAAACCCCCTTAGCCAATTTTTTAGCACCGCCAATGATTATGGTGCCTACTTTACTATTATATTGTTGCGGGCATATTCATTGGTAGATGTACATCATACAAATAAGTTGAAATTTTGTAATATTTTAATTGATGCTGAATACATTCCATCGGACTCAATTGACGATCGATGTAGCATGTAAATTGAAGTATAATTAGCAATTATTAACTTTGAATATCAGTTGTAAAGTTAATTTGTAATGCAAACGTGAGGGCCGATGGGCAACCTGTTGCGAAACAAAAAAATAAAAAAAAATAAAAAACACAGAATTAAGTATATAAGTGCAACTACTTGCTGGTACTTTAAGGCTGAATTAATTAATAAGCTTTTGAAAGTGATCCGTCGCTGAACACAAGACGACAAAAACTCATACGAGAGACCTTTTATGAAAACCTCCCACGCCGTTTTTTTGAATATTCGAAATTGGGGAGACAGGCAGAGTGGTACCCATTCCAACTTAAGCTTGCATCTATATAAAGGGCTCTCTTTCTCATCAGAATATTCACTCACCTTCATCACTATTCATTCATATTTCTCTACATCTCCCCATAATTAAGCAACTACTCACACATGGCTAACTACTCCAAGTTATGCGTTCGCCTTTTCATTCTCTTCTTGCTCGCCTTTGCCGATCAAGCAGTAGAAGCTAGACGACTCATGACGATCCACGCAGTATTCCATGATCAAAATCCTAGTACAACAACGGCTAGGATTCTGAGTGAGCTGAATGAAATCAAAGAGAGGATTATGTCCAATGAAGTTGCTGCTCCTCCAGCGAATGTTCACTCCTTCAATAGGCTGAGTCCAGGAGGTCCTGATCCACATCACCATTGAATTAGTTATATAGTACTATACTTTTTCTTTTCTTTTCGAATCGATCAATGTCAATAATCAAAATGCTTTTGATTATATATTGACATCAAGTTGTATCATTGTTCATGTAGTTCTACTCTCTCAAATTATACACTGTCAAGATTTGGGGTTACGATTATGTGTATCGATCTAGAATGTGATGTTTAATATATTACTTAAAACTAATGACATCATGGAAGCGGTCCTAATATTGTGTCAGTTAATAGAAGGAACATGTGCTGAGATCATATGGTTTTTCTAATTATAATACAATTAGTAATACATCAGACTCCACATAAGAGATTTGACGATTCAAGGACATGAAAACTAAGTTAATAAAATTAGAATAAAGTGCATAAATAAAACCTTGATTATATACAGTTGGATTGGATACATAGCTGCTAATCCAGTGGGGTATTAATAATTTTTAACTAGTGCAAAGCCTATTCAGTCATCTGGGGACATATTATAAGGCAGGAATATTCTTTCCAGCATGGTTTCTTCACAGATAGGAGCCCATGTATGATACAGGCCAAATATTGGAACGGGCCCATTCTTTCATATGTGCATTCCCTCGGCCCAATTTTGTAATATGATAAGGATAATGATATTTTTGCTCTTTTTACTTTACCAAATTAACAAGCAGCTCTTTATATCACGAAATGTTCAATTTACCTTTTTATACTATACATTGGCTGCTTGTTAACTTGGCAAAGTAGAGGAGGCAAAAATATTATTTTCTCAATATGATACAATTGTAATATTTAAATGACGTTAGTTTACACATAGTTAACCATTAAGCGAATCATATTCATCATCGGCTATTCAATTTTGTATTCATCTTATTCTTTTTGCAATTGAATGGAACAAAATGTCTGTTTAAAACAGCTAAAAGTGATCATCATATATGATTGAAAATCAAGTCCAATATAAACCAATACGAATATTGATGCACAACAACTATATATATATATAAAGCAGTACAAAATATTGGATGATCACGCAAACTGGAGGATGGTTGTTAATTAATGATGATGAGGATCAGGTCCTCCAGGTGCAACCCTATCAGAAGCGATCTTCTTGTATTGCTTCAGTTTGGAGTCATCATAACCCAACTCCCTCAGCAGACTCCTACTCCGGCTGCTGCTATCTTGATGATGATCAGCTGTCAGACCCACGGCCACCGCCTCCTCATGCTCATGCACCTTTAGATTAATGCGAGCAGCATGTGAGCTGCAGATGAGGACTGAGGCCACTATTAGTAGTATCATCACGTTTCCTTTTTGGTTAGTGGCAGCCATTTTGTGATGGGTAATTATATATTTTAAGTAGTGTTCTTGCAAATGTAGTAATGTGGTGAGTGGTGGTGGCCAAATGCAACAAATTAAGAGGTTTTCAGGAATCGATGATGCTCTTCTTAATCAGAATTCTCCACGCTTATATAGTTCGAATTAGTGAAAATAATGGGACGATTAATTGAATTAATTTAAGTACGTGTAAGTGGGGAGGAACGTGGTATATAGATAAATGACATGGGGGAGAATCGTCGTTTAGTAATTACTAATTGGGACAAAATCCAAAAGCAGATTCAAGTGTTTTTTACGGTCTTCTGTTGTTTGACTTGCCCTTACTTTTTGAAATCATTAACGACAATGGAAAACAATACAAAACAAAACAAAAAAATTAAGTATGTATACGTACGTGTCCACTCACGTTCTTGAGTCGGCTGGCTATAATGTTTGTGGATTAAATAATTCACTTACCAGCTTTGGATTGATCGCCCAAAAGAATGAATCTTATCTTTTATGACTTTTGATTTGGAGCTAGCTCGTAGGGTCTGGAGCTCAAGCTAATTATTTCATGCGTAACATGTAATCTTTATTTGTAAGCTTAGCTCCTTATGTAAGATTTAATAACGATATTTATTTTTACATAAATGTAAAATTCAAATTGCTATTTAAGTCTAGACATTGTTATGTAAGGCTTATGTGACATGTTACGAAAGTCTAAAGATCGTTTCATAAGGCTTACATAACTATAGTTATATTTTACATAGCATGTAAAATTGAACAGTGTTAGCGTAAGCCTAAAGCTCATTACGTAGACATGTAATATGCAATCTGTTATGTAAGGGTTAACACCCTTTTTCAAATGGTTAGCTAAACTTTGAGATCGTAACGTGAAACTTACGTAACACCATTTTATAGTTACTGTTACGTAAGATCTAACTATTAGTTTTTATGAAATATAACATGCTAAATCCACTATAACATATCACTAACCTCTAAGGCATTGCTATTACAATCACCCATGGTAAGAAATAATTTCTTTATGGTTAATGTAAACAACTAAGATATCCTTATGAGTGGTAGTTACTAGTTATATAAAAGATGAGTGCTTCATTTGTTTGGTTGACCTAGGAATAAGTAAAATTAAACACTTAGAATTATTAGGTTAATGTTGATTACTTATAGTAGTGAAACAAAACACCTGATGAAAAGAGAAATACATACGGGGAAAGAGCCAGTGGTAGTGGGTTATGCAAACACTAAAAGAATTACACGTGGATGTGGGTTAAAGAACAAAGACCTTTAGTTTTTTGTATATAATAAGTATAAATAAAGCCAAACGTATAAAAAGTTAAGGCTACTTTTAATACTGTTAATATAAGCTAAGTAGATACATTAATTAGATATAAAGAAAGAGTGTGTCGCATATGAGAGTGGAAAGTGGTTGGATTGAGTCGTCAGTTTTGTCAATAATTCACATGGATTTGTGGATATATATATATAGAATATGATAATTGACCATTGCATGTTACTATTTCCCACACCCACCACAAATTCCATTTCTCCATTACTTTAGTATTACAAACATAAAAAACAAAGCCAGCCGAATCTTTCTATTTAAGTATTACATCGAATCTGACCCTCCACATTCATGGAAAACAAACAATTTGTAAAAAACGAATAAGACATGGTAATCCATGTCATGTGTATAGTTAGTAGTATAATCCCAGGGACGTTAGTTAACAAACAAAACAGAAAAGAGCGGTTGAACATAATACTCCCTAGAATAAATAATTCCACGTTATAGCAAGCAAAGGACCGCAGCGAATTTATAAAAGAAAAGCAAAGAACCGCAGCATACGCATTTTTATAACATATGAAATGAAAATAAACAATGTGAAAAATCTGGTAACTATATTGGAAATCCTACGGTGAAGCTACTATGTCTGTCTATGTATTAGCGGGTTCATGCATGGGCGCAGTTATAGGAAAGTTGGCAGTTGCAAGTGGACGCTGAATCAATGGCATTCGATATGAGAGAGCGATTTAAAATTCAGACAAAAAAGTTTTAGGATTTTTGGGATTTTTGATTTTTTTTTAAGTTTTCAACCTTTTTGGATATGATTAAAATATAACCGAATATAATTTAAAAAATATAACCGATTACATTTTATAATAGATTATATTTAAATTATAATTGGTTATAATTTAAAAAATATAATTGGTTATAATTTAAAAGATATAACCGGTTATAAATTTATGTCAGAAAAGTCGTAGGAGACTCGCCGGAAAATGACCGACCGGTGACTGGAAATTCGCCAGAAAATCATCGGCCGGTGTCTGGGGTCTCGCAGGAAATTCACCGGATGGTGATCGGAGTCTTGCCGGAAAAGTGACCGGCCGGTGACTAGAGATTCGCCGGAAAATACCGACTGGTGACCGGGGTCTCGCCGGAAAGTCACTAGCTGGTGATTGGAGTTTTGCCGGAAAAGTCACCGAACGGTAACCGGAAAGTCGCTGGCCGGTCAACGTCGACGATGAGGTGGGAGTGCCCATTTATAAACATAATAAATTAAATAAATATGATAAAAGAAAGACTTTCGTGCTTTTTTTATACAGAATGTTAGATCTAATACCCGTGAAATCTAAACAATCCAGAACCGTCTTGAAAATCTTGAAACCCTTTTTCGCATGGATTCCAAACCTGAATCTGAATATGAAGGTCTAATAAGGTCAGGACTGTATGGAGGTAACCGTCTTAGCGCAACGTTTACGACTATTTGTCTTTCACGCCTTTGTCGCCTTATTCGATATACTCATATTCCAATTGCATTCAGTGGACCATAAAATACCTGGAAGAAATCATAGACTCGAATACTCGATTAATCTGATTTTCCATCGCTGAATCACGATTGGCGTGACCAAAGCTTTTGAAATGGATCAGTATATGGATCCATATATATTGCTTTTCTACAGTAAGCTCTTCCGGGGGTGGGGAGGTCACCGCCACCCCATGTGTTATACTTTAGGAAAATAATATTAAGTGAAATGCTATCATGCAGCGGCGGCGTAGTACTTTCACATAATTTAATGGAGAGATATAGATATATAGAGCCATGGAACAACTTTAATTTGTGTCTTCATGCGGCCATTTTATATAGTTTAGTTAACCTTAAAAAATAATCCCAAGGCGTGGCTCCACGTAAGGGTTGCGTGACCGTATGTGGATGTTTTCATCAGTGACGCTCATATGATGCCCAGTTTCCATTATGAGATTTAATTTACAAGACTCAACTAAAAAGGGAAAGAGCAACAGACATCAAATCAGTTATTTATTTATTTATTATTAAAGAAACATCAAATCAGTTTATGCTGTTGAATGTTGATTGAGAGATTTTGTGTTGGAATCCTGAAAACTCAAAAAGATTATTTCTAAAATTATTTATTAGTGTGATTTGAGTTAACTCAAAGCAATGTCATTTTGTTAGTAATTCATGTGATGTATATCTACAAAATTTAAAATTTCCATAACATAAAATTCACCTTATAAGGCTTACGTAAGTCAATTATATCATATGTAACATATAAAATTTAATCTGTTATGCAAGTCTTACGTAACGAATTTTAGACTTAGGTACGTAAAAAGAATTAATTACTAATAACTTAAATTCACCTTATTTTGAGTTAACTCAAATGACCTTATTAAAGGTTGCTTCAATTTATTTGTTAATTTACTATGAAGAGTTACATTGTTGCTTAGTTTTAACCAAAGTTTAAGGTGCAATCTTCAAACTTTATTCTACGGTGGAAGAATTCATGTGGTTTTTTAGTAGATCATCTCATTCTCATCTCCCTATTAAATTTAATGTTTCATGTGCTTAACACAATATATTTCTGGAAGATTAAGTGTATAAGAGTTGATCAACTGAAGCCAAAAACAACGAAACCAATGAGACACACAAACGAGGTACATAGCTCTTGGAAGTTGGAACCAGACTTTCTTGCATTTCATCATCCAGATACAATACAGTTACATAACTGAAATTTACACAAGGATTAGGGCAAGAAAATAACAAGGAATTAAGAAGAGCCACACGAAGGGGCCGGGCGCCGTAAAAAGAGAAGTACATACATAAAGCAACTGGATATCAATTAATTAATTAATTAATCATCCGAATATGCAACTGGATTAACCGCAAGAAACTGGGTAATCAATCAAGTAGGATGGGGGGATTAATTGATTAATGTTGGGGTTGATTGTAGAAGTGATGATGAGGATCAGGTCCACCTGGAGATACTCTGTCGGCACCACCTGGACCATCCGCCACAACCGCAACAATGCTGCGGCGGTGGCGGTTGTAGTAGGTCATAAGCTTGGACTTGGTGTATCCTAATTTCTGAAGCAGATACCGGCTTTCCATCATCTGCTTCCTGCTGCCAGCTGACGGTGGTTGCGGTGCTGGGACTCCTGATATTGGTGCTGGCCGCGCCGCCTCAGCGATCATCGGGGCAAGAAGCATCATTAATATTGTAAGGGCTGCAGTAAGCCGCATAACATAACTCATGATGAGGCCGGCTGGATTAGATTTAGTCATTATATTATTAGTTGACGTACGTGGATAATGGATTTGGCTGGGGAGTAGCTAGGGCTACCTGTAGGATGGGGGAAGGAGAATGACTGAGAATGAGAGCAAATTATAATTAAAACTCAAACACTAGTGCTTCTACTTATAGGGTTTTGGATATGGAGGAGAGTTAGTGAAGGGGCTCTCATATAATTTTCCCCCATTTTCTTGACATATATATATATATATATATATATATATATATATTAGCTTTCTAAGTCAATATAATTATATTATATTATCAACGACCAACAGTACTTGTCTCAGTCTACCTACTTGTTTTTACTTACATCTGATCTGAGGACTAACCTATAGCTAATTAGCTAGCTACTTTCTATATTTGTTTTATATAAATAACATAGTTACTCATTTATTAAAAAGAGTATATATTTTGTTAGCTAAATGCATGGATTACATAAAATTAGGTATATTTTCATTTAATTTCATATATATATATATGGTAATCTATCTAACATATTTAATTATATAGATTCACGATTTTCTCTCCAAAACCTCATCTACTTCGCCTTTCTCGTTCACTATCATATCATTTATCGACGCTTTCAATCCCGTGATTCTCATTTTAACAAGTTGTGGGTCTGATTTTTCTTCATGTGCTTTGTTAAATAATTTGAAAGAGGATAAATCGTATGATATTTTTTAAATGAGATAAGAATTAGTGTATTTTCACTTGGAATATTGACATATCTCTATTATTTGTGTCGTTTTTGCAAACTTATCAAGCAAACATGGTCAACACTGTACTGATCAAATGGCTTCCTAAAAGTTTAAGCTGATGTTTTGTGTTGTTTCATAGACATAGATGCAAGGCTATTTCCTGTATTTTGTGACTATTTCAACATATTCTATAATTCAATTCGTTTATTGATAAACGTTATCTATACTATTAATATATGTAGATTACTTTTTTGGAAAGTGTGGGTTGCATACATTAGGGTTTCTCCTATCACAAAAACAAAGGCGGGGAGAAATTAAAGTTGACACGCAAAAGTTTTTCGGTTGCTATCTTTTGTTAATCAACCCTTCCATTTTATGTATGGACTTCTCGTTAGGTTTTGGTTGATGCATGATTATATGCTTTAGCATGTGGATGTGCTTAATTAGGTATGTATATTCAATTAATTATATAATTATAACCGAAATAAATAAAATTTATTATTTTGTAGAATAGGGCAAAAATATAATTGAATGCCCTACTTTAATTGGGAATATTGGTCGGTGAGGATGACAAAATTTAATACGTTGGTCCACAGTTTTATGTCTGAAACAATATCTTCTTTCTTAAAACAAATATTGGCTGAACAATAAACTGACAACACTTGTCGACTTTGAATAAGGATAATTCACTGGGAGACATGAATACAAGCCACACTCTGGCACTGCACCTGTGTCCCCTCCTCATCTTCTGTTCCATAACCAGCTGCATGCGCCCCAAAAGGAAAGTTTTCATTTATCACCTTATTTATCTCTGTCGAGTTCAATTATCAGACAAACAATAATAGGTTTATAAAGAAGAATACATTCGTTATTCTATTTTGATAACGTGAAATACACTTCTAACTTTAGGGTTTTTCTTAATCAGTCTTTTGCCCTTTGACACTAGCAGAAGGTCTGGTTTCTGAAGCTCCTCTTCTGCCCAAAAAGTAGGCATTGTTAAATTACCCAAATATGAACTTAGGCCCCATGTGGTATTTCGAATATTATAATATTCGAGATATCATTATATTTAGTGAGATTAATATTTGATTAAATAAAAATTTATGTGTGGTAGATGATATTTAGTGAAATATATCTAATTATATTTTTACTTTTACTAATTAATTACAAGTCCAACTACTCACTCTTCCGTGTCTTTCTTTTCCGATTTCTTCTTCTTCTTCAAAATTCCTCCTACTCTATTTCCCCAATTTCTGCAACCCAGACAAAAATCCAATCCAAAATCCATAAAGCTTCAGATGCTTATCTTTCTCTTTAAAACAAACCCAAGATTCTCAAAAAATCTTTGAGCTCCATTTGAGGTAGCTTATGCTGCCCTTCATAGACCTCTGTTTGAGGTTGCCGGCAGCCATTGATATAATTTAGGCACTAGCTTGCTACCACTACAAAAAACTATTTAACCCAGAGTACAAAGTTAGGAAATCAACCCAAAAAACTCAATTCGATTCCAAGCCCCGAGCACCAAATTCACCACCATGAATCAAGAAAGGGAGAAAGCATTGATTGCCGCTTCTGCTAGCCTTCATTGACTCTGTTTGCGGTTGCCGACGGCGGGAGGATGGGGAAGGAGGAACTCGTGATTTTAATGTTTGTGAAGCAAACAAAAATTGCAGATGGAGTATCTCCAATTCTCTCAACTCGGACAATGGAGAAATACAGGGAGGATAGAGAGGGAAAGGCAGGAGGAAAGAGAGAAGAGGTAGGAGAAGAAAGAGAATGGTTTGCATAAAAGTGTGAAAATGGATATGCTTGACAACGGGCGGGTATGGAGTCGGATGGTTATTCTCCAATCCCCGCTTGTAATTACAATCGGGTTTTACCTGTTCCCTGTTCGGAGTAAGTAATGAATATCGAATCACTATCCATCACTGTATTCTTTCGGGTTTAGGTATTCCCGAATTTTACCCGCCACAATGAATTCATTCACATTGAATCAAAATCTGCATGCAGCACTACCACTTGACATTATCATCATCATCAACCCACACAATGATCCCGCAAATCATCCAAAAGGGTTGCAATTCCGGATGAGGACGGGTTGGATAGTCTGAAATCCGGCTCCGACCCATCCCCGTTTAATCACCACTTTCGAGTTTGCCCGGTCTCGTTCAAAATCCGAATCAAATGGGTATGATTGGGCGGATCCGGGTAAAACTAAATTCTTTAATTAAAATGTCAAGCCTAAAAATGGATGGCGTGTAATAATTGTAAATAAATTGAGACACAAACTTGTTTGATATGATATTTGAAGTGATATTAAATACACTATTTAAATGAAAAGTTTTTAATATCGTAATTTTTTATGATATTGATATTTTCTGAAATCATAATATTTGCACCCCAATTAAAATAATATTATATTAAATATTACTCATACCAAATAACTCCTAAATGGAATGTGTAGAATTAATAATATTTAACATTTTCACACGAAAAAAATATACGTAGGAGCTGATGCAACATGGAAGGAAAAGTGCAATGCAGGTCGAAAGAAGATAATACAAATAGAGAAACATGTCATTAACAGCCAACACATCCATAGTTTCCAACAAACAGACTCCCACGATTAACAAACTACTGTGAGACCACAACGTAAACAGAAGTTCAATGACTAACAAGCAAACATACGCAACTTTAAAATAATAACTAAAACGGTGAGTTTCAATATCCAACATTCTTTTCCTGCTTACTATACTCCGTCTTGCTAGTCTCTTCAAACCCTCCCTGGGTACCGGTGTCAGCTCCTGCATCGTCAGAACCGATGACCATAGTCTTGGTGATCTCCGCTATAGTTTCCCCGATGGCTCCCAACATCCCGCCTCTCTTCTCCTCGGTCCCTGACTCCCCTGTTGAGAATTTCTCAGTCGTAGTTTTCTCAGTGAAGCCACTCCCTCTTCCTCCCGTCTCTGCTCCCCCCTGGAACTATCCTCATAATCAATAAAAACCCACCAAGTAAAGTACCAACATTTATAAAGATCCAATCTTGATTACCTCGGTGGTAGCCTTCCTGGTATTCAATTCCCTCTGCGATTCATCCTTCTTCCTCGCTGTATACTCCTTCGCCGTCTCTCCAGTTTGCCCCGCCGCATTTGTCACTGCTCCCAGCGGCTTAGACGCCAACTCCGCAGTCTTATGCCCTGCGTACTCCGCAGCTCCGAAAACGGCTCTGGCAGCCGCCTTCGTCCCTTCGACAGTCTTCTCCGTAGTGTAGTGTGCCGCTGTCCACCCAGCGGTAGCAGCTCTCTCCCTCACATCCTCCGCCACCTCCCCCACATAGTGAACAGCCTGCTTGCTCCCTTCGATAGTCACGTCCTTTGCAGCCACAGCCTTCTCCACAGTGTAGTCCTTCGCCTTCACAGCATACTCTTTCGCCGTCTGCGCCACGCCCTGGCTCTTCTCTGCAGCCGCTCTCCCTGTGTCCGCCGCATACTCTGACGTCCTCTGCGCCCCTCCTGCAACAGTGTCCTTGGCCGCTCTCCCCTTCTCCGTCATGTAACCTGACGTCCTCTGTGCTCCTCCGGCTACAGTATCTTTTGCTCGAGAAGCTTTCTCTGCAACGATGTCCTTGGTGGCTCTCCCTGTCTCAGTCAAGCACTCCGATGTCCTCTGTGCTCCTCCTGCAACTATGTCCTTTGCCTGAGCCGCCTTCTCTGTCATGTAGTCTGAAGTCTTTTGAGCTCCTTGGGCAGCAGCTTCTCTTGCTTGAGCAGCCTTCTCCCCTGCGTATTGGGAAGTCCTTTGAGCACCCTGCATAACAGTGTCTTTTGCTTGTGTGCCTTTCTCAGCTGCAATATCTTTAGCTTGATAAGCCTTCTCTTGCATAGTTTGAGTAGCTCGCTGAGCTCCTCCACGGGCAGCTTCTGCAGCTTGAGATCCTTTCCCTTGCACAGTCTGCGAAGCTCGCTGAGCTCCTCCACGAGCAGCTTCTGCAGCTTGAGATCCTTTCTCTTGGACAGTCTGAGAAGCTCGCTGAGCTCCTTGTCCAACAGATTCAGTGGCTTGGGATCCCTTTTGAGCTCCTTGAGTATTGAGCGGCTGCGAGACACCTTTGTCTTTAGAATGCTCATACCTCTGGTGAGCGGCATTCAAAGCCTCAGCGGAATTCTGCTGAGCAATGCCTCTGAGCTTGGCAATCTCATTAAGAGAGAGTTGTTCTTCGTCAGTATTATGGCTTCCCCTGCCTTCTTGGCCTCCACCTCCTTCCGACATTTCAAACTTGCCGAAAGTGTAGGTGCCGCCGCTACCACCCCCAGAAGTTGGCTTGGTCGTTTGATTGTCGGCATCTCTCGAATGCTGCTGAAGATGGTGGGAGTCATGAGGGGTGGATTCGTGAATGATGGACTCAAAATGAGAAGCCATCTTTGGAACTCTATCTTTCTCAAGATGAACCTCCCTCTCGGTGGTCTTGTTCACTCTTCTTGGCTGCTCTGATGCCATTGCTGCGTTTCCTGATCAAAGTATGTTACTTTCTTTATCTTCTTTTGTGTGTTTGCTGTAATGTAAGAGATTTGGATGAGTTCGAAAAAGTTTGGGAAAACGAGATGGGAGTTTAAAGGGCAGGGGATGGGGAGGATATGGATTGGAGAAATGGCGGTTTGGCTTTGGGGCTGGGAAAATCAGCCACGTGTCAGGGAGAAGGTGAGGTGACTCGGCAGTGAAGCTGACCCCAGCTACTTACACGTATGAGATTGGAGTTTATAAGCCCTTTTGTTGACGCGTGGAACTTGGCTGCTTTGTCCACGTTTCACCCTACACATGAATTAGCATCTTCTTAATATTTATACTGGTGAAAGTCGGCGACGAGGGAAGCAATATTCAAGTGTTAATTCTCTTTTTCAATCTTCGGTATCCTACGAATATAATGGGATCCAGTTTTTACAAATCCGGGAGTTCTTTTTCTTCGACCACGAAACAGAGACTCTGCTGACTATGGGAACTCTATTGTTGTCGGGTCCATCATGCCTGTATAGGGTCAATGAAAGTTAGATAAGGAACATAAATATCGGTGGAAATCGACATCAGAATTCTTCCGTCGTCGCCGATTTTCTTTTCCCCTGTTTGGCCGATTTTCTCTTCCTCTGTCCTGTTCTGTTCATAATTTAACCCCGGTCAACATATCGTATAAAAGTGAATATACCGTATAATTACCGCGGTATATCTCTGCACAAGTTGTATCGTCAAAATATCTTATCTCGCCAGTTTATCGCGTTTTGAGAATTCGAAAGGTTTTGCGTTTCGCGCGTGTTATTTTTTTTCCCGAGGATTCCCGATTTAACTGAGCAGCTGCCGTTGCGTTTCGATTTCGGTCCCGCGGAATAGAGACGTTTCGTCGCATATCAAGACTTTTCGGCATTTTTTTCTTTTTGAAATCGTATTTTGTCAGTCAGTTATTCAAATAAGACGAGAACGATGAAATCGAACAGCGGAAGATGTTCGAATCCAATCTACAAGCTTCTGAATTGCAGGGGAGGATATTGGGCGGAAAACTTACAAAGTTACAAGAAGAGAGAGAGAGGAAGGGGGGGGGGGGGGGGGGCTGGAATGCAAGTGACGAGGAAGGAGAAAGAAGAATAGTCCGATCATGAGCGTCGTCGTACATTTGATTTATCACCAGAAGAATTAATGTGTATGCTGTATTGCTACTATGCATGATCACATGCACTTGAACCTCTACACCAAATCTAGCTTATTAATTTACTACTTGGCCACCACCACAACAACAACAACGAACAAACCATAAAGGTGGGAAGAAAGGAAAAAGAAAACAGAACACTACTCATCGATCCATTCCAATTAAGTATATATCATCGAGGCGATGATTCCTCTCTCCAAATTAATTAACTAGCTACTGATGGAAGCAGAGTAGAGAAGGAGGTTCCATGTATCAGGGAGTCCAGGGAGGCACCAATGGCTGCAGTCATCACCACCGTTGATGCTACTATATTGACCCGGATGAGCATCCTTTCTGTACAGTGAAAGACCAGTGATGTCCAGAAGGTAAACTGGCTTCTTAACCCTGCTCAACACCTTGTTCACAACTGTCCACGCCATAGGCATCCCCGCAGGGTACTTGCTTCCCATGAATGGCTGAGTCTGCTTCAAACACGACTCGGATGGCTGGTTCCACTCCCTTCCCCTGCATACGTACACAAGTATTTCAACACGAAGAATTAATTAGGTGATATTGAAGAGTGAGTGGGTAAGTAATACGTAGTTACGTACTCATAATGAGTAGGGGAGATGTCCTGGAAGTAGACTTTGGTCTTGGAAGGATCTACATTTCGGTTGACCCATCTGCCCCAAGTTGTCATGCCTTTGTAGTATGCAATGAGCCTGTTCATGTCTTTGTACATTTTGTTGCCGTCTTGGATGTAATCCCACAGCTGAGTGTTGCCAGTGTGAGTCCACCAGTGCCACGAGTTGAACACCAACACGTCCATTCCCTGCCAGGCCTTGCCGTCGCCAGCCATCGAATCCAGCTTCAGGATTCGCCCGTATTTCTTGTCGTTCACGATGTCCACCAAGTATTGAGTTCTGTACAGCATTATCTTCACTCCATAGTCCTGTTCCAAGATGTTCATCAAATAGGTTCAAACTGAGTGACTGCCACTTTTTTTCATTACTGTATCTATCATTCAGTCCTTGTCCCAAGCAACGTGCCATGAGGCATGACAACAAGACACAACAGGAATCATCGAGTTTCTTTGGCGTTTGTGCAAGTAAAGGTGGCTTTCCTCATATCGTTGACAAAAACTCATTTGTATGAGGTAAGGTTAATTAATTACGAAGCTTCTGTTTCACAAAAAAATTACGAAGCAAAACATGGAGGAAGAGAAATATCCAGACAACTAATCCTTTGCCTTTGGCCTAATCATCAGCCTAAACGACAAACAACAGTTTGACTTTTTAGTCTGCAAGAGAAGCGGCAGGGGCGGAGGGGGTTGGTTTGGACCGTTTGGTATAACAGAACCAAAATAGAGGACAAGACAACTAGCCAAGGAGAAGTTCATATATCCAAATGATAAATCATAGTCCTAGCTAGCTGGTCACCAGTCCACCTCTGGTATCTCTTCCTTTACGAAAACCCAATTTGTTTAAAAAATATGCAGGTTGATACGATAAAGGTTCGTTCAAACTATTTTTGCATGCCTCCAAATTACTGGCCAAATTATCGGAAATTAATTAACTATTTCTTGAAGAGACAGTCCATTGATTATTAATCTGTCCTATATGTAATCACTTATTAAAAAACGGCTACAAAGAAAACAAAAGAGCTGCCGCACTCCTCCAACAATCACGCTCCCTATATACTTCTTATTAATTACTAATTAGTGCCTGCTCAGCTAGAGTTGTTCAAAAAGTTATCTAATCCCACCAACTTGCCTAATATAGTTCCGATGTGACATCCAACTCATATATTATTAACTTTATAATCAGTAAAAAAATTAATAACATCTTTAATTTTTATGATCAAATGAACATGCAACTCGATTGATTCATCACATTTATAACTTGCAATTCAATTAATCTAAATTATAATGTAAATATAAACATTTATTTCTTCCACATAGCTAAAAGTAATTAGTTAGTATTTTAAGCAACTAGACAAGCTTCTGAGCTCAATAATGTAGTTCAATTGACAAAAATGTGATTAGTGCTAGCTAGCACCACAACATGTAACTCAATGGCCCATAGCTCGTTTTACTCATGACCCCATTACTGCCATATCAAGCTATCAAACAATTCCAACATTAGGTGCTATCAAGGAAAAATAATATTGACTATTCATTATTAACGGTCGTAATTGATAATATAATAAATTACCAGAAAAGTAAGGGAAGCGAGGCCGTCAGCTCTGAGGAAAGAGTATCTGGAATTAGGGACCCAAGAATGAATCATGCAAGCCATAGACAGAAACTGGTTCAAGCTCAGTGAATCTCCGACGAACATTATCTTCTTGCCTCTCCATTTCTCCAGCAAATTCAATCCATTAAATCTGCTCACCACTCACCAAATAAGTTTTTGTTGGGTTTACATGTACTTATAAAGCAGAGTTGAGTTGAGGGGTATTGTAAATTAAATGATCATGTACCTGGGGAGATTGCATGCGAAGGGCTGCCACCTGTACTTGAGATAATTCTTATCAGGGCGTCCGAACTTGAAGCAGTCAAATTCAGGATCCATGAAGGGACATTTGGCAGAGTCGTAGAGTGGGTATGAAGGATCGTAAACCCATTTCCCTCGGAACCAATTGCATTTACTCACTCCCAATGTTTCTCTCCTACTGCTGTTGTTGTTTAGACTGCTGCTGCTACTTGTTTCTGCTAATAATAGGAATGCAAGAACAAATAATGTGAAGAAACCCATTATATTTTGTCAGAGGAGACTGGAAGGTGTATCGAGTTGAAAGGTAAGGGGCTACTGTTTATATATATGAAAAGTCAAGAAAGAGAAAAAGGACAGAGGAGGAGGCGGCTTCATCATTCATCAGAGCTTTTCATGTTTTTATCTTTCTGTTAATTTAAAAGGGCGCGGAGGGAGGAGTGGTTCTCTGTTTTCACATGGAATGTGGGAACTGAATTCAAGTAAATTAAATCAGTATTATTTAATGACAACAAATTTATACCGTTACTATTTCAGACACAATATAAAGAGACTTGTAAGGCATAATGGTACAATCCAATATTAACTAGTTTTGGTGTATATGTGAGATTTTGAGAAATATAGAATTAATGGACATAAACAAGTTTGATAAAGATGCAAGTAAACTGAAGCAAGTATTTTAGCCGTCTATTAATTATGTTTAGGTAATTAGCTAGGTATGGTCCGCAAATTAGGCAGCGGATTGAGACTTTTTTTGCCAGAAAATACTAGGATACATGCATGCAATATTATATAGTCTAAATCTTTTAATTATATTCCATTGGGTTTCTTTTAATTTAAATAAATAGGCGATAATAGATGGATGCCTAGCTAGGCCAATTCACAATTTAAATAAATTGGTTACACCTCTGTCTGTAATGCATCTATCTAGCTAGCTAGCTACTTTTTTTCAGTTTGTTTGGGACTCGGATTCTTCTTCTATATATGTTTCGGTCTTCAGATCCACAATGAATGGAATGTTTTTGAGATTGGAAGAAGAGCTCATTTTGTGGTTGGAAGGAATACGCAACTGATCACAAGTCACAATGGGAGTGGGTAGATAGTTAGCTAGCTTTAATTTGTTTGTTATCTGTAATTATTGACATTATTATGGTTGTTTCATTTGAACATGAGTGGAGTGGGCCTGAGTACGTTAGTTGACGGAGAAAAAAGGTACCCACTTGTTATGTGTTAATAATGATGGAACACTTAAAAACCAAACCATCATCATCAACAATCCCTCTACTTGCTTGCTTACCTACCTATATGTATATTTAAGTAACGTGCCCACTAATTTAAATTGAAAAGTAAATCATGGTTTTATATTGCCATGATTGATGCTTTGATTTTCTTTCTTCTCATTACCCTCTCTATATAATTTATCCATCTTTCTAATCCTCTTTTTCTATTTATTCTTCATATGTTGTTTCTTGGTGGGCTCGAGCTGAAAAAAGTAAACAATACGTAAAGAAGGAGAAGAGAACAAGTGGGAGAATCTTGAAATGAAAGGCACGCACCTAATCGCAAAAATTGGGCTATGTGGGCCAAGGCCAACAAAGAGTCTAGGCCCTCTTCCAGTTGTACACTTGTGGCCAATTTTTGCATAAAACCCCACATGGCTGCTGCTGGGAAACCATCTTTTGGGAAAACCATTCTTCAAAAGTCCATGTTGTATTAATGTTATGTTTAATCATAGGAATTATAATTTTTAAAAAATTAAATTGGAATAATATAAAACGATTAAGTTGAAATTGAAATTTTTTTTTTAAAAATGTTAAATTTAAAAGATATGAAGAATTTTTATTAAAATTTATTTTTCATTGAGAAATATAATTTCAATTAAAATTTTTATTTCTTTTGATTTAAATTTCCATCCACAATATTTTTTTTACTTTAACTCAACTTTTTAACACTATTCTCAACATAACTTTCCTAAAAACTATAATTCTTATGACCAAACATTTTCAACATATTAAGACCCAATTCCTGTGTTCTATTAAGTCCATTGGACACTTTTCCCTTTCTTCAGTGGGGATGGCTTCACGCTTTTCTTATCAGGAAATGAAAATGACATTTTTGCTGCTTGCAAGCACTAAATCAATCAATCGTAATAGTTAAGTCTTGAATATCAACTTTGTACTAAAATCTTGATGAAAATGCCTCCATATGTACTACCATTTAGTTTGTAAACCAACATACAATGTATCTACATAAATATACAACAATAATACAACAGTCAACATATGCAAATGTACATATACATGCCACGAAATAATATTCACGTGCACAATTACAGAACAATCGTATAAATATTCAAATATTTATTCTTCACAAATTAACTCGAAATTAGGCAATTGGATAAGATGAGTCCATTGCAATCCCGCAGAGACCTTCCTTAGCATCAACGTCTCTGAGCATCCTGATGTAACCTCCCTCTCCCCAGTTAGTACCCCATGAATTCTTCACGAGCCAGTATTTGTTGCCATTCTTTGTTTGACCATACCCAACAGCAGTAACTCCATGGTCCAAGTTAGTCCCACAATCACCTGTAAACACCCCACTGGAATAGAACATAAACTTACCATCCCCTGCATCCACTGACACTGAAATCGGCTGGTTAGCCACAGCCTTGAGCAATGCTGCCTCGCTGTTGGCTGGGACCTTTTGGTATCCTGTAATTTTGGCAATGTGTGAACCTTCCTTATTGGCATTACAAGTTCCATCAATTGCCTGGTAAGGGTAATTTGACTCGGAGGTGATGCCGTGGTTGTTAATTATGAACTCGAAAGCATTCTCCATCTCCCCTCCATTGCAGCCTTGGTCAACTCCTTTCCTGTCGCAGTCAACGAGCTCTTGCTCCGAGAGGGAGACTAGCTTCCCTGTGGTAAGCTGGTTGATCCCTTCGGTGGCTCCTATCGCAGAGAATGCCCAGCAGGATCCGCATTGACCTTGGTCCTTGACAGGAGTCACTGCTCCTTTGGTCCTCCAGTCCATTGTAGACGGGACATCTGTCACATTTTCGTACTTGAATGGTGTGGACTCATGGTTGAAGTGATTTTTTCTAACCAGACCGTTATACAATGCCTTGAACTCTTCGACTGTCTGGTCCGCAAACTCGTTGATTGCTAGCTTGTATGACTCGTTGCCTGCTGCGTTGAACGATTCAATGAATGCGACGTTGTTCTTAAAGATGTTGAATCGTTTTTTCTTCTCTGCAACATGGCTGTATGATTTTCCATGTAGCTTCATCCATTGCTGGTGTCTTTGGACCATGTTGGATTGTGAGTCCTTATGGAGATCCCTGGCGTTGGCCACCCATATTCCTATTATGATGAAGAGGACTGCTGCCAGAACTGAAGGTTTCAGTGAAGCTGCCATTTTCAGGAAAGAGTTATAATAAAGTAAAAGAGTCTAATTAATAGAAATTGTGATGCGATTTGGGTGATGGATCGGTACAGAGGTTATATATATAGGACAGTGTGTTCATGGATACTTGTACAATTGTAGTCTCATACTTTGTCTGAAAAATTGGATTACTGTGCTCTGTTCCCACTCGAGAGTGGACGGCAGAATGAATCTGAAAACTGATATAACCCTCAAATTTAGGAATAAACTAGTCATCTTTGACAAAATAACAGCTCTCTACCAAAAAAAAAACAAAAAAAAACAAAACGTGAATTCGCCATTTATATAACAGAAATAATTCTGTTTGTTGATGTATAGCTGAACTTCATAGTTAAGTTATGAAGGTTAGATAGGGATTAAGGAAACATTTCACCCATCTAAGCTATTTTCTTTTTCATTGTTAATAAGGAAACGGAGACACGTTGCTGTTGATCTCCCAGTTCTTCTTCTTCGACCACGAAACAGAGACACTTTGCTGTCCATTGCAACTCTATCGTTTTCGAAAAACGGGTCCATCCTGCCTGTATATGGCCAATTAAAGTTAGATAAGGAATATTGGTGTTGGTCGCCGATTTTCTCTTCCCCTGTTCTGGCCAATTTTCTCATCCCCTGTTCTGTTCATACTTAGCAGGTCATAATTTAACCATGGTCAACATATCGTATAAAAGTTAATATATCTTGTAATTATCGCGAAATATCACCTTGCGAGTTGTATCGTCAATATATCTTGCTCGTAAATTTATCGCGTTTCGATTTTGGTTTGAGATGTCGAAACGTTTCGCATTTCGCGCTTGTTATTTTTTTTACTGCGGATTTCCCATTTAACTGAGCCGTGTGCCGATACGTTTCGATTTCGGTCCTGCAGATTCGAAACGTTTCGGCGCATAACGAGGCTTTTCGGCGTTTGTTTTTTAAATCGCAGGTTTCCAAATTTCCTCCGCCGTCCGCCGTTGCTGTACCGTTATGTGAAAATATTGGAGGGTATTGGATTATCAGATGTGAAAGATTGGCGGAAAAAATTACGAAGTTACAAGAACTGAACGGGGGGCTGGGATGCAAGTGACAGAGGAAGGAGGAAGGAGAAAGAAGAATGGGCCTGCCGCCGTACAAGTTGATGAAGAAATGCTAAGGATCCAATCATGTGGCAGATAGAAAACAAGGCCATCCATCCATCTTCCTTTCCACGTACACCATATCTCTGTCTGTCTCAATGAAGCTAAGGGTGTAGGCTATCTTCTGACTTTTGGTATAGCCCCAGCTGCTAGCTTTCAGAATTCGCTTGTAAGTTATTCTTCATTTAAAGAACATAAATTATTGTTTCCATTTATTTGTGGGTGAATAGATGCTCAATTGTAGCTAACATTCTCCCAAATCATTGTGGATTGAACAGACACCAAGCAGCAAAACAAGTGTTCTTCTTCTGAACACTACTCTCTGAAACTCAAAAGTTTGAAGATAGCTCTTGACAAAAAGGGAGTTCCTTTGCATTGCATGTTCATGTCACTAAAGCTCAATTCCTCCTTCTTTTCCCTGTACTGTACTTCATCGTTTCATGATTTGTCCATTTTAATTCCACCACAGAGTGTCTGTGTCCAGATTTCCTGCAGCGGTCTGATTCCTATATTTTCCCTTTTATCTATCCTGTATTGGATTTTGAAATCATTTTTCAGAATCGTTGTTACCGTTAACATCCTCCTAAAAAAAAAAAATCAATCAGCACCTGTTAATGGCTACCAAACCATGCAAAAGGACCGAATCAAAGAGGGAACAGAGTATGGAATGATCAGGAGCCTTCATCTCTTACAATTTTGACAAGCACAAAAATGTCACCCTGCTGATACGCTCCCTTATTGCTCTTCCATTTCGACATGGGGATTATATCAAATACCCTCTCCCATTGTCTTGTTTGCCTGCACAAGGAAGTTTATTAGTTAAGGTATAGGTTGAAAAGATAGAGAGAGAGGAATTAGCTAGGTATATGAGATGATGGACCTCGCGTTCCCAATCCGTTCGACATGTTATGATAATCAGTAAAATGTTCTACAAAAATGAACCAACTTGAATCCCGGCCCTGAGTCCTGGCCCTCTCAATTGCAACCAGAACACCAATACTGCTAAGAGAGGAACTCCACAGATGTAATAGGATGCCAGGCTGACATAAGTACCCAAGTTCTGCCATCCACATCCCCTCGCAACTCCTGAAAGGGTCACTCACTCGCTGTCTAGTATCACTGATACACATCAAAGCTATTGTTGTCACATAATACACCACTTGCTTATCACTGCTGAAGATATGGCCTAATAAATGTCTGAATCCAAACATCACTGAGCTGACCGTTAGTGCTTGAGCACATGAGAGGAACACCGAGGCGCTCACTGCTACACAGGCTGCTCTGGGGTTCCCTGCTCCCAATTCATTGGAAACTCTTGTGCTGAAAAGAACCATCCATCTCAGTAAAGATAAATTATATATACTAGCTAGCTATAATAGGGTTTGGTTCTTTTAAGAGAACATGATTTACCATTGAATGAATAGTGTTCGATTCTCTTAAGAGGGTTTTATTTTGAATTTCTTTGGAGCTTTTTGAGTTTACTGTAACTTTATTTTGAGTTTACGATGACTTTATTTTGAACTCACATATGATATTACTCTTTATGGGTCTTGTGGTATTTTCCATTCTTCAATTGAAATGTCTTAAATTGTCTCAGTGTTTTCATTTTCCTAATATATTCTATAACAAAAAAAATTTATCTATAAAACAAGAACATGAATTACTCGTGAATAGTGTTTGGTTTTTTTAAGAGGGTTTTATTTTGAGCTTACAGTGACTTTATTTTGAATTTATTGGGCTTTATTTTGAGTTTATAGGGCTTTATTATGGCGCTCACATATTATCTTTTATGGATCTTATAGTATTTTTCATTTTTCAATTGATATATTTTAAATTGTCTCGTGTTTTCATTTTGCTAATATATTTTTATAACAAAAAAAGTTCATCTATCTCCACTTATTCTCTATAACTTTCTGCAACATCATGCGGATAACTCTAGTTATTATTAATTGTGTACAAACCTTGTTGCTGCTCCTATTCCTTGTGGCATTGTATAGAGAGTTGCCATGGTTGCTAAGCTGCCAATAATCAAAGTAATTAAGAGCAACGGAGACTACATAATTAGTTAAATTAAATGATGGTATGTATGTAGCATGAATTAGATTTCGAATGCAAATTATCTTAACGAAAGAACGGATGTCTCAAGCTTAGGATTGGGTAACATACCAGACATCAATATGAGCAACTCAAATGACCCATACCATTCAAGGTTGTGAACGATAAAATATAGGTCGAGTTTGTGAATCCTCACCTCAATTGGAGAGTTAAATCTTCTAAATATAAGAAAATGAATGCTTACGACTTGGGACAACGAGATTTAAGAGATGTATGGTGAGTATGAAATAGGAGATTTAATATTTTTTACGCGAAACAAATATAGAAACAAAAAAATTAATATATAGGGGCGAAATAAAAGAATAATAAAAGTGAAAAATAGAGAGGGGATATATGATGAGTATGGATGTAATAATAATTTTCTTTATCACTTTTATATATATAATTTGGTCCATCAACAACGTTTATGAGATGAGATGAAGAAAAAGGAAATAATTAAAAGGAGATTTACATTCGGTGAGGCTGAAGCCGGTGACTACGGAGAAAGAGATGGCGATAGCGGAGCTGGAAAGAGCAAGCTGATCTCCAAGGTGGCCCACCATTGTTAGCGAGATTACTTGGAGGAAGTACTGTGACATATTGATGGTGATTAGAGGAGCGGCCAATGAACTCACTTGTTTCACTTCAGACGATAAATCGTTCCGCTGTCCTTTGCTCTTCTTGCTGGTTTCTTGACTATTGATCTCATCGGATTCATTACTACCAATACCCTGTTTGAGGGGGAGTGTTTCCTCCTCCTCTTCTTCTTCTTCCAAGGGTTGAGAGTCCGAACCACCGAACCTCATCGCTGATACTTTCTGAAATGATGAGATTCTCTATCTCAAGATTTAAGGTTTTCTGCAATGGCTTTTCTATGATTTGGAAAACGGATCGTCGTCGTCGCCGGGCGGGTGAATGTGTACTGCGTGGATGGGAACTGCCCTGGGATTAATAATACAGTAATTATGAAGTCAGTAACCCATAGGCCATAGGCTATTAAAATGGGGAGTTAGTTAGTTTGACTTTTTCTTAATTTCCACTTATTTGGCTTTGGCCTTTGGTTTCACTGTTCCACAGCCAACGGCGTTTTGGTATACTTTGATAGTTTGATGTGAGTTTGGACTGGCTAAGGGGTACGATCAGTGGGTGCACGCGAGGAAGGCTTCGCCCATGAGTAATTAGGCCTTGGACTTATCCGCTTTTTGGAGGTTGTTTTAGAGCCCGAGAGTTTGAACCCTCCGAAACAACACCCGATGAGCGTGAGGCCCATCAGAGCTTTGACACGACAGGCTAAAAAAGGATTCGTAAAAAATTGTACGAGTGTCGTTCAAGGCTCTCTTTTTCATAAAAACAGGTACATATAGTATTTCGCACAACATAAAAATGTCAAACACAAGGAACGGTTTAACTGTTGGACAAAATTTGAGCCAGGAGAAAACCAGGAGCTGACAGATAACCAATACTAGAGCAGAATGACAACTTCACCATGTAATCTGGACTAGGAAGAACTCTCAGCCAGTTTCTTCTTCCGCTCCTTGAGCTTATTGACTTTGGCTTTCTTTCGTTCTTCTCCAATCTGAATAGAAGCAAATCACAAGTCACAACACATTCTGTAACACCTTAATCAAGACTCAAAACAAAACAAAACACAAATTATTTACCACAAACATATGTTTTTTTCTAACAAAAAAAATGCCTAAAGTTACCTCAATTGCTTTAGAAAGGCCTCTTTTCTTTCTTGACATCATCATATCCGACATGGTATCAGTGTCTTTAGCAATCTGTTCAATGGTAGGACAAGACTCTACTTTGGCCTCGGCGCCCTCAACAGAGCTGTCCTCAGTTTTCTTCGAAAGAGATCTGCCTTGTAGTTCAATCTTCAGCTCTTCATGATATTGCTTCTCCAAAGTTGCCAACTGCCACCATACAAAACGCAGTAAAGGCAAATGTCAAGTAACAGCCGGAACCCAGCCAAATTAAACATTAACCAATTTTTATTTTTATTTTTCACCTGTTCTTTTCTCTCGGCAGATTCAATAGCCTCAGTTCGACTAAGATATCCTTCAGCTAACAACAGCTGAGGATCCTCCAAGTCATTCTTACCCACACCTGGCATGGGGAGGATTTCATTCTTGGCAGCAGCCTGTAAACGTTTGATGGTCTCCGCGTAATCAGGGATATACCCTTCTACTTCGTTATCGACAAAAGGAGAGAGATGCGGAGGAGGAGCCCTATTGGCAGGACAACAGTAAGAAAGCCACGTGTTAGATTCTAAAGGCAAACTATTAACAGCCACTGCAGACTCGGACACAAGTTTCAGTTACATGAGTGCAATCATTGAAGGATGCCAACAGAACAAGCATCAAAATAAAAAGTCATATCATGAATCAGTCCTGTTTTTTCTCTCAATAGAGAGGCCATGAATCAAGGGAGTATTGGAAATCAATTCCCAACATGAAAATTACCTTCCCGCCATGTAGATATCAGTTGGTAGTATGATCCTAGCATTTACACAATCGTAAACCCACTGAGGTTGAATATATTCCCGGGAGAAAAACTTGTGATCTTGAGTTGGCCTATCAACGATCTGAAAACATCAACAAATAATCAACTTTCAATGATAGAATCAAAATTCACCACATAAAGTGGGATCCCCAGGGCATACACCGTGTTGTGCATGGGTAAAATAATTCAGAGATGGCTACCTGATGTGTAATGCTTTGGTCGTCTTTAGTGAACGGAGCTCCGTCCCCTTCCCATGAAACAACACCACCAAAAGCAGGAATGACAAAAAGCAAAGACTCCCGAGGAACCTGAAGCACAAACAATTTGTTCTCGTTACCGCTACTGTTAAAGCAACTTAAAATCAAAACTCAACGTATATGAGAGCATTCAGGAAGGCATTGGCAGGTCCACTCAACCAAAAGTTGCCAGATACCCAAAAACTTGGGCACGGCAGCAAATGGAATACAAGCCCTTACAACATCATAACCGAATAGCAAAAGAACACCGTTATAACAAGAGGAACATGATATATCATCAGATGTGATTCTTCTGGAGTATTCAAAGCAAGAATGAACTATTTCCACAAGCAAATAAAACCGCAGATAGGAAGACAGATTAGCAGTGTAGCAAAAAACACATAAGACTATGTTGGCAAACAAGCAGGCAGCATACCGGCAGAGCACAATTTGGATGTTGCAAAATTATAAATCTTAATCAACCAGAGTGATCTTGCAGCAAACCAACATCAATATAATGGACAGAACAACTGGTTCTATGGATGATAGTAGATAATCTTAAGTCCCACAAATAACTTGCCAAGGAAGTGAGAAGTCCTCTACCTCACGGCTTAGATAGAACTTCATATTCTTGAACAGCTTCCTACACTCCTTTGTATCTGGACCATCATCATCATATTCGGTGTCTTCTTCAATGAGGTGCATCAATGCTCCAGGTTCATTTGATGGGAGTTGATGGTGAAGTTGGGAAAGTCTTAACTCAGACTCTTCAAATTGAGTACCCTCTTTTTGGCCTTCAGTTTGCTCTAGTTTAGAGGAAACGGAATCTTTGAGCTCTTCAATAATATGCTTAGAGTTTCTATTCATGTACCGTGTGAGAGCATACAGATCTGCAGAATCAAGTAGAAAGCAAAAGCATATTAAGAAATTATAAATGTATAATGCTTCCCAACTAGATAAATGTGTACATATGAACATACCTGCTGCTAGAGCTTCTAGTCTGGGATCAAGAATTGGTGGATACTTGACATTGATGGTATGGTAGAGCTTAAAATTAACAAAGCCAAGTAGGGTCTGCAACCAAATTACAAGCGTGTAAATACTAAATAGCCAAGCTCGAAATAGAACATTATATAGCCAGAAAATAAGTTAACTGAGCATCAGAATTTACCTCATAGAACTCCAAAAACGTCAGCATAACACTGAAGTTGACATCATCAGGCAGAACTTGTTGCATTGCATGCGGGGTCAGCCATGTAATTTTCTGACTTTCAACCTCAGCCTACAATGTGAATAATATAACAGATAATCTAAAGGTGATGTGCTGTTAGTAAAAATAATTAATCAAAAAAGTTAAATTATATCAGTATTCATCAGTTAGACTGGGGTCTTGATGTTTCTTACCTGATAATATATGCCTTTTACTGATACAAAAACCTTTCGCAATTTATGACAGCGAGCAACATAAGCTTGCCACTCATGAGTCAACCTAAGAAAAGCACGATACAGAAACAATTGAAAAGTCCATATGAAAAATCCAAATTCCAATTTTCACGTACTGCACAATTTTTCAACCATACTTATACAATAAAGTGTACTACCTTCTACAACTGTGAACCCGCACCACATCAATTTTTAACCTCTCTACAGCAGGTAATGCTGCAAACAGGTGCACCATAGAAAGACAATCATCCAAGTCTCTGAGGGAATCAACAAATTTTGGGTACCTACATTTCCGAGAATGAAGAAGTGCTCTTAGGACTTTTTTATCCAAAAATGAAATATAATAAGCAATATAAATGACCAGAATCACAAGACATTCTCACCATAAATAGGTGTTTTGCCAAATTTATCACAAAAAATGTTCTAGACAGACTACGAATCCCCAGGAAAACACTAATCTTGCAGTGAATTTCAATATATCTATCAGACGTTTCAAAGGGAATCTAATAAATGAATGGGCTTAACAAACATTTCAAAGGGAATCTAATAAATGAATGGGCTTAACAAACCTTTCTAGAATGAGCTTGTCCAATGTGTAAGTTGGCTCTCGAGTTCGAAGACGAGTTGCTAGATCTTCGTTCTTCTTAGCCAAAGCCTTCTGTATTTTCCTTTCGTATGCCCTCTTTTCCCTCAACTTCTCAAGTAAGGGTTCATGTTGGATGAAATTTATATCCTTGACATGGTAGTACGTTTGGTTATTCCCTCTAACCTTCTTCTTCGGTTCTCTAGGGAACACACCTTTGAGAATGCACAGCTGCCTATAAATCAAGAACAATAAAAGATAAAGGTAAGCACTCTAATCTGAATACCAGAGATATCTTTACCTGGAGTCATAAACGCTTAGTAAAACAGTATAATATAAGCACTAGCTGAGATCGTCCATTGCAACTATGAACAGACACATAACAAGATACTCTGTGCACAACACTACAAAGAGGCTCCATCTACATTTGCTCATGAGTCATGACCAATTAGTTGAGCTTGGAACTCAAGCAAGGCATTTCAAATTTGTTTCCAGAAAGAAACATCAGATAAAAATTGCATTATGATGGAATTATTCTTCCATTATACTATAACGTGATATTCATAACAACACACATTCTGCCTACAGGTCAAGCTCGATTTTGAAATAGAATACAGATATTATATACCTAAGTTCCACCCATAAAAAGTTGACCAAGGAACCTGTATGTTTCAGGGTTGCATTAAAGACCGTGACTAGCAACTGATCTAAAAAATGGTCATTATAGATAAACATTTTATAGTCCTTTTCCTCGAAAGAGTAATCTGACTTTCTCTTCACTCAATGATTAAACCATCGATACTAGCATGCAGTATGCATGTGTGGCGTTGAGAGATGGATTGCAGCTCAAAAAGTGCTTGAAGTTGTACAATCATCGTTTCGAGAACTCAATGACAACGAGTACAAGACAGTATCATCATTGCTGCATCCTCTCTCATATTGCGAGTAGAAAAAAAGAGGTCGAGCAACTCAGCTGGGAAATACTGCAACTGCAAGTTTCAAGCAGCTAACCGTTCCCTAGTCATCCTCCCACTCAAAACCAACCACGAACAATACAAAGACACTACACATTCCAAATGACAGCGCAGACAGGGAGCAGTACGTACCTGAAGACGCTGAGATTAACTTGGAGCTGCTTGATAGCCTGTGACCGGGTCATGTACCGGGCAGCGTTCCCTTCCTTCTTCTTCCCCTGTAAACAAACGAAGCAGTAAGTAACTTGCTCGGGGAAACGATGACAAGTAAGATATTTTGTAGCCAACTTACAGCAGGTCTGTAGTGCTTGTTCTTCTTCAGTTTGGCCGATGTCTTCTTCGTCATGTCCGTCTTCGTCATGGTTGCGGAGATGAGTAGCTACGAAAGTGGAGAAAGGGGAGAAGCAAGGGTCAATCTGGAAGTGTATGATCCTAGGTTGTGTAGGGTTTATAAGAGTATTAGTCGGCGCGGGTAATTCGGATTTTTTGGATGGGCCGTTTGGGATACGCTGATAAAGAGCTCCTTGGTTTAAGTTTGAGCCCATTTAGTATAGAAGCACTCTGCAAGGCCTTTTCATTCCTTTTTGGTAGAGATCTTTAGACTTAAACTACACCGCTCTACCATGGATATTTTTTCCCGACAATTTCATATTATTATTCAGCTGCAGGAAATAAAAAATCAGATTGTGACATACACACTCTATCTGCTTTATCAAACAAACAGGTACCAACTTCCACAACAACCAAAAGAAGACATGCGTGCCTTGACAATAACCAGGAGCAGGAACTGTTCCCAAAACCAGCTAACTGTTCCTTTTTGGTAGATCACTGTTACAGCCCTGGTATCTGATTTATCTCTAATGCTATGATCATTACACGTCTCTGTCTGCAAACTGCAATGATTTTACGTTCACTGTTTGTAAAGGATTTGATTCCTTCAGCCGACTTATCCAGCTGCCTGAAAGTCTCCAAAATCATCGTCAATGTTATCTCTTGTCTCCTTCTCCTGAAACTGATGTTCCTTACTGTTTTCTGTTGTGGTGTTGCTCGCCTCTGCCTTGGATGATGCTGCATCCAGACTGAGATTTGGAGGAGAGTTAGACGGGGTGATAGCCATGGACCTTACAGTAGGTGAAAGAGGACCTGGTGGGGGTGGGGGAGGTCTAATACTTAGGATTGGCTCCTTGTTACTACCACTCTTCTCCTCCAATGATAGATTGTTCACGCCTTGTTCACAGAACTGAGACTTGATCCCACGGCCGGTTCTCGGCTGACATACGAAAGAAGTAGAAATGTTAAATTCGAGTATGTGTTCCGAGGGCCACAAATGTGTTTGTCTTTATTACTTCCGTAGACGAGGAAACAAATTTTGAGCTTACATTTTTAATTTGGAGGACAAGGGTCTCCCCTTCTTTTAAACTGTAGCCGAGGCCTGAACTGTGTTGAAAATGTTGTTCCATCTCCTCAGCAGTTTTCTTCTTGTCCAGGTATCTTGCAAAGATGCATTGAAAAATAATAAGTAACGTCCTAAGCTGGATGAGTTGAGATATCCATCTCATAAGCTGTTAAGTCGGCAACTGCGATCAAACTAGACCGAATTTCGTTAGCCACTAATTGATAAATATCACGGAAACGGGACAATTCTGAGCATACTTCATGTGGTCATGCAGTGCTGCCTGAAAGTCGTATGCTTCTGTTCTCTCCCGGAAACCGACTCCAATAAATGCATGCCGAAGTCTTCCACCTGAAAGTAACAACTTGCCTCCATAACGTAACAACCAACAAAAAGGTACGATAATCATAAATGAATAAATTTTTACTTTTTTCCCTTAATGATATCTGATGAATGATTCAAAGCAGTAAACAACTAGAATCGGTCAATATGTGGTAATGCAGGCAATGCTCTGTGAAATTACGGGAATCTTAGTAATGTAGCATAACTAAGGGATCCTTTTTTATGGCATAACTAAGGGATCGGAGGAGGTAAAATCGCACTCAGTAAAATCCAAAATCATTAGAATACAAAGTTTAAAAAAATGCAGGAGCTAATTCTTAATGGTGCTTAGAAAGTAAACGCTGGAAAGGTCAGAAAGCAATCAAGAGACGATCAGAAGGATAACACATTGCCTGATCAGTACATTTATACACAGCGGCATAACGCCAGAAGCAGCATTCAGGTGACGGTAAACATATACACATAGAAAAATAGCAAGGGGCTGAGATGTTAAAGTAAGTGTGTAGATCGTCTGCCCCACAATGATTCCCGCAGCTAATAAGTACATGTTAAATTGATGCATTCCATTCTCCTATTTATTTAACAACCTGAATAAACTTATCTAAGAGGAAAAGAAAGTCAAAGTGACAGCAAAATCAATTTGATATGATGCGTAACTCCTTTTGCCTCATTTCACGCACGAGGATCAACTATACATGCGTCACGAAAATGCGAGGAGGTGAACTCTAGGTGATGAGATGATGAATGAGATACAGTTCAGGAACCGGGAAACCCGCACTAGGCAACAGTTTGTCCAACCATTTGTCAAACATGCATAATTCTTATATTCACATGCATCACCTCATAACCGAGGACAAACCACGGAGTTGAAGAATTTGCAAATCCTTTCTTCGGATATAAAAACGAAACTTTATCCATCAATCACCAACAACAGAATCGATTCTCAAACATAAAACTGTCCATTTTGTAGCTAAACATGAAATTGATATAACATGCTCACCGATGTTTTCTTCTATACGAAGGACAAAATATCTGCAGAACGAGAAGACTAGTTCAAAATAATCCTCAAAATAGTTCTGATAAATGATGGTTAAATAAATGCAAATTAGGAGACTAAGCAGATTGATTTTCATTGAATGCATGAAAAGTCATGCATCTAGAGCTAAGCACGTGCAAGAATCTAAGCTTAACCTGCTACTATCAATCACAGGTTCAACAGGATGAGGTTCCCCTTTCCTCAGAAATGCCCTTGCATATAGCTCGCCTGCTCTCGGAATTAAAAACAAGCAATAGCCTCAGGAAAAATAAAACTCTTTAACAGAAGTACAGTGCATCAAATAATATGGCTTCCACCTTGACTAAAATTCCAGGGTAATCAAACCTGTGCATTTGTCTTCCAGCCTGATGATGCATTCTTCATCTTTGCTAACAACTTTCAAAGATCCTTCCCATGCCCATTTGTTAATGTCCCACTCATCAGCTCTGCCAAGCAAAGATGACACTTATATTAGTCTTGAATAAAGCGAAACAAGTGATGAAAAGTTTGTCTCTCGTTGCAGAGAAAGAAAAGTTCAAGGAAAACAGTCAAAGTACAAAAACTAAAGTGGGGAGAGATTAGTTAGTTTCAAGACAGTTCTACAAAATACCAAAGATTTAGAATCCAGGAAATGTATTATGACAAGATGAGGAAGAACCTGTAAGAACCAGCTGTTTTCCTTGGAGGTATCTGCGAAATTAAACCAAAAGCTATGTTTCAAAAACATAAACTAAAGTCATCTACAATTTCAAAAGCTAAAATTTAAAGCAATCAGAACTTCAATGAATCTTTCATAGACATAGACGTCGTTGCAAACTCCCAACTATCCCTATGCCAAATTTCCAAACTTCCTGCATTGTATTCCGGCCTAAATGGGGAGAAGATTTGGCTAACTGCATTGTTTGATCTTCTTCGTTTCTTCCTCTTCATAATTCAAACAGCTTAACTCTAGCAATCAGTCATCCGAATCCATGACCACCCCAGTCCCCCAACGTCAAAACAGCCTTCAAGCTTCAGCAGTGCACAACCGAATCCGCTGCATGCTTTAACAAATAATTCAAGTTCTATGGCCAAAGTGTGCTTCACGGTTCACGTAAGTCTGAGAATCGCATCAGCTGATCCGTAAGGATATTATCCGCAGTAATACCGAAAACATACTTGCGTTTACTTTCAACCGACTGATCATCTAATAGTGCATGACTAATAGCTAAGCAGAATCAAAACTCCTAGAACTCAACCAGATTAAACACCAGAGAACTGAATCAAAACAATCGAACGAGCACTCACCAGGTACACGTAGCATTCGGGTACTTTAAAGAGCACAAGCTCAACATCGTCAGACTCTTCGCCGCCGCCAACCTTAGGCGGTGCCACCTCTTCCTTCTGCATGATCTGCAACGACTCCTCTTGCCTCCTACCACCTTCTGTTGTTGATCGAGGCGAACTCCCACGGATCTGGATGAAGATTGCAATGCGATTTGGGTTGGACTTGATTAGAAGGAACAAGAGATCAATTGCAGCGTTAAATCACGATCAGAATCGACTCGTGGACTGGAAAGTTGGTTTGGAGAAGTTCTCCAGTCTCTTCTTCAGTTCTTCTCCGAGGATTCGAGGAAGGAATAAATCAAAATGGACTAATCAGGGCAGCCGGGTCGGGTTAGATTACCAGCTCACCCCGAGTAGGAGCTTGCAGATCAATTGACGGTGGAGATCGGAGAAATAATTAAATATAAAGAAGATTTCGCTGTGTCTGAAAGGAAGGCTTAATATCCATTGTAGTCATCAATCAATTGGGTTTGCCATTTTGTAACCCCATGGTCATTGTATGTTTTTAACTTAATAGTAATCAATTCTTAAATTTACTACATTTCGTCAATTCTGCATCTAATTTTTTTTTTGTTAAGACGTAAACACATCACCTTGTGAATTCATTATTTTTGTTCTAATTACACCCTGCCATGTGGATTATCACCCATTTATATTAAAGTGAGTTGATCCATGTTCTCTTTGTAGCTTGCAATTGGTAATATCAACAAACCACCATTAATTCCCTATTATGCTAAGCTAACTATTAACCCAGCTAACTATTAAATACCCATGTGGTCAGGGTAAAAATCCAATTTTTGGTCAAACACCATCCATTTTATTTCCAGTAGCGGGACAATTAAAGAAGAAACATGGCCTACAAGATACTAATTTAAGTATACCAAGATGCTGGAGAACAACAGTAAATTAGATATGTAGGCAAACAAGTAGCAAAATGAACGTGAACATTATACTAAGCAACTGGCTGGCGGCAAATGCCTCGACGGGGAAAGTCTTGGTAATACCACCAATGGTCCCTTTTCGGTGGGGGATCATCTGCAATGATCTCGTTCACCGGAGGCCACAATAACAACCCCCTTGGCCTTGACATCTTTTAGCGTTTTCACCTTCTTTTTCTCAATGTAGCCAGTAATCTCTGAGTCGTAACTGACCTGCTTGCTAATTATCTTGAACTCATGCGTTACTGCCTTTTTCCGCACGATCCAAAAATAGCCAGTTTCCTTATTGTACCCTGTCTCTATTGCAGCTTCCAACGGCAGCAGCCCTTCGGGGAGCTCGAACTCTCCAAGGAGCAATACCACCATCTTCATTACTTCTCCGTGGCCCGTCTTCACTATAGCTCCTTGCTTTGGATCCGCTGCCATGGTTTTCTTTTTTGCTTGATCTGAATATATTGGCAGGATGAATGTGGGTTTTATATGCGAGGAGTACTGTGAATGAAAGATTGTATTGAAAGGGAAGGTATGAGGTGGGTAATTAGTAATTACTATGAGTTATGACATTGAAGGAAGCGTTACTTTTTTCAGAACTTTCTCTTATAATTTGTACTTTGTATGCGGATGTTAGTTTGGGTTGTGATACTGATCCATTTAAATAGCATGATAATATCTGATTTTTTACTTTGTTCATTCCATGACAGCCGTTTCATACTAGCTGTGAGGATTATTTACCAAAAGAATGAGGATAATTTACTTCAAGTATGAGGATAAATCGACAAATGCATGGATCATGCAATCCTCAAAACTTGGAAAAATATTTTTTGTTGGCCCGCAAGAAGGCTAGTGCAATCCAAAATAGGATAAATCAGATGTGTATGTTTGTATCTAGTATCACATCAGATTTCCTCCTCTAATCATGCAGTCCAAAATTAAAATCGGGCTAATGATTCAGTTCAACGGAGAGTGGAGCCTGTTTTTCCATTTGGTTTCCGGGTACACTCTGATCGTCGTCGAACGATGATACCTTACAGTTACAGTTTTTTCTAGTTGACTAGACGTAATTTAGCCCTCATCTGTTTGGTATGTAGTTGAAAGTATTCTGTTATGGCACGAATAAAGATAACAAACTAATAGCTGCCTAAGAATGTCTAACAAGTAAAAAGTAAGAATTTCCTCACGCTCTGAAGGCATTCACAATTCAATTAGTCATTATCGCAAGTCAATTAAAGGGAAGCTTCCAATGACGCTGTATGATACATGTCCAGTATACTGAAAAGAGAGTACTGTTGGATTCAAGACTCGAGACTCTTTAAGGATTCATGTATCTGATAGTGTTCAGAGCATACCTTGAAGCATATTTCCCATTTAGGAACCAACAGACATTACATTTCAAATTCACTTAACCAATGTAACAACATAGATCATTTGCACGCTCCAGCTTGCCTCCTCATGCACCACTTGCATATAAGCGGCTCCATTCTTTAGCTGCAAAAGAATTTGAAGTGAATGTTTGGTTTGATTCAGTCAGATAAGTACAATTGGGTACATGATTTTCATTTCCCTCTGTGCATTCTTGATTTATCCAAAAAATACCATCCAGTAGGCATTCCAGATTCTAGTATGACAATATGCGCTTTCAGATATTAAAGGGGGTATATCAACTCATCTAACTATTTTCTTCGCAAACTCGATATAGGATGTGCTTCAGCAAACATGCAATGACTAGCAATTACCTGTTTCAACAGCTTCAGCTTCATTTGACTTCCAGTGCTTTGCAATGTTCTCAGACAGAGGATCATCAGGATTTGGTGCGCTCAAGAGAGCTTGGATACTGAATCACAAAATTCAAACATAGGAATAAGTATCCAGTACCATTCATACCATCCACTTGTTTGGAAACATAGTCAATTGAGAGACTGAATAAATGGTAGAATCCAAATGTCACCTTAGCAGAACAGTTCGGATCACAAAATTCAAACATAGGAATAAATATCCAGTACCATTCATACCATCCACTTGTTTGGAAACATAGTCAATTGAGAGACTGAATAAATGGTAGAATCCAAATGTCACCTTAGCAGAACAGTTAGGATCACAAAATTCAAACATAGGAATAAATATCCAGTGCCATTCATACCATCCACTTGTTTGGAAACAAAGTCAATTGAGAGACTAAATAAATGGTAGAATCCAAATGTCACCTTAGCAGAACAGTTAGGATCACAAAATTCAAACATAGGAATAAATATCCAGTGCCATTCATACCATCCACTTGTTTGGAAACAAAGTCAATTGAGAGACTAAATAAATGGTAGAATCCAAATGTCACCTTAGCAGAACAGTTCGGATCTGGAGTGCAGGGCTCCATTTATCTTTAAGAATATCAAGGCAAATTCTTCCAAGCTGCAGAAAAGTATTTCCCATTAAGTTAAAAAACTAGGATATATAGTGGGTGGAGGGGGGGATGATTGAGAGGGCACACCTTGTCAATGTTAGGGTGATAAATTTTTGTCAAGAAGCGAACCTGTTGCATGTAAACACAAACTGATAAATACACACAAGACGTAGATGTTCGAAAACCAAACTACAGATATAAATCACAATAACAGACAAGAAGTTTTGAAAATCGACGAGCTAAAGTTCAGAAGCAAAAACAAAGTCTACACAATCCCATTTTATGTGATAGAAGATAAGCAAGCTTATAGTTCCACGGAATTAATGGGACTCAGTCACAATGCAGCAACAGATATAGAAAGACAAAACAACCTAGCTAGACTAACTGGTAATTCATCATGATCATAAACAGCTTATCAGATAACTAAAAAGCCAATTCATTTCATCCATAACTAAGTGGGGAGAAAGCACAAATCAAAGGGCTTCATTGATGAGTAAACATGTATTTGATTAGAGCTTTTATCCCATATTAAACGTACAGGATTTATGAAATTCACTCAAAACAACATTTGAAGTACCTTGGGAGGTGCCATTGGGTATTCTTCAGGCAAGAACAATTCCAACTTAAAAACACCACCTAATATCAAAACAGAAATGCAAGAGAGGTATCCGAAGAAGAATCTCAATTATAAACCCAACTGTCAATAATATACGATCGTATTCAGGGACAAGGGTTCAAACACCAACCTTCATAAGGTGATTGTGTTGGACCAAGAATCATAACATTGAAGTATCGCATGTTTTCTTCAGAAGGGGAAGCACTAATTCCAGGGGCTGTAACCAGAAAATCAAGAATCCATGTCACTAGAACATATAATGCTACAAAGTGAGAAGGGTTTACAAAGCGTAAGATCAAATAAAGAGTGTTAATGCATCCTAGAAAGTAACCACTATCATTTCCACCACTTGAAAACCATTGCTCACGTACTGCTTCTCATAATCAAACGAACCACATGACAAGGACTTAACACAGTTATATGACAAGGAATTAAGCACAGTAGGATCAAATAAAAGAGTGTTAATGCACCCTAGAAGAAATCAACCACTATCATTTCCACCACTTCAAAACGAGTGCTCACGATTGACTAGTCCACAGCTACTGCTTCTCGTAATCAGAAGAACTATATGACAGGGAATTAAGCACGGTCGAAGTAAGTCCAATTTGGTAGATCGGTCAATATCACGCCCGAACCCATTTCCTGACCTAGACATCTATCTCACGGTTCTAGTTTACCAATCGATCGACTGATATATAACCCAAGAGATCACTACATTACCATAACTGCGGACAGTCATCGGAAGAAAGAAAATACATACAGGCACAATCAGATTGCTCCAACAAAGAAGGGAAAAGGGAGAAAATGAAGAAAGAACACCTGGTTCACTGAGCAGCCGCTGCGTTTCCTACACAAAGAAAATCCGAACCCAGGAATGAAATCAGAATCAAAAGCTAGAAATCCTTCCAGGGAAAAAGCAGCAGACTGAGATTCGATCCGGTGAAAGAAAAATCAAATACTTCCCAACCTTGATTATTCTCCGAGGAAGGTTACTGTTCGCCATTGAGGTTTCTTTTCTTCTCCGGAGTCCGGTGAATCACAGTTCGAGATAATCGGTAAAGGTAGGTAGTAGGCAAGGCTATGGGTTTCGGTGGTAGCAGGCCAGTTGGGTTTCTGAAGGATGGTGTTATGTGGAGGGAGATGAGGAACGGCGTTGGTGTTATCAAGGGCAAAGCTAACTCCCTCTCCCAATTTGTTATTTTTCCAGTACGAGTATTTTAACTATTTATTCCAAATTTGATGGAATAACAATGCGTATTACTATATTAACAACGTTTAAATAAATTTAAATGCATGCTTAGAGGATAATAATTAAATAATTAAATTTAAAGACCATTTAAGAAAAAATTAAGACCAATCTAGTGATAGTGTCTTACTCACATCATATGATTATTTGATTCTAACAATCACTAATTACAGAGTAAAAAAAATCATCTAATAAGACACATTATGATAATTAAATTCTAACAATCACTAATTATAGACACAAAGAGGCGAAGAAGAGCAATTTCAGCTTTATTAGATGCAATTAACATCCTACGAGCAAATGTAAATGGCTGTTGTTTTCAGCTAATGCAACCTTAACAACAAAGGATACATCAAACAACTTTTCCTCCGTTGAGCATCATGTGCCACGTTCTGCTAACATTCCTTATTTTACAACTGACTAGCGACTTGTCCCATCACAGTGTGTTGTACATGAATATAGAATATGTACAAACAAAATTCGGGGGCAAACAGCAGAACCATAGATGAAAGAATTCCTTCTGTACTTAATTTGCCAAAAGGAAATGAAACACGGATGCTAAATTCAAAATGGTTTGAGTGGGACATCTCAAAACATATCCTTGATGATCATTTGATGAAGGCTCGTCTGTCATCCTTCCTTCTCAGCTCAACCGGTCAGTCGGTCACCTTGAAACAAGGAAGAACCACAACAGTCAACTGAGATAAGATAAACCCCTGGCTTTGAGAGCTAAAGTATAAAGGCAGTAACAACTCGTACCTCCAGTGCAGCCCTGGCTTCATGATCAAATGCTTTGCATGGTATTTCAAAGCTCTTTTCAGCTCCCATCTGTAGATCAGTAGTCCAAATGGGTAAAATCTTTTGAGCATGACAAGTAATGGGACAACCCAGGTTAGTAATCTCATACCAAGGGATCGACTAGTGAAGGTGAAATGCTTGATATACTGTATCTGTAAGAAAACTCGGAATCATCAATTCTCCGAGAGCATATAAATATTTGACTATTATGAGGATTTCATTCATTGTTTTCAAATAAAACCTTGGAAACCCCAGCACTTGTGATTCCACATAAACCCCCTATTTCCCAAAGAAGGAGCTAGATTATGCTTACCTCATCTTGTTTGTGTAGAAGTTCATCCACTGGGAAAATTACCTTCAAGACCCCAACTGGCCTTTACAGGACCTGCCCTGTATCTGTTTTTCAGGTCGAACAAGGAGCCAATGCGGAAGTGTAACAAATAACTTTGAACCCCACCATTATCATGTATACAGCTGCTATTATGTATTGTAGCAGTATATCCACCCAATTTCTAAATGCTACTTATTTCCTGATGAATGAATCATCTTCACTTTCTAGCTTTTTGTGTTATTCCGACAATGGGGTTTCTGGTTTCATGCACCCAGCAATCACGGGATCGCTCTCTGAGATACAAAATTCAGATGCTAGCCGTCCTGGAATGATCACGATCAACCGTTCACCACCATAAGGGTCATCAAACACTGTATCCGTCAATATCTCCAGCAATATTCTAATATACAATTGGAATCCGTGTTTACCAACCATGTCTACAGAAAGAAGATGGACATCGAGAATACGTACATAGTCGCACATACCAAACGATCCAAACTGCATGACACAACTACTGCTGTTCAGTACAAAAACCAAAAACCAAAAAGAGGAGACGTAACAAAGAGCCATACATGCTAACGGAGAATTGTGTGACAGAAAAGAATCCAGCCACGAATACACAAATACAAACATGGTTGGATGCTCCCTGAATGAAATGGAAGAGACTTCTGTACGAGACTGTTCAATCACCCAGCACATCTCATTGAAATGGATCCCATCAACGGCGACTTATGTACAACGAAATATGCTTGGATGTGATCATTTTATAGCACATCTCATTGAAATGAACTCACAGCTTCAGCACCTGAGAAAGGAAGTCGCAAATAATATCAGTCAATTTCCAACTCTTCGCCCACTTGATGCTTTCTTAAAAACACAAAACTTTTAATTCATCTTATCATACAACATGGACAGAATTTCAATCCTTCGAATGTTTGATTGGATAAATTTCTCTCCTGTTCCCCTTGAGACAGACCTTTTAACGTAGTAGTTCAATCCTGAGAATCCATAGATCAACTTAATTGTATTTTTCATTGGCCATTTCAAAATATCCACCTACATAAGTCATTTACTATCTGTTTTAAAAGAAAGGAAAACATGATCGAGATGCCAACATTTGGTAGACATGTTTCACAAGTTGTTCGTAATAAGGAAACAACCATTCTGTCAAAGTAGAGTAGTTGAAGCATTCAATTCATACCTGCGAAGGGATGATCCATTTGCCACCTATCCAGTCTTGATGTTGCCTTAAGTCACCCTGCGTGAACACTAATTCCTCTTCAGTGTCCCTGAAGTAGACGAGGTACTTGCTGTCGGACAAAACCTTCACAATCACGCCCACCCACCAACACTCGTTATAATAAGCATCGACTTCTTCCATTAATTTGAATGAATCGACAACGGTCTCTGGTGGAGACGGTCTTATGTGCCAAGCATGTATGTGTTCACTCAGAAATTCAGTGTCATCCTCATTTCTTAAGGTCAAGTACTGAACAAGGTATTTATCCTCTCCAGAAGCTTCCACGATGATTGCAGAAAACCAAGCACCTTCAAAACCTTCTTCCTCAGTAGTAACCTCAACTTGCATTCCCAGGCTGAACTTGAAAGCTTTTTTGGGTGTCTTCCTCGCAACATGCTCTTGGTTGGTCCTTGCATCAGATAGCTTCTCCTCTTTAACAACTTTGGAGGTCTTCACTGCTGATCTCTGCTTTAGATGGGATTCAAAGAGGTTCAATAAAGTGACAAACGCAACATCCGTTCACAGGGACATTTCCATTTGACAAATCTTAACAAGCTGACAAGAAGCGTGCTATGCAAATTACAAAGTGAGCCCAAATGAATGCCCTTTTTGCGCGCAACGAGAAATGGTTAAGGCAAATAATAGGAGCCGACCAGGGAGCGAAATACGAAGAGCAACTGACTGAAAATAGGGACAGAAATCTCACATCTTTCTCTACCAGGTGTTGCTCGAAAGGCGGGTTCCACTTCCCACGAACCCATTCCCTCTGCAACCTCAAGTCCTTGTCACCAAACACAATCTGCTCCTTGGAGCTCCTGAAGAACACCGCGAACTTCCCGTCGGCCAGCTCTTCAGTAATAACCCCTTCCCACCAGCCATCTCTATGGAAGGCCTCCACTTCGTCGCTAAACTTGAACTTGACCTTCTTCATGTCAGCCGGCGGCGGAGGCCGCAATTGGACCCAGTGAAGGGTTTCTTGCAATGGGATCCGGCCAGATTCGTCCTCGAAGAGCTTGTTGTACTGAACTATGTACTGGTTAGGGTTCTCCTTGTTTCTACGGATGACGGTGCCAGAAAACCAGGATCCGCGGAAACCAGGGTCGTCTGAGCTGATCTCGACTGGTTCGCCCTGTTTGAAAAGGGGGATCGTTGAATAAGAAGCTTTGGACATTGCAGTTGAAGGGACAGAAAAAGCTTGTTGGTGGTTCCCGGTTTTTGGCGGGAGATGAACGGAGAGGGAAAAGACGGGGACCGGAATGTGTCACCTAGTCCAAAATTTCTCAAAACGAAGGAAAGGTAAAGGCGATGGAGTGTGCTCTCTATCTATGCAAGGACAGTGGTCAGGTTTACCCAAAGGACAATGGTTGGGTTTGAGGGTAAGAAAGAAAATGCATCCACAGACCACAATAGGAATCTTAAGTTAAATATTATTTCTTTCAAGGGAAAAATCTTTAGTTAATTAAGGGTACCCTTGGGCCTTGGATGAGAAGAAGTTTAATGTTGGTAGAAAGAAAGATGGCTTCCTGCCTGGTAACTGGTACAACCTCACACACCAGCCAGGTCGACAATTCAATTCACCAGAACTCGCAAGATCCGCTCATTTCTTGTTCGCCAAATATGGTTTGTTAACTCGACTCGGTAGCCCAAACGGCATTCATTGGGTCTAGGAATATGATGGACTGTGGGCTTCCTTCGGGTCTATCTATCTATGTAGTGAGTCAACCGTGTGTAGTAACTGTAACCCAAGCAGCCCAGCTCTTACCAGCAATTCCTTCATTCACAGCCAGCCTGGACAGCAATACCTTATCTTTATCCATTCCCAAGTTCCTCACTCCCTTCCCAGTACTATCTATCTGCAAAAATGGCGACGCTAGTCTCTTCCTCCTTTCATCTTCCTCCTCCGACATTCCATCTTCCATCACAAAATCATGGTCCCCATTCGTCCATCGTCTCCGCTTCTAAGCACCATCTCTACCAGGTAATTTGTTAATTCTTGGTACTTGCCTTTTTTATTTTTATGTCTTCTGCTTATGGAATAAAAAAGTAGCAGTACTAGAGGTTCCACTTGGCATTGGAATAATGATATACCATCTATTTAACTCATTTCCACTCTTCATCTTCTTCTTTTTGATTAATCAGACTAAAGCTTTTGCAGTTCCGAGGAGAGACGCCTTGTCCTTCATCCTCCTCTCCACCGCTACTTCATTCTTACCTGAATCAACTCACCCTGCATTTGCCCTGCCATCTGCTGTTTCCTTCAGGGAATACATCGACACCTTTGACGGTTACTCCTTCAATTATCCTACCAATTGGATTCAGGTCCGCGGAGCTGGGGCAGATATCTTCTTCAGGGACCCTTACATTCTCGACGAAAACATCTCCGTCGAGTTCTCCTCCCCATCGTCCTCCAGGTAGCACCACTCTATCTATTACCCTATTCGGCTATACCTATATATAAGACTTGATATATTCCCTGTTTAAAACCTAGAACCACTTCAGAATCTCATGTACACTATCACTTGTGTGTGTGTGTCATATCTCAAGGTATAAAAGCGTCGAGGAGTTAGGATCGCCACAAGACGCCGGAGCCAAGGTGCTCAAACAGTACCTTACCGAGTTCATGTCCACAAGACTTGGAGTCCGTCGAGAAGCCAATATTCTTACCACTTCGTCTAGAGTTGCTGAAGATGGAAAACTGTATTACCAAGTTGAGGTGAACATCAAGTCCTTCGCCAGCAACAATGAGCTTGCAGTTATGCCACAAGACAGAGTGGTCCGTCTTGAATGGGATCGGCGTTACCTCTCCGTTCTTGGAGTCGATAACAACCGTCTTTATGAGTTGAGACTGCAGACTCCGGAGAGTGTGTTTGTGGAAGAAGAGAATGATCTCCGCCAAGTAATGAATTCTTTCAGAGTTAATAGAATCTCCGCATAATTAATTGTACAAATTTAGTTTGCAACATTTGCGGAGGAGAGACGACGACATTTATTTCCTTCTCTTTGTATTGGTCTCACTTTGGTTTGTTTCAAAGTTGTCAAATTCTTTATTTTGGATAGAGCAACGATGAGGAACGAGGCTGCTAGTACATTCTCGTTGATTGAATCAAGCTCCATTTCATATTTGGACGTTTAAGTTTCAGCAACTTCAACTTTTTGTCCGAAATGATAGGGAGAGCTGAAGAGAGCTGGCATGCGTGAACAATGCTCGGTCAATTTTCCAAACATTGAGGCTAAAAAATATAGAAATATGTCAAGGGTAAAATCGGTTAATTTTTCAAACATTAGGCTAAAAAATATAGAAAAATATCAAGGATAAAATAGGCCAATTCCCCAAATATTGAGATTAAAAAATATTAAAAAATATCAGGAATAAAATTAACCCATTCCCCAAACATTAAGTTTAACAATGCAGTTTCATTTGGCTTTCCCAAGTCGGACTTATGGTCAGATTTTCTTGACCCGCAATTCCTGTATGGACTGGGCTGTCCGGGTTGTATTTATTGGACCGGGCCAATCACCTCCCCTACATTAACTAACCTTTCCTTTAAAATTCAATTGGGATTCGGGTCCATAACGTCAAGTTTGCATGATAGGAAATATGTTAATACATAAGATCTTAGGCCTCGTTTGTTATAGAGGAAATTAGGAGGGTTTTGTGAAAACTCAGAGTAATAAAAAAACACTTGTTTGTTTAGTTTAATTGGTCAGTGTTTTACGAAAACACTTTTCCTCTGAGCCCACATTTCCTCTCAAATGTGCATTTTTCAAATACATGGTGTTGATGATGTTTTCTTCAAAACTCCGAGTTTTCGTAAATAATGGATAGATATTGTCATTATTACCCTCAACTTCCTTTACGGCTATAACGACTCTAACAATCGAGGTGGGGAATAAAAGTGGGGTATTGGTTTGATTAGCACTATAACAATCGAGGTGGGGAATAAAAGTGGGATATTGGTTTGATTAGCCAAAGTATGTAATATATTATTGCAATTATGTAATGCATATTTAGAAAAACTATATGATTAGCCATGACATATTATAATATATGGTTGTAGATATGTACACATATTAATTCTTCTTCCCTGATAAATAAAAGGAGTGGTGTGTATCGGATTTATTCTCATTTATAGTTAGTAAGATATGGTATGAGTATGGTACAATATTAATACGTTCATAGTTTCATACATTGTTTCAACATAGCAATACGTTTAAAATTTCGGCAATAATTAGAAAATATTAAAATTTTAAAATTAAACGGCTCTACAATAGTATGAGAACGGAAGTTGTAAACGCATATAATACGTATATGTGTATTATACGAGTATTAAACGAATTTTTGCTAACTAGAAAATGATGAGTCTTGAAATTGGATTTCAAATAAGGGCATCATGGTAATTGCACAATAAATTTCTAACAAACTGAAAATTGTATTTGAATTACAAATCTCGTCACCAAACAATGTAATTAGAATTACACAATCTCTAATTTCTCAATTCCCAATTTCCACATTTCCTCCATTTTCATTCCCCCATACCAAACGACCCCTTAAGACATTTGGAGAGTGATTTATTGTTTCAAATAGTATGAAATTTGAGTTGTGTCAAATAGATTGTTTTTGCTTCTTTAGAGAGCTCATATTATCAAAAGAGAGAAGATTTCACTAATGAATACAGAGAATGTTGCAATTTAATTACAAGGAGAGAAAGCTGATTGGATTTTATATTAGTGATGGAAGTGAGTGAATAATTGTAAACCAAAAAAGACTGATCATATACAAAAAACCTTGTTGATGAATGTTGATGATGCCCAGTAGCTCCAACCCTTATAATTTTGGCTGCAATGAATACTCATGCTAGTAGTAGCATCAAAGAAGACACACAAGTTGATCTTTCTTGTTGACTAGCCTAAAAGTATAAAGAAAAAGAGAACAAATAAGAAGAAGAAACTAAATCACCAAGTCTTTTTTGAGGACACTCATCAGGTTATTCAAAGAACAAATTATAAACATATGATAACTTCAGTATAAACTAAAATTCAAAAATACTTGAGGACCAAGAAATTTAAGTAATACTTGGAGACTCCGGCTTACAGAAATTTTAGATTTTATGGTTAACACCTTCTAATCTATTCACCATAAAATTTTTACTAAAACAAATAACGGTTAAAAATCTCATGCTATTTTAACCAAAAACTAGACAAGGGGCAATGTTATCCCGCCTTGAAGATATTTGTCTATATGCATGGACAAGATGCATACATACAACCTTGAATCTTGGATCTGACAGCTAGCCAAATGCAAAACAATTTATTTAACCAAAACATACTCTACTCAGTAGTCACCACCCCGATATCTACCACCCTCTCTGCCATTAAGGATTCCGAGTCGATCAGATCGAATTTTGAGAAATGGAATGGAATTTTGGAAAAAAGATGAAAACTGAAAAAGCGGGTACCTGGAAAAGCAACATACCCATTCAAAGCAGGTGGCGAACTTTGAATGATTGTTGCAAAACACATTCCTATTTGAGAATTGCTGGCATCAAAATAACGCAACTCAAACCTTGCTGCTCTCTTCCATGATTTGAGACTTCCAGCTTCGTTGCTGTCCAAGTAGATACGCTCACATCTTGTGAATTTACTGCCAGTCCATCTGAAAATCATACGTATTAAGAGCCAAAACAACCATTAATGTTGCTTCCGGCCGTATCAATAGATTAATGTATTAAACGGGTGAGGAAAGAGTAAACCATTCACCATTAAAACAAAAACCTAAAACACATCAACAATCTTGTCAGCAACACTTCAACAAGAATCCACACCCAAATTCAGAGTAAAATTAGCTTCCTGAAAGGTGATCCTTTAAATCCCATCCCAAACAAGTGTTCCATAACACCATTATGGATGCAAGCAGCTGAACTACTCCAAACTGTTTTCCTACTCCACTACCATTTGATATAATTATCCAGACTACTTTCATTATCATATAAATATATACATCTTCCTATGAGTTTCGTCCCTAAACTAGCAATTTGTATCTCATGCATAAGGACGGAAAATGATGTTTAGAACGTACCCTTTGTCGAGCTAACTGATATAAAAACTTCTTCTACGAAGAGCATGGCGTGCCCCTTGTTCTCCACGAATCTTTCTGTTGGATTGGAAGTCGTCCCAGGGTCTGGAAAGCTGATTTCTTTCTATTCATCAATATTTCAGCGATTGAAATAATTACGCAGGAAAACAATCAGACAATAAAGGTGTCCCTAAACCCGCCCATTGTCAAGACTAGTTATGTCAAATTTTCACCAATAAAGCATTGAACTTAGACCTAAATAACTATTATTTTCAATAAGATTCACAAACTAACAGCACATACAGACGGACCATAAAAGTTCTCCACATTGTTGAAAGATTGTAGAGTACCTTTATGCTGGCAATGAATTTGCTATGGGGACTGACACTATTGAATTTGCTATGCGGCTGATCACCATACAACGAATAGAAGGATTAGCTGACGATTTACTTTGACTATAGCACCGGCCAGCACTTGCTGATTTAGTGTTGCAGTATCAGCTTCAATGTTCACAAATTGCTAATGAATTCGGGTCCGTAATTCTCTGGAAACTAATGCCATGTACAAAAAGATAATCATACCTCAAAATTTCATAACTAACTCTCCTCTTGTGAAGATTTCGAGATCATTGTTGTTTGTCTAGCAGGATCCGGTGGCTGTGTTGGCGGCTGACAAGATTCCCGAGTCTCTCCCAAACTAGAGCGGAAAGCTACGGGCGCCGATTTTCTTTTTCCCGCTATTTTCTAGTATAAAAATAAAATAAAAATAGGGTCAAATCTCGCAGAAAAGTCAATATATCGGGTAATTATCGCGAAATATCATCACACGAAACGTATCGTAAAATTTTCTTTCTCGGTAATTTCTCGCGTTCCGATTTCGGTTTGAGAAACCGAAACATTTTGCGTTTCGTCATGCGTTTCGGCGTGTATTTTGGTTTCCGAGGATTTTCAAATTAACCGAGTCGTCTGCGGTGGCGTTTCGATTTCGGTTCCGAGAATCCGAAACGTTTCGGCGCATATCAAGGAGTTTCGGCGGTTTTATCCCTTTTCCCTTTTCTCGATATTTGTTACCGGGATTTACAACTTCTTGTGGCTGCGCTGCACCCATGACTATGTCCCACTAAATTCCTCCCCTTTCTCCTGTGTATCTATCAGTTTGGGGGACTGTTTGCCGACATACTACTTTCGTTTTCGCTGAAGGGAAAAATTGATGGCCAGAGAAAGGAGAGAGAATTCTGAATTTACGAACGAATGAAGAACATAATAAGGAGGAGCTAATGAGGTGGGGCGTGAAAGAGAGAAGAACTAAAAATTTCATATTAAAAATTATTCTTCATAGACAGCCACCTCGAGCTCAAACAACAAGGGCGGCAAGGAGAAGCTAGTAATAGAACCAAGGTGGCTGTGAAAGGAAAAAGTTGATGGGAGGCTAAGAACAATCGACAGATGATAGCAAAGCAAAATCTCAGAGAAAAGAGAGAAAGGATTCTGCAAATGACCGGTGTGCCAAACTGCCAATGAAGGAAGAAGAAGAAGAGTAAGGAGCTACGAGGCAAGGTATGAAAGAGAGATCAACTGAATCTTCCTTATGAGCTCTATAATGGCATGCTGTCATGCGACGGCAGTAAGGAGGAGGTTGAGGGCAACGGTGAAACAGAGTCGTCATCAATGTGTAACAATGGCAACCATCGTCTACTATAGTCTTCTGAGTTATTACAAATGCGTTTGGGGTGGGACTGGAAGAAGGGGAATGTGGTAAATGGTAATGGAACAAAGGAGAAGAAGAAGACAAGACAGAGCCGGACTCGAAACAATGACAACAACAAGCGGAAGGCAATGGTAATAGAACCAAGATGGCTGACGAAGAGGAAAACTGATGACAGGCAAGAGCAATTGAAGGATTATGGCAAAGCAAAATCTCAGAGAGGTGAAAATTTTGAAATTGAAGGAAGAGGAAGAAGCTATGAGGCAAGGTGCGGAAGAGAAAATAACTCAAGGTTTCATATTAGCGTTTTATCATCTTATTTCTCTTTGAGTTCTTTATGTTTTACTTTCATCATCATATATATAAATAAATAGATAAGTCACTGAATAAAAGTGAGAGCAACACAGTAGGTTACGTCGTTTACTTTTTTATTTTTATTTTTAGAAAGAGGTTAAGTCTTTTGCTTAAAAATCAATGAAAATTTAACAAATTACTTCATGAAGTCAAAAGAGCAAAAGATCATACCTTTCAAAAGCCATCAAAACCTTAGGCCAATGAACTAGAAGACACTAAATGTTGAATATGGCCTCCAGAACCTGCAGATAAGAAATAACATATTCCCATACTTGGATCAAATTCATACCTCTAGACCCTAGTATACAAAAAAACTAGCCAACTGCGAGACTTCTGTTCAAACTAGCATGTTCAGGCACCAATATCATCCAAATTCTCAGAGTCCTCAGGGACCCTTGAATGAAAACAAAGAATAGCCTCAAATTAACTTGACTTCACTGTTCTTCTTGGATTCCGCAACAAAAATTCTAAAATTTCAGCACATAATGCTGCAAAATATATATACTAGCAATTTTTTAGTGTGTGCATAAGAATCTACGACGAATGATGCATGGAATGAAAAATATTATATTTTCTTTATTAATATAGAAATAAGTTTCAATATTTTTTTTTATTAGTATAGAAATAGTACTTAGAGTTTTTATAGTTAAGGAAGGATTCTCCTATCCTAACTCTATATAAACCTATGTAACCCTTATATAATCCTTCATATCTTAATACAATTGAAAGTTTTCTCTCATAAATTCAATATGGTAATAGAGCTGCCGGCTACATCTTCCGCTACCGTTGGTGTTAATCTCACCGTTGGTTCACCATGACCACAGACGAAGAGACTGTTTCACCTTCTTCCTCTCCAAAACACTCTTCTTCTTCTACCATTCATCCTTCTTTTGTCGTCTCCGAAACTGAGATGATAGCCAACAACAACAACAATTCCGGATCTGAACCAAGCTCTGGAGGAGCTTCCATTAGGAAATTCAATGGTAAAAACTACCTCCAAAGATCTTAGTCGGTCCGAATGTTCATCACTGGGAAACAGAAAGGGGAATATCTTACTGGTATTGCAAGCAAACCAGAAGAATCCGACCCAGCTGCCTTCATCAGGTGGGACAATGATGACAATCAAGTTTGGTTCTGGCTCATCTCAAGGATGGAACCAGATATTGGCGACAACTATCTTCTACATCAATCTGCAAAGGAGCTTTGGGATGATGTGAAAGAAACCTACTCCACACAAGATAACTCATCTGCTTTGTTCGAAATTGAGTCCAAACTCTACAATTTCAAGCAAGGTAACTTGAGTGCTACGAAGTACTACAATCGACTGGTGCGAACCTGGCTTCAACTTGAAGAGGACAGTTCATGGACAAGAAGAGGACAGTTCAACTGCTTCTTGGACTAAATCAAGACCTAGTGTGAAAAGCAGGGTTATGGGAACGAAACCCTTTCCAAGTCTAAAGGAGGCGTTTGCTGAGGTTTTGAGAGAAGAAGATCGACGTCATCTGATGGTTACAGAGACGAAGACAACCTCTGAACCCAGCAGTTCAGCCCTAAAAACTGAGACCTCAACCACGGCTCTCTTCGTTAAGAACAACCATAACAAGGGGAAACAAAATCTTACTTCTGCTGCCACTTCAAAATGGTGTGATCTTTGTCAACGACCCTTTCATACGACAAAGGAGTCTTTGGAAAATAGTTGGTGGACCACAAGGATGGAGACCCAGACTGAAATTGAATAAGTAGAAGTCTCGTGCAAACACAGTTGCCACCAAAACTGATGATACGACACAGTTTTCAGCTGGACAGTTAGAGACTCTAAAGAAATTATTTTCACAACTCATGAATACTGAGAAAGCCGATCCCAAGAAATCTTACATGTCTAGTCTGTTCGCCAAATAAGGTACTTCGGCTGCTTACAGTTCTAGTCAAAATTCTCAGAATATTTGGATCCTTAATTTCGGAGCTACAGACCATATGACTGGTTGTAAGGAGTTGATACAACACTTAAAACCTTACCCTAGAACCTCAGGTGTCCGGATTGCCGATGGCTCAATAACACCGATAAAAGGAATAGGCATTGTTAGGGTTACTAAGGATCTTACTCTATGTTCAGTACTTTATGTGCATAAACTTGACTGCAATTTTCTCTCTATTCATCAAGTAAAGCATGCTCTTCATTGTGAAGCTAAAATTCGCTCTCCTGATTGTGTGTTATAGGAGGTAGAGACTGGAAAGATGCTTGGAAGTGGTGAAATGCGTAATGGTCTCTACCTGTTGAAGGGAACTCAGGATGAGGACAGTTCCAGTAAAGCCCATAGTAGTAGTGCTAATGTTGTTTCTAGTATTGAACACATTGAGAATCAAGCCATATTGTGGCACTTCCGTCTTGGTCATCCCAGTTTACTTTCTTGAAAAATTATTACCTGCATTATTTCAGAATAAAGGTTCAAAAGATTTGAGATGTGATGTGTGTCAACTTGCGAAGCATAAGCGTCTTCGTATCCTAGAATCGACTATCGACCTACCACACCTTTTAGTGTAGTTCATAGCGATATTTGGGGACCTATGAAAGTCAAGAACATCAATGAGGCTCGTTGGTTCATAACATTTATTGATCATCACACAAGAATGACGTGGACTTTCTTAATGAAAGAAAAGTCCGAAACAGACATATTTTGCAGCTATTTCACAAAATGGTAGCTACCCAGTTTCAGACTCACATCAAGGTTTTGAAAACTGACAATGCCCACGATTACTTCAACAAAGGCCTCAGCTCCTTTCTACACCTTCATGACATCATTCATGCAAGTTCGTGCGTCGACACCCCTTAACAAAACGGCATTGCCGAACGCAAGAACAAACACTCGATGTTGCTCACTCGGTCATGTTTACACACAACATTTTGAAGCATTTGTGGGGAGAGGTTGTTCTAATAGCCACATACCTAATCAATCACATGCCTAGTAGGGTCTTGGACTTCAAGACTCCTTGACATGTTCTTCTGGAAGATTTTCCCCATCTTGCCAGTTTCTCAGCTGATCTTCCTCCCCGAGTATTTGGTTGTACGGTTTTCATTTACAACTCAGCACCCAACCGGTCCAAATTAGATCCTCGCGCCTTGAAAAGCGTGTTTATATGCTACTCTTCAACCCATAAGGGCTATAGGTACTATCATCCTCCGACTAAACGAGTTAACACCACTCGGGATGCTACCTTTTTTGAATCACAGACCTACTTTCCTATCACTGTGATTCAGGGGGAGCAGACAGATAATGATGGCAACCATAGCCTCGTGGATACGATTTGTTTAGAGGAAGAAGACACTCCATCTGAAGTTATAAGTCATGGGGAGCTCCCAACTGATGTTGTAAGTCAGGGGAGAGTCTCAAATGTCATCAAAGGAACCATTAGAAAAACCTCTTTTTGTTTATCAAAGAATAAAGATTAATGTGATTGAGGATGATACTTTTGAGACAGGAAACAGTGAAGGGGGAATTACGAATGCTGATCGAGAAGTGATAATTGAAGAGATTGAAGAAGAGGGTGATGATTTGAGTGATCTAGAAGTTATTATTGCTCTAAGGAAAGGTGTAAGAAATTGCACAAAATATCCGATTGCTCGTCAAATCAGCTATGATGGTCTTAGCAATTCTTACAGAGTATTTATATATGCTCTCAACAAGAAACAAATACCTAAAAATATTAAAAAAGCTATGAAACCTCCAAAATAGTATGGGGTCATGAGAGTGTTAATGCAACGGAAGAAAGTCAGCTGTAAACCACTTTTTCAACTGTGATAACTTTTTTATAAATTAATGCAACTATTCTGAGTTATAGATCTGAATACTGCATGGTAATTAGGACAATTCGAAGATAAAAGTTACACAGATCTATTTATGTAAGGCATGATTCCACAGCTTATTTTAAACAACACATAAGCTCATTTAATTAAACCCTCAACTGTGGATTTCAGCTAACCTGAGGAATGACGCCAGTTTCAACAAAAATGGGTAGACTTTTCCGGCCGTCAGAATGGAAAGTTGTCTGATACTGCAGCAGCAGCCTCAGCTGACATAAAGAATGGAGAGCTTGCAAAGACCACGCTGCGACAAACATAAATATGATCAGTATAAAAACAGTTAAAGTTAGTTTGTATGGATTAATATCATAGTATTATATGTTATTCGTGTGTATATTATTCTTCCAAAAAAATGTGTGTTTATTCGCGTAGAGTTATACTTATACATAACTATTATTGCACAGAGGACAGTGCAGTAGTTAGCTGTAGATAAATATGAGGTATTAGTGTAGTTACGACTCTAGTCCTACAATCTTGTATAAATATGAGCTCCAGTCAATAAAACATCATCGACACGACAACACCTACCTCTAATCTCTTTAGATTCATTTGCAGGGTAAGAAGACCACCATCAATTCACACCAAAATTAATGCAAATTTGCTAAGTATCAACGACAGTACCTGATGAAGGTAATAAACTTTGTGAACTCATTGAGATAGACATCAACAATTTATCCAGTACATGAATGTCATGTTTCTTTCTTCTTATTCTTAAAAACACAGCAAGACCAAACATAAGGATCGTGAACACTGTATATCTCAGGTCTCATAGACATGAGAATCAACCTCCCGAACTCCATGAAATTATTAAAACTCTGAGACATAAATTTTAAAAGCATCATTTCTACTCCACAACAGTAAAACAAAATTACAAACAAAGAGAACCATAGGTGTCGGGCTGTATAATGATGGTCCATATCAGTGTCAAGAGGTAGTACCTCTACAACTGTTACTAAATACTTCACCAAAAATTTGTATACACCTGTTGCTGAACCAAGTCGAGCCATTGTCACCTCCTACATTATCCCACAACCAAGAGTCAGACACAGAGACGTGCATCTCCCTTTATAATGAAAGAAGTTCACTAACCTATTCATTTGTTGTCGCCAAAGTAGATCATATTTATTAGCTATACTTCCCCAAGAACAACCAAATGCATCAGCATCTGCATGCTTATTCTTTTCTGATCTTTCCCTTTGCAACCAGATAATCGTTCCTCCAAAATTGAGAGGCATGTATGACGTCACTATAAAAATACTGATAATGTCTTAGTAACCACTGAGGGGAAAACTAATAAGGGAAACAAAAATTCATTTTGCAGCTTCACCTCCTCTAAGGCAGAATAACACAATTCAAGTATATGCATAAATAACATGGATAATATTAAGACTCCAGCAACAAGAAACAAACCTCAACAAATCTATTTGACATTACAGTTTGTTGGGAAGTTTAGGATCACTGCAATTATGGTTTCAATATAAGACTTGTCTTCTAATGGAATGATTGAGTAATACAAAAGCGGAAATAGCTTTGAGCAAGAAAGCTGAAACAATTTGTCTCTGCAGTTAATGTCAAAATATTGCTCAAATCATTTTTCTGCATTCTAGCTCAACACGTATTGGGAAAGCGTTTTAGCAATTTTATGTGCTTCTGACATCCAATCGTAATTTTCAGGAATTGGTTGGTGGTCTCTTGGCACGTGCTCTCTTTAGTTTGTATCGATTCCACTGAAGCCCCACACAATCAACACAAAACAAGGGAAAGCAAGTGAAGCTAAATACTCTCAACCCATTCCAAGTGCCCTGCATTTCATCTCTACTCATTGCCTATTTCTTTGATCATCACATTATGATGCTGTTTTGAATAATAAAACAAAAGGCGAAGTTGGGCAGTGGATCTCAAGGCCGCACTACCATGTTTGGTGTGGGCTAAGATCGTATTCCCTTTGGTTTGATCAGTTACAAAAAAACAATTAATGAGTGAAGCACACAATTTCAGTCTAATTATGCAATACAGAACTTCAATTGGTAAGCAAGCATTCGAGAGATGTATAGAGTTTCAGATTTGTACTCAAATCGAAGTTTTGCCAAAACTGAACCATCAAGCTATTTCACAATCTACACATACAAGCTATTTCACAAGCAAAATACAATATAATCAAATCCCTCTAAGTTTTCTATTAGGCAGTAAACGAACCCAGCAAACAAATGCGAGATGAAAACGTTTTTTTCTGTCATAAATAGCAAACTTGATACCACGGTCAAACCAATATGGAAACCAAACCAATCAGGAATTCTAGCTTCCTCACCTAAACCGTTTACTAAATCATCAAATGTGTATGTTAGCTATTCTCCGGTTGACTCCCTCAAATGCCAATCCACCCCAGTAAGACAATAGTTTCTGGATACATAAGCTGATTTACATGCTAAGCAGGAGATATATTTATGCAAAAACCAATGACAGTCCTAGTCTAGCACACATGGAACATGTCTTCCTGACCAGAAACGAGTCCAAATGTGGAAACCATAGCAAGTCCATCCAAAACCAATCAGTGAGCCAAATTTTATCAGCCAAACGGTACAACAACCAAATACCATAATAACCAGGAATTCTAGTCTAGCCAACCCGCAAGACATTAAACCAAAACGATACCCAAAATATTGAAGGGCCAATGGATCAGAGTAAACCTGGAGCTTAATCACAACAAAGGTGGCAATTGGGTTATTCATCTTAGAGCTTCCAATCCTTCACTTCAATAACAATGTTTTGCATGTCTTGGATCTGGCTCACCAATAGGCAACCTGTATATGCATAGAAACGGTGGCATGTCGTGTATTAGCTTCTCCTCACTAAAACTGTACATTGTGAAGTAGGGATCAAACTTCATATAGTGGTACATTGGATTCCATGACTAACCAACTATGTAAACTAACTGAACTGGAAAGAGGATTCCAAAGAGAGGATGTAGGTGAAGAAAGAAGGAAAACAACTGTTCTACTCCACCTCATAATCCTAAGATATAAATAAGAAATCATAGAGAAACGGAATCTGGCCATGGGCGGAGCTTATGAATCCTGGAAATCAGGCAGGGAAGATATGGGATCGATAATGAGGGGGGGGTCTACGGAGGAGAGGTTGCATATATCCCTGAATTTGATGAAGACTGAGAGAGACGGGAGTGAGACTGAGTGAGAAAGATGAGAGAACCTGTTGCTATAGTGCTCCTGACCTATAGCTATCACGAGTGAAGAACAGCCACAAAACAAACTCATTAATGTTGGATGAGAGAACCTGCTGATGGTGGAGACTGGAGAGCAAGAGAACCTACTGCTGCAACGAGGTAAAGTTCAGAAGCAAAAAACAAAAACAAAGTCTAGACAATCCCATTTTATGTGATGGAAGATAAGCACGCTTATAGTTCCAAGGAATTAATGGGACTCACAATGCAGTAACAGATACAGAAAGACAAAACAACCTAGCTAGACTAACTGTAGTTATAATCAGTTTAATAGATAGTTAAAGAAATGCCAACACTCCTAATCTTCTTTTACAGTTTCGGGAATGAGATACAATCTTTGTCTAGGAAAAACTGATATGATTCTGGGTACAACAAATATCTGATTGTTAAGAAAGAACATTCAAGTCCCATCCTCAGCTGAATGAATGGTTAATCACTCGGAACAGTAGTGACAAATAATACACTCAAAATCATCGAGCAATCAACTATTATTCAGGAATATCACGAAACTATATTCAACTATTTGGCTGCAGAAGAAACTGCTGCATCAAAGTTTCGTATGCAAAGAATCCTTGACTAAGTGTGCTGGTAACTCATCATTATCAGAAACAACTTATCAGATTATTCAAAGGCGTCTACAATTCAACAAGTGAAAGTAAATTAGAGAACATCCAAACAGCTCAATCACCAATCTCATAGTTCCATAATTTCGAGCCACTACCACACCTATCTCTACCAGAACATGCAAGTAAAAGTTCTTTCCCTGTAGATAAACTGAATCCAATGACATAAACAGCTAGGATTACGATAGAAGTTCACTCATTATCCTATACACACAGCCAGTCCAATCGACGAATTACAGACACGAGAAAACTCTCAAAACAATTACTCACAGGAGTGAAAAGCATCTCAGCAGTGGGAGTCTCGCACTCCTCAGTGCCTTCGTGCGGTACATTCAGGTCATGCAATAGAGTAGGATCTCCAGGTGCCTGCTTCTGACCTGAAGATCGCTCTATTGGGCCCAAAATCATACCTGCTTGCATCATCTTCATCTCCCAAATCTGAGGAACAAATCATCAATCAGAACAGATAATCACAAAATCGTACAACAAAAATTCAATACCCTAGGCATTCTATTAAGATCCAGAAATAACACCGATCCACAACCGCACCATCTCATAACATACAAAAACCCAGAAACGAAGGAATCAAATAAAGAACAAGAACAACAGCAGAAATGAATGAATCAAATAAACCTGTTACATTGTTAATGCTCAAAGTTTGTGATAGGCTCAACCCTCAGGTGGCCGCTGTGGCCGGAGAAACCAACCTCGAATGCGAACTCATTCGAAGGTTGGATCCGATTCATAGTCGCTGATTGCACCCCATCTTTTTTAATATACAGTGGTGTTGCTTTTTTTTGGTAAAGTTACAGTGGTGATGCTAGTGAGAGGATTTTGTGAGAAAGAGATGAGTCCGCGGGGATTTTGAGATTTTTCGCGGCGCGGAGTACGAATATTTTGGGTCACTTGCCTATAAAGCTACAAGCCACAAGGCTACACACTTGCGATCGCCCAAAACTAGATTCGGCCGGGAAATATTGGGCCAAGCCACACTGCCAGACCACCCAAATTAAAATTAAAAAGACCGATTGTGTAAAAGTCAAAATATCGCTTAAATACCACGGTATACCGCACCACGAGCCATATCGGCAATTTATTGTTCTCGTCAATTTATCGTGTTTCGATTTTGGTTGGTGAACCCGAAACGTTTCACTTTTCAGGGGTATTTACGTATTTTCTTAATATAAGGGTATATATGTAGTTTTACCATCTGGGGGTATATCGGTCACAGGGTATTTTCATAATTGAACATCACAGGGTATTTTCGTAATTTTCGTTCTTTCCGGTGGTATTTTCGTGATATTAATATTTCCTGAGGTTTCCAATTTAGTTAGGGTTTTGGGTGTTGGGTTTTTGGTTTAGGGATTCGATTTAGGGTTTTGGGTTTCGGGTTTAGAATTTAGGGTTTATGTTTTAGTGAAGAATTTTCAGGCCGTTTGTGGTTTGGCATGTTTTAGTGTAGGGATTTTGGCGTCGTTTAGAGTTGGCCATGTTTGAAGGGAAATGATTTGGTGTAGTTTAGGGCCCGTCGTGTTTTAGTGAACGAATTTTGGTTTAGTTTATTGTGTGTCATCTTTTAGTGAAGCGATTTTGGGGTAGTCTAGGTTTTGTGGTGTAGTTTAGGGTTGGTAGGCCAAGTTTGAAGGGAAATGATTTGGTATAGTCTAGGGTCTATCATGTCTTAGTGAAACGAAGTTGGTGTAGATTATAATGTCATATATTAGTGAAGCGATTTTGTGGCAATTTTGTGTTTGGAATGTTTTAGTGCATGGATTTTGGTGTAGTGGGTGTGTCATGATTTTGATGTAGTTTAGGGTTTGAAATGTTTCAGTAAAAGGGAGTTTGGTGTAGTTTTGGGCTCGCCATGTTTGAAGTGAATGATTTGGTGTAGCTTATGGTTAGGGGTTTAGGGTTTAGGGTTTAGGGTTAGGGGTTTAGGGTTAGGGGTTTAGTATTTAGGGTTTAGGGTTTTAGGTTTTAGGGTTTTAGGGTTTTAGGAATTTAGGGTTTTAGGAATTTAGGGGTTCAGGGTTTAGGGTTTAGCTGTTCTTCTTCTACGTTGGTAAACGTGTTGTATGGCAGGCTGTTGTCTATCCTCAGGTTCAGGTTGGGAGTGTGATAAGGAGACCACAACCTGAGATATTGTTCGGGTTGAAGCATCCTCCATCGGAATTAGCATTTCCAGAGTTTCTCCTCCTATCGCTCTCTCCTCCTGAAACTCTGGATTGCTGTAATATCCGGAGGTTTTAAAGAATGTTACATCCTTGGTTATGATTACCTTATTAGTAGTCGGGGAGTAACATTTATAGCCGCCTTGGCGAGGTGCATAGCCAAAGAACACACATTTCTGAGCCCGTGGATCAAGTTTGGTCCGATGGTGCTGTTGAATGTGGACAAACGCAAGACATCTGAATACCTTCGGATCCATAGCTGACATATAGGCGCGGACATGTGGATATGTCTGCATCAGTACATCCTTGGGGGTCTGATATTGTAAGATCCGACAGGGCAGTCTGTTGATTAGATAGGTCGCGGTTAGGACAGCCTCACCCCATAGATGTTTTGGTACATGCTTAGTGGACATAAGGGCCCTTGCAGTTTCAAGAAGGTGTCTGTTCTTGCGCTCTGCGATACCATTCTGCTGGGGGGTATCAACACACGAGCTGCAATGTATGACTCCTCGTTGAGAGAGGTAGTTCCCTAGTTTTGAGTTAAAATAATCATGCGCATTGTCAGTCTTAAGGACCTGGATTTTAGTGTCAAACCGAGTGAGAATCATATCGTAGAACCCCTGAAACACTGTTGCTGTTTCAGATTTTGCTTTCATTAGGAACGTCCAAGTGAGCCTAGTATGGTCATCTATGAATGTGATGAACCATCTGGCCCCATTAATGTTTTTCACTCTCATTGGTCCCCAAATATCACTATGAATGATAGCAAAAGGCTGCGTTGGCTTGTATCATAGCCCTAGATAGCTATTGCAAGTAACAATTTCTGTAAATATCCAAAGCTAGGATGTCCTAATCGAATATGCCATAGAGCAGTGTTCGGGAAGGCGTGCCTCCGCAGCCGCCTAGGCGGAAAAAACGGCGGGGCGGAGAGGAAACGCGGCGATTAGTGCGAGGCGGGCTGATTAAGGCGGATCGTCGCCTCGAGCGCCTCCGCGGCGCCGAATCGGAAAAGGCGGTGTCGCACCGTTTAAAAAAAAGGAAACAGGAGTCAACACCTCACCCATCGTCGTCCTCCGCCTCGATCGGCGCCGTCTCCTCCTTCATCTCCTCCTTTCATCTCCGACACCGTCTCCTCTGTCGGAGGGCAAGGCAGTGGGAGTTCTTGTGAGGGACGGGATCGGGAGTGATGACGTGGAAGTGGTCGGAGGTGTGGGTGGAGGAAAAGAAGGAGGAGAGGATGTTGGGGGTGGAGTCAGTGGAGGGGAAGGCGGAGACGACGAGGCGGAGGTGGAGAGAGAGAGGGAGGGAAAGGGATAGAGAAAAAGGTTGGGGGAGGAAATGAAAATCGTTGGGTTTGGAGGAGAGGGTTGTATGTGTAATTTTGTGAGCCACAGGAATTAAATAAAGAATTCCAAAAGCTTCTCTTTTATCTTCTTCTTAATAAATAGAAATAAAAAGGAGTAATTTAAACAATAAAAAATAGGCAAAAATTATTTTTGACAATATATTGAATAAAAAAAATTAATATTAATTATGATAAAAAAATTAATAGAGGAGAAATAAAAAAATAATAACTTTACCTCGTTAAATCTATTATATTTTTTCAAACCGCCTAATCACGATTAGGCAACGCCTAATCGACCAAGGCGTAAGGCAGGACCTCACCGCCTTACTACCGCCTTACGCCTTCCACAACCTTGCCATAGAGTACGGGGAATAGCTCTATGTTTTGGTTAATCCGAACTCTGCCTATTCCTTCAACTGGGGAGAGGCTGCCATCAGCTTTACGTACCCCTACCTTAGTAGGATAGGTTTGAAATTCGGTTAACAATTCTTTAGCACCAGTCATGTGATCTGAACAGCCCGAATCTATGATCCATTTTGCACAAGGTTTAGATTGTACTGAGTAGGCATAAGAATGGTTACCTTGACTAGCAAAATGGCTAGAGAAATTCTCTGATTGATAATGTGGTGCTGGTTGATTCTGAACCATGAGTTTGAAGAACTCCATTGCCACAGCCTGTTCCTTGGAGAAGGGTGTGGTTTCTGGAGTAGCTTGTTGTGGTTGCTCAGTAGTTGTTGCAATATGAGCTTTCCCCTTCCTCTTCTTATCAGGATTGGCTGGTTTCCATCCCGGTGGACCTCCAATTAGGTACCAACACTCAGCCCTAGTGACCATGACGACGACAACGAACACAATATGGATCATCGTCGTCATCCCTTCTTGACTGATTAGGGTGTTGACTCTGTTTGTTGTGGAATTGTCCACGAGCAGCCAGAGCTGAACCTTCAGCTGGAGAGGGAGTGTTGTTTGCAGTATTTGATGTCACCATGAGATCTCGTCGATATTCTTCACCCGGGATCTCAGCAAAGGCCTCTTCGAGAGTAGGGAAGGGCTTGGTGCTCATAATGCGACTCTTGATTCCATCCAGGTTTTGGTTTAGTCCCAGGAGGAATGCAAGAGTCCTTTTCTTTTCAATATACTGTTTGAATTTTTCTTGGTCTCCGGGAGTGTCCCAGTCTTGAGCTTCATAGTTATCTAGATGAAGCCAGTGATGTCCCAGCTGGTTATAGTATTCCGTGACATCCATCTCTCCCTGATAAAGGTGGAACAACTGCTGTTCGATTTTGAACATAGTCGATGAGTTATCAATGGTAGAGTAGGTTTTCCTGGCGGCATCCCAGATAGCCTTGGCAGTCGAGTGAAGAATGTAGTTCTCCCCGATGTTTGGCTTCATAGAATTGATCAACCATGTTTTTACAAGGTTGTCGTGCTCATCCCAGGTTTCGAATTGAGGATCAGTGCTTTCTGATGCCTTGGTTGCACCAGTCAAGTACCCTCCTTTTCCTCTTCCTTTGATGTGCATCTGCACAGTCTTGGACCATTTAAGGTAGTTCTTTCCGTCTAGTTTATATGTAGTAAGGAAACCAGAGTAGTCTGTGTTCGTCACTGGTACCACTGTGTTCTGGTTATTTCCAGTAGAGACAGCTCCTGTGCTCACAGAGACGGTTCCATCATTCGTCATGGCCTCAATCGGAGGTAGCGTCGGCAGAAGTCTTTAGGGTTTAGGGATCGGAGATGTTTAGGGTTTAGGTTACATAGTAGGCTCTGATACCATGTAGATTTAAAAGAATAGACTGTTCTTATCATTATGATAGCCCGTAGGCAATAGGGTATATATACACAAGTCTCCATATGAGACTTACCTACTCTAGGAATCCTATTAGGAGGTAATTACCTAATAATATATACTATAGTTAATACAGTTACTATAGGGAAACAGAAATACATATCCTAATTAGGAACTACATAGGATTATCTACACTAACTCATGCAAATTCAACCATATATAACAAGTTATACAAATGAACATTATTCTGTATGCATCACTGTCATAAATAGTCATACTCACATTAGTTTACTTCATGAACCTGGAAATTGGTTTAAGTTGAAGTTCCCCAGGACTTGAGCTAAATCATAAGCTCTTGCCGCTACCTCTTTGTCGTCATAAGCCCCTGATTATGAAAACGACAAAAACATCTATTAGTAAACGAGTGAACACGTAAGGAATTTTTTTGACTTTGCTTTGGGACATATATATAATGTATAGAACTACTCACCAAATATTGTTGGAATTTATGAGGAACTGCCATTACTCCATGAACATTAACATTTGTACGTTAAGACACATACCATTAGCATCAAATGGCTCGGATCCAAGCTACATATATAGATCCATATTAAGTAATGACGACCAACTAATATCATTATCCTTGTAAAAGGCTGAGAAGCTGAAAGCAATCATCCATGGTAGGAACCATGGACTGCAAAGACTTGCCATCGCACACCTCGTCCATGTGGTTTTCATCGACATCAATCTCATACATCCTTCCAAGTTGGGTTTTCCCTCCCTCTGTTGTGCTCAATCCTCACCATAACACCTGTTATAGAATTTTGCTTAGTCAACATATACAACTCATGTTTTCTTCTATGCTCTAATGCCCAAATATAGATGGAAACTGAAGTAGCAAGAAACTCAAAGGTCAGTTAATATGTGTATTCACAGTAACTGAAGAAAATCAGGAAAGTAGAAGGCCCAAACAGTTAGAGTAGCTAGTGGGGGAAACAGCGAGACATTGTTTGGTCTTTAAACAACGAATATCTATTACTGTATGGTTGATTCGGACACAGAGCTACATCAAGAGATAAATTCTTTCAATGGCTGAACCCAGTTTAGTTCCTCTTCTTGGTAATTCACGAAATCAATTGCTCGTATTTACCCAAAAACACAACAACAAAAACAAAGCTCATAGAGATAAATGGAAACCTAGCTAAGCTGTAAAGGTTGGTGGGAAGCATGCTACCAAGAGTACAATTGGTTTTTAGGGTTTCGAAGTTGAAGTTCCAATGCAAGAGGAACGGACCTTTAGCAAGAATGGTGGAGTGATCCTGATCTTATGAATCTGCTCTTCTGTCTCTTTGAACCCGACCTCTAGTGTCTTAATCACAATAGAAGTGACAATTGGGTTATTCGTCTTAAGCTTCCAATCCTTCATTGAATAACAATGTTTTGCATGTCTTGGATCTGGCTCACCAATAGGTAACCTGTATTAACAACCCTAAACTATCAGTGAACAAACAAATCAGTGATACAATAACTCAATAAGCCGAAATTAACACTATGGCAGTTACTTAATAATAACCAAGTAAATCAGTGCTACAACAAATCAATAACTTAACAACACTAAACTATCAATGAACAACCCTAAACTATCAGTGAACAACCCTAAACTATCAGTGAACAACGAATCAATAACTTACCAAACAGCCAGTAAGCAAATCAGTAACTTAACAATAACCCAATAAGCACTTAAGCATCCAATTACCAACAACTCAATAGATTACTTACCGGTTACCAAACAAGAAGATTGAAGAAGTCGAGGGAAGAAGAGGAGGAGACCCGCGGAAGAGAAGAGCCAGCGGAGAGGAGAGCCGGCGGAAAGGAGAGCTTCCAAAGAGCAGAGCCGCCGGATGGATGGATGTCGCGGAAGTGGAAAGGAAAATGGAGA